>JAELVL010000008.1:3919114-5225486 GCA_018853505.1 Colletotrichum camelliae | reverse complement strand
ACCCTAACCCTAACCCTAACTAACCCTAACCCTAACCCTAACCCTAACCCTAACCCTAACCCTAACCCTAACCCTAACCCTAACCCTAACCCTAACCCTAACCCTAACCCTAACCCTAACCCTAACCCTAACACTTTTTTTATTTCTATGGCCACGCGAGTTATAGAGCTTTATAGTAGTTTAAAGTAATTAATAATATTTTTTAAAATTAAAAATACTACTTTTTATTATTAAGATATAATAAGTACCTCTGAATTACTAGAATAAGTATCTCTAAATAAAGCTCTTTTTTATATAATATCTATTTAAATTTAAATAGATGTTTTAAAAAGTTTTAATATTTTTAGTATTTTAATTAGTATTAATATAAGTTTAGTATATAAAAAGAAAAAAATATAATACTAAAGTATACTAATACTAAATTAGTATGCAAAAAACCGTACTTTAGTATACTAAACTAATACTAAACTAAAAAATACTAAATACTACGTATTAATTTTGCCACCCTGCTTGTAGGTGGGCCACTCCCCCTGTAGCCGCCGTGGCAGCTGCACCCCAGAAGGCACAGTTGAACGTTAGCTAAACTCGGCGGGGGGGAAATGCGGTGAAAAGACGGGGGGACGTCACGGCAAAGTCTCCGTTCGAGTGATACTGGTTTGCTAACTGCCTGCTGATACTGGTCTTGCTATTCACCTTTGTAAGTAACCAAACCCGTACCCCTAGTTTTAGGATCGACCTCATAAGATGTGCTTTCACGGCCGCTCATGAGCCCGGATTCTCGCAAGGGACAATTCGTCAAATCCCGGATGTAAGATTGACATGAGAACCTCATCCTCGCCATTTTTGATAAACTCGGCATCATGAGCCATGGCAATATGCATCCCATACCGTTCCCTTGCCTGTCTGAGCTCTTCGATGGTGCTCCAAGCTTTGTTCAAGTCTTCGTGCAGGCGAAAATGAGAGCCATCGGGAAGTAGAATGTTGGCAATGCTTCGGCGACCATCGAGAATATCACTACACAACAAAAACGAAAATTAGTCGTCGACAACCCAGCCATTGCTTCAATGAAAACTAAAGGACGACTGACCTCGAATGACAGCAATCGCTTGCCAAGACAACGTGCTGCCCGTTTGGTAGTCGGGCGGCTGCGGCCAGATTCCCTTCTATATGCCCGGGGCGTCAATCACCCAGAAGCTCCCATCCCCAAAGAAGTCATTCGCACGATGGAAGGGGCCCCAATGAACCCATGGTCCATCAAGCTCTTCAAAAGGCTCTGACTGCGCGTCGCCCTCACCGAAAAAGCGAGAGTCCCACTGGACCATTGGTTGAATTTCACCATCTCTTATGTGCCCCGGGGAACAGTGCTTTGCGGTACCAGGGCCAAACAGAACTTTGGCGCTGGGGAACTCGCCTTTCAGCGGTCGGCAATGATCCCAATGGGCATGACTACTTGCCGGTCAGCCACGTGGTCCGCTAGGCCTGCACATACTTATAGCGATATTGAAGTTCTTGCCTGAATATAACAGTGTCGATTTCTTCTGCAGTCACTCCTAAATCCTCCAGCTGCGTAATGAGTGATTTTCTAGGTCTAACAGGGTTGCAACTCGTCCAGTGATAGTTCAAGACAAACGGGGTATATAGTTCACGATCCTACGCGGCGGCTTATGAGCGAAGTTGCAAAAGGTATGCTTGTCGCAGACTGACATTATGGATTCCAAGGTCCCAAAGCATTCGTCGGCCTGTAACTTTGTGATGAATTAAGAAACACCAATCGTAAAGGTAGTACGGGTCTGTATGCCCATCCTCGTAGATCTTCGTGTCGTCAGTGGTCGTGAATCCTCCTCCGTCTAGTAGCACAATTTCGACAGTCCCGGTGGCCGATGGAATCGGGTTATTGGACGCCATTACGGAATAGAGACATATAGAAACACCAGCCCTGGACCTCTTCAAAAGCATCCGCGGTATTGGGGCGAAGATCAGTGTTGAATATTTGAGGTTGCCTCCACTCTCGCAAATTCCCCGCATTCAGTACATTGCGACCAGGGAACGGCATACGTCCGCAGAAAACCGATACTCTAGGTATCCAGTTCTTCAATATCGTGACTAATGTTTCCATGCCAGTCGCACTTTCGAAACCAAAGCAGGTTTGCGGCACCGAAAGACTTATAATTGATTAGGCTTACAATTGCTGGCATAGAAAGGGCAGCGAAGCTGTTGACATAGTTTGAAGTTTGGGAAATTTCTCGTCTCCTTACAATGTCAAGACTCTAATCCGAACGATCGATCCCCAGAGAATCCTTTTGTAATATATACGTCTATGGGGCAAAGGTTGACCAATCTTTTCTCTCTCTCGGTGTCCAGCTAGTCTGCGCTGCCCTTCCCGCATGTTTCTATCCAGTTCCATCCCCAACCAAAGGGGCTGCGTCTCATCTAGCTTGTCCTCCAACTCCGTTATGTTGCCGCCATTCACAAAAAGGGTTTTGCCATTAAGACCAGGTCTTGCTGCTGGCAAAAGACCTGCTTTGGCAACATCCCGAGGCTGGTTGGCTGGAAGGTCCCCCCAGATCGATTTTATGTGGTCTGTTACCATTTCCGTTACTAGTGATTTTCAAATTAGAGCCAGATTAGAGATGTTTGGGGATAATATAGCCTCGCTCATCTTTCATACCTGTCATCCAAGGGGCTATCATGTTCACGCTGATGTTCATCTTTAGAAGCTGGGTCCGCAGGGAACGCATGAGGCCCAACACAGCCCCTTTACTGGCACAATATGTGTACAAGGGTGGTGTGTCCCAGATGCTAGCCGCTGATCCAAAGAGAATAAGTTGCGAAGGTGTCTCAGGATGCATCTGGAAAAAGCTGATCGCGCATTTGGTTATGTACCACGTTGCAGCAATGTTGACGTTTAGAACGGAGGTCCGGCTTCTTCAAAAACGACAAATCGTCATCAATAGGCTCATCAAGTGTCTCCAACTTATTAATTGCGGCGTTTGCAATAACTGTGTCGATCCGGCCGAATTTCGAGACGGTGTCTTGGAAAAAGCGAACGAGTTCATCCCAGTCAAACACATCGCATCGCTTGAAGAATACGTTACTGCGAAACATCTATTAGCATCTCTTTCTAAAGAGACTGACCATTTGCCATGGCATAAAGGGCTAGGTACACGGCAAGTTCTTGCTCGACTTGTTTGCCTCGAGCTTCGTCAACGTCGCAAAACGCTACTTTGGCGCGATTCTCTATGAACAAGTAAGCGATATTGCTCTTCCGATAAGCATATGTTGCTTACCATGAGCGAGAGTCACAATTGCTCGGCTAATGCCCGCGGCACCACCAGTAACGAGAATCACCCTGTCCTGGAGTTCTTCAAACTCCATGTCATTAATGATATAAGTGGTCATTCTGTGTTGATCCAAAGCTTTGCATGTAAGCTTGATGAAATCGATGAGTGAGCAGTGACCAATGGCCAGCAGAATCGCCTGTGCTTTCCTGCTTTTAATCATTTTCTCTCTGCCTCTCAGTGCCTACCAGGATTTTGGTTTACTCCATATACAACCACATTCAGATGATCTCACTTTGTGGGGAGCCTCTTTCCAAGATAAACATGTGATCAACAATAGACTTAGATAATTTTAAGAGGAATCTACATACTCTGCTTCTCTGTTTGACTGGAATTACATTACAAGAGATCGAATACATACACCTGTTATTTATCGATAGTTACATATGATAGGGTTGGTGTATCATCTGCTAGGTCAGCTGTGGCAGACCAATGCTGATGTTTGAATCTTTGCGTCTCAATATCATCAGCGATGGCGATCGCAAGATCGGCAGCTGAGATACCCAGAAGCCTTCCATCCAAAGGGTTATCACCCTCGGGGCCGTCCTTCAGCGGTAGGTTTCCCAGCGTAACGTTGTAGTTGCCTGTGCGTTTACCCGGACGGTATGACGCGCTCGGGGAAACATAAGTCCAATTGAAGGAAGTGTTTCCCTCAAAAAACAACAGACTAGCCCGAGCCGCTTTGATGAATCCGCTTGCTGCATCCTGTTGCGCCTTGATCTTTGCCTTGTATTCACTGATTATGGCTTTTGCCCTTGACACGTTCTGTTGGCTCCCATCTCCCGTTTTCAACAAAGGGCGCGCGTCTTGGTATGCTCGCAGAGCTGTTCCCAGCGGTCCCAGTCTCTCCTCCATATAAGTCACGTGTGCATAGCTATCGGATATGCCGCGTCGATATGCCAAGAAGAAGTCTTTGCTGTCTGCCACACATATGCCATCTTCGTGGGGTACGTGTAGGCTGCCAGTACCACCAACTATTACGAAGTAGTTAGTTTTAGTGTGCTTGACAGCGAGAACAATCTTTTGTATCATCTCAATGAAAGGCACTGCAACACGTAACAAGTCAGCAGCTAAGACTGGAACGCGAATGTCGGACCTTGAGGCGTACTGTACTGCAAAGCCTGATGACCACCGGTGTGCGGCCTGTATTCGCTCATAACAACGTTAAGGTCTTTGATGATCCTATAGATATCAGCTTCTGTAGCTTGTTCCAAATCAATATTCCGTGGTTCGTAACGTTCATGGCTTCCAAGCTTTTGTGGATTGCAGGATATTCTAACGACGCGATGACCACGACTGATGAGCTTGACGCATAAATAGGAGCCTCCAAAACCTGCAGGGCCAATGACACCCCCGTTCAGCGGTCGACGGTCCTCCGGCATGATGATGTTGAACTTGTGATTGAATTGGTATGTACACAGAGGCATCCAAACTCTTTTTGGGGTAGTTCTATTGATAACTCGTAAAAGTCTGTGTTCATCGCATCCATCTTTCCTCACGTACCTATCATAGAACGCGGGGTAGAGGTGGGGAGAGAATGGTTGCTGTAGATTGTCCTTTCAAATTGAATGTGGGGAACCCTGGTGCCCTTGATACTCCCGGTTTCGCTAGCTTTGCAGAGGCGTTTGAAGTTCTGGACATCACTTCTAAAAACATTGACCTTCTCTAGGGATTCTTCCGTCTCCTTGTTACATCATACATGCCATCATGGATTGTAACGTAGGGTTCATCGGTAAGTACCCCCCGAACTTGACATCCTCTCGACGTGACTTATGTGAAAGTAGGCCTTGGTGCTATAGGCTATCCTATGGCCGCATCTATTCGCTGCAGCCTTCCTCATGATGCGATCCTGTATGTGTTCGACGTACAAAAGGCAGCTTGCACAAGGTTTTGTGGTGAATTCGGCAGCTTCGGGCCTGTCAAGATAGCCGAGTCACTCCGGGATGTGGCCGCAGCTGCTGAAGTAGTGGTCTCTATGGTACTAGGAGGGAGAGAGGTTGAAGATGTCTTTCTGCATCCTGAAAAGGGTATCAGTGTTGCCCCTAAAAATCCTGGCAGACTTTTGGTGGAGTGTAGTACGATCGATGCAGCCACAGCTCGGAAGTTGGCTGCTCACATTGAAAATACCTAACACGGCAGATATGTTGATGCTCCAGTATCAGTAAGTATGCTGCTTGGCAGTAGTTGCCCCCCCCCCCCCTGGCACCAACAAAGTCGACGCTAATCGAATTTTAGGGCGGAGTTCCTGCTGCAGAAACAGGCACCCTTTCATTCATGGTTGGCTATCCTGCACCGCAGCTGGGTGAAAAACCGACGGAGAGATTAGAAAAGATAATATCTTTTATGGGTGATCCTCAGAAGCTATTCTGGTATGGAAGTGTAGGCTCTGGCCTTGTCGCAAAGATCAGCAACAACTATATTTCGTGCTCCGTTCTGCTACTGGTTGCAGAGGCAATGGCGATTGGTGTCAAATCGGGTGTCGATCCAAAGATACTCCAAACAATCATCCACAATTCAACTGGGCAGTCTTTTATGGGAGACAATGTTTGCCCAGTGCCTGGCGTAGTGCCTCATGCGCCAAGCAGTAATGACTGGCGGCTGGGTTTCAAAACGCAAATGTTTCTGAAAGACCTTTCACTGGGGATAGAGGCTGCCTGACGTCAAAATCTCAAGCCCTCGATAGCAGAAGCTGCTTATGCTGTATTCGAGGAGGCATCAAAGGACTCACGCTGTATCGTAAGTAATAACCTATTCATGTCTTTACCTCTGACGTAAGGCTAAGATGGGTTCATCACAGGATCGTGATGGATCATCTGTGTATCTCTATATTATGGAAGAAGAAAAGGTTTAGAACTATTGCGTCTGGCTTTCAAATCTGCAACTTATATATAGTAGACACGTATGCTTTGAAATTTCAGATCCGTTGTTTTGATCCAAATCCACCTAGTACTGTATCTTACATGTAGCTCTCAGTAGCCCCCTCAAATACTCATCACTATCACGTTCCAAGATTAGTTCGTAGAACCTGCTGGTTCAGTACATGCAGAGGACGGATTGGAATTCAGAGACATTGAGCCTGACATCTAAATAGTCCGTATAGGCTTAAACCCACCTAATGAGCATAATATATCAAATTATGAATCGGCGATCAGGAGCGCCATGAACACAAATCTGATATTGACGGTTCTCGATTCTGGGTCTAAGTCTCCTTTGCCTCGATGTTCCGGAGGAATTTCCGTACTTTATCAATACAGGCGTCGGCTGCTTCTGCGTAAATCTCATGGCCCTTGGATTCGATAATTCCAAGCTCTGCTCTTGGCACTGTTGCTGCAAGTTCCTCCATTGATTCCACTGTCACCAAAGCACTGTTTGTGGGTGACAAGATGAGCATCGGAGCTGTGATGCTTCCCAAAAATGGGCGGGCGTCTAATCAACTCAGAAAGTCCGCATAGCTTGCCAGCCCTTCACCATCGCTCGCGGCGACCTTCTCAATCCACCAAGCCAGATACTTAGGGTCATCACTTGCGACTGTTCCATTCGCGCTAATGAGACGACTAGCCCATTCTCGAGACCCTAGTTGACAGCAAGCCTCCGGCCAAGACCCTTCGCCAAAGGCTAAAAACTCCTGGGCAGATTGCGGCAGGTGAGTGGGTGAAGAGCAGACGATGACAGAGAGCACACGCTGAGGGTACTTTGCTGCAAATATCTCAGCAAGCATCCCACTAGTTGACTCTCTAACAAAGTGGACCCTCTCTATGTTCAACTGGTCCAAAGTGTCTATGATCTCTTCCAATATGGTGGCAAGTGAATAGTCGTAGGCGTCATCCTGGCCAGGTTTCGGATAGCTCGACTCTCCATGGCCGCGAAGATCTCGCCGGAGTACGTTGTAATGTCGCGACAAAGCCGGCACCCAGTGGTAGAAATGGTCAACCGTGCGAGCGAAGCCATGCTGCAGTAGAATTGTCTCTGCAGGTCGCCAGGGATCAACGAAACTGTCCAGTACGTAGGCTGAGACCTGGCCATTCGGGTGACAAATGGTCTCGCGTTTGGAGGCCGGCATATCGACAGACTTTGATCCTTTGCAATTGCTCTGTTCCCATTCATCAGACTCAAGACGGTGACCTTGCTCTAGCTGAGTTGACATCAAGGTGCAATACTTGTACATAGAGAGCCTTAGAAGCGCCAGATACCTTGGCCCAATCCAAATCAGTCATTCCAGTCCCTGCCACTCTCGTCGTCATGGGTGGAGGTTGTCTCAATGTGGGGCAAAGGCGGCAGGAAACGCACACCGGGACCAAGAAACGTACCTAATTACCTACCCCACATAGACTTCAGCTTGGTGATATACAACATGCCAGGTAGTTGGTATTTGCGGGGGAAGGAAGGGCTAACCTGCGGGGTGCATGAGCGTGGTACCGTCCTTTAGTACAGAGTATGGGGTAGGTAACATTCTACGCTGGTGACGTAAATGTTCAGGGTGTAACTTTCATCTTAAGTATGGGCAAGCTTCGTGACCAACTTACGGATATCTTTAACTTCGCCTAGAAGAAATTTCCGGTTCACGAGAAGTTCTCAAGCTTTCAACGATTGCGTGTTGAGGAGTCCCTAAAGAATAGACTCAGCAACTCAGTTGAGTTTGTTTCCTGAGCTCAAAGTCATCCATCACATTATCACAACTTCATTTACATATTATAATGTCCAGATTAGACAATCCTATCGCCCAAATCATTCTACCAGCCTCTGTACTTTTACTGGTTCTCGCATTCGCCCTCCCAACTCTATTCGAAACCTTTTCCTCTTTGAGGAGATTGCCAGGTCCCTTTGCAGCTCGTTTCTCAAGGCTATGGTACTTAAAGCAGGTTAGCACAGGAAACTTCCATCGTGTCAATGTTGATCTTCACCGGACTTACGGTAAGCCTGAGCTCCTTTGCGACAGATTCGATGGATTGGTGTACTCATAAAATAGGCCCTGTTGTGCGCATAGCGCCAAATCAATATAGCATCGATGACCCGGGTGTGATCAAGACTATTTATGGAATCAGCAAGGGATTTCCAAAGGTAATACTTCGTTTTGATTCACTCACTGAATTTCCGTCTCCTGACAGAATTTGATCAATTCCCTAGGCAGCATGGTATGAAGCCTCCAGCGTACCGAACCCGCCTTGGTGCGATCTTTTCACGGACCGAAACAGCGCACGTCATGCCGCTAATCGGAGAATGTTGGCAAACCTCTACTCTATGACAACTCTCAAAGACATGGAGCCGGAAGTGGACGATTGCATCGGACAGTTTGTGTCTCGCCTTACACACCTGTCAAAGTCGGGTGGGGTTCATGACTTGCAATTCTGGATGCAATGTTACGCATTTGATGTCATCAGTCAAATCACTGTGAGTTGGTCCCATTTCCTGACGACTGTCTCACATCATTTTGACATTCTTGGTCACATTCAGCTTGGGAAACGATTTGGGTTTCTCGATTCCGGGAAGGACAATCTTGGCATGTTCAAGAGCCTTCATGCTTATCTCAAGTACTGCGCTCTTGTTGGTATTGAGCATGAACTTCACCGCCCCCTTTGGTGGCTTATTACTAAACTGCCCGCGGCTGGGTTGATGCATATTGCGAATTTCACTGCTCTCGAACTTGAAAACGGAAGGAAGGTCTATGACAGCGAACAACTCAACAAAAGTGCCATGCGGAAAGATTTTATGGCAAAACTGTTTCACCTGCAAGATGAGAATACGGACAAATTTCCTTCCAGCGTAATCTTTGCCACTTGTATGACCAATATCGGAGCTGGCTCTGATACTACATCGATCTCCCTTTGCGCTATTTTGTACGACCTCATGACCCACCTAAGCGTTCTCGATAAGGTATGTTATCCCCTGCAAACTTGGTAGACGTTCAGCTGTGAAGACCATGCTGAAAGTAATCTAGTTGCGCCGGGAGATTGATGCCACATTCGCAGAACTTGGGAACCCGGACTTCATCCCATTCAAAGCTGCGCAGGCTTTATGCTATCTACAAGCCTGCGTGAAGGAGTCATTGAGACTGCACCCTGCAACCGGGCTTCCGCTAGCGCGTGTTGTCCCAACAGGTGGATCAACTCTCGCCGGAACGCATTTTCCTGGAGGAGTAAGTACAACAAAACATGACCCAGGCCATTCCACCATTCGCGTCTGCTAAATTAAGAAACGCAGTCCGTAGTTGGCGTAAACACGTGGGTTTTACATCGAAACAGTAGCATATTTGGGCATGATGCCGACCGATACCGTCCGGAGAGATGGCTGGATGAAGACAAAGACAAGCTTTCTTTCATGGAGGCCAATTGGATCCCGGTACGTCAATATGTTGTTCAATACGCCGGTATTTAGATAGGAGAGGCGCGGCAACTGACTTTTGTTTCCGATAGTTTGGAACAGGTTCCCGAACGTGCATTGGAAAGAATATTAGCCTGCTCGAGATCAACAAATTGATTCCCGTTTTGGTGAAGAGGTTTAACTTTAGTTGTGTGGATTCCCAAACTACAAGGCATGAGAACTACTGGCTGGTCAAACAGGTTGGCGTTCATTTCAAGGTGTCAGCAAGAGCTGCAGAGGATGCGTAGAATACAACATGGCAGTCTATAGCTGGACTATCGCTACATGATCGCGAAGGTTATTGTGCTCATGCGACTCTGCCTGCAAATGCGGCCCGGAATGTTTAGCTTTCCGAAGGTCGCGGAGCAACAAAGAATCAATGTAGTGACAGCCTGCGGATGACCAGGAATAGTAGGATAAGCAAATGGAACACGTCGACTCCAACGCGAAATATCACGCTCGTCCATCCATACAAGACGTAACATCATGTCACCTTTTGCGCGAAATAATGAGAATGACAAGTATTCTATGATTGCCTTTCTATGTATTATTTAAGGGAGACTTCAGATGGACATGGAGCATGGGAACTCGTGGTCACACCAGGCGGAAGGCTTCGAGCTGTTTAGCAAACAGGGACCTTGATGACCTGGCCGACCTGGAGGCTCTCAGCAGCGACACCGGGGTTGGCGCCAGTAAGAGAGTCAGTGGTGATGCCAAGGCTCTGGGCAACGACGAAGAAGGTGTCGCCAGACTTGATGGTGTAGGTAGCCGGTCCGCCAGTGACGCAAGTAGCCTCTCCAGTGGGGGTGATGCAGGAGGTGTTGTCGGGATTGCAAACGTCGACGGGGACCAAAAGGACCTGACCAGCGATGATGACGTTGGGGTTTGCAAGCTTGTTCTGCCACGCGATGTCGCAAATACCAGAGTTGTAGCGCTGCGCGATGGTGGTCAAGGTCTGTCCGGCCTTGACAGTGGTCTTGTGGAAGTTGCCAATCTTGCCGCAAGTGGCGGAAGGAGTCGCGGCGGCGGCAGCGGTAGGGGTGGCTGCCTGTGAGCTGGTTAGCTGTTTCTTTTGAACGAAGAGAAAAGTAGTTGGATATATGACGCACGGGAAGAGCAACGACAGCGCTGGCAGCAGCGGCAAGGACAGTGAAGATAGAGAACTGCATTTTGGCGAAAGTTTTTGATTAATTATGTAGTAATTAAGAGGCAGGAAGTATTGAAATGAGTGGATAGATCTAGCAGATCAACGTTGTTGGAGGTTTGTGGAAAGAACGACGAAGTTGGTTGGAGAGCCCAGAAACAGAGCGCCTTCTTCATGACGGATGCGAACAGTACAAATAAATACCCGACGCCATTCACGAGGAGCTGGAAGTCGAACCAGCCATTGGGAAACTCCGATGATCCCGCATTGTCTCGCGACTTTGCGACGCCGGAAATGGCTTCATCAATTTAGGTTCATTTGCGTTCGCCGATATCCGTATTCACCACTGTTGGAAATGAGCTCACCTCGTTCTAGTGGGGGTTTTTTTTTTCTTTTTTTTTTCTTTTTTTTTTTTTTTTTTTCTACCTCTTTAGCCCAGCCACATCCACTTGTGGGGGGTATGAAAGCCACGGAAAAACTCTGTTCATAATACTGATGAAGGCGCCTACTGATGCACCATAATACTGTTTCAAAAACCTAGGGAATGTCGACGAGTCGTGTCAACGCACTCTGTGGGCAGAGTCATGCAGACTTTGAGAATTTCATTTGTCCACCAATCTTGCCCTGGACCTGGGCTCACTAGCTTTCGACTTCCACCTTGAGTCCAGCCTCGGAGGATTGCTCCGTCTTTGCAAGAATATCATGAACCTGAGTCTCAGGTCCGCGCGCCAAACGATGGAGTGAGGTTTTGTTCGTCCCGCTTTGCGCAGGCCGAACCTCACAATTGCCAATTCATCGGGGGCAAAGGGTTTCAATAAGAGTAAGGTCTACCTTAGGAAGCAAATCGACGATACTGGGGACCAGCGGAGTGAATCGGCGCAAATCCCGCACTGCCTAGGAGCAGAGAGCCCTGCTAAGTGGTCACAATACTTCAGCGTGACTCGTACGCCGCAATAGAAAACTTCCGAGTCCACTCCACACGTGCCAGACGAGTGTGCCTTTGCTGACAACCCGTCATAGGGAGTGAATCGGTTTGAATATTGAACAGTAGCGCAAAGTTAGAAGGCAAGGCAGCGAGACTTTTTCTGTCTTTTACCGCCAATGAATAAGCTGGCAACTTGGAGACGTCAAGAAGGTGCTTTGTGTCAAGTGTCTAATGGACTGGTCGGACACTACAACATAGCCCTGGTCAAGCTTGTGTATTTCCGCAATCGCAGTCGGGGTTCGCTTCAAAATCGGGAAGCATGATTGCTGTAGGTAAAGTCTTGAAAGGCCGGAGCAACGAAATCTCGGTGACCCCGGGCTTGGACCGCAAGGATGGTTCTCGGCCGCATCTTCCGAACTGCGCTCCACTGATCCCGGAATCCTGCCAAGCCGGAGACCGCGTTGGCCCGCTTGCGTAGGTAGATTTTACTTTGCCAGGCGGCTTCAATCAATGACGCGTCTGACTACCTTACCTTTCAAGCATAAATTCATTTAATTCTTGTAGTCGATACGCTGGTGGCAACAATGAGTACTCTTCGGCTTGATATCACTACTTGTCAATTGATCCGGCAAGTCAATCATCTGTTGGAACACCACCCTAGCATTTGGTTGACTACGCACCGCTTATCGTTAAGGGATAAATAGTCGAATATATTATCGCGTGCTAGCAACGTAGAAAGTGCGGTCTTTCGAATGGGCATTCGCTTAACCAAGTGACTATGTGCAAAACTGAAACTTCTGGACTGCGCAAGTGCCACGAGCAACAGGCAGTACTGAGTGAAACATCTTCCTCGTCTCCAAAAGAGGCAATGGTCCGTGAACCACCTGCAACCCACAAGACTTGGCCTGGTTTGAACAATGACGGACTCAGATGGCCGTTGGGATTGACGGTCACAAATTCCCATTTGAGTCGGCTTTGAGCAGGTTGCATTTCCCTATTTCGGCCAGAAGCTTGTCTGATGAACCAACGAACGGGTTTCATTGGTCGACAACACTAATAGCCTCCGTTGGATGCAAGCCGTTGCATCCCCGGGTGGGTATTCTTTCCGTTCAATGACAACGATTGGAGCTTGTCCTCTTTCTCCAAGATAGCCCGCCAATGATAAACAAAGGAGTCTACGGCATGTATAACTCACAGGCAGGGCATCCTGATAATCCACTTTCTAACCGAGTCTCTCCCAAGGCTTTCGACTATAAGATACCACTACTCCCTCTAAGATGATCACCTTGACTTTAGCTTCTCCGTGGAAAAGCCACCGAGCCAGAACAAACACATTAAAGCTACTATGGAAGGATCCTCCGCCATTGACTCCACTACCGCCTTCCGGCCAGCAACTACCGGTATAAGCTCCGCGGCCACAGAGAGCCAGCCAGTGGTCGCACAAACATACCCCTTTCCGGGCTCTCCCGGTCATGCCTCTGGCCCAGCAATAGTTGACGTCGATGATGGAACTGTTCGTGAATTCCCCAACCAACGTTTTCGCTTATTAAGACATGAAGTTTTAGCATACTGATTACAGCACGTAGACTGACGATGGATCCTCCATTGATGAGCGCATGTACAACTTCCAGAGGAAAATTTGACCTCGCCATGAAGCTCGCTAATATGCCCAGGACAACGTACACCGCGTCATTAACATCCAGCGTGATTGACTATCCCACCGAATATGGTCGAAGATATCACGCCTTTCGCCAGGGAGGTGAGCCTTTGGATTCAACCCTATTCTCGGTCTCTACTAATATCTGTGACACGCCGCCAGCGTACCAGTTTCCAAATGACGATGTAGGTCTCTCCCATTATCCTTTCTGTTTGCGGGATGTTCTCTGATTATCAACTTCTTTCTCCTCATCAGCAAGAACTCGATCGGTTAGACTTGGCCCACAAGATGATGCTTAAGACTTTATCCGGTAGACTATACTTGGCTCCGTTGGAGAAGGATAAGGTGCGCAGGATCCTTGACATTGGAACTGGCACTGGCATATGTATATCTACCCGCGCAAGCCCCCACCGTTTGGTCACTAAACACATAACTTACGTTCTTTAGGGGCTGTGGAGATGGGAGACTGCTTCCCGAATGCTGAGGTATGTGTGGAGATTTGCCGCTAATACGTTACATTGGTTTTCTAAGGCGTTTAACATCATGTAGATCATTGGCAACGATCTGAGTCCCATTCAAACACCATGGTATTACACTTCTGGTCCGATCACGTTCACGGTTGCTGATGAATAGCAGGGTGCCTCCAAACGTCAAGTTCGAGATCGATGATGTTGAGAGCTCTTGGGTTGGTGTTGAAAAGTATGACTACATTTTCTGTCGGTATATGGTCGTCGCTATCGCAGACTGGCCAAAACTCATTGAGAATATTTACGCGTACGTCTTGACTGCTTGTTTGACTACACAGCCCATATTCCTTCTGACAATCTTTAGTCACTTGAACCCTGGTGGCTGGGTTGAATTTCAGGAAATGGATGGCTTGTACTATTCAGAGGACAACACCTATACCGAGGACCTCGCTGTCTTCAAGTGGAACCGAGAGTACCTCACGGCATGCGACGCTATGGGACGTACTGCGCGTCCTGGTAGTCAGATTGAGGCTTGGGTGCGTAGCACAGGGTTCGATAATGTTGAGTCTCAGAAGTTCAAGACCCCGATTGGGCCATGGGCCAAGGATCCGCAACTCAGAGATGTGGGTATGATTTGTCTCAGTCAGCTACTCGACGGTCTCGAAGGCTTTACTCTTAAGCTCTTCTGTGGGTTCTTGGATAAGACTCAGGAGGAGGTCCTTGTCATGCTCAGTCAAGTGCGCAAAGAGTTGAAGTCGGGGACAGCTCACATCTTGGTCAACCAGTAAGTCGCTACTTGAATTGCAGTGCCTTCACATGATTGTATAAGTCGGGACTGACCATGACTCTAGGCATGTCGTTTACGCACAAAAGGCATCGATGAAGGCGGAAGACAATCTTGCATAATAATATTTGGGGGTCGGCCGCTGTGGTCTATGGACCAAGAATTCAATTGACCAAGTACACCAGTTCACGGCAATTACAAATGCGTCAATCTTTTTGTATTTCATCCGGTCTAAGGAAGTTCTGGCTTGCCATCTACAAATGCGGTTGGCTGTGTACAAGGTTTCATGCACCTCGACCACGTCGTTCTCTCGTGCGGGTAATTTATTTGCTGTTCTTCTCTGCCCAAACTGTCCCAACTCGCCCTTCCGCGGATTCAACTCTCTCATGTGATGCTCTTTTATCCTACACCTTCTTGGCATTGCCCTCGCGTGCTACTACATCCTCAGACTCATCTCCAACCACGCCTGGGGTGTTTTTCTCTCCCACTAGACCATCCCAGCCCTGGCTGAGTAGATATGCGTGGAACCTAGTATCCTCTTCTGAGAGATCGTCACCTTTAAGGTTTGGAACGAAGAAGTAAGTCACCAGAACGCCAACAACTCCACATATGGCCGCGATGATGAATGTCCAGCGCTTTCCGAGACTAGCCTGGATTGGTGTGAAAGCCTGCGTTCCGATTGCTGCACCGGCTTTACCCACTGCAGCAGAGAGACCGTAGCAGGTTCCACGAACTGCAGTTGCATAGGACTCCGAAGAAAGCAACCCAAGCATGTCGCCCGGTCCCATGTTGCCAGAACTTTGCATGAGGCCGTAGAAAACTACGAAAAGTGGTAGGATCTTGGTGATTTGGTCGTATGCCACCCCAATTATCAGGCCAAATACAAGATAGCCAGAGAATCCCAGCATCATGACGTTCTTGCGGCCGATTCGATCGCATAAGTATGCACCGAGAAGAACACCGGGCAGACCTATAGCGCCGAGAAGGAGTTGGTACTCTGCAGTAGACTTGATACTGGAGTTTTTGACAACCGATGAAATAATGACACCGGAGAAAACGCCGTTTGGGAAGGTGACAAAGTCGTACAAAAACCATGCGCCGGCAGTGCCGATGAGGCGCTTCCAATAATATCGAATTACCAACGTGTATGGCACATGTCGTTTGATTGCTCCGCGGCAGTATAATTTGGAGTTCAGCATCTTCAGTCGAAAGTAGAACACTGTCAACGGCAGAGCGCACCCAATGCCGAAACATACGCGCCAGATAGTCGATAGGTGTTGGGGCCCTGCGGCGGCAGAGAACACGATGAGAAAT
This sequence comes from Colletotrichum camelliae, assembly GCA_018853505.1. Lineage (NCBI taxonomy): Eukaryota > Fungi > Ascomycota > Sordariomycetes > Glomerellales > Glomerellaceae > Colletotrichum > Colletotrichum camelliae. The sequence goes on along the minus strand of JAELVL010000008.1, from coordinate 5,209,500 downwards.
ATGCTGACTGCCAAAGGCCCGCCGAATGACAGCGGCAAGTTCGTGACGAGGATGAAAATTGGGCCCCGGTTCTTTAGAGAATGTTCGTTCGCGGCTTCTGATGCAGATGTTGAAGAGGCAGGATACTCTCCACCAGCACCGAAGCCTATTACACCACGGGCGACAGTCATCATCCAGAACATGCCATCAATGGTGACTCCACTGGCCGCAGTTGCGAGAATCGAGCCCAAGACAATCAAGGCGGTTGTTAGAATGATGGCAAACATGCGCCCAAGGTAGTCGCAAGTGAGGCCAATAGTAACCTGGCCAATGATTTCGCCGATGAGAAGGGAGTTGGAGACCCGAGTGCTGACTGCAGGCGTGTACTGTTGGGGATATTCCGCCTTGAGGACGACGTTTGTCATAGTCCTACGGAGTTCAGTCAATAAATCAAGTAGCCTTTTTATCAGCTTGAAAGCTTACATGAGGTTGTTCTGGTAGCCATCGCTAATCAGAGCAAAGCCGGCACAGGCAATAGTGAAAATGTCGCTCCATGACTGCTTTTTAACAGAAACAAGTTCCGCCGGTGGCTGGCCGTCCGTATCGCTGGCAGCTGCCACGACGTCGGGGACGAGTTCCTTCGCAGGTTCATTCGTCGAAGACATATTTTTAGATGTTTGGAAAGCAGAATTCGACATTCAGCATGAGGGCGAGGTTTTCCATCTTATATGATTACCTAGGCTGTGGACGTGGGCACACGACGGAAGACCAAAAGGGACAATACGAACCAAGCCCAAAATCTTGAGATGTGACCCTACGCCCGGATGATGCGATTCTGCCTTTGTGATTGGTCTGGTGTTTGCTGTCGGACTCCTGCCGATGCGTTCCAGTCAACGTCAGTGACGCTCCAACAGATTCATCGTTGCAGTGGATCTTTCAAATGGCACACGTGGAGCGTCTCCGCGACTCTAATTCGAGACGTTCTTGTTCAGGGCCCGCTTCGACGCGCAAACCATGACGGGAACTACTGCATAGTAATTCCAGCGTGGGGTCACATCCAAAGCCGAGTTCCGGGCAGGCCTTAGAAAGCCAAGACGAAACAAGCATTATTCCACGTGCTGCTATTCACCAACCCCACCTTGAAAAGATGCGCCTCCTTCGGCATATTATTGCCGGTCGACTCTCTAGCTAGAATCTCGGATTGATTACGTCTCGTTGAATTCAAGCTTACTCCTGCTGAAGAAATCGGTTGGTGTCTCGAGCCAAACTGAGAAATGCAACTACTTTTGCTTCGAGCCCTGTCGGATGGCTGTCTTATGTTTAACCTCCAAGAGGGTTTGCACTACCAACCCCAACATGGAAGTAGATTGGTACATCTAGCCATAGAAACTTCAATATTTCCGAAGAGGTGGCAATTCTGCTTGCCCACTGTTTCCGCACGGATAACTTGAACCGGAGCTTTAATGACACTGTTACAATCTGACATGAACTGGGAGCAGAGATATTGTGCACCATTTGCGGCGATTTGTACGTGGCCAGTCAAATCTTCGTCACTGTTATTTCAGTCTACAGAACCCCAGCGCCGAGTGTAACCAACTGTCTAACACTCTCTACAAAAAAGAAATCTAGTTCTAAACGACCGTCTGTCTATAAACCTACGCCATGATTACAACTTGCTTCTCAGGTTCTTTCTCTCGTCCTTCTTGAATAGCACCTTGCTGTTTGGGTAAGGGTCAAAGGTGACGCTGTTCAACGGATTGTCCTCGCTGGCCCGTTTGAACATGTCCTCGTAGACCTTTCCATCATATCTGCCGAGACTGCTGTCAAGTACCCAATCGTCGAACTTCCACGCGTCGACCAATCGCACGGCATGAGGTCTGATCTCCTCAAGCAAAGTCATTACAGCCTTGGTTCTCGCAAGAGTGATCTGGCGGACGGTCACAGCCGCCGAGCTGTAGAACTCACTCGCCTCACGCTCAAGGGTTGTCAAGGCATATAATCTGAACAGCTTGTGCAGCAATCCAACGGTGTCCTTGTCCAGCTGATCCGTAGTAGACTTGTCGTTGAGTGCCTGGTGGAAGTTCTTAACCACCATGTACTGAGCGTGTGCGGTGCTGAGGCGCCAGAAGTCAACGAGCAGACTGTTCCAGGATTGCTTGTCCTCGTCTCTGTGACGAAGGGCCTCGAAAGTGAGGAAAGAGACACGCCAGGCAAACGCTGAGACCAAGTCCTCGTCAGACCCTAGCACGTCGAAAGCCGCACCAATATCGCGGCGGCGCAGGAACTCGGTGAGGATTCTTGTGGTATCGTTGTTTCCAGCCTTGCCCTTGAGTACCGCACGTGCTGACTTTAACAAGTAACGAGATACTTGCTGCGTGAGCATGTAGTTATCGCCCTCCCAAGTCAGAGTTGGGAGGTAGTCAGCGTACCAGCTGCCAATACCGCTGAAAGATGAGTAGCCGTGGCCGCCACAGGCACGACGGCAGACTTCGAGGCCCTCTCCCGCAACGGTTGAGCCATATGCCTTCAGGGCACAAGATGTAGCATGCAGGTCGGCAAGCAAATCAGTTCCCGGGTTCAGCTCTTCCGGGCCCGGGTTACGGGTAGAATCGCTCAGCTTGCCAGCATCGGCCTTCATGCGCTTCTGGTTTTCGTTGTACATTGATCATACCGCGACCGGTGAAGTGCAGCGCGAAAGTCGCGGCAAGAAGTGGCAGTAGCCGGATCTGTACCATCGTATAGTTGAGGACCTGGTTCTCGCCAGGCTCGTTCGCGGGTGCGTCTCGGTCCTGGAATTGCCGGCGAACGGCACAGTAGCGGGTAGCAATGGTGACACCTTTAGCCAGAACGGAGCCTGCTTGGAGGACGATGTTCGAACGCACCCAAGTGAGAGTGCCATAGACTAGAGAGGGGTTTGCGGGCCTGCTGTACTTGCTTGTCTGCGGGTCGACGGAAGAGAAGCGGGCGAGCATGTGATTGTGCGGGATCTTAACGTTGTTCAGCAGCAGAAATCCGTTATCCATTGTGTTGTAACCGAACTTGGGACCGATATCGCCGACGTGTACATTTTGGAAAGGTTCGTGGGTGTTCTTGTCCCTAATGGGAACAACGAAGGGGTGAGGACCGAGGGCTTTGCCGTTGATGATTAGTTGGGCCATAACGACGGCGTGGGTGGCCATCTTTCCGAGAGAGCCAATCCACCATTTGGAGGCTGTCAGGTGGGGGGAATGCATGACAAAGGTCTTGTCGGCAGGGTCCCATGTTGCCGTTGTCTCCAAGCCGCGGACGTTGGAACCATGGCCGAGCTCAGTCTGAGCATAGCAGCCGATGATCTCGTAGTTTTCGGCGGGCTCGAGGAAAATCTTGTGCTGCTCCGGAGTACCCTGCTCGCGGAGGGTAACGAGGAACATGCTGGCGTGCAGGCCATATGGCGTGGGCTCGCTGATGAGCTCATTGGCAACCTGGTACTCGTCGCGGGACCAGTTGTGTTGGTTGTTCAATTGGAACAACCTCTTTCCCCTTGCCAGCGAAGCCTCAATGCGGCTCTCACGGCCTCGGAAGTAGTTTTGCGTCTTGTCGAAAACGGGATCGGCCTTGAGGATGTTGAGTATCCTCTCGTTGCGCTCGAGGGCCTCGTTGGTGAACATGAAAGTGGCAAGCTGGTCGACATTGAGGTTGGACTTTGCTCTCTCCTGAGCCAGTAGCTCTGTGCCCTGAGGCCCAGAGGGCTGGAGCTTCTTGACCCAATCCGGGGTATTCGGCATGGTGATTGAGTGATTGCGGAGGCTGTGGGGTGTGGGATGAAGACTGCAGGAACTGTCTGGGGAAATGGAAGTCTCAGAATGGCACCGATAAGATTTTGTAGAAATCCCGTCCTCGGCCGTGCCGGCTACTCGTGAAGTCTAATGCTCATCAGGGGGCGTGTTCCGTCTCTCGGAGTGTTCTCATGACGCGCGCGCGCGAGAAGTGCCTCGGCTATTACTGTTTCGAGTTAGACCCAGTCCTCGACTTGACACGTAGACCGGTTACTGTTAAATTGACCGTATCGTTTTGTTATTTTGCCCGCGCTAGCCTAATATGGAAGGCGCGCCACCGCCGCCACAGTCAATCTACCCTTCCAAGTACTGCCCTCTCGGGCTACAACCTCCCATCGTCAACCCCGTTAACTCGGCCGAAAAAACCCCTGCCCACGCGCGCGCCCCCATTCGGAAGCGAAATTAGGCCTGCCAGAGGCCTCTATCACGTCGTTCGTCTTCTAGGTATGTCAAATCATCAATTTTCCCATACATCTTGCATTTTTTCGAGACCGTCGTGATGTCTGACGCCCAGATCCAGGCCCCTACCTTCGAAGAGTGCTGGCTACGCGTTCGCGTTCGGTACCGCTCTGAGGGCATCGCACTACGCAAAAAACGCCTGAATAATGGTGGCAATCGATACGATATTTACTGCGATCGCGCTGGCAACCGCGCGTCAACCGCGACGAAGCGAAAAACACACACCAAGCAGTGCGACTGCCGCTTCAAAGGCAAAATTCGACGCGTTGCCGCCACAGAGATGTGGGTATGGGAGGTTATCGACGGCTTCGAGCGCCACAACCACAACCCCGTCGCCCAAGATCAGCTTGACGCAGTCCCTGCCTTCCGAAAACTTACCGTTGACGAGGTCGAGTTCGCTGCTAAGACCTCTGGAGGGCCACCGAAAAAAACCCTTTGCGAGCGCGTCGAAGAGCTCTCTGGCGGCAACAACTTGACGTCGCGCGCTATGGCCAGACTTCTGCGGCAGGAGGGCTACAGGGTCAGCCCACAAGACGTTCGCAACCACCAGTACCGCCTCCGCGAGGATAAGTACGGCCCGTTGACGTCAACGCAGCTCTTTTTGAGTGAACTAACCAAGGGAGACGACGTAGCGTACTACGCAGTTCGACGCGGCGACGATGGCAAGATTGATGGTGTTTTTTGGACGTACAAACTCTGCTTGGATATGCTGAAGAGAAACCCGGAGTTATTGATGATGGATAATACCTATAAGGTAAGCGACGCGTCACCCCTGCCACCGCCCACCCCTGCTGCCACCCTGGTTTGTTATTGTTTTGATTTTTGCTGACAAACGATAGGTTAATCGCTTCCAGATGCCTCTCTTCCAAATGGTAGGCCTCTCTGCCGTCGACACCACGTTCAACGCCGCCTTTTGCCTCGTTTCAGCCGAAACCACCGATTTTTTCCGATGGGTGCTTCTACAGCTACGCAAGTTACTCGTCGAGAACCGCATCCCCGATCCAGACGTTATTATCACCGATTTTGACGCTGGATTGAAGCGCGCTGCTGGGGAGGTTTTTCCCTACTCGAAACAACAGCTCTGCGTGTGGCACATGCTCAAAAACGTCAACCTCAACGCGAAGAAAAAATGGGAAGGTCCACAGGCACTCGAGGGCGACGAGGAGGCTGCCGCCGCACTTGACGCTGACAAAGCCGTCGAGGAGGCACCAATCTACGCCCAGAGTCGTGAGAACGCCACGCGTATCGTTCGCGAGGAAGCCGCGCGTGCGGAGGGCATGAATTTTCGACCCTACGACCCCTCTGCTGAGAAGGATTACGACTACAACCCTGACAGCGTCGTCGAGGCGTGGCGTGCCTGCGTTTACTCGTCAACGCGCGAGGCGTACGAGAAGGCTTGGAAGCGCCTTAAGCAGCAGTTTCACGATCAAAAAGGTATGCGCAGTCTCAAAGTACATGGATTATACTGACTTTTTCAGCAATTATTTCGTACCTTAGGACTACATACATCCCACGCCTCGAAGAGTTCGTTGACTACTCGATCCGCCACTTTCGAAACTATGGCCACAAAACGACGTCGCCTGCCGAGGGCAGCCACCACGAGTTGAAGTCCTACTTGACCCACCGCCTCGCCGACCTCCACGTCCTACACCTCAAGATCTTCGAGATGGTCGTCGAAAAGCAGGAACGCTACAAGACTCACTTCGGCAATGAAGTACGCAAAAAACGCCCTACTGAAAAAGGGCGTGAGATCATTGACAGCCTCATCTTGTACGTGTCGTTCAAAGCTCTCGACCTTCTACGCCCCCAGTTCGACGCAGCAAACGATGCCTTTTTGCGGCGGCGTGGCCTGCCGACCTGTACTGGCGCGTTTACGAAGCAGTGGGGCTTACCCTGCCGCCACGCCCTCCTCGAGCGACTACAACTTGCCGACGGTAGGGTCCTGCAGCCAGAAGACGTTGACAGCCACTGGCGCCTCGATCAGGAAGATGTGAGTAATCGAGTCTTTTTGTTATCGACCTTTTGCTGACTTTGCTAGCCTGAATTGATCAGGATCAGACAACTTACCCTCGAGCCCGACCCGAACGTCGTCCCTCGCAATACGCGCCGCCCCCGCCGCGTCCCTGCGCCCGACTCCTCTGACGACGAGGCCCCTACTGTCAACTTAAGCAATACACAACGCGAGCCCTCTGCGTGGGAGCGGCAAGAAGCCTTCGAGGCGCGTTCCTCGAGAGCGCCCTCATCGCGGGCTTCGGCTACGCCGGCACCGAGTCAGGCAGGCAGGGGTGGTGGCAGGGGTACGCGTCGTAAACAACAACATACCATAAGCGAGATTACTGAGCTACGCGGCGTGGTGGCTACTCTTACTGCCTCCGTCGAGGCCCTCGCTAGCCGTCAAACCCTCAGTCAACAACAACAGCTCGAGGTCGCGCGAATACGGCAGCAAGAAGCGGCGTTGCTAGCCCAGCAAGCGGAGGATTTTCAGCGTCAGCAAGCGTTTGCTGCGTCGCAGCAGCAATCTCTGCTCTTCCAGCCAAGATTGCCGCCGCCGCCGCAGCAGCCCGTCTTTTTGACGCCGCCGACGTCGCAGTTGCCATCGTCAGCCCAGCCGCCAGGATGGGTGTGGCCGCTGCCGCCAGGATCGCAAATTTGGAGGCAGCCGTAGGCAGTTGTCAATACACTCTTTTACACCTGCCAGAGATCACGTGATATAATGGCTTTTTGATCAAAATGGAAAAAACTGACTTGCCAGGCCTCAAATCGTTCAAATCCGAGGAGTTTTCAAACTATTCAACAACTCGGTGAAACTCCGGCTAATCTAGGCCAATCGGAGGGCAGGGATTTAACCGGGTGGGTCCCGGGGTCTTAAGCCTTCGGCCGAAGGCCAGTTGTACTCTGAAATCGAGGTACATAGCAGTTTGGTGGAGATTGTATGGAGTGGCTGTGTTGACCCATTTACTTGCCTTTTTTGGCTAGCGCGGGCAAAATAACAAAACGATACGGTCAAAATAACAGCTACCCGTAGACCGACGAGAGATCCGGGGTTTCAGCAGACTGACCCGCTAAATCTCGCGGCGCATCTCCCGATTATCGGACATGCTCGGTACTACGCTACGAGCCGAGGTGATATTGCCGTGTCATTGCAACATCCGGGACTTCGGTCACGACACCGCCGGATTGACACGGCCCAGCTGTCGACTCACGGTCTGAGTCACGGATGGGCTGGAATCACATGGATATTTACCATGGCACCGCTCCGAACTCAGTCGCATGTTCTGAGCGCGCTTGTGCAGCTTTGCAGCCCTTTTACTTGGTTTTTGTGTTTTGCGCGACTGCTCTGCTAAGATGACCTCGGCGTATTCACCAGACCAAATCGGTCTTTACTTAGAATCCATTGGCGTGCCTGAACAATGCCGGCAGGAGCCGCCTACTCTGGAGTTGTTGACGATGCTTCACATCCACACAATTTCAACGTTGCCTTACGAAAACCTGTCTCTGCATTACAACCCAACACACGACATCAGTCTCGACCCTCAACACCTGTTCAACAAAATGATCACCGATAAGCGCGGCCGCGGAGGGTTTTGCATGGAAATCGCGATTTTATACAATCACATCCTGCGGGCTCTGGGCTTTGATGCGTACACCGCTGGTGTCAGAACTCGACCACGAATTGAGGGTGTACCGAAGGGCGACTTCCCAGGCTGGTAAGGCACTTGTCCATGCATCATATCTGGTGTTAGATTTGCATTCCTCTGACACCCTGCCTTCCCAGGGGTCATATTGTCAATATTGTGACATTTGCAGATGGTTCTAAATACCATTCAGACGTTGCGTTTGGCGGCGACGGTGCAACAAAGCCAATGCCATTGATTGAGGGCCTTGTTCACGAAAACCTCGGAACGCAACAAATACGTCTTGCGAAAGATTGGCTACCTACGCAAGCGCATCGAGTAGACTCCAGCAAACAGTGGATTTACCAATACCGTAACAATCCATCTCAGCAGTGGAACTCGTTTTATGCCTTTGCGGAAATCGAATTCCTACAGCCAGACTGGGGCGTGGTCAATCACTGGATGAGCACACATCCGGATAGTAACCAGGTCCGCAACCTACTCGTCGTGAAGTTTTTGCGGCGACCAATTGCTTCTGGCGATAGGAACGAACAGGAGATCTATGGCAAGAAGATGTTGGTCAATGGTACCGTGAAGCAGAATTTGGGCGGCAAAACGGAGCTCGTAAAAGCATGCAACACGGAGGAAAGTCGTCTTGAGTCTCTCGAGAATGTATTTAGCATCGTACTATCGCAGGCCGAAAAGGATGGCATCCAAACGTCACCTTTAAGACTCGGGTGAGTACTCCATTGACCTATTCAGCTTTCCTGTAGACGCTATTGAACGCCTCCCTCTTTTTCCCCATCACGTCAATCAACGCCTTGGTCTTTTGGCTCTCCGGGATGACACGCAACAAATAGCATTGCAAGTCATGGAGCCAGTATGGTCTCATTTCCCGCCACCCTCTCGCAATAGCGCCATCAACCCGATTTACTATCAGCCTTCCAAAAGTGCTGGAGTCTGGAGACCCCTTCGTTACCCATAACGAGTTCCCTTGACTTTTCACATCTCCAGGTACAACACACAAGCAATGCACGTTCTGAGTCTCACGCTGGGCCTCTAGCTCCATTGCAAGTGAGTTGCTGAAGGCCCAGTTGAAGGCTTTGGTCGCACCGTATATGACAAGCCAGGGGCTGCCATACATACCCCCCGATGCGATGTTCAGTATGAGAGAGCGCTGCGACTCGGCTTCATCGCTCGTTTTATCCTGATGGTCTCTTTTACTCAGGATGGGCAGTACGACTGCCGTCAGCCGTGCCATAAATCTCGAGTTTAAATTAATGACTGCATCAATGTCGTGGGCGGAATAGGATGCTAGTGGGCGGAAAGGAGGGTGCGCAACCGGGTTTGAGCCCACGTTGTTGACGAGGATAGAGAGCTGCAACTCTTTGTTCGTGGTGGTGTTCTCGATGGCGGCTCCGATCTCTTCTGGTGTTGCAACCTTTGCGTCCAATATGATCGTTGAGACAGAGTCGTTTCCTGCCAGTGCCCTGAGCCTTGCAGCAGACGCCTCAACCTCGTCTGCAAGATGGCCGAGGAGGATCACACCAAACCCATTTCTCACAAGTTCCTCTGCGATGCCATAACCAATCCCTGCACTTCCCCCCGTCACAAGTGCGTAAGTGGGCCTCGAACCGGGGCGTTTGTAGGACGATAGAGGGTGTGATGGTGTGGCGGTGTGAAATCGGATACTGTCGAAAAGTTGAAATCCCAAACGTACCGTGCTCATGAATCCTATGGCAATAAAAGTCCAGAGCCAATTTGGAATTTCCAGTTCAGTCAACTTCATGACGTAGCTTGCTTCCATTCTCATGACACAATTGAACAGCGTTACTGGCAGCAGTGAGGATCAATGTAGAGTAAAAGGAGTGGTTTCCTGCCAAGAAGATGTCGAAGAGGTCGTGAGGGGTTGAAAAGTCTGTTGAGCTTCTTGTCCTACAATTGAAGTATGTCTTACCTTAGTCACCATGCGTGCTACTTTGTTGAAACAAATTCATCCTCCAGTCAGACATCATCATTGCTACCATTCTTTTATCCGACACAGTTCAACACCATCAGTCGTTATAGGACGGCAGCGTGCATTTTTGTGGAGGGTTTGTGTGCATATTCACGGACTCCTCGTTCGTTGTCCGGCGGTCCAAGATCATGTCTTACACGAAACAAGAACGTTTACTCCCGTTTTCATCATGAACTCACGCTAAGTATTTAGTATTCGGGACAGGCTGCTGTTGGTACTCAAAGTCTAGCGAGGACAGCAGAGAATGACGGGTTACTCAGACATCCCCTGCGACCTGACTTGAGAATCTGCCCCTGAAGCCGTTAGCCTCTGTGTACGGTCCTTCTGGAGCATCGTTTTAGAAGATAAGCGAGCGATAAGAAATGCTGCTTGCTAATTGGTTGCATGGTTCCATGGCTTCGTTAGGTGGCTCCTGTGGCTCCTGTGCCTCTCTTGGCGTGCAAAACTAGACGGCTGAAATGAGAGGGGCTTCGGGCGCAACCTGGATCACTGGTGCCTGATTTCAGCGCCAGCTGGGGGCAGTTCGATCAGCATAACATCCCACCCACCCAATCCGATAAATGGCAGCCCAGACCTTTGCTGGCGGACTAGCTTCCGACCCTGTTCGCACTAAGTATGTTCTCACGACATGCGCAACACCCACAAAAATTCGCAAACTATATCTGATCGGAAGCCGCAAGAAGATGACTGTTGAGCTTCGACTCATTTCCTCTTGCCCTACCTCGACTTCAAATCAACCCCAAAAGTCGCTATGGCGTCACACCAGTTGGGAGAGACGGTGAACGACGGTTTTACATGGCGGCGCAATTTGGACATTGGAGGGGCAGACGAACCACTCGTTTCTGAGAAAGATGACAAGTCCAACACAAGTATCAGCAACGAGCCAGTATCTCAAACAGTTCACCGATGGCTACCTGGCCGTTGGAAACGGATGCCGTTTCTCGCTAGCATATCCATCATCATGACTTGGGTGCTTTCCGGCACAATGATAGTCGTCGTTCTTGTTGCTGACGGCACTGCTACTAGTGCTTGGAAAGTATCCCCCACTGTGCTGGCGGCCATTATTGCAACAGCTGCAAACATTCTAGTCCAGCTTGCGCTTTCCAAGGGGATCGCGATTTCATGGTGGAGAAGAAGCATAGAAGAACCAACTTCAGTCCGAGATTTGCATGCCCGATGGATCGTTGGTCAAGGCTTTGTTGACGCAGTGCAAGAAGTCGTTCTACGGGGACCCAATATTGCCGCTATTGCCAGCATCATGGCCACGATAGTCGCCATCAACTCCCCGCTAATACAGAGGGCGTTGACTCCAGGCCACGGAACCTTCGAGGGCCGCTTTGATCTCGGCGAGATCCGTATGATCCAACAGTTGCCCCGGGGTTATTCTGGAATCTGGGACCACGACACAAAGTCCATTCGATATCCGACTGAAGCATTCAGCGACTTGACAAAGCGATACTTCTACTACCCAGGAATCATCCTAGAGAATAGGGCAGCGATTGGGGAGAATCTTGCGTTTTGCGATGGGACATGCGCTGGTTGGCTCAGAGGAGCCGGGTTCTCCATCAGCTGTGACGCAGTGTCCATAACCGAGCTGCCGAATCTCCACGACGCCAATGGAGCATACAATAGCTCAACCGAGGTTTTTTCGAGTGCCATCCGGTACAGCGAATATCCCGATTACACTGTCACATCACCTGGGGCAACTGCTCGCCCTGTCACGCAGGATATTCCTCGAAGTTTCACATACGACTCTGTTTGGAAGGCCGAGACTGGCTGCCCCAGCGACACGGAAAGTAAGAAAATGGTCTCTCAACATTGTACACTTCGGCCTGCGATTGTGGATTACCCTGTTGTCGTCATCAACGGAACTCTCTCTCTTGATCCGAACTATGGTTACTGGTCCGACAAGACGGTCTCAATTGAGACCGATGAGCAAATGAGAGACGATGTTGATCCAAACATGCCTGTTAACACAACTCAAGGATCCTCGACTTTTGGGGGTATCGCTTCACTACTTGTGAGAAGGTTTTCCTCGCGAGTAAGCATGAAAATAGAGAACGGCGGGTGGAAGCAAGAAGCGGAGGGCTTGCTGGCATTTGAACTAGCCCGTTATGACAGATCAATGCTGAATGGAAGCTGTGCTCTAGCGTTCACGGATCCAGTACCATGGGTCTTCCAAGCTGTTCGCGAACTGATGTTCCGAGCCTCTGTGGATGTGCCTATTGATGATTACCAGAGAAGACGGTCTCGGTTTTCACTGGACGAAAACTACATGCTTCCTGGACAGAAGCAGCGGCTGCAGGGCGAACATAGGGGACTTTCCACTATTTATGTCGCCAACCACTCATACCTATATGCCGCTGCTGCCATAACATTTCTTACGGGGCTCATGATCACTCCATTATTCTATGGTTTCGCCAACTTGGGCCGGCAGGTCTCCCTGTCTCCTCTGGAGATAGCGAAAGCATTTGATCCTCCTCAGTTACGGGAGGCTGCTTCCAACTCTGATGCGAAAGCATTGTTACGTTCTTTGGGCAACAAGCAGGTGAACTATGGCATAGTTCGTCGACCTACAACGCGCGGCTCGGCATTTCTCATGTTTGCGGACGCGGAGACTGTTCGAAGGCCGAAGCCGGGTACAGAAATACCGACGTAATATTGGATGTGAGCAGCTGGACGCGCGACCTGGGTCTTCGAAACTTAGAAAGATATTTCGTTAAACTTTTGCATTTTGACCGCTCTGACTACCTGGTCAAAATTGGACCGCAAGAATGACAGTGGTTTCTATAAATTGGAGATTTTCTCGACAGACTTTTATTTGTATTCACTTGATAGCAAAGCCACTCATGCACTCATCAAGCCTGTTTTGGTACTTCGCTCTGAACCCATTCGTCAAACGTGGTTGGCTTCAGTTGAGCCTTCAACCACAACAAGTCTGCCCCATAATCTCTGTCGCCGATAAATCGGAACATTGTGTTCAGATCGTTCACCAACCAGATGATACCTCTTGCCAAAAGCCCTGCCGTGACCGGAACACCCCTGCCTGTATGCTTCATGAAAGCCGCGTCAACCTGGTCGAAACTGATCTCATCACTTGCAATTGAAAGAGCTTGGTTTCGTATGCCGGTTCTGTCGGGCCTGACCAGACCCTCGACTGCCCATCTGCCAATATCTTTGGTGACCGTAACTTGCAATGTCTTCCCTCCCAGGTTTTCTCTCCATCCAGTCATACACAGCTGGCCCGGAAATCCCCACCAGGCATTGTCAGCAAACCAAGTTGGGCGAATGATTGTATAGTCCATCTTGTGCATTCCGGTCTCTTTGGAATCACAGGCATTTTTCAGGTGTCGTTCAATGTAGAATTTGTCTGAAAATGTCTTGCAGTATGAGGGGTCCTCGTCGCTCAGTTCGCGTCCGCCACGGTCCACGGAGGAATACACGAAGTAAGGTATGTCGTGGGCAATCGCGGCGTCGATAAACGCTTTTCCGTCTGATAGCTCGGTTGGTCCATGAGCTTGGGCAAGGAAAACTGCCGACTGACTCAACGTTTCTTGGTCGAGTTGTTCGAAAATAGCATTGGGGCTACCCAAATCCCCAATGATGATGTTAATTCCGGGGAACCTCTCCCGTAGACGATCAGCACCGATTCCGGCCCCTTGTCGAGTGATTGCGTAGACTTGAGTTGGGAGAATCTTGATTTCGTCATGTGACAACAATGCGTCGACAACGGCACCACCTTGGCGGCCAGTGGCCCCCAATACGATGAAAGTTTTGATATCAGACATGAAAGCGTGATTTCGGTGCTGATCACGGACGATATTCCAGTCGGTATATGCTCTTGTCCTCCCTTGCATTTTGATGGGCTTCGTCTCTTTTTATCTAACCCGTAAGATTGGTTCTGTTGCATCTGGGACATCTACTCAAGCCCATTGGCCTCTATGGCATTGATACTGATCCTGCACCCAAGGTGATTCAAGGAAGGATTTACCGCGCGCAACTTTCGTCAGCACGGGAATGGCCGTAAGCTGTGGCGTTTTAGCATTGGTAATCACGATTTGACTAGACCAATGTTGATCGGGCTTTCTTAGCTTGTAAGTCCCGACCCCCGCGCTTAACCACCTAGACTATGCCTTGGTAGCCCCCAGAACATGATTCATTTCCGGTACGCTGTCGAAGACTACTTGACGGGTACTTCAAGGAGTAACGGGAGAAGGCTGCTCTTGGGGCCATACACTTGGGCAATAGTTCCCAAGCATCCAAATGAATACCGAAGCAAGATCTGTCAGGTAGCGAGCTCGACCCACGGTCCTCATTTTGTGCGTTCTGTGTCTCTTTACAAAGGCATCGTGCCGCATCGTGCCAAGGATTTATACAAGACATTTATAGATTTGAATGGAAACGTAACAGCTACTTAGCCACCGGTCCGCCAATATTCATAACCGAAGCCAGCGTTGACATTAAAGCAATTCATCCCGAGGCGACTTCAAAAGAAACCAAGGTCTCTCACATCACAACAGATAGATTTTGCTCAGTAGAGATACGGTGCACAATGAGAACTGCAAACCGAGCAACATTGGAGTCGTACCCCTCAACACTAGCCACCCCAAGCCACTGCCTCTGCACAGCACCTAAAGTGGCAGCCCAATAGGGCTCCTTCTTTTGGATTTTGGTGGACCACTCGCCCTGTCGCTGTCCCGGGCGCCATAAGACCCCGCGTGTTGTGCTCCCCCTTCATCAACATGACTCAAAATGACTCAACAACGGAACGTAAAAAGACTCAAGTTCACCAACCATCTAACTGCACAACACTTTCCATAAGCTTATCCGAACGAGAATCATCTCAAATCATGGCGCCATACATTAGAGTATTGTCAATTGATGATCTAGACCGATGCTCTGTCGTTGAATCGGCAGCTTTCCCGCCCGCGGAGGCAGCAACTCGCGAAAAGGTATGTCACCATGTCTGGACCGAAGACAGTCTCGGAGACATCTTATTTCCCGCTTCCCCGTCCTTCACATTATTTACCCTAGTTTGACATTTGAGGTGCTGTCCTAGATCGACTATCGCCTGAGTGTTTGCCCCGAGCTTTGCTTGGGCTTGTTTGTCCCTGAAAATTCAACAACCGTCAAACCTGAGGGAGATATCCCGGTGTTTACTGCTCCTCCGACCGGTTCCGACAATGACAAGCTTATTGCGCATGTAATAGCGACCAAGTCAACGTCGCGAGTTGTCAAGGATGAGGACATGTCTTTCCCCGAGACCTGGAAGACGGATCCCACGGCGCAGTACGGTGTTGGTCATCAGGCCGAAGGAAGGACCATCGCTCTTCACTCGTTGGCTGTGTCACCATCTTACCAGAGATCTGGATTTGGAAAGAAGCTCATGAAGTCTTACATTGAGTATATGAGGCAGCACGGTCAAGCAGATAGGATCTCGATCCTTACCTACGACAGACTCTTGCCTTACTATCAGGCCCTCGGCTTCACCCACTATGGCAAGAGCGCATCTGAGTACGCAGGCGTTGCTTGGCATGATCTGGTTTGTTTCTTGGCGCCATTCCACCATATTCTCAGACAGGAGCTTACAGACTTTAGGCATATGAATATTCGGCCGATGCCTAAATCATGCTTTTGTGATTGGCAGGACCATTCATTCGGGTCTCATTTCCGCACTACAATATGGGAAGAGGCTCAAGACGTAAGGGGTACAAGAAATAGAACGAGCATAACGTGGTTGATAAGCGAAGCGATCAGACAAGCGAAGCGATCACCCAACCCCAACCACAGCACATTTCTAACTCGTACACAACACCCACAGAATCAATTGAGTTCAAACTACTCAGAAACCTCTTCATTAGATGTTTCTTCAATAAACTGACATGTTCGCGCATTATGACCAGTGTTCCCACAGACACCACATCGCCGTTGACCTGTTTCCGTCCTCGGCCGACAGCCACTACTCCGGCGCGTTTCCTCCTCAATCTGAGCTGTCGCCTCTCTCTGCGACTGAAGGTCCTCAGCCTCAGCTACAGTAAGACTTCCTCCTTGTCTGAGACGTGTTTTCTTAGCCCTTCTACGTCGGCTAAGTAGGTTATTCTCTTCCCGAAGGATCTGGACCTCAGACCTTAGTAAGGCAATCTGGTGCATAAATCCCTGCGCTCCCTTTGATAGATGCTCTACAGCTTCAATAATTGAAGTTGGGGAGCTATTCTGATGGCGAGAGATCCTCCTTTTGATGAGTTCAGACTGAGAAGACGCCTCAGTTGGGTTGTTTGGCGTCTGAGAAGTCCACGCGGGGGGTGTTGTTGGAAGGGACCCTGGAGGCGTTGGAGTGTGTAACTTAATATCAAGCTTCGAAAGCATATTTTCGGCACTTAGAGGGACAAGCCCAGCCCCTCTAAAACCTCCCTGGATGTTTTTGACTGTAAGGGCTTGCGTGAAGGCGTTGCGAAATGCGGGGAAGAAGTCTTCCTTCGTAATATGCATATTACCCCAGCACATCTTATCCTCAATTTGTCGACCATAAGCCTTCTTTAGTAGCCCAAAACACCTAACATCTAAGGGCTGAAGCAGATGAGACGAATGGGCTGGCATACAGAGTGTGACGATATTGTTTTCCTTACAATATATCTCAAAGTTAGCAGCATAGTGACTTTCATGCCCATCAACAACGAGGAGGCGATAACTGCCACTTGCACGCGGTTTTGTATGCCAATCAAAGTGCTGGAGCCAATCTAGGCCTCTTTCGTTTGTTGTCCATCCGTTTTCAGACGTTGCAATAACCTAGTTACGTGGGAGACTGGTTTCTGTATACCACGTAGAGAGGTGATATTAGCCTGTAACGATGATGTACGGCGGAACGCTATAGCCTGACGAGTTGATAGCCTGAATGACTGTAACCTATTGACGGTCACCAGGCTGCATCATTTTCATGTTTGAACGCCTTTCAGAACTTGTGACAACCATCCTGGATGCAATCTGGCCTATCATAAACCCAGTCTCATCGAAATTATAGATATTAGAGTCCACAATGCTATATTTCGCGATTATATTCGCCACAAGACGAAACCACGCATTTATCACGTCTGGATCTTTGCATTGGGCCCTCTTATAGTCGTACTTGCGAAAAAAGCACGTCCGGAGCTGCAGTTGTCGCTTAATAAAGTTCGAAGCCCAGCGCTTCCCAACTAGGAGCACGTCGCAGTCGGCAAGCAGTCGATTGGCCATATCTTCCACACCACTGATACAAGGAGGAAACGATCGGGAATCCAGGTCGAGGATATACTCAACTAGCTTCTCCTCTTCAAGCTCCGTTAGTTTGCGTGAGTTAGGTATAGTATCACGTCGTAATAGCTTTCCCTTCATTCAGTCGCATAGCGTTAAGTAAGGCACTGAGTAGATCTGGGATACAGCTCTTAAGCTAAGATTATTGCTTCATTTGATTGCTTGGGTAGCTAAGTTCAATTAAGCTTCTTTATTTGCTGATAACATAGTTATGTGTAGCGTAATGTAAATATAAAGGTAGGAGATAGGTATATTGCAGTCGGGTGATCGCTTCGCTTGTCTGATCGCTTCGCTTATCAACCACGTTATATCATTTTAATTTATGCCTAAATAGAATATCCTCCCTTGGTATTGAGAACAAGCAACGCTGAAGTGATGCCCTAGTTCTGTGAGCTAATACATTCAAGCAAAGATAATCACACAAGATTTAGGCGCCTCATCGCGAATGACGTACAGTTGGATGACATGCTACTCAATACAGTCAATGGTGTCACAGCACACGGGTGTGTTTGTGCTTCGATGTCATAGACCATTCCGGGGCCCACATCTGGCGTTCACACCTGTGCTGAACGTAGCAAGAGCCAGAGTGAACGCTGCGACGATTGTGTTCGAGAATTGCATTTAAGGGCCCTGACTACTCCTGGTTCATCTTGTCTCATCCATGCTCAGAGGAGTTCATCTTGTAGTCGAGTCAGATTGAGTATCAAAATAGTTATTTTGCAATCGAGGATGGATCTCCAAGCCAATCAGTCCCTTGCGACTCCGTCTATCCTCAAGATGTCGCAGATCGCACATGGTAGATGATCGACACCCCAGGAATGACGTGCAACGACTTCGTCAGACCCAGTATTTCCTCCAGTTTCAGGAAGCCGGCGGGCGTGCCAAGCATGGTCCTGTAATCCAGAAATGATGGGGACTATCGTGTCCCAACATGATTTCCACGGTCTGGTGTGGCTGTTGATAGGGTAGACAGATCGAGGTTTGCGTGCGTGGTGTTCCACGGAACGGCGTAAATAACACTTTCAGTTACAGGCAGCTGCTCGGTACAAATGCAAGTCATAGCAAAGCTTAATCCTAACTGCGACAAGCTGCCGGCTATTGCAGCATATGATTCGTGTGCCCGCGGGCTCGTAGCGCCTCTGTTGCACGGGAATCCCCGCTAAGGCGCCCGGAACTTTGGCGGACACATCACTGTTCGTCTCATGGTCCGATGTCTCAGCAGGTTTTTCAAAAGCTCACGTGGCAACTCTTCTATGACAGCTACTTCATCCTCATGCAGCCGGCGATTTGAGACAACACCTAGCATTGCTCATCCCACGACCGACTTGCCATCATGGTCCGAACAATTGACCTCTTGAATGGTGACTTTACGGTCCACATTGACCGAACGACGGGCGCTGTCTTAGAGATTGTGGACCCCTCTGCCGACATTCCACTCAACTGGGTCAGTTCCCCAGGTAATGCACCCTGGCAGCCCCTGGGGAGTCGCTGGGGACTAGGCTTCGCGGACCTCGGTGCCAATCTACTGCATCGGGTGCACTGGAACAGTCCGCACATCGAATCCTCGGCTGAGCACAATGCCACGGACGCCAAGTACTGTTACGGTCCACTAGAGGTCCTTGTGCGCCGTCGTCTTGACAGTCAAACTGGCTCCTTCACAGAAACCTACGAGTTCACGAACAGGGGAACATCACCGCTTGATCTAGCTGCGAAAGGCGAGCAATCCTTGGCAATTTATACGCCATTCAACGACCACTACACCAACACCACTGATTCTTTGGAAAACCGGACGCACGCACATGTTTGGGCGCATGGAGGCTGTTCATCATGGGTTAAGCTTAGTCAAATGGGCGGTCGCGGCCGTGACTTAGGCCTCGTTCTGACGCGAGGAGCTTTGTCGGGATACAGCATTGAGTCTCGAGATGAAGTAACCCATTCAAACACTCGGGGCGTCTTTCTTCTTCACCCGTCCATCCCGGTGCTGCAGCCGGGCGACTCCGGTGTCGTCGAGTGGACCTTGTTCTGGCATTGCGGCTGGGACGACTTTTTTTCTCAATGTGCCCGTCGTTCGACTCAGTTCATCCATTTTGACATCCCAAAACACACTCTCGTCAGCGGGGAGAGCGCCACTATCCGGATGAGAGGCAGTTCAAAGGCTGTCAACTCCACAACTACAGTCAATGGACGGGAGGTCCTACGGACGAAAGACGGCTTTCATTTCGTTCATGATGCAGGAGATTTTGGCGAGAAGACATTGCGGATTTCTACCGGAAAGGGGGACGACCGACGAGAATCGCTCATCTTCTTGAACACTGTTCCCAGCTACGATGACTTGATTCGAAGTCGAATCAGATTCATTGTCGATCACCAACAAGTCACGGACACCAATGATTTCTTACATGGTGCCTACATCGTCTTCGACAACCAAGCAGAGGCGCCCCCGTTCTACGAGACTCAGCAGGATCGAAACGCAGGGCGCGAGCGAGTGGGGATGGGTGTTCTGATTGGCCGATGGCTGAAGAAACATCCCGATGCTAGATTGCAGGAGTCATTCTCGGCGTACTACTCCTTCGTATGCACCAAGCTTCAAGACAAGAACGGCTTTGTCTACGATGCGCCAGTTGGAACAGGTACTAGCAGCCGGAAGCGCCTCTACAACTGGCCATGGGTTCTGCAGCTTCATTTGGTAGCTGCTGCCATCGGCATCCCAGCCCTTTTGGGTAAAACCCCCATGGATAGGTTTATGATGACCCTTGAGAACTTCTATGCTGAAGGTGGCGAGTCACTCTATGCTATTGGGCTGCCCATACTCGAGGGACTTCGTATGCTTCAGGCTTCCGGGGACGAGAAGTCATTTGGACGAGCAAAAGACCTATTCATTGGGCATGGGCACAACATCCTTAGGCGGGGAACAAACTATCCTCCGTTTGAAGTTAACTTCGAGCAGTCTATTGTTGCCCCTGCAGCGAATATTCTCTTTGAATTGTATCGTTCAACCGGGGATAAAACTTGGCTTGATGGCGCCCAGGCTCAACTTGAGGTCCTTCTCAGATTCGCAGGAAAGCAACCAGACTACAGAGTTCATGACGTTGCCATTCGACATTGGGATGGGCATTGGTTTGGGAAAGATCGCATGTGGGGGGATACATTTCCTCACTATTGGAGTACTCTAAATTCGATTGCCCTGCATCATCAGAGCAAGGCAACTGGAGATGCAAGGGCTGAGAAACAAGCCGACGGAGTCCTTCGAGCTAACATGGCACTTTTTACCCCTGAAGGTAGAGGGTCCTGCGCCTGGATTTATCCCACGTCCGTGAACGGGAGAGCTGGACACTACAAGGATCCGTATGCGAATGATCAGGACTGGGCACTTGCCCATCTTCTACAAATCGAGGAAGACAACATTTTGTCGGTTCGTCACGATAGCGCTGTCCCAAGGGATTAGCTCCCAACGTCCTTTTTTTTGTTTTGTGTTCTCTCTAACACACTCAGACATAGACTTGAATTACGTTTGATTTTGCAAGACTGTACATCGATACGGTCGTGTCAATGGCCTGTGTGCTTGGTAGCTAACTCAACTAAGTCGTGTGATTACTGACACTTTGTCGTCCTTCGCAACGTGCCTGTCACGTGCTTTCGATCTTTGTTTCAGCTCGGCACGCGTGATAAGTCCATCTGGGGCAATCTATGATTGGATCAAAGTTCCGATTGTAAGAGGATGCATGACAGACGCCTTTGACGTCTAAGGCTGAAGGCTAATAGTTCAAGGGCAGCCAGCTATTAGTCTCTCCGTATGATTCCTGCTATGGCTGGGTTCCATTTACAAGCGGGCTGTGGGATTAAAGTTTTGGGACGCAATGCCCGGCGCACACTTAACTGTGTGCGGTACTTTCTTTTTAGGATCGCATCTTATTATTTTGTCGTCAATGTCAGTGGCGGTTTTACATATCCGTTACTAGCCATATCCGTTCAATTGATTCGGCGCTAGGCTGTTGGACTGCACTGCCATAGGCCCGCCTCCAATGCTGGGCTTCCTCAATTACCATCTAGGCCTTTTCCCAGTTGTGTTCCCGTTCTTTGATGACTATTGGCAATCTGATCAAAGAAGGTTCGTCAATTCTATTGTTTGGTCCCTTTTGATACATATCACACCGGTCACCATGTTCCAAAAGCTGCCTGGCATCGCAGGTCCACATTCTATCAAAACCTTCCAATGGAAATGAGCGACTCATCACCGTATCTCTTTGAAGACAAGTCTTCGGTGGCATATGGTGTCGTAGCCTTCTTATTACTCTTGTCTGGTTTGATTGTATTCCTGCGATTATGGACACGTGCGACAATACATCAATGGGGGGTCGACGACTGGACAGCCCTTTTGGCATTGGTCGGTTTTCATGTGTGCCGAGTATTGACCATGGGAAGCTGACAATCGAGCAGTCGCTGATTTATGCTTGTGGAATCAGCATCACTCAAAGTAAGTTGACGTGTAGAGAAATCACCAGCAACCGTTACGATGCTCATAGATTCGTTCCTTCCAGTGACTAGATATGGGTTGGGACGACATGCTTCGACTCTGTCGGCAGAAGATCTCGTTCTATATCAGAGGGTACGTAGGTCTGTTTTATATGTTTCATCATCAGCTGACATTGCAAAGGCTTTCTTTGTGTCTCTATTTCTCTATATCACGACTCTGGCCGTTGTGAAACTCGTTTTCCTCTTCCAGTACTACCGTATCATGTCGGTGTCGAATATGCGTGTGGTTTACATCGCCATGATGGTGTTGGTAGCGGTCTGGGGCATCGGGCAAGGAACGTTTGCACTTGTTGCATGCATCCCTCTGGAAGGATTTTGGGATCCCAACATTCATGCAAAGTGTGTCCCAAACGCCCATATTGCCTGGTACATCAGCGCGCTGTTCAACATATTCACCGACATCATCATCATGATTCTTCCTCTACCAGTCATTCGCAAGCTTAACCTTCCCGGCTCACAAAAAGCTTTCCTCATAGGTATTTTCAGCATCGGCTTCTTGTAAGTTGCTGCTTCCAGAGAACCGGCTTCGCTTGCCAGTTTAATATCTGACTGTAATAAATTATCTTCAGGACTGTGGCAATATCTGCCATGAGGATCAAATTCCTTACCCTTTTGCCGGATCCAACATGGTCCAACTTCGAACCAGTTCTTTGGTCCCTCGCAGAGTTGACATCGGCAATTACTTGCGCTTCGTTGGCTACCCTGCGGCCTCTCCTCACGCGCTTGGGCAAAAGGCGCGCAAGAATTAGCGACACAGAAAGTGTGGCTCAGACGGTTGCAAGCAGTAACCTTGCGGACAAGTCTTTTCCGCAGGTAGCCCCGTCATCCAGCGGTACCCGAGAGACTGTAGTGATCTCAAGCAACGATATCAATTCCGTGACCCAAAAAGTTCGAACGGATAATTGGAATCGTTCTCCGTGAGTTCTCGGTGATCCAAGGTAACGCAGAGGGCGATGTCATGTACTCAGTAAATGTATAGAAGCGGAACAAAACACATGATTTCCTAACGTTAGCACCTTAGCTTTTGTAGGTATCTTGAGTATAAACGAATGTCTGATGTTTGTTGGGACAAGACCATTTTGCAATATGATAAGTAAGCTTGGATGATGACCGAAGCCGATTGATTATGTGAGCCTGGATTATCATCTGCCAAGAAGTAGGAAGGCTTCGCCATATCTCCGCACGATTTCACCATTATCTCTAACCTACCTAGCCTTGGCTTCTAGTCGATCAACGCACCATAGGTTACCATGAATAATTTTAGACGACTGGGCTTGAGATAGTGGGCATTAAAGCGAAGAGAATAGTCCGAAGGAGTGTCCCGAATTAGACTTGGAAAATGCATGTGGTATGTGTCGAAAGCAAGCATATTACATAGACAGGGAGGACTGACTATCAGATCCTGGCCCCAAGCATCCGTCACTCCGATCACTTGATATCAAATACCATCACCCTTGCGTTTGACGCCATTTGCCAAGATGTTCTCCGTCACTCATGGCCAACCACAACTCACACTTTCGCAATGATGTGACTGCAAAGTAGACTTACATATGACGAAGATTCCACAGAGACAGTCAAAATCGAGCGGCAGTAACCAAACGTGAATGGGTGTACCATTTGGTGGCTTAATGACGGGCCCAACGAAAGTCTCAATACATTATTTAGTCACTTAAAGCCCACTCACCAAGTATGGACAGTCGAGTCTATCATGCAACTCAATCTTCCGTTTGAACACATGAATGCAGTTGAACATGATGGACCCAAAAGACAACGTGTACAACTCAACCACCGCGTCTGTACACAGCATCGGCATGCGTGCTGTGGACGAGAAAGCAACCCTGCCATCGGACTCGGAGACAACGCGAGACACTCGGCAACGTATTCTGGAAGAGCAGACTGGCTCAAGTGCCGCAGAACAGCCGACAACTAATCTGTCCAGTCTATGGCGTCGTCAGAACACCTCGAAAAGACCCGGCGACGTTGCGACTCAACCTCCCGTATTCGACGATCCACAACTAGCGGTGTACTTCCAGCCGTCAGACAAATACGAGAACCGGCATCGTTTCGATGCGAACTTTCGCTGGACCTGGGCCGAGGAAATACCACTGATCAGGAAAATTGACTGGCGTGTGACAGCTTGGTCTTGCCTTGCATTTTTCGCCCTCGACCTCGACCGATCCAACATTAGCCAGGCCAACTCAGACAATTTCCTGGAAGATCTAGGCTTGGACACAAATGACTACAATCTTGGTCAGACGGTGTTTCGAGTTTCCTTCTTGCTGGCTGAATTGCCGAGTCAATTGATCAGTAAGAAGATTGGACCGTATGCCGATACCCATACACAATTGCCGCTCTGATGCTGCGACGTGCTGTTAACACGCAAGCCTAGCGATCGTTGGATCCCTGCACAAATGATCCTCTGGAGCATCGTGAGCGCCTCCCAATTTTGGCTCAACGGGCGGTCTGCGTTTCTTGCGACCCGTGCAATCATTGGACTGCTTCAGGGCGGGTTCATTCCCGATGTCATCTTAGTACGTCCACGTTATGTTCTAATTCAGCCACCAACGGCCTTCATCCGCTAACCTCTCGCTCTACTTTAGTACATGTCCTACTTTTTCAAGAGCACTGAGCTGCCATTCCGCTTGGCCTTGTTTTGGATGGCGAATCGTTTAACGGATGTCATTGCGCCGTTGCTAGCGTACGGCCTCCTCCGTCTTCGAGGGTACCATGGCTATGAGGGATGGCGGTGGTGAGGTTTCATTCTTCCATTGCCGATGTGCGGATGTTGACCGAGTTTAGGCTATTCCTTCTCGAAGGCGTACTGACGTTAGTCATTGGGATCTGGTCCGTGTTCATCATGGTGCCGTCTCCCACACAGACAAAAGCGCTTTGGCGGCCTAACGGATGGTTCACCGAGCATGAAGAAAAGATCATGGTGAATCGCATCCTACGAGATGACCCGTCCAAGAGCGATATGCACAACCGCCAGGCCATCACGTTGAAGATGCTCTGGGAATCGCTGTGTGACTACGACCTATGGCCGATCTACATGATCGGCCTTACGTTTTCTATTCCAGCCGGACCACCTGATCAATACCTAACTCTAACTCTAAGACAATTGGGCTTCGACACCTTCGACACTAACCTACTTAGTATCCCTTGTCAAGTTGCAACCACAATCAATGTGAGCAAAAACATATTGAGTTTCTTCGGGACGTGAGAATTAACATCGATAGATGCTCATTTTGACGTGGATTTCAGAAAAGATCAACCAGAGGGCATTGCTTGGCATTCTCGTCGAGCTATGGCTGCTGCCCTGTGTTATTGCCCTTGCAGTGATCCCCTCCGGCGTCAGCAGATGGGCCACATATGCGTTGGTAATCGTACTATTGTCTTATCCCTCCCCCCCATCCCATGTAAGTGTGTCAATGCACCTACCCTTTCTAGGAGTTTCCTTGCCACTTGACAAGGCAAGTTGGCTGGGCGAGCCGCAACTCCAACACCGTCAGGACAAGAACGGTCTCGGCCGCGCTCTACAACATGTCTGTTCAACTTCAATCCATCATCAGCGCCAACATTTACCGAAGAGACGATCGTCCGGAGTACCGCCGTGGCAATAGGGCGCTGGTCGGAGTCGCCAGCCTCAACGTAGTGATCTACGCGGCTGCTAAGGTCTATTATGTCTGGAGGAACAGACAGCGAGACCGGATATGGGACGCCATGTCACCGGAGGAGCGCCAACGATACCTCGATACCACCACAGACAAGGGCAGCAAGAGACTGGACTTTCGATTCGCGAGTTGAAAT
Source organism: Colletotrichum camelliae (assembly GCA_018853505.1). Taxonomy (NCBI): domain Eukaryota; kingdom Fungi; phylum Ascomycota; class Sordariomycetes; order Glomerellales; family Glomerellaceae; genus Colletotrichum; species Colletotrichum camelliae. Next base: position 5,183,989 of record JAELVL010000008.1, on the reverse strand, counting down.
TCTGCTCTGTAGGATTTTGCTGGGTTCTCTGTTGGGACTTTGCTGGGCCTGCCTTATGGAAGTAGTAGTCGATGGAAGATCGCTTGCTGGGGGTCGGCTTGTTATCTCCACCAGATGGCGAAGGGGTTGCCCTCCAAATATCAGTGCGCGCAGGCATTGTTGGTTTAATTGGGACCAGCGGACATGCATCCGTGATAACCGGGCGCTGCTCGTACTTACGAACAGGGGTGAATCTGACGCAATGCGATGGCAAAAGTGGGAACGGACAAAGTTGGCCGCGATTTTGGGCATTTGTCCGATGAAATCCGACAGGATGGGAAGCTGGGAATAGCGAGCTGGCTGGGAATAACAACCAGGTGTGTGGGAGACTGGTGAGACCGTGAGGTGATGGTTAGTGAGTCAGACGGTCGGCGACCTTGGCACTGGGTTAATGAAACCACCGCTCCAATGACGAGGATTTGGGTAATAGTCTAACTTTCGGCACCGAATTAGAAAAGAAATTGGAGGCGGCCACGGGGGATATTCTTCGAGGCTTTGGACCCTGCACCATGTCATTTTAGTGTAGAGTCAGTCGGTGCCTGTCATGAACTCATGGTGTCTCACCACTCGAGTCGACGGCAAGCCACAATTCCACGGGAATTCTTCCAAGAAGCCCGAGGAAATGGTTTGGCTACGCACAAACAAGAGGGCTGAAGAGCCGGAGAGTGTCAATGGCTGCCGCCTTCCACACAAGACAGCCGATGGACGGCTTGGACCCGGACGGGGCCCCCAAAAACGGACGCCAATGACACCGTAATACGAGTGGAGCGGACCGGTGAGACAATCAGTTCCTGAATCGAGAGTAGTTCATGTTCACGTTTCTTCTGACTCTCCCTCTCCCGCGTTCCGCGTCTCCTCCCACATTACCTTTTTCCCTCCTTTTTTTTTTTCTGCCCGGCCTCCCAACACCGTCTCATTGCCGACGTTGCCACGGTGCCTGTCAACCTTGAAGACAATGTCTGTGCTAAAAGTTCTTTAGTGCACTTCCCAACATTGAACCTGCATTAGCAGCAATTTTGTTCTGACGGAGAGGCTCGCCTCCGTCCACTGGCGTGCAGCTTACCGTATTTGTAGATGGCTGCTTCGGTTTTGTGGTGAACAGGCGGATAATGTGGGCGGCGCACGTTTGACAGGCGGCTGCGGCTGGACACTTGAAGAATTAAAAAGACTGGGTAACGGCGAAGCTGATCTCTTCACTAGAGGCAGTTGGAGGCGAAGTCTTCGCGTCTTTCGCAAGAAAGGGAATAAAGTGGCACCACACTGAGAAAGAGGTTCAGTGTGAACGAGACAGGCTTGCTTGCATATGGGATGTAACTAAGACGGCGCAAAAAGGAAGCATTCGCGACGAACCCCTCAATTCATGCCGGGACCGGTCCGTTGAAGATGGCCTCTCTTTGGATGAAAGAGGATGCGAATATCCTCCTATCCTCCGAACCCCTCTCATATCGAACCCGTCAAGAGAAGCAATTGACACGCCAAGAGCCATCACTGCATAGATGGAGCGTGCGAATGTCACCATCGCTTTTCCAGATGCGGGCGATTCATCGCCGCACTCGGCCCCCAAATCGACTCAACTCGTCGAGTCCCCTCGTCTTCCTCGTCGCAGTGGATTTCATTCCCTGTCACCAGCCTCGTGGGAAGCTGGTAAACTGTAAAGCGAGAGGCAAGAAAGGATCGGAAAAAAGGTCCTGTCTGTCGTGTGTTTGAGGAGGGGACCCATTGTGACCCTCTCGTGGGCCCCAGGGACCCCATTCTTTTCTTCCCACGCGTGGTGAGCCCCTTGGCGGAAAGGATCCCCGAGGTTCGCTTTTCGGAGCTAATGCGGGGGAAGGCATTCCAGACAATGGGCTCGTCGGACGGTAACTGAACATGGCCATTTCACCGGCCACTAAGAGCACCAGCTAAGACCGACTTGGCTGATAGTGTGTGAGGCTGGATTACCCGAGATGTGGTATGCCCCATCTGCCGACATTTGCTGACAACCGCGGCCCTGAATCTTGAACACTGAGCCAAAGGCCCAAAGCCTCGAGGATGGAAAGCCGAGGGTACCTAGGGTGCTAGGGGAGAGGGGGGCCCAGAAGGATTCATGTCCCGCTTTCATCACAGCCCAACGCTGAAGATCGGTCTCCAATACAGGAAAGGCTCTGGTCGAACTCCGATGGAACCTGCCGGGGGGTGTCAAGTGTACCGTGGATTCCGCAAGATGCAGGTCTGCACACACTTGCGTGTGTGTGTGATGATCCAGGGGTGCGCGCACATTCGGCCTTCCACTCACGGCATGACTGACAGGGCCAGGCCACACACACATCCATCACACGCAGGCACGCACGGCATGTTGCGTGGGAAGTTCCACTCCCAAATTCGGGGGTGCATATCCATATCTTGAACCGGTCCCTCCATCTTCCCTTCTCGTCCGGTCCCTCTTGAAATGGAGAACCTCTAGAACGAACCGTCCCATTTTGTTGCGGCTCTTCTCGGCGCCAGGTCCCTCCTTGGACACGACTCGTTCGTTCGACCGTTCTTACTAGTATCGCATCGACATCATACGACTTCAATTCTTTCGATTCGATGGCGACGGCCCAAGACAATGAGAACCGCGGCCCCGAGCTGTTCGCCGTCGGCATAACGCTCGTCACGGCGGCCGGCATAGCGATCCTCCTCCGATGCTATGCCCGAATATGCCTCGTCAAGAACTTTGGATTCGACGACTACTGCATGTTGGCTGCTATGGTACGGAGCCTTTCATCTGCGTCTCTCGCCTATTGGACCCGGACTGACAAGATGGCTCTTAGGTTTTCTTCGCTCTTTTCGTTGCCTGCGCACTCACAGGTATTCACTATGGAACGGGACGTCATTACTGGGTATTGGACGCACAGGATCGGTCAGATGCAATGAAGGTAATACTTCTAAGGGTATACTAATCGTCTCAAAGGAATATTTGCTGACGCGTATCAGTTCTGGTGGTTTTGCTATCTCTGGTACTGTCTGTCGATGATCTCGTCCAAAATCTCCATTGGCTGGTTCCTGCTTCGAATTACCGTCCGAAAGATCGACATCTGGATCATTTACTTTGTCATGTTCTGCACCGTCTGCACCGGCGTCGTCTTCTTCTTCGTCACTTTGCTCCAGTGCCAGCCGATCTCCTTCTTTTGGGAGCAGTACACGGGCGCAACCAACGGACACTGCATCAACATGGACGTCATCATTGCCCTCACCTACCTCTACAGCGCTTTCAGCGTCATTTGCGACTTCACTTTTGCGATTCTCCCCATCGTTCTGATCTGGAAGCTCAAGATGGACCGCAAGACAAAGATTGCATTGATTCCTATCATGGCCATGGCCTGCATGTTCGTGATACCCCTGAATTTCTTTCCTTGAAACTCTATGCTGACCTTCTGCCCCCAGTGCCAGCGCAGCCGTTGTCGTCCGCATGCCTTTCGTCAAGGACTTCAAAAACATTGATTTCTTGTGTAAGTCCCACTTTCTTCCTCTTTCACTCACGATCGGTGTATCCCACGATCGAATTTAAGGTTGGTCCAGGTACTGACTCGCGCTCCCGCAGATGCAACCGTAGATATTGCAATCTGGTCCACCACGGAGCAGGGTCTGGCCATCACGGCGGGCAGCCTTGCGACCCTCCGCCCGCTGTTCCGCATGGTCGGGTACCGACTCGGCTTCACCTCCATGGGCCCCTCCGCGCTGCACGACTCGGAGCGCGGCAACCCATCCGCCATGGGCGGACACCTCAAAGACGTCAGCAACAACAGCAGCGCTAGTCGTCACCAACGGCGCGGGCCGTTCAGTCTCACCACCTTCATGGCCAAGGACGACACCGAGGCCCACGAGCTGGGCAGCAACAGCGACCAGGGCGAGAACCAGAACAAGTTTTCCTCGGTAAGCGCCGCGTGGGGAGTCGCAGGGCAAGCGCGACAACGAGAGCGAGACAGAACTGACCTTTGAAGCCTCCAAGGAGTCAAGTCAAGGGGCGGCGAGAGGGGGGCGACAACCGCGATATCGTTGTCGTGCAGACCTTCTCAATGAGGGAAGATCGGTTGTAGACGTAAACTTATTGTACCTAATTAATGAACGTAAAATAATTTCACCAACTCATGCCGAGGAAACGGTCAGAGGGGCATAGAAGAAGCAATCCAAAAGCATGCTCGTTTTATGTATCCTGGTGCAGATCTCTTGCGTGTTTGCTTGTCAAGACAGTGCAATCAACCACTTTCCGAGTGGACGCCACGAAGCTTGATGTGACAAGGGCTGGCTGCTGTGTAACATACACTCGCTCGGCGTGACTCAGTGGAAACATCGCAACGTTGCCTTGTCTCGGCGGCCATGAGCCATACTGGCGGAGACTTTCAGACTTTTAGGTGTCATCGAGATATAAGAGACGGATGTTTCCTTGGAGCGAGTAACAAGGGAATTTCGAGAACACACTCTCGAAAATATTTCTAGAAGAATTGCATTGAGCCCAATCAAAAGACGGTATATGTTACAACTAGTATTAGCATTCAGCTCCTCCACAATGGACGACGGCTTGGAAAGTGCCTTTCGGTCGGACAGGCTCATCTTCAGGGCTATTGAGGATGACGAGGATGACAAGAGGTGGTTTCACGAACAGATCAAAAATGACCCCGTCGGTTTCGCACTAGGAGACTCCAATGTATTACGACCGCAGACAAAACGCCGCAGCGATTCATTGCTTCTAGAGATCCAAGGTTTCCTCCTGGGCGTCATCGTTTGTCTCCCCGCAGCAGACGAAGCAACAAGTCCCCAACCAATCGGCGTGGTTGCACTCAACGATGAGGCGGGCGATAATTACCGCCATCACCACCGCCTCGCAGTCCTCAGCATTTCCATTGCGAACCCATATCGGAATCTGGGCTACGGCGCTGAGGCAATCAACTGGGCGGTCGACTGGGCCTTCCGAAAAGCCAACATCCACTCCATCAGTCTGGGTTACGTCGAATACAACGACCGCGGGAAGCATCTGTACGAGAAGCTAGGCTTCGTTCTAGAGGGCCGTTATCGCAAGTCGCATTTCCACGAGAGACAGTGGTGGGACGTGCTTCTGTACTCAATGTTAGAGGATGAGTGGAAAGCATCAAGGGGACAGTAGTTGAGGAGGTTTCCAAGCGAAGCCTGCAAGAGTTAATCAGGTCGCCCGCGTTCCATTTGGTATCACTATCATGATCTCATCCAAACCAAGATCATTCAGGTATCTCAAAATCCAAGATATCGGCCCATGCTTTTTGTACAAAGTCATGAATGGGCTCGAGTGTTCATGACTCTCTTTCGTTCCAGCGTGTCGACAATTTGGTTTACCGTGCCCTTGGGCCACAGTCCAAAAAGATTCAAGGCGGCCATTAGCCAGATGAACGCAATGCGGATGCGGCCTACCCACGATACTGCCTGTTCATACCCTTGTGCTGCTCCAGCTCGGCCTCCAGGCGCTCCATCCGCATGGCTTGAGCTTTAGCAGACTGTTCCTGTTCAGCCATGCGACGGTTTAGTCGCTGCTCCAGCAGACTAACCCGGTTGCCCAAAGTGCTGAATTGTTGGTCCAACGACGTCTTGCGTACTTCGAACAGTGTCCTACAGTTGCCGATTAATGTGGTATTGGTTTGGATAGCATCCTCCATTCTCGTCAGACGTTCTTCGACAGCAGGGCTGATATTGTTCTGGCCTTTCAACCCGCTTTCCAACTTGGAAAGTCTGGCATTCGTGCTTTCATCCGTGCTTTTCTGCAAAGATTCCACACTCTTCATCACCGACGCGAGATGTTTGTCTGTTGTGGCCAGCCGGTCATCGACCTCCTCTGCAAACTCTTGCTGCCAGTATTGTATCCCTTTGAGGGTCTTGGTCGTAGTTTTGGCACTTGTGTCTACACGCGAGATACGGTCATCCGCAATCTTGATTCGTTTCTCAAGCTTGTGGTCTCGATCAAGCTGTTCCTTCTGTCCTTTTCGTATTGTCACCAATGATTCAATAGTGGATAGGAGACGCTCCCGAACTGTTTTGGCTTCTTCATGTTGAGTCCGCCAATCTTTTCCTTCGTCGGTAGTTTGACGGTATGATGCAATCTCCTTGCGGAGTGATGAGAGTTCTGCAGCAAATGAATCAAGTTTCTCCAATGCTGTTTGGCATTGGGACGCTGTGAAAACGGTAAGATCATTGTGAGCTTTTTGGACATCGCGGGAGAGGTCGCCAGACTCCTGAACGAGCTTCATCTGCTCTTGAAGCTCTCGGATGTTCTCGTCATGCTCCAAAGTCGTCCTATCAAAATCACCGACCGCCTTTTGAAGAGTCTGGAACTGGTCTTTGTGCTCGCCAAACGCGGCTTCAAGGGTTGCAACGTTCGCAGACTCGCTGGTAGTCTTTTCAAGGCCATCGACGACTGTCTTGAGAGCACCGAACTGGGCTCTGTATTTGCCAAAGTCTGTTTCGAGAGATTCAACTTTGGTGTTGAATTCGTCGTTCGCCACCTTAAGGCTGTCGACTGTTTTGATGACAGTCTGAAACTGCTCGCTTTGCTGGCCAACCTTGGCTTCGATTGAGTCAAGCATGGCTTTGGACTCCCCGTTTGTCTTGTCAAGCTTGGCAGTCGACGCCTTCAAGGAGTTAAGGATATTTCGATGCTCATTTAGCTTGTTATTCGAACTCGTGGTAAGCTGAGTAACGGTGTTCCCCATGGAGTCTAGTCTTCCTAGACTGCCGTCGACCTTGGAACTTAGAATCGTGAAGGCTGCACTGTGGACACTGGTCTTGCCCAACTGGCCAGTCGCTTCTTCTGAATTTGCAAGTCTCAACTTGAGAGTATCAAGCTCAGCCCGATAGTCCCCAATCTGTTTCTGGTGGTTGCCAAGCTGGTGTGACTGACCGTTAGATGTCCTCTCAAGACCATCCACCCTTTGCGTAACAGACTGAAGCACCTCGCCATCCTCACCAGCCTCTTCTTGGAATGATTGTAGTGCCTCTGCATGGTCATTGACCTTTGGCGTGCCCGGCGTTGTCTCCCGCACGCCGGCTTTGTCGTGGAATTGAAATGATTTGAACTTCTTCTCGTGTTCGCCAACTTTTGTCCTCAGGAAACTAAGATCTGTTTCTTGCTTGTCCGTTTTTTCTTCGAGCGAACAAAACCTGGCGTTGTTATGGTCCGACTTTGCTTCGAGAATGCTGAGTTGTTTTTCGTGGGCATTGGTCCTCGTTTCGAGGGAAGATAGAGAACCTCCATGCTGGCCAGTACGCATCTCGAGACTGCCCACTCCCTCTTCATGTCTGCTGGATTCCGATTCCAGAGAAGCAAGCTTGGCTTGGTGGGCGTTTGTTCTCGTTTCGAGCTCTAGGAGTTGGACTCCGTGTTCGCCGGCCCTTGACGCATGAGAATGAAGCATATTGGCATGTTCCCCGGCCTTTTCCTCAAGATACTGAAGTGTATCTCTGTGCTCGCCGGCACGTTGTTCGAGAGAATCAAATCGATCCTTGTGCCTATCTTCAAGGTCTCGAATATCACTCGTGGCCTGGTCAATCATGGCGACCAGTTGATGTGAGGTGTGCTTCTTAGTGGGGCTAGATGCTGGTTCGGAATGAGTTGCGTCTGCCACGTTCTCAGGAGCTGGACTCGGTGCTCTCGCCCATGGAGAGGGCACGTCGTCCTCGATGCACCGGCGCTTGGTGGGAGTTGGATCGAGCTCGTCGGGGTGGGGCTTGCGCTTCTGGGCAGGGTTTCCCTCAGACTCGATGAGCTCGTCGACGGCCAATTCCATGGCGCTTGATGTCAGAGGCCTAGAAGGGGGAGAGGGTGGGGCATCGGGGTCGTCGTTTCTGGGAGGAGGGACAACAAAGCGATCCCGTTCTTCGATCCTCATAGATGTTCGGGTAGACGAGTGGTCACGGTCATAGCCAGTGCTCTGAGAGCGAGAGCGCAAGCCTTCGCCTTTGATTCTAAAGGGGGCAGGGGTGCCTCGATCTTCAGGAAAGCAACCAAGAGTAGGGGGGTTGTCAGGGTCAATGAGGAGGGTGTAGTCGCCGAATTGGAGCAAGCGATCCCAATCTGCATTGAGCCTCTCCCATTCGGCAGTGATGTCTTCTCTCCTGGGCCATCTCGGCAGGGGAAGATCGCCGTCGCGGGCTACCCAGGCGTCAATGAGGTCGGTCAAGAGATCAACGTGACGCCTCTGGATATGGCGGTTGGTGAGGTATGTGTGGCGACGGTCAGCGTAGAGGTTAACGAGGTATTTGGTATCGAAAGCATTGGCATTGGTTGCCCACTTGAGGCGGACGAATTTCCAAAAGTTGTCATGGTCGAAGGAGAGATGCTGTGCCATGAGCAGGAGGCGGAAGAGGACGACGAGATTGACCCAGATGGTGCGCTTGCGATAGTAGAAATCTCTGTTGTCGTCACCATGACCACCGGGGGGCTTTTCAAACTTGGGGCCAAGACGTCTCACGTGGCAGGGATGGAGGAGAATAGCTTTGGACTTGACGCTATCGACTTCACCATCCTGCCAGGGGGGGAAGGCTAGGGATACGCCGCTGATGAACCAGATGTCTTGAGGGGTCCTTGGGTAGCTTTGTTTCCCCATTTCAACGGGGCAGCCGGAGGATCTCCAGCGTGGGTGGGTGCCGTGTGATGAAGTCACGACTGGGTCGCGGTGGCGGTTGCCGGTTTGAGATTCATATGATAGATGTGATGAGAAGGGCCAGATGGATGTGTGGAGGGACAAGGAGGATGGCCCGATTTGATGTGGTGGTAGGTGAGGAGGAGGAGGTGTAGGGTGTGTGTGGTGTGTGGCGATGAGAGTGAGACATTGGAGGAATTGGGGCAGGTGGATGAAATTCTTCACCTTCTGACAGGGGTCGCGGTCACGGTCACGGTCACCGCACCCGACACACAGCACTTGGGCACACAATCAGCCCGGCCCACGCGTCACTGTTACTGTGCGCCTCCAGTATCGGCCACATAGCCGCCCGAGCTTCACTTTTCTTCACTGGTAGCCCGAAGCTTGGCAATGCCAAGGGCAGGTGTTCCCTCGCCCAGCACCTCCCCTCAATCATTAAAGGTACTTAGGTACGGTAGATCCATTGATTAGGTAGGTACCCAGGCCATTCGGAGGAAGGAGCGGGCTAGGGTACGGTGCCTACCTATGGTAGGCCGGTAGCTCCTTCCATCGGCGCATGTCCCGGCCTTCGGCCCCGCCCCTCATCCAATTTTCTTTCTCCCATGTCTCTCATGTCACTGTTTCTCCAACACAGAACAACAACAACAACAGCCGGAATAACTCCAGACTAATTACAACGTGTCTGCCTACTCCATCACCAGCACACTACGGAAACGCACCTTGTTCGAAATCATGTGCTCCGACGCCTTCCTCGCCTCCGCCAGAGGAAACTTCTCCACCATGCACTTGACCCCGTGAGTCGCCGCAAAGTCGAGCGCCGCCTCCGTGTCAATCTGATGTCCGCTCGGCCACCCGCCCACCGACTTTCCGCCGATGATGAGGTCCACCGAGTCCACCTCCAGCTTCCCGACCGGCGCCAGCACCAGCAGCTTTCCACCGGGCATGAGTCCGCCCGTGAGAGGCGAGATGGCCTTGGCGTGAGGCGCTGTCGCCACGATCAACGCAGCACCCCCGAGCTCCTGCAGCCTCTTGACTGCGTCCTCCACGCTGGTGTCAATGTACTCGTGCGCCCCCAGCTTCGACGCAAACTCCTTCTTGGACGACCCCGAGCTTAGGACTGCCACCTTGTACCCCATCTTGTTGGCGTACTGCACCCCGAGGTGGCCCAGTCCCCCGAGACCCTGGATCACCACGAGGCTGCCCTGCTCGATCCCCTGCTTGCGGATGCTGTTGAACACCGTCACCCCAGCGCAGAGGAGCGGCGCCGACTCCGCTGGGTCCATGTTTTTCGGCACCCGCATAACCGCTTCGGCCCGGAGAAGCACGTACTCGGCGTATCCACCATCCATCGAGACACCGTTGACCATCGTGTTCTGGCATGTCTGGAAGAACCCCTTTTGGCATTGGAGGCATGTTCCATCGTGACCTGATGTAGCAGCCAAACGTCAGCAGATGTCTTCGCTACTTATCCCCTGGGAAAGGACTCACCTCCGTGCCAGGCACCTCCAACCCGCTCTCCGCCTTGGAATCTTGTTACGCCATCCCCAATTGCCACCACATCGCCAATGATCTCATGCCCGGGAACCCGAGGGAATAAGCCGTCTCCAAAGTCTCCCACCTGCACAACCACGTCGGAGTGACAGACGCCACAGGCCAGCACCTTGACGAGGACCTGGCCCGGCCCGGGCTTCTTCAGCTCCTGGTCGACAATCTCAAGCGGTGCGCGCACCGACTTGATCACGGCCGCCTTGTAAGTCTGCGGAAGTGAGGCCATCTTGGGTGTGGTACGTGAAGTATGTGATTCAAGTGATTGGGCGTTACAGTTGAAAGCTCGAGGTCAAAGTGAGGGTTTGGTTTGGGAGTTTGTTTGACAATCTTTCAAGAAAGGGCCGGATTAGACTGTCTTTATATAGCAGAGGATCAGTCCACGAAAGGGCATCCAAGGTCTATCGTCACCACGTAGGCAGAGACTAACTCCGACTCCAGGTTACTAATGCCCCTCATTTCAACACCACCAGACAGTCAACGACAAGGATCTTTCGCGCCTCCGCAGGTAACGGAGACTCCGGCAGAACATGGGGTGCGAGCATGTTTTGCCGTATTCGTCTGGCACCTACATTTACGTGGTACCTTATCGGGAAGATCTAGATGTCGGCTTCTCTTGATAGGCCAGCTGCTTATGAATCTTGCTCATGAAATCCCAGTCTAGCGCACGGAGCCGAGAAGGATGACTTGAAAAGAGCTTTTTTTGACTGGTTGGTCGCATGTCAAAGTCGAGATCTTCGGGGAACCTCATAGCTTGAAGTGACTTCTGGTCTGTAGTTGCGGCATCGTCCCGTACGCTGAGCCCCGGCACAGCTCCACCTCCGCCGTGTGCTCCGTGGGCACCGTGGGCTCCATGGTCTCCGGGAACAGGCTAAGCGTCAAAAGTGCCTTAGTGCGCGTGAGGTTTTGCTGTCCAACGCTTGGCATCGTCTCCAGATGTTCTGCAAGAGCGTTATAATTCCGCGCCAGCTCATGCATCTCCTCTCCTAACACCGATGGCGGCTAGGAGTTACAGCTTGACCAGCGATGCAAGGTCCTTGTCGGATAGCGGTGACAATCGCCAAGTGTCTAAATAAATGAGGGGTGACTTTGGTCATTGAGAGTCCGGGGCTTCAGATGACATCAATAAGACCGAATTTCTTCATCACCCCTCCTGACAGCCCCAAATGAAGGTCCTAACGCCGACGGAATAACTCAGACCAAGCGTAACTCCAACACGCCAACAAAAACCATTTCAGAGCCTCGCTACAACCATGTCGTCCGGTCCCGAGACAAGTCGTTGTTAAATCCACAAGGCCGTCGGGCCAGGATGTACGAGCACGCGGATCTAGGCGTGGCGGAAGGGATCTCCCGGCTCGGGAATCGAGGCGTTCAGATGGCCTCTCATATCCTCATTAATCCCGCCCGCCAATCACATATTGATCCTTTTTCGGTCTTACAGCTCACCTTTCTCCAAACCCGACCGTGACGGAACAGAGTCGTTGGAGCTTGGATCAGCCCCAGAAGTACCATTCATTGATTCGACCCAGGTGTACATACGTCATGAACATCAAAACGACAGCCCTATCGGACCAAAGTCCATCCCATTCGAGCTGATCCAAGCTCCGTCTTCCACAGAACTTGCATCCGACGCTTCACTATGCAAATATACTAGCTCGCGGCTCGGTCTCAACAAAGGTCCAATCCGGCAATTCCTAATCCCCGTCCGAGATATGGCTAATCGACACGTACAGCGGGGTTATCCGCCCTGCTACGCCCGCCGAGCCCCTCCAAAGTGACCCCGAACCCAAGCTCATGTTTCTCTCTCACACGCAAGCTCGGCCTTTCGCGCGTTGGAACAAGCCTTTTACTAGCGAAGGCATGCAGCGGGTGCATAGCTCCAAATCCACATGTTCGGAAGCAAATCAGCGCTGCCTTACTGAGGTACCATTCTTTTCTCCGACGATGGAGCTTTGTTCGTTCCTTCGACGTCGACGCGATTGGGATGACTCGCCCCTCGCGCTTGCGAGCGCCTCTGCAAGCAGCATCCATTCCATATAAGACCCCAAAGATCATGCCTAGTTCTCGTGATAAATCCTATTCCGTAGACTTCATCGACAACTCAACCTCGATAATCCTCTTCGTAGCATAAGCACGCGACATCTCTCCGCAGATCCGCCCAAAACAATCCATTAGCTCTCAACATGTCGCTCCAAGACAAGGTCATCGTCATCACCGGCGGCTCCAAGGGCATCGGCCGCGCCATCGCCCTGTCCGCCGCCTCGCAGGGCGCCAAGGTCGTCGTCAACTACAGCAGCGACTCCTCCGCCGCCGACGAGGTCGTCTCCAAGATTGGCAGCGACCGCGCCATCGCCGTCAAGGCCGACAACTCCAAGATGCCGGAGCTGCAGAAGCTCGTGGACGCCACCGTCGACAAGTTTGGCCGCATCGACGTGCTCATCCCCAACGCCGCGCTGATGCACATGCGCACCGTCGAGAACACCACTGAGGAGGACTTCGACATCATGTTCAACACCAACGTCAAGGGTCCTTATTTCCTGGTTCAAGTATGTTGATGTTTTTCCTCATTCTTATTTTGGAGCGTCTTTATGCGTCAAATACATCAAAGGCCCGCTGTGACTAACAGGTCCTAGAAAGCGCTTCCCCACATGTCCGAGGGAGGCCGCATCATCCTCCTCTCGACGACCGTTCTCGCATCCAGCAGTCTGCCTCCCAACTACCTCCTCTACGCGTCTACCAAAGGCAGCATCGAGCAGATGACCAAGTACATGGCCAAGGACCTCGCCACAAAGGGCATCACCATCAACGCCATTGCCCCTGGCCCCACCGGTACAGACCTCTTTTACAAGGGCAAGACGCAAGAGATGGTGCAGCGCGTCGCAAGCATGAGCCCCTTCGGCAGGATCGGCACACCCGAGGAGATTGCAGACGTCGCCATCTTCCTCTCTGGAAAGGGTTCGTCATGGGTCACAGGACAGGTTATTCGTGTCAATGGCGGAACTGCTTAACGTTGAGGCTTGGATAGTGTATGCTACGCATTCAGTACCGGTGAAAATATAGATAGTTTCCCAATAGACGCCCGGCCTTGATTCTTCAAAGCCAACTTGATTCTGTCGCAATCCCATGTCGTCGTTGTCGTCTTCTTCCCTGCATCATGCGTATGACTCTAGCTTTATTACTGCGCTCCCAGTGCTGCGAGCGCATTGCGAAGCTCCTTGACAGCTGTCGGCACATCTTCAAAGTTGAGCGCAGAAATGGCCCACTTTGCATGCTTCTGTGCCTTGGGCAGATCCAAATCATCCATTGGCCCGTTATTGGGAGTCCAAGAGTTGTTCGAGATAGGCACGACGGGCGCCTTGGGCTGCTGCGGAACGGACGGCGGGGGCTTGAACTGTGGAGCGGCAGGTGGGGTGTCGGCTTGGGTATTTGCGGTGGCTGCCACGGAGAGGCGGGGTTGGCAGGGCTAAAGGAGGGTGCGGCGGAACCGGCAAACGGCGACGGGGCTGAGGGTGCGTTTGCTGCCACAGTATCGTTGACGCCAGTTTGGCTCAGGGGTGACGGAGGGAACTGTTCGGGAGGGTCAAAGTAGCCTTGGTTCTGCGGCACCGAGGGGTTCGCATCGTTTCCTGACGGAACGGAGGGCAGGTCAAGCACGCTCGACTGCGCGGGCTCGGGCTCGCTCGGTTCTTGTGGTGGGACCGGGGCCGAGGGAGCTGCCGCCTGTCTGTAGAACTCGGTTTCCGGGTCGTCCTCGACGGTGGGAGCTGGCGGTGGCGATGCCAGTCCCAGGACCTCGGGATCGTTGGGGTCCAAAGTCGGAAGAGCTTCTTCGGGCTCTGGTTCTTTGGGGTTCGAATCGTTGGGATCCTTCCCCTCCTTGATGGCCTTCAATATGCGAGCAGCGTTCCACTTTGCGTACTTGACCTTCTTCTGTGTCTCGTCGTCGATTTGTCCCCAGATGTTTCCAAGTAGGAAGAAAGTTGCGGCGGCATCATACGTATCGGCGGTTTTTCTGATAAGGCACATCCGTTAGGGTCTGTGGGGTAATCTTTCTCGAGCCTGCTTACCTGGTAACTTTGTTCGCGCGCATAACCTTCTCTGCGCGATCGAATGTCTCCTGGGCAAACTGCTCGACATAGGCTTGTCCGACGGTATCGTCCGTGATGGCTTCTTCTGCAGCATTTTCGGTTTTCGTCTAGTTCCGCGTGTCAGAGCTACGCAAATCACGTAAGTTCCATTCAAAGATGACTGCTTACCCTCTCAAGACGGTCCATCAAGTTGGTGGTGTAGGCAAGACTCTCGTCGTCGACATTGTGCAATTGCTTGGCCAGAATCTGGTTGATAACCCAGTATTCGCCTAGATGCGCTGTCAGCCTCGGTGGTCGGGAAAGGTGCGGCGGACACCGTGGCACGCACACCAGTAGGTAACTGCGTGCTTGAAGTCGCGCAGCTGGTTTGCGCGATTGATGAATCTCGTGATGTCGGCCTGTCGTAGGCTGTCGGGGATCGGGTCGGCCATGGTGGGCTGGCAGGGCGGGTTGCGGCGGGCAAGCCCAGAGGTTCACAGCTTGCAAAAGACACGGTGAGAGTTGGAGATGCGTCGGATGCGTCGAGCGGGAAGAAATCGACGGGACTTCAGGGGCAGGACACTCACGGGCCGGACATGCGACGAGGAGTGCAACGCCGAGATGTTGGAGACATGTTCTTGGACCTCGTACTGCATATCGCGCGTCGAGTGTCCCCACTGTACGTACATGGCATCACTGGCGACGGAGGGGTCACCGGGTGCAGAGTGATACATCGGCCATGTACCTGTACCACTCTAAGGTAGTGTCCCTGCTTGCTGCCTGGTGGAGGGAAGGTACTGGAAGCTAAGTTCCTGCGCCACATCGTTCGGCTGGTCAAGCCTCAGCACTGACTTCCCGGAAGTAAGTGTGGCTCAAGCTCCAACAGCTCGTGTGGGGTCGTGGCTTGCTTCCCTCCCTCAATGCACAATGCACGGTGCACTGCAGAGCAATCAATGGCTGCCTGTCATTGACTGGAAATTTCCACGGTTCCATTCACGGTCGAATTGAGCCTGGCAAACGGACCAGGCCATGCGCCTAGGTGAGGGGTTCGCGTCTCACAGTTCCACGGTGGCCTCTTTCCCAAATTGAAAAAGATGCCAACTTGACACCTTTTTTTCGTCTTCTTTTTACCTGCTTCCCTTCTTCGTCCCAAGGTTCCCCAATCCCCACGGGTCTTTAAATGCAGACGACATTCTCTTGAGAACTGCCCTTCCGGCCGAACCTGAACCTTGTTCCAAGCTCGAACACACAACTCCTCCCACGCCTCTCGTCCAAATCCCTCTTTTCCACCTCCCCCTCTCTTACACCACAACCAACTAAAATCTTCCTGGCGTCACATCCCTTCAGACCCCCCACTCAGGTCGCTCCTCAACTTGACCTTATCCACCGCGATGCATCACCCCACATGCTCGCCGCCGCCGGCGTTGCCGTGCTATCAGCCCTGCCCGGAGTCAATGCCGGCATTTACACAAAGAGCTCGCCCGTCCTGCAGCTCGACGCCCGCAGCTACGACAAGCTGATTGCAAACTCCAACTACACCTCGGTATGCGCCGCCACCGCCGCTGACCAATCTCCACCCTCCGTTCGCTGACTTACATACCCAACCAGATCGTCGAGTTCTACGCTCCCTGGTGCGGACACTGCCAGAACCTCAAGCCCGCCTACGAAAAGGCCGCCAAGAACCTCAACGGCCTGGCCAAGGTCGCCGCCATCGACTGCGACGATGACGCCAACAAGCCCTTTTGCGGCGGCATGGGCGTCCAGGGTTTCCCGACGCTCAAGATCGTGAGACCCGGCAAGAAGCCCGGCAAGCCCATTGTCGAGGACTACCAGGGCCCTCGTACCGCCACCGGCATCGTCGAGGCTGTCGTCGACAAGATCACTAACCACGTCAAGCGTGTCACCGACAAGGACCTCGACTCCTTCGTCGAGGGCGATAAGCCCAAGGCCATTCTTTTCACCGAAAAGGGAACCACTAGCGCCCTCCTGCGCAGCGTCGCCATTGACTTCCTCGATGCCGTCAAGGTCGGCCAGGTCCGCAGCAAGGAGTCTGCTGCCGTCGAAAAGTTTGGAGTCAAGTCTTTCCCCACTCTGGTTCTCCTGCCTGGTGGTGACAAGGAACCCATTATCTACGATGGAGAGATGAAGAAGGACGGTCTCGTCAAGTTTATTTCTCAGGTCGCCGAGCCTAACCCCGACCCTGCGCCTGCCAAGGACAAGAAGAAGGCTGAGAAGAAGACGGAAAAGAAGGAGGAGAAGAAGGCCGACAAGAAGGCCGACAAGAAATCCTCCGCCAAGCCCGCCGCTGCCGAAGAGGCATCCCCCGAGCCCGAGACGCCTACCGAGACCCCCGCTACCCAGGAGACTCCCGCTGCTCCTGCCACCCCCGCTATTCCCGTCATCGCCACCCCCGAGACTCTCCAGCAGGAGTGCCTCAGCCCCAAGTCTCACACCTGCATCCTCGCCTTCGTCCCGACCAAGGAGAACGAGAAGGCCCAGAGGCTCTCGGCAGCCTTGCTGAGCTCGCCCACAAGTACGCCAAGGGCCAGCGCAAGATCTTCCCCTTTTTCTCCGTCCCCGAGGAGAACACCGCGGGCGCCTCCGTTATCAAGGGTCTGTCCCTCAAGGGCGATGTCGAGATCGTTGCTCTGAACGCTCGCCGCAACTGGTGGAGACACTACGAGGGCGACTTCGACCTCGTGAGCGTCGAGAACTGGGTTGACGCTATCCGTCTGGGTGAGGGTGCCAAGAAGAAGCTTCCTGAGGGCGTTGTTGTCGAGGAGGTTGAGACCCCCAAGGAGAGCACCGAGTCTACTGCGGCCACTGAGCCCACGCCCGAGCCGGAAACTGAGGCTCCCAAGGAGGCGGCGTCTGAGGCCCCGGCTGCGCACGACGAGTTGTAAACAAAAAAGGCCTGCATGATCTTCTGTACGCATGATTAGCTGGAATTGTACCATAGCAATCAGTAGGAAATCTGACCGTTGATAATATTATACTTTCCACCGTCGTGTTGCGTCACATCCGCTGCAACAGTCCTATGATTCCATCTCCAGATCCAGACCAGTTCCCTTCTCCGCCGCACCCTCCTGCACCATCTGCCTGCCCTTCTCCTTCACTACCCTGTCCATGAACTGCCGCACCTGCTTACAGCCGTCTACGCCAACCGCCAGCATGCCCTCCAAACGGCTGACCTGCACACGACTCTCGCAGACCAAGACGGCGACGCGGTCCGTCAGACCAAGTGTTCCCACCGTCAGGTACGGCAACTCCTGCTCCTCCTGCGTGTTCAATCCAGCAGAGGGTCGGCGCCATCGTCGGCAGCAGCATATGTTGATGTCGAGCCCGCAGTGCGCAATGTAGTCGGTCATGGGAATGCCCGCATCAATCAGGGCGAGAGTCGAGGCATTGAGCAGCGCAGCCAACAGAGAGCCGTCCTGAGACAGGACGTGCAGCGAGATCGAGATGCTGCTGTGGGGGAAGAGATGGGTGTGAAGGTTCGCGGCGACAGCCTTGGCGATGGCAGCCTCGAGTTCTTGGTTGCGCCTGCAGAGACAAAAAGGTCAGTCATTCATTGCCCTCATCGTCGCATCTCGGGTTCACGTCGGCACCCACTTGTCATTGCGACCGCGCTTCCTGCGGTCGACAGAGCTGAAGCCGGCAACTACAATGTTGACATTGACGGCAGCGTCCTTTGTCTGACCACCCGCGCCTCCGTCGCTGGGGTTCGCTCGGTCCCGTCACGACGCACATGACCTTGGTGTGTCCCATCTCGAGGTAGCTGGAGCCATCTGCGGCCTCTTGGGTGCGGATCTGGGCGTGCAGGCGTCGGAGCTCGTTCCAACGGCGGCCGTCCACGCGCAGCAGCGCCATGGAATATGTTGATGTGTCGAGAGGCATCTTCGTCTGTTGATGCTACCGAGAAAACTTCCGGGAAGTGGGAGTAGATGTTGAGAGCTAGGTGCTGTGCTGGGAAATTCGATAACAGACGATGTCGCGCGCAGACCGAACCAAAATTTTGGAAAGCGTCAATCCACCATGGCACTTGCGAAAGCAAGCACCAAGTGGGATGGCGAGGTGGGGCCGCACGGCATCGGTGTCGGTGCCCCGTCCTCCGCGATGCACGGACCACTGAACCCCTGGGGCCCTGAGCCCAGCTCTCAAGGAAAGTCAAGAATCAAGATTCAAGACAGGCCCGCACTGTCCCTTCCCCAGATCGCGGGAACCTGCCTTATCCTGCCCTCCATCAACTGCAAGAGCTACAAGAAACGGGAAAGGTCTTGAAACTAAAGCCCGCGTCCAGCATGGATGGTGCAAGTTGACGTGCAGGCCACACGACACCTCGTCCGACCAGCAACCCATTGGCGGGATCCGAAAACGCGGGGTAGCGAGAGTTAATGCTGCACCTAATATCCGGAACACTTCTAACGGGACGGTCCATCGGGGGATCACGAGACCCAAGCCACGAAGTGGTCTGACCAGAGGGAAGAGGTCGCGCGGCCGTTGTCTGTGTCGCCTGGTAGGATCTCGTCCCTCTTACGGGTAGATTTACAGGCGATCACCGCAGCATCACATCTCGTCACTTAGGCAGATCAGGTACAGCCGCTGTAAGTGATAAATAGTGTTTCTCGTTCGTCGTCAAGCTACAATTACGTACAATCTCGTCGCAAGAGAAGAATGCGGTCGACCGCTGTAGCCGCCGTTATGATCCAGTTCAAACCCAGTGCTTGCATTCCAGCCTGTCCCGTGCCGTACCGAACCCCTAAAGCCAATCCCAGAGTTGCGAGTGAATAGGAAATGAGAGCTTCAAAGTGCGTGAGGTGGATTTTCACCAGCATCATCACGCCATAACCAAGACGCCTACGCTGGACGTACTGAATTCCGTAGGCGGCGGCACCAGAACAAGGTTGCTGCTGGGCTGAGGCTCGTCGTCAGGTCCATCGGTCCATCCTCGATCGGGGCCCCAGAGAATCTTGCGGTTGTTCGCCGCAGCAATTTCGAGGAGCCCTTTCATCATTGCACCCGACTTCTTTACACTTGGCCACGCATCAAAAGTGACCGTGTCAAGCCAGGGCATCTCGTTCATGACCTCTGTAAGGAGAGATCGACAGAAGCCTTCGTAAAAGCCATCTGAACGGCGAAATCCGTTGAAAATGCCGTCGCTAGGGTCGCATTCGACCATGACCAGGAGTCGGCGGACGTTGACGCATTGCTGTAGTCCTAGAGCGGGGGTGACTATCCAACCTCGCGGCGGCTTACTCCAGCCGGGACCGAGTCGCAGCTCCAACGAGGTGATGTGGGATCGTGGGGCTGGCTTCATGCGGGCCAGCAGCGGCTTCTTGGTCTTGAAATACTTGCCCGGGTGAGTGGGAAAGATGCGGAACGAGCGGCTGCTGTAGAAGTAGTGGGAGACTTCTTGGTATATAGTACGGCAAACCCTTTGAATGCCGAGCTTTTTGTGGTATTTCTTGTAATTATCCGGATCAAGATCAATGACCTTGCCATCGCCCTCGAAGTAGTAGTCGTACACCTTGAGGCGAAGTTCGGACGGCAGTGACATGAAGGGGAAGGGCTTCGCCTTCCGTCTGGCCTTCTTTTGCTCAAGAGAGAGTGCGCTCATAGGCAAATTGTTCACCTCACTGTCCCAATCCGCCTCGGAGGCATATGTCGAAGCGTAGGCGGAGCTGAGCGGTGTCGTAAGAGTAGACGAGATGGGCGTGGGGTCATGCGACGGGCCCAGGGCCCGCGAGACCTTGACACGGCGAACCATCATGGCGGATTGCTGTTGCTGTTGCTGTTGAAAGTACCAATGGCGGGTTTCGAACAGGATATCGGTAGCCCGGAATATCTTAGGGCGAGTCGTAGAATCGGTCGTCGATAAGGAAGACGGGAGTGGCGGGGCGGCGGGGTCTTTGTCGCGCAAGGGTATCTAGCGGCAGTATGTGCAGAGATTTCAATAGCGATGAGGTGCAGTGTTTAGGTGAAGCAGGTCAAGAGGCAGTCTGGAAGGACGCGAAGAATCACAGAGGGTGGTCCCATTGTGATCGTGGCATCGAACTTGGGGACCACCCTCTAGAATTCACCACGCGCGACAGCCATGGTGACGGTGTGAGGAAGCGGGACGGGAATGGCTGAACTGGTTTGGATTGGACGGAGGCTATGGCGTTATGTGTCGATTCTGTTGGTGATGGGAAGTCGAAGGATCCTGCTCTTCGAAATGACCACGGAGGTGTAAACGGGAGAAGAAGAAAATCGGGGAGATCGGGGTCGAGCTCGGTATATGTGAGGGGAAGAGGAAGACGAGGTGCGGAAAGCGCAGCACTTCAGCTCATGCATGAAGGTCACTGCCAGAATACCAGACGCTGCTGGCACCAGAAAGACCGGAGACGAAGGCGCGGCGGACTGGACGCTGCACCGGGCTGCAGCGCTGCAGGAGACGCGGACAAGGTTCGCACGTGAGCCCCTGCTGGTTTAATTGACTAAGCCTGATGAGCCGGGGCCAATCAGCCGAGGGCAAGCCAAAGTGGAACGGCTTCTGCACCGAGAATGACCTCATTGGGCCAGGCGATTTGTCTGTGCCTTAGTCATACACTGTCGGAGAACGGATCAAGTTCGGCGATAAGCGGCACTGGGTGGGTTGGACTGAGGAGCTTGGACTCAGGCAGCCAGGCCCAATCAGAGCTCCAAATTCAACAGAAACCTTCAATTCAAAGACGGAGTGGGGTGACTCGCCGATGTACCCCTCCGGCACCAGCTGCGCGCAAGGGTACATGTGTGTGCTACGTAACTTTGCACCTGCCAAAGTGCAGGTCAGTGAGTGAGTGACCTTGACTGAGTGTGAGGTGGTGCTTCCCTCTGTGCCTCTCGAAAATTTCTAGTGGCTTCGTCAGGAATATCGCCAGCCTGCTCCACCTACTCCAACCTCGACCACGCCCGCCAGGCTCTTTTCGTTGCCGGCGCATCACCTCCACCGCCCTTAGTCCCCGACTTACGATTGAACCGCCTCTGGGTCTTTACACCCTTGCATTCATATACGCCGACATTGGCCCTTGAGACGTCATGCTGTCAAGGGCAGCTCGGTTCGCGCGCCTGCAGCCCTCTGCGGCGCAGCTGTATCGCCCAGTCGCAACACCACTTACGAGACCCCAATTCGTG
Organism: Colletotrichum camelliae; assembly: GCA_018853505.1. Classification (NCBI taxonomy): domain Eukaryota; kingdom Fungi; phylum Ascomycota; class Sordariomycetes; order Glomerellales; family Glomerellaceae; genus Colletotrichum; species Colletotrichum camelliae. The sequence goes on along the minus strand of JAELVL010000008.1, from coordinate 5,162,562 downwards.
GCCGCAACATGGAGCAGAAACTTCGCTCAGCAGAAGAAGTCCAAGAATGCCTCTGAATCTGCTCCCAAGCCCGCCGGTAACCAGAAGCCTGCGGACTCAACACCCGAAAACACATCACCGAAAGCTTCATCCAACGCCTCCGATGCCGAAGCTAAGACAAATGCCTCCGATGCGACCGAAGCCCCCGAGGAACCCACACCGACCGGCCCTCTTCCCGATCTGACGCAGGGCATTCCGTCCACCCTTGCCTACGAGATGTCCGGCGCGACCAACAAGGCTGCCCTTGCTGCCATCGCCGAGGAGGATGCTGTCGCATCAGGTGGCGGCCGTGGCCGCGGAGAACTCCCCGATTCAGCATATGTCTCTTCAACAGACAGGAAAAGACAGCAGCTTGCCAACCGCATGTACCTGGCCTTTCTTGGTTTCACTGTCACTGGTGCCATCTACCTCGGCCGCAACTGGGACGATGAGATCGAGGCCAAGAGACATGCCGATGACGCACCCAACGGCTGGGGATTTGGAGAGTGGTGGAACAGAGTGAAGGCACGCACAGGAGACTTCCTCAACTACTACCAAGAACCCGCCTTCGACAAGCTCTTGCCCGACCCGGATCCGTCCTTTGAGCGTCCCTACACTCTCTGCATCAGCTTGGAGGACTTGCTTGTCCACAGCGAGTGGTCTCGTGAGCACGGCTGGAGAGTTGCTAAGCGCCCTGGCGTTGACTACTTCCTGCGCTACCTCAGCCAGTACTATGAGCTGGTCCTTTTCACCAGTGTGCCCTTCGCTATTGGCGAGCCCCTTGTCAGGAAGCTTGACCCTTACCGCTTCATCATGTGGCCCCTCTACCGCGAAGCGACCAAGTACAAGGATGGAGAGTTCGTCAAGGTATGCGTTACTTCTTTTTCCTTATTGCGACCAGGGCTAATACACACTCAGGATCTTTCCTACCTTAACCGTGACCTGTCCAAGGTAATCATTATCGACACCAATGAGAAGCACGTTCAGCACCAGCCGGAGAATGCCATTGTTCTCCCGAAGTGGAAGGGCGACTCTACCGACAAGGAATTGGTCGGCCTGATCCCTTTCCTCGAGTACATCCACACGATGCAATACGGCGATGTCCGCAAGGTTCTCAAGTCCTTCGACGGCAAGCACATTCCCACCGAGTTCGCGCGCCGTGAGGCCATCGCCCGTGCCGAGTTCCAGAAGCAGGTTGAGGCCAAGAAGAAGAAGGCGCCCTCTGGTATGAGCTTGTTGGGAGGTATGCTGGGCCTGAAGCCCTCTAACATGAGCCTCATGGTCTCCCCCGACGGTGAGCAGAACCCTCACGAGGCTCTCGCCCAGGGCAAGATGCTCCAGGATATCGCTCGTGAGCGTGGACAGCGCAACTACGAGCTTCTCGAGAAGGAGATTCGCGAGAACGGCGAGAAATGGCTAAAGGAGGAGGCCGCCATGCAGGAGAAGATGCAGCAGGAGGCCATGCAGAACATGATGGGCTCTTTCGGCGGCTGGTTCGTGAAGAGTGACGACCCCAACAAGAAGCAGTAAACGGGTGGACAGCACTCAATCCAAAGCTAATGAGCACAAACCGTGCGTTTTTACCTTACACCTTTCTTCTCTCCTCTTACCAAAATTACTTGTACTTGTATTATCGGGGCGGGTTCCGGCGATGGAGAGGCGCCACAACTTGCATATAGACTTGACGACGCGTGGGTCTGCGCATGTACCAATCTCTGTATACTACCCTTACCTCTAGGCCACCTTGGAGAAGCTGGTGTAGCCAGCTTGGTGTATCTATGTGAAGATATTGAGTTCTCCGACACTGTTTTCGGCCGTGGTGCACTGAACCTTCTGAAGCGAGTGTATTTGACATTGGATATTACGAAGAAAAGCATACCCGACGCCAGTTTCGTCTGATTCGTCTCATGTCCTCTGAAGGCGGCAGTCCTCCAATCTTGGTTCCTAACCATCAGTGATTCTCTGATATCTGGTATCCCGACGCAAAAATGATTCCCTCAAAGACGACGCTGATTCTCTAACCATTCGTTCTGCCCAACCTGACACATAAACTTATCCCAACTACTCTTTCCGCCTAAACTCTCGAGTCCTCTTTGGGTGGGTAAAGTCCCTGACGTCTACACTCCTCGCAATTGGCATTCGAATAGCATTGGAAGCGACTGATATCCAGGTTAGCGTCAAGGTTCCTTTATGGAATGCGGTCTGAACTCACTCATATTTCGGGACCTTGTCGCAGTCGCAGGATTTAGTACACCATTCGGAAGTGATTTGCCGGGGCAAGATCTTCCCCGCGGCCATGAGCGAGTCGACCTCTTGCGCGGCTCTGGTGTCGACCTTTGCAGTTGGCGCGGCAAGGCCAAGGCCGGCGAGAACGGCGAAGATGGTGAGGTGGGAGATCTGCATGTTGATGGTGTTGTGAGATTTTGAAGACTCAATATATTCTCAGAAGTGAACCAAGCGTCTTTGGTATATATGATGAGCGTTGGAGTGATCTTGTAGGCTGTAGTTCGTTTTGTAATGTGTATGAATGTCTTGACTGAATCTCCAATCTCAATCCGGATGCTTCTTCAGCTTATATACCCTTTCGCTGAGAGTAAGAAGCAAATGTCGAGCCTGAATCTCACTCGCGCCGGGGTATCGCCAAGAGAGAAAAGGATCCCTAGTTCGTCTCTGACCTGTCACCGCCTCATCACCTGCCCGATGTTTGCTTCAGCCTTCAGCGGCCACCAGCAGCAGGAGCCTCTATCCCAAGACCTCGTGACGGCTCAAAGTTGACGGCTTCGGCGAATATCAACCCACCCCAGCCTGGTCTCGATCTGACCGGCGTTGAGACCAGATGACAGACGTCAACAAGATTTCGATAGCGCAGCTGTCCTGTGGCGCGCGGCAGCGTCGTACGGGGCGCACAATGCAATTGACAAACACATGGCGGGGTAGCAATTGCATGCATGATAGACGACTTATAGACGCGAGTTCTGGGCCCGGTATACAGGGCAACCGGTAAGGGAGAGAGACAGAGAGAGGGGCGCACGCCAGATGTGCATGTTCTACTTCCATCATCCCCAGCTCGTACCGCAGAAGACTTCGCTTGTACGACGTGACAAGAGGCGCGTTGAACCGGGGGTCAGGTCCGCGAAGCAAATATCCGGTTGGCATGAGGTGATATTGCACACACACACATCTCCAGCCTCCCTACTCGGCAGCGGAGGCTTACCGGCCGTGGCGCAGTAGTCCACGGGCTCTCACAGAGTGGTACGGGGAGCACATGGCCGGTGTCGAGACATGGCGGGAGCGTTGAGACCTTGCCGCGGTTGGCCAGGCACGCTGGGTCATTAGGGAAACATTGAGCAGATAATTGTTACCCCTCACATGTGCTTGCGAGCCACAAAATGCGCACACAAGACGTTCAAATGTTGCTTCCTCGCTTCATCAGCGGTGAGAGGTTCAGTACGTGGAGAATATGCGACGGGGCTGACCGATACAACGAAGGCTGCGGTGCTGCATCAAAACGGCGAGATCCTGGAAGCACAAGATAGCCAGAGCTCGGCTCCCGAAGACAGGAGATATGGAGGAGCTCTAGAACGATGCTACGAGGCACAAGACTTCGGAGGCAGGTACGCCGACTTGTGTAGAACGCTGGTAACATATGATGGCATGGGTTTGTTGACACAAGGGCGAAGGAATGTGGTTTGAGGGAAAACATGCCAAAGACGAATTGCAACGTAGGCGTGAACAATGTGACAAAATGAGGTGCTTTACTAAAAATATGAGACAGGCGTTGCCTTGCCGGGTATTTGAGCAACACGAATGACTACGATGATTTGACCTCCCCGTTCTCTATCGGTTTCTTCGCTTCGCCGTTGGAGTGCACCGCGCCATTCGGAACAGTGCCGTTCGATTTTGCAGATCCGTTCAACTTGACCGGCGATGTTTGCGGCTTATTCGCCTCCGTGACGAGCAGAACGATGTAGGCGACGATGCCAACAATCGCCGCAAAATCCAAGCTGTGGACGAACCACCAAAAGTGCTGCGTACCCAAGGCGCACGTCGCGTATTCAAACTTCCAACTCCAGGTCTCCTCGTCAAACCAAGCGCTGAGGAGTCCCGCATTACCGCCGAAGTCGCCCATCATGCTCCTGACCGTGATCTCTCTCAGTCCCGGCGCACCAGGCCCCGACAGCTCCCCGGCCCTTAGCCGTCGGCCAGCGTTCAACCTCCCATCTTCTGTCGCTGAGGTCGCCTTGCGTCTGATTGATGTAGTGGTACGTGTCACAGCCCTCGTGATCGTGGCCGTTAAGGATAACGCCCCGGCGACCTCTCCCGTTACCAGGGGCGTCAGGGTTGCCGCTCATGCCAAGAAGTCCCTCCAAAAAGCCCTTGCTGGCGTCGTAGGAAAGTAGGTTCTGCTCTTTGACACCACCACCATCGTGCTCGCCGTGGAAATCGAAGAAGGGCGAGTCGACGCAGACGCCTTCGGGCTTGTACAGCGGGATGTGGGTCAGGATCACGGTGAAGTGGCCGTTGTACTCGACAGCCGCCGAGGTCTCAATGATGGAGTTGATGAAGGCGTAGGTTTGATCCTGCAGCGAGGTGTCCTTTGCAGGGGTGTCCAGGTTCATGTCGTTCAAGACGATCACGCGGATCTCGGGAGGTAGCCGGTCGGAGTCGGGGTTTTTCTCGTCGTCCACCACGGTAGCATTGAGCTTCGGGTCTTCGATAGGAAGCTCGAAGCGCAGTTCGTAGTTTGCCTTGCCAAACAGGCGTTCGAAACGTCCAAAGCGGTCCTGGTTGATGTCGCCAGCGTAGCCAATGTCGTGGTTGCCAGCGACGTTGATGACACGACGCGACCATACTGGAGACGGCTCGCCAGACGGGGAGAGGTAGTCGGCGAGCTCATACTCCATAGACGGGTACGCAGCTACATCGTCCGGGACACGCTCGGTGCCTCGCATAACGCGGTCCCAGTACCGGCGGCCACGGCTCCGGAATTCTTCAATGCCAATCCATTGGCTACCCAGGAGGTCGCCAAGCACAGTGACGTGGGTAGGGCGAGTCCACCATTGTACGGTTCGGTAGATGTGGGCAAGGTAGAAGTCGTTGCCGAATATGTCTATCCGCTTGCGGATGGACTCGAGCTCGTTGAAGACGTCCTCGAAGAATATGTCGATTACATCGTGTAGCGACTGGCGGATGCGCTGCCGCAGCGAGTTTGGTGTCTTGAAGGTCACCTGTGACCACCAGCTCCTTGCATGAGGGAAGGCAGGACCGGGAATCCTTCGGATGGCGGTGTCACCCTCGAGTTGAGGGTCACCCAAGGCAAGGAGCCTGAAAGGAGCGGGTCGGGAGTCTGTCGATCGGAGGGGGATCGGCAAAGGGAGGTGGTGTCGCGCAGCTTCGATGAAGGCAGCCTTGCTGTCGAGCTCGACGTCGTTGCCGCTGCTGCTGGTACTCGGGACGACTGGGAACGCGCAACCGAGGAAGACGGGATAGAGATAAAGATAGAGGGTCGAGACTACCGCCAGCGGGATGATCAGGCGGAGGCCATGGCGGAGGATGGCCACGAGGGACATGTGGCTGGCAGCATCAGCAGAGGTCGGCGGCGACTCTGCAGCTGTGGTTGTGACGGTCCCCCTTTTTCGTGGGTTTTGGTGTCGTGTTGTTTTTTCTGGGAAGAGGAAAAGAGAAAAAGTTGAAACCAAGAGCTCCTTCGACATTCGACACTGGATGTCTGGAAAAGGGGTCCAAATGGGTACAGTGAGGTCTGCCCAATGATCTCACTGTGTCTGCGGCTGTTCAGTGGGGACATGCAGGCCCCTGTCCGCTGTATTTTTCTAGCGATCGCGGTCCAGACCACCGACGTCATCTGTCTCGACACTGTGCTGACCTGCTTGCATTTAGGCTCAAGGAGTGTCTTAGTCCACCGCACGTGAGGCCATGAAAACGGCTTCTTCTCTTAGCTGAGAGATTTGTCCCTGTCGGTGATGTAAACACTGCCTATTTTTCCTGTGCTAAAGCGACTACTTTTCCTGTGGTTGTACACCACATCAACATAGGGTAGACACGACGAGATGACATTCTACCAGCAAGCAGTAAACTTATAACCCGCAGGCTCTCATAAGGGCGCATGCTTAATGTTCATCCCTGGTCACCTAGAGCGACTGATTGGTGTGCTCATGCACGAAGGAGACGCGTGTAAGCGCATGTGATGATGTGCAGATGGGTGCAACGTTATTGCAGATTATCACAGCCTGATGCTAATGTTGGAGAAGCTCATGCTTAGCTAGATTCTGGGTCCTGGCCTGGCCGACCGCTTATTTGTATGCCTATGACCCTAATCTCTCTCCAAGTCTTTTCTCATGTTCATCCTCTTCCCGGCCATTTGATTCACCTTGGCAAGAGAATACCCTTTTTCAATGCCCAAGCGATCATGTCACCAGACTGGGTTGCCCAATGTCTTGACAAGCCGGCAAGTTTTGAAAACACTGATATTGGAGGCATTGGAGTGAGTAAAAATGATCAGCCAGCTCCTGATTCCGATTGAATGTCTTACAACGTGTCAGGTATTGATTGGGTTCATGGGAACGTCAGCAGTTGCTGTTGTTCTCGTCGTTCTGCATTATCTTCTGGTATTCAACCCCTCTGAAAACCCATTCTCAGACGCGAACGACCCTACATCGCCAGCTGCGCACAACAACAAGTGGATATGGAAACCGAATGATATTGATAAAGCCGCTGTACGCTTTTTTTCAATACTACGTCAACGACTTTCCGGTGATAAACAACGGTGGAAGGATGATCTGACACAGGCAAGTACCTTATATGAGCTATGTTTTTCATGTACAAATGTGAACAGTATTCTGAAACAAACTGCAGGCTATTCTCGTCCTCTCCGATGTTCAGCTTTTGACTGGGCTCGGAATCCTTGTGAGCGGGTACATCAATCTCGTTGGAAATGCGATTACCGCATATCACTGGAGAATTCTTGTTTATCTTGTCTGGTTTTCGAACCTCACTCATACTTCGTCTCTGACTCTCCTGCGAGGTTATTTGAATTATCGCCCGATGGAACGTACTTGCCGACTTGGGCTCATGTTTGTTCTTTGGGGTGGTCTCTTGGCCGCGTTCATTCCGACATGGTGGTTTGGTTGGTTTAGTGGTGACCCAACAGGTCTCGGGGCTGCGAATGCACGCTGTTTCTACAGTCCTGCCATCGCCAAGAACGTGACAGTGTGGCAAGTCTGTCAACTTGAAAGCGCCAATGCTACAAGTCCCAACTTCACAGCAGAATAATGCATGAAACATACTTCATACGACGATGCGTGGTACATGTACAGCACCGGGCTCGCAGAGATATCGGCTCTCACGTCGATGATTCTTATTTTCCTCGGCTTTTTCATGCGGCTCGTCAAGATAACCAGCAATTTCTCTAGCGGGATGAACACGATATTCAGAACTAAGCCTAGCAATTGGCTTTTGAGAAACATGGCCAAACGAACAGACAATTCAACCAAAGGGAGATTCGGAAGATGTTTTGCGTACAATTTCCTGGTCATTGAGATGACGTGGTACCTTTTCACGAAGAGTTATGTCAATTTAGTCTCTTCGGACTTGATAGACGTGAGTTATTCTGATATTTTAAATGGAGATTGAATACTGAGACGTGTATCCCCTGGAATAGATTACCCAGCTTGTTGTGTCTTTCACTTGGGGTACGATACGCATTATTCGAAGTAGGGCGTCTGTGAAAGTCAATGAGAATGAATGGGGATTCGGGCAGATCTTGCCAGTGTTTCTATTGATAGGACCACTAGCTGGAATGTTGACGCCAATTCTGGCTAACATCACCACAACACTAACAAACCCCGTCCGAAGTCATTCAGATTCTTTGGATACACATGAGCGGTCGTCTCTGAACTCCAATGTTCCAAATACCACAGAACTTTCGATGATAAGGGATCCCATAAATCAGAGACAGTCCTCAAACGATCAGCAGCTACGAGCCTTTCAAGAGGATGCCACTGCGTCAGGTTATGGATCCAGGACCAGCGTACCAGAAGCCGGGCATCTAACCTCTGGCGAGCTGCCTCTGCAGCTTGATGCTAGAATGCTAGAAGCCTCCGAGTCTCATACAAATCTTATTCCGTTGTCGAACATGGAAATAGAGACACGAGCATCGCCAAGTTCCCTTTACGACCTTTTACTGTGGCAAAGGACAAATTCGCTGAATCACCGACGATTAGAGCCACAGCAGCTCAAAACCTATCTTCATAGCCACCATTCTCAGTCCAAGTGGATGAAACAAGTCAACAGATTAATATGCGCGCAGCTGTTCGTGTCGATAGGGTTTTTCATTCTTATGGTCGTTGTGGCTGACGCGGCGTCCCTAGGGGTATTTTATTGCCTACCACAAACGCTCATCATGTCTCCTTTGAACTGCTTATATTTCACAGCCGTGGATCTTTTCTTGGGCGGTAATCATATTTTACGGAAAGAGCTATTCTCATTCCCATTGATTTTCTGGGGTCTTCTTATCACTCAGGCGACTCCGCTACTACTACTTGCTTACTCAGTGTGGTCATTAATCATATTCGTGTCTGTTCCAGTTGTACAACTGCTCATTTTGTTCATTCTCTCCTTGCTTTTAGGACTAGTTTATTTCCAACGAGGTGTGAGGCGATGGGTTGAAACGCGGGGAAGAGCACCTGAGTAGCATAGACGGGGTTCGAAATTCTGACGGTTGGCCCAACGCCATGATTAACACGCTTCAGGCGTAGAAACTTCGACTAGACCCATGTTACGCATGAATACAGGTATTATCGGAATAAAACTCATACTCAGTTCGACGCACGACTCAAACCTCTTCACATCGTGCTCAACCCCGTTCAAGCTACTCGCCGCCTATGTCACACTCGGCGTGGTGTAGATGTTGTCCGCAATACCCCTTAGATTCTAACGTTTGTAGGGATATTCAAATCCATACAAATCTCTGTTGGTTTATATGGATGAGAACAAGATAGAACTTCAGCATCTCTGGCCTAGTATCATCGTTGCTTTGTCCCGTTTGGATTTTCCTCTTCTCAAAGCGATCTAGAGTCTTGCGATGGGACCATGCTTCCTCACGACACCTAGTGATGCAGGAGTAATGTCCGCAATCGAATTGCATCCACAGAGTTGCATACACCTCTTGAACTCGTCGTACATGATGTCCAAGACCTTGCTGACGCCTGCCTCGCCGTCATACTATTCACGAGTTAGCTTTAAATGCGGCACTTTAACATTGGGAATTGACTTACACCCAGCCCCCAAATCACCGGTCTCCCGATCCAAACGCAGTCGGCACCGAGAGCCACCGCCTTGAAAACATCTGTCCCACTACGGATGCCGCCATCGATGTGAATCGGGATTCTCCCCTTCGCCGCCTTGACACAATGAGGGAGCATATCGATCGTGGCCGGAGTTTCATCAAGTTGTCGACCGCCATGGTTGCTCACGATGACGCCGTCGCACTTATACTGAACAGCCAGCTCCACGTCCTCGGGTGTCAGAACGCCCTTGATCCAAATCTGCAACTTCGTCACGCTCCTCAGCCAGGGGATCTCCTTGGCCCATGAATGGGAGTTGGAGTTGATGACGTCAAACCCGGCCTCGTGCGTCGTGGCTCGGATCATCTCAGACGTCCTCTCGAGCATGGGTAGGGAAAGGCCCTCAGGCACGCGGAACTGATTGCGAGGTTCGTTGTACCGGACGCCCAGCACCGGGCTGTCTGCTGTCAAGAAGATGGCCACACATCCAGCCTTCTCAGCGCGCCTGATGATGCGGAGCTGCGCTTCACGGTCTCTCATGCTGTAAAGCTGCATGACATGCTGCAGTGGACCGACTCCAAGCCCTGCCTCACGAATTTCCTCAACGGAATAGTTGGCGAATGAGGAGACGCCCATGTGCACTTTGCGTTTGGCGCATGCCCTGCTGGTTGCGAGCTCGCCGTCAGGATGGGCCATGGCCTGGATACCCGCGGGCGAAACGGAAAGCGGGAAGTCGATCTTTTGGCCAAAGACCGTGGTAGTGGTGTCGACTTCGGAAACATCGACAAGAACGCGGGGGAGCACTCGGTACTTTGAGTATGCTGTGGTGTTCTCCTTGACGGTGATCTGACCCGTTGAGCCGGCATCGTAGAATTCTAGTGATGTGTGTGTTAGTCACTGCGCATGTTGGGGTTGGATGCAGACGCCTCACCTCGGGCGGACGAGGAGAGCTTCTTGGAAGCAGCTTTCCTGACGTCGTCGACGTTGAGAACCAAATCTTGAGGTTGTTCAGCCATGTTAGTGTCGTTGAGAATGTGGGACAATGTTGTTAGAATTCCAGTATGGACCGAGTCTTGATTGATGAGAGGGGCTTTGAGTCTACATAGGTAAGTTTATCCAATTCCTCAACTTCTTATCAATGCAGGTTGCCGTTTGCCTATCGTTGACCGCATCACGCCCGATGTCGCTGGCACGAATCATTGTTAGTCAATTCGCCCCATTAGATTATATTATCGACATGCAGTATTGTTATCGGTAGGGCGACAGGCTCGGGCTATCTGCAAGCCAAGCAAGCTTGATTGACGGTTGTGGTTTCGTAGGGCGCGATTGACGCACGGCGACAGATGTGAATGACGGGCAGAATTTCTGAACAGCGGAACACACCTACTACTGTATGGTTGACAAAACCCTTTCGTGTGCCGATGGGCATGAGACTTTAACGATGCAGCATTTTCTTCACCAAACTGGCGATTCCTCAATTTCGACCCTCACCACATCCATTGCAGGGGGGGTTCCGGGAATAGACTGCAAGTCATCACTGTGCTGACACCAGGGGCAAGAACGCCATGTATGGATCATCAATCGTCTTCCATTAGCTGCTTGGCCTCAACGAGGTCAGCTTGTAGTATGTGTATGCCGTATGCGGTACCCGAACGCCGTGCAACAATGCATAAAACCCAATCCAAATCATGCATCAGAGCCCATACCCTCTTCATCCTCAATGTCGTCGTCCAAACTAGGCACGTCGACGACAAATTCAGGCTCGTCGACATCGAAGGAGAAGGCGACAGCGCAACCATCACGCAGCCCCTTTGCAACCGGGGTGTCGTTTCCCTTGACCTTTATGTTCTTCCATCCTTGCGTGAGGTCGTTCGCATTCACGGGCAGGGCGTAGACAAGCTCGACGTCGCCTTCTGGCAAGGGCGTCGTCTCGGGGGAGGTGTGGTTGATGGTGAGGCCGTCGGGGAATCGGTCGCGCAGGACCTCGAGCAGTGTTGTGGTAATTTCGGAGAAGGTCTGCTGGCTATCGACGAACAGCAAGATGGTGTGGGTGCCGTACTTGAACCGCACCGAGTAGAAGGTATCGTCGACTTTCTGTACCCAAGAAGAAGTGTTAGCTGCGAAAGGAAGGTGGGGTGCGTTTCGTCACTCCAAGGTGCCTTCACAAGTGTTCCGTACCATTTTGACAAATTGCGGCTGGCTTTTAGACAGATTCCTCCGTAATTGGGTTTTGGAAGGATCGGGCTGGCTGCAATTGGAGGTCGCAGACGTGATGAAAATCTCTTTGGTTGAAGGTGGCGGGCGAGAATTCCAGGCGGCGACTGCTGCAGCTACAGCAGGCAGCGCGATACTCGGGGGGAGCTACGGGCCAGAGAGCCTAGCGCGGGGCACCTCTTTGATGCGCGACCACGTGACGCCAGCTGATGAGACCCGCGTCAAGCCGTCCGCAGCGTCACCGCCCGGGGGACCCTTCCCCAGCTCTTGGTGGTCCAAGCTCCTTCCGGGTCTGAGGCCGATTTGTTTTGCGCCCGAGAAGCCGGAGCTTTCTTTTGATCGTCACAGCTACAACCATAACACAATTGACCAGGGCACCACGACCTCACCCATCCCGACCGACCACTCCCTACTGCCACCCACAATGGCCGCACGTCGCCAGACTATGGCTGAGTACTTCAGCCTGGAGCCCGCCGAGTCCCGCCTCTCCATCCCGACACCAGCACGCATACCACTCGCCGGCATGGTCGGTTTCGGTATTGGGACAGCCTTGGGTATTGCCCAAGGAGGACAGACGGCCTCGCTGCGCTTCCGCGCCGAGCACGCACACAAGATGCCCACCACCACCACCGGCTGGTACCTTTACCACAAGAGCAAGAACTATCACACCGTCTACGGCGGCTTTCGCGAGGGCCTTCGCATGGGCGCAAGGCTCAGCTTCTGGACCATCATGGCATTCGGCCTCGAGAGCACCGTCGACAGATACCGCGGCAGTACAGACCTCATCAGCACCGTCCTTGCCAGTCTGACGGTAGCCGGAGCCTTCAGTCTCGTCAGTATGTCACGCCAGTCCTACTTTCCAACCCAACATGACATGTTCACTGATGCTGTACTTTTCAAGACCGCTTCTCTCTGCCAACTGCCGCCCGCACGGCACGTTACGGACTACTCTTTGGAGTGGCGTACGGCGGCATGCAGGATATTGTTGGCTTCGCCCGAGGCCGTCCTATTGGATACGTCGAGTTCCTACGCAAGCGCTTTGGGTCCACGAAGATAGCCAAAGTAGAAGAGCCTCAGCATCCCTGAACTACAGCCTTCCACTGGCAAATGATGTGGGACTGTCCCACCGTACATATGTCGAAAAGCAAGGCGTGAATGGACTCCCATGATCGTGGGGGCTATGCGGATACTTACTCGGAGCTCTCTGGCATCTCGAGGAAAACACCTTGGCGTTTAGTAGAAGGGGGTCATCCGCTTACGCCAAGACGTCGTGCCCACTACCTAGTCATAGGACCCTCGACGTCACATATGTTGGAGGTGGTTTTGATGGCTCGAGCTAGCCTCGTCAGCACAACTGACCTGAAATTGGCCGCTGCCTCTCTGATTATCTTCTCAATCAGCTCCACACTGAAAAGCGCGAGCTGTACATTGCTACCAGGCGCGCCAAAACAACAATGAACGACTCAGCAAAGGAGGATCCTACGGCGGCCACTTCAGCGTTATGTGCTAGGTGCTCTGTTCTCCGCTTTCATGAGGACGAACTTCTTGCGCCATATATCAAGCGTGCTGACGATGGCACAATGTCAATGAGAATTGACGCTGCCGATCCCCCAGCGCTTCCCCTCGGTTACAGGATGATAGATGACCTGCCAGAGCTGCCAATCCTGACGAAGAACGCCGACGAGGGTTGTGGGTTTTGCAGCATCTTGCGACAGGAGATCAGGCGCCTCAATATAAAGGAGATCGGTCCCGTTAAGATCACGCTCTGCTATGAATCGGGTGGTTGGCAGGAAGGTCCTCCTATTGGGCTGGGTGCCCTGGTTGCGAGAGTGAGATGGAAGAACATGACCTTCCTCGCCAAGTGCCGAGACTCTATCTTTTTCTACCTTGAAACGCACTCGGGTAAACTGCAATCAATTGAACACAAAAGTCTTACATTGACTGATACATTTCGCATAGATGCAGTCCGTTCCTGGCTCGCGATACCACCCGCTGTCAGATCGCAAGTGCTTTGTGAGGAAAACATCCGCTTCATGAAAGAATCGATTCTCAAGTGCGAAACCGCCTGCCACCATTCCAAGCTCGAATCGCACTGCCCGACTAGACTCATTGATGTTTGTCCAACCTGGATGACCCCACCGCCGTTCGTCTGGTAGAAAAGAGTGAGTTCAGCGATGGCGAGATCCCTAGATACGCGGCTTTGAGCTATTGTTGGGGAACGGCCAGCGAAGCGGCCACTCAATTACGAACCAAAGTAGCTACGCTGGCCAGCTTCAAGGATGGGATATCAAGATCCGAGATGTCACAAGTACTACGAGATGGCATTGAAGTGTGCAGGTCACTTTGCATACGCTACTTGTGGATAGATGCAATATGCATCATTCAGGATGACGAGGAAGACTGGCAACGGGAAAGTCGCATGATGGCACACATTTACAGCAATGCCTGTGTTACTCTCGCCGCTACCTCATCCAACTCATGTCACGAGACATTTCTCGGCAGAAACCACGGCAAAGTCACAGTTCCCTTCATCTCGCGCCTTAGACCTGGCATCATGGGCCATTATGACATACGGCCCCTGGGTTTTGGTATCATGGATGCCTGGCAACTGAGCGAGCACTCACGTTCTTCTTGGGTTGCGAGGGGATGGGTGGTCCAAGAACACATGATGTCTACCCGTATACTATTGTTTGGAACGAGACGAATTCAGTTCGAATGTGGTGATTCGCGTGGCTTTGAAGACCAAGCGGTAACGGCGGTCCGAAAACACAGGGATGACGATGTTTTCATGATTATGCGTACGCTGTTGGAAAAGGCCAAGGCTTCGGGCCTAGAGCGCAGCGATATTTATGAACAGTGGGGTATCCTGCTCGATACTCTCCTGTGCCGATTATTTACATTCGACACCGACAAACTACCAGCCTTGTCTGGCATGGCCAAGGTTTGTGCCGAGCTTACCGGCGACACATGCCATGATTATCTCGCAGGGCTATGGCGAGAGGATCTTCCCTTCGGTCTGCTATGGTTTCCCATCTGTACTTGGATGGAAAAGTACAATATCAATCTGCAACAACTCACAGACCAGCTCAGACAACCCAGTCAATATATCTCGCCTGCATGGAGTCCCATACGCCTCAACTTTCTCCGCATAAAAAACGGCATTTGGGGTCGCTTTATCCGGCGAGCGGACTTGATAACGCGATGCACAATAAACGAAGCTCGAACTATGGTCGAGGGCGAAAACCCTTGGGGGCGGGTTCAGGGCGGCTTCGTCCGGATCCGCGGCAAATTTGGCGATGTTCCGTCAGAACTGTTCCACTGGACTTGTAGCTCTGAGGGGTTCGGACTACGATACCTAAGGGATGCTGGACGTCTTGTGGCATACTGCCAAACGGATTGTTGGACCCATGACGAGCTATGGCCAGGAGATGGATTGAAGTTGCTTTTACTTGGAACTTCTGAAGCTTCCGACTCTTACCTCAAAGCTGCCCACATAACGAGGAATAGCGGGCAGTGGAACGATAGTTGGCACTGCTACAATGCTGTGCATAGAAACTATGGCTGGAAGACTCGCACAATCCACCCCCGGGGTCGGATTCACAGGGTACCGTTATATGCTGCTCCAGCACCTGAGCTTTGGCGATATGATGAGAACTCCGATACAGGTGCTTCATCGGGAAGTGAAGGAGCGAGCGAGGGAGATGAGCAAGAAACAGAGTCCATTGAGGACGACAGGCTCAGTGACGGATCGAGCGATGATACAGGGCCGATTGAAAAGCTACAGAAAGGCATCGGCTCCACCAAACATGGCATCGTTCGTTCGAACCCTACGAAGCAACTCCACGTGGATCCAGACAGCGAGGGCGATTCAACATCCGAGGCGTCCTCGACGGAAGACGCAGTTGAGGGAGGCCATGATCCAATTGAAGACTCTGAAGCTCCTTCTCTGCACCCACCACCGCCGCCGCCACCGCCGCCTCACCCAAACAATGTGACTACGACGGAGACATACTGTCCAATATATGACTACTTTGACCGAATTGGGAACGGCTGGCGAGAGAACAACGAGGATGCATGGGGCCTGCTTCTCGCTCCCGCCTTGGTCGAGGGCAAATGGATCCGCGTTGGCGCATGGCGATCCGTGGTAGGAGACGGCGGCGGCATCAGGTACTTTGACAAATTCGAGACCCACGAGGTCGAGATCGTGTAGCCGTCAGCATGAAACGTCCACGACGCGGGATAGTCAGCGTATGAGCACTCGGAGCCGAATACTTAAGGAGCTCGCGGAACATGAGACGAACATTCTAGGCTAAATGCATCTTCATCCGTCTTACAACCTCGCACAGCCACAACTCCTGTCGCTCTCCAAGATTCCACCAACTCAACGCCTGACATGCCCACGTGAACCACGAATCGCCAATCCCTCCGATTTCATCGCTTCTCACTTCTTTCCCCGACTCCCTCTCTCGCCGATGCGCCGCTGATCAAGGGTCCATCCCGATCCGATCTTCCGGAAGCGGCTACCACCGGGCGGATATCGACCGCAATGACACAAACTGGCCCACGTGATAAAATGTCAATCTCTCCCCCGAGATAAGCAGCACCGCACACGGGCTGGGCGGGAACGGCCTAGCCCAATCTCGCGCGCAGGAAATACATGATTGTCTGCTTCCTTCGCAGATAACGCTGCGGCTCGGTCCTCGAGGAAGGGAAGGAGCGAGCTTAAGGGTGCCCGCGTCCGTGGGTTACCTCACGACCGCATCGGCCGGGAGATAAAGGATCAATAGACTTGGAATCTTTGTATAATACCCTCCCACCCCGCTCCTTAATTGGTGATATCGTGTGCTGTCACTGTCTTGAGAATCCCTCAGGTTTGAACGTTGAATCCCAAAGTCGTCACCGTCATCATTATTCAGCCCGTCGCCTTACTCATCCACCGCAGCGTGTTAGCATCCTGTCTTACATCCTCGGCGGGCGTCCCTAAACACCGCGATGGCCCGGCCATTGCACAGCTTGTGCCTCCGCAGCGCAAGGACACCGATTCCCTGCGTGTCCATCAGCCAAGACCGCGTCGTTGCTGGGAGGATAATCATCACTGGTACCAGCCTGCTGCCAATACTCACAACGTCAAAAGGACATCGACAACGGATCATGTATTCAACTTCCACCACAATGGCGAGGCGGAACATCCACTCGTCTACAAAGAGGTCGTCGTCGACGGAGCAGATGCTACTTACACCCATCGAGGCGGCACCACAAACGGCGCTGGCCCCCTTATCGGTGCTGCCCCTTTACATGATCATCCGCTCACTCCTCACCACGACGATCTCATCGTCGCCCATCCTGCTGCCGCCTTCGTTGTGGGTCATGTCGGTGCTCGCCAACACGACGAACCCGATACTCAACCCGGATAAGAATCCGCTACTGCGGTTCTTCCTTAAGCACACGTTCTATGCCCAGTTTTGTGCGGGAGAGGACCCGGTGGAGGTGAAGCAGACCATCAGCAGGCTCAAGGACATTGGATTCACAGGGGTCATCCTGGGCTACGCCAGAGAAGTCGTCCTGGACGATACACAAACCAAGGATTTGGCGTCATGTGGTGAAGGCGAGATGGCAGAGGAATGCATCCGCAATGAGATTATCCCTTGGGCTGAGGGGACCCTGGAGACGGTCAGGCTGGCCCAGCGGGGTGATTTCGTTGCTCTCAAGTAAAGTCATGTCTTCATTGTCGGGCTGTCTCGCAGCTGCTAATGCCACCACAGGTTCACAGGTGCAGGTCGGCAGGCGCTGTACTCCCTCTCAGAACGTCTCCCCCCCTCGGCCGCCCTGGCCGATTCAATCGACTCCATCTGCTCTCTCGCGTCAGAGCGCGGCGTCCGTCTCTTGTTTGATGCCGAGCAAACGGCGCTTCAGCCCGGTATCGACATCTGGACCGTAGAGTATATGCGCAAGTACAACACTTCTCCGGGCAATGCCGTCATCTACGGCACATACCAGGCATACCTCAAGTCTACGCCTCAGACGCTCCGGCGCCATCTGATGATCGCCCGCGGTGGGGGATTCACGTTGGGGGTGAAGCTGGTGCGTGGCGCCTACATTAATTCTGATCCCAGGCACCTTATCCACGACACCAAAGCAGACACCGATGCCGCATACGATGGCATTTCCCAGTGTCTCTTGAAGAGGCAGTGGAGCGAGATCTTGAGGGGAGACTCACAAATGCCACCTGTCTGCTTGGTTCTCGCCTCGCACAACGTCGAGTCAGTGAGGAAAGCGCGAGCCATATGCGATGCCGGCGAAGCTAAAGTTCAGATGGCATTCGCACAACTCCAGGGCATGGCAGACGAGGTGAGTTGCGAACTTGTGTCGAAGAAGCCGGGGCACCAGGATGCGAAGGCGCGGGGTGTAGACGCATACAAGTATCTCGTCTGGGGTTCGACCGGAGAGTGCATGAAATACCTGCTGCGGCGGGCACACGAGAACCGGGATGCTGTAGAAAGGACGCGGGATGGGCGAGACGCAATGTGGAGCGAGCTTTTGAGGAGGTTCAAGGGCGTGATTGGAGTCTCGATTTGAAGAGTTGGAGCCCCTATGGACGGGAGGAGTTGGGGCTTGGGGGGCAGAATTAGCTTGCGATTTTGTATAACAGCAAATGACGATGACTTACGAACCCGACATCAGCAGAGAGCTGAGGTATCTCGCGAAAGCATGCGATGGACCGCTGGGGTCATTTTACGCAGTGCGCAAGGCCATGGCGCCCAGAACGAGGGTCTCCAGCTCCTCCTTACGCTCCGCCTCATCTTTGATGGCGTCAAGCCAGGGGAGCCCGTTGAGCTTGTAGTACTTGCGCACCTTTGCCCAGTCTGTGGACGTAGCAATGTTCTCATCGGTGAAGGGGACGGGTGTGCCCTGGAAGTGTTCCTTCAGGTGCTTCTCGACATGGTCGGCGGACTGGGACTTGGACTCGGCAGAGGTGGGGGAGACGATTTTGACAGCAATGACGTCTTTCGTCGTGGGGCTGATGCCGTAGCGTCGGTATGCTTCGGCAATCTAGAAAGAATCAGTAGGTGTAAAGCTATGTGGTGGAGGTTTGTCTTGGGCGTACATTGTTCGCAGAGCTGAGAGAGGCGACAAGCTCTGAGTGAACGTTGGGGGTCTTGAGGCTGCCATCGACCTTTGCGGTGACGGCCTTGAAGGCTGCGGCGAGGATGTGGGTTCGGGAGACGGCCTATAGGATCACGATGTTGGTGTCAGTGGCGGGCTGTCATGTTTCCGTCTGGATCGAGACGAGGGTGTGACATACTACCGAGGCGTCGACTAGGGCGTACTCAAAGTCGGCGTTGCGTGCCAGCAGCTGCGAGTGCAGGAAGGCGGCATTCTGAACATCCTTGAAGAAGGCGACGTGCAGGTCATGATCGGCGGGCACGTGATCGATAGGTACGGTCTCGATGATGGACATGATGGCGGGCTACGTGTGTGGTGAGTGCGAGACGTCGGGTATTCGGAGACCCAGATAGATAGGTAGACTAAGGGAGGTTAACGAGGGTGGTTGTCTGTCGTGGCGAGCGAGAGGGATTGAGTTGTGGAAGTTGACCGACGATGGAACTATCGCGGGGTCGAGAATAAAAAAAAAATAGAATTGAATTTTTGGCACGCAGCAAGGAAGGAGCGTCCAATCTCTCCCGCACGCCTTCCCCTAGGTAGGTATGTAGGCAGGTAGGTAGGCAGGTATTACGTACCTAGTGTATCGGCGAATAAACTTGGGCGGTGCTGTCAGCGTCCTGTGCTTCCATTTCTTGGAGGGGCATGGCGGGGTCACGACACGACACACTGGCACACTGCCAACACCATACGCACTGGACGTGAAGGGCGTGGTGCACGGCACGGCGGATTTTCCCGCCAGCTGGTTAAAGTTGCCGCCAGCGGTTGCAACTGAAGCTTCCATCATCTGCCGCAAGTCATGATGTTGATGTTGCATACCTACTTTTACCCACCTGGCAATTGAAGTATAAGTAAACTCAAGGTAAGGTGAGGTAGGGTAGGTAGGGTAGGTAGGGTGGTAGCTGCTCGTGTCTCGGCCGAGGTTGAGGGAAACCCGGATGAAGGAAGCTTCACAAGCCTCGTCTCGACACCCGTACACCGCACCGGGTAAAAGACTACAAAGTCTGTAAAAGATCCGATTATTTGGGGCAGCATCCTTGCACAACGTAGGTTTAAGATAATCTTCACTTGCGCCAAAACCTACGCGGGAAACCCACCCAGCTTCCGCAAGCATGCAGCTTCCAGGTGGCACGGCGCGTCATCTTGGGTCTCGATTCAGCCCTGTTTGGGAATCGACGGTCCTCAGAGTTTATCTGACGGGACGAGATCGTGGGGTGCCTATCCGTAACGGGAACCTGGGGTTGCCAATTTGACCCTTTGCCGACACGCAACAAAAGAAGAAAAGAATCTCGCACTCGTTAACCATCTGTCTCCCTTCCAGAAAGCCTTCCAGAAAGCCTCCCATGGTGCGTCTGCATGTGCATTGCATCCATCTCATCACACCAGTGAGATTGGCTCCCGAAATCCGTCCGGCTATTGGAGCATCCCCCGAGTGCGAGCGTCCCGCGTAGTATTTCGGGCTTTTTAATGTTTGCTGTCTGTAATCTCCATGTTTGGACCCCCAACTCGGACACACCAAGAGCCCAGAGGCAGCAGTGGAGGGTAACAGCAGCAGCAGCAACGGCAACAGGTGATGGTTCAGACGGTCCAACCTCTCACAAAGTTTACGAGGCGTGCGACAGCCTTGAAATGACGCGGCAACTCGTGGAAAGCCAGAAGCCGCGTTTCCAACATTGAATAAGCTGCCCGTCCCCGCGATTCAGCCTCCAATCGTTGGGATAAACGTCGTCGTGTACCTGTCTCTTGGCAGAACCTGACAACCCAAGTCGGCGAACCTACACACAGACGCCCTCGACAAAGCCAAATACCAGAATAGAATCCTGGCAGCTGATCTTGTCTTGTCTTGTCAGGTCAGGTCAGGTCTTGTCAGGTCAGGTCAGGTCAGGTCAGGTCAGGTCAGGTCAGGTCAGGTCAGGTCAGGCTCGACTTGCCAGGCCAGGCAGGCTGATGACTGGCCAGCTCGGTAAATGCATGTGGGATATGTGAGTCTTCTGTTGCGAGATGTACCAACATGAATGCGAATAAGAATCCAAGACAACGGGAATGCGTCGTCCATTTTGAACAAGTCCCTGACGGCCCAGCCTTGCCTTGCCTTGTTTCAACAACTCAATCCGGCAAGATGGACCAAGACTTAAAAATATGCGGCCACGAGTCGCTAACCCGATGGAATTGCCGTGGGCTTAGATGGCCGGTACAGGGCATTGCCGGAACGTTCGCGGCGTGGGGGATGAGGCACTAACAAAGGAGCTTCGAGGGCTCGACCATGTAGTCCATCTGGCTTAGACGCAGTGCCCCTCCCGCTGGAGAGACATTTCGCTTGCAACCAGAGACACTCTAACCTTGAGCTAGAACATTGGAACACTTAGGGGAGGAGGAGGCGTGTGAGGGTGTTCTTTCTTTGCTACCACGGGGTTCTTTGAGAGAGAGGGTGACGCCCCCCCAACGCCTCCGATGGCTGACGGCGTTGGCTTTGGAAATGACATGGCGTCGATTTCTTGAGTTTCGGGCAACAACAAGCGCAACACCACACTGCGGCCAATCTCGCTCCCGTCGGTTGCAAGATGCATGGTTGGATGGTGCCAGGTGTGAAGGATGATATCGATCTCAGACTACTTCTTAGTGGAAGGTAAGGAAGGCACCTAGGTGATTGTAGTTAGTCAAGGTTTAGTGTTGGCCATCCATGACCAAGAATTACTCGCTTCCTTCACACCCTCATGGTGGTTGACGGACGACCAGCAGACTCGCTTCTACGGCCCAGCCCTGCTCGAGCTCGGGAAAAGGAAGGATCGAGTATCTCGTGTTTCTCGTTTCTTGCAGGTTGTTTGTAAAGGTGTCCATAAGGGATTTGTCGAAGCAAATGACAAGTTTCCGTCGTGCGTGAGGAGTGCAAGTGGCTGGCTGGGCCTGTATTAACCCCAGCAGCAGCACCAGCACCAGCACCAGCACCAGCAGCAACGATGTCTGTCATTCTTTAACCTGACAACTTCGTCCTTCATCGAGATCCGCCTGGGCGTGGAGGGCATTCTTCTAGTCAATCAGAGACAAAGTCCAGGACCCCCAGCGGACCTAGGCCTTCTAGACCCGGGCTTCGACTCAGCTGCATTCCACCAAGCAGCCCCCAGTGCGTAAAGAAGGAGGTAGGTTAGCACCCGCACGCCCGCATCCCGACAGGCTGGGACTCGGTTGGCGTGTTCCCGCAGCCGCCGCGTGTTGCGTCCGTCTAGTGTGTGTTGCGTGCGAGGTGTTGTCTACCTTTTCTAACCAGGTGTTGAGTGTGCGAGTTGCAGGTGGGAGGAGTGAATTGGATTGCCTGCCCGCAGCCACCTCAGACAATGAGAACAACTGGAAGAAGACTCAATCAAATCACCTAGAAACGGGAGCAAGATAGTGGATGCACCATCCACCCCACCCCCCCTGGCGCGTGCCCACTAAAGCGCAGGGCAGCCCGTCAGCCCTCTCTCCCCCGGACGATTTGCAGCTCGGACCCCCTGCCATCGCAGCGCCTTACACTTAGCTGGCGTGCCTGGGCCCATGCCTAAGGTAGCGTCCCCCCACCCCCCTTGACAGGCACTGGACCTCACACGCACCTAGCGACAGCAGCACCAGCACCAGCACCAGCACCAGCTCCCCTAAAAACGCGGCAACCTCCATCTCTCTGCGGAAAACCCCGTCGCGATACCACCGAGCGACCACCGAGAGTCTGCATTGTCGTCGTCTTGTCCCTGCGTCTGCGATTTTCCTTTTTGTTTGTATGCGGCCTCCTTTCGCCAGACGTCGCGACTCTCCTCTCGAAACGAGACCATGCCCGGTCGCCCGCTCAAGCGACCGGCGGAAGCTGGCGATCCTGCCACCACCGACGCCGACACAGCTGCTGCTGCTGCTGCTGCTGCTGCCGCTGCCGCTGTTGCTGCTGGTCATGGCAAGGTGAAGCTGCCGCGTCTCGACAAGGGCGGCCAGGAGGATTTCTCCTCCGTCGTCAAGAACCGTCTGTCGTCTTACACAAGGACCGGTCAGGCCTGCGACAGATGCAAGGTGAGTCCGCATGCCCTGCCCAGCACTGTCCTTTGCCAGACAAGCGTCGAACCCTTCAACCGTACTGACGACCCGAACCACAGGTCAGAAAGATCCGCTGCGATGCCCTCCCCGAAGGATGCTCCCACTGCGTCAATCAGAATCTCGACTGCTTCGTCACCGACCGCGTCACCGGCCGAACCGAACGTCGAGGCTACCTGCAGGAACTCGAGCGGGAGAAGACCGACATGATGAACCACATACGCGACCTCGAGAAGCTTCTCGAGAACAACGGCATCGAAGTCAAGCCCTGGACCTGGGCTCCCTACGGCATGGCCTATCCTCCACCAGGCGTCACCTACGATCATATGGGCAATGCCGTCGAGGACCCGGCCGAGAAGGATGCCTGGACCAAGGTCGGATCTGTCTGGGTCAAGAACTACAACTTCAAGCCGCCCGCGAGTCGCTCCTTCCCCCGGTCAGCCCTCGAGTCGCGTCCCGTTCACAACCACATCGGCGTCGACGGTGACAGCGCTCTCCTGAGCTCCATCAAGGGCACACGCCTGTCCATCCTCGGCACCACGATAGACGTCACCTCCTTCGACGCCCCTGACATGGACGAACCTGTCCCCGATGCCAAGATCTCCCAACCGCTCTACAACAAGTCGCTCCAGTCCTTTTTGCAGTCATGTATGAACATCAATCCCCCCGTCAGCATCGAGCTTCCCTCGCGAAGCGACGCATTCACATACTCGGAGTGGTACTTCCTCATGATCTGGCCATTCCTGCCCGTGCTTCACAAGCCAACTTTCATGAACATTGTGCGTTGCCCTCTTCCCATACCCACCCGTGATTGCTGCTGACCATCCCTTCAAGCTGACTCGCATGTACGACGAACCCGACTTTGAGCCAGAGGTTCCCGATTTGGTCATGGTGCACATGGTCTTTGCCACCATCTACTTCCAATACGGCGTGAGGAACTGGGAGCAACAGGAGAGCCGTTCCCAGCTCAACGAGCTGTCTAACAAACACTACCACTTCGCTCTGAGCAAAATGTACGACTTGGCCTCGGCGCAGTCTGTCGCTGCCGTGCAAGCCATGGCCATGATTTCTGCCCACAGCCGTGCCTTCCCGAAGCCTGGATGCGGGTCTATGGTCACCAACTTTGCATTCCACTGTGCCATTGACCTCAACCTACACCGCGCTGCCAAGGCCCCGGGTGAGACGACAAATCTGGAAAATGAGATCCGCAAGCGCACTTGGTGGACTATTCTGACCGTGTACGTCACCCTGAACGGGCGCCTCGGACGGCCTATGCCCATCAATGTGGAGGAGTACGATGTCGATTTCCCCGAGCCCATCGCAGACGAGGCACTGACACCAGACGGCGTTGACACTTCCGTAACAACACCCTGCAATTACCACGTTGGTTTGGCCGGATTCAAGATCGTCCCTCTCTTCATGGAGATGTACTCCAACATCTACAGCGTCAAGCGCGATCCGAAGAACTACGCCGATGTCGTGAACGCGTTGGAGGAGCAGCTTCAACTGTGGAAGGACAGCCTACCCGAAAACCTCCAACTAAACCTCGCCGGCCAGACGGAACATGAAGGTAAAATGTACGCTTTGTACATACAGATGTATGCGCTCGAGTTCCGTCTTTGTTTGCGTCATCCATCTGTGGCCATGACTAGTGACCGCAAGATGCTCCTGGAGAATGCCCGAATCTGCGAGGAGACGGCGGCGTACATGCTCAAGGCCACCAAATGCATTCTGAAGCTGAAATCTCTGGATACGACCTGGTATCAAATCGCTGTCTATGGCGCGGCTATCTTCACAACTTTGGTAGCCCACTGGGAAAGGAGGTTCGAGACGACTCCCAATCAGATCGCCAACATTCGCTCTGACATGAGGGACTGGATGGAAATCATCAACGCCACAGTGTCACTAATTGGTGAGTAGTGTCAACCCCGGTCAAGAGGATCGTGACTAACTCGGCTCTAGGTACGGGGTCTGGCATCAGCAACGAAATCAATCTGATCATTGAGAGAACCATCAGTTGGATCGAGCACGACTCCAAGCAAAAAGAAGCATCGCTGCCTCAAACAATTAAGCCCGACCCGGCAGACTCGTCACCTTTCCAGCTTTCGGCACAGCCGCAGTCTACACAAGCCTTGGCCGCCAGCGCTGCCGAGACAGCTGCGAAGGTGTTCTACGCAGAATCGACCAACCAGAACGGGAACACGCCGTACCCGTCCCTGGCGTACGCCGAGCAGCCCGGGAACAATAATCTGGCTGCAAACGCCGCTTTTGAGGCAAACAATGCCTACTCTTACACGCCTGCAGTGCAGGCGACCGGCGGGGCAGACGAGACCTCGGCCGAGACCAACCCCTTGATTGCGTTTGCTTCACAGGCAACTCAACATGTGGCTGACCCGACCGGCTCCGCTGCTGCTGCCGAGCTTCTGTGGCGACAATCCGCATCTCAGGGCAACACCTGGCACGACTGGACCGCTGCCATGGCCGACAGCCAAGATCGGTACAGCGCCAACGCCCTCTTGACTCTGGGCGGTGGTCCCAGGGACCCGAATGCAGTATCGGAAGCGGCTACTGTGGCCGAAATGGCCGCTGTCACAGCCGCACCGGTAGGCCAGTGGCCACTTCTCCTCTTCGATGGTCCGGGAGGTGGTGGTGGCCAATGAGTTTCATTTTCTCCTGTCATGATTCAAGCAGCGTGTTCTTTTCATGTCATAGAGCAATGCTAGGCGTTTATCGGGGCTGTCATTTTGGGATGGGTTGCTGTGGTTCAGCAACGGGAAAAGGCACCAGGCATGGAAGGGAACACAGGCCGAACGGTTCGGTTGTTCATTTGGGACGAAAGAGCCCGCTGCAATTTGCAATGATCAAGGCTGGCGTTTTTGGGCCGGGCCAGCCTCAAGGCATGGCGCCGCTTTAGCAATATACCTGCCACGTTGTGGGCTTTTGAAGCTTTCAACTGCCTGTTTCCTTGTGACTTGGATGTCGTCTCTGCATTCCCTTACGTGATTGGTGTGCCAAAAGGTTTCTACTGGGTATGTCGAATCTCTATACCATGAGCGTCTGTATGATTGGAAATGGAGGCGGAAATCCAAGCAATGATCTTCATCAACCAAAAAGCCCAAGCCATGTCCCATTCATCGAAAGTATCATCAGTCCGGAGAACAACGCCGCCTTAGAACCCGGCAGGAATCTGCACCCCAAAAGCCGGCGCAAAGACATCACCGCAAGTATACCCCTCCGCCGGCATCTGCCCCAGCACGAAGAACGTGTAAAACAGCGCGAACAAGCAATTGCTCGCCGCCGCGAAGCTCGTATGTCCCGGCGCCAGGTTCTTGACAAACACGCTCGGCGAAAACCTTGCCGCGACGCCCTTGGCGCCCTCGACGCTGCTCGCGGGGTCGCCCACCCCGTTGAGCACGACAATCTTGCCCTGCGTCTTGACGGGCTCGCTGGAGACGTCTTGGAGCCTGTTGGCCGGGTCGATCTTCCACTTGGAGCAGACGAGGCGCCAGTCCGCGAAGATGGGCGCCACGCTGGGCGCGGCGGCGACCATGCTTTTGAGGTAGGCCTTGAATTCGTTGCCGGTCTTGATGTGCTGGGACTCGTCGATGCAGACGCCCGAGAGGATGCCCTCAAAAGGGGCCTCTTCCGTCAAGAGGGGGAGCGGGGCAGGCGGGACGGTAAGGGAGGATGATACTGCGCCGGTGATAGCTTCACTCGCTGTCCCGTTTTCGACTTCTGCGAAGACGCCTGCGAGGACGGGGAACCAGCCTGGAGCGTGGAGGACGGTGGTCGTGAAGGTGTGGAGGGCGGACCAGTCGAACTTATTGTCGGAGCCCGGGATGCTCAGGGGCTTGGACTTCAGTTTTGCCTCGAGGGCGGTGTAGCGTGCGCGGAGGGCGGCTGTAGTTTTAGAGGTGTTTGCAAAGGCGCATGTTCCTGGGGCGGAGTTGAGGCATGCGTAGAAGAATGCTTCGAGGCCGCGTTCCGCATCTTTGATTTGGGAGGGTTGGGCTTGGGTTACGGTGTATGCGAGCGATGAGGGCGTTGGGCCTTGTATGCGTGATTCAGTACACCATGTTGAAGACGTCTACAAAGGGGTAACTTACTGTCAAAGAGGAACCTGTCGACGACCTCTGGGTATAGCTGGGCGATTGTCTGCCCGAGATGGGCGCCGGACGAGACGCCCCAGAAACCCAGCTTGGTGCGGTTCTCTGCCTTCATGACGGTGTAGTGGTCGACGGCGTTGGCGTACGTCCCCATGAACCGGCCGATGTTCTCGCCGTTTTTCTTGCACTTCTTTCCAAACTCCTCGGCGCGCTTCTCGCGGAGAGTGTATGCGGCATCGTCGGCTCCGAGGAGAGGGGGCTCCAAGAGGGCGAACTGTTTGCGGTCGTCGTCGGTGGCGAAACAGCGGAAGGAGGGTGTCGTCCAGCCCCAGCCGCGGTAGTCTATCTGTCAGTTCGTGGTTTGGAAGACAGGGAGGGAGGGCTTACCGATGGCGAGAAGATCATATCCTGCAAATAGAGGAGCGTAGTCTTCTCCGAAGCGGACGAGGAAGTTGGTTGACGAAGAGCTCCAGCCACCTAGGGCGACATGAACTGCCCCCTGGTGAGGGGTGCCACCGGAAGCAGCAACATATGGGAGTTTGACGATGGCAAGGTCGACGGTTGGTTGACCGCACATTCCCTTGATCTTCTTTGGCTTCCGGGGGTCATCAATCTTTGCGTGAACCTGTTTGATGTAAGTCGAGAGGGCAGTACAAGAGAGTCAAATTGAGAGGGCTCACTGTTAGCCGCGCACACTTGAAGACGGTTTAACAGTCATGCCATTCAAGTTCGGCATTTGGTTTGACACCGGCGAAAAGGGTAGGGTCGATGGTATGGTGCGGGTTCTGGGCCTGAACAGCAAGAGTCATAAAGGAGCCCAAGAGGCAGATAGCAGCAAGGAAAGGTCCCATTTTGACAAGGCGAGAAAACAGAACACGCGACGATTGCTAAATCACATCCTAATGTACACTGGTCGGGGTTCTTGTCACTTATACTGTTGGATAGCAGAGTTGGCAGCATACGCTTACACATTTTCTCTCAATCTCCGAATGAAAGCCATTCGATGCCAAGGAAATCAAGCACCTTCGGATTCATGAGGAGGAGAATTAGCAGGACTTGGCAAGCATGGTGGACTGGGGACGATTGTAAAACGACTTCAGCATCACGAGGCTTACACATGGATAACAGTCTTTTTAAGCACCAAGGGAGCATTTATAGCTTGAATAGCAACTCATAGGCCAACGTGAGCCGTCGGTGTTTGGTTAAAAGAAGCTTAGCGTCACTCCCTCGTCCATGTCTCCCGCCCTCTCATTATCTTGGGGCTGAATCATTCTGGTATTAAACATGCGGCTGAAGAAGCGCCACATCACCTCGCTTTCTCGTCTACGCCTATCCAGACCAAAGCCGATCCCAAGCATTCTCGATGACCTCCGTCTGAAGCTTCTTCAATAACTTATCGAATGGCACTGGCTCTTCGCCATCCAACCTCAACAGTCCATTCTTGACACCCCGCCAGCCCTCGACGGGAAGCTTGAAGTAGTCGTGCGCGATGCCTTGGAAGTACCGGACTTTGCCTGTTCCTTCGCCGCGCTTCATAGCTTCGTACTCTGCTTGACACTCTTCGCAAATCATACCCGTTTCAAAGGTGATGTAGAAGTACGCCGAACCATCTCCCCACCGCTGAAAGGGGCGGGCTGGGGAACAGAAGCCTCCGCATGTGTACCATGGGTCACTCAGCAAGTCTCCCTCGTCTTCAGGGAAGTTGTCTTCCGGCCCATGTTCATCTTCCTCCCTCTCTATGGTGGTTTTTCTTGGTGCATAACTGACTTCTTCCTTGCCAACCGCTGAGTTATCATCCTCTTGGGACTTCGTAAGTCGTGACAGTAGAGCAGAACCAACGATACGAGCATAGCGGCGGAGCGTGTCGTCATTTCCCAATGCTCGACTCAGAAGCGCGAGCGCCTGTGTAAGAGTCCAGACATATGGGCCATCGTTCCATTCAATGGAATCACTCAGGCCGTCGAAGCTTTCCTTCAATAATATTCGCAGCGTTTCTTCGAATTTCGCCTTGGGCCCCATCACTAAGTACATGTAGGACAAGCCGATCCTGTGCGTCGCAGTAACTGCTGGGGATATGTGTGGGACATCTAGTGACAATGGGCGTTTCAAGAGGCTGGCGAGAGATTGGAGACGTTTTGCTTTGTAGACCGAATCCCTCGACCGTCGAAAGAGTTCTACCTGAACGTTTGTCATCAGTTTCAATGCCATACCAATTACCCAAACTGGTGTGACAGCTGTGATGGGGTAAACGAAGCCCATGTCATGGCTATCAAATATCTCGTTCAAGATACTGAGAGCCTTTTCGGCATCTTTGCAGGCCTCGAAGTACACGACAGCCAGATCTAGGCGAAGAGGTGTGCCGGCATCGAGGTTGTCCAAAAAGGCAACCACTTGTTCGTAAAACTCAACAATGAATTGCTTTTCGCCGGCTTGCACGGCAATATCACAGAGTAGAGCAAGTCGATCTTCTCCTTCTGTCGCGTAATTGGACGCCAACCAGGTGATCCTCTCCAAAAGGCTCCAACTCTTCAAAGCCTGGATGTAACCGGCTTGATCCGCCTTTCGGTAGAAGACACTCAACTCTGCAACAAGATCGGACGCTGGGGTGATGCCGTCGGGATCGGAATTCTTGGCCTCGGTATAGTGCTGAAGAGCCGAGTCAAAATTCCGCAATTGTGTTTGAGCTCTGGCGTACGAAACACACACAGAACGCTTCAGATGCCCAGGAATATCCACTCTCCAGAGCTCAGAGACAGCAGAACCAGCGAACTGGTAAGCATCTTCATTTTTCTTTGCTTGTAACAGTATGTCACACAGAACAGAAGAAGCTCTGTACCACTCAGGATTACTTGGGTTGCAAAGCTGTAGAGCGGTTCTGCAAGTCTTCTCAGCCGGCTCCAAGTAGCCAGTCTTGAGAAGAACTTCAGCTGTCGCACGATGACCGCCTGCATCCGGAGTCACATCTTCTGCGAATAGACCCAAGATTCCCAGGCTGGCCATAGCCTCATCAAAGACGGCCTCTGTCTCATCGCGTGTTTTGACATCTTCGAATTGGTCTGGAAAGTTGAGACGGCCTTGATCCATCAGGAGGTTGCCTTTACCAATCTGCTCAACACGTGTTAGTATGACCATGTATTCTGTCTCTAGTTGAAAATGCCAATTTGAGCCTTTTGAGGGCGGAGTGGGACTTACCAGTTGCATGATGCTCCGAAGACATTCCCATGCCTTCAAAGCATCTTGTGAGTTCAGTGACTGGTACAATTCTTGGAGATAACCCTTGGCCAGGCCCAGTCGAAAGGTGGCGGGGGTTGTGTTCAACGCGGCGCCACCATTCCGCTGCAAAATCACTGAGACTATCCTTGACTTTTTGAATCTTCACAAGTTTTGCCCAGTCTTGAATTCTGAGATCAGTGACTGCGGTTAGTGCGTAGCGATACGACATTCCAACCTTGCCCATCATCTTAGAATAACCAGTCTTATTGCCAAGTGCCTCAGCAAAAGCCTCAAGGACCTCAACCTGTTCCTCGTGGGTATGTTGAGCGACCTGGATATTACTCCAGTGATTTATCAAGGATACAGCGCAATATTCCTGGAGGCGCTTGTCAACATCCATCCGAGAAGGTTGAAACAGCTTCGTGCTGTCCAAAAAGATCCTACGGTGGGCTTCGGAGGGACCCCAACACAGTGTCGAGGGTGCGTGCGGGCCATCTGTGAAGTAACGTCTCATGGATCTTTCTTGAAACTTCACAGGAAGAAGTCCATCGTCGTATATGTCGTCGTTGTCATCGCCATGTTGCCTCAAGTCTTGAACCATGGTGACTTTGCTAGCTTGCGCCTTTGCTCGCAACTCAGCGTCGTAGCCTGTATCTGCTACTTTGAGAAATTTTGACGTGAACTCGGGTATGTCTTCAAGGGTGAAGGCTCCTTCTTGTGATAGATGCCTCAGGAGAGACTCAACTTCATTTAATGTTAGTCTTCGCTTAGTAAAAGCTATCCAATGAAGTATTGAGGCAGCAATCTGTTGGTGACCGATCGGTGTGCGGCGCTGACACTCTGATAATAAACCCTTGTAGATGTCATTCAGGTCATCAGGCTTCTTCTGCTTAAGTGCTTTCAACACTGCGCCCTCGCGACCAAGATTGTCCAGTCGGGTGAGCATGTGTTCCGCATATAGCATGTCTACCGCGAGACGTCAGCAGTTTGAATCAAAAAACCAAAGGACCACTTACTTGGTGACGTTTCCTCCACCGCAACGGCAACCCGTTGCTTCACATAGCGGCAGAATTTCTTCAGACAACCAAGAGAATTAATGCGATGCCAAATCAACACCTTGAAGCCGTGGCGCTGCTTTTCTTTGGTGGCTTCAATTTGAAACAGTTGAATATCCGTAGGAAAGTCTTCCAAGCGTTCAGGTCTAGAGGTGACCACCAGCGACATTCTCAGCCTTTCCTCTATGACGAACTTGGACAGAAAATCCTTGAAGGCATTCCAATCGCGTATCTCGTCCAAACCGTCGAGTACAACAAAGAGATTGAACTTGGAGTTTTGCTCGAAGAGAGGCTTGAGCAAATACTTTGCAAGATGTTGCCAAAGTCTGGTGTTGAGGTTGATGTCGTCTCTCGCAAGCTGTGTTTTCAGCTTTTCACAGGCAGCATTGTTGGTTTCTGCAATCTGGATGATCACTGATATTATGCCGCTGAGAAAAGTGCAGAAAACGTCGTCTTCCTCACGAAAGTAGAAGTGAACGACACAGGTGTGCCCCGATTCATCCTCTCTGGCCCTTTCTTCAAGCTTATCGTAAAGGGCCACTGCCAGGTGACTCTTTCCAATACCAGGCTGACCAGTAATTGCAAGAACGGGGCGTTCTCCGTCCTTCATTGCCAACCAATCATTCCAGCTTGGCTCTGAAAACACCCAGTTGCAAAAGT
This sequence comes from Colletotrichum camelliae, assembly GCA_018853505.1. Taxonomy (NCBI): domain Eukaryota; kingdom Fungi; phylum Ascomycota; class Sordariomycetes; order Glomerellales; family Glomerellaceae; genus Colletotrichum; species Colletotrichum camelliae. The sequence continues at coordinate 5,130,780 of JAELVL010000008.1, read as the reverse complement.
CTGGCAGAAGTGTTTCCCTCAGGGCTTGAGATTCCTCCTCGATGTTGTTTCCTATCCTTGGCATAAAATAACGAATGGCCTTGGCAGACAGTGTTTTTCCTCCTGATTCTTTAGCGTTCTGGACGCCCTCTCCAGACGATGCGATGTCTGTCAGGTCACTGTTCGCCTGGATATTTTTCGTTTGACCTCCAAATAACTTGAGTAACTTGGCGACATCGTCCTTGATGTTTTCCGTGTTCTCGTGGATGCTGTCCATGGTGTTGCCGAACCGCTCTAGCATCTCGGTATGAGATCGTTGGTTTTCATCCAACTGTGTGGTCATCTTGAGCGTTTCCTCGGAGTTTCCGAGAATAGCAAACTCCGTGGCTTGTTGGAGATTGCCTAATCTCTTGTTCATGTTTGCTCTTGCTTCCCCCAATTCACTATCGTCTCCTTGAAAGAGGTTGGTGATCCATTTTTTGAAACGACCAAGCTCGATGTACTTGTGCGCGAAGCCACACATATTGAGAAGAGAGGTGAATACGTCCATCAGGCAGTTCTGATAGGCCTTTTTCTGGGGAAGTCGTGACTCTAGAATGCTAATGCGTTGAAGAAAGCTGTTCATGTCTTCGAAGAAGACGATGACAATGTCATAATCAGCCGAGACAGAACGACAGGCCTGAAGTATGTAGGTCAAGGCCGTCCCAATAGCCGCGGCTGGGGGGAACGCTGGCGAAGCTGCCTCGATGATCTGGTTGGCGCCCTTTTCCACGTAGTCTAGATTGGAGGCAAGGAGGGTTCTCAGGCGGTCAACCTTGCCCTTGTCGTGCCTGAATTTGTGGAATCTGTTCATTTGTTCTGTTCCGAAGTCGAGCATGCTCTGAACGCTATCGAATTTGCGTTCCAGGCTGAACCCGACAATGCCCTGATAGCCTTTCAAGGCTTCCTGCCAGAGGTCTTTGACATCGCGGTCGTCAGTTGACAACTGTTTCTCGACATCAGATGACGGTTTCTTTTCGGCGCTTAGTATAGTCATCGTCGCGCGAATCTCGTGCGGTGGGATGGCGTAGTTTCGATAGGGTCTCCCGGCCGCGTGGTAGTGTATCAGTTGTGGCAGTCAGCCCAGATCAATATGAGATGAGATAACCGCCGCTGAGAAATGTGGCCAGATATTTGTTCTATGTATTGATGCTGATGCCTGGCGCGATGCTGAGCGTTAATTACTTACTCGTGCCGGACAATCCTTGCATGCTTACCTTATGCAGTGAGATCTCGGGGGTGTCCATTTCATGGTACGACAACCAACCCCAGTTGTCAGCTCATGCAGGGTTTGACTCCACTGCACAGGAATGATTTGGTTTGCGTCATATTCCGCATCTAGATAGAATTAGGGGCAGAAGGAGCAGACGGAGCATCTCGCCAACGACGAATCTCCTGTAAGGAATACGACTTCATTCTTTCAAAATTCCATTGAATTGTCATCAAAGACCAGTGCCGTAGCAGGCTGGATAGGTATCAAAAGCCAACTACATGCAATCATCCTCCCTCACTCAAGCTCAGTTTTCTGAACTCAAGCTTCTAAATGCAAATTCGCTTCGTTCATACACCCTCTCCATTCATCCACATTACACACCCTTTCAAGTCGTCAAGTGACCTAAGCAGACTCCTTGCGGACGTGGTTGTACGGGTCGTTGGTGTTGGTCGACTCGATCTGGACCTGGGCGGGCACCTTTGTGTCGCTGGCGTTGTCGTGGACGAGGTTCTTGTCTGTGTCGTAGTCGGTGACGCCAAAAAGCTTGTCCATGTGCTCGAGAGAGACACCCTTGGTCTCGGGGACGAAGAACCAGACGAAGAAGAACATGGAGAAACAGAAGCTGCCGAAGATGAGGTAGGTTCTGGATGATGTTAGTATCTGGGCCTCACAGACCTTGATGGGGTCATCACTTACCCGTAACCGTGAGAGCCCGCGGTGGCCAGCATGTTGGGAACAGTGCGGGAGACGATCAGGTTGAACAGCCACTGGGTGGCCGCAGCAAGGGCGACGTTGAGGGAACGGAGACGAGCAGTGGGGATCTCGGAGGCGTAAATCCAGCAGGCAGGACCCCAACCAAATTGGAAGAATGCAGCGAAGAGGAAGATGGCCACCAGTGCCATGTATCCGGCACCCGGGACCGGTTCTCCCTCGATGGGCGGGGAGATGCGGACGTAGAGACCGATGTAGAACATGCAGAGACCTTGGGCGATGGATGTCCAGAGCAGCGAGCGGCGACGACCAAGAGAGTCGGCCATGAAGAGGAGGAAGCAGATGCAAGCCAAGACCTTAACAATGCCGTAGACGCCGGTGGACAGCAGAGGGGTGGAGCGTCCAGAGATACCGAGGCCCTTGAAGATGGTCGGGGCGTAGGTGTTGATGGCGTTGGTGCCGGTCATTTGCTGGCAGATCATCAAGAAGATGGAAATGAGAGCGCGGTTACGGTTGCCCTTGATGGTCCACATCTCCCTCTGCATGTTCATGAAGGTAGCCTCGCCGATGAGCTCTCTCTCGTGTTGCAGCTGGTCGACGATCTCTTGGAATTCTTGCTCGAGGTAAGGGTGTGTCTCAGGCAGGTTGCGGAGAACCGACAAGATCTTCTTGGACTCCTCCCATCTATCCTTGCGGGCAAGCCATCTAGGAGACTCATTGCAGAAGAGCATACAGACGAGCAGCAAAAGACTTGGCAGGCCTTGGATGGCTAGAGGGAAAACGTATTGGGTCTTGCCGGTGAGGTTGACCTCGGCACCGTACTGATGAATAAACGAGTCAGTAATGCTGTGTGACCTGATTGCAATAATTGAGCGGTACTCACGTTAATCCAGAAAGCAATCATTCCACCAGTGACGATAAAGAGTTGATACATTCCGGTCAAGAGACCACGAATTGCACGAGGGGCGTTTTCAGAGACGTAAAGCGGGTTGATACTGGAGGCAGCGCCGACACCGAGACCGGAGATGAAGCGACCGACGAAGATGGGAGCGAGTTTACCGAGAGAAGCAGCTTGCATGGCAACACCGACGAGGATGACAGCGGCAACAGAGACGAGACACCACTTGCGACCGAACTTGTCGGTCAGCTGAGCGGCGGCGAGGGCACCAACCAAGCAGCCGGCTTGGAGGGTAGAGACGATGTTACCCGTCAGGTTGGCGGTGTCGACCTTGGATGCATTCTCCAAACCGTAGTCACTGTGGATGATTGTTAGGTATCTGTGTAATAAGATTAATGCCTGTGTTTGACCGCTTACTTCATGAATGGCTTCATAACAACGACACCGCCAATGACGGAACTGTCCCAACCGAAGGACATGGCACCGAAACAGGCGGATGCGGCGAGCGCGAACACTCTCCATCCGTAGATCTCGGCGGGATCGTTCTGCATCGCCTCGTTCTTGACGATCTTCTTGAGAAGACCCTGCATAGTCGACATTTTGGCGGCTGTTTTCTCTGCAACAAGCCAGGCTCTGGCGGATCGGTGTTGCTACTGAGGAGAAAAGGACGATCGAATACACGACACCCGTTCGTGATTGAGCCTCTGCAAGCCGAGAAGGTCGAGGGGCGCGATGAGATGGTGGTGAAGGGACGGAGCGGCAAAGAGAGAAGGGACAGCGGATATGAGGAGCGCGAGATGGCCGCCTTGATATATCGAGAAGCCAGGCCGGTGTTTTCCTTGCTGATCCAAAGTCTCCTCCTCTTCCCCCAGTGTAACCGGGGACCCCTCACAGCTCCAAGCTACCTAGTCAGCAATTTGCCATCCCAACTCACGTTGGATGCAACAGAGGTTCTCCGACGGTACATTGTGTGCGTGAGGAGTACATCTCCGTCCGGAGCAATGGTCGCAATCGTTCCTGTGCGTCTCCTCGCCGAGACCCCTGCTCCGCGCCTCTGGTTGGCCTTGTTGGCCCTCCAGCCATCCTTCAATGGAAGCTAGCTGTGCCTCTGGAAACCCCAGAGAATCGAGCCTCACTGAGTACCAAGACGGACGGTGAATTATCCATGGGATTTTCCACCATTCACAAGAGGCGGGAGGACAGCCCGAGGACGCTGGGCCGATGGGGGCGGCAGAGTAACGTCTTGGCTTGGGAAGTCGGTTTTGCGATCAGCCGACCAGGTGGTATAATTGGAGGCTTCGGGGAAGGCGTGGGACATGGCAAGCGGTTTCTGGGGGTGTGCGGTGTGGTGGTGGTCTCTTATTCTGTCTTGGGCGGTCGTGGCAGCCGGATGGGATGCATCGACAAGCATGGCCGCGGCCAGGCTAGTCTCAGAGGCTGGGCTGGGCAAGCTAAGGTAGCCGGATGGCACTTCAGTCAGATGCAGACACAAGATGGCAGACCATGTGGAAGGAGCCAAGGGATCAACATGGGCACGAATAACGCATCGCAGTGTGAGCAACACACAAGAGGCGATCTGTATGTACGTAGACCTTGACGGCGCAGACCAAAAAGACCCTGTCTACATAGTAGCGGTTCGTCGTATCCGTGGTACCTGGTTTAGAGTTACCGGCAAAAGACGTTCGTGGAGAGAGATTGGAGATTGGAGTGAGGGGCCGGCTGTATGTGGGATAGGTGTCAGGCATCTGTTGATGGATCGGTGATGGCAGGCGGCAAGTTGGCTGCAGAGCGGTCTCCATGTACATACTAGCAGTCAAGCTTAACAGCAATAGACGTGGCTATCTGGGGCAGCTCTGGGGACTCTATGGGGCCCCGGGTGCCCCAGATTACGAGGGGCGCACGGCGGGGAGAGAAATGGGAGTTGAGAGGGCGCGGGTGAGCTGACGGGAGACACCACGACGAGTGACTGAGGATTGAATGGGCCTTCTTCCCCAGGATCACTGATGGACGAGCCATTCTTCTTGCGGCATGGACCGCCGAGCTGTGAGCCGTTCCCTGCGATGAAGGCGGCGCGTGATTTGCTGGTGGTTGCGGCCGGGTGTGTGGTTTCAATCACGAATTTAGGCTGCTGGTGGGGGTGGAGAAGACGATGTACGGCGGTAGAGGAGGAGACGAGGCAAAATGGCAAAGAGCAGGGGTTGGCAGGGTTGAACAGGTTGGTGAATGGATGAAGGCAGGGGAGCACAGGTTAGTGTGCTGAACTGAGTTTAGGCCGTATGTATCGTCATGGATGGGACATGTATGCGCCGACAGTCAACAGTCAAACAGGGGACTTTTTGGGAATGGAACGATGACAACGATGAGCGCTGGTTGGAATGAAAGTTCCGAGCTGAGACTATGAAAAGAATAAACAGTAAATCTCTTTACGGATATAACTGATAAGATACATCAACTCTCAGCCGTCCGTCCAGAAGACTAGTGCGTTTATCGACTTATCCCGTCCGGTGGATTGTGCGGAGAACGGGCGCAGGTGAGAAGATTGAGTACATACATGTGGGATGGAGAGGATGGACAGGATGGAGAATTGTTGGAGATCGCGGGGGTGCAAATGAGGGGATGGGGACGGGACAAGGGTGTTGTTGTATGCACCATCGTGCCAACTGGGGACGAACACCAGTAAGTTGTCACGCTGTGCATTCGTACATGTACAAGACCTAGAAGCGAGAGACAGACACGAAGACGCTACATTTCTGTTCTCAATCTGTCCATGTCGATGAGCGCTTGACTGAATGTATCGACGGTGCCAAACACTCTAGTCCGTTCTAGTCTTGTGTTGCCCTTCGGCTAACACGAGTGTCAACCTCAAGCGCGACTCAAAACTCGCCGTTCAGGGCTTTCTGGATGACAGGTCAGCCACGCAAAACTGTCACTGCAGTCCCTGAATCGAGGCATCCCCAGACGCCAAAGACGGTGTGCCAAACATCCCTAACCCCAAGCCGTCCTCCCTCCCTCCAACGGGCTTCCAACCACCACCACCCCCGACTCTGTGGCGATGAACCAAAAGTCTTGGCCTTGCTCTCGATTTGACGGAAAAATTCATTTGCGCCGCTGACCTGAAGAACTGGATCTCCCCTAGTCGTGTTTGGCATTCACGAACCGAACACTTTCCCAAAGCTTCATTCGTATCTCGGCGCCTGCGAAATCAACATGTCCAGATTGATCTTGTCTCTTTATTCGTCGAGGCTGTCCACGTATTCTCAAGCACGGATGAGGCACACAGGGCGCTAGCGAGACATGCGCCCAACTCGGCCAACATCATGCGATGCCACATACCACACTGCTCTGCTTCCGGACCCGAGTCCTCGGGCCCTGTCAACAACCATGCTTGCCTGCCAGACATATTGCACCGCCTGTGTTGGCGCGCTCCCAACCTGCTGATGGTCCTCCCGGGGAAACAGACTGCACTAGTCGTCGTCTGTGCCGCTTAGCTGGTGACTAACAGTTTGGGGTCGAATGCGCGTTTGTCGCGTAGCTCTCCCAGCTTGCGCAAACAGACAGCCTCGAGATCACGAGACGTGGAATTAAAGAGCGCCTCTTAGGCACTACCTGTTTCTCCAAGCCATCATCTGGGTCTCGTGTGTTGATAGGACGGAAGAATTACTGTAATTCAAGACTTGACGTTGAAATGCCATGCAAGCCACCAGAGCCTCTACGCGCCAACCCGCCACGCCTCTTGTCTCTGGTGCTTCGCTATGCCAACTGTCTTGGTCGATCGAAAGGTTGCATCCTTGGGGTTAAGGCTGCACCCTCCTTCATCAAGTGTTGGGGCCTGGAAGCCTTCCAGCTTGGCGGTGTTATCTCTCTTCTACTCTCCCCTAGACGCGTCGTCCTGATGGGCCAGCGTTCTCTCAAACCGGCTGCATGGGCTGCAAAGCCCCAAGAGCTGTCAGGAAGGGTAAGCGAAACTCGCAGCGTCCCTGTCAGATGTCAAGGCCGCACAGAAAGTTCTCTTTTGCAACACCTTGGTTCAAACGACTCTGCCACATGGAACCCAGCCAGGCCAACAACCTCTTCATGAAATTTGTTCGTAGTTTTATCATGCACCGGTCTCTGAACCTCATGGAATAACAAGCAGAATATTTCCTTGCCTGAAAATCAGGTCGAATGAGCGTCTTTCCGGAAGGAAACTTGGAACCGGGCGGCTTGGTCTGCTGAAGTCCTCGACCTTTCTTCAGCTTATACTCATCACCAACAAGTCCTAGTGTGCTAACGTTTCCAGAGATTTCGATGAATCCTGTCGACTATATACTCAACGACGATATCCGACAGGCGAACCCCCTTTCCTTTGAACCTCTCGTTGTGCTCCACGTCGATGGTGTATCCCCTTTCAAGCTGTCGACCGCATATCTCTACGGCAGTGACCATCGAAAGCATCCGCGTGTAGGCTAACACGACATGTAGTACACATGCCACGGGTCTTTCGAGCCACCCAACCCGATATCACAACGATCCATCCCAGTCGGTAGAGGACGGTAGGAATCTGATGACAGCAATGTTGGGCACGACCGCAGTCGGTAGGCCCAACGTGTTGCATTGTCCGCTAAACTCAACAGCTTCAGGATATCCACCAACCCTCTCGTCGAGATCTGAGGAATTGCTGTGTAATTCTCTTCGAAAACTTCGCTCAAAGACCGTTACGTGGGTCGGTATTCCGTATCCTCACCTGCCTAACAGAGGGTCGGAGCAAGACCTCAAAACATATCAACACTATCTTGCGCCTCCCGGGCGAACCCCTTTATTCACCACGGGCTCTCAAATTCTCTTTCTCAATACCCCATAGTCTATTTTAAAACTCAACGGTCATGAAATTGGTAAAACCAACTGTTGAAAGTAAAGTCGTGGGTAAGATGTATGATGCCGCTGCACGCGCGAGCTGGTCCTGACATGGCAGTCTCACGTGCAATGTCACCAGGTCGAATAGCCGGGGATCTTCTGTACATTGTTTGAATTGAATATTCCAAACAATCACCGGGACTGTGCATCGGGTCCTGGTGATTGGCTGCTCTCAGTCTCACCAACGCAGATGACCATCCTTTGCCTCTTGAATCCGAGATGGATCTCCTCTGTAGAACATCGATGACGGGGAGAAGAAGCCGATCATCCAGTCCAGTGACCATCTACACCATCTTCCACAGCCCGACGTCCAATGTCGCGTGAGATTGTTATCTTGGCCTGATTAGACCGCCGTTCAGCCGATTCTGAGCTCCATCCTCAGTGCCGAAGTCCCATCGCGCGTTTCGACGAGATGATGAACAGATAAGATAGCTCATCCAACAAACCCACCAAACCGGACCCCATCCCGATGCAAAATCGTGCCAAGAGACCAGCGAAAGAAAACTCACACCGTCACGTTCGGCAAACACCCATCTCATTGGCGGACTTGGTCGTCGATGAAGCGCAACGATTCCATGCCGCACATCTCCTCCAGAACCTCAAGCCAAGAATACGGTATCAGATTTCCCCGTCGCGCGAAATTCAAACGTGCCCCGAGGGACCCATGAACTCTTGGCACAACATCCCCAGAAAACGATCAGAAGCGCTGGCGACCCCCAAAGTCCGATCAGCCACCGCCTGCAGCTCGGTATCCGCAGCCCGACAGCACACCTCTCCCACATTCCTTGGCTACCACCACCACCGCAATCCGCGCCGTGCAGCCTAGTTAACGGGGACAGATTTCTCCTGTTGCCAAGCCTCCTGAGCATCCATCCCGCATGCCAAGAACGCCAGTATAAAACAACGTGGTTGGAATTCGGCGCGGCGGGAACAGCTGCGAGTGAATGTAAATAGGGGCTGGAGTCTTGGCAATTCGGAAAATGACGAGAATTAAATAAGTGCCGCACGGAAAAAAGTCACCACGGAAAACGCACATTCATCTTCTTCAACGTGAATTTTATATTCTGAGTCATTATATCTCAAAACCTATCTTGACCTCATTATCTCTCATAATCCACCAAAATATACTAAGATATATGAAATATGTATAAGAAGCAGTGACTGGTGAAACTCGATCGTCTCATCACATGGCTTGTCCAATAACAGGAGAGTTGCCCCATCAGATGTGCCCTCAATCTTCCGTCCTCAAGGTCCTCATTCCAGAATCCCTCAGGCTATCTCTCTGATGGGTGAATCTCCCTCTAAATTCTTTCTCTCTATAAGAGTATTTAAGAGAGGGTCTTGGCGGCCCAGCCAAGACGGTTGGAGGCACCGTCGAAGACAACGAAGGCAGCCTTGAGGGCGACATCACCGAAGATGTTGATGCCGATGCCGGAGGAGCTCTGCAGGCCACCGAAGCAGGTGCTGGTGCTGACGGGGGCGTAGTTCATGTAGCTGGCGGGGATGGTGACGCGGGAAGAGCCGACGCCAAAGGTGAAGGAGGGGACGGTGGCGGAGCAGGGGAAGGTGTAGCCTCCCTGGGAAGAGTCGTACTTGGCGCCGGTGATCTTGGAGTAGTAGGCAGTGACGACGGACTGGGGGAGGAGGAGGAGGGTGGTTCCGGTGTCAGCGATGCCGTTGAGGGAGGTGGAGGTGAAGGTGGCGGAGCCGACAGAGTAGCCGGAGGAGGTGAACTGCCACCAGCCGTCGGAGTTGTCGATGCTGACGTAGGTGATGGCGCCGGTGTAGGCGGTGGAGTCGATGTAGCCGAAGTTGTACTTGCCGGCTGTGGTATATCAGTATGTATGCTTACTGTCATGAGATGACCATAGAAGACTTACGGGTGTTGTGCTTCAGGTCAGCAGTGAAGAGGTAGGCATCCAACTTGGACTTGGCAGTCTCGAAGAAGGTCTTCTGCTGGGTGGGAGAGACGGTGTTGATGGAGCTGAAGCCGAGACCCAGGAGACCGTCCAGATCGCTCTCCTCGGAGAAGGAAGAGGAAACCTTGGAGGCGGCCTCGACAGCCTGGCCGGTGACGGACAGGCCGCCGACGGAGACGGTGTCCTTGTAGACGATACCGCTGGAGCTGGAGCCGTCGCCGTAGGAGATGGACCAGGTGGCGCCGGTGAGGCGGGAGGCGGTGCTGGACTTGCTGGGGTCGTAGACGGTCTGGCCGTTGCGCTGGCTGGACGGGGTGGAGGTGGAGAAGACCCAGAGATCGGAAGATCCGGTGTCGAAGTCGAGGGTGAGGTCTGGGCCGGGGTACCGATCTGGACGGGGCTCAGGTACTCGACATCGTAGTCCTGGGGGGTGGCGGCGACGCTGCCGGTAGCGCGCTTGGTGGCACCGGTGGAGGTGATGTTGGCGACGACGCGGGAGAGGTCCTCGGGGAGAGCCTTGCCATACTTGCGGTAGGCCTTGGCGAGGGCGAGGGGACCGTTGCGGACGTAGCGAGGGTTCTTGATCTGGTCGACGGTGAAGCGCTTCTCGTTGGCGTTGTTGGTGGGCGCTCCAATGACGGAGGAGGCCAGAGCCAGACCGGCGGTGAGGGCGGTGATGAGAGTCATCTTGACAGAGAAGACGAAGCGAGAGACCTGAGGAGGAAGAGGACGGGGAGAGGCAGGAGATGAGAAGATGAGGATGAGGATCGAGGACGGGAGTGAGCCGATGAGGATGAGGAGGAGGAAAAGACCATATGAACGGGGAGATCAACAGAGCCTTATATCCTCATGGTCGACTCCACGATAGAGATCGCCGCCGTGCGTGTTGTTGTGGGAGGAACCCACTCCGGTCGATAGGTAAATCGCAATATCACTCGGAGTCGACCAGCGTTCACGAGGCTCGATAATGCCAAGAGGTGCCAACAAGGGATCGTCAAGTCAAGCTTTCAAGGTGACCGGCACAAGATAGCCGGGAGTTGAATACCACCTTCCAAGAGGGAGCATCGTGCCCATAGTGTCATTCCCAGGCTGCCTGTCGCAACTCCATGGACTGTCACCGAAAGGGGGCCACTAGATATGCATCGTGATTCGAGAAGAGAATATGGGCCAGCTTAGATGAGTAGAGAGGTAGTTCAAACAGGAAGGAAAATAAGGACAGCTGCGGCGACCATTAAACGAGCCAAGTCGGACTGACTAGCCATGGTCCATCGGGGGACGCCAAACCAGGGACCTTGACGTAGCTCCATTCCTCCCGAAGAGCCAATTGCAACAACAGCCAGCCTATTCCCGGCTTCTGTGAAGGGTGGGAGGGAGGACTCTCACTCGAAGAGGAGGGCTGGAGGGGTGGGATGGATCATGGGTCAGTGATGTGGTGCATGGGTGGGCAGAGCGGAACAACAAGATGGAGGTGGTGGTGGGCGCAACCTTGGGCCTAAGCTTTTTCACAAGTTCCCAGCAGCGGGAAACTAGATGAAAAAGAGGCAGGTCGAATTCCGAAGCCAGACCAAACCGCGGCTCTCCGTTCGTCCAAGGCGGGAGATGAGATGAAAAAGCACAGCGCACGACTGGAGCAGCTGATGATGGGGCCGAGGGCGGGGAGGAGAATGGATTCACTCAGCCATGCAACTCGCAACCAGCCAATACCATAGCCGGACGGGACCCCTTTTCCTCTCTTCTACAGATAGATCCTTGATCGTCTCTGCCATGTTCCTAGCACATCTCGCGACAGCCCCAGACCCAGTGCTCGAGTCGAACGGACAAGTCTGAGTGCTCGCTCGCTCATACGGTACTCATACGGATACGCAGTACGTAGTACGAGAGAAGAAGGAAAATAAAAGCACCTACCTACTCGGGACATGGCTCCGGGAGTCGCCAGCCCAAAACCGCACATGGGGCTCCGAGCTGGAACCAGGCCCAACCATGTTCCATCCCCATTGCACGTTTATCGCCAAATCGCCTCTGGCATGGCAGATCCCCCGTTCACTTCGCTTTGCCAATTCGCCTCGGCACATGGAAACAAGCTTTACCGCCAAGTCCCCACCCACAGTCCCGTATGCGAGCAAAGACTTGGAATTGCAACTCCAACCCTCCGCCAGCCCTCCGCCAAGTCTGGGGCCGCCCAGGCACGAGATCGAGGCCAAGACGGGAAGGAAGGCAAGGCGGACTGGGGTGCTTCTGCTGATGGTGGTGGAAGATGGCGAGGTGCGCGATGTGGGAGAAGGGATGGATCGCATGCAAGAGACATAGACACAGACACAGACACGGACAGAGAGACAGAGCCCGCCCTCGTGCATGGCATGCGATGCGCTGCGCTGCGCTGATGAGATGTCTGGGGGCCTGGACCCAAGTCTCCGTCGTCTCTTCTCTGCGTCAAACACCGGATCCCAAAGAAGCGGAATTGTTCGGCTGTCGTTGCCATCTTGGCGATACGTCTGGCCATGAGCTGCCCTGCTCTCATGACGTGCTGGCGGCTGCACCGGCCTGGACCCTGCCCTCCGTCGCATTCAACTCAACACAAGGGCTTCTCTTCGCGCGTATCATTTGGGGCTGGATGGAGGAGCGACTCATCATTCAGGAAGCTGGGCTGGGTTGCCTTTACAAAAGTTCGTCCATGTATGATGTCGTGCCATCGCACGAGCTGATATTCTGCCCGCGACTCCATGACGGAACATTTCACAAACCTTCGTGACCTTTTCTCTTTCCCGATTGATCTCTTCGCTCCGGCGGTTCGCTGACTTTGCGGGTGAGGGGGTGAATCGTGATTTGTTTGAGCTTCCTCAATCGTGTTGGGCGTTTCTTCGAGAAGACTGCCGAGTCAGCCGGTCTCCATGTTTTCTCAAGATAAGACTCCAGAGTACTAGCCAGTCGTGTGCTCATCAGTTGAACAAGCGCCAGCCACACAGACTGGTATCTACAGACCAACAAGTACCGTCCAGTCCAGTCAGTCCATTGGATGTCGCAATATAGACAGTGGCGAGAAACTCTCTCCTCATTATTCAGACAGTCTCCCCCTCTCTGCCGACCGCGCGATAAGGACCGTTGGGCGCGGAAACCCCCCGAATAAGCATGATTGAATTAAGATTGCACCGTCGGAGCTCTCTCAGCTCCCCCGACACGGGTCTCCCCTGATCCAATGCTTCCTCACGGCGCAGTAAGGTACCCTTGAGCCAAGCTTGGGGTTCAAATTCAATTACGTACCGTAGACGCCGTTAGGTAATTGCCTTGTCCATTGATTATCGCGACCCACAACCACTCAGCAGACCATTGGGGATGTTTGCCCATCGCGGCAAAGCAGAGTGGGCCTTGCTTGGGTAGACGTCCCCCGTTGCCCGTGCATGCCCTTTCTGCGGTGTTGTTTGTTGACTTTGCATCTTTGGGTTATTGATGTTCTTCATCACTGTAGTGGTTGCGGCTGTCATCTGAACTCGACGAGACTCTGCGCTTCTTCCCTAAACCCCGACCACCGCCATACCCGAGGTCTGAGGTCATTGCTCTTGAATCAGGGCCCCAGCTCTGGATGTTCGGGGTACTTGTATCCGAAGAGTCATGAAGTCAGTCCGACCATGTTCGTCTTTCCTCTTCATTGATCCCATCGTCGGTCAGGCACATACGCAATACTATACACAGCACGGCTTCTTTCGTCACTGGTGTTTCGTTTGTTGTATTGCATATCGCGCGATTTCCATCATCCGCCGATGCCGATTGTTTCCATTCTGTCCGGACACTGATGATGGTGCGTTCCTCCCAACGAAACCACCATATTCCCGCACTACCCTGCCCTGCCCGCCCGCTGGAAAAGTCGGCGATGCGAAACTCTGCGCTTTGTGGTGGTGGTTTGAAATCGCGAGCGTCCGCGAGCATCGCGAAGCATGACGTAAGCATGACGTCCCCCGCAGATGCAAGCGAGGTCGAAGTGAAAACACCAACGGCCGGCTAAGTCGGTAACCACTCAGCTGCGTCAGCTGCAATTCAATGACTAGGTAGCGTGTTTGAACGAGCGGAGGCTGCCAAAATATCACTTGCGAAGGAAACTTCGCCAAACTATGAGGCTTCCCGAGATTTAGCAGCTGATGGAAACTCAAAACATGGCCTCACCACACACCTGCCGCAGTCCCGCCTGTAAGGTACTGCGTGCTTAGTAGACGGCCTTTTTGTTCCCGTTTTGCCGATGCAAACATCTGCAGACGGAGAACTTCAGATGTACAAAGTGACAAGACAGCCACCATTAGATCCCACCACACAAACCACATGGCCACTCGGCCGAACCTTGTGTCTGTCTTTCTGCTTTTCGGAGATTACACAACGAGGACGTATTCCCACTTTCTTTCCAAAGAGTTCATGCATTGTCATCCGGACCTATTGGTACAACAACTTCTTCAACCAGACTCGCCACGATATGTGCAGCCAAAAGAAGCCTTGTTGAGACAAGTATATAGTAAAGGAGGAGAGTGTTAAGGATAAAGCCTACTTTATATTAGTCCAAAAGACCATCAAGCCGCCGCAAATCAGTCCATTCGTATCTCCCTGTGGCCCTCTTAGCAGACACCCACTTCGAGAAGCTATGGTCCCAAAACTTCCAATTATCAATCAATCCCCCCTTCGCCGTCTTTCCATTAAATGGCGAGAGTCCTAAATGTGACTTCCACTTGGTATCCTCGATATCTTTTCCGTACCCGAGACTCTTCCATGAAGTCAGCATAACAATCCTGCGGGTTCCATGCTCAACCTCCAAATCCCACCAGCCATAGTGGTACTCAGTATGGCACAGCCGACAAGACCTTATCATCCCAACTCCCGGAGATAGACAAGGATCCCACACGTCGTGCTGTTCAGGCCTCAACCCCCACGTGGGCCACGGCCCAGCCGTTGCGCGGTGAGTGATATAGTCCCATATACTGGGAGGCGGCCTGAATACCTCGTCAAAAATGCATGGATATACCACCGACCATTTAAGATGGGGGCATATCGTGTCATTTTCACTATTGATGAGCGTTCTCAGGAGATCCCGTGTCTTGGATCTGGCATATATGGTTTCTTTGCATGGATAGAGAGAAGTGGTTGCTTGCATCAGTAGCTGCCCGTCGACTATCATGTAGTCATTAACATGACGTATTCTAGCAGTGGTTGAGCCGTGATAAAGCTTGCTAGTGTTTAGTATTTCAGGGGAATAGATGCCATCTTGGTTTCGATGGGAACGCATGACTGCTTTCACCATGTTGAAGTGTGCTTTATTTGGAAGAAATGGAGATGATAGCATCATCCCTGCTCCATATGGGTTGAGCCTGCTGACGCAAGGCCTAAGTGCATTGCTAGCCCATGGATCGTCATCGTGGAGGACGGATTGTTGTGGATCGTGGAAGACTTGGCAACCAATGCAGAGAACATCTCTTGTTCTGCAATCATCACGATCGATGAGTTGAAGCAGCTTGAATAAGCTTCTCCCTTTCATCACTCTCAAACTTTTCGTACCAAGAAGTACCAGCATTCGTTTGCTTGTGAGAGCTAAAGTTGCAATTCCAACGCTGCACAGATGATCAGTAATGCAAAGTATGATGTCGCATGGCATATCTTGTAAACACGTGGATGTCCTTCGTGCCGGTTGGGCGACCAGATTGATGGCGAAGTCCCTAAAGAGAGGAAGCCATCCCGTGCGCCGTTTTGCGTTATCTGGGGATAGAAAAGGCTGCTCGTAGCCAGTTTGGTGCTGCATCATAGTAGAGGTCTATGATACTCTGGTTAGATTTGTTTATGGGGTGTCGGTAGAACATGTGTTGTGGGAAGACTCACTGATGATTGTCTCTAAAGTAAGGATCAAGAAATATTAGGTTGTTGTGTTGGTATCGAACGGTGGGCTTCAAAGTCGTCATATATAGCTTGCAGGTTTGATTTCTTCTTTTCGCTCTCTTTTTCTTACAATGGCCTTGTTAGGTCCGAGTGGCGGGGCAACTATGTATGAAGGTCGAATAAAACCCATTGTTCCACCAAGGTGGGATGAACATGGACCGTTTCTATGGGGACAGAAAGGTGTGCCCGCAGGCGGCGACCTGTTGTGCAAACGTAAGATTAGGAGATCCCGTATTTTCCTGCTAGAGCGACTACTTTTCCTGTCTGCTCGCTATCGTCGGTATCACCTATCGTCATCATCTATCATCGTCACAGTGATGTCGTTGTTGCTTCTATCATTTGCTCTACTACTATTATCCTCATCAAAGTCACCAAGTACATAGAAAATGAAGCCGCCAAGACACAGGAAAATTAGACATTGTCATATTATGCATCCATGGATGAGGACGGATTCCCACTGCTTCCCAAAGAGTTCATGCATTGTCATTATATGAATTGTGAATATGACCAAGGCCAGACCTATTGATACAACAGACAAACAACTTCTTCGACCAGACCCGCCAGACGATGTGTGCAGCCAAAAGAAGCCTTGTTGACTGAACGAACAGTTGCCCAAACGCCGTCATGGGAGAAACAACAACAGAACACCACCAATACTCCCCCCCTTCGCCTCGAGGCGAGTGCAAAATGGGTATGATGAAACAAAAATCAACGCCAGCCAGCCACGCTGGGCCTGAATGCTTTCTCTATTTTTCCGTTGTTGGCTGCAACATTGGCCGCTAGGCTGCCGATGGTGATGCGCCTGTTCCCGAACCCGGCCCCAGCAACTCTGTGCTGCTGCGGGCTTCCTCCTTCCACTCTCAGGCTGCCTCCCAGATGCATGCGTCTGGCCTGTCCTGCGGTGAACGCCCGATCACCCCGCATGTCGGGTGGCGAGCAGGTCATGGGCGGCGATAGCCTTCGCTCAGCACTGGCACGGCGGTGTCTCGAGATGCCGTTCGTGCTACTAGCGACAGGACCCGAGAAGCTGAACGATTGTCGATGCCCCGAAGAGGTCGAGCTGACAGAAGAAACACGCCTCGCGTTGGAAGCCGCGGTGCCCGACATGGATGAGATGCGACGGTGTTCGCCGCGAACCTTCTTCATGTTCTGCAGCGCCGACCGGATCTTCCGGGGGTCAATGCTCGGGGATTCGGAATCGGAACCGGAGGCTGTCTGAGACGCCGGCGGGTTGTTCTCATCAACGGAGAGACCGGAGCCGGACAGTGACGTTCGTGGAGGCGGGCTAGCCCTCGCGATTCTAGAGCGGAAGGCTGGCGGCGACAGGTTTGAAGAACGGTGAATGTCGAGGGCGCGCAGAGGGGCTGAGCGACCGCTGTCTGAAAGCGGTGAAGAGCCCAAGTTTGCTGTCATTATCGGGAGGGAGGTGGGCGACCCCGAGCCAACGGATGATACACGGGTGGCCCCCTTGGACAGGAATCCAGCCTGGAACCTGTTAGGCTTGGCCATTGGGATGGATCCAGTCTCTGGGAGCTCCAATGTCGGGCTTGATTCAGAGCTAAACGAAGTTGTGGTGTTGTCTTCCTCCTGGAGGTAGGATGGAAGCGCAGGCATTCTCAAGGGAGGACCAAACTTGTCGGGCGAGTTGTTATGCTCCGGCGTTGAGTCGTACTTCTTAGGTGTCTTTTCGAAATCCGCAAGCCCCGACTCCGTCTCGTCGTCTCTCCAGCGAACGGCGCGCTTGAACTCCATCTTCTTCTTGACAGGCGTGAAAGAGACTCCCTTACGAGGACTTCGCGGAGCGCCTGCTTTCTTACGACGGGGTGACGACTTCATAGGAGATGCGTGGGTCTTCTGGGGAGAGGGCTCGGGAGCCGGGACGAAAGCGGGTTGGGGCATGGGTGCGATGTTGTTCACAACCGCCTTCTTACGCTTTGGCGTCCCCTTCTTGGTGGGTGAGAACTTCTCGAGCGGGATTTTGACACCATCGGGCTTGACAATGTTCGTCGCAGCCGAGAAGCCTACCTCCAGCAAACGGTTGATGATCTGCTTGGCGTGTGCAACGGCCTCATCCTCGTTCATGGCAAGCGTATCAGCGAGCGACGCAAGCATGTCGAATTGCGCCGTCAGAAGAACCTGGACCATAGAAGCGTCGCCTGCCTTGTCCATCTCCAATACCTCGCGGTTGGCATCCTTGCCAAAGTTGGCCTTGAGAAGCTCGGCCTCGCGAGTCAGACTGTCGACCTCGGCGCCGTCAGCATCACCGCCAGGCAACTGCTTCAGACTGTGGTGAAGAGCAGTATCAATGGCACGCTCCCAGTTGGTGCTCTCCAACTTTTGGTGGATATGCTGGCGACTGTGCTCCAACTCCACCATGATTCCCTGCGCCGTCTTGCGAATTGCGACAAGGGGCGGGGGCATCGAGTCCTCGTCTCCTCTGGTATCGCAGACGGTGTCGAACGATGCAATCCACGCAGAAAGCAGACCAATCCTCCTCTCAAAGGCCCGTAGCTTCTTCATGTTATTGATCTTGTCTTTCCGCTCGGGGGCGGAGTTGTCGTACGCCACACGGAGGCGCTGAATTCCCTCGCGACCGACCGAGTTTTGCTTCTCCATCTGCTTCCGGAACTTGGCATAGAAAAGCTTCTCCGCATCCTTCTGCTGCGCCTTGAGCTCGTTGATCAAGGCCATCTGCTCGTCGATCTTGACCAAGAAGTCCTTGACGTGTCTGTTGACGTTGAAAACGTTACGGGTAACCTTGGTCTGAATGTTCTTTGCCCGGTTGGCGTATCGGAGGGTGTTTTGCGTCTCGTCGAAATGGACGCTGGAGGGACTGACACAGACAATCATGACAGTCTTGCAATTCCCACCGAGGGAAAACTTGAGGAGTCGAGTAAGTTTGCTGTTGCGATATGGTACGTGGTTGCGCTTGTGGGGGTCGCACAAGGCATTGATGCAGCTTCCCAGAGCCAAGAGGGACTTATTGATGTTTGCACCTTCGAGGAGGCGCTCGCCGCGGTTCTTCGTGGCGCTGGCACGCTCGCTACCGGCAAGATCGATGATGCTGAGCGTGGCCATTGTGTGGGGTTCGTTGACGGAGGCAGTACGGTCCTTCTGGGCGATGTTGATCTGCAGAACGGCGTGAGATCGCGAGGACACGGCGTTGGCCGCAGTCGGGGAGACAGTGCGCCACTCATTACCCTGCACAATCATGTCCATGACCTCCTGGACGTCCTTGGGCTGATGGCTGGTAAGACCTGCGACGGAGACGGCCTGGTTCGAGTCCTCACGGAGCATCAATCCCTGTTTGCTACCTCCGGGGACCAGCAGGTCGCGGATGGTCTCGTTGTAGATCTCGAGGTATGATAGAGTGACCTCGGTGGTCTTGTCCTGGCTTCGCTCACTGATCTTCTCGAACAGTTCCTGCATGGTGAGGAAGATGATACCAGGGTGCTGTGATGTGCCGGTGATGGTGTGTGTCTTGCCGCAGCCGGTTGCGCCGTAGGCGAAGACGGTGGCATTGTAGCCGTCGAGGACGCTGTCGATCAGCTGTTTGGTTGTGCCCTCGTAGACATCGTTCTGGGTGGCGTTGTCGTCGAAGATTCTGTCAAACATGAAGGTCTGATCCTTGACCCTCTTGCCTTGGGGGACGACGGATCGGCCGAACTTGTGGACGGGGTTGTCCTCTGGGGATCGAAGACACTGAGAAGCCTGTGTCAGATGGCATTGCGGCGCATGGAGAGGCGGGGGGAGTATACTCACAGACACTTATCGTCGATGACCTTGATCACGGGTCGGATGCCGCCTCTTTGGAGTTTGGGGGGCGGCAGCGAGAGAGCCGTCGCCCAAAAAGACGGTGCCCTCATCGTTTCGTGTTCTGCAGGCAGTCAGCACCGGCTCGCGATTATTCCCCCCTCTCATGTGTTGACGTACAATTGCGCAGCTTCGCGGATTGTGAACGGTCGCACTCGAACTGTATGTCACCGACGTCAGTATTCACGGCCGCCGGCATAGAGCTTGTGTCGGCGCAACGAACCTGCGACCGTGATGGACGATGCTCCAGGGTCAACGACCATGTTGGCTGATGTGGTGATTCTCTGTCGTCTGGGGTCCCGTGCGGGTCTCGGTACTCGAAATCGTTCTGTCTATTTGAATCCAAGACTGTAAACAAAAAGTCAAGGTTCGACAGGTGCAGGAGGCGAGTGCAATCAAGAAATAAACAAAGCCGCTCTGCAGCGCGAGCCGAGCATCAGGAGAGACGAGAAGAGGAGGGGAAAGGCGACAAGAAAAAAAGAAGAATTAACGGAATAGCGAAGCAGCTGTTGGGTTAGTGAATGAGGATGCTGCTCTGGTGGGAGTCGGCGGTCGAGGGGAGGAAGAGAGAGGAGAGAGTGTGTGGATGAAGATGCAGATGGATAAGAGATTAGGAATGAGCGTAAATGTCTCGAAGGGGTCTCGCACTTTCTCCAGCTGCCGTTACGTTAGGTCACGACGAGTCGGTCCAGGGCCTGTGACTTGCCTGACTGACGTTTGTTGTTTTCAGAGGTCCCTCACCCCCGAGTACCGCGTTGCCCTTGACGACCGGGAGCCTTTTTAGCGAGGGGATTATGGGACCGCCATGCCGTTTTAGGAGGTTTGACGGGTCCACTTCAGGGCACCTGTCCGAATGAGGGAAGGCGTCACGTCATCAGCCACGCAACGTTGGGGAGCCGTGGCTGGTGAGACAGTCCAGCCACAAACAACGCTCCAAGAGAGCAGCTTCAAGTGGACAAAGGACTCGCCAAACTCCAAACAAAACAGCACGACCCAGCTCTCCGAAGAGGCCTGGTGTGAGAAAAGGTGGATGCCTAGTGCTTCAGAATGGGAATAATACGATGACACTTGAATTTTTCATTTATACTGGAGAATTATGTGACGACTAATTTTTGTCTTTGTTTAAACACTAACTATTTTCTCGCCATTCACTCACCAAGCCACAACATCAGAAGATGCTGAAGACAACACCAAAAACCACAGCAAACACACATGTCACAGTGCTATTGGCCATCGTCCTCGAGCCCATGCTCTTCTTGTCTGCCTTCTGCGCTAGTCGCGTCGCGTCACTTCCAACAACACCGGGGCTGCTGCTGAACGTCGTCTGGTTGTACTTGCCCTGCTCGTCCCGGCCCACGAGGAAGCTCTCCGGGGGTCCGAGGTACGACTTCCGCACGCCGCCGAGGTCAACCACGACCTTCTGCACGATGATGTTCGGCATGAGAGCCCACACACGCAGCGTGTATGCGCCCTCCTGGGTGACGTTGAACGATGTTGTGGTGTAGTTGCCAGTCAGACCCCACACGGCATCGCCCACAGCATAGCCCCATCCGTCGGGCATGTTCGCACCTTCGGTCTTGCCAACGGGCTGAACCCTCTTGGGCTCAGGCTCGCTGCCGCCGGTGGGGTACAGCGAGATTCCGTACTCGAGCGGGTTGCCGTCTCCGAGGTAGTTGGCAGACGGCGAGAGGTACAGCGTGACGTTGGCCTTGCTGGTGTTGGTGAAGAGGTACATGTTGTACTCCAGGCCTGGGCCCTCCCCGAGCTTGACCTTCTCCGCGTTGGCAGGGTACAGGCCCACGCCCCCGAGCGTGCGGCCATAATTCTCAAAGGTGTGGTACTTGAGGCTGCTGTTGCTTGCGTTGTTGCTTGCTGGCACGATGCTCTGGTAATGGGGGCCTTCGATGGACACATGCCCATCAGACTCGACGAAACCCTTGGTGAAGTTTGACGGAACGGCGCGGTTGGCAACGGGAACGATGACTCTCTGCCCCTGGCCAGCGTACCTCTCCATCCCGCGGCACGGGGTCGTCACGTTGATGTACACCTGCGTGGTGTTGGGGGCCTTGGGTGCGTTTTCCCAGTCGATGGACACAAAGACACGTGCGTCAGTGCCGTTGTCGCCGCCGACGGCGCCGCTGTACTGCGAAAGCTTGACCCACGGCTGCCACGGGCTCGCCTTCCACTCACAAGCTTGGTTGCCGCGGGTGAAGATCTCAAAGTAACGAGTGGCAGCACCGTACGGATCAAGCGGAGGAGTGGAGAGGTCGTTGGCGGAATTGGTGTGCCACTTGTCGTCTCCCTGCACGCTGGCGTTGGATCCTTCGACACCGACGCCGATCTGGCCGCCCAGAGATGGGAATGCGGTCTGGACGAAACGCATATCGGGGAGCGTGTTTCGCATGGGCTGCTGCCAGTATCCATCGTATCCCAGATGGGTTTCTACAACTCGTCAGTGGCGTCCCAACGTCAGGTTTCCAGGTTTACTCACGGTCAAGCATGTGCTGCCACTTGCCATCGAGGAGGTCATTCCATCTCATGGTCAGGTTGGCATCAGCCGCCAGCAGCGCTCTCGACTGGTCAATCACGTCGTTGGCCAGGTTTCGCTTCTGCCCGGCATAGAGCTGGTTCTTGGCCCCGTTAATCTGGATCTTGTGAAGAATCTCTCCCGCCATGATGGGATGCAAGATCATCTCAAAGAATGCGGCCTGGTACTCCTTGTCGAGGGAATCATACACAGCCAGGGCCTGCTCGTGCAGGATGGCCCACTGTTCCAAGACAGCGTCCGCCTCATTGTAGTTGATGACCGAGTACGTCTGAGGCTCGACTAGCTCGTACTTCCTGCGAGCAGCGTACATTCCATATCTCGTCATGATGTCCGTGATATTCGCCGCGTGGTCGGCACCGAACTCGCGGTCGGCCCAGGACTTGAGCCATCCTTGCGTGTTGTCAGGGCCCCATTTCTCGGTGTCGTATGCAAGGTCGAAGAAGTGACTGATGGGGATCTCGAGAGGCTTCAGATCGCCAACGTTGACTATCCAGATACGATCGGCCTTACGCGCGTAGGCAAGGTACATCTAATTCTGTCAGTCAAATTCAAGCCAGACAACAGCGGAGAGAGTCTCACCTGTTCCGCCGTCTTTTCCAACTGGATCGTGTTAATCCACTTATAGTCGCGCGGGTCACCGACATAGTCAAAGTGGTAGTAGACACCAGCGCCACCGCTGCGATCAGTCTCGTTGGTCAGAGGCAGTCGTCTGACATTTCCCCAGTTGTCGTCGGCCCAAAGAAGAGTGATATCTTCGGGTACATGAAGACCTTTCTCCTGGTACGACTGCACCTCCTTGTAGAGACACCACAGCGACGGAACAGTCGAGACATCTTGAATGCCGAGACCATCTGCAATGATCGTGCGCTGGTTGGCAACGAGCTTCTCCAGCATGGTGATGATGCCCTCGACGCCCAAGTCGCCCTCGATGGCCGTGTCTCCAGTGCCGCGCATGGCCATGGTCCACAGACTGTTGCGAGCATACGGCTTGGCACGCTCAACACCGTATTTGAAGTAATCGTCAATGGTCTGGTTGTTGAGGTTGTACGCCCACTGCCCTTGGTAGAACGACTTGAACTCATTCTGAGCACGCATTAAAGGCTCCGTGTGGGAACCACCAAGCACAACCTCGTACGCATCGAGAAGTGGCTGGTTCAGCGGGTCGTCAACATAAACCATGCTGCCCCAGAGTGTCGGCCAAAGGTAGTTGGCGCGCAGGCGGAGCAAAAGCTCGCCCACCAGACTGTAGAATTGGTGGTTGTACCCCGCAGCGTTGTTCCAAGTATCATTCCACTGAGTGCTGTGTCTTCGTTAGCAGCCACCGGTGGACGTAAAGACCGTTTGCACTTACGAAACCCAGCTAGAAAGCCCCGGCTGCTCGTCGTTGAGGAAGAATCCACGGTACTTGACCGACGGCGAACCTTGGACCTTGCGTTCGGGCAAGATGTAAATTTCCTTGGCTTTCTTCGTGGGCACATCCGCCCAGAAGTACCAGGGGCTGACGCCAATCTGCTCGCTCACATCATAGATGCCGTAGATGGTTCCTCGAGGGTCGCTGCCGGCAACGATGAGCGCGCGGGAGCACCCCGCAATAGGCTCATCAACCAACTCGCTCACGAAGGCCTCCCACTTTCCGTCGACATCGCTGACATTGAGCTTCTGCGCCTTCACGAGGTCGTCGATGTACTTTGAGTGCCCGATGGTACCGGCAATGATGACGGTGCTACCCGGGGCCGGGTCGGAGTACTTGGGGCCGTCGAAAGATTGCTTGTCTTGAACACGATACTAACACAGTCAGTCATTCCATCTCGGGTCAGAGCGTCTTAGCCAAGCCACTGGCGTCTTTGGCCGATTCCGAAGACCTGCTGAAGTTGGTGACAGAACTTACAATCGTATTGTTGCTCACATCGACGGGCGCGTGACTGTAGACGGCAGGTTTCGCACCGCTCTCTCCGTTGCTGAGAGTGTAATTCGTGCCGGTGACGCGACCAAAGTCTACCGCCAAATCTCCAGCAGCTCTAATGACGCCCCAGTAGTCGTCGCTGGAGACGAGAATCTGGCCGGCTTTGACGTTGCCTCCGGCGATCTGGAACGTGTTGTCGCCACTTTTGAACGAGACGATGGCCTGCTGTCCCAGAGCCGACACCAGAGGTGCTAGGCTCGCAAGCGTCGCCCATGAGAAGGGCTTCATGGTGGGAGAGTCCCGTCCGGCCTGGTCGCAAAGGAGCTAGCGGAGAGTGGCCTGTCTACTTTAGAAAAGACAACCTCTGCCCACGGCTTGGAGGTCACAAAGACAGATTGAGAAACGCACACGAGGCGCAAAGCAGGGTATGGGACAAACGACATCACAGGAGAAATCCGGGGAACAGCTTGAGCTCTTATACGGACGCAGCTGAGTACCCAATTGACCGGCACGATACGACCCTCAGGCCAGGAACGGTTGGAGAACGAGGCCGGGATGATGCTTCCATGGGGAAAAGTAGATTGATCAGGCATGGCCTGGTAGTATCCAAGTGTTCACGCAACCAATTATGACACCACAGACGCAATAGATCCTCTTGCAACCAATGATGGAGCGGCATTCGCACGCAGGGACATCTGGAGACCTCTTGCTACATGGGATGATCGTGCCTGACCGACGGTTAAAGAGGGCCACAGAGAAGCCAAGAAGCGTCGATGACGGGCCGGAGAGGGGGCGGGTTAGCTTCTCGGCCCCTGTAGGAAGAAAAGCCGTCTTTCCACGAGGACTGGGAGAACCCCAACCTCCAAGATGCTTGAGTCGAGCTTCCCCGCAGGACGGCGCACCGGCTCGAAACGAGACAGGTTACCGGCAATGGATGTTTACCCACGCGTTGGCCAGAGCAGCCACGGGTGTTCGCCGGTCAAAGTCGTTTGTTCCGTGGAATCGGCCATGAGACTCCTCTGGTCTTACCATAGCTGCTTGGAGCTTGGAGCTTGAAGCTGGGACTTTGATACATGATTGAAGAATCGACATAGACACAACGAACGACAACGAACAAATTACCCCAAAAGCCGTCAATTTGGAGAACGGCGTGGCCCGGAACGGCAAAAGCGACTGCGGGGAAAATACAGTCCCGTGGCACCCAAAGTGGAGAGGTTGCATTTAGCCGCAAAGCGAGCCATCTCCACGAATTTGCCTGATGGCGTGTACGGATACAAGCACGGCGTTCCGAGTACCGACCGCTAATTACCCGGCTCTGGGACATGGCGCCCTGGCACTGCGAAAATGAGGCAATGCGTACGAGCCAGACATTTGGACTTCGAAACATTGTCAACAAACCTTTGAGCCTCTCTGACCTACTGACCTTCCCTCATAATGACTCGTGATATAATACTGGCAGGGGAATGCTGTCTGAGCTCTGGCCTGGCCACGTGAAGCCTTCACATCCATGTTGCGGCTCTCATCTGCTGTTATTAACCTGCTGGTAACAAGCTATGAGCTGTGCACAAGGGCATACGAGCCTCGGCGGAGAGAAAGTGGTATCTTTCAGACGTCCATGACACCGAAAACAAAAGTGCTGGGTATGAGCCGCTCCAAAGGTTGGAGAATATCGTCGAGAGTGCCGCGCTCACAGCTATCTATCTGGTGTCCCTGTTGATGATGGAGAGTCGCAATACTGACCTATGCTCACGCTTCCAATGAGGATAGCCGAGAAAAACTTGATTTTTGAGAGTCGTCCTTCATTTGTGGTTGTCAAGTACTGACCATGCATATTGAAGGCGTGTTCACGAGATAAAGACCACCGGAGCGCCAAATCTGCAATCATGTTCAGCGCCATGGCTTGCGACGAGTACATTGACGGAATTTCCAGTGCATCCCTTACATTTTACGTACATCCTAAATCCAGCTACGCCGTAGAAACTCCGCTCCGATGGGATACCGTCCTTGCCCCGAGTATAGAAATTCGCAATCTCGCGTGGAAACATTGTTGGGCCGCAGGTCGGACATTTTGAGCCCGCCGTGTCTTCGGCCGACGTCCAGCTCGAATAGGGCCATCGATCACGAGGCGACCGGCGTCCAGGCGTATTTGGGTAATTGCGCCATCCGCTCCTCCGGACTGACTTCGGTATCGGCGTAGACCATCCTGACGTTCTTCTCCTTGTCCTTCTTCGACTTCTTTTCTCCAGCGGCTTCCTCGTCCTCCGGCTTCGGGGCCTTGATGCCAGACTCGGCCCGGCGAATGAGCTCGTCGATCTCGTCGCCGTGCTGTGCCGCACCCGATACCAGCTCATCGACAGTCGATGCGCCAGGGTATTGAGGCGGAGCGCCGGTACCATTCCAGAACTGGCCGCCGTACTGAGGCGGCCGTTGAGGAAGACCGGCAGCCGCCTGCGGGCCACTTGATGGCCTCGCCGGGAGCGAAGAGCCATTGTAGTTGCCGGACTGGTATCCCTGCTGGGATATTGGGGAGCGCCAGGTGCAGCTCCAGGCGGGTAGGTCTGGTCGGGGGGAGCCCCGTACGGTGCTTGGGGTGGGGGGTAGGGAGAGTTGTTCTGCAGCGCTTATTAGAATACAGTCTGCCATCAACAGGATAGTTTGCTTACGAATGCACCAGGGCTTGCGCTTGCAGGGGCACCGTTGGCGGGACTGCCGCTGGTTCCTCCAGTTTGCCCAGCGGCCCTCTTTGCTCTGTGCTCAGCGAGACGCGCCTTCAACTCCTCAGGTGTCTCAGCCTTGAGCTTCTTGCGCGGCTGCTTTGCTTGTCCAGGCAAAGGGTTGCCAGTGGCAATACGGCGATCCTCCTGGGCCTGGTAGAAGTTCTGGATGATGCGGTTTCGGTGCTGGTCCAGGATGTCCTGGGGGATACCCTCCATACCGAAGATCTCGACATCGAGACCTTGGCGGTTGGGCAGCGCGTTCTCGACCTGGGTGAGGGTTTCTTTGTGGACTTGGTTAAGATGGACGGAGAGACCTGGGGAAGAAAACACGTTAGCTTGCGACAGTTTGCAGACGACGGCGCAAGCTCAACCAACCTCCGGCTGTGTTCAGACGGCGTCCGCATCGGTCGCACTTGAAGTGTTTCGCCTTCTGATGAGAAATGAGAAGCTTCAGATCTTCGAAGTCACGCTCGCCTAGTGGTAAGTTAGCATGAGCATCCAGGCAATGGAAGCAAGCATGAGCTAGGCGTACAGTAGTAGCACCACGGTCGAGATAGGACGTCCTCGACGTCGGGGTGGCCGCGCTTCTTGCCCATCGCGGCGATCCGGAATCGAAATGCGACTAACGGAAGCTCGAACGGATTGTCGTTTCGTAAGTGCGCGACTCGGCCACGCGAAATGGAATGCGGCTGTTGGGGTGACGTTCGCGAAGAGTTCCGTAAGGCAGGCGCCGGGAAGGGATTTGATGCGCGACGGGAGCTGCTGGCCAGCAATCAATCCGCTGAACCTTCGCAAGCACCGCCGACAGGACTTGAGAGCAATTGAGCGCTAGCCAGATGTGGACTAGCTGCCCAGCCACATGCCTCTGGTGTTGTGGCTGCAGAGGAACGTGTGGCTAGTGAGGGGAGCCACAGATGCACAGCCATGTCCCAATTTGTGCCACAACCGTATCGGAGTGTTCGGAGAGTCGATGGCGTTCGGGTACTTAAGTTTACAGCGGCACCAGCGGTCGAGTACCCACACGGCCCTCCACGTCGCGGACTTGACCCATCTGCGGGGGGTCAGGCGCGGCGCAGTATCATCTATCCTGCGACGACACTTCATCCAAATACCCGGCTTATCTGCCCTCTTTTTTTTTGGTCATCTTCTGTCTTGCTTTCGTGTACATATTGCGATCGCGAACGAAGACCAAACAGCCCAACGGGAACTTGTGCCGTTCAGTTGGTGCTTGATTTCCACAACCCGTCAGTCCATGTCAATCAATTAGGGGCTCTGTTGGCGCAACTTCAACAGACGGACTTCTTTAGCAGATGAACGACACCGTGCCAAGCCCCGCTCACTTCACATGCTGCCAGCCCCTTCTTTAAATCATTAGGTCTAGCACTTTGTCATTACATTACTTCTCATACTTCATTTTCTCGCTTTTTTTCTGACTAAATTCGAGATTCCCAAGCTTTGTTTGATTTCACGATTCTTGCCGTCTCACTAGACTCATCGCAACACTGTCCAAGAAACGATGACGACCGAAACAATGAGAAGCGCACTTCCAGACGAGCTTTGGGTCTCTGTGCTCTCCCATCTCCCTGATTTCAGCTCTCTTAGAAATGCAGCCCTTACCTCTCCAACATGGCTTCGTTGCGCCCCTTCAGCATGTCGCCAGGTCATGCTAAACGAGATCGACCGACAAGTTTTGCCAGACACAATCATGGCCCTCGAGTCTTCAAAGTTTGATTCCAAAGACCTCAATCTTATCGTTGACTATAGCGACAAATACGTCAAAGAGCGGCCACTTATCCCTCACAAGATTAGCCTCGCCGACGGAGCTGCCTTGTCAAGTCTACATGAATGCGCTGTTCATCTCACAACCAAATTTCAAGACTTTGCATTGCAGCGTCTCACCAAAGAGCAAGTAGGCCTCGCAAGCGACCGCCGAGACTGGCCACAACCTCCCCCGGTAGCGGATCAGCCCTCTGCAGCAGAAACGGCCCGCTTTCAACGGGCACTCTACCGCTTCGAGGTCTACTGCAACCTATTCAAGGACCCAGAAGTTGTGCGGTTCAATCTCGACGTCGTCAACTTCCAGAGAGCACACTTCTTTGACTACCTCTCACCTTGGGAGATGGAGCAGCTTGTCGCAGTAAGAGATTACCTCGCAGCTGCCGTCATCGGACCTCGTAAGCGACATCTTCCCCTTGGATCTCCACCATGTCTGACTTTTCCCTGCAGAATTGCATGCCCTCGTGGAGTTGAGAAAGCTAGAAGCATTATCAAAGCACCACTGCGGCCCTAGGAACGGAGCCCAAGTGGTCTACTGGACCGGCCCTATCCTCCCGCCCAACCTAGAGCGGGGCGACTGCCACATCAAGCAAAACCAAGCCAGACTCCTGTGCTTCGGTCTCAAATTCCTTTACAAAGTCTCCATGACGCCTGCTACCAAGTTCTATCAGCTCCTCGCCTCTCTTCCGCAGCAATCGCGCTATGCCAGCTACAACCGAGTCGGCGACATCTACGTCTGGTTCTCCGATGCCGTCGACAAATGCAATGAGCTAAACACTCTCGACCTGCCCATCGAGAAAGCCGTCACGGCATGGACGCCTGAAGAGTGGAAAGAATACATGCGGCGATCCATAGTCACCAATGACACCGACACCGGGCCCGAAGAGGCATGGTTCTGGGCGTACCAATGGTTCCCCGGGTTCGCCAACAATGACCTTCGTATGACCAATTGCCGACTCTTTGGGCTTTTCTTCTGGGACTCGGAGCGCCTCAAGAAGCTCAACTTCTTCACAAGAGTGGACTTTTGGTGGTGGAGATGGGAGGGGGGACGTCAGCCTGACTTTGACTGGGACGTCGGCGCCAGTAGCTTCCACAGCTTCTGAAGTGGTGCCGTCTCGGTAGAGGAAAGCCATGCAGCAAGCCTGAGGTAGGCTCGGGGTCATGATGATCCAGTGGGCAGACAAGATTAAGTGGGATGACAAGATCACATTTGCAAAGACGAAGGGGATGCTGAGGGACCTGATCGACTTCTGATGGCTGAAGTGTGGGATGTAGGCTTGGGGAGCAGAGCATGGCCTTATCGATAGTGATGGCTGAGAAGGTTTTGAAGGGAGGAAAGTGGATTAGGTGAGCAGGAGGGATGTGTATGAAGGATGAATAGAAGAGGCGAGGACGAGAGGCAAGTGGGGGAGGAAAGCTGGGGAGGCAACGGGCCGTTGGCGGGAGGGTGCACGGGGCAGGTGCTGAGGAAGAGTGCAGTGGGAGGGTCACATGACACTACATCTTCCGTATCTACTTCATACGGCGACGCAGAGCCCACCTCGGACGACCATCTAATACAAGAATTGATGGGCATTGCCATCCATTCGATTCCATCACTCGATTGCCTCTCGTACGATCCTTCAAGTCAAAGACAAGAGATTTGGACTGCTCGCAATGAACTGCCAGACTTGCAGCCCTTCGAGGACACCAAGAAGACGCCCCACGATCCAGGCGAGTGAAAGAAGAAGTGACAGCATGGTTCCTCTTCATAAAGCACATAAAGACACCAGGGACAATACCAAAGAGGGGCTTGACGAAGGAAAAGACAGAGAAGCCATCACCATCGCCGGCCTCGACACACTGACTCCAAGGCTCGCCGACGACTTCCAGCACCATCCAACGACGTCTCCTGAGTCCTGTGAGCGATTGCATTGATTTGGTGAACTCCAAAGGACCGAATTGGTGATGACATTCAACTTGAATGCCATCAGAAGGAGAAGGAGGGTAGTGCAGGCCAAGGTGTGTCGGGTCGGGTCGAGGTGCTCAACGGGGGTGAGTGGAATCCTGCACTCTCATTGGCCCATACCGAGGAGAGTGCGCAGCAGGGACACTCACCACATAAAACCCGCTGGCATCCCACCACCCTCCTTTCCTCAACCTCTCCCTCTTCCTCTGGCTTCTTCACTTTTATCAGAGAACTTTCTCCTGGCACCCAAAACCAACTTTGGCCATCACTTTGCACCTTGCCCGGGCCACCCACCACCATCAATCCCCTTCAGCTACCACTTGGAGCCCCCCCTCCCCCTCTACCCGGGCTTCCCACCTCACTGGAGGCCCTCACCACCTCATCTCGACCACTCCTTCTCATACTCCCATCTATACCACCAGGTAATCACCGCCCATCATGACAACCAACACCGTCCCCTTCTTACTACACAATGCTCATCAGTAGACAGGACTCACCCAACAATGGCACTCGCACCTGTCACCCTCTCGTCCCGCTCAGAGGCCATAAAATCACCACACCTCAGATCACCAACTCGCCAATCGCTTCAAATGGACTACAGCATGGCGTCATCGCAGCGCAACAGTTCCCCTCACCGTTTCACCACCACACCTGCCCTGCTGAGCCCCCGCGGCCGGCTCACACCAGCATCGCTCAACCAGCCCTCCCGCGCGGACCAGAACCTTACTCGCCTGGCCTGCTCCCAAGTCACATGACCGAGGAGTACTCCCACAGCACCCAGACCTCGCAAGAAGCCCCGGACCCCCGGAGGACCAGCAAATCGCACAAACGCGACCAGAGCGAGAACAGCCTCCTCGCGATTGGGTCATGGAGTGACCACAGAAGCCACCACGACGCCCATCTCTCTCAGGCTCATCACTTCCACGACGCTCCCCTCTTTGATGATGGACCTGACTACAAGGACCTCTTGGCTGCGCCCGAGGACGACTTCATCCTCTTCCCCGACGACACCGCGGAACCCGCTCTGGTACCCTACGAAGAAGCGCTGCCACCACGGGCACCTCGCATCCCCCGTCTTCGCACACCAGACCTCGCTCCCCTCTCAACACATGTCCAATTCTTCCCCTGCCTGGGCGATGAGAGGGAGGAGGACAGGGTCAACGAGACGTGGTATCTCGCTGGCCGAGAGAGGGTCGATTCGCAACGTAAGCACTACCCCGCACCTCACGATCTCACCATTGGTGTTTTTCAGTGGACATGCGACTGACCATCCCTTTAGTGGACGATGCCTTGGCTTACATGGCTGGGGTGGAAGGGCGGAGGAAGACGTTGAGGAATTGAGCTGTGGTTTCGAGCCGGTGACGATGTGTTTAGCGGATACTCTTGCTGTTTTCCTACTTGTATTAATGAAAACGGCTCAGACAATGCAATCATGCTCAGCCGATGGCGGTTTGGGACAAAGTGACGATGGTATCGATTTGGCGCTGGGCGTTGGAAGTGATGAAGCTTGACCGATTCCTGTAGAAAGGAACTGCCTGGAAATCGTTTAGTTAACGAATCGAGTATCTTCTTACCAAGAGAGTTTTGAATGATGCCTCGGAAACTATCGTGAGTGAGGTCGTCGATGTCGTTGATGCCCGCAGTGAGCGCACGCATGCAGAGCCACCAATACAGTATCACGATGTTGCTTGTAAGTCAAGGGAGGGATAAAGCCATAAGCCCAGAATTGAATTAAAATGCAAGCGCATCTACTAAATTGAGTGTCTGCGCATGATTGATGTTGAGAGAAGGTATCATGAAGCCCTGCTAGGACTCCAGCCAAGTCCTGTGCCGGGGTGGTCCTACCAGACGAAGAAGAAGAGAGAAGGTCGAGGTGACGTTGGAAGAGGGAAGAGCTGGGGGATGCGGGTGGGGAGGTAGACCCTGAACAGCTTAGATGGTCCGTGCACAGAGACATTCTGCCTGACCGAAGGCAGACTTTCTCACCGACCCTTACCGAGCCTCACCGAGACTCACCGAGCGCTATCCCGATTATCTGACCGACCCTCACCTCTGACGTCTAAGTCTACTGCTGCTCCCCTTTTCCTGCCAGGCTGGCCTGAGTCCAACCTCATCGGCCCGCCATGCAGCTCATATGCTTGGAATTTTGGGTCAAACTGGTCCTAGTTGGTGCGATTGGCCAAAATGAAGCTACATTTGAGCCCTGCTGCCCGACAGAAATGCACCTAGTTGCAAACCCTTTGGATGGATGATTATTTCTTTTTGTCTATCATGGTAATGTGTAGCCTTAGAATTATGATATCGATAAACAAATTCTGTACCATAATTTTTCATATTTTATTAGAACACTTCCGTTCGTAACAACGACTCGACTCACAATGAATTTAATTGTACTGACAAATTACACTATGCTAAAGAAGGATTATCTACTAGGTATCACATTCAAGCCCCTACGCCTTAAATTTCTGGCTCCTCTTCCTATTTTCAAGCAACCTGTCGCTGCTTCAGACCCCTCTTCTTTAATTCTGCTAGCCGGGCATTGTTCTGCATAGCTTCAGTTGTAGCGCACCTAACACTTCTATAAGAACGATGGTAGTAAGGAAGACGATCGAGGTGGCGATAACGATAACGACGATGGACGACGATGGACGACGACGATGGACGACGACGATGGACGACGACGATATATGACGACGAAAGCGAGTACTCGGGAAACGTGGTCGCATTAGCAGGACTACCTCGCCCGGCTGGCAAGACTCTTTTTTTTAGGGAAGAAGGTGATGCCTTGAAGTTTCGAAGCCGGTGGCGGAGCTTTCACATACTGATCTCCGTAAAGCCCGACGCTTGGCTCAAGTTGACGTCTGAGAGCCAGCGCAGTAGTCGCCGGCAGACCCCACACAGAGTACCCTCTTGCCATGCTGCCCCTAACACACTCTCGTAAATGAGAGGTGAACCACTCTGCACTCGGTTTGTTCTCGATGCCCATCTCGCCAAAGAAGTCGTGGAAATTGTCGATGTCATGGAGGCGACGGACATCGGTCGACAACTGAAGGGCAGCTCCCTGGGGTGGTGCACCGTGGCGATCGAACAGCTCATCCCGAACCTCGACTAGGCTCTTCTCATTGGATGGCCTGGCGATGCGTCGGAAAAGCTCGGAGAACATTAGCAGGCGATACGATGTCCGGCTTGCCTCGAAGGTCTTGCGCAAGCGGAAGGTCGAGACCTTGTCCGGCTCCAGGTAACTGAGTTCCGGCCTGTTCGCCCCCCTCTTGTCGAGCATCCAGACAACGTTCCGCGTGATAGCTTCTGTGATAATGGCCTTGCGCATTTTCTCCGTGATTGCCGCATCGCTGATGAGTAGATAGACGAGAAGATGGCCGAGATTTGGGCAGACTTCCTTGGAGGTTTGGCCCTTCATGAAGTTCTGGATCTTGGTGTTCGCAGCTCTCACGAGCAACTCGTCGCTCGTGGCGAGGCAGAGCAGGAGGTGGTATAGATGGAAATATGACTCTATCGCTTTCTCTGACGCATGGCGAAGGGTACTCTTCTGGCTCACCCGGGCATCATCATAGCCATCTTGGTATGACGCCCTCCTCGGCGCCGACTTGGCCTCAACTTGGTTGAGTCGCACCACAATGTCATTCATGAAGGCCGCAAGAACGTCGACAGAGGACCGACTTGGCAAACTCGCCCTTCCTGCAATGGCGTCCATGACGAGAGGGACGTCCTCCTGGACGGACCTCCAGTGTCGGCGTGAAATTGGAAGTGGCAGCCAATATTGGAAGCGAAGGTTGTGGACGGATTGGCGGATGCCAAGATCGCGGAAGGCAGCTTGAGAGATGAGGTCGAACTCGGATTGGATCGACCGCTTTCCATGGCCTGATACGTCGACTCCCACGCCGAGCTTCGCGTTCTGGAAGTTTGCTTTGGAAAAGAAGCACTGAAGCTCTCGCAGGCGAATCAAGTCAAAATCCGCGATGATTTTGGCGACCTTCGGCCAAGCGTGGGAGAACGCAATTAGCTCCTCGAAACCCAGGTTCTCGAGAGTCTCCAAGATCAACTCATCCGGCAGCTTAGAGAGGGCGCACTGCAGCTCCTGGTGCCTTTCTTGCTCCGTCTGGACGTCTTCGGTTTGAGGCTGCGCTTTCGTGGCATACCGGCGAAGCCTCCTGATATCCGCCTTGGTCTGTGTGCCGTCGAAATCGCAACGGGAGCAGACGAAAGTCTGCTTCATAGCCAAGCTCTCTTGCCGAAAGTGTTTGAGGCCATACTTCGCACCACTATATATCTGCTCGACGTTCTCGCTGTTGAAGAAGCTCAGCATCTGGATAGCAATGCCCTTGAGGGTGTACGCGGGCGTATATCCTTCGGATGTGTTAAGAATGGATGCGCAAATGTACGAGCTGAAAACGTTGGGATGGTTCATTCTCGTGTTCATCTTGATTTTGGGGGCGACAAGAGGGTATCGATCTCCAAACTCGATGGTCATGTGAATCGGCATCCAACCCTCGGCCTGGATGACCAGGCAAGCTGTCGTAAGATCTTCACTGGTGTGCAGGGAGATCCGAGGATAGGGTTCACGCTGAAGCTCAGCGATATCCTGTAGAAGGCGTTGTCGGAGGTGGGACTGGGACGCCATGATGATAGTAGACGACGACAGCAGACGAAGACGACGACAGCAGACGAAGACGACGACAGCAGACGAAGACGACGACAGCAGACGAAGACGACGAGGACGATAGCAGACGAAGACGACGATAGATGTTTGTTGATGGATGGTGGGTAGAACCTGCTGAGGAGAAGATGGAAGACGGATAATGAAGAAATTTGGACGTTAATAAAGGACAGAATCATTGAGGCCGCTTGCTGAAGGTTTGTTTTGTCGCCGTGTGAGTCGAATGGCGGCTGCTGACAGTGGAGGCCGTTTGGCCTCATTCACCTTGCGGGTTGGTTGAGGCCTCAATTGGGCAGTGGCATCCTGCGCTTTGGTCCTTCCTCACACGCATCTCCAAACCGCAATTCCTTCTTGAATAAAAGGTAGGCAGTCTCAATCAAGACACCCTTTTGGAAACAGGCACCTCTCTGGTTGCAAGTCTGCCTCTTCTTTGAGCGAACAGGCATCGAAGCACTGCGCAACGGACGTCAGCGAGGTGCATAGCCGACACTACTGACGCAGCAAGCCAACGACACCCTTGCACCCTGCACGCGGGCGTCAAAATAAGCTTAATTGCATCGCATCGTACAGCTGATTGCCAGTTTGGTATCTGTGGTAGTGGAAGCGGGAGCGGATCACGATTCGCCTTTCGCCACATGCCTTTTACGCTGCCATTGCTCGCTTCTCGCGCAATATTCCGCACGGCCAGTGGCCTGAAGTCTCATCCAAAGTATCGCCTGCGTATCCAATTGTCATGAGTTGAAGTCCTTGTTGCTGCAATCAAAAGAGTCAGCCCCAATGCTGATCGACTGTTGATGCAAGGGGCTTTTTGACCGATGCGACCTATTCTCCCCCATGAGCAGCCAACGAACCCTCGACTTCGATTTTGCCTCTCCCGCGTTAGCGCCATGCGCTGGAAGGGGGTTCAGCCACCAAATTAGCCATGAAACGCCCACGGCAGGCCGAACATTTGCTGAATCCTTGCATAAACGTGGAGTATGATCTTTAATTAACTTGAAGGACCATCAAGTAGTCGCACCAGACCAAACTAGAGTGGCATCGTGGTGCCACTCCTAGCAGCCTTATGCCGGTGCGGGGTGGACCTCCATCGATTGAATCTGTCGCCGAATCCTCTCTCGCATCTATAAAGTTCTTAGATTCCAGAACGTCTCTCCACTAGGATCCTGTATCTTTCATTGGCACGCCAGAAAGACACTTTCCATGATGTTGGCAAGCGGCACTCTTGTCGTCGTGGCAGTACTGCAACTGGCGACGGCCCAGCTACTTTGCTACTTTCCCAACGGCAGACAAAGCACTGATGTGCCATGCAACGTCTCCGCCCCAGTGAGCATGTGCTGCGGCTCATCGAAAGCGTGTCTATCCAACGGCCTCTGCCTTCTCGACGACACAACATCCAGCAGCGGCATCAGCTACGCCCGCGGGACGTGTACCGATGCGCAGTGGACCAGCGACCTGTGCCCGAAGCAGTGTCTCCTGAGTAAGAAGCCCCCCTCCCTCGCCACCAAGACACGACGTAGCTGAATAGTACACCAAGACCAAGATTCCCCGGACAATTCCTCGGCCTACGATTTCCGCAGCAGCGGTGTCCAAGTGTGGGAGTGTGACCGGCAGGGGTACGGCGCAGCGGCGGACTGCTGCGAGTCGGACCGGGAAAAGACACGGTGCTGCAGTACTTCGACAGCTGTCTTTAAGCTTCCTGCTGCGACAATTGGCAACGCTGTGGGCCAGGTTTTGACAACGACGACAATAAGCTCGGCGAGCCAGGACGCGACAACCACGAGTGACGCCTTCGCGACTGCGGCTGCAACTGTGCCGGCTGAGACGTCGACAGACACACCTGGCGACTCTTCTTCAGGCCTCAGTGTCGGCGCGATTGCGGGCATCGGGGTTGGAGTTGGCG
Organism: Colletotrichum camelliae; assembly: GCA_018853505.1. NCBI lineage: Eukaryota > Fungi > Ascomycota > Sordariomycetes > Glomerellales > Glomerellaceae > Colletotrichum > Colletotrichum camelliae. The sequence goes on along the minus strand of JAELVL010000008.1, from coordinate 5,093,944 downwards.
TGTTTGTTGCTGGGTTTGCCCTTTTGGCGGCTATTTGGTTTTACCGACGCCACGCGAAGAAAACCAAGACAGAGGTCCAGGGAGAAGTAACTTCGGAAAAGTACACGGGCGTAAAAGAACTGGATGGGCGACATCTCTATGAGATGGATGGGTCGGGGGTGGTCGAGGCACCAGGAGAAGGCCACAGACATGAAATGCCATCAGCTAGCAGAGAAACGCACGGTGGAAGCCAAGAAAACTAGGCGTGGGCAAGATTATGAGGAAGGAATTGTAAGAGGAATTTTGAACCCCTGAAGCCGTCCCGCCTCACGCAATCTATGGTATCTCTGATAATGAATAGAAGAACGCTTAATCCATCATTGTATGGAATGCAGGTTCGCAGCCCTGGAAAGGTCTGGCAGACCTGCCCAACCCCATGCGGATAATCGCTGGTGTTTTCATGCCACCAAGCCGATGCCGACGACACTCCAAGATAATAAAATGCTTACCGCTAACCCAACGCCGCCAGTATGCAAAAAAGATGCCTTTGTATAGTCTGCTCAGCCCCGAGCAGGGGCTTGTTGCTTCATTTGTATTCTTCTGAGTATCATGTAGGTCGATCTGGGTTCGAACTTTTCTGTCTTGGGATTCCAGTGGCCCCAAACGTCAATAACGACGAAGCCTTTGGGCAGCTCGATCTCGACAAAGCCAGACACCAGGATACAGCCTCGCGGAGGATAAGATCGGGTAGGCTTCCATGACTGTGCCAGTTTCTTTCGGAACTCGCGGGCAGGGCCATCTGTGATCTGCTTCATGCCCTCGATGTGAGACATGGCTGTGTCCCTGACGAAGTTGGTCCTGCCGCCACTCTCGGGTTCTCCAGATTGCCGCGAGTCAGAAGTCTTGCTGACATCATGGGAGGCGTTCTCTGCAGGAGTTCCGTCCGGGGTCTGTCTGTTAGCTGAGGGGAGCGGCCCTTCAGACTTGGTCTGCTGCACGTTGCCGCCGGGCAGTGACGGGAATGGCGACATCGGCTTGCTAGGCTCGAAGCCGAGCGCTCGAGATATGCCCTCGAAGTGCTGCTTCATCAGGGCCGACGTGAAGGCCCATGTCGAGAGTGTCATGGCTTCTGGCCAGAGGATCTTGCGCAGCCTGTTGACGGTTAAAGAGTCGACCGGTTGAGTTGACCAGTAAAGTCCGTCATCCTGCATCAGCAAACTGCGCCATGTTAGTACGGGGTATGCCGGCATGTCTAGGGTATGAAATAGAGCACAACCCACCCAGAAGAGTAGTATACCGGTGGCGGACGGTATGGAAAATCTATGTCCAGCCAGTATCTCCGCAGGTTCACCACATTGCCACACCTCGCCGTCAAGGTAGGGTGCCTCTCGACGGCGCTTCGCACCCAATGGGCCAGGTCAGCTGTACACCAGAGTCAGCAGCTATCGCGATCCAAGTCGTACTATCATCCATACCCCGTATATGTTTTGGAGCTCCTTGTCCTTGCTAATCCTCACGTATTGTCGCCACTCCGGGTCGGTGCCCTTGTACGGCGGCTGGCTGACTTGTTTCGTCGTAAACGGGAAGGGGATAAACCATGGCTCGGTCTCCTCATCCATCTCCTCATCTAGCGCCTTCTTTTCAGCGGCCGAAAGACTCTCGTATTCGCGGTCGACATGTCGGAAGAACGGGTTCAGGACTGTCGACCAGTACATTTGCCAGCAGGCAAGCGAGATGCCTGCGCCGAGAAAGAACGACCTGGCGAGAAGTCAGCTGGATTGTGATGGAGCAACGGAAGTAACGGGTGCGCACCTGGCCCTGAATCGAGACTTGGTGACCTTGACCCTCTGGACGACGATAGTCTGTTGGCCTTGGACCTTCGGGGCGAGCGCCCGAGCAGCGAGAGTGCCGGCGCGTGGCCTGAAGAAACGCCACATCGTGTATTCAGAGGGGCACGCCGAGCGACGGCGGCCGTGGTAGGTTCGGTGGCAGGAGGATGTCGTTCTCGTGCAGCGATAGACCGGTCGGGATATCGTAGTCGGGGGAGGTGGACGAAGGTTGGCTGCGATGACTGATGCGAATCGACGTGGGTTGCCCGGCGGAGGTGGGATGGGATGGGATGGGACGGGACGGCAGGCAGTCGACCGTGTAGTAATGCGAATAAGAGGATGAAAGAAGTGACACAGACAGCGCGGCACTTCTAGCAAGGCTGCAGTGGGTTGCCGCGACTCGAATGCAGCTTTTGCTGTTGTTTTTGTTCCAGAGCCAACAGTAGCCCGGGGCGTCTCCAACATCAAACTGAACAACGGCTGCCGAGTCTCTGTGTCTTGCTGCGACCAAGTTCCCGACCCAGTGCAGTGCCTCCGCTCAGGTTCCCGGCCGGAGTTCTAGATGCATGTCGGCGCACAGTGTTTGTTGGTTCCCGCCCCTCACCCCGCCAGTGCATCGACACCCCTGAAGGATGCCTGCCGATGGCGTAGCAGACAGTGTGAACGTCTGGTATGCACGGGGCACCCTCATCCATGGGCAGCACAACCCCTGCTCCACCTCTGAACCCCAAGCAAGGATCAAGCCACACTCGGATAAACGGTCTAGCCGACGGCACTAGCCACCTTGATCCCGCCACGGGGTCGACCCAATGGATCCAGACAGGCACCTGGGACGTGCTGCGACAGCTCCCGTCGACTTACGTGCCGACTCGACGCAGCTTTGGTCTTGAAGATAGCAGCCACCTGCAGCATCAAGCTCGCCCACCCGTCAACAACGCCCCCATCGTCGAATCCATCCCCGAGCTCCATCCACCGCGTTCGACATCATGAAGGTCTCCGTTGGGCTTGCGACAGCCCTGGCTGGCGTCGCGACCGCGCTGTCCTCCGACCAGCCCGCTGACGTATATCTCCTGCAATCGAAGCAGACCTCAGCCTCCAGTTCCGACATCCCATCATTACCACGACAGATTGCCCGCCTCATCTTCCTCCAGCGTCTGTCTCCCGAGGTCCAGCATGGTACCTGGGATCTCCCCGAGACCATGTCCAGCGAGAAGGCAGTCAACTACCTGAACGACTTCGGCCTGTCGCCGCAGGGTCTCTTCAGCAACGCCGCCTCCACCAACCCGTCTCAGCTTGTTGTCATGCTCGAGGGCATCACTGGCGAGGATGCCAAGACGCTTCAGAAGTCCATCGGTGCTGGACCCAGCTTCAGGGTCGGCGATGCACCCTCCGCCGCTGCCAACAGCCTGCTGCTGGCCAACGACTTCCAAAATGTCGGCGTCACCCAGAAGGGCTGCAAGTTCGACAAGGCCATCAACCCCTTCGCCGAGGAGTGGGAGCGGCAAGTCATCCGTCGTCAGATACGACGTGAAGAAGGTAATTTGAATATCAACCTCTATGGATGTCCAAGTGCTAACGCCAGTGGACTCGCAGGACTCCTCCATCATCACCTCACTCTCCGAGAACGCGTCCCTGCTCCGCCAGCTGGCCCAGAATGGCGAGATGGAGACGATCCTCGTTGCTATGCCCGAGTCTTCCCGCAACTCCCAGATTCGTCACTGGTCTTCCAAGCCCGAGGAGCTTCGCCGCCGCCAGGTCGAGTCCGTCATGAAGACCGAGTCCGACAAGCAGGACAAGCCCGCGCCCACGAGCCCCGCTGAGAGCGCCACCCCCTTCCCCGGCCAGATCAAGCGCGGCAGCATCCCCTCTTGCTTCTCGTCGGCCGACGCCTGTGTCAAGGACACCAGGAACTGCTCGGGCCACGGCGAGTGCGTGAACAAGTACCAGAAGGCCAATGGCCAGTCTACCGGAACTTGCTTTGCCTGTGCCTGCTTGTCCACTAAGTCCAACAAGACTGGCAGTGTCACCCACTGGGGCGGACCTGCTTGCAGCAAGGTCGACGTTAGCGTTCCCTTCTGGCTCTTCACTGGTTTCGGTATCGCTTTGATTGGCACCCTCTACTTCGCCATCTCCCTCCTCTTCAATGTCGGCGAGGAGCCGCTTCCTGGCGTCATTGGTGCTGGTGTCTCCAGATCGAAGTAAAGCCATTGAAGACAAGGCTTTGCGAGTTAAGGTGGATTGGAATGAGTGTAGTGACTGTGCTTATAATTGGCAAGTGGTAGTCTGTACCATAGGTGTATTCTCACGCGGCGTTGGCATTGGCAGGACATTTCTCTCTGTTTATGGAGAGGTTATTTCTTAGACAATCAAAGAATGAAGCAATGGTTCCATGAAAGCAGTCTATGCTGGGTATCATTGATTTGCTAGGTGCACGTACGTAACCCAACTAACCCAGGTCGTCTGGATCCGGGCGCTCACTCGGTGTCGTTCCAAGGCTCTCCAGCCCCCTCTCTACCCTTAACTCACTGGCGCCAGCGTTCGTGATCTGTCTTGCCGGAGACTGTGCAGCCGATTCTGCAGCAGATGACGTCCCGACCGCGCTGGTATACTTCTGCCCAGCCTCGTTGAGAAGCTCCTGCACCTCATCCTTTCTGGTCAGGATGCTTTCCTTCTCCTGCCGCAGTTCCTCCACCCGCTTCGTCTTGTCCGCCAACTCCAGCTCCATGGCCCTCATTGTCATCTGTAACCTCGACAGGCACTCCGACAGGTCCGGCAACGGCGTAATTGGGTGGTACCTGGAGGAGTTCCCCGCCGGGTTGGCCTGAGGTTTCCCCAAACCATCCATGCCGGAGCGCGTCTGCGCTGCTTCGAACGCCGCACGCCGCTCCGCCTCAGAGGCGTCTGATTCATCACCAGAGTCGCCCTCGGCCATCTTGATCTGCTCGGCCATCTCGCGCCGTCGGCGGAGCTTTTCTTCCCTCTCGGCCTTTCGACCTAGTGACAGCCCACCGTCCTCCACAAAGTCGTCGAATCCTTCACCGAGATCCTCGTCCTCGGGCACAAGCCGGGTGTCGGCCTTCTTTTGCGTAGCGAAGCTCCGCCCTCATCATCGTCGAAAGAAATGAAGTCGTCGCCAGACTGCTCCTGTGCTAATCTTGCCCTGCGCTCTTTGCGCTCCTGGATCTCCGCGTCGGTAAGGATGTTCGTCTGCTGGGGTCGCGAGCCTAATTCGTCCGAGTTGACGATCAGTGCTCCCTCGAGTTCAGATGCATCCAGGTCCATCTCGTCCTCGTCGTGCACGCGCTGGGATGCAACGTTCTGCGGTGTGTTGGGCGTTGAGTTTTGTAGCTCGTCTAGGTATTCCTTGCTATACCTCGGCCGGTCCTCTTCCTCGTCGCGAAAAGAGCGCATCGGCAGACGGTTCTTGATCGCACTGTTCTCCAAAGCCTGGTGTCCCAGGGTGGCCTTCTTGGGTGTGGTGTACTCGGTCTTTTCCCCATCGTCACCGCCGCCCTGAGCACCGCCAAACGACAGCCTCGACGAAGACTGGCGCTTCTTCTGCTTCAGAGACCCGGAACGGCTGACCGTCGGACGGATCACCACAGGACCGTCGTCCTCTTCATCATCCTGTTGCCCAGGGCCCTTTGACTTGCCCGAGTCGCTGATCGCAGCGCCGCCATTGGAGTCGTCGACCTCGCTGTAGTTGATGCTCTTCGCAGACCTCTGTCGGAATGGTTTTCGCGTGAACTTGACTGCTATCGGCGCACCGTCTGCCCACCCATTAGCCTTGCGAACGGCATCAGCGCATCGTCTCTTGACGGGACTGCAGACTCACCATCCTTCACCGGCCCCGGCGAGCCTTTTGACGCATCGTCGTCCTCTTCGTCGTGGACTTTGATCACACGCGCTTTCCTCTTTGGCGTGAACGAGCTCATCCTGACAGATGATGTAATTTCGGCAGTATTTTGAAGGTGTCGAAGCTCCAACAATTTGAGGCCGCTCAGGTGCCTGGGAACCTCACCTTGAGAACGCGCAGATAAGCTTTCTTATCGCCACGTGACCCACCCAAATTTCGACACCGCCCAGGCCAGGCTCCCCTCGGCAGGCTGCAGACAGAGCATCGATAGCTTCGTCGCGTCGCAAAGCCCATTTCGCGCCTTGATTGCCATCACCCAAACCCAACCCATCCACAACCCACAGACAGACAGCACAAGATGGCGCCCGCACAGCCCGAGCTGAAGAAGGTACGGAGACCCGTTTTCCTCACGGACATTCCCGAGTCTCCGGACTTGTACGATGTACAACCAGATGAATGGAGAGTGCCCACGTTGGCACCTCCTCTATCGGCTCATACCTTTCTTTCCTGGGTCATGATCGCTAACATCCATCGCAGTACCTCGACAAGAGACTGTTCGTCCAATTGAACGGCAGCCGCAAGGTTATCGGTGTTCTCCGAGGCTACGATGTACGACGCTCCTGGTTCTATCGTCTGCGGTTCTGAGCTAACAAGCTCCATAGGTCTTCCTGAATATTGTTCTGGACGAGGCGGTCGAGGAGAAGGAGGGCGGCGAGAAGGTCAGGCTAGGCATGGTCGTACGTAAACCCCTTTCCTATGTCAGATTTGCTATTTCAATGCTAACTCCACCCAGGTCATCCGCGGCAACTCGGTCGTCATGCTGGAGGCACTCGAGAGAATCGGCGGCGACGACCGCCAGCAGAGGGGCTAGATTCCCTAATGACCCGATGGTCGACTTCCACGAGATGCTTTTGCGGGGCTTTTACACTTCGGCGTTTGACGGCACAAAAAGATGCATTTGGTTCCAAGACAAAGGGGCGGGGATGAACTATGGCTAGATACCAGCAAATGTCACATTCAATGCGAACCACCGCGACCGCCGCAGCTGCCATTTGACGAACTTCAGATCTCGGGCGTCCATGCGGCAAAACTCACTTGGCAATATCGGCCCAGGCTTTCTCGTCATACCAATCCATCATGCGGCCGCCGTACTTGCGTACCCAGCCCTTGATGCCGCCCTTGAGGATGACGGCCTGCACAGCGGTCTCGCCGACGTCATCAAAATAATCCTGCAACCAGTTCGCAGAGCGTGGGCCGCGTCCGTTGCTGCTACCTGTGCAACGGCTTCAGCAGGGGGGGAGGGGTCTTTTCGAGTATGTGTGGTGTGTTGTGGACAGAGACGATTAGAGCGGATTGCTACTCACCGCAATAAAATATGACACGCTTGACACCAGCCTGCTTACACAACTCATGGATGACGGGCCTTGTCTGGTACAGAGTCTGGGCGGGGAAGTTGATCGACGTTGATATCGTGCCGCCCTCCCAATCATTCCTGCGTACGTCCACGAGCAGAAAATCGCGGGGACTATCTTGCCCTGCTGCAGCTCTAGCCTCAAGCAACGCCATCACCTCATCGGCCTCGACTTCCAAAGACTTGGCTCTGGGGGCAGGAAACGCTGCCCACCAGGGCGGGGTCTCCGTTGCAGTTGCACCCGCGGCTTCAGCCATGGTTCACTCAGGCGATGCGCCTCGTCGGGTCCGGTCTTGGCTCAGCTGAACAGACAGAGAGAGCTCTTGCAGCAGTTCCTGCGCCTGCTGTGACGCCCGAGATGCTCACTAGGGGTTGCTTTCAGGACACGATCTTGCGGGCGCAGAGTTGCGGGCGTAAATTACCCCAGAATCTGCGAAGGCAAGTCTGAAAGGGGGTTTGGCGGATGATGTGATTTGAGTTGCAGAGCCGCAAAGCCGTGCTGCAGCAGCTTCTCCTCAGCTCAATCTCCAAAATCTCTCGGCACTCTACAGCTGTGGAGAATGCCGCACGGAGACATTTGTCATTCCGGGGCTTCAATTGGCTGCTCATGATGCCATTGAGCCCAAAGACACCTCAGTAACTTTTCGACCCTTGCGCCGTCACAACCCTGATGCACTTTAAACAAACACTGGCCCCCAAAACGCTGGAAAACACCAGACGTCAGTGTCGTGTTGTCTGTGGTGATGCCTCAACTTCACAACTCTTCAAGTGAAGCGGTCTTTTCCCTCGTCTCTCTGCTTCTTCTTCTTGGACCTTCCAACCAGCTGTCGCCCCGCCCACATGCCGAGACTAATTGGCGCATCTCTTATCTCTACCCGTGGGATTCGGGACTGGCTATCTCGACCAATTACATGTTTTGGTGGAGTCCGGCACTCACTCCAGCCTGTTGCCAGTGGCTCCCGTCTCTCGCTTTGCCTGCCGTCCAACAGGTGCGGCATTTGTGCTTATCTCCCGTCGCCAAAAGCTTCCTTTAGAGGCATTCTTTCTTGTTTCTGGGTCGAGGCTACGTTGTATTTTTGATTAAATATTGACAACCGGGCCGGCTCAGTTACAGATGGAGCTGATGGACATATCCATTGACCTCAAGGATCAGCCGTTACCGGAGAGAATTTGCACGCCGCGGTCAATTGCTCGGAGATGTCACAAGTGTCATCTCGGCGTCCTAGATGGCTTTGAACACCGAACGGGACATATGGGGTACCATCTGACGGCCTTCTCGCATTTGCGACAGAAGGATGATGCCAAGGGCATTCTGACGTTTGTGAGGGTGCTTCATTCGATGATGTGCGCGCCCTGTCTAACAACATGGCTTCCTTCATGTCTATCAAATCTCACAGGGCGCACACACGCGGGACAATCTGTGAATTGCTGACCGTCATCATCATGCAACACCTCTTCTCCAGGTCTCCCTGCAACACCTCAACGAACCGCTCACGCCGCTCATCGGCCTCCATGCTGACATATACCAACCTGTTTGTTTGTCTTATCGCAACGTCTCGGAGAGAGCCGGTGAACCAACACTCCGACCCCAGTTTCTCTCCATCGCATGCCGCTGCGTTCCCACAATGAGCGCCGAAAGGGCGAAAGGGCGCAGACGACAACCCGATACCGATGCCCAAGAAACAACTTCTCCATCCCATGTCCACCTTGTTTCCCCCACTGCGGCACCCGGAGGCCAAGAGGACGGGGACAGATGGGATATCGCCCCGCCACCGGGGTAAAGAAGGGTAAGGAACCGTTCCTATCTTCCCGCCCTGCGCCGCCTCCACAGATAAGACACCACACCCAATGACTCGGGACCCTCGCGCCCGACGACTGCTCTGTGCAACGTCAAACTGCATGGCCACCACATGGTGAGCCGTGGAGCTCCCTGGGAGAATCGACATGGCATTTCTTTCGCACCTGCTTCTTCAGGTAAAGCTGAACGACCGGGAAACTCTCCGATGGGCTAGGTTCTTTGTCTGTCCGAGGCGACCCTTGATGATGTTTGCTGTAAGCCAGCGAAGCTGCGCAAGCCGACACCGCCTCACGTAATTGTTCGATGACCAATATTGTGGTGTTCATGGATCAGGTCACTTCCAATGCTGTTGTCCGTGGTGGTTCGGCGAGTCTTGCGCGTCGGACGGAGACATCCATAGACCGGTCCCGGCCCGGGCATCTGGATTGACGACACAGCGATTGCAGTTCTATAAAGACCTGTGGGCGTATCACCAACATGAAGATATCCAGAGACTCCTTCTCCTCACGCCAATCTCACCTGGACAACCTCAATTCGGTCCTTCTGATCTCGCAATGTCTCGGTGGCTCCTCTCTTTCGTCGCCGGAAGCGCCCTCGCGGCTGCTTCTGGTCTTCCCCTGAAGCTCGAGACTCGTCACGCAGTCACCTCTCGCGTTTCCAACATTCATCTGACGATTGAAGAGCCCGTTGATGGATCCGTCACCTTCACTTACGGATCTTGCCGCGGCGTCTCTCTTGACGATGCTCACCACACCATCGTCAAGTCCGAGGTCCGCGACTCCCAGCGCCTCGTCTGGGTCCTCCCTGAGGATGCCAACTCCGACGGCTGTATCTCCGCTTGGAGCGTTTCCGGCTCCTTAGTTGGCCGAAGTGAGCCTCAGACTCTTCACCACAGCTGGAAGCGTCGTGCTGCCAAGAGATGTAAGCCAAAACCACTAGCCTCCATTCCGCTCAAACACTGACATCAGCCCAGCCATCCACATGAGCAACGAGACTGGCTTCGACACCCTCGGCGCCTGGTTCGAGGGTGTTAACCTCCTCAAGGACAAGGAGCCTGCCGCCGTGGACGTTGACGCTGCCAAGTCTAAGCAGGTCGCCATTGTAGGCGCCGGCATGGCGGGACTGATGTCCTACCTCGTCCTGTCTCAAGCTGGCATGACCAACATCAGCATCATCGAGGCTGGCCAGCGCCTTGGCGGTCGTGTGCACACCGAGTACCTCTCCGGCGGCCCCTTTGACTACTCCTACCAGGAGATGTGCTTCCCTGAGACCTACGTCGACCCCAAGACCAACGCCACTTACAACATCTCTGACCACCAGCTCGTCTTCCAGCTCGCCGCCGAGATGAACGAGCTCAACAACCACGACACGAACCTCAGCGTCGACTTCATCCCCTGGATCCAGTCCAACATCAACGGCCTGTCTTACAAGAACGGCATCAAGCTCGCCAACGGCCTGCCCCTACCCTCGCCCAGATTTCTGCCAACTCCTCGCTCGCCGTCGCGACCGTCTACGACGATGCCACCAACACCCTCTCCGAGGAGCAGGAGAAGTACTTGCCCGGCAGCGACTTCTCCGTCGCCATGGCGAAGAACATGTTCAAGGCCCACGGCGAGTGGGTTCGCAACGGCCTGAATGGCTTGGGCGGCGACACCTGGTCTGAATACGCCTTCATGGTGAACTACCTCAAGGGCTCCCTCAACTCCACCGACGCCCTCGGCATGTACTCTGCCACCTCTTTCTGGGATACCCTCTACGAGGGCATGTACTTCGAGGCCGCAACCTACAGGACCATTGATGGTGGCCTCAGCCGTCTGCCCCTGTCTTTCCACCCCCTCGTTGACGACGTCACCACCATGGACCGCAAGATCGAGCGCGTGCAAATCACCGAGGACTCCAAGGTCAACCTCCAGTGGCGCAACAACTTCACCGAGAAGACGTTCCAGAACGCCTCCTACGACTACGCGCTGATGGCTGTCCCCTTCTCCATCATCCGCAAGTGGCGCCTCCCCTCCCTGCCCCTGACCATCTCCAACGCCATCAAGGAGCTCCCCTACACCAGCGCCTGCAAGGTCGCCCTCGAGTTCTCCGAGCGCTTCTGGGAGCACTATGAAAACCCCATCGTCGGCGGCTGCAGTACCACCTCCGACATCCCGGGCATCGGCTCCACCTGCTACCCCTCGTACAACATCAACGGCACCGGCAAGGCGACGATGCTCGCCAGCTACATCTCCGGCGACTGGGGCCACCGCTGGGCGTCCGTCTCCGAGGCGGAGCACGTGCAGTACGTCCTCGACGCCATGGTCGAGATCCACGGCGAGAACACCCGCGAGCTGTACACCGGCAACTACAACCGTCGCTGCTGGGTGCTTGACCCCCTCGAGAGCGGTTCCTGGGTCAGCCCCGTTGCTGGCCAGCACCAGCTGTATATTCCCGAGTACTTCAAGACGTACGACAACGTGAGTGGCCAGCCCCTTCGCAAATCTCTTGTGGCAACTGAAATTAACACTGATGCAGATGATCTTCATCGGCGAGCACACCTCCTACACGCACGCCTGGATCGCCTCCGCTCTCGAGTCTGGCATCCGTGGCTCCGTGCAGCTGCTCCTCGAGCTCGGTCTTGTCGACGAGGCCAAGGCCGCTGTCAACAAGTGGATGGCTAGATGGATCGACATTGTAAGTTGACCAGCCCCTATCCAAACAGGCCGCGCCATAGCTAACCTCGCCTTTAGTAATTCGATATAATGGTAATTAGTAGTTGCTATCACATGGATAGGCTTAAACGACACGGTTAATGAGGGGGCGTACATACGAGGCGTCCGAAATTCGCCGAGGGATGGCGAGAGTTAATTACATAGTGTGACGAACTTATGAATGAAAAGTACATGAACCATCTCATACCCGAAAGACCATGGAATGGTTCTAGAACCAACATGAGTGACATGCACGCTCGCCTTGGCACGAACACTCCAAAAGAGTAGATGGCCCAGATGCGATGGCCCAGTAAACAAAAGACGACAATCCACAAGGCCCTGCACAGGAGATCCTGCTCGTTCCACCCACCCCCGGCCCCACGAGACCGTTTTCTGACAGATGCTGTTGGAGCTGTCGCCCTGCTTGATGGTTGCGCCCGAATCCCATGTTCTCAGCCTTGCAGGCGTCTAGCCATGGTCCGATCGATCCACCGAGGGGAACAGGGGTTCGGCCGGACCCGGAAGAGGATGGTTCGGCATCTGCTGATGCGCCGCATTCATGCAGCGCCTGACCGATCCTTTGAAGAGTTTGTCATTGGCAGCCGCGATTTTGTCATCTCACCCCTGCAGCCGCGCAGGTTCATCTTTTCTCTACAACAGGGTAACGTCCGGAATCTGCAAGAGTCGAAAGATCTTCTTGCTACAGGGACCAGATCTAGTACTCTCGTCATTCGTGCTGAAAATGTGACTATGCAAGAAGTTCGTTCTCGTCTCGCTGGAGTCTAGCTTCGCTCGTCTCAAAAAGCCGCGGGACTCCGGACTGGGAGAAGGGCACGCCGTCTCGAACAATTTTTGCCAGCCCCTTGGCCGTTAGGAGGATGAAGGCCATCCCGTGGCCGTTGAACCCTGCGGCAATGTACTGCCCGGGTTTGGACGGGACTGCGCCAACGTGGGGCAGCTGGTCATTCGTGTACTACATCTCGTCAGGTCTCGGCCGAATTTGCGACGTGATAGAGGAGTGCTTACCCCCATGATTCCCGTCCAGACTTTGTCGACCTTGGCTCCGCTGTTTTCCCAGCCGTGGAAGTTTCTCTGCATGTAGTCATCAAAGTACGTAGCAGCTGGCTCGATTAGGTTTGAGTCATCCCAGACATTGTACCATTGATCAAGACGCTTCGGATAGAACTCCGTCCTGCCGCCGCCAACAATGATGCTGCCGTCCGGTCGAGTTACTTGGTAGTCGTACAGACCCGGACCGTGACGGAGGGAGTAGGTAGAAGGAAGGTGCGGAGGATGCGTGCCTTCTGGGACGGCCACATGGCTGCAGATCCCCCGAGCTGGGATGATGCGGTCCTTGTACTGGGGAAGCAGCGAGGAGGTGTACGCGTTGGATGCAAAGAGAACAGTTCTGGCTCTAACGACACCTCTAGGGGTGGTGACCGTCCAGAACCCGTTGTCTTGGGTGTCAGAGACTTGGGTGACGGGAGTATGCGTGTGAAGCTGGGCTCCCTTGTTGACGGCTTGTGACAAGAGGGACATGACAAACTTGTAGGGCCTGCAAGGGTCAACGTGGTTCTTCCTTCGAGACGTCTCTAATGGGACCATACCAAATAGAGCCGGCCTCGAAAGCGAAAGCAGTCGTGGCGTCCTTGACACCGGAGAAGGTCTCGGCTGCCTTGCCCTCGACGGTGTGAACCAGCTTAGCTGTTGGTGATCCTAGCTGAAGCAGCTCATCGATGCCTTTCTTGAACGGCAGGGCGTGCTCATCCTTTCTGAGAACAGCCATGGAGGTAGTCACCCTGAAGTCACAGTCAATGTTCTTCTCCCGGACCAGGTCTCTGACGGCGTGGAGGTTGGCAAGCTCAAACGAGGCCATCTCATCAGCTGCCTCCTGTCCGTACTTCCTAATCAGGCCGGGGAGACCCTGATAGAGGTCGGGTCTTACGTGACCGCCTGCTTAGTGTTAGCCTGGGCTATTGCACATGGGGAAGTGGCTTACCTTACCATTACGAGCCGTCGCCCCCGAGCAAGCTTGCCTGGCTTCGAGGATGGTGATGGATGGCCGGGAGGATTCATCGAGGCCCTCGAGGATGTAATGGGCTAGAGCTGTCCCGGTGTATCCAGCGCCGATGATGACGATATCCTGCTCTGCTGGCAACGTCTCGGAGCTCTGATAATTGTCAAGCTCGTGCAGCTGTGATCGCCAGTAGGGCACCGTGGCGTTTGGGACCGGGAATGGAGTCGTGGACATGGTGGAGCTGGATGATGTGATGAGAGATGAGAGGAGTGCGTTAGTGGGAAAGGTTCCGGTTGAACGGAAGCCAATCAAGGAGTCTTTTAACGGCCCCGAAGAGATTGCGATTGGCCTAGGAAAAGATGCAAAGTGGCCAGTATCAAATACAAACAAACACTGATGGAGAAGAGAGGGCCGCAGAGGGCCGCAAATAGCTCGAAAGGGCAACTTGCAGGTCCGAAAACGCGGGGCGGGTGGCTGTTACCTCCGCATCGCCTCGGAGCCGACCGCCGGCCACCGGTCACTGCATCCACTATCCGTACTATGTACCTAAGCGAGTGCCGGCAGAGAGGAAGGAGCGCCCCCCAAGACACGGGATGCATGGCAACTTCCATCTCTGGTAAAGGTGCTTTAGTGCACCTCACCTGTCAAGTTTCACCATCTCAACCTCAACTCCAACTCCATCCATCCATCTACAACACTCTTTTTCAACGTCGACCATGATTCTTCTATTCAATCTCCACTCCAGTCGGACCCTTGCTTTGCGAATGCATGACTCGCGGCATCGTCAGATTCGCTCTCTTATGCCGCGCTAACATCGTTCGCTTATTGCGGAGAGATGGCCTTCAATCACGCTACCGCCAAAATACCATCGCCAGCCCCTGTCCTTGCTTGCACCTGCCATCGTGTCGTACCCATTCCTTTGGGTTCATGATGCATGAACGTTGGACACGTGAACGGTGAAGCTGTCAAACTGTCATTCCCGGTGGCAAACTGCCCGCCACGAGGCTCTGGGGTGCTTCGGCGTGGGGTTATCGCGACACGTGCGACGACTCGCAAGGGAATCAACAGGACGCCTGCTTTCAAGAGAACCGTCTTCACCGCCTTGGCCGTCAAAGTTGGTTTGTCGGTGAACGTTTCCCTGGCATGATGGCAGGAGGAGTGTTTCCATTTCCCTCGGAGATCTAGTCCGACCCCGACGATCCTCCATCACCATGCCTTCTGATGCCCATCGCGCGCGGCCTGGGACCACACCGCATTTACGCTTCTTCTTGTCCAAGAGGGACCGGTCTCCGCTCATCGAACCATCCAGCTGGAACAACTTTGTGCTGTACTCTCGCCACCGACATCTTATCCGATCCGATAACGAGTACTCCCTTAGAAGCGAGTCATGATCCAAGGGCAGAATTTCGATACCCAACACCATTTGAATGGGTGGGATTCTCGCGATCGGGTTCGGCATTCTGAGGTGCCACTAAGTACATCTCGCAAATCTCAGCGTTTCTGATTGAGATGATTCGACATCGAAAAGAGACCTTACCGATAGCTGCCAAGAAGAGCCTTTGGTGCATAGCTCTCTGGCGGCAGCTTCTTCAACATCTTCTCACTGGGACCAAGCTTCTTTGAGACTCTGTCGCTTTGAGATACGATACTGCTTATGATCCTCCCGAGAAGCAGTGACCGATGTCAATCATGGTGTTTCCTAAAACGGGCCAGTCGTACAAGCCTTTTTCCCCGTTCTGGGACGGCAAACGTCAAGGATGCAAGGAACGTCGGCCACTGCCGACATTGACAACCCAGAGAGACCCCACGTTTATTGCATGAATGGTCGGTTAGCTGCCGAAAGTCGCCTCCCGAACTTGGGGTGTTGGAAGTGGGACAAGTCCTCAACTTCATCGTCATGCAGTGCAGCCATTGTCCCCTCCCAACGACCTCTTTTCAACTTCATCTCATCACACGAGACACATTTTCACTGCCGATAACGCTCCTACAGAGTCCTACGGTGTATTGGCGCGTTGGCGGCCCCTGGCTGCCCCTGGCTGCCCCATCCAGCGTGCTCCGATCCGCCCCGAGGTTTGCTCGCTGCCAGACAGCATTTCTCGTCAGCAGCACCGAAGGATCTATCATAGTGGGCTCGCTCCAGAGCAGGCTCGGACCATATCGACATGTCGGGAGCAGATCACAGCGACAAACAGATGCGGCGGAGCCATCTGCAAGGCACGGATGCCAGCATGACGTGCTTTCGATTGTTCGTATTGTTCGTGCACGAATGCCTCAGCCCCGGGCAAGGTGAACCCATGGAGTTTCCACTTCAATGATCAACAAGTGTGCACGGGCTCGCTGCCCCAGCCTTCCAGTTGGAAATTTTCAGCCATGATTTACATTTCTGCTGAAGACAAGCGCTAGAATGATGGATCTTGGCCTTTAGCTGACAGCGGGTACGAGCTCAGGATTCTGCATGCGGCCCCGTGGGCCGACGTCGCAATATCTATTGGAATCGACAGACGCAAGATATATCTGGTTGATAGATCACATTTCTTTTTGCGAGTGTCCCACGCGAAGAGCATGGAGGCCGGAAATTCCGTGGGTCGTTCGGCCAGTTCTTAGAGATTTGTTCAGCCAGGTTCGTGGAACGGTGGAGCGAGCCGGCATCGTCGGGGCCGGAGAAATCGGCCGAACGGAGGCGCTGACCCGACAGCCAGATACTTGACGGCATGCGATTCATTGAGTATCTACCTACGGTAAAGCACTCCTTCTTCGCGACCGAATAGTCGCGCGCGACAAGCAAATTCGAGCGAGATACCAAGCTCTTACAGGCATGGGATGAGCCGATGCGAAAACGAAGGCTCGCAGATGTCCTTCGAGAACCCAAGACAGACGCATTTGCAAACCAAATCATGCGGAATATTTCAACGATGGTCTAGCTATCTTCATCTACTCAAGAGGATTGGAAGGCTGAATATGAAGTTGGCATGGCCATCGCCCCGAATTCAAACGTACGGATTTCGGACTCACATACAATTCCGAGAGATGTGGGCTCTCAAGCTGTGCAGACAGCGCGGCCATCTTCTCGTGCGGCTCAAAGATTAGCCCGAAGGGCTAGAAAAGCTTTATGCAAGCTTCCAATGTTAGCCTTGTGGCGAGTACGAACTCGGGGCCTTTCTATCTGCTTCAGGCTGACGAACCGGTAATGGATACGTCTGCCTTCTTGTTGGCGGTAGCCGCCGAAGATCGCTCCGCGAGAAGCGAGATGTGGGGTTTGAAGGATCATGCCAACGTCAGAAAACACCCAAGGACGTCGACGAAAATCTCAGCCGAGGCAATATCACCTATGTTCTAGGGTCGAAGAGGCAGGTATCTGCATGCTCCTAAAGTCAGCATTAGCGTGAGTCGCTGTTGCAGTTTTCCAGTGGCGTCCTCCACAGTCGGCCCCACGACATTGACGGTCCCGTCCATGCAGATGCCGGTGCGTTCGACAGCATCCGTACTTCACTCGAGTTGGGACTTCGTGATGGGTCCAGCCTGCTAACTAATCAACAAGTCGTTGGCGACATGTTGATGCCTGGAACGTGGAGGTCGTGCAGGATATGGTGCGATACGTGAGCAGCCCTCGTCTCGCTTGACGATTGACTGAGCAAACATGTTTCATGAGAGACGTTTCCTGGCCAAGTTGGCAGAGATTTTCAACGGTGTCGGCTCGTCAAATGCTTGCCTGCGTGCCTGCTCGGCATTGGCAGAAAAACTGTGACCGGGTCCAGTCAAGGCTACTTACATACATACCGTTAGTGGCTTTGCCGAGGAGAAACCCGTGACGCCTTCACATTGCTTTTTCTAAGCGTAACATCGTGGGAGCCATGTGGCTTAAGGGCCTGGTTTGATGCTGGGAGTCCAAGCGGCTCCAGACCGCAACCGAAAAGTTTGCTTGTCAAATATCAACTGGCGAACGGGCTTGTTTTTCTTCTTTCCAAGCAGAAGGTGTGTGGCAGAGTCGACGAAACAGGCATGGTTGTCGGCGAGAGACCATGTTTGCTTGTCATCGCAGGTCGCCGCTACCGCCCATGTGCAACACGACGCACAGCGTAGCTCGGCTGGCATCCCAGCAATGGACTGCGACCCAGCAAAATGGAAAAATTCTCATGGACCCGAAATTGACCAAAACCTTGGTCACACTTACATTGCATCAAGTCTCATCTTCGAGGCTGCAAAAAGCAATCTAACGGCCGCCACAACGCTGAAGAGCGCCTCGCGTTGATGGGCTGGTGGCGTCGACGCATATGCAACGAGCAAACATTTTCTTCTTTGCTTGAGCTAGCAAAGCGGAAAGCACCTCGGAAACGACATGTCATTTTGAAGAGAAGCCTTTGCGAGTTAGTGCGCCTCGGTTGGTTGAGGGCGGTGGTTGGACTTGGGCGCCCGCTAAACCTTTCGGAACATCCTCTACGACGCCCTAATCCTGAGATGGTCGGCCATCCACCGACCACCGAGAATCCTCGGCTTCGAAGACGATGCGCCATGTTTGCATACGACGCGTGGGGAGAAGCGTCTTATTGCAATGTTTGCGTATCATTTGACACCTGTCACAAATGATGAAGGAGAGGGGGCCGTTCGAGCTTTGCATATCAGCCCCCACCCGAAAACCTCGTCTGTTGGTTGGTCCATCGAGATCTTCTCAAGATCTCCATCATTGGAGCTGAAGAGTGGACTTGGCCGGTGGAGGTCACATTGACAATCTGACAATCGCGTGTAGAGAGGACTTTGATCCGCTGACGGCTGCCAGTTCAAGCCCGGGCGACCAGGCCACCGTCAGGGGGATCATGCGGGGTGATTCGGGGGCGGTTGATGAGCTTTACAGTGCAAACCCCGGGGAATCCCGACTTGGGCGCCGTCGACAGGTGATGGCGCCGACCTCTTGACACCATTGTGCACCGAAGATGAAAGCGACGGAGATGAGGCTGAGAGATCGTGGCGTGACGAAACACCGCCAAAAAAGCGTCTCGACATACTACGTGCTCTGTCCAGAGACCGATCTTGGAAAACGCCGTGGCCAATGCAGGACCCAACAAACTCTTTGATCGATCAGCACTGCATTTCTGAAGCAGAATCAAGCAAACACACATCATGTCTCTTCGTACATCGTTCGTGCATCAAGTACTTTGTACGAGCGAGCCGGCAATGGATGGGACATTAAGACCACTCCACCCGATCCTTCGGGCTCAAGTTGAAATCCAGGGAAGAAAGGGTGTGTGATTGCAACTCCACCACGTTGTTGGTGAAAGAGTCAGCAAAAGTCTGTTTCTGATGGGCTCATTGCCGAAATCGCATTTGAGCTGCAATCTCTGAGATGAGATTCGAGTCGAGCATCATCGTATCCAATATCCATCTCCAAGATCTGAAAGCACATTCATCCGCAATTGAGTGGGCAGAAAATGAGCCAGGAAAAGACGGCTCGCAGACTTTTACCCCGTCGGAATTGGGGTCTCAACATCCGCCGAGCTTCCAACTGAAGGAAAGTCACAGTGTCGGTGGCTCTTTTCCCTCCGACCCCTGGCTGAGTCTCACTCGTCGTTTTCTCTCTGCGTCTTCCCCCAGCAACTGCAGTACAGAGCCGATGCGTGCTGCAAGCTGCACAGCGTTTTCATGGATTGATATTGGGACAATTGGGCGCACCGTGGGCCCCAAATTAGGCAATCCGGAAGCCGCAAATCTCATCATACGAGTTTGCAATTGCAACTCGGCAATTCCCTGCTGTGGCGTGTTGTTTTCTCCACTGGACATCGCGTGTCACTGACGTCTGTTAGGGACAAGGGACTAACAAGGGGACCACACAAACCTCGTCCATCCGCCTCCATCACCGCCCAGGGTTTCCTGTCCGACGGCTCAAAATTTTCTCTGCTCCAACCTCCGGCCAGCGCGTAGGATTGACGCGATGCGAATGGACCAGTGAGAACTGACAGACGGACTGAGCAATACCCACGCCCGGCTGTGGCCTCCACGAGCCCAATTCTTTTCGCCCTTCGTGTTCGATCACGGCTCCATTGATACTGCTGCAAGTCACAGCAGCAGACCCCATCCGCAATTATCCTCTTCCTCTCGACCGCCGACGATGAGCTCGACCCAAGACCGTTGCAAGCGTGCCTACGGGATATCCACCGTTAACCCGCCTCTTAGCGCACTTCTAGAAGGGGCGCTCCCGACCAACGCCGCCTCGGTATGCTCGGCAGCTCACGGGCGGTGTCCCACTGGAGAGGCTTCGGGGTCATGCTCAGGGTCCAGTCGGCATCCTTGCTGGCGTCTGTTAGCCCTCCTGCGGACCCCTGGTCTCCTGGGACGTTCCTGGGACTCCCCGGCCTTGTACCACCGACCCAGACAGGGCTGACTCTCAATCGCTCTTCGGTTCATCGCGAACCACCGTTTGCCATTGGCGCTATTCATGGGCAACCGTCAACGGTACGTATGTACAAGCTGCCTTCTCCATGGGCCTCTGACCCTTGGATCCATGCATGGGGGGCCCCTTGAGCTGTCTTCTAATGAGGAGCCCAGCTTTCTTTTTACACTACGGCATACAAATCATACGATGTATATCCATCGAGACGGCGGTGCCTGATTCGAAGCCTGCAAGCCGCGAGGACTTGAACGCACGCGGGCCTGCGAGTGCGAGACGAAGGGGACGAGGGGGAGGGGTGAGGCCGGGCGACCTACCATGAGGTCGGAGTGGTTCTCCGGAAACCCAACTGAGACCGCAACAGAGAGAGAGGTTATATATCTTTCGTGGGCGTCCCGAGTCGAGCGCTCTCAAGAGAGTGGCTGCGTGCTTGTTGTTCCAAACCCTTGGATCCGGCTCTCTTCTACTTAGGACTTCTACCATTGTCCGTGCCATTTTTTGATACCCCCTTCCCATCCGCACCCCTGTTCACGCCGGCGGCCCCAGAGATCCATACTCCATCCCATCTCGTGCCGTCCTCCTAGATTTACAAGCAAGCAGCCGGAAGGCTTCCTTTTTTTGGTTCGAGGAACACCCGCGATCAGCTGAGGATTCGAACTTCATCTTCAGCAAACTGAGAGCCCCGACACGACAAGCTTTTCCTTCGCCTGATATTCCGTCACACAGTCACAGTCATGGCCTTGACATACAAGCAATCACAGCTGGTCAGGGGGACTATCCCTGCCCTCCGTGAGCACGGAGAGACCATCACATCCATTCTACGCCAACATGCTGCGCGCTCACCCTGAGCTTCACGACCACTTCAACAAAGTCAATCAGGCTAACGGTCGTCAACCGCGCGCCTTGACGGGCGTTATCCTTGCTTTTGCTTCCAACCTCAACCACATTAGCGAGCTCATTCCCAAGCTCGAGCGCATGTGCAACAAGCACTGCTCGCTCGGCATCCAACCCGAACATTATGACATTGTCGGCAAGTACCTCATTCAGGCTTTCGGTCAAGTCCTCGGCCCAGCCATGACGCCTGAGATTCGGGAGGCTTGGACGAAGGCCTACTGGATTCTTGCCAAGATGCTCATCGGCCGCGAGGCCCAAATGTACCGCGAGTTTGACGACGACAAGTGGAAGGGATGGCGCAAGTTCCGCATCGAGCGAAAGGTTGCCGAGACGGACGACATCTTCTCCTTCTACATGGTCCCAGTAGACGGCAAGCGTCTCCCAGACTTCTATCCTGGCCAATACACCTCCCTCCGCTCGACGATCCCGGGCCTCGGACATCTGCAGTCCCGCCAATACTCTCTCAGCGACTCTCCTCGGCCCGACTACTACCGCATCACCGTCAAGCGCGATCAAGGCGTCAAGGTCGGCAAGGGTCAGGCCGTCTTCAACCTCAACCCGGGCGTCTTCTCGAACTTTCTCATCGACGAGAAGAAGCCTGGCGACATTGTGGAGTTAACGCACCCCACAGGCGACTTCTTCTTCGACACGCACGCCGCCGGGACTCTTCCCGTTGTCCTCATCTCTGCCGGCGTTGGTGTCACACCGCTGATGTCCATCTGCAACACCATTATTGAGCGCCAGGCCGTCCGCCCCATCTCATGGATTCACTGCTCGGCGCGCAATGCCCCGTTTGAGGAGCACATCCGCAAGATTGCCTACAGCCGCGCCAACTTCATCACTAAGTTCTTCCGGTCCCAGATTGCCGATGTCGAGGACGATGATTCGTTGTCTTCAGCAAGTGACTTTGGCCTTCGCATGGACCTTGCCCGGATAGATCCCGCAGAGCTCTACCTCGGCCACGGTGGTGCTGAGTACTATATTTGCGGCCCCGAAATATTCATGGTTGAGATGTCTCAGTACTTGCTTGATCGGGGAGTCGATCCCGCCAGAGTCAAGTTTGAGAGGTTCACTACCGGCGACTTGGAGATGAAGCACTGAAGGCGTAAAAGCGTTGGTAACACAGCTGCACTTTGGCTGACTGTGGATTTGATTTAATGGGAGAACGGAACAGGACAGTGAGGATTTTGGTTCAAGGAACGTGGCGGAGTTTCATGAGTTGAGAAACGGTCTATCTGGGAAACGGTTCAATGTTTAAGCGGCCACATTAATGTTTGGTCAGTTAAAGGAAGACACGGAGGATGGGTGGTATTCGTTGATTTTGAGTATCTGGGCCGGAAGGGTCAAGTAAGCGTGCTCGTTTGCGCTCCAAAGAAAAAGAATCTTCTTGCCCTCCACTGCCGCGACCGACTCACTTGCTGTTGACTCCAAACGCTGCGAAAGTGGACTTGTCAAACGCCGTCATGGCTGTTGCCTAAGCAGTGTGCAAAGATGTGATCGCAAAGCAAGTGCTTTGGTGCCGATTCATCACCAACTCTCGCTGTCTATCCTGCGAATATTTGACATCATACGAGAAAAACTGGATTGGGCGCCGCATAATGCAACTGCCTGACTAGTTTACTATTTATTGACGCCTTTGACTCTCTTAGAGCTTTTTACGGGGTACTTAAACTGGGGGCTTTGAGGGGCGGAGAATGGCTGGGGTTCTTTTTCTTGCGGTGGGCTTCGGAATTCCCATTGCAACCTGGGCTGGGTCTTACACACACATATCGCACTCGATTCTTATATCCACGCAACTCATCACGAACGTCTTCCGTTGGTCGGGGGGTTGGTTTTCGTCCACAACATCCCATAACTGCGTCTGACGTCGCTCCGCAAGCGAGAAGGCTTGATGGAGTACAACGCATCTTTCCCCCCTAAATGGGGCACTTGAGATGTCTGGCCGATGCGCAGCAAAACGCGATCTCACGCTTCCCCTTGCCTTTCCCATCGGGATCGGAATTTCGATCAAATGCGCCGAACACGTACGGATACACACGCGCACACACGCACACAACACAGACGGCATAAAAGGAGCAGAAACGCTTTGCCGGGTAACCTCCGTGATGACGAGAGAGCATTGTTACCTAGCGTGAGGCACAGCCTACCACAACCGAAAGTCTCCCCTACTATTGATGTCAGTCCCCTGCGAGATCGTGGTCAAGTTACTATCGGACTTCACAGAGAAAAGTCGGATTCTGGTCTCCTCGACTGTCCCGTCCTGCGGCGACCTCTGCGGCTCATGTCGGCTTGACTCGTTGGGAAGGAGAACCCGCTCATCGAGACTGATCATCGACGATGACGCCAGCTTTTACTGTGTCCTCCGCAGGCTCCCCTCGCTCCCAATGCTGCTCATTTTGTTGCCCTGCAGCGGGACCTAGAGCTAGTGCACTGCTTGCTGGGAATCCGCAATCCACTCCGTCAGCAAAGGCCAACGGCTATGCCGCCGTTTGAATCTTCAACGGCGTCCGTGCCAACCATACTAGATCCCGCTCGCCCGCTGGAAAGGAGCCCGCAGCAGATAATCTTTTCATATTAAATGCTCTTCAAAATTCTGCTCTCACCTGCCGGTACTTGGGAGAGTTTTCTCGCGGCCACAGGGGGGGGGGGGGGACACAACAATGACAAAGGAGAAAAGATTCCAAGGAAAAATCCCTCTAGCTTGATTAGACTTTGGGAGTGCACATGGCGGTCAAGAGGAGAAAAATTCCCCGGTGATGTCGCAGTAAATGAAGAAAAACGTCAACTGCCAAGGAAACTCTCTCTCAAGTGAAGGAAGGGGGGGGGGGGTTGTCTTAGACCGCAGGGGCAGAGGAAACAAGTCCCAGCAAACTCAACTCAGGAGCCAGTTCCGGACACCGCCTGCCTGCCTGCTTGCTCTAGGGGCTCCGGTCACCCATGCGTGTTATCCGAAACCTCATATAGGGAAACATTCGCCGCGGGACGGCGGGTTCGTCGGAAGACAGGTTGCTCAACAAGGTGTTGTTTCCGGTAGCATTGCGGCCTAGGGGGGGCGCTGTCGCTGTCGCTGTCGCAAAACAGAACCTACGCGCGCGCGCGCGCTGAGCTGAGCTGAGCCTCCGTATCGGGGGGCCGTCGGTGACTGACCCTGAAAAACCACCCCCCGGCCGCATCAGATGCTCGTCAGGCGCCGCCACGACGCTGCAGGGGCTCTTGGAAAAGGCACCGTACCTAAGGAAGCATTTCGTTTCTTCTTCTGGTTCGTGCACTGTTATGCGAGTCGGAATAATGGCATGTTTATCGGCAGTGCATTTCCCTATTTGTGATTTGCGATCAAAGTTTCTTTTTTGTCTTGTCAGAGGTTGATGTCGAGAGAGCCCAAGTAGGTCGCTGGCGTTTCGGTCGGCAGTTGGGAGGCTCGGTGTAACCCTTCGGCTGTATTAGTGAACTGCGCAACGTGGCTTCGCTGCAACGTGAAGTCGGAGCTGTCATTTTGACAAGCACACCTCACCGCTCATGATGAAAGTGTAATTTTTGTTGTGAAAAAAAGAAAATCACAGGATCAGGGAGTCGAGGATTCCGAGCGTCTCGGGTCGTGGATGCTTGGCATGCTGCTGAACCTGAGGACCTTGCTGGATTATGTATTTGACACAACCCGTTGAAAGGACTGAAGCAACGAGTATGTCACTCGTAACTTGCCATATTTGAACCATTGCGAAGTTTACATCTTCCAATAAGCCCTTCGATCTAACGACGGGTCCACGTGCATGCTACAACGGCAGGATGCCGACCACATTGGACGGCAAGGCATGGTGGCCCCTTTTGATCATGTTCCTTCAACATAAGTGTTAGAGCGCTGATTTTTCTACGTCATCTCGGCTCTCCAGACTCAACTCGTAAAGTGGCACAACATAGGTTCGCCGCACTCATGTCCACATGAGCATCTGATAGGGATCTTGGGTCTGTGTTGGTTGGGAAAGGGTCACACAGCCACAGGATATCTTTTCCCCGTAACAAAACCAACGAATCGGAGCTTCTTAAGAGACTTTCTTTCAAGTATATTCTTCTCAAGTTTATGTGCTTGGCCCTTGACTTTGAGTAATACGGTTCGAAATGCTAAGCACTAGGCTTGTTCAAACTTTTAGCAGAAGTGCTGTTTCTGAAGCCATAACTCAAGTCTATCTTGACCTCTGGCAGTGAAATCTTAGTATCTTTCTTGATGTATTTATTTGAACGGCCACAAAACAGTTTGATATCGAGAGATATCTAATATCACATGTACCTAAAGCTAGGCCTTTGAGTGCTGCGTCTTTGGAAATAGTACTCCTCAAGAGCTAGAAACTGGTACACTATTGTGGTGGCGTGGCATGAGGATTTGAAAGCTATTAGACTGCAAGAATTGCTTTGTTCACAAACGGTGAAAACAAGACTGCTGCACTACAGAAGAGTTCGCTGGCGTTTAAGCATGATTGCAATAGCAGAGATGGGAGAATGTGATCAACTCGGAGGCGTGGTAAGTACTCACACAAAACGTTTTACGCCATCATGTGCAGTCTCTCACACAGGAAATGAGTTATGGAGAAAAATACGAGTAACTTGAATCAGAACAGCAAAGGACCATCAGCAATAATGCTCTCGCATCCTGTTGAAGGTTGAAGTTCGGCCGTACAAAGATAATTAGTCAGCTGCTTTTTATACCTAAATTGACTGTTGACCGATCCAATTGGTCAGATCTTCCGGTAGTTCACCGGTGCTACTACGAGGCACAGTTGCGGCATGGGAAGGAATACGATGAAGGATTCGTATGGAGGCCTACGCCGTAATGTGCTTTCCCACTGCCAAGCAATTGGGGCTTGCTACACACCGCCGGGGAAGAAGATGAATGGTAGGTAAGAAATAAAGTCTTACTTGCAAAAAGACACTACTTTTGGAAATAAAGTTGCATGCCTTTGTTTTTAGGGACGGAACAACCGGCCCTCACGAGTACGCCTTCTGATTTGAGCGTGTTCCACCACACAAGTTCTGTGAAACGCAAACATATGGTCCGCTGCGATGGCATGGCGTTTACTCAGCCATTGACGCGAGTGTAAGGCGCCCTCTGATCCTAAAGCTGAAAATACGAATGTAACGTCGCGCTGGTGCGTGAGTGCGGGATCGCGGGCATCACGATCTTTCATAAAAACCTGTCCCCCCCAGCTTGATGTTGTCTGTGTTGCTGTACAAATCCAAGATTCCGACTTAGCTCTCCACCTGTATCCGATCGAATTCCAATAACCTGTCTCAACTCTGATACCCAAAGATGTTTTTCACCAAGCACCTTCTCTCCCTCCTCGCTGTCGGCTTTCATGCTGGAATCGCCACTTGCCAAGATTACGGATCCTGGCATGTCCAGATCAACCTCTCCGGTGGAGCTCAAGGTCACAGACTGGGAGAACTTCACGCTGTTCACTCAAGCACACCGAATGAGGAAAGCTACGCAAGATGGCTCTACGACCCCGCGGTGGGATACACCGTCTACACCGCCGAGGATCCTACCTTGAATAACACTTGGATCGACAGTATTGGTGTCCATAGTATGCATATCCTAAGTCAGGCAAACGTAACGAAGCTTACAGCATTGCAGCTTTTGAGATCCAGCAGGAGGTTCTCGGCGTTCCCTTGAAGGGGTCTGGGCCGATCGAAATCTTCTTCAACACCAACGGGAACGGTAGAAGCGCGTTTGGAAATGCCACGATCACCTCGCAGTTGAATAATTGAGAGTTGATGGCAGCCTCGAATTTAAAATTGGGAGAAATAGGGTTTCTCAGCGGGTAAGACTTTTGAGAAGCTACAAAAATACAAATACGAGAGCATGTCAAGGGTACCTTGATACATGTAGTTTGACACTGAGGAACCAGGTAGTTGGCGAGATCAAAAACTTAGTCTGAGAGCTTTCGTAAATGAATGTCAATTAATTTGAGAACTTGCTGCAACATAGAAGAGCTCACGATGATCTGCTCCGCCCATTTGCTGTGAGTCTTGCTGGTCTCCATTACGTCAAAACCTGGACACACAAGGGATGTGGACCGATCGGCCCACGGCAGCCAGCCTATGCACACTCTTCAATAGAATACCCGTGTACAGCCTGAAGCTGCAAGTGGTGGAATAAAAACAATGTTTACAGGTGTCGGTCTCTTATGTAGCCTGGCTTTTTGGTGCTGGCGATTTCACTAACACGCCTGTTGGCTCAACAACCCACCGCGACTTGCTCTTCTTCATCCAAAGTATCATTTGACTTGATCAACGCAGCCACGTTGATGCGAGCACATGGGAGAGACAATTACACTTACGTATTTTTTCTGCCATCAAGTGCTTCGTGCCATCTAAACACTGATTCCGCGAACGCCGCGGCGTTTACAAAATTTGGCATGCACCATCTTTTCACCATTCATGTCATGAAATCGCAATGACGAACACCCAGCCAAGGCAAGAAGCGCAACAAGGGAAACAACCCCAGCTGCCAAACTCGGGTTCAGAGAATGCCTCCACGCAAGATCGAACTATGGAGCAACGTGCCAGCAGTTACCGGCCCGGCAAATCGGTAGTGGCCGATAATACAGGCCAATACCGCACTGCGTGCTTCAGCTGTCGGGCAGCGAGACAGCGCTGTGATCGGCGGAAGCCCTGGTAGGATGCCTTGCACATTGATGGCCTACCCATGCCAGTGCTGACCTGCTCCTCAGTTCGCGATGTACTTCGCAGGGACAGACATGCAGTTACCCTCTTCGATCCAACAGAGGCCGAAAAGAAGGCAGCATCAAGTAAGTTAATGACATCTCGTCGATTACAAAGCATGCTCACGTCCAGCCAGTAAACCAGACAGTCTCGAGAAGCTCTTGGCTCGCATTAACGAAAGCCCTGTGAAGGACCAAGTCATCGCAGCCATAGTCAACTCTTTGAACACTGGCTCGGACAACTTGTCTCCTCCCTTGACTGATTCGCCTGGCTTCCAAAATCAAGGGCTTGAACTGTCTGTCAACACGACTGCCCGCTCGGAGAGCCCTGAGATACCAGACACTACTCAGGTACCATGTCCATGCTTCAAACTTGAGAGGGAGAGTCACGTAGTATCTCCTTTACAAATAATGGCAGCGGCTATTGCTGCGGACCTACCGACGACATCACTGTGCCCAAGTCATACATCTCGTTCCAAAGACGGGAATGGCTTGGATGAGCGTCTGGTGGAATACCTGAGTAGGATGTATTCAAACCTTTCACTACTGTATAACTTGCTTATGCTACTCGAACTGCAGCTCCTCGATCAACTCATCAGAAAGATTGGCATGTGTTGGCATCCCAGTCAAACAATACTACGTTGAAACTGGAGTCAACAGCATGCGATCCTGTGACCGCTCGTCTTGTCGACCAAAGCGATGTCTCGCTCTATTTTGATTTGTACGTGGATCTTCTACGAGTGCTATCCTGCGTACTAATGAAATCTCTCGTGCAGGTTTTTCAAAATGCGCAACCCATTAGTAGGACTACTCGATCCTGTCCTCCACACCCCTGAAAGCGTTTATAATGCATCTTTCACTCTCTTTTCTGTCATTTGCGCTCTCGGTTGTGCAATATCAACTCGACCTCGTGATCGCATACTGTACCCAACGCTCCTCTCTTTGGCAGATGCGAGCATGATGTGGTCCATTGCTGCATCTGTGAAATCGCTCGAAATAATTCAGGCGATTATCTGCATGAAGTACTGGGCACCGTTGCATCAAAGACAGGCAGATGATCCATATTGGCTTCATCTAGGCCATGTACGTCAACTTCGTGTTCTGGTTGAAGACTTGGTCGATTCGGACTGACAGACTACAAGGCAGCACAGCTTGCGAAAGAATTGGGAATCAACCGGCCTTCTGCCGTAACTGAACAGACCAACGCGCTAGCTCCGGATGCCAGCACCGAGTTCAAAGAACGAATGATGCGCAATATTGAAAGAACATGGCTATATGTCTTCATCGCCGACAAGAGTTTTGGTATTACGACGGGTCGCTCTCTCATTGTCGGTTGGAACGAGTTGCCACCATGCCCCTGCCAATGGTGGAAGAAGCCTATGACGAACCCATCAGACCGCATGATCAGTGGTCTTATTGAAATAAGGGTTCAGTTGGTAAGTTTTAACTGTGCATTCATGGAAGGAGAAAACTAAACATAGAATTAGCTGGAAGCCTTGAAACAACTAGGGCGAGGTATCAAAACCCCAGAAGCTGTTCTTAGCTGGCACTCGAAAGCCTTCGAAGCCCTGGAGAGCACTCGGAACAAGGCATGCTCAACAGACGACCCCCGAATCGCAACCTCGTTACCCATTTTGGCTTTCTACATGGACCACAGTATCATGGTCCTCAACGCACAGGCGATGAGAGATCTCAAAAACATTGACGAAGAGGTCAGGTGTGCAGAGTTTCTAACGGTATCTCGGAGGGCATTCGATGTGGCGCGGCGTGCATTAGAGCTTGCCCTCTCAGACTCAACGATGCGCGAACTCAGATTAGGTTGGCACAACAACCAGTTTATCATGGTTGCGCATGCAATGACGGAGATCCTTCATGTAAGTGGAGTTTGAAAAGGAGGACGACGAACGGCCTCCCTCCGGATGCCTGAGTACTTCTAGCTGATCACGATTATCAGGCAATCAAACGCGGAAATCTGCCTTCCGCTGATGTCGTTGATGCTGCGACGAAAGTACGGTCGGTGCCCAGATACTTGGAAGACATGGCACAGGAACTTCCAGATACATCTGCTGTTCACTTTTATACCGCATTATCTCGCGTTTTTGCTTCTCAGGTCGAGAAGTTTGTCAGCATTGAAGAACAGAACACGGATCAAGACGCTGGTATCGACTCAAATCTGTTTGTGCCAGAATGGCTGAAAGAGGTGAACGGAGGCTCTTTGGATCCTGCTCTGTGGTTTGATGTAGGGTTTCTGAGTGTAGAGCAACCAAGTTTTGGCAGTGCAGATCTTGGAGGGGTGGAGGACTTGGACAACTTGACTTTCAATTGATTATCTGACAGACGAAAAGGGATTTTTGGACGATGAAATCAAAATGAGAAAAAGAACTTTGATCAAGACATGTTGAGCAGTCTATTTATTCTTTTGAGATAGATTGTTGACCACTAGTCTACTCGAATTCCATCCATCTTAACATTTTCCAAGTTTATCGCAACCTCGAGTAGAACCATTATCAGATCCATCGTCTACCTTGCGACAATAGCAAGAAGAGCGCACAGTTACGTCTGCCAAGTTGACCGCGAGCTTGAGTGGAAGCTCCAGCAGCCGGGCCTCGTCAGTTCGACCGAGACGTGTCAGACATTCGTGGTATCCATGAAGAGCCCAAACGTTGTTGGGATGCTGGTAGCCGCGAGGTAGTGAAGTAAGGAAGCCCAGATCCTCGGCATATGCCTTGGCCGCCTCTTCGACGTGGCCTTGTTCTAGAGACAAGGCAGCGTAGGCGTGTCGAGTCGGCTGCATCCACCCCCAAGGCTCACTGTACTTGAGGTTGGCATCAAGTTTGATCGACTTCCGCAAGTGCTCGAATGCCAGGTCAAAGTTTCCTCGGCGGTACTCCAATTCGCCTGCGAGCATGGCCTCTCCAACCTTAAGTGTATCGATGCACTGGTTGGGGTAGTCGTATCGCGATGGGGGCACTTTGGCGTAGGCCTCGGCGAAGAGTTTCTGTTCACTCTCAGCCTCTGGTACACGACCCGTGGCTGCAAATGCCACTCCCCTTGCAAAGTGGAGCGTCGCGGTTGTGACGCAGTACAACGGCTGGTTTTCGGGGATTTTTAGATCCAGAATCTCACCCCAAAGACCAAAACGGATAAGGACGTGGGCGCGAACACCAACGAAAGCCTCAAGCCAGTCAGCCATTGGGGGCGACTTAATGGCCAGCAGTTCTTCGGGAAGGGCCTTCTCCATCAGGGACCAGATGTCGAAGCTTGTCCGCAGAAGGTACCGCAAGCTCGGGTGTTCGTGACATCTCCACGAGATGAATGTGAAGATGCAGCAGACCCGGATGCTCGTCAGCACCTTCTAGGGTAAAGGCATGCTCAAGAGCTGCCATGGCGTCGAGAGTTCGAGCATTGGCGCCAGGTTCCCCGCTGTGCGGATCCCACATTCCCCATGGTGTCAGGTTCATGAGAGAATCAGTGTAGAGGACAGCTACGTCGATGTCGTTGCCAAAACTCTCGTACACGGCCTGCATGGCACTGGCGTAGGCGTCGTTCCAAGCGGAGTAGCCTTGGTCGTTTGTCGGCTGAGGCTGAGGGTATCGGTGGGCAATCGCGCGGATCAAAGCCTGCTCAATGAGGCTTGCTCCGTGAAGCCTCTCCAGAGCTTGACGAGATGCCCTGTAAGTTTCATCGAGTGCAACCTTGAGCTCATTGGGGTCGAACAATCGCCATGCTTTGTTATAATAGGGTCCCCGAGTGTACGCCAAACCCCAATAGCCCATAGCACAATCAGGATCTGCAAGAATGACTTTCTCAAAGCACTCTGAGGCCTCGTTGTTGTTAAAGCCATAGGCCCAGACAAGTCCTCGGTCGAACCATCGTTGGGCCTCCAAGCTTTTAGTCGTGATAGGACGATGGTATTTTCCAAGGTCGAAGTATCCGTCGTCTTCGAGCAAGGCTGCTGTCATTTTCGCAAGCGTGGTATTGCTCAGAGTAGTAGATGAAGATGTGTGAAGTTTGAAAAGAGAAGAAAGTGTGATGTTAGACTTGAGGTGTGCTTGGGGTTCTCAGTCTTGCTAGAGATGGATGAGCCAGAGTAATCAAAAAGAAATCTGAACTCTATAAATGCAATGAGTTGACCAGACCACATTTCAGATTAGTCGGCTCCGCTTGTCGTTTGTAAGTGAGTGCGGTGTCTAAACAAGTTGCCGCAAATGTCTGTGCGAGATCTTCGGAAGGGCTCATGTGCAGACAGAAAATGAATCGGTGAACATATCCCAGACATATTTAATCATCAATTAACAGCGATTTGCATGAAGTTGAGATATATGTTTGAGTAACATAACTATATACCGTCTGCGTTTGGGAAATTGCGCCGGCTACTTAACACGAATAACCTTCATGTGAATCGTAACTTCTTTGCTTTTTATCCTTTATTGTGTTTGGGCGAACTACCGTTATTTGACCAGTTTCTAGATTTTGTAGCCTGTACGCGATTCAATCTCGGACGGCATACTAGCACCGGTGCTAGATCCAGGATCCTTATTACCAACTTCCTCATCTTCCACCGCTACAACAGCTTCGTGCAAGTTACCGTTCACGCCGCCATCTGAACTAGGCAGCAAGACCGCCGTCAACCATCAAGATCTGGCCGGTGATAAAGGACGCCTTCGATGAGGCCAGGAAGGCTACTGCCTCGGCGATTTCGGCAGCCTCCCCCCAACGCTGGAGCGGCGTCACCGCAGTGGCGGCCTCCAGCAGCGCTCGCGTCGGTGTCTCCATCATCGGCAGCACCATGCCGGCGTTGATAACGCCGGGTCCGACGGCATTGGCGCGGATGCCGTGAGCAGCCTCCTCGGTGGCGAGCTGGCGCACCATCATGGCCACCGCCGCCTTGGGCGTGGCCGACAGCGCATCACACGGCACGGTGCGATTCACCGCGCTGGTGATTAGGGCGACGAAAGAGCCACCCTTTCCCTCTCGCAGGACTGGCACGCCGGCCTTCGCGATGTTGTAGAAGCCGTAGACGTCGGTTTCGATGACGCCGCGGAAGGACTCCTCCTTGAACTCGGCCAGCGGGCCCGTATCGAACACTAGGCCGCCGGCGGACACTACCGTGTGCACGCGCTTGTATGTGTCCACGGCATGCTTGAAGACGGCCTCGACCGCCTTGAGGTCGGTAACGTCGCAAGCTATCGCGCTCGCCTGGCGCCCGAGCTTCTGCAGCTCCTCCACCCAGGGACTCGGCTTCGGCACGGCGCGACCGGTAGGTGACGACAACGTTGGAACCGCGCTCCGCAATAAGGCCAGCGCTCGCGCGGCCGAGGCCGCCCGAGCCGCCGAAGACGACAGCACAGCCTTCGCCAAATTCGGGTTGCGTGACGCCAAAAGTCATTTTATTTTCTCGATGATTTCTCGGCGCGCGGCACGTTGGATAATTACGTAGATTAAGAGGTTGTTGATTGGTGTAGATACATGGGACCTTGCGGAACTGAATTCTCTCCATTTCGTCCGGTATAAATACTTGAACAAACAAAGAGGTGCGTCCAGACCTACGCAACTCCATATGACTGACTCATGCCCCGTCGATGCCATTGAAGGTATCGTTGGAACTCATGGATACCAGAATCCGCACCCCCCTGCTTTTTCGTCCGATTCGTAGAAGAAAGGGACTTTCGTCGAGTACTGAGGGTCAAATGGCAGTCTGACGAGGATAAATCTGGCGATTTGCAGGGCTCTTACCAATCGGCCCCCCCTAGTCGAGCGGATTCTGGTCTTCATGAGCTTCTCTAATAGCTTGTTTTCAATCATTTAGCAACACGTGTACTACGTTGCCCCATCAAGTTCCTGGAATGCGCACCGCATTTGCGGGACTGGAAATATCACGGCCGAGCTCGCTTGATACGGGAGTGCTACCCGGTGGATGCAGCGCGTTAATTGGACAGATTATTCAACCTCGCTTTCAGCATTCGATTGCTCAATCGTTGAATGAGACGGGTGGCTGGCTGGAGCTTAGCTGGCCGTACTTGAACTGTCATGGTGTTATTATCAGCCGGAAGCTACGAAAGGGGCAGCTGAGACTGCGCCAATAAATAAGAAGGACAAAAAAAAAACACGCAAATACTACTGTGATCAAACTTTGGTCTGTATACGTCTAGTCTAAGTTAGGTATCTTTCCTACCTATGCTATGTAGGCGATCCCTCAATAGTATCGTGAACGTCAGTTGCACATACGTGATTACTCACGTGTCTAGTATTCTGTCTTGATAAAACGCCTGTGACATGAATGACACAGTGGCGAAAAGTGCGTATTACAAAAGCTTGGCGGCGAGCTTGTGAGTTCGGCGTTGAGAGCTTCTCTCGTAAAATTCGGGCGCCGGTAGCATTACGGAGACACCGGGTAATTCACAGCTCCATGAGGGGCCGTGGCGTCTCTCATGGCTCGAGTACTGTCGTAGGGAATGCAGATGCTGTCGACAACTTGTTGATTGACGTTCAACAGTTCGATCTGGCATGCCGTTTGCGGAGCGACTGTTATGCTGGCAAAGCCCGTCATCAGGATGATAAGCTCCGCGAGTCTCATTTTGTATACACACAGAGAAAAGGCGTAGTGAAGTGTTTGAGGATAACCGATGTGGTGTGAAGGAGGCAGTGCATATGAGGACAGACTTGGTGAGAGTTACGAGGAACATAAAGTCTTGAATACATAGCAACTCTGTTGCGGCTCGGGCGTGTTGGATGAAGCCAACAGTCTCTACATCGTGACTCGGTGTTATTGCAGAGATTGCCTCAATATCAGGAGACTTGACCCTAAGACTTGTCGGGGATGGATACGAACCTCCCCTTTTCATAGGTGCATGGAACAAGAATGCTTGAGACACTTGTGGCTTAGGTTATGTGCCTAAAGAAAACTTACTTCAGATTTAATCATGCCTGTCCATAGCTAAGATAGCCCAGAACTCCACCATTCCATTCCAAGATTTCAGTCCATACTCTCCATCAATCGCCCGACGACGTTCGAAAGAAAGAGGCTCATCATCGTAGATGTACGGTACCCGACGCTGAAAAGCAAATGCAACTGTCGAAATAGACCATGCCGGTCTTTCCGTTTAGATAATCGAGAAGGTTATTTTTCCTCAGGGATTGGCCTTTCTTCGCTCTGTTAGCCAATCCCGCTGAACAGAAAAGAAATTTTCATTTCAATGGGGGCTTATAGCCAATTGGGTTTCACAACGATAATGGCCAACACCTATTTGACGTTATTGCACATAGTACGATTTCAGCCGCAAGGGAATGAACTAGAGTCACTTTTGGATACCCAACGCGTCAAACGCCCTTCTCAAGCTTCCGTACTTCGGAAGGCGCGACCGTGTTGACAAGCAGCCGATAGCCAAGACGCTGCAGCGCCAGTCGCAAATCCGGAGCAGAGAAGAGTTTGGTTTATGTCTTGACGATCACTCTCGGGAGGGGAAATAGCGAGTCCAGTGGGCATTTTCTCATTTCAAACATCGTGGAATCTTAATGGCTGAATCGATGGATGATAAGAATCGGATGATAGGTAACCCGGTTATGAGGGGGGCTGCGCCGCATTCCTAACCGTTAGAGCATATGTGTGGATAAGGGATGAACGAGAGAGTTATTGTTGGAGTCGCTCAACAATAGCGAAGAGGTTCTTCGTGATCTGAGTAGTGCCTAACCACAAGTAGGAGTTTGAGATACCAACATGCATTCTTAGTGGGGTGGCGGTGCCATGATACGCGATGATTCATCGCGCGCCAAGCCAAATGCGGAAGGAGATCTTATGGGAAACTGCTCGGTTGGCTGTGCTGCTGGTTGCACAACTTAAATCGTTCACCTACAAATACATGTGAAGGACCCCGTATGCCTTCGAGTAAGAATTCAAACGACTTGCTGAAAATTCTCTCAATAGGTCACAGACACGGCTGGTTTTTTGGATCTGCTGATCCTTGATTCTCCCGTGCCGTCTCTGCATTTGCCAAACAACTCACGCTACCACCGCTTACATCGGCATAAAAACATCGATTAATACACCAACCTACGGGAGTACGTCAAATTGTTCGACGAAATGACCGTCAGCAACGGTACCAATCAAACTTGCGATCCGCCCTACCCCATCCCAAAGGACCTTTGCACAATCCCACTGGACCAGCTCGATCTTCGGTCAGACGCTGAGGTAGACGAGACCATCAAGTCAGCCCCGCCAGTCACGTCTACAAAGAATGTCTGGTTCTTTTGGAACTCAGGCTACGACAACTTACACCCATACGCTAAGCGTAATGTCCGCACCTGGCACCGTCGATTCTCCAGGCAGGGTTGGACAATACGAGTTATGGACCTGGAGCCTAATTCATCTGGGTACATTGGGAACTGGATAGACACAAGAGACCCGAAGAACGTCCCCATGGCTTTCACTAATGGCGTCCTGGACGGGGAGTTTGCAACCCAACACTACTCCGATCTTGTTCGCTTTCCCCTGCTGCTGAAGTATGGCGGAATTTACACGGACGTAGGGTTCATGCAGATTGGCGACCTCAACAGATTATGGGAAGAAACTATCGCCAACCCACACAGTCCTTATGAAGTATTGTCTTACAATGCCGGCGGCCCGCGAGACTACAGCCTCCTCAACTACTTCATGGGCAGTCTTCCCGAAAACTCATTTTGGCAAGCATGTCATGATCTTCTCCTGAAATCATGGGAGGGACAAACGAATACGGAGGGTCTATACAAGCATCCACTCCTCAAAGGGCTGCCCTTGATGGGAGAATCGTTCAGCAAATCGGGAGACACTAGTTTGAGCGAAAGGTTGACAGACTACATCATCCAAGGACAAGCAATTACGATGGTCATGAGTGCAGTCGACGAAGAGAGAGGTTGGAACGGTCCTGAATATGTTGCAAAGAAGATATATGCCCCGGATTACATGGTTGGGAGTCAGTTGATCAATGAGTATACGAACTGGAATGGGGTACAGGCTTTCAACCTGATGAGCCAAAAGGTGGCGCGGCTTGGAGAGCCGGAGTCGGACGATCAAAAGTTGGCACGAGAAATCGTTGAAGATTGTTTTGCGAGAAGCTTTGGGTTCAAGCTGGCCCATGGCTTGATTGTGCAGGTTCTTGGGCCTACGCTTGGAAGCTTGTGGAGAAAGCATGAAGGCAGCGATGCGGTGGAAGGGACGTATGCCCATTAGCTAAGGTATGGCATGGAGAGATGGTGCCCCAAACAATTGCCACAAGGGGAAGCATATGAGTTATTAACTTATTGGAGCCTGTGAAGATCGGGCCGCTGCTCAAAGAGGCTTGAAGCATGAAATCCATCGAGGAAACATGCTCATCTCGAGAAATCTAACTGAGAGCAAGATGTTAGTCATAGACGAGGTGAAAGATTCTGTAGACTATCGCAAGGATACATCAAGAAGCATTGAATTCGCGCAGGCTATGGTTTAACTCGAGACCCATTGAAGGAATTGTGGTTGGATTTAAGCTAATACTCTTCTCTCATTCTCCTGCCCATCTTCCGCAGTCATTCAAGATGATAGCCCCTAATTAGATCAACGCTCCAACTACAACGAAACCAACGATGACGACACTCCACATGGGTTTCGCCAGGCTTGCAGAGCTTCCAATCAAATCGTATCCTTCGACCGCGTACTTCTCGCTTGGTTCCAGAGCAGCAGGAGACGTTGCATTGGGAGGATGTCGCTTGATCATGAAGTAGAACACCTTGTCGGAAGAAAGCGTGTTCTGGTTCTTCGCAAATGATTCCACCTCGGAGGCCGGGTTCCAATTGTAGCCGTATGTCCCATTGCCCGTAGTCGTGAAATTCTCTTCAATCGCGAATCCGAAACCCCCTCCGCCATTTGCAAATTGGCCGTGCCACCACAGATCGATTTCCGTCCATTCAGGGTTCCCCTCGTTGTTGAGTGTCCATTCGATGGTGATTGGTGCGGAGAGGTTGAGCTTGCTACTGGTGTCGGGCGCTATGAATTCCAGGGCATTGATGAGGCGCGCCGCCCCGATGAGCGCTGCCAGTGTACGTTTATGCATAGTCGCTGTATTCGAAAAGCGCGGGTCGGCTTCGCTTGATTCGGTGATTACTGATGCGTGTTCAGTGGCGTTGCGTGATACGAGACGGTAAGGAAAACACGCAGTACCTAGAGACTAGCCCGGGTGATAAATACTCTGGTTGCCTCAGACTGAGTTAGGCAACAGGCCATGGTATACAGGGGATAATCCAGGGGCTTGTGTTGGGCCAAGCGACTTGAGCGCGTGACCGCTCACAGTAGTACATAGAGCAAGGGTTGTTTTCCTCATAGTTGCTGCTGTTGGTCTTAATTTTTGGACAATCGCTCGCTGCAACGGTGACGCCAAGTTTCGGGCCGTGACTAAGAGGCGCAGCGAAGCGAGAGGACTAACCGTGTATGGGCAGGTGTTGCAGGTCAACTCAGCGCCCAATTTGGGGTAGATGTTCGTCCGGAATGCTAATTGATCAACCTTACATCAACCGCATGTTGAAGAGACGGGAGAAGCTCGGCGCCTCACATCCATCGCTTGTGTCAGCACTACAAGTATAGGACAGTTTTCTGCAGACCGACTTGGTGTTCAATCCCCCATCTTCGCTCTTGACTTCATTCTTTCAAGTTTGGACACCATCGCCTCACTCCAGTACCAGCAAAAATGGCGGACCTAGTTGAGCTTGACAGTCTCGAAATATTGGCGATCATCGACAATGAACTGGACCCTATCTCACCTTGTCCCAACCCCCTGATTGAGCAGACCGGTGGCATCAGAGATCTCACCATGCGTGCCATTCGAGAGTCACCCGAGGAAGGGGGTCCGGTCCCAGAGCTGCGAATGAGCAACATCTGCTGCAGCGCCCACGGGCTTTCACTGATGATAACGGGAATCAAAGACGGACAAAAGCGCACGATTCTCTTCGACACGGGGCCAGAGGAAGACGTATGGGAGCGCAACGCCAAACGCCTCCGAGCCAATGCTGGTCAAATCGAACTGATCACGCTGAGCCATTGGCATAGGGACCACTCTGGCGGAATGCTCAAAGTCCTTGATATGGTTTCAGAGGCTCGCCAGCAGAACAGTGGTGATCTCTTACCAATCACTGTTGACCTTCATCCTGCTCGCCCAGACTATCGTGGGGCGCAAGCTCCCGGTATGCCCGTCATTTCCTTGGAAGCGGACCCGACTTTTGAGGATATTGAGGCACACGGAGGCACCGTGACGAAGGATGATCAATCTCATACGGTTTTGGACAACACGTTCCTGATTTCCGGAGAAATCCCACGAGTATCAGGCTATGAGGCAGGCTTTAGGTTTGGCATGAGGTTTGACAAGACCAAGGGCGAGTGGGAACAGGACGAGAAAATGCTTGATGAGAGAATTCTGATGTGCCGCCTGAAAAGTAAGTCTCGCCTCTATCTGCATGAATGAAATAAGCAAAGACATCGCTGACAAGAATTTTAGACAAGGGAATCGTGATGTTCACAGGGTGCGGCCACGCAGGTGTGGTAAATTCGGCGAAGCACGCCCTAGATCTGGGTAGCGGTAGGCCACTTTATGCCGTCATCGGCGGTTTCCACCTTGCGGACGCTCAACCCGACATAATCGAGCAGACTGCATCTGATCTGAAGGAATCTGGAGTTAAGGTGCTCCTTGCGGGTCATTGCACTGGCTGGAGAGCTAAGGCAGAGTTGAACAAGCAGATGCCGGGTATATACGCGCCGTGTTTCGTGGGATCGAGGTTTGTGCTGTAACTACGACGATCAGGAGACTCGCCTGTCGGGGACGGATTCTACTTTCAAGGTTTGCAGAAGAGTAATAGACTGGACAAAAATAAGCTGGACGCAAAAAATGAAATTGTTTCCCTAGACACTGGCTCTAACTCCTTGCTTTTACCTTCCAGTCCAAGTCAAAACACGCTCTTCCGATGACGGTTTCGGAGACAATTTCCCTGACGAACATGTAATAATACAA
This sequence comes from Colletotrichum camelliae, assembly GCA_018853505.1. Taxonomy (NCBI): domain Eukaryota; kingdom Fungi; phylum Ascomycota; class Sordariomycetes; order Glomerellales; family Glomerellaceae; genus Colletotrichum; species Colletotrichum camelliae. Next base: position 5,054,370 of record JAELVL010000008.1, on the reverse strand, counting down.
GATTGTTTTCATCTCAACATGCGCTGTGAGGTAACAGGCTACAATCCAAATGGTAGATTGACCGGTAGTCCGTTCATGAAAGGCACATTCACAGGCAACCTGCCACCGCCGTTGTTCCGACCACCGAATGGAAACCCAGAGTCGCCGAAGTTGACAAGTGATGGCCCTGATCCACCAAAACCTGTGCCTCCAAAAGGAGTTCCAATGTTGACGTTGGTGCGCTCGCGATCACGGTCATCGGTGCTCCATGTCCAGGAGCGGCCACCATCACCGCCCGTGTCGATGTTGATGTGCACACGCCGGTAGTTGCCGTCAGCATCCCGACCATCTTGCCGATTTTGCTGATCTCCACGGTCTCGTCGTTCTGAGCGGCCGGATCTCTCATTTTGCTGGTTCTGACGAGTGGTGTTGGCACGCCTCGGTCCCTCCTCGGGGTTGGTGCGGGCCCGGTTCGGGCGTGGCCGCGCCGGCTCGGGGTCAGGGCGCCGGGGCACCTCCTCGTCATACGAGTCTTCGTCTCCATCCTGATACTGCCGTCTTGACTGCTGGTTCTGCCGTGGTGGCTCTCTCGGCGTCTTCATGTCACCGTACATGCCATAGATGCTGTCCTCCCAAGCTCGTCCAGCCTGTTCCCTTTGGGGCTGCTGGCGCGGAGGCGACAGACGCTGCGGCGATCGAGGTAGGATAGTGTAGTTATTGTTCTCCTGGCTATATCTGCTTTCGTCTGTTCTGCCAGTGCTGTATCTGGAGTTGTTCTTATCAAAGTTGTTGCTGTACGAGCTCGTGTACGGTTGGCTTGACTGAGAGTTTGTTGGTGTTTGTCGGACCAGGGGGCCGGAGTTGGGAAATGGGGATTGCCCTGGACGGGGGTTGCTTGAGTTTCCTGGCCCGCCGGGGCCAGACTTGTTGTTGTTATTCATTGCGAAAGTATATGGGAGATCTAAAAGTATGGCTAGTTGCAGAATGCGACTTCAGAATGGTTGGCAGAAGGAAAATAATGCGAAAACTCAATGGCGATCCAATGTCTTTTATCTTGTGTGATCGGTCAATCACGGACCTCTCGGATGGTGCCATAAGATACCCACATGAATGTCATGCGTTTCAAGCGCGTTTATGGAGTCGAAAGGAGTGCGAGGTTCCCCGGAGTGATGAGTTGCGACCTTACGACCTTGTTGCTGGAAGCGTTTCAAGTCGAGCCCCCGATGGCCTGGAACGTACCGACATCAGACCACAAGAATCCCGACGACGTGGAAGTGTCCCCTTGGCCTGTATCGGCATCGCCCACAAACGTGAATCGCGTTTGATGGACCCCAAAAATCTTTGGATGACCCTTCGGAGATTTCTTAAAGAGATCAATAAGGTGCCCTCCTTCGTCTGAGGGCGTCCGAAGTATCCCTGCAATCGTCAGCCCATCTCAGTATCACGACCCCTGCAAGCGTCGCAAGGAGCCGAACTACAGCGTACCCGCAAGCCCGGTCAGTGCTTCAACTGTAGATCATGGGCTGTTGAAAAAGCAAGGTTTCGGCTCTTGTTATGACTACAATCAGATAATCAGCAGATGTGTCTTGGTGACGATGCTTTGCCACGGTATTGTACCTGGGATAACGAGTGAGGAGCTTACCCGATTGTCTCTGGCTAAGCACTGGGCACATGACTAAAGGATAGCTGCGTATGGGCTAGAACGAGGATGCGTACCAAGATGACGATGTCTTTGAGACAATATAGGTCATCGCTGCAGGCGATCGAGATGCTATCTGATTGCGCTGGCGTAGTCTTTTCAAAATCCGCCGACATCGTAGTCATGAACCTTCTACATTTCGTGCATGGCGGATAGACAAAAGTTCCGAGCCGGACAACCAAGCTATCAAGGAAAATATCTCTGACATTTCAGTATGTTATCCTACACTCCCACAAGTAGGCTCGGAAAATGACTAGAGGGGGAAATCAAGACCCGAGCGCCCGTCCCATCTCGTGGGCTTGGTAATGGGAGCACGGATTGATCAATCATCCACTGCTGGACTCCCCAGACGATTGAAAGCCTGCTTACTGCATGCGAGAAGCTTATTACCTGTATTTCTATCGAAGCGGACTTTTTTGCGGAAGCAGTGATACCCACACAAGAGAGGAATACATAGGGGCAGGGGGTTCTCCGGATGTTCCGTTTGCTTAAGGCTTAAGCTGTCCGACGGCTTATAAATCACAGTTCGAAGCGGTAGGAGCGTGCGACTTGCGTCTTCATCCGAGCTCGAATTCGAAATCATGTTGGTTGATGATTCGTCGAACTTTCTGGCGTAACTTTGGGTATGATGGCATAATCGAGCCTCTGAGCACGACATTAGAGTTGCAGGCCATTATAAAAAGGCTTGAAGTGCGCGAACGGTTGATCCGAGTAACAATCCTCCAACTCACATCCCAACCTCAGATCAGCCATACTACCAAGAGTTATCAATCATTGCTATTCACCATGCCTCATTCTGCCGCTGTTATTCCCGCTGCCACGACACCGTTGGTGTTGCAAGAGGTCGAGACTCCACAGCCAGGGTCGCACGAGCTTCTAATCAAGAACGAATTCATTGCTCTCGTCCCCATCGACGCGAAACTTGCCAAACTGGGAGTTTTCCCAATTCCTTATCCTGCTATTCTGGGTACATCGTATGGAGGCACAATCACGGCAGTTGGTCCTAATGTCACCGACTTCAAGGTCGGAGATAAGGTCGCATCAGCCAAGACCGCCGGTGCTGAAGGCAACAAGTTCGGCGCGTTCCAGAAACAAGTCATCGCTCGAGATGTCACCACCAGCAAGCTGCCAGCCTCCGTCGATTTCAGTGGCCCCGTTGGTCTGATCGGAAATCTCAGCACTGTCATCGGCCTGTTTAATGAGCATCTTGGACTTCACAAGCCTGATGCGCATAGCAAAGCCCCGCCGAATGGCAAGAAGATACTGGTCTACGGTGGTACTTCAAGCTTTGGGAGTCTATCTGTGCAATATCTTGTACAGGCTGGTTACGATGTCGTCACTACCACCTCGCCTCGGCACAAATCGCTCGTGGCTAAGCTGGGGGCTGTGAAAGTCATCGACCACACACAATCTTCTGATGCGGTCATCAAAGCCTTGAATGCGGAAGGACCGTACGACTACGTCGTGGACTCTATCTCTCTTCCAGATACCATCAAGATCACCGGCGGGGTTCTCGGTGCTCAAGGCGGTGGTAAGATAAATGCACTGCTGCCGCCCTTCGGCCCGGACGATCTCCCGGCAGGTGTGACGCGTGAGTTTGGCTCGTGGAGTGCGCCGCTGGGAGAAGAGAAGAACGCAGGTCTTCTGAAATGGGCCTTCAACACGTACTTCCCCCAAGCAATTGCGGAAAACAAGCTCATTTCGCTGCCGACTCAGAAGATCGATGGTGGTCTTGGAGCACTCAATGAAGCCCTCGATGTCCTGAACAAGGGGGTCAGTGGTTTGAAGGTGGTTGTAAACCCACAAGAGTAGGTAGCTAGTGTTGAAGAAACAAAAGAGAAAATTTGGAAGAGAATCCGTGTAGTATTCCAATGCGCTGAAGTCCTTTGATACTAGACTTCTGTGATCCATCTTCAAGACTGTCATATTCCACTGTGTGGGTCGCACAACCAGCCCATGTATCGGGCCCTAAGGTAGGTACCAAATGCACTAATTAACCCCCCCGGGCCGTTACCGCACGGCTCGGTTGAATAACTTTCCCGCCCCGTTCGCCAAACTAATTACGCCCTCGGCGTTCGTCAAGACTCAACCCTCACTCCTATTCCACCGACACACCCACCATCGTGATGCAGCCGACGGCTTATGGTCGGGAATATCGCTGCGCGATATGCGGCGGACCTTTCCGAAAGCCTCCAATTGCCTCGCGATCCAAAGCCAGAGATGAGGTGATTGGGATTGATGCAGGGGCTGAGGCCTATCGCGGGCTTGATCCTGCCTACTTCGGTGACGGCGACGTTAGCTGGCTTGAGGAAGCTCGGTTCCTAGGTTTCAATCCCGATGCCCCATCGAGTACCGAAAAAGCCTTCTTGACTGGTCGCGGCACAATGAGCTACCTCGGAGATATCATTGCTGAGAGAGGAGATGATGTCAACGCGCCTCACTCGGAAGTGGCCTTTGGGGAATACAGACCATATTACGACTCTACTCGGCTCGGTCCTGTTTTCCCATTCCACTCCGACTGCCATTCTGAAATGTGGACTCATCTGTTCTTACAACATGACATCCTAGACCAGAATGACATTCTGTATAATGCCATGTTTGAGCTATCACGTGGGCAATCGTCATTGGCTTTAGAGCTTGACTACGGGATAGACATGAGCCAGGCCTTCGAACTAGTGCCTGGCGAGGAATTTATCCTCATGAGCCCAGGCGGCGTGCATTTTGAGTGGGAGTTGACTTTTCGCGACAGAATCGACACTTCGGAGTACAACCACATATGGGCCCTGAGACAACAGACAGAATGCGACTTTCTCAGGAATCTTCCACCGGAAACTCTCCTAGAAGTCGCATCGTATCTCGATACAAGGAGCATTTTTCGCGCGGTTGAAGTGTCCGATCGCCTGCTCTCCCTTGTAACCGGTAATTGGTCTTTTTGGAAAGCACATCTTCGCGCACACGTGCGGTGGTTTGATACAGCATATAAGGACGCAAAAGAGGCAGAATTACATGGCCAGAAGCCTGATCTAATGTTGTGGGCCTACGTTCTTCAACAAGACCCTAGGCTTGACTCGGCGCTATCATTGACAATGCGTAATCGGAAACGCGTCTGGTCAGTGTGTGAGCAACTTGCACGGCGATATATGGCAAAGTGGAAACGGGAAGAGAGCCCGTGGTATCGGAATCGCAGCGCCACCTCAATCATCAACGCTTCCCATTGCGACCAACTTGCTACTGTTGAGGGTGACAGCGCAAGCAAAAGCAAAGATCTTCGCACCGTCCCGTACATCCAATCAGGCGACGATTTTCACCGACGACGGACAATCCAGGCCTACTTTGACATGGACTCCGGTCTAGTAGGACTATCGTACCAGCCATGTGGCGAACCGCCCAGGTATTTCGGCCGTTCTGGACTCGAAGGTCTTCAAGAAACTCCTGTTATTTCTGGCCAAACAAGGCCGATCCACGACGCCGGGATCTGCAAGGAATATGTTCTCCTAGGCGACAAAGACTCTACTCTTCGAAAGGCAGTAGGCCAGATCAAACCAGGCCAAGGAATCAGTGGACTTGTACTGCACATGATGTGTACTGAAGGCAACACGTTTTCACTCAAGTACGCTGATTTCCAGCGCATCACACTACCTAACTTTTTCCCCATTTGTATCAGTGCTGTCACCGTAAGTAACCCTACTTGCTCTCTAGATACTCTATGCTGCATTTCTGCAACTAGATAGCTGCACATCAGAAGGAGTCGTCCTCGACGTACCCTTTCACGGTTTGCTAATATTGTGTAGGTTATCTTTGATGACGGAGAACGCATGGTTCTTGGCAGCATGGGTGAGGCAAGTGCCGGAAAGCGAGTCTGTCACAGAGCTCTACTTCTTCCCGACCATTCCGATTCTGAATTTATTGGCATTCTAGGCGAAACCACCGTAAGAAATTTCGCTGAACTCAACGGTACAGTGCTGATTAGGCTACAGGGCGAGACTGGAAAAGAAGAAATCTCGCGGCTAGGCTTGCTCCACGCCCCTTTTGAAAACAAGCATAGCCTTAAAAGTACAGATGAAGAGACTCAAAATTACAATATTCTTGCGAAACATCTCTGGGACGAAACCTCGGCAGTCCTTCCGGGACGTTGGATCTGGGAGTGCGACGCCTGGCTGAAGCTCGACACGCTGGATGGCAGTGGCATAACGTCTAGCAACTCCAACCACGATATTGTTCCCAAAGAAACGATTTTCTGGAGCAAACGGGCTGGCGATGTTTCACTCAAGAGGCTATCTGCATGGCTAGTGGACGCTGGAGATATTTTCCCAGACCCGAACGATCGTCGTTTGGCTTTTGGGTGGGCACCGTACTATGATTTGTGCGGTTTACGAGCAGAGTTTCAATCGGAATCTCCGAAGACTATTGGAATGACTGAAATCAACGGAAAGTCATGGCCTGAAGAAGAGGTTGTTCACTTTGACATTGACTGCGGGCGGAAGGAAGAAGTCGTTGAAGTTGGCGCGTTCAGCGATATGGGCTATCGGCCTGGTCTCTACGTAAGTCACAGCTGATGGTTGCATTGTATGAGTCAGAGGTTAACACTTTCGACTCAGGTTCGGACAAATCTTGGCCGTCTAAAAATTTTCGCGAGGGAACCTTACGATTGTAGTGCAACCGGCGCATATAGCACAGAAGCAATTGCACCGAGAGGTGAGAGTATTCTTGGTATAGTGATGGCGTTTGGTCTGCCTTCTGGGTGGACCAGAGCTCCTAGCTACGAGGGAACCGAGCAGACAAATCCGCCGATCAATGAGTTACGAGCTGTGAGTAGACATGTCCGCCCTCTATCATGGTGTCCCGATGCGGGCATCTCTTCCTGTTCTGATATTGCTGACTCTATACGGCAGTCTTATGCAAGCGTGACTTCTATCGGCGTTCTTTCACATACTTGGAGTCATTCGGAGCAAGAAAATTCAGGGGATAAGTTGGAAGAGGAGAGCGCTGTCGCCAGTCTCGAAGGAGCTACTGCCGTTTGATAGGTGAGGCAGACATTGCTCCGGTGGCATACCGTAAGATCTATCACAGGCCGCACAAGGTTTTGGATCTTGTCAGTAGTAATTTTTACGCGTTCATTGACACATTGCTCTTGACTGCAACCTGCGACTAAGAAACATCTGGCATGACTTACATCCCGCTTTTGGCACGCCTCCGGCCCACTAAACTGCGGCGCCGTGGGACCCCCGGATTGAATTTAGAATCCGCAATAGCAAAATTTCTTGGTCGGGTCAAAGTATGATCCGTGGACCCTTAACCTCCATCAAACACGGTCTGCTTTCACGCGTTGCTTGTATCCCGTCGCGTCGTTTGGACCGCAGTTTTTGATCCCCAACCGGGCTAGCGACAGTCCTTGCCGAATCTGTCAACATGGTTGGCAACGGCCGACGAGATTATCGCTGCGCGGTATGTGGCGCCCCTTTTCGACGGCCAAAGATCGCCAAAAGTTCGAGGTCCCGAGACAAAGCCGCAGGAACCCAGGCACCGGAGGAAGAGTACGAGGGTCTAGATCCAGCGTTCTTCAGCCATAGGAACCTCGATTGGCTCTCCGAGGCGAGAGTGATAGGCACCCATTCCATGAAGGAATTGGCCTGAACAGAGCATTCGTGTCTGAGCCTGGCACGGTATCGGCTACCCGGGGCTTTATCATGGGTGAACCGGAGTGGGGAAGAGAAGAAAATGCCGACGTAAACACGCCTCTCACCAACTTATCAGAATTTCGCTGTTACCACGATCCGGGCCAACTCGATCCGGTGTTTCCGTTTCACAAGTCCTGTTATAGAATTTTGGACCGTTGTGCCGGTTCCTATAATAGTGACGAAAATAGGACAGATGGCATATATGACGCACTGTACGAGCTGTCTCATAACCACGATGCGCTGGCGTTGAATCTCGACTACGACATCAAGATCGACAATACCTTTCAAAATGTCTTCGTGTCAGGTATTATTGCGGCAGACCCGAACGCTAGGCTATTCAGAATGTCTTCTTCCATAGAAGAGAAGATCGAAAAACGCTGTTGGGACGATACTTTGCTCTCAACTCTACTGGAACCTGCCGAGGCATCGTCGACGGATGTGTTCCGCAGTCTACCGCCCGAGATCGTGTTCTACATCATTTCATTCATGGACTTGCCATCAATATTTCGCTCACTCAAGGCTTCACCAGCGATCTATGAGCTGATTTTCAACAACTTCAATTTCTGGAAGTGCCAACTGACGAATCATTTTCCTTGGTACAATGACTTGAAATGGTATGACGATGACCTGAGAGGGTACATAGTTTATGGACATCCTGATCTCAAGGGCTCCGACCTAATGCGGGTCGCATTTCAACTGCAGGAGATGCCAAAACTCGACAACTTTGACATGATAAGCATGGCCAATGAAAGAAGAATCCAGCAGATCTGCAACCATATCGCCGATAAAATTCAAATTCGAAGGGAATTCCGGCAACAGCGACAACATAAGTACATGAAAGACGAAGATGAAGCAGAAGACGTTGAGTTCGAAGACGATATGTACGACTGGCCATTTTGCTCAATTAAGGCCGATTCTCATTGCTTTCAGCTTTCAGTTGTTCATGGCATCACAAACCGGCGAGACAGGGACCTCCGCAGCATTTACTGGGCCAAATCAATCGAGGAATTCCAGCACACGCAAATTTTCGAGGCATATTTCGACGATACGTTGGGTCTAGTTGGACTGTCGTTTGCGCCCTTTGGGGAAAGAAGGTATTTCGGACGACACGGTATGAGCGAGCTTGCCGAAACCCCCCTCAAGACTGAAATGGTAGAAATGGGGGAGAATTCCACCATGCTGAGACGACAGACTCGTTTGGGGGATGAAAATTCTCATCTCCGACTCATTAGCATCGAGATTGGGCCAGACAAAGACGTCACCTGAATTGTTCTGCACATGACAGGAACAAACCCCAGCGCGTACGCAAACACTTTCAAGGGGCTTGAAAGGACCTCTTCTGCGGAAGCGCCGCCTGTAGTGATCCGTGGCATGACTGTGAGTAGTATGCCTTTATCCTCGTTGACATAATTGTAGCCCCATCCACCTTCACGTACAGTTTTTTGGTTCTCGTGTATAATTATCCCGGTTTGGAGCATGAACTTATGCGCAGCATCAGGTTTGCTTCAGAGATCACCAGTCCATTATTCTGGGCGATGATTGCAAACGAGATACGTCTGGACGGGCTTGTCATAGACCACTTTTGCTTCCTTCACGGCAAGAGGAGTATAAGTTGACTGGTGTTCTCGGACATACACTTGTAAGTATATTCCTTTATACACGAGAGATCAAATGGAATATTGCGAAATCGACCTTAATTGACACGTAGTTAGGGTCAAATTGGCGAAGAAACTATCCTAAGTCTCGGGTTGCTCACGGCCCCTTTCGTCAACAACGAAACTCTTGACGCAGAAGAAGCTGGATCAATAAACATCAATCCGCTCGCCGAGCTGCTTTGGAAGCATTCGTCGGCTCTTCGCTGGGATCGATGGATCTGGCAATGCAACAGTTTTCTGTGGCTGAACAACTTGATCCCTGAGATCACCCGCGAAGTGGAAAGCAATATCTTTAACAACGACATTGTCCCGAATGAGTTGATCGCCTGGATCGATGAGGTCGGGAATGTCACCCTCAAGCGATTATCAGGATGGCTTGCACCTACGGGCAGTCCGTTGCCAGCGCCTGAGAATTGCGGTATTCCCGGCAGGAGGGATCCCAGAAAATACAATCTCTGTGGCCTTCGTGCAGAGTTGAGTTCTGGCGAGGTTGAAACCATCGGTGCGACTGAGATCAATGGCGCCTGTTGGCCAGAAGAGGAACTCGTCCACTTTGACGTTGACGTTGAAAATGGCGAAGAGATCAATGAGATTGGGGTGGCATCAGATGCTGGAGACATGCCGGCAGTCTACGTACGCATTCATATTGCAATCCTCCTAGAGAAGGGTGATCGTACTGACACAGACTGATTAGATGCGAACAAACCGGGATCGAGAGGTGCTGTTCGCTAGAGGCAGTGATCTTCCAGATCAGTGGAATGTGCGCCAGAAGATCGAAATCCATGGGGACCTTATTTACGGTGCTGTGATGGGCTTCGGTCAGCCGACTGGTTGGGTAATTACACATGGACTCGACGGGATACAAGAGAGCTTCGAGCGAATCCCCAAATTCTGAGTTTCGGGCAGTAAGTTGAACCTCCTCGCATGTTCCACGGGCGTTTGATGTCGTTCATGGTTCTCCTTCCAATAGACACCATACTGACATATTCGTTGTCCTCAATAGTCTTTTGCTGGTATGTCTTACATCGGGGTTTTGTCAGGCTTCTTTGAGGATGGCGGTTCGGATGAGGAGGAAGCGGGAGAACAAGGTGCTGAGAGAGATAGCGATGATGAAGATGACGAAGATCATGACCGGGTCGGACATCTCGAAGAAACAGACGAGTAGACTTGAGATTGCCTACCTAAATCAGAGTCCGACGGCAGTTGTATACATGTATGAATCGCATATCAGGGTCCTATCACAACTCTGAACCAGTGAATATCATTCTAGTTCATTTGCGAACCTCAAATGAGGCCAACAGTCTTCACAAACATGACGAACCAGAAGCAGTGCGGTCTAAGGCAAGCTCATATTATTGTTTCAGTGTCTCTTAGGAATGCTCAAATTTCTCAACAACCATGACCCTGTGTGTATACAACAGCCAGGAAGTCACTGTATGCGATCTTGGGCCACGTCTTCTCTTAGACTCTTAGCAGTAACCCACTCTGCGCAGAGAGTAGCCGTCGGGGATTCTTTGGCTGCCAGAGAAGCTCAGGCCACAGTTGTTGTTGGCGTTGACAGTGTATCCTGCGCGCGTGATGGAGTCGTAGATGTTGGCGTAGTAGTTCATAGGGACGCAGCCGCTGCCGACTACTGCCTGGTTGATGTTGAGAAGCTCGGCTTGGCAACCGGCAGCGGCGGCAAGGCCGGTGTAAGAGGCAAGAAGGCAGATAGCGACGGTAAACTTCATTTCTAACAGAGTATTAGGTCCTGGAGAATCTGTCGAGTGGTATCTCAAAGCGCCTTACTGCTAGTTCGAGAGGCTATCTCATAAAACTGTGATGAAATGTCGTGGTATGATTCCAGAACAATGCCACTCGAGAGGAATTCGTTTGTTTTTATAGACGTTCTAGACCATGCAGCAGCTCTTGGTTGTGAAGCAGCCGGATCACCCGTTCAATTTGATGCTTGCTCGACTCCATTATCTCCACACGATTAGCTGTTCTCAGATGACTCGAGACTGTTCGTACTTCGTATCCATGAGGGTCGGGTAAGGCGGTATCCCACAGGGGTTGGTGGCCCCCAGAAGCGGAACCGAGCAAACAATTCTTCAAATACTGCTGGTCCCATTGTTTATCCCCGACTTCAGTGTCCAGTCATCCGAAAAGTTGTGTCACTTGACTTCGGAATCTGCGTGGCGTTCCTCAAGACTTACTATTGTATGGCAGTGTCACGTACGGGCTGCGCGCTGATGTAGACATCAACCATTGACGTCGGACTGAGCCCGAGAGCACGAGTCTAGAACATCCTTGCAAACTCTAATAAAGCAAGTCATCCCCCATCATCCATGCCCATCCCATCAAAACGAAGGGAATGACTGACTCGAGCACGGATCCGGAGTCTCGCATTCACCGTGAAATAATGAAATAGCTTATGCATAGGTAGTTGCGGTAACATAATATTACTGGATCCTTCGTTGTATTTAGCAGTGTCTGAAAGAGCAGAAAGTGACAGACAAATTTGCGACTTGGTTTGTGGCGAAGCCGTGTTTTTGTACGCTTCAATCTCACTGTACGAACTATGACAACTCGGCAATTTTACATGCTTTGCAAGGTTACCCCTTTCCTAGTACACCTATCCCACGGAGTGAAAGGTTAGCATGAGTATAAGGTAGGGGGGGTAAGGCAGGGTTGATTCTAAGGTTAGTTACTATTAATTTGTTTAACTTTGAGGTTACTTTTCTTATTTTTACTACTAAATTTAGTAATTAGTACTTCTATTTTTAATAACCTAGATATTCTTCTTAAACTAATACTTTAATAATATCTTATCTATATTTCCCTTACTACTTTCTATATTATAATAGATATCTCTAACTTTATTAATAGTATACTATTTATATTTAAAAGTAGTATATTTACTATACTTAAGTATAATAAAACTACTAGTAGTTACTGCTATTACTATATATATTAATCTATATATTACTATTAGTAGAACGTTTTTATTACTTTTAAGCTTCTTATAATACTCTATATTATAGCTTATATTATAGTAATAAAAAGCTATATAATTATAAGTTAATATATAATAACTACCTCTATATATATATACTATAAAATAATATAAAAGTAGATTATAAGATAATTACTAAAATAATAAGTTATATAATTATAAGGGGCTAGCCCCTAGGCTTGTTCAACATAGAGGTGCCGTCGATTAACTATTCTAAGCTGAAGAAGGAGGAAAGGACTTTACAGGGATAGGCGCCTAGCAGCAGTGATGCAGACCGGGGCTAGGCGGTGTGCTACAGCAGAATAGTGGATCCGGCGGAGCCGGATCTCGGTAGCTGCTCCGGCAAAGCCGGAGATCTCGGCCGGGCTCTAGCCCGTGACATTACCTCCCCGCTCCCCTCCGGGGGCGCGTCCGCGGCGCTAAAGCTGGGTCTCTGTCGTGCTTCATCGCAGGGCTGTAACGTCGTTCGTAAGCCTCTATCGCTTCCGTCCCCTGGAGCGTCTCAATAGGTTCCCAGGTTCTCTCTGCGTATCCTTCCTACTTAACCAGCACTTCATGGCGTCTCCCACGCCCTCGACGCTTCCAGGCAGCGGCGTCGATATTCTCTATATTCCAGGTCTCCTCGCTTTCGTCGTCTATAATTAGGGGCGGCTGCTTGTTGTCTAGTGTTTGCCCAGGTAAAGGGTTGTTACCTGTATGCTTCAGGGTATCTATGTGGAAGCGTGGGTATATAGCTATTAGCATGTTAAGCTCTACTATGTATAGTGAGATAACCTTTGTAACGGTATACTTATGGTGCAACTAATCCAGTTTCTTATATAGCCTAGGGGACTTGTAGTGGCTTATGTGAAGCTAGACTTTGTCGCCTGCTTCTAGTCTCTCTGTAGGCTGGTGCTTCCTGTTAGCCAGCTCCTTATAGCGTTACTGCGTTGAGGCAAGGGTCGACCATGCTATATCTATCACGTCCTGGAGCCTTGTTACCAACTTGCATGCCAGGTCCTTGCGAGGGCCTTCATAGTCTTCTGGGTCTGCCTCTTGAACCTAGACAGGCTCTGGGTGGTATCCGTGTTCTAAGAAGAAGCTGCTCATGCTTATAGCGCTGCTATTGCGGCTGCAGAGCGCTAGTTGAGCTGCTGGGAGGTTATTCGCCTAATCCTTCTGCGAGTAGGTAATGTAATTGCGTAGGTAGGCCTGGATCTCTTGGTTCATCCTTTCTAGGCTGCTATCAGTTTGTGGGTGATAGGTAGTACTGAGCTGCTGTTCTATTCCTAAAAGCTTGCAGAATTGCTGCCAGAAGCAGCTCGTCCAGTTGCTTCCTCTGTCGCTCACAATTGAAGTAGGGACGCCGTGGAAGCAGAAGTGGCAGCTTAGGAATTGTTCAGCGCAGGCTTCAGCTTCCATGCTTTCTATAGCTTCAAGGGTTACACCTTTTCCTAGCCAGTCGATAATTACCCAAAGGTATCCCTCACCCTTATCTGTAAGGGGAAGGTTGGTAATGAAATCTATAGCGAGGTCGCTTTGTATATGCTGCAGTATTAGTAGAGGTTTCAGAAGTCCTCTTTAATGCTCTCTCTAGATGTGGCTTCGCCTGCAGCTATTACAATTGCAGCAGAAGCGTTGTACTAGCTATGACTGGCCAGGCCAGTAGAAGCGCTTACTAACTAACGCAAGGGTATTATCTCTACTAGGGTGTCCACTAAGTACTGAGTTGTGGCTGCTTTGAACGATACAAGTACGTAGTGTGTTCGCCTTGCTATCCAGGTCTTTACTACCTGGTACTTAGATCCAGTCTCTGAATAGTAGTCAGTTACTATTATTAATCTCACACTCAGCAATCTGGACCTTTAGCTTGAGGCTAGGAGGGAAGCTTCTTTCTCATTGTTTCACAGCATTATATGCCTGCTAGTAGACTTGGTCTTGCCCTTAGGTCTGGTCCCAGAGTTGCTGTAGTTCCTTATCGTCGGTGAACATAAGCACTGATAAGGCTGCCTCTACGCGTTGTGTATACGTTGAGGTAAGGGCTACTTCGGGAAGAAGCTGGAGAATCTAGCCTTGTTCGCGCTCATCCTCTAGAGATATAGGTATATCTTGTTTGCATCTAGAGAGTATATCTAGCACTACTGCTTTACTTTCTGGCTGGTACTATATCTCGAAGTTATACTGAGATAGTTCTTCTGTTTATTAGCTTTGCTGTTCTATAAGCTTCTGCTTTATTATAAAGTACTTTAGGTTCTTATAGTCTGATAAGATCCTAAAGTAGCTGACACTTTATAGCTCTGCTCTCTATTCTTATAGACAGCTTATAATAGCTAGCATCTCTTTATTATATATTAGATAGTTAAACTGAGCAGCGTTAAGCTGCTGTGAGTAGTAGGCTACTGCATAACATCTGCTATGCTCATCTTCCTGTGAGAGTACGCCTCTAAAGGCAAAGCTGGAGCAATCAGCCTCAACATAAGTTATACGCTCAAGGTCTAGTTGATATAAAACAGGCTTAGCAGCAAAGATCCTCTTAAGCTCCTGGAATGCTGCTTCTTGTTCCTTACCTCAGCAGAAGGGGACACCCTTCTTTATAAGAGCTATCAGGGGTCTAGCAATCTCTGAGTATGCTAGGATGAAAATCCAGTAGTAGTTTGCAAATCCAAGGAAGCTTCAGACTCCTTTAACTATCTTTGGAGCTGCCTATTCCTTAATCGCCTTCAGTTTCTCAGGGTTGCAAGAGATACCAACTCCAGCTGTAATGATAAACCCTAGGTACTTTACTGTCTTCATAGAGAACGCGCACTTGTGAGGGTCTAAACATAGCCCTGCTGCAGCAAGCTTATGCAGTACTAGCTTAACCTTTGCTTTATAGTCTTGTTATGAGCTGTTCAAGTAGATCAGGATGTCATCTATATATGCTGTTGCAAAGTTGTCTAGATACTCTTAAAGTATGCTGTTAATATATTGTTGGAATGTGGCGGGGGCTTCTGTGAGCCTAAAGGGGATAACTAGCCATTCAAATAGCCTATATCTCGTCTAGAAGGCTGTCTTATACTCCTCTCCCTGAGCGATCTAGATCTTATAGAACGCTGCTATTACGTCTAGCTTAGTGAACCACTTAGCAGCACTGACAGTCTGTAGCATCTCTCGAATTAAGGGAAGAGGGTATTAGTTGCGCTTAGTAAGCTTGTTAAGAGTGTAGTAGTTGATATAGAAATATATTCCTCTGTTTAGTTTATATGCGAATAGTACTAAGGCTGATGCTTCTGAGCTGCTAGCGCAGATAAAGCCCTTATTAAGTAGGTCTTATAGGGTCTTATAGAGGATGAGGAGTTCTTCTCATAACATGCTATAGAGCAGACCCTATAGTAGTACAGCTTTGTTACTACTACTATCCTGTTTAATAGGGATCCTGTGGTCGACCCCAGGGCGATATAATAGAAGGTTGGCGGCTTCGTCAGGTTGGAATAGCTCTTGGAACTTAGCTAGTACAGCTGGTAGGAGGAGGGCTTTTAGGTCTGCCTTCTCAGTCTTCTTCATAAGGGCCTTCTATATATCTGCTAGGCTGATCGCTCGAACTTCATATCCTGCAGTTCCTTTAGTGTGTTGTCATGCCCTCTTATAAAGCGTTACGAAAGGGGCTCCCAGGAGGAGGCGGGCAGCTCTGATCTGGTGCACTTATCCTGGCTCTTCCTCGCCTTTTAGACGTAGGTCTACGCTGCCCCTCCTATGTCGTATCCGTTGCGCAGCAGCATCATACAGAATGCGGTTCCTCTCTATCCAGGGCTTCCCTAGGAACAGATTGTCGCCGAGGCCACGTACAGTATACGCAAAGATCTTCTCATCATAACCGCACAGCTTGAGGTTAAAGACAACCACACCTGTTGCTTTTGTAGCCCCTGTAGTGTCGCTGAAGCTGCCTAGTACTCGCTTGGAGCGGTCCACTACTAGCAGGCGGAGCTTGCAGGCCAGGTCGTGGTCGACAAGGGCGTATAAGTCGCACCCTATGTCTATTAGGGTGTCTGCTTGAGTGCCTTTATATATGCGGGTAGTGATCACTGCTGACTTGCTGCTTATGCGATGCTTAAACTGCTTCTATTCTGTAATATCACTAGGCTTTGCCTCCAACGCCCGACTTTGCGTTGGAGTTACTCTTTTCCTGAGCTCTCTTCTGTCTCAGAACTTCCTAGCTCTTCTGTAGCACTGCTGCTGCTCTCTTTAGGTCTTGCAGCCTTCTTAACCTTCTTAACCTTCTTAGCCTTCGCAGGATAGGAACGCTTCAGCCTAGGGCACCATACAGCGATATGGCTAATCTGGTTACAGTTGAAGCATTTACGGTTGTCCTTTATAGGTTGTGGCAGGTCTTCAGATGAGGAAGAGCTGCTACATCAGTAATGTAACCTTGCCTTCTCCTTGCCCTTAGTACAGCTAATGCCAGACATCACCACATCTCCTTCCGCATCTCATTGGCTAGCCTGTAGTGCTCTTGGGCGAGACAGGGTGTGTTCAGACGCTTGTTGAGGTAGGCGCTCTAGCCTAGAAGCAACGCCTTGGACCCGCAAGAGCTATTAGTGGTAGTCGTCCAGGGGAAGTTCGACAGTAACTAGGGCCTTCCTAAGCTTCACGCTCAGGGCTCCCTCAAGGAGCGTTATCTTCGCTCAACTAGGCCAGTCAGCCCCTCCAGCTTCTGCTAATATCCGTTCGAACCAGGGTAGGAAGGAAGCTAGGGCTTAGTCCTCTCGCTGACGAAGGGTTTGTAAGGTTGAGGCAGCTTGGTTGTATATGTTTGAGTCCTTATACGTTCGGTCTAGGTAGTTCAAGAACTCTTGCAGGTTGTATAGGCCCCCTGGACCTCCTGCTGCATAGAAGGTGGCTATAACTTGCTGGGGCCTATAGTTGAGGCAGGCGTTGATGTAGTACCAGATATCCTTATTGCTACTGATAAATCTCTTATCCAGCCTTATCTTATTCTATATCTGCTGGGACTATCCTGCGTATTCCTTACGCTTTCCTGTAAACTTTGGGGGGTCTGGCAGGGGTTTCCTTCGCCCTTTAACTGCTATTATTCGATTGTTGCTTGTTGCCTGTATAGTCGTATCAGCGGTAGACGGGGTTGGTATGCTGCTCGCAAGTGGTGTAGGGGTTGCTCTATCTGTTGACATAAGCCTGTTCAGAGCTGTTAAGAGCTGCGTTATCTGGTCCTGAAGAGGACGTATGCTTATGTTAACCGCTTTATTAACCCTGCGGTCAATCTCTGCAGTCATTGCGTCGTTTGCGCTACCCTCTGCCGAATCCATCGTGTCGCACTCGTGAGGTTTCGTATAGCGTCTTCTCGTTACGCTACCCTCTCGCGGATCGTCGTATCGCTGTCGTGAGGTTTCCTATAGCATCTTTTGTTGTTGAGCTTAGAATATGTAAGGGGCTGGCCCCTAGGCTTGTTCAACGTAGAGGTGCCGTCGATTGACTATTCTAAGCTGAAGAAGGAGGAAAGGACTTTACAGGGATAGGCGCCTAGCAGCAGTGATGCAGACCGGGGCTAGGCGGTGTGCTACAGCAGAATAGTGGATCCGGCGGAGCCGGATCTCGGTAGCTGCTCCGGCAAAGCCGGAGATCTCGGCCGGGCTCTAGCCCGTGACAATAATATACTAAGTATAGAAAGTATACTTTCTTAATTTAATACTTTACTACTCTTATAGAATAATATAGTAGTTTATACCTAATAAGTTATTATAGGAGATCTATTAATATATGGAAGATTAGTATTACTATATAGTATTTTAGATTAACTTCTAATAGTTAATTTTTAGCTTTAAATATTATAGTAAATATACTATAAAGGTATTAGGAGCTATAGGCTATAGTTAGGTTAAATTCATAGTAAAAGTACTTAAAAAGTAGGTCTAGTATTACTATACTATTTTTACTTACTTCTTCTAAGATCTTTATTTTCAGTTTTTAGCGAGTACTTACTAAGTCCTCGCTATAGAGGGTTCTATACCTTAGACCTATAAACCTCTCTATCCCTTCAGCTTCTGCTAGCTAGGCTGTCCTTAGCTTCCCTAGGCTAAGTATCTAGTCCCTTATATATACTATCTATATACTACTTTAAAAAGCTAAAGTTTAATAAAAAGAAATAGACTTAATATATTAAATATATTACTATTAATAAGTAAATATAAGTTCTTTTCTATTAGAAGTATTTCTAGTACTAGCTAAACCTTAAGAATTAGAAATATAGTTTTATTACTTTTATTAATAAAACGTAAGCTATTAATAGCTTAATATAAAAGTAATAAATTATAATATAATATAGAGAACTTAGAGATTTAAGCTCTTATTTATTAAAAGTTTTATAGTTAGATATTTTAGAAGCTTATATATAAGTTTAAAAAGGGTTTTAATTTCTTCTAAGAGAAAGAATAAAATAATATTAATATTAAGAAGTATTAATATTATATTTTACTACTTATAAAGGATTTTATATACTTACTTAGGTACTATCTTCTAATAAAATAATATATTAGCTTATAAAGCTAGAACTACTAAGTTTTAGCTACTTAATAATAATATTAAATACTTAAAATAGCTATTTAGATTACTAGATTTATTACTTATTAAGAATATTTAAATTTAAATAAAGTACTAAATTAAATAATATTATAATATTAAGTTTTTTAAGTTATTTAAACTCCATATTACCCTCTAAGAAATATAAGAAGTAATACTTTATAATTATTTCTAAAAATTAGTTTATTTAATAGTTAGAAAACTTTAAGAGTATATCGCTTAAAGAGGTAATATAGTGCTATATTAATAATTAAAAAGGATAGGTTAAAGTATTAGAAACTAGTAATTTATATAGATATATTCGTTTTATAGTAAATATATATAGTTCAGAAGTATTTGTTATACTAAGTTAACCCCTTAGTGATCCTATTTATTCAGACCTATAAAGTACTGCACTAACCTTTCACTCTGTGGGATAGGTGTAGTATGGGGTGACGATGATTCATCTCACGGTTGGTCAATCTCGTGTGCAAGAAATAAGCTTACTAGTCCAAGCAAAAGTCAAATAGACTGACAGGTAGTAAGCAGTATCATTATTCGTAATTGCATTCGCCAGTGATCGTATCCCAATCAAGTAATAAACTGGCAAGAACATATCATTGAAGTACTTTCCAGGTCAGTTGGTGGCGTGCGGCCGTTACATTGCTAGAGACAAATGTGAGTTCCTTTCGGGCGTCAATCAGACTACTAGATCACCCGTTCGTACTCACACCATGAGAAAATATGTACCCATCCCATCGACTGTGTGTGGAAAGCAGAACAGAGAGGCCCCGGCTTTCACCAATCTTGTTATGATTTCTCTGAAACATAACAACCGCTATTAGCTCGGAGAAAATAGACATCTTCTTTGGTTAGCTCACACACCTCACGTCTTGTACTGAGGTCCCCTCGCAGTCGCTGGGATAACAACACATTGCCTCTATTCCTTTTGCCTATCACAGCATATGAGGCTTCTATTAAAATACGTGGAGCTCTAGTCTATCTCTCAAGTATTTCTGGTGCACATGTCATGCGCCTGTTCTATAATCGTAATCCATGAAGAAAGCGCCCCGCCCGCCAAAGCATTTCATAGCTACCTAAGGATAGGTTGTGTAGCTTCTGTGGTAGCTTACAAAGCTGCGTGGAAGAGCTTCTCCAGGCGGACACCCTCGGTATCAGCAACCTCAGTGTATATTCTAGGGCCGAAGTGAGGGTGATACGGGTACGGGCTACGAGACTTATTAGTACTTGACAGGGTTTAGAACATCACAGCTAGGATCTTAGCTCACCCATATTCCGGAGTGAAGGTAACTTGGAAATCATCGCCCCGCGTCTTTACGGCGTTTTGAACAATCTTGACCCACAGCTTCTCGAAGAACTCTCTCTCATCATTGTAAATGGGGTTCGAAGGATCGGGACATTGTGATGATTGCGTTGTACCAATGCGAGCGTGAATGTGGTGAACCTGCAAAACCTATGGTTAACCTAGTGCTCTGTGAGACTTTTCTTTCTTGGGCTTGCAACTCACGTGAGGGATGACAGATTCCAGGACAGCAATGTCCTCTTCAGATACGTCCAATAGTCTTTCACCGACGACTACCCAGTGGGAGATGTCCGCGGTGATTCGAAGGCTTTAAAGAATTAGCCCAAATTAATTCGAAAGATCAGTGGTTCAAGTATGCGGAACTTACTTTGGAACTCGATCCAAAACGTACTTCGCAACGTAAGGATGGTAAAGGGAACGGTTTCTGTGTGTCTCGTGGGTGACCTTCCCGGCAAAGCCCAGTTCCTCATCGATCTTGAAAGTCCCTTGGTAGAACTCAACCGACTGATCAGATGTCCAGATATCACTGTGCGCCAATGTGTAAGCCACGTACGTGAACAACCTTAGTTCGCATGGCAAACTAATACGAACCTTCCTGACTGCGCGTTGACCTTGACAGGCTTCAAAATCTTGGCGCGCTCCAGCTGCTTGCGATAGAAATCGAGGTGGTCCTTAGGGGTGAGACCGGGGGGTCTCGGTCCTTCGTATCCTGGCCACGAAGACATGATTCTACGCGATCAATGTCAGGCGCATTCGTAATTTCCAAGTAAATAAATGACCAAAGTGGCTTGTATGCGACATACTGTGCGATAAACTGGAGGCCAGACTCATCCAGAACCTTTCTCAACTCGGGGAGATCCTCGGTCTTCACGGCTCTGTAGTCGACTTCAACTCCAGCTATTGGACAATAAGAATAAGCCTTCCTTCCACGTTTCCCTACTGGCAGTCATTACTCACTGTAGCCCTTGGCTTTGAGCTCCGGAAATAGCTGTCTCCATGTTGCGAAGTTATCGCCAGGAGGAATGCCCCAGGTTGTGCGGAAACGAGTGATGTTCGGCATGGTGGTTTCAGCTTCGGTGGGTATAAGTCAACGCGATGAATTTTGAGAGAAGGAGAGAGAGAAAGCAACGGTCCACCGGTCATCGATGGAGGGGCAAGTAGTGAGCTTTTTAAACCCAACCTTGAATTTCTGACGCTGGGGAAAGCTCTCCTTATCCATAGCTCCCCCGCGATTCAATGCCCCGCGAAACTGTCGAGCTTGAGTTCCCGTCTATAGCCAGCCAATAAGGTGACGGCAATTGAACCAAAAAAGACCCAGACGTGGACCCCGAACATGGACCGAGACCCGCCGAGTCAGCGGCGCGTCTCTGGGGACAGCTTCGTGTCTAGAATGGATAAGTCCGGCGAATTATTACCTAGTTGGTCATGTTCGCACCTGAGAGCTGAGACAGATGCCCACAAAACGGCGCAAAAGCACGTGGGACGTCAGAGGATATGACAATGGCATCATGTTGATTCCGCGGGTTCAGAATGGACGCCCCGCTGTGATTCTCAAAAAGGAAATTATCACCTCGGAATCCGGGGAACGAGGGGAAATGTGGGTACTTGGCCTGCCTGTTCCCCGAACATCGATTACCCAAAGTGAGGATTTTAGGAAAGCCCACCATCTTTTTCATCTTTCTGGATGAAAAATCCTATTTTTCAAGCATTTCCAGTTGATTCATTTAAGACGTTCAAAGAGTTGAGTGCCTCCAGTATTAGAAGACTTCAGGAAGTTGTGAGATGATGCACATTTCGGCGCGAATTCAATTACATCAGTGTTACAAATGTGCCGGCTGCGTCTCTGCGACTGATGCCGATGGGTTGCAAATCATAGCTATGCTGGTTGGTAAGGAGAAATACTGTGGTCCTCGGTTGAAGACGACAATGAAAAACCCAACTCGAACGAAACTGACACTGTCTTCTGCCTAAACCAGACACAAGGTGCTGGTGAAGGCTTCTGCAGCGAGCTGAACCATGCACTGCGAAAAGTCTTACTTTCCCCCGAAAAATACGTCATCTTTTAACACATTATTTTCGAAACTTTACTACAAATGATGAAGTCAACGACGCTGAAGCATTTTGCAAATTCGATATCCATCCGTGCGACATCCTGCTATTCGATCATCGACTGAATGCGTGTCTTCGGAACCCTCGGACGTTCAGCCTTACACAAATTGCCATCAAACTCCAGTTCACCCACAGCCTTGAAGGCTATCTGATATGACATGCATTAATGCTGACTTGTATTGAGTGAGGGGTGAGATGGCAGAAAGAGAGAGCCTCAAGATCTCAAGATCCGCATGTGTTTTGTTGCGATTTCGAACATGGCAACATTCAAGGAAGCACGCCCCGGCAGTAATGGACAATTCACATGATACCCGGTTTAAGTATCTTTTAGAGCTGACTCGCATCATATGAAACAACTTGAACTATTTCCGATGATAGCATGCAATGAACGCTGCTCTCCATTTGCCTAACGCTGGGAAGTTTCACTTCTACACTCGCACTGAATCATGGGGGTTAACCAAGTTCAATGAGAGTCTTAGCCTGGGTGATTAGCGCATCTCGCTGTAATTTGATCCGCTCGGAAAGTCCCGGTCATGCTGACTGTGCGTTGACCTTCAATTTGCTTAGCAAGACTCGCCGTCTGGTTTAGGGGCTTTTAGCACCGTCTCACTAGTCAACGCCTTTCCCCTCACTCTTGTTGCCTCCCCCTTCTGGGGATCTTGAGATCAAAGTGCAAGGAGAGATGGATTGAAATGCGGGTTTTCCGAAAAAGACGACCTTTGTCTCTCGTGTTGGCAGTCAACATAACTTAGCTTTCATACAATCAACATGTAATCACCATTCATATATGATCATCGGCGTCTTCAGCTTAAAGGCTCTTCTGAACAGGGATCTGCTGGGTAATCGTCTCCAGCTCCTTGTGTGCATGGTCAAAATGAACTCCTCGGATCTCGGCTCTGGATTTGCTCTGCAAGGATGAAAGCTGTTTAATCTGATTTATGCTAAGCTTTAGACTTAAAGGCTCAGACCCAGATGTCTCCTGGTGTCATTTAAGCGCGACGCCTGCCATCCCATGGACGGGTAAGCAAGACATGGGTCCGTTCGCCTGGCCAGAACAGGCACTAGGCAACATCCCAGACCTCGGAAAGGAGAACATAGTCGATGCTCCTGGTTGAACGTCCCAATGCAGTGACCATTCGCTTAAAAGCATCCGAAATGAAACAACAATTGCCAATTGCCTTATTTCTCATTTGAACAAGGCGCCTCCCAAGTCGGAGAATTTGAAGCCGGCCGTCCTTCGAAACAGCCAAAGATGCTCTTTTTAGTCTTTTGCCATCAGGAGGATCTGAAGTAAGTGACATGAGAAGACGTGAGAGCTCTGTCCCCAGCCACATGAACGTGCAGCAATCAAATCCCAAATCTCGGGGGCGATCCTTCGTGGATTCTCCTGGTCTAGAACTCGTTGATACAAACTTGGCTTGCGGGGGCTGGTATCCACCACCCGCACCACCCTTAGACGCCGCTTCGATCATCCCGTCGACGGGGCCCTCCCTCAACGCCCAAGACCACTTTTTAGACATGAGCAACATCTACCAGACACCCAACCCCCTCACTACTGTTCTGACTTGTTCAGATCCGGGATAGCCATGCCTTCTGGCCAGTGGGCGTCCACTTCGACCAGAGATTTGGGTCATTGTAGCTACCCGAGGTACCCGTCCTCATGACTCTATTTTGAGAGGGTAACCTTGTTAGACCATGATGTTTCGGCGGAATTTGTTTGATTTCTCGTCGAAGCCATCGAAGAGGTCCATGGGTTTTGACAAATCCTTGGCCAGATCATTCGGCCCGCGGGGATCATCACCAAGAACCCCCAGATATATAAGATGAAGATTTCTCCCGCCAAGACGTTTCTTTCTTTCTCATCATCCCATCACATTCCACCACATCCATTCATTCTCCATCACTCTGAAGCAAGTCTTCACTTTCGTTCTCGAAACTCAGCTCTACATTCATTCATTCATTGATTCACTCACTCAAATTCCAACTACTTCCTATCTTTCAACAGACCATTCAGAGTCATCTTAACACTCTTTCAAAATGAAGGGAACTATTTTCGCTACTGCTCTCATTGCCTTCTCGGCCGGTGCCTTTGCTCACGGCGGCGACTACGACACTCCCACTCAGACCACTCCTACCGGCGGCCAATCTGGCGGCAGCCAGTCCGGCGGCGGGCTCCCCATTAACATCCCTGGCGCTGGTGGCAGCGGCGGCATCGGTGGCCTTCTTGGAGGCGGCGGCCAGGGCAGTGGTGGTGGTAAGGGCAGCGGTGGCGGCAAGGCTGGTGGCGGTCTCGGCGGTGGCCTCGGTGGGCTGCTTGGAGGCGGCGGCAAGGGCACTAGCACCGGCGGCATCGGAGGCATCCTCGGCGGCGGCGGCAGCGGCGGCGGCAAGGGCACCAGCGACGGTGGCATTGGCAGCATCCTCGGCGGCGGTGGCAAGGGCAACATCCTCGGCGGCGGCGGTGGCGAGGGCGGCATTGGCAGCATCCTCGGCGGCGGCGGCAAGGGCGGCGGCGGCGCTGCGGGCGGCATTGGCGAACTTCTCGGTGGCGGCAAGGCCGGTGGTGATGGCAAGGCCGCCGGTGGCCTTGGTGGTATCATTCCTACTGGTCTCCCTGGTGGCGGCGAGGGCGGGATTGGAGCTCCTTGGCGGTAGTGACAAGGGCAGCGTTGTTCCCACTGGCATTCTCGGTGGTGGTGAGGGTGGTATTGGTGGACCCTCGGTGGTGGCGGCAGCAGCGGCGGCAGCTACGGCGGCAGCGGAAAGGGTGGCATCGGCGGCATTCTCCCTACTGGCCTCCCCGGTAGTGGTGAGGGTGGTATTGGCGGCCTTCTTGGTGGTGGTGGTAACGGCGGAGGCAGCGGTGGCATCGGGGCCATCATCCCGACTGCTCTCCCGATCCCGGGCATCGGAGGCGGCAAC
This sequence comes from Colletotrichum camelliae, assembly GCA_018853505.1. Taxonomy (NCBI): domain Eukaryota; kingdom Fungi; phylum Ascomycota; class Sordariomycetes; order Glomerellales; family Glomerellaceae; genus Colletotrichum; species Colletotrichum camelliae. The sequence goes on along the minus strand of JAELVL010000008.1, from coordinate 5,029,481 downwards.
AAGGCTGGCGGCGAAGACGCCCCCTCTACCTTCGAGACCCGTGTCCGTACCACTACTGCTAGCGACGAGGGCAGCAACACTGCTGAGCCTGAGACTGCTGAGCCTACCCCGGCTCCTTACTAAGTAGTGTGAGGCTTTTCCCTATGTCACACAGGTTCTTGTACCAAGATTAGCAAATGATACTTTTGCAAACTATGAATATCCTACTATCTTATCATATCCCAAATTGAAGTTGTATGTGCTCGAACAAGCCCACAAATGATTAAGCATCCATGACCGGCACTCCTTCATTGGCTTCCTCTGCAAATTCTGATCCGCCCTCTCCTTGCGTACTCTCCCGATCGTCATCATCTCCGTCCACATATGTGCCACTGCTGTCATCCTGAGATTCGACAGAAAGTGTGGGTAGCTGAAGTGTAAGGTCGTTGACATTTGCAAGGTGGGGTTGAGTAGTGGAAGTAAGAGAGTCGTGGTTTCTGCCCACTGGCCTTCTCTCTTCCAGAGTGGTCTTTGCGTCATCTCGGATTCTCTCGGTGATCTGTTGAAGCAATCGGACCGTCTTTGGGTCAGGAGCCCCTGAATCTTGACTCTCGAAAAGCCCTGGGAGACGCCAGTTCGGATAGAGGTTGAAATGAGGCTTCCTCACAGACACCTTATCCGGATGCATGTCGAAGTAGTAATGACAGAGCTTACAGGTAGGCTTGCTGCTGCCGATGTACTTCCAACTGTTCCAGTACTCCCGAGGATGCTGCAAGCCCTGTTCCACCAGGTAATTGTGGACCAAGATTTCGGCGTGGACTCGCGGTTTGAAAGATCGCTTGCTGATTTGCGCGAGGATAATGTCGTTGACGCCGAATCTTTGCATCTCGAGTGCTTTCTCCAAGAAATCAGACTTCTCCTCGTCGTCATCCGGAATCATGTTGTCGACGATCGAGACTGCCGTAACGGATCGAGACTTGGCAATAGGCTTTGGCGCCTGGCGGCTCGATGGGATCGAGGTGATCTTGAACGCTTTCAACATGTCCGGGAAGCGATCGTTCGCATCGACCAGCACGTTGGCTGCCTGACGGAATGACAACAGGCGTCCAAGATAGTGGCGAAGTTCACACCAAGAATCGGAAGAATTGATGGACCCGTCCTTGGCGTGGTCTTTGATAGCAACCTCGATTGGACTGCTCTTGATGGCAACAACGCCCTTGATGAGCTTCTCGCAGTCGCTCAAAACTATTGAACGCGTCAGTCTGATAGAATCAAGACTTTTGGTGTACCTGGAATGGCTCACTCTTATCTTGGACAGCGCCCGAGTCTCGGGGGAAATCTGCCTTCGCCCTAAGCTTCTCAAGCTCTGATTTGAGAGCTAATGACCAGTCAGAAACGGAATGACAAAGCAGACTTGCCAAGGATAAACCTACTCCCAATCGACTGCCGCCTGTCACAATCAGCGATGCACTCATTGAGATACTTGACGAGGTTGTTCAAGTAGTCATTCAAGCGAGGCATGTTGAAGTGCAAGATCTTCCAGAGCACCTGCTTGGTGAGAGGCTTTGGCTTCAGGCCAGTCGGGTTCTTTCCCACCAGAGTCAGAAGACTGTGAACGAAGTCACGGGTCTCGGCCAATTCATCTTCGTTTCTCTCGTTGGAGGCGAAGACAAATTCCGTGTGATCGCTTCCGTTGAGAACAGCCAAGGCAGTGACCAGATCACCACCACGTTTGTTATCGCAGATCTGAGCCAACTTGTCAACGAAGGAATGGAAAGCTTGCTTCTGGGAGGTAAGGGAATCGTTCTCCATGATGGGCGTCTCATTGAAGACCTCCCGACCGCCTCGAGGCGATCTGGAGAGCATACTCGAGAACGACCGGCTCATAGAAAAGCCGCTGGTGGTCAACAGCAACAGGCTGCACTGCCAAGCTCGGAGTCTGAGACATAGTCAATATGATTTGAGGGTAGTTTCAAGATGATAGAGTCGAATTGAGGGTTCGTCAGGCGCAGTAGTATGCAAATAGGTAACAATAAGGTGCCAGAGTATCGACGAAGAAATGGCCTTCTATGTAGGCTTTCGTTGTCAATAATCCAACAGAAGATGGTAAGTATGAATAACTAGGAAGACACCCAGCTCAGACTGAGGCCCTGGCTTTTAAGTCCAAAATCTTTGTCGTTGTATTAGAGAAATTCAACATAGCCGACGTCAGACGTGTTCCTTTGAGAGCTCTCAAAAGTGGAAAGTCCTCCCGACATTTCGTGTTTTTCCACTTCTGCCGTGGGATCACCAACGTCGATTCCACTCGCATCTCCAGGGTTCCAACCTTCAAGACTTCAACTTGGAGGGATCCACTAATTAACCAATGAAATATTCCAATTGAAAGGTGCCTAGCTGTCTGGCCCAAAACTTGGCCCAAATCATGCGGTGCAAAGCCACGCCGCCTCTGGATACATCACCAACATGGCCGGTCAGGTCGCCATGCAGCACAGCCCCAGCCAACATGGCTGCATGTTGACCGGCCAGCAAGCGGTTGGAATGATCTGCGTACTTCGACTCGTTGATTTTGCGATAGTACTGGAGGTTCGCATCCACTGCCGTCATTCAAAGTCTGCAATGCATGACGGCATATCGTCAGGACCAACCAGCGTAAGAAACGACACCGAAAAAAAGCAATGTTATACTTTGCTGCCATCCAACACAGATGCAAGCCCATCTTCCAATCGCCCACTCACACCGTCCAGAACTACACGATGTCACCGCAGCATGTTAATCAGGCTTTTGACATGGCGCAGAGTGCTCCGGGCCTGCCTGTCGAGATGCCGAGTCGTCTGGAGATAGGCAGAGAACGGCACAGAAACCCAACTTGGATCCATCCCCGGTCTTTTTGGAGGCCCCCTTTTTTCCATTTATCTCACCGTTGGTTACATTGTGTCGCAGCAAGATCTCTCTGTCCCTCTGGTTCGGCCAGAATCCTGCCTCTGACGTCCCATTAATACACCTACCTTCCGGCCTCCAACGTTTCTAGCTTCTGTTAGAGTTCTGACGTTAGAATTACCCGCATACCTGAGAGAACGTCTGACTGCTTCATTGCTTTGTTTTTTGATCGGAGTCGAAAGTAGGTGGTCATGGACCGAGGGTTCAACCACTTCTTTCGGGCTGGGGCTCAAGACCCTTTCCTGTGGACGGACGAAGAGGACGAAGAGAATGATCTAGGGTACGAACTGGTATTGGCTTCATCCGGGGACATGACTGATATGTTTTAGACCCTTTGTACACCCATACACCACGCTGGATGATGAGACGGTGAACCCGGTGTCATTGAACTCCTCAGATATCACCTCAACCCCAGTTCTTGCGACTGACGTGTACCCGCGTTTGTAGACGCCGGGGGACCCATCATTTGCAGGAGACAGTGGTTCGGGAGACTCTGATGAGCTTGTGACGCCTCCTCCTCGGGAAGAAAGCCAGCCTGTTCAGGGGAAGACCCATCGCGCCAAACGGAGCAAAGGGCCGGTTTTTTGCACTCCTTGTGGCCTCCGATTCCCTAGGAACACCGAACTTAAGTAACATCACCCTTGGCTTACATGTTTTTCCAAAGCTGACTGGCTGGCCCATTTTCTTAGCAAACATAACAAAAGACTTCACGACAAACCCAGAATACCTTGCCCGGTTTCAGGGTGCCACGTTCAGTTCTTTTCAGACAAGAAGAAGATGTATCGACATGTTCGCAGTGCCCACAAATCGTATGCTGCGAATCCCAAGAACAACATCCCAAGCGATGGCGGCCCATGTCCGTTCAGTGGCTGTGTCAAAAAGTGCACCCGTGGAGACAATCTTAGGCGACATATCAGAGAGACACACCAGCACATAGGTAGGGGCAAAAGGGTCCTTGCACGTTCATAGCTCAATACAATTGTCAGTTATGGTGCGTTTATATGTCTTAGATGGACGTGCAATGGTGCTACTGCTGTCTCCTCAAACCTATGTCCGATATCATGGGAACCCCAGCAACAGGAGAGCCAACCTGAAAGCCTCAGCGCGATGATTTCATTCGCAGGTCGAAATCCATGACAATGACGGAAATATCACAATGACATATGGTAGGACCATGACTGTTGGGTAGCTCACGGAAAGAAGATCATTCGTTGGAGCTACATCGAGCACATGATGAACAGCCCACTGCAGACCCATGCGCAATTGCATGACAGTGGCGTGGCAGGACACTTTGGGTAACCACGGAACATTTGGTAGTGGACTTTGAGGAGTCGGTTCCCCGGATCGACAGGTTCCCCTGCAGGCGTCCCAAGACGGTTGCTTTCTTTGCGGGAGGGGGTTCCGAAAGCCAAGTGGCAGTTCGGGGGGGACAGGAACATAAATATGGCAGTGTTCGCTTCTGGACTATGGATTGAAGAATTGGAGTGTGCATGTCATCGGCATCGAGGCAGCTCTTAGTTCTTGCGAGAAAACAGCATCGAATCGTTCCGAACAGCGAGTTCCCGAGCACACCACCATCGCAAAGATGAATCCTATGATACGTTGAGCCGATGATAAACCCTCTACTTCTCTCCTGTCAACAGCAGCAACTGACATGCCCGACTCACGAGAGGCACGAACAACATAGAGCATAAGAAGGAAGGCAACATGAGGTAAAGCACCAAATGGGACAGCTGGTTTGGGGCCTCAACAGAAAAATAGGGGTTATGGAGCCGGCTAAGACCAACACGAGGGAGCAGCAAAAGTTTGCTTTCGCACATGACAAGCGCCGGTCTGATCTCAAACAACGTGACAGTTGGAGATGAAGTCGACCGAGAAAAGACAGCAGGAGGTGCGAAATGAGCGGTAAGTGGAAAAAGCGTGGGAGAATTGGCAGCATGACCCAAGGGATTTTTCATCCACGGTGTCCCCCCACTGCCACTGTACAGGCGGTGCAGTGGAGGGCCCCCGGATTCAATTGGGAGCTTCCCATTGGGGCGGGTAAAGTGCTGGGTAAATAGAGGCAGGACGCTAAAGCCGGGCCAGTGCCGTTGCGCACCTATCCTGTCGGACCCGGGGGGCACCTTCCACTGAGACGGTCCTGGTGCCCCTCCTTCCCTATGACGCGCCCCTCCAAAAAGTTCACGAGACAAGCAACAACGTGGGAGACGGAAGGAGCTCCCTGGCAGCTTCTTTCCTTCTCTCCAGGGCACCTGCCTCCCCCGCCACCCCGCCGCGGCGATAGCTCCTTCCCGTCCTTCCTCCAAGCCGGCGGGAAGCAGGTGCTACGGATGCGACAGGCAAGTGCAAGAGTCGAGAGTCGAGACCGGGCGACCGCCGCTTAGCATGGCAGAGTTTGGGAAAGAGGCAGGGAGGAAGGTCCGGCGCATGGGTAATGTCGTCGATGCAAATTGGAGCATCCCGCTTCTTTTTTTCCTCCTAGACGCGCCTCAATGAGCAATGGGCAATGAGGGGCACTTCACTCATTTCAACTCTCAGCACCACCGGCAGGTCAAGTCAACACCGTCACGACACCGACACCAACGACGGGACACCACCACGCCGGCTGCCGACCGACCGACATCCAATTTTTTGTTGTTTTCCCACTCCCTTTCTCCCGCCAGATCCCATCCCATCCCAGCCCAGCGACCATCCTGCTCCGTCTACCCCTCGGGCCCATCTCCATCTCCAGCAGATTCCCCATTTCTATTCCAGTCCGTCGTCCACTCCGCCATCCCCTCCCCATCCAATCCCGGTCAGCAGTCGTCGCGAAGCGGGCCAGGGCCGGTGTCATAGCTATTTAACCCATTGCGCGCCGGGCAACCATCTGGACAGCTGTGCCTCGCTCCTCTCTCCTCTCTTCTCCTCCATCAACATTCGTCTGCTGTGTCTTCTCTCTGTGCCTCCCTTACGATACCCCTCCCGTTCTTCGGATTGTGACCTTTGCGACGAACTGTCTAATTAGCTTCTCCCCTCGGTGAAACGACACCCGACCCCTCCAAAACTCCAAAACCACAAACTCAGATCCCCAACAACAACTCCATCCCGCACAACCGTCACAATGGCCGGCATTGAAGGCAAGAGCGTGAGTTTCCCTACGGCGACAGCCTCACCCTCCACGACCACAGAAACTGACCTTTCCAGAACCTTTCCTTCATCCTCAACAAGCCCCACGATGTCGAGTTCGCCGAGCGCCCCGTCCCCAAGCTGTCCGACCCCCACGAAGTCCTCGTCGCCGTCAACTACACCGGTATCTGCGGCTCTGACGTCCACTACTGGGAGCACGGTGCCATTGGCCACTTTGTCGTCAAGGACCCCATGGTCCTTGGCCACGAGTCCGCTGGTACCGTCGTCCAGGTTGGCGACGCCGTGAAGACCCTCAAGGCTGGCGACCGCATCGCCCTCGAGCCCGGCTACCCCTGCCGCCGCTGCGAGAACTGCCTGGCCGGCCGCTACAACCTGTGCCCCGAGATGCGCTTTGCTGCTACCCCGCCTTACCACGGCACCCTGACCGGTTTCTGGACCGCCCCCTCCGACTTCTGCTTCAAGCTCCCCGATAATGTCTCCCTGCAGGAGGGTGCTCTCATCGAGCCCCTCGCCGTCGCCGTCCACATCACCAAGCAGGCCGATATCACCCCTGGCGCCAGCGTTGTCGTGATGGGCGCCGGCCCCGTCGGTCTGCTCTGCGCCGCCGTCGCAAAGGCATTCGGTGCCACCAAGGTTGTCAGCGTCGACATTGTCCAGTCCAAGCTGGACTTCGCCAAGGACTTTGCTTCCACCCACACCTACCTGTCCCAGCGCATCTCCGCCGAGGAGAACGCCAAGGCTTTGGTCAAGCAGTGTGATCTCGGTGCCGGCGCTGACGTCGTCATCGACGCCAGCGGTGCTGAGCCGTCCATCCAGACCTCTCTGCACGTCGTCAAGATGGGCGGCAACTACGTCCAGGGCGGTATGGGTAAGGCCGACATCACCTTCCCCATCATGGCCTTGTGCTTGAAGGAGGTTACCGCTCGTGGCAGCTTCCGCTATGGTCCTGGTGACTATAAGCTTGCCATTGACCTTGTCGCCAACGGCAGCGTCAACGTCAAGAAGCTCATCACCGGCATTGTCAGCTTCAAGCAGGCCGAGGAGGCTTTCAAGAAGGTCAAGGAGGGTGAGGTCATCAAGATCCTCATCGCCGGCCCCAACGAGAAGGTCGAGAGCGAGCTCAGCACGTCTGTCGATCCCAAGAAGGCCGCCGCGAGCGGTGGACAGGGCGGATGCTGCTGAAGATGATATGAAACAAAAGTAAAGGCGAAGTCGGCGTGCGGAAGACGAAAAGTGGGCGTATGGGCGGTTGGCGATCTATTTCACGGCGCATGCAGCATGTTGGGTCTGACTGAGGGGCACGTAAATGGCATATATGATTCAAATGACGATTTATTCTTCTCTCCCACCCTGTCCACAACGGCAATGTCAACGCTCATCATGAACCAGATTGGTCACTCAGCGCCTACAGTCGGGCGTGGTACGACGACAATCTACGCCCGGCATAGCTAGCGTCGGCTAATGAAACGCACAGCAGCAAAGATTCTCGGCCGGCAAGCAGGCATGCCAAGTTGCAAGACTTCAACGAGGCTGTCGATGCCACAGCCCATGTCGACACTAGATAGCGGATACTGGCAGGCCACTTGCAACGGCGGAGCGACACTTGGTACTCACTATCTCGAGCCCCATTTCCCCATACCAGCTAGTGCCCAAAACACTCAAAAGAAACGAGAAACTGCGCAAGACTCCGCTCTCCCGTTCAGCTGAAGACGCCACAGCAGACTAACGGCCACAAGCATCAACTCCAGCTCCCGAACCGGCCTAGCTCCGCGCCCCGGGTCCCACCCATTCCGCCCTCTGCCCCCGGTCCCCGCGGAATATGTCTGATATTTCCCAACATAGTCGGCTCTGGCTGCCGTCTAAGACACGAACATCGCGAGTCACAGCACAGCATCACTCTCGCGGACGACTCATCGGCGGGACACCGTCCAGCGCGTGCATGTGCAAGAAGACCTACTGGCACCACAGCCCTGCCAAGACGAACCATGTCAAGCCACGCAGAAGCTGAACAACCCATCCCCTGACCGTTTCTAGTGCTTCAGCCCACAGTTGGGCGTTCTCCTTGACGAGCACCACAAAACAAGCCTCTGTCTGCCTGTAGATCTGAGAGCCTCGCGCGGAGGTTAACTCTTTGCAGGCGGCTAAGGAAGGACCCTGCAGAAGGCGCTACCAGGCACCCCAGAGGACACGAGCGATAACGGACGGCTTCATTGGGCGTCGACAGATGAGATGGCGTCCCCTCCCTTGACTCGTCTCAAGCCTTCGCGCATTCCTCCCAGGTTCTCAGCCCATCTCAGCCCATAAGTATGCTCAAACCGCCCAGTCATGGCGTACCGGCATCTCTTGACCCTCAACTCCTCCTCCACACAAGACTGTAATCCCGTAAACCCTCGTCGAGCCGTGTCATAACTCTTCAGACATATACTGCAGCCGCCATCGTGATGGAAAACACTCAGCAACCTCACCCGCAGCCGCAGGCTCAAGCGGCACCACAACGGCATCATTCACCACAGCAGCATCATGTTTCGTCCTCCGACACGGCCATCATCACGACGCCGGTATGGCTGACCGTCATCCGCGGGTTCCAATTCTTCTTTGCCATCATCATTCTCGGCCTCGCGGCGGCCATCATCCACTGGGTCTATATGGACGAGCTTGGTCTCGCCGTAGCAATCGTGTGTCCCCATCCCTCACTTACACACACTCCCAGTCAGCTAACACAGACCCCAAGTCTCTCTTCACATGGATCATTGTCGTCTACTCCGTGTTCACAGAAAAGATCCCCGGCCTCCGCAAAGCGTACCAGATCTACGCCGTCCTCGCCCTGGACCTCTTCCTCTGCATCCTCTGGCTGAGCTCCATGGGCGCCGCCGCCGCCCGCCGGAGCACCTTCGTCGTCCCGTCAACGCGTCCTGCTCCTCGGACGGCTCCGCCGTCAACTCGGGCGTCTGCACCGTCGTCAAGCGGTACATCATCATGGGCAACGGCGCCCTGGCCATGCTCTCCGCCATTGCGGGTCTCTCTGCCCTCGAGCTCATCCTCTTCCTGGTCACCTTCATCTGGACGCTCGTCACGTTTCTCAAGTGGCGCAAGACGAATGCCCCTGCTGCTGCGGCGGGCGCCAGCCAGGGTGAGATCCAGATGGAGACGAAGCAGCCTCTGTACTCCCAATCGACATACACCCAGGTCCCTCAGCAGCAACAGCAAGTCCCTCAGCAGCAGCAGCAGCAGCAGCAGCAGCAGCAATATTACCCCCCTCAACAACAGCAGCAACAATACCAGCAGCCTGCTCCTCAGCAGTATCAACAGCCCCCTCAGCAGTACCAGCAGCAGCCACAGCAGCCGTACCAGGAGATGCCGGCTCAAGGGTACGAGCAGCAGCAGCAGCAGCAGCCGCAGCAGTACCAACAGCAACCTCCGTATAACCCCTCTCCCGTCTCGGCGCCGGGGTCCCCGCCGCCTCAGGGACAGAACTACCCCTATCCTCCCCAGCCCCAGGAGCTGCGCTAAACTCGCCATGAAACCAAGACAAAAAGAATGATGTGATGGATTATGTTGTGCAGGACGGGATGGATATTAATACCTTTTTAATCAATGATACCTCAACTCTATCTCTCAATTAAGCATGCCCAGATACCGTGTCTCAATCTTGGTCCCCTCGCCCGCGCCCGTGACCGCAATCTCAACCACCTCGCCGGGGACAATGTCCACCAGGTTATCCCCAAACACCACCGCGTCGTCCTCGCACTCCAACGCGACGCCCTTGACGGGAACCTCGGCGCTGACCTTGACCACGTCCCCCTCGACCACCGCCTTGAGCTCCTTGGGCTTCTGCAGGTGGAGATACTTGAGCGGCTCGGGCCAGTTGACGTACCGCGCGACCTGCTTCCCGTCCTGGACGAGGTACGCCGCGACGACGGTCCGGGCCTCGTCGCCCTTTTGCCGCGCGGGGACCTTGAACGCCGCGATCTCGGTGGACCTGTTCTCCGGCAGGACGATGCCCTTCGCGACAACCTCCGAGTACGTCTCCTCGCCCGTCTCGACGTCCCACGCCTTGACCAGACAGTCCACCGTCGGATCCTCCAGCTGCAGGTTCGACCCCCAGATCTCAATCTGGTGCGTCACCTCGACGTCGACGCGCGTGTACTTGTCCCTTGCGTGGCGGTGCTCGCGGCGCGTGATGCCCACGGACAGCGGCGCCATCTCGCGCTTGACGGTGAAGTAGGCGTGCTTCGGGCGGAGGTAGTAGTCGCAGATGGCCCACGAGGTGACGGGCCAGCAGTCGTTGATCTGCCAGACGAGGGCGCCGCCGCAGTACTCGCGCCCGGGGCCCTTCCACTGGCGCTTCCACAGGCGGTACGCGGAGGCGAGGCACTCGGCCTGCATCAGCTGCGTGCAGTAGACGAAGTGCTCGAGCGGGTCAGGAGCGTAGCGGAAGTTCTCGACCAGGTACAAGGCGATGCGCCGCTCGTGGCCGTCGGCCTTGTTGTGGAAGTCGATGGTGGAGGACTGCGGGTAGCGGTCCGGGTCGTCGCGGCCCCGCGGGAGGAAGGCGTCGATGGTCTTGACGGAGGGGAAGGCCTCCATGCCGAATTCAGACACGAAGCGGCCGACGAGCTTGTCGAAGTTTTGGTACTTCTCCTGGGTGCCGTGCCAGACGTTCCACTGGTGCAGGTCGCCGACCGTCGGGTCGCGCGTGTTGTCGCCGGACCAGGGGGAGCCGAAGTGGTAGTAGACATCCGGGATGAGATCCTTGCAGGCGTCGACGAGGATCTTTTCGTAGATGTAGCGCGCGGGGAAGTCGGTCTTGAGCCAGCTGTCGGGGTCCTTGTCGGCGAGGTCGTAGGTGAGGTTCTCGCTCTCGGCGTACTGGTAGTCCTCGTTGTTGCCGGCCCAGATGACGATGGAGGGGTGGTGGCGGAGCATTTTGACGTTCTCGCGGGCCTCGCGGTCGATGGACTTCAGGAGGGCCGGCCAGGTGGGGTAGTTGCCGCAGCCGAACATGAAGTCCTGCCAGACGAGGATGCCGAGGTCGTCGCAGGCGTCGTAGAAGGCCTGCTCCTCGTAGATGCCGCCGCCCCAGACGCGGACCATGAGCTGGTTGCCGTCGGCGAGGAGGCGGATCCAGTCGCGGTAGCGGTCTGCGGAGATGCGGGGGATGAAGTTGTCGGCGGGGATCCAGTCGCTGCCGCCGCAGAAGATGGGGACGTTGTTGACCTGGAAGAAGAAGGAGGTGCCGGGCTGCTCCTTGACGGGGCGCTGGACGAGCTCGACCTTGCGGATGCCCATCTTCTTGGAGAGCGAGTCGACTTCGGCATCGGAGTCTGACACAAGAGTCGCGGTGACGGTGTAGAGGGGCTGCGCGCCGTAGCGGACGGGGTACCACAGCGCCGGGTCCTGGATGTGGAAGGTTGCGGCGACGTCGGCGTCGGGCTGCGCGTCGACGGTCTCGGAGACGACGGGCTTGTCGTTGAGGGAGACGTCGAAACGGACCTTGGACGCCTTGCCCTCTGTCGTGGCGTGGGCGACCACTTTGGCGGACTTGAGGGACGGGTCGACGGTTGTCTCGAAGTAGAGGTCAGAGAGGCGGGAGGCGTACACTTCGAGGTTGATGGGCCGCCAGGGGCCGCATGTCAGGAGCGTCGGGCCCCAGTCCCAGCCCTGGGTTGGTGTAGTGAGGATGTCATGAGGGAGAGAGCATACCCAGTGATATTGCGCTTTGCGAACCGCCAACCGCGAGTTGTCGCCGTTCCAGCAGCCCCATTTGTGATCGGGATACTCCTCCACCAGCTTCCACCCGCGGAGGTAGGCGCTGTCAAAGGTGATTTCAAGCTCATTTTCACCACCGTCCTTCTTGAGCACGGCCGTGACGTCGACGCGCTCCGGGGTGAACATGTTGTCCGACTCGAGGACGGTCTCGCCGTTCAGCAACGACAGTTGCAAAGGTATCCAGGCCGTCAAAGGCCAGCACGGCCTTGGCACCCTCCGGAACGTCCCCCGGGGAGGCGAAGGTGGTGCGGTACAGCCATTGGGCCTCGCCGATCCACTGGACGTCGAGCTCGTTCTTGCCGATGAAGGGGTCGGGGATGACGCCGTGGTGGATGAGGTCGAGGTGGACGTTTGTGGGGAACTGGCTGACGGGGAGGAGTTTGGCGTCTTGCTTGTCGGCCTGTTTGAAGTGCCAGTTCTTGTCGATGGGCGTCACGCTCCGGGGGGTGGCTGCCATTGTGCTTTGGGATGTTAGCTGCGCTGGAGCGGTGTGGCAGGCTCGCGTGGAGGCGCATTGCAAATGAATTAGGGGAGTAGAATGCCAATTGAGGCTACAAGAATGCCGCAACTCACGAAGTAGACGCTGGGAGGTGGCCGGGTTAAGAGGGCGGCGGATGACGAGACGATGTCGGATGGATGAGCACCGAGCGGCGTGCCCCGCGGAGGATGGCGGGGTTGCTGGGGGAAGCTGGGAACGACGACGGGGGTGTCTCCAGGGGTGAGGGGCAGGTCCCAATTGCTCAATGAGATGACAAGACAAAGTGCCACTTGAGCAAACACTCACAACAATAATCTGAGGTGTGATGGACGGGGTACGACGTCAATATCGAGTCTGCAGACTATGAGAGTAGCTCAGACACAAAGTAACCTGCTCATCTGAAGACGAAGCAATGGCCCGGAGGAGGCGCCGTCTTCATATACTCCCGCAAACACGGTCTCTCCACCTCGTCAGTTCACTTCCAAGACCACCCGCCGGCCGAGGCGCCCAGGATGTAGGATCACCATTGCATTCGGTTTTCAGGGATCAGGACGTGTTTCTCAGTCTGAACGACGGGACGACACCCGCCGAGATGCATCTCCCTGGCCTTGTTCCCCCACACCGTCCCCCTCCACTGCCTGCGAAGGTAGACTCGCCGAGCGGAGAATGAGGGACGCCTCTTTTCTCCAAACTGAAGGCGTTGGAGTGTTACATCCCTTGGGTGAAGGTGCGTGTCGATGGGCTGCAGTCACAAGTAATCCGTGGCACAGTAACTGGTGATCTTTTGCGCATTGTACACAGCCCGACTTCGAGATGTTCAAGGCCTGCCCTTCTCACAGACTGTCTTGGCTCTCGAATCCAACACGCCTCAGAGGAAATGCGGCATCTCATCCCATTCGATAACCACGGCGCTGGATCCAACGTCTCGCCATCGGGAATATAAATCACCACCGACAGTGGAGAAAGTCATCCATTACCCCAAAAGCCATCCCCAACTCCATCCCCAAACCCCTGCTCACCTCGGTGGGGTCCCATCACGGAGGGAGGCCTTCCGTTTTCCTCTTCGGGTCATGGGCTCCATTAAAACTCTCCGACAAGATCGCATGCCTTTCAGCGTCTCCGAAGATGTAGCCTCATGACGACTAACACCGAGGCTTTTCTCTTTGCCGTCCACTTTCTCACAACTCAAATCATTGGCGATGCTTGCTTCCTTGCTTCGTGGTACCACTCTGCACCTCGCCGTTTCAGTTGTCTGATTTTGTGGATATCGTCCTCCGTGACAACCACTGGCGCAGAAGCATTCCCGCCGCGGGGGATTGGCGGACAGGAAGATTGACATCGCTTTCGCCATGCGTCCTGGAAGTTGAGACTCCGTTTATTCACATGATCAGTCTGATTAGTTATGCAAAGCAAGTCGTTCACAAGATTCATCCGTAAGTTGAATCACCACCTGGTTCAATCATGCCACCGACCTCGTCTACGGGTGAATGTGTGTCATTATTGTATGTAGCTGTAAACAGGTGTATGTGTGCGGCCGGCCCCGACTTGGGAACGAGGTATCTATCCCGAAACGCCAGCTCAACTCGGTTCATGAAGCGAAATCCGCCGCCTTCTCCAGTCGTCAGGTATATCAGATCCCAGCAACATCTCGTCGTTCGAGCCCCTCATCACGGCCCGGCAGAAAGTAGCACCACAATCTTCCAGAAACTCCTCGCAAACTCCAAAGCCCAAAGGAAATCATATCCATACGAGGTCTGCTGTTCCCTCCTCCATTCGAAAGCGCCGAGCGTGTTTGCAGTCGACCGGCATTAACAGCACTTCCCGCCTCCGCGTCGGTTGGAAAGCGTAAAGACCTCTTCCCACTCCCGCAGCCCCCAGTTCGCGCCGCTGCGGGTGTTCCGCCTGCCTCTCCGTCTCCGCACGGTGCCGGCATCGTCGAGCGTCGCGCCGGTCATGGAACTCTTGATACTCGCCCCGTCGCTGGCGCCCGCGTTCCAGCCCCCGCCGTAGCCGTCGCCGTACTGGATGCCGCTCATCGGATCGTCCGGATCAATGTCGCCCAGCTCGATCTTGGTCAGAATCATGCGTGCCAGCCTCGCAAAGATCTCTTCCACGTTCTCGCCGTTGAATGCGCTCGCCTCCATCACCACGGGTATCCCGACCTTGCTCGCCACTGGTTCGCATCCGAGTTGCTGACCTCGCGACCCTCGGGGGCTTCCGACGCTTTTTGCTGCGTGCCGAGCGTCGGCAGGCTGGTGCCGGCCGAGCCGTTTGTGAAGTAGGACATGGAGCCGACGCTGCTCGGCGTTGGCGGGGGCAGGCTCGTGTCGATGAGGGGGTCGGAGGCGAGATCGAGCTTGTTGCCGACGAGCAGACAAGACAGATTCGGCGACGCTAGGGCGCGGGCATCGTTGAGGAAGGGCTGCAGTCCGCGAGCTGTGTGGGATGTTACATCGTAGACGAGGATAGCGCCGGCGGCGCCTCGATAGTATGATCGCGAGACGGAGCGGAATCGTTCGGTGCCGGCAGTGTCCCAGAGCTGTCGCCGCCGTCGTTAGCTTACTTCTCTCGTTGGGATCGTGTCAAAAATTGCATCGCGCGTACCTGCAGCTTGATGCGTTTCCGCCGGGATCCGGTGCCGACTTTAATGATCTTGCTCGCGAACTCGACACCGATAGTCTGGGACGATAAGACCCGCCATTCGCTCTTAACGAAGCGGTGCAGCAGGCAGGATCTGTATGCGCAGAGACAATGTCAGCCATGTCTCGACTCCAGTGTGATTTATCGCAAGTGCTTGCGTGGTGTCCTGGGCGTCACTCACTTTCCTGTCCCGCTAGGTCCCAAGAGAATGATCTTGGCGAGGTAGTCGTACATGCTCCCCAGCTCCTGCGCATCCCGTCAGCATATTTGGTCCTTCTTTCGCCATCTGGTCGAGGTGTCGGAATGTCCTGACCTGCTGGCCAGCGGTGCCATCGCTTTCTTCGCTGGCGGCGCTGGAGCGACGCGGTCTCGTCATAGTGGCGGTGCGGAATGTTGTGTTGCGGGATCGGAAAAGTCGGGCAACGGACGGCGCTGCGATAAGGACGCTTCGTGGGCGTTTGTTGGTAAGCAACAGAGCGAAAAACGGGCAAGGAACCGCGACTGCAAAAAAAGAAACGAGCAAAAAATAAAAATCGTAAGGCGGCGGCCTCTGGCTGGGCGCGACGTTGAGGTCGCAGCGAGCAGTTTGGACCTGCGTTTCGTATCGTCGGGCAAGGGAGACGGACTGATTGAGGTGATTGATGTACAGTGCTGGTTGATGCAGCAAAGGCAGTCAGTCAGTCAGTTGCAGGTGCGAGCGAGGGAGAAGGTCACTGCAGCGTAAGGTAGGTAAGGTATTCTTGGAAACAAGCCCCAGCAAGGGCGATGAGCAACATAATGACGGAAGACGCACCAGGCGACCAAGCAGAGCAGCGCAAAGCACAAGGACCAGGACCCAGAACCCGGAACCCAGGACCCAGGACCTTGAACGGTGCTTGAACTTGTCCTGTGACATGGGATGGCCGCCAAACCACGCACTTCCAGGTTCCTTCACAGGCTCAGAGCAGCACTGCACCAGCACCTGGGCCACCGGCTGAGTCCACTGAGTGTGGTCCACGTCGATACGCGGGAGGCTCGAGCGCCGGGCCTTTTTTTTTTCTCCCCTCTCTTGTTTTTATCAAGGTGGGTGGGCAGCCACACGCGTGGCTCCGATAAGACACTATCCCAGGTACGTATCGTCTTATCAGTGGGATGGAAAGAACAGGCGGGTACGAATACGTACCGCAATGGGCAGGGCATTCATCGTGGGCCAATGGCACGCCCAGCGCCTGAGCAGGGGCCACAGCTCACCGCAGTTGCACACCGAGGCCCCGTACCGAGGCTTGACATCACCGGACTACCGAGCTTCAGGGGACCGGCTGTAAGCTCACGCCTCCCGCATCAACGACGAGCATTCATTTACTGCCAACCCATGTGACAAAACACGTTTAACTTTCTGTAAGAACATTCAACCATCATGAAGATTGACGGCCGTACGTTCATTATTTCAGGCGGGTAAGCAAGGCGTCCCTGTTATGTTGATTGAAACCGTGGTATCCCCGATCACATGCCAAACCCAACATCATCAACTTATGCTGACTTTCATCCAATAACAGAGCCTCCGGCTTAGGCCAAGCTTGCGTGGAAGAGATATGCAGAAGCGGCGGCAATGTCTCCATCTTGGATATGAATGAGGACCTGGGCAACGAGCTGGTCGCGAAGCTGGGCTCCTCCGCCAAGTTCTTTGTCTGCGATGTCCTCGACACCAAGAGCATCGAGGCCGCTGTCCAAGGCACTGCCGACTGGGTAAAGCAAACCGGCAAGCCTGTCGGCGGCGTCATCCCCGCCGGTGTAGGAAATCCGGCGACGGTAAGCCAAGTCTCTTCATCTCGACCATGACCCCACCACTAACCACCTGCAGATCCTCGACCGCGACGGCAACCCCTTCAGCCTCGACCAGTGGGACTTTGTCCTCAACATCAACCTCCGCGGAACCATCGACCTCACCCGCCAGGCCCTCGCCCTCATGGCCAAGAACGAGCCCTCCGCGCCAGACGGCGAGCGGGGTGTTGTCATCATGGTCGCCTCGTCCGCCGCTTTTGACGGACAGAAGGGCCAGGTCGCGTACGCCGCTAGCAAGGGCGCTGTCACAGCCATGACCCTTCCCATGACGAGAGACCTCGCCCGCTTCGGCATCCGCGTTATAACCATCGCTCCGAGTCTGTTCGAGTCCCGTATGACTGCCGTCATGGGCAAAAAGGTCCGCGCCAGTTTGGAAAAGGCCATGGAGTTCCCCGTCAGAGCTGGCAAGCCTGAGGAGTTCGCAGCGCTAGCGAAGCATGCCATTGAGAACGTGATGCTCAATGGGACGGTGCTGCGGCTAGACGGCGGTATGAGGATGCCAAGTAAGATGTAAGATAGTATTTAGCAGTCCAAAAGGAAAAGCTCGCATAATATTCGACAGCCTGACAAATATCCAAATCACCAGGTAGACAGAATCAGTAACTGTCGATTGGCAATCTGATGTATTCATTTCTCTATTGTGATGTCATGTCCCAGGTCTACCCTCACCCTGGCATATCTCAATCCAGTTCATGTACACGAACATACTCGGATATGGCAGGCCAACACAACCCTTTCTCCTCCCGCACCTCCTCGAACTCACCAGACTCGTCCTTTACAGGCGTGAAGCGGCGCGCTTGGATGTGACTTAAAGCCGGGAATCCAGCCGGGAAGTAAACGCTCTCAAGACTCGGGCACATTCGGAAGAGCGCTTTGGCGTTCTCACCCGGGTCTTCCTCCTCCTCGCGATTTTCCCGAGCCAGATCATAAGCCTCCCAGTAATGATTGCCATCGCATTCGTCACCAGGCTCAATTCCGCCACTCTCGTCCTCCTCCCCTGGGTTGCAAACCTCGCAGTTAGCTATCAGGTCTTGCTGAATATCATCCACATTCAACTCGTCAGGATCGACTAGGTCCGTGAGTGCCAGAACCTTGAGGCGTCGGAATGGTTCGAAGATCGGGATCAACTCCTGCCATTCTCCCAGTCAGCTCGATAACCATTGATTGGCTGAGACCCGTGAAATAATAAAGAACGTAGAAGAAACAGAAACAAAAATGCACAAACGGGAACCATACCCAGATCATAAGATCGGAGTCAAGTTCCCCGTTGAGGATCAGACAAGTGACGTCCGGGAAGAAATCGTAAATCTCGGAAACATGGTCGAATTCCCAGCGTGCCTTTTGGAGGCTAATAGTCTTCAAATTGAGCGACTTTGCGACTTTGGACAGACCGAATATGTCACTCAGAGAGAAGTCGTGGAATTCGTCTCCGATATCGTTGAATTTGTCTCCGATTTTGAGATACAGGGCGTCCAATTGAGGGAAGACTCTTGGGATGAAGTTGACAGATGCTGATGTCTTGGATACTTTGAATGCGTAATGAAACTGCTTGACGGCTGGCAGCACAACGCGCTTCTTGAGAAGCTGAGCTTCCAGAGAAGGGGCAAATGTACGATCATGAAGCAGGTTGAGGCACAGGTCGCTAAGACAGGGCATGTGGCTAAGGAGTATCGCAAGCCGGGCAGCCGTTTTCGGCTTCCAAGTACGGTTCTTCCCACCACTCAAAAGGTTGATTTCCAGGTGCCTGAGTGGCGTCAGCGCTGTTCAATTGGTTTTGTCGTTCTCGTGATATAGGTCGAGCACTTCAGTAATGAAGGGACTGCAGGCGAAAATTCGGAACTTACTGAACGACGTGCAGGATTCTGTTGCCGTCGATAGCCCGGATGTTGGATAGGAGCTTGTGGTATGGAGTCCAAATCTTCATGGTCGTGAAGATAAATGGGATGCACATCTCTCGAAGGAACTTGGTAACGAGAGAAAGCCGGGCGACATCGCGTTTCTTTCTGGGCGTGTCTTCTCCGGTTTTGACGCAGTGATTGATGATCTCGAGGACAAGCTCTCTCGGGAGAGTGACAAGGTAGGTCTTCGAGTGGAAGTCAGGAACGGCACAAGATCGATCTGGTTCACCGACACAAGCGCTGCCAACGCTTATGCTGGGCGACTCCTTGTCGATGTCCATCGGAATCGTGGATGGCTCAGGCGCGGGGAGAGATTTGTTGCGCAGGCGTGCCGGGCGATCGGTGTTCGGAGGTAGAAGGGCTGGGTAGATGTGGGAGAAAAGTTCCTAGAGAACGGAAAGAAGGAGGAAATTGGTCTGGATGGGCAATGTTGTGCTAAGGTAGGTAGGTAGGTTGGTCCGTTTGTTCAAGGTGAGAAGGTGCCATAGCCTATCCGCCCGTGCAGCTGAAAGGTTTTGGAAGGTACGCACCTGCCTTGAGCTTGCCCCTTCGCTCCTTCTCGAAAAGAACAACGGCATCAGTGTTGGTCTCAAAGATTGGCGGCCACTTAAAGAGAAACAAAAGTGAAAAACAAACGAAAGGAACGGAAGACAAAAGATCTAGGCAAGGAGCCGACTGATACAGCGTGATATCTCGCTAGGATAAGAATCAGATATCCGACATTCCTAGTAATTTGCAATTCAAGAAGAGGGATCAGATGTTGAATGGAGGAAGCTCGTGGCGTCCATACCATCAATAGCGCGAATTCAAACCATCAGGCATGTCTAAGACGGACAGTATCATGAGCTATCGCCAGATTGACAAACTAGTGTACATACTTTCTGTGTGCAGTTCGCATCGCTTCATCTCAAGCTCTGCCGAACATCTTACCACCCCCTCAACTCTTCAGAAATCATAGGCCAGTCTACATCTTCCTCGCACCAAAATCCGACGAATCGCTTAGCATCATCCCTCACAGGCATGTAGCGATTGCTCCGAGAACACATGGTCTGGAAGTACAAGACTTCGAGATCCGGGCATTCCCAAAAGATGTCCCTCACGTTCTCTTCCTGGTCCTCGGCCAAGGGGTGAGTTTCACGGGCCTTATAAAGGGCTTCGCCGTAATGACCATCAGTGGAGGAACATCTAAGGCAATTACAGGCACCTTCCTGGCCTTCCTCCCAGAAAAGGTCCATGTCGTCGTTTGCAAAACACTCTGGACATTCGCACTCGTCCCGAACTGTCCACAAGTACTCCACCAGATCTTCATCATCAATGTAAATGAGGTCAGTGAGTGCCAGAGACCTGAGGTTTCGAAATTTCCTGAAAGTCGGAATCAACTCCTGGTTTTCCCAAAGTCAG
This sequence comes from Colletotrichum camelliae, assembly GCA_018853505.1. Classification (NCBI taxonomy): domain Eukaryota; kingdom Fungi; phylum Ascomycota; class Sordariomycetes; order Glomerellales; family Glomerellaceae; genus Colletotrichum; species Colletotrichum camelliae. The sequence goes on along the minus strand of JAELVL010000008.1, from coordinate 5,009,432 downwards.
CTCCAAAACATGAATCAAGACAATGGAAAAGCCAGCATTACCGAAATCAAGCCGCTACCAACTTCGCCTCCAATGATCAAGCTTGTGATCTGGAAAGAGCTCGTGGATTTCTTTGATATTTTTGAATGTCCAAAGTCTATTATGCAAGCTGAGCGTGCGTAGCTCTAGCGTATGTGCAACAGTCCACAATCCAGGCACACTCTTCAGAGAAGCAATCGGCTTGAGATTTAGATGAAGGGCCCGTAGTCCCGCGAAGACCGACGGGATGAAGCTGACCGAGATTGATGGGTCTGGCTTTGAATCCGATATGTCGTATTTGAGTTTCTTGACGGTTGGAATGGCGATGCGCTGCTTCATAAGCTCGCCTTGAAAGGCGGTCGCCAACGACTTCTGTCCCCATCGCAGGGTCAGGTCTAGATCTTGGAGATTTGGCATGCGGCCCAGAAGCCTTGCTAGACGAGAAGGTGTGCCCGGTTCCCATTGAGGAGTATTGCTCCAGGCGGTTGAATATATTCTCAGATGTCTGGTGGAAATCAGCTTCGTACAAATTATGGTGCACATCATTCAAAGTTCGATGAACGGGAGAAGGGTCAAATATTTACTCAACGATTTCAAGGATGCGGTTGTTCTCGAGAATTTGAACATGGCCAAGAAGTTTAGCTTGGCCGGTGAGAAGCTTCAAGGTCCTGAAGAGGGTTGGGATGCACATCTCGCGAAGGCTCTTGTCCACGAGAGAGAGCTGTGAAATGGTGATGGTGCTGTTGAGCGGTCGCGGAGGCACGCAAAGATTGATGATATCAAGGATGAGCTCTCTCGGGAGAGTGACGAAGTAGGTCTTGGCCGAGGCAGGCGCGGCTACAGGACTATTCGATCATCCGGCAACAGCGCCGATTTCAGCAGCACTTGCGGTGGGAGACTTCATCTCGGCGGCCATCAGGATTCTGGCCGATCAGGCGTGTGGATGGAAGCGTTCTGTTGCGCAGCCGGTTGTCGTTTGGCAGGTAGGTGAGAAGGAATGGGCAAATATTTGAATTCACTGGTGGGTGGGAAGTAAAGTAGGTCTCGGTCAAAACTAGGCAGGCGTCGCGGCACAGGTGAAGTAAACTTTCAGTCAAAGGAGAAAGAAAGTTGTTAGGAGTCACCCATGCGGTTGTAACAAAACCCTTTCAGAGACAGGCGCGTCCCTTCAGCTTACGTTGCTGCTGTCTCAACCGATCACTTCTGTCGGAGAGAAAATTCATTGCAGGCTAATCTCTAACCCAAGACACTCGAATTGCAGCTGTAAGAAGAAACCCAACAGCCTTTCTAGCATGGATCATTCAAGAACAGGTGTTCAGATGTGTGCGAGTTTGTTTATGGGAGCTGTCTGACTAGACTACAATTTTGTATTTCTTTAGAAGAGACCGCCTATTGACCTTGCTGTCGCCATATTGTTCATCGTTGTCGTTGTTACTATCGTCGCCCTTTTGACTTCAGTGCCCCTTCCTTTCCTGCCGAATGTCGATGACCACACTTAATCCGCCACCGTCTTCAGTAGTAGAATTCTGTGAAGATCTTAGGCCAATTCTCATACTCGTTGATGGTGACATTGTCAACGTTGCCCTTATCATCCTTGATAGGACGGTAGCGAGTAGAGTAGGCATCGCTACGGAGCTGGAAGTAGACGGTCTCAAGTCTAGGACACTCCTCGAAGAGACTGATTGCATTCTCCACTTGGTCCTCTTCCATAGACATGGAGAGATTTCGCTGAGCCATCTCGTGAAACTCCTCGTAGTTCTCGTCATTGTAGTGGCATTCGTCACAAGTGCAGTTGTTGTCGATGGTACAGGGGTCGTCACCGAGACAACAGTCGCAAACGCAGTCGCCATCTTCGTCGAGCAAGTTCGTCATCACATCTCCAATGGTGAAGTCGAAGAGATCAGTGAGCCCGAGAATCTCAAGCTTCCGAAATCGCTCGAAGACCGGGAACACGGTCTGAATTCGCTTTGTCAGTTGCTGTGCAGTTCGAAAACGAAACGAGTAACTTACAGAGAGCTTGAACTTCTGGACCTCACCCCCAATCACCAGTTTGGTAACACCTGGGAAGAGGTCGTAAATCTCGTCGAAGTCTTTCGCTTGCCAACCAAACTTGCAGAGGCTAATGGTGTACAGGGTGAGCTTGGATGCGATGGTAGACAATCCGGGGATCGTCTTCGGAGAGTTGTCCATCATGACAGTGAGGTGGAGGGCGTTCAGTCCGGTAAAGACAGTGGGAATGAAATGAGCCGTGCTCTCTGCGAAGTGGTTGAACTTTGTGACGCTAGGAACGGCAATGCGTTGCTTGAGGAGTTCGTATTGAACAGCCACCATGAGGCTCTGGTATCCATCCGCGAAGTAAAGATCCAAGTCTTGAAGGTTTGACATCTGGCCCAGGACGCTCGCAAATTGGGCAGGCGTGTCTCGATACCAATACTCACTCGCGCTGCCTGAAGTCTTCAGCGCTACTCCCCAATCAAGCGTAATCAATCAAGTCAATCAATCAGCCAATCAAATCGAGGCTTTTTAGGGAGTCAATCAGCCAAATCCACGATGCCCTCGGTTTGACTGTCTTGATCAAACCGAGGGACCCCGGACTATCTATTAATCCGGGCTCCGGACCAATTAGAGCGGGGCTAGATTAGCCCGGAGGGCCCGGGGGCTTAGGGGGCTGGGGCCGGCGCGGGGCCGTTAGGGCGGGGCTTAGGGGCTAGCGAAGTGGGGCCAAAAGGGAAAAAAAAGCCTCCACAGCCCGGTTTCGAACGCATAGACTTTCAAAAAGAGCCCTTCACGGAGTACCCCTATACCACGTGACTTACGCTTGCAGCAGCTCCGTAGTTATCAAGACTTATCAAAACAGTCAATTCAATCAAGTTTATCGTGAAAAATGAATCAATCAGTCAAATTTGACCCTCAGATTTGGCTTGATTGATTGGTGAGTAGCGCTGGAAGTCTTGGCGCGAGGCAGGACAGAAATGATTCTCAGATGACTGTTCAAGATTATTAGAATCATCCAATTACCAGACACTGTGGACGCTGAAGCCAGTGTCCAGCGAAACGCCCGGAGCGAAAGTCCAAAGGCGGATAACGCTCCGGGCGTTTCGAGGCATGCTGTTCCAGTGCAAGGGATGAATAGAGGAGTAGAAGGAGAGGCTTGAGACTCACTGGATGGAGCTGAGGACGTCACTGCCCTCAATCCCTCGAACAAGACGAGAGAAACGGTGGTGGTTAGTGCGCATCTGCACAATTGTGAAGAGGGTTGGAATGCACATTATTCGAAGGCTCTTGTTAACGGCAGAAAGCTGGGCGACATCTTGTTTGATATCAGGCCTGTAGGGTGGGATGCAGAATTGAATGATCTCGAGAACGAGCTCTCTTGGCAGAGTAGCGAAACCTGTTTTCTCGATCAAAATGCCGCCTCTGTCGTCGTCTTCTGTCGTCGTCGTCGTCTTCTGTCGTCGTCGTCGTCTTCTGTCGTCGTCGTCGTCTTCTGTCGTCGTCGTCGTCTTCTGTCGTCGTCGTCGTCTTCTGTCGTCGTCGTCGTCCTCTGTTGTCGTCCTCTGTCGCTTCTTCTGTCATCGCCTCTGCCGTTATCTTTGTCATCGTCTGCGCTGGGAAAATCCATCATGATCTCCGTCGGAGTCGTCGGGGATCCAGCCATGTTGAGAGAGAGTCGCGGCGCGATTGGTTGGTGTTTTTGGTAGGTGCTCTCAAACGGGTGAACCTGGTTTAATTTTCAGTCAGTTGGAAGATGGAAGAAGTGTCTATTCAAATAAGGTGGGTGTTGTCGCGCCTGTAGCATGGTGAATTCAGCTGTTTGTCAAGGTGAAAGAAGAGCCTGAGGCTCCAGTGGTGCAGTTGCAACAAAAAGCCTTTCAGAAGGAGGCGCGCTGGTGTTTGGTGCTTTCCATGTCTCGATCATTTAGGAATATTTACTGGATCTCAGAACGTTCAAAGATGCTTGCTGATACGACAAAGGCTGGAGGCCTCATGATAGGTTATTTCCAACGTCATGGAAATAATCGCACATAGATGAGCTATTCTAGGCTGCCTTTCTTGCGCATTTCCCTCGTTTGGAAGATCCACTCAAATGCCTCCCTCACCTATCCTAGGTTCGGGGTATATCTGAGGAGGAGATGTTTCGTACCGTCACAACCGGAAAGAAGACCCATCAGAAGGCTTGGAAGAGGATGATCACGAAGCCAACGTTTGTAGGAGAAGGTTTTACCCGGCAGAATCCGAAAGCCGAGCGGTTTATCAGGTGAGTTTACTTTATACATACTTTAACCTTGTTACTAACCTTGTAGACCGATGGGCCTCCGCCAGAAAACAGCGCACGTCAGCCATCCGACACTGGGTATTACTACTAAGCTTAAAATCCTTGGCGTTAAGAAAAACCCCAGCAATCCGTTGTACACCCAGCTTGGTGTCCTCACAAAGGGCACTATCATCGAGGTCAATGTTAGTGAGCTCGGGCTGACGACCGCGTCCGGACGAGTTATATGGGGCCGATTTGCCCAGATCACGAACTCTCCGGACGAGGAAGGTTATGTCAATGCGTAAGAGACCTTCCCACGCTTTCGCCGTAGCAAAGCTTACGAATATAGGATGCTGTTGGTGTGATGGATTTCCCTTTGCTGGGGACACATGTGTTACCACACGATATTCTTCAAGACATGCTTCCCATGTCAACTTTGCTTCGTCAATTCGTATTGGCAGAGGCTAGGGTGACAGAGTTTTAAGGAAGTGAGCTTCCTACAGATTAGACGGCAAGGAAAAAAGGATAAATCTTGCACGTCATGACTTGATTATCTGCTGTACATGTGACACCGAATCTCAACTTCGTAGTTGAGACCTCTCCGTCGTTTGGTTGACATGATAAAACTCAACACAAGCAACGGTCGTACGCTTGCACAACACTCAGCATACTGATTCCCTTTTCTTTACCAACCACATTGGCCTGTATCGACAGAGAATGATTTCAAAGCAGTGCGCTCGGTGCTCCAAGTGCTTCCCCAGCGCCGACATAAAGCGGCAACACCAGGCTCTGTGTCCCTTCAGGAAATGCCCCACATGCACCCAGAGTGTTGCAGACAAAACACGTCACAATTGCCCGAGGACGAGAACGACATGCCCCCGTTGCAAGCGACGCTTCAACACCAAGGACTATGACAGCCATCAAGCAGCTTGTCGTACCTGGAAATGTTGGAGATGTCTGGGATTTTTCGACATGAACGACCACGACAGCCATCTTCGTACTTGCAAGCAGGAACCTGTCGGCAAAATTTGCGGAACATGCGGCAAGAGATTTCCGACTGTCAACTTTCAAAAACACAAGGCGGAGTGCCTTCACTATCATTGCCCCCTATGTCTCGAATATCCTCTACGAAACGACAGGAAGGGCCATTACGAGCGCTGCAAAGCTATCAACCAGACAAGCAAGGGTTTGCCCAGCAATTACACGAAGTGTGCCTTATGCCGTAAACCGATCCCATCGCACTTGTCAGAGAATCACAGCAAGGAGTGTATATATCGAGAAACGAAAAGATGTTATCGCTGTCGAAAGCGGATTCCTCAGCAAGAGTTTCTGCGTCATCGTGCTGAGTGCTTTGCTTGGTGCTGCGGTACCTGTGGAGAAATTACAACGTGTGCCAACCGGTTCCTGCATTTGGCACACTGTCCAGTGTGGCGCTGTTGGAGATGTTTCGGTACCCTACCTCGCAGCCAACGTCAAAAGCATACCGAGGAGTGCTCCGTGCCGGACAAAACAGCAGCGTGGCGCCGAGAGCACCCAGGCTGTGATGGTTGTGGAAAGCGCTTCTTACGATTGGAATACGTTGAACACGTCCAAGAGTGTGAATTTCGGAGATGCAAAAAACAGGGCATTCATAGGGATATGTTGACAGTCCACAAGCAGGACTGTATCTCTTTCATGTGTTGGGTCTGTGGATTCCTGCGCGGCGGTCTAGGGTCAAAGGCACGAGTTGAGCACCTGGCAAATTGTACGACGAATTATCGAAGATGCCCGACGTGCCGCGAGGCTATTTTACGTTGCGACTGGACCCGACATGAGAAGCTTTGCACAGGCTGCGTGGCTTGTGGGCAAAACCTGATGCAAATGAACTTGGAAGCACATCGGAATAGGTGCACGGGACCTCCTAATGGCAACACACTCACCAAGGCAATCACCACAAAGGTGCACTCATCTTCTACCTTATTTCCTACTACCTCGGACTTACTACGTACGAAACATGACTGGGAACAAAGTCCACGCAGGACAGTCTTCATTGATTTCGAGTATATGAACATCAACAAAACTGAGGCTGAGTCCCAATGCAGATATCACGTGTTTAGCTTTGCTATGGTCAACGGTCTTGGAGAATGGGTATTTCCTACAACTACCATCACGCCTGATTTTTCTCTGGAGTCTATCGTCCACGATGCCGAACAGTTCGGCCACTCGTACCACTCGTACCACTCGTACCGCCTGGAGATGTTTAAGAACCTGGTCAAGAAATGGTATGAGCCTATCACCAATGGAGTTGTCCAAGGCAAGACGTGGCTGGCTATAGCGACTATTCTGGCAGACTATACCAAGGTATTTTGAATAGTCCCCTACGATCGAACGGTTGATACATTGCTGAAACGTCGCAGGCTCATGGAAGTCTTCTTAGATGCCTTGCTTGGTCCCACACCTCGGGAGATTGGGGATGCTTAAGACAAGGTTTGAAGTCTGTTGGGCAAGATTGTCTCTTACCACCGCCTGTGCCAGGCTGGGAACAGCCACTTTCATGGTGGGTACACTTACGACGCCAATTGAATTTTGAGCGGAAAGAAATGCCTCTGGGATTGAGCTCCATCTTTCAGGCTGTTTTCCCAGACGATTGTGGACTAGCTCTCAACGCCCATTCACCTGACGCCGACGTTGTCATGGCAGTTCGTCTGATGGAATACTACTTCTCCCGTGCTGACAGCTCCGATAATCCCAATTCCATACAATTTCACTTCAAGCCCTTGAAGACGAACGTCGAGATACGCGAGCGCCGGGGTGGTGGAACACTGGTAGAGACTACCTCTAGTGGCGATGGCGCTGTGGAACATTCCGAGCTCTTCGACGACGATACAGAGAACGAATACCCGGGGAGCGACAGTGACTTGGATGTTGACGGTGTTTGTGAAGGTACGCTGTCAGGAATTCGGGCATTTGACTTCGAAAATTCCACCGACGATCAATGTAGCAGCGCTACAAGCGAGGACTCTGGCAATGATACCGATGAGATGGACAGTGTTGAGGATATTGACGAGACTGAAAAGCTCGGGGAAGACAACGGTAAATAGGCTGTATAGGAAAGACAGTATAACCTCAAATTCAAATGAAGTAACCCAGAACAACCATCAAGGGACGAGCGAGTCGTAGAAAGAGTGTACCATTGAGAGCAATTCTTTCCATGGGGGATATTGACATAAGTTTTGGCAGAATAGATATTTTTATTACATGCACCATGTGCACTTTGTCTAGCTAAGATGTTGGCAACTGGTCAAAACCAACCACCGGGGGAATCATTTGACGCGGGAAGTCATTACAACCAAACGAGGTAGGTATAAGCATGCCCCGACCCTTTCCAAGACATTTGGTCCAGAGACGCGGCGAACATTATCGGAAACACGTTTCTCTCTCTTCTTTTTAGACCTTGTCGCTGACGACAGTCTGGGCGTGGACGTCGTCCTGGGCAGCAGCGTTGGGCTGGTTCTGGCCTAGGAACTTTGTCTTCTTGAGCTGGTTGAGGTGGTCCTCCTCGCCGTCGAGGTGCTTGAAGCAGAACCAGAAAGCGACACCACCGATGAAGGCGATGATGGCGACGGAGGTGTAGTTCCAGACCAGGAGGGGGTCCTCGGACAGAGGGGTCCAGGCCTGGCCGATGGCGGCGGAGACGGCGCTCATGGCCAGGTTGACGGACATGACGAGGGACTTCATGTTCTCGGGGGCCTTGGAGAAGGCGTACTCGTACGAGGTGACGTTGGTGAAGATCTCAGCGAGACCGATGAAGACGTAGGGCAGGCACTGGGCCCACACGTTGATCTGGGCGGGACCCTCCTCGCAGACGGTGGCGAGGTTGCCGCAGGGGGACATCTGGTAGATGTAGTGCTGCATGACGGCGGCGGCGACCATGGAGGCGGCGGCGAAGAAGAAACCGGTGGTCATGCGCTTGATGGGGGTGAAGTTGAAGCCCATCTTGCGGAACATGGGGTAGACTCCGTGGTCGAGGATGGGGATCATGATGATGATGGAGAGGGGGTTCAGGTTCTGGATGACATCGTTGGGGGCGCCGCCGAGAACCATGGAACCGGCCTGGGAGGTCAGGTTGTTGGTCATCTGGTTGTAGGCGAGGAAGAAGACGGGCAGGAAGAGGAAGACCTTGCAGGCCTTGAGACCACGTCTGCACTCGTCAACCCAGGCATCGTCGTAAGTCAACCAGCTGGGGCGCTCGGCAACGGGAATGTTGCTAGGCTTGGCCATGTCCCAGTTCATCTTGCCGAAGCCGCCGGAGCGCTTGCGGGCGAAGTTGGTCATCTTCACGAACTTCTCGAGGACGGAGCCGGTAGGGGGAGTGAGGTTGTACTTCTTCTTGTTGGACCAGAGAACAACAGGGCAGATGAGGAAGAGGATGGTAGGCAGCAAGAACGCCAGCCAGAAGCTGTGGTACTTCTCGACGAAGACCATGGAGACCTGTCCGGAGACGGCACCGACGTTGATGCAGAAGTAGAACCAGAGGAAGACACGGGTGTTGGTGACGGCGGGGTCGACAATCACGCGCTCGCCATTCTGGACAGCGACGCGCATGCGGCTGTCAGGGTTCTGCTCAGCGAGAAGAGGGGAGATGTTGGCCTTGAAGAGACCAGTTCCGGTGCAGAGGGTGAAGAGACCGATGAAGAACGGGGCGAAGGCGGTCTTGCCCTTGTCGAGCACGGAGGGAGCGGCGGCAACGGTAAGAATAACGTGGGCGAGGGTAGAGACGACGATGGCGATGTGGATGACCACGTAGCGACCAAACTTGGCATCGGCCAACCAGGCGCTGAGAAAGTTAGCTGTTTGTTCTCTCATGTTTTCGACTCTACAAGCACGACTTACCCGAACAGAGGGGTGATGTAGGCCCAGAACATGTTGACCAGAGAGACACCCTGAGAGGCTCTCTGACCCATGTTCAGAGCACCGGGAACGCGGTCATCGTCGCTGTATGTGGCACCGGTCCTGGAGCCGGCGGGCATGGGGCGCATGACGAAGTTGGTGTACAGAACGGAAGATCCGTAGTAGGAGAAACGCTCGCAAAGCTCGGCGAAGGCGATGGTGTACATGCTCCACTTGATAGGTCCGGAGACACGGCGGAGGGTGTGAAGCTCCTCCTCGGTGGGCTTGTCCGGGTACTCGTCGTCGGACTTGGAGTCGTAGGCGTCCTCGGTCGCGGGGGCGGCGGCGGCGGTCACGTCGAAAGAGCCACGGCCGGCCTGGATCTCCCTCTCGGTGCCCTGGACGGTGGCCGCGGGGACGTGGGCCTTGGCCAGGACATCGTCCTGGAATCCTCCAAGGTTACTCATGATGAGTTTGCGGGAGCTGTGTTCCTGGTGGGCAATTGGGTTGAAGAACAACAAAGGCAGGAAATCCCGATTAACGATACGCGAGAAAGACACGAGTGAACGAGTCTTTTCGACAGCAATTGACAGGTAGGGGTCCTGTTGGCCGTAGTTGAGAGGCTGCTGGTCGCAAGAAGAGAAGGGGAGGGGAAGGCTATCGTCCAGAAGGGCGTCTCATGGGAGATGTTTTATATTTCCCAGCGGCGATAATGGCAGGTCGCATCACAACTGCATTCGGCAGCCGGTAGGTATCCGCAGATAGAGACATGGGACATGGGCGGGATGGCTAGCGTGTGGAAGGGTGAAAGCGTGGACTGGGGGTGAAGGGGAGGAGAGCCGGGGGGTGTCAAGGACATGGACTCGTCTAGCGCGGAGGGAGCTGGCAAGGATGGGATGGGATGGCAACAGAACTCACGGGGGCGGTTCAACAACAACATGAACTCTGCAAGGTTCCTGTGGGATGGGAGAGATGGTTGTGCGTGTGCGTGTGCGTGGGCCGCCCATCTCGCGCATACCGTCGCCACGGGACGGGAGGCAAAGGTCACCCACGCCATGTTTGAGTACATACGACACTGTAGGAGAGCATCACATCGCAGGAGACGCGACATCAGCATCTGTACGGGCGATGAGGATGGTTACAGCGCCGGGGACCGCGAGGGGTCTGGGGTCGGACAGGGCATCGACCAACCACCAACAGGAACCCAGTGTCCGAGTCGTTCGCTCAGCACCGCTCAGCAGTCGTCGGAGATGGGCGGGCAAGGCGCTTGCAGGTTGAGGACAAAACGATCCAACAGGTGAGTGTCCGCGACCCAAGACCAGGCTGGACCGAGACAGAAGTCATGGAAATGTGGGCAGAGGGAGGAAAGGATGGGCCGTGGATGGATCATAGACCTGATGGGCCACGATGGACTCCAGGACAAATGGCCCGATTAGGCAGGTCGAGGATCGGGGGTCATAGATAGGCGGCGGCGTTGTCGTCTGGGGGAGAGAATCAGGGCTCAGCTAAGAGACAGTAGACTCATCAACGGGACAACATGATTCGTGGTTTGTGACTCGGGTCACACAGCCAGACTGAGCAGCTCAGCAACTCAGCTTGCTGGAGCATATCAGCAGCAGCAGCAGCAGCAGCATCGTATCACTATCGACTGTCCTGTCGGTCTTCCTCTGTGGTGAGAGGGCTGAAAACGCCTGCGAAAGGTTGGACTGTACAATGCGACCGCCGAGCCTCTTGGCAGCAACGTTGATCGACCTTAGCATCGGCGCCACTCATAGCCTGGTGAGCCGTCATTGGCGCGCTCCCCGGGCTTTTTGCTGTTTTGGTGCTGGCGGGAGGCGCCCGTTGGTGGCTTCGGTTGCTTTTTTCTCTTCTTCTCTTCTTCTTGCCCGTCCAAGTCGGAGGGGAAGTGGTGCGTCCAACGTGCCAACAAGACTCTCAGAGATGGCGCGGGATGGAGTGCGCCCGTCAGCTGCGATTCCTGCCTTGCTGCACGACCAGCTTCTGGCGCGCCTTCGAGAAGAAGTTTGGCCTGCACGATGGGCGGGAGGCGGATCATGGAGGGTGGCTTGCTGATAGCCGAGAGAGTGAGTGCCACACTGCGTACATGATTTGCTGGCTGGTCACCGGAAGGATTGATCGTATATTACACCTCCCTTCTGTTCATGGACGGCACAGCAGTAGCGAAGGGCTAAGAGCGGTTGGTGGTGTTGAAGTTCCCCCTTCGTCGGTTCTGCTTCGCCAAGATTAAGTTATGACAGAGAAAGGAAGGAGGTCGTCGTTCCATGGTAGGGCGAATGGGTGTAACCGGCCTTGGCTCAATATTCAGTTGGGCAGCTGGGTGAGGGGAAAGTGTCCGCATCCGTTTACGACGACAAGATGGGAGACGATGGTTGAGGCCAGACGCATTCAGGGCCGAGGATTGCCGCTGAATGACGCTGTCATGGCTACCTTACCACCTTGCTGTCTGTCTCTCGAAGCAACGTCTCACACCTGTTGTTTGCTTCGTCTTCACGCTGAAAGTATCCCCGGCATCAACAACAGACAAACTCAGGACGCACTGCCTGCTAGGTTTGCTTGTGTCTGCCGTGCCACTAAACCCCGGCGACCTTCCCAAACGATAAGAGCCGTTTCGGTGGCCCATGAGCTTAATGTCCCTGCGGCCCACGGTCTAATCCTGGGGGGTTCTCTGGTTGGTTCCGATTGAGGAGGCTATTCCCAGTCCAGCGAGCCCGCGGCCAGCAGCACCCCGGGGGATTTTTGTCTGCAGTTCTTGGTACTGGTCCTGGCCCCATCCAGAGGGCCTTTTGGATCCCGTCTCTTCGGAGAGATGGCCGACTCGGATTGGCTCTTCGTATCGTACATCCTATTGTGCTCCACTGAATACCGCCGAAATTTGTGCAGTAGTCCCAGGGGGGGGGGGTCTTTGGGAATGTGGGAGTGCCCGGTCTCACCTTGCGTTAGCGCTTTAGTGTCAGGTATTAGCAGTCTTAACAGATATCTATCATGCAGAAGCTCCCTTTCTGTTAGTCAAACCGTGCCAGATTCCTGGGCGGCGGGCTAGATAGACGGAAAGATATGGGGCTCAGGGACCAAAACGAAAGGTGGTAGAGGATTCATAAGGAATACGGTCTTGGCTTCATATTCACATTTCCAAGTCTCGAATGGCTCTTCAAAAGTGCCCCCAGTCGCGCTCGCTTTCGACCAAAGCCAAGACGCCAGTGAAGGCATGTTCCAAGCCGGCAAGCTTCGCCTCATCGCTTGTGTTGCTGTTGGCGCATCTTTAGTGCCCGCCGAGGCATTGGCATCGAGCAAAAGTTCGAACATGCCCTGGGAGTACCCCGAACCCCACGCGACCAGAGCCCGTCTCGGTGTCGCGTGTCAACTGTCAGTAGGCGTGCCGCGGTACACAGACCAGAGGAGAAGCCCGCCGCCGGGTGGGATGTACATACTGAACTGGCAGATTGTCAGATCCATGGTGGCGCCAGCACATGGCCACACCACCCCAGGGACTGTTGGACGCGGGATGTTGCCGCTGAGAGCCTGCTTTGGTGTACCTACGCCCGGTTTCTGACACTTGATGATCCATCTAGATAAGTTAGGAAATGCACGAGTACGGCGGCCTAGTTGGAGGGCAAAGTGACGCGAGCGAGAAAACATGGTTTCTCGTATCAAACTTCTTGGCTGAAGCCTGAAAGAGACATGTGATTCGAGCAGCTTATCATTGAAGGAAGACGCAACAGTAAGCCTACCCAACCTGCAGAACCGAGGAAACAGGATGAGACGGATTCATGAACTGATATGATGCTTCATTCTACAGTGATTTACCACCTCTTCTTCTAGTTCATCCCTTCTGGTCTTCTCTTCGCGAATCGATCATCGTATGTAACCATCGACATTATCAACATCGACACAACCAGCAAACAGCTAGACTTCAGAGGGTGTACGGCCACTACCGCTTATTGGGACGAACGCCTGCGAAATGATGGAGATGGCGCACTTGCCGGGACGGTGGAGGGCCCCTGTGCCCCTGTCTAGACTGCCTGGCACGATGCAGGTGGCGTCCGGGGGGGCGCTCCAACAAGTACCTGGGCTCTTTGAAACTCTCCGCGTGCCCCCGAGCAGCTTTGCAAACACGGCCCTTTCAGTGGACACGGCGACGAGTCTATCGGGACGTCTGCCTCTCTTGCCCTGTCTCGTCTTGCCTGCCCTGTCGTTTCCCGCCGTCTTGGCTGTTCTTGACTTGATTTCGCCGAGTCTCTGCCCTAGCGGGAGACACTGATAGCCTCTGATGAAGAGGAGCGCTGAAAGCACGCAACCACGAGTCAAGGCGACGCCGCGGCGGGATGGACGCCTGGCGCAGCGGCCTCTAGAGATACAAGACATTTCCAAGACCACACGGCAGCGCCGAGAGCAGAGACTCGGAAAGGGCGCCCGAGGAACCACTTGAGAAAGCTTGTCATGTCAACAGCACGTTACATTTACTGTAGCCTGATCGGCGGGGGATGAGCGGAAGAACGAGACCCTGGGCTTGTTGCAAGGCAAGCAGCACCGTGTCGAGCTTCCCCAGCTTTGGCAAGGCTTCGAGGAAATCCCGATTGCATTCGCCATGTAGAGGTGACATCCAGTGCGATTGCCCAGCTTTCTGGGTGTCTGATAGGGCGAATGCTCGGTGATCGTGATGGACCAGACCTGCGTTCCAAGACACCGAACCGGCCACTCGGGCTTGGGATACTCGTAAGGGAAACTGGACAGCCGGGAACTCAGGTGAGAGGATCTAGTGCATGGATCTTTTTGAGAGGCGATAATTCCCAACAGCCTACCAGAGAGAAATCATTTGTCATGGAACGATTAAAGCGCTTGGCAGCAGCGAACCGATTTACCGTCTTGGGGAGGCGGAAGTCTTCTGCACTTGTCGAGGAACTTCTGCGCGATTCCTCATCTTTGATCTCTGGGCAAAATGTACCAACGAGTCTAGCTGCCAGGTGGCATTGACAACTACGTATCACCCGTGTGAGGGCGAGTTCGCGGCCCACGATCTGAATCTGAATGAATGACTGTTTTTCACCGAATATCTGCCCATTCACATAGCAAACGCGGGAACGATTAATGAAATTTTACAAACATTTTCTCTTTAGCGCCTCGCCAAAGAATTGCGTCATTGAACGCTCTACCGATTGGATGAGGAAAACTCCGTCGCGCAAGAGAGTATTCCCACAATTTGTGTCTCGACCGAGTCAACCCCAAATTTGAGCAGAAAAAACGGCCACCAGCGGTCAACGGCCGCCTCAGCCAGACGGGCTAGGCGCCGTCCTCCGGGTCTGCTGTTTTGTTATTCTCTGGTTGCCCGCAGCTGTCAAACTCCACACCGTTCTCCGGGCAATCTCCATCTCAACTCCATCGTCAGCATCATGGGTGTTCCTAGGCTGGTGAAGAGAGAGCTCGTGGAGTGGCCTGGCCTGACCCTCACAGAGGAACTGGAGATTGGGGGCCAGGGATGTGGGCGGAAGAGCGCGGGCGTACGTGTGCGCACCGCGTAACCTGTTCATCCTGGGGGAAAAGAAGGCGATTAGATAGCACACATCAGTCATTAACATCACCAACATCAACCGTGACATCCCTGCCATTACAAATGTTGTTGATTGGTCAATCAATTCGGCCCCTCGAAGTGCCGAGAGGAGGGGAAGCCAACCTTAGTCCGGCTTGAGCTGCGTCGAACCACATTGCCGCACCAGAAGGAAGTGCGCCGGCAGTGTTAAGTAGTGAGAGCCCAAATCAGCCAGCCCGGTCGGTGTCATCGGCACCGAGTCGGTCTCTGCCGCTCTTCACATCGGAAGAGCTGCCGGCGTGCGGTCAGCGATGTTGCGTTGTAAGGCTTTCAGAAGGACTCCGTGACTCCGATCCGGGTCGTGAGAAGCACGCCGGCTTGGTTTTTACCCGGCAGTCTGCTTCAACATTGACGAGATCCCTCCCGCTCTGAAGTGTCATCGTTGGGCAAATAGGGCTGCATGCACATCATTCTGCCGTAGCTGATTAATCGGGACTGCTATTACCGAGCACCGTGCCGACTTGAAGATGCCGAATTGAGTCATCGTAGTTCTCGCATACAACATCTTGTGGAAATAAACATCGCTTTTCAGCCTATTCAACTTGCTCAAGTGCCATTAAGTTCAGCTTCATATTCCAGTGTCGTCACTCTCGCATGAGGCCCTTCCGTCTCCGATCTCGCCTCAGTTGCCTGACAACCCCGCAATCCCGGCCGTCTGTGATCACCTCACTCGGAGCACTCTCACGCCCGCAGCCACCGCGCATCACAAATCCTTCGATCGGTCATTCATACTACACGCCATTCAGAAACCTCGCAACCATGGTCCAGGTCACCCAGCTCAAGGTCGCCGTGCTCGACGACTACCAGGGCGTCTCAGAACCCCACTTCAGCAAGCTCGACAAGTCGCTCTTCGACGTCACCACGTTCAAGGACACCCTCCTGCCCTACAACCACCCAGAGACTCCCGAGTACGTCAAAGATGCTTTGGTCTCGAGACTGGAGCCGTTTGATGTCATCTGTGAGATGCCCCTTCAACTTCTTACCTTGGCATGAAAGAGAATGAGCAGGAAAGACTAACATCTGCTAGGCACAATGAGAGAGCGAACCCCTTTCCCTAAGGACCTTATCTCGCGCCTCCCAAATCTCAAGCTACTTCTCACCACCGGTCTGCGCAACAACAGCCTCGATCTTCCCGCCTTCAAGGACCGCGGGATCCCGGTTGCCGGCTCCGCCGACAAGGCCACCGGCAAGCAAGTCGGCACCAACTCCACGACGGAACACTGCGTCACCCTCATCCTCTCTCTGGCACGCAACATCGCCTCATCCGATGTGGCGGTCAAGTCTGGTCTATGGCAGACCGACCTCGCCATGGGGTTGACCGGCAAGACCTTTGGTGTCCTCGGCTTGGGTCGCCTTGGTGTCTCGACGGCGAAGATCATGCACCTCGCCTTCGGTATGAAGGTTATTGCCTGGAGCACAAATCTCACGCAGGAGGCCGCGGATGAGAAGGCCACGAGCGCAGGGCTGCCTGTTGAGGGACCCGATGGAGAGAAGACCTTCAAGGTCGTCAGTCGAGAGGAGCTATTCAGCACCGCCGACGTTATCAGCGTGCACCTGGTGCTCTCGGACCGCTCTCGCGGGCTGGTCAACGCGAACGACCTGTCGAAGATGAAGAAGACGGCGCTATTCATTAACACGTCCCGAGGGCCACTTGTGGTTGAGAAGGACTTGCTCGAGACGTTGAAGAAGGGCGGCATCCGCGGCTGCGCGTTGGATGTCTTCAACCTGGAGCCCTTGCCCACAGATAGCGAGTGGAGGACAACCGAATGGGGTCGCGATGGACGCAGTAAGGTGCTCTTGACGCCTCACATGGGATACGTTGTCGAGGAGACGTTGAACGCCTGGTATCAGCAGCAGGTGGACAACATCAGGAGGTGGCAGGCGGGAGATGTCCTGGTCAACGTGTTAGCTTAAGATCAGCCTCTTGCGTGTCAGTTGAGGGAAGAAGCCAAAACAAGTAGCTAAAGTTCCGTTTCCATTGCTCATCCAGTACCTAATCGTAAACCAACAAACCCTTATCAAGGGCACAGATACTTGTACATGTACTGGGAATCGTGCCTCAATGTGAGGTCTTGTGACAGATAATGAAGAAAAGAACCTCCCAAAAGCAAAAGACATCTCAAAACGGTCGACTCCTAGCTCGAACATCCGGCTGGTTTAGTCCAAAGGCCCGTGAGCCGACGACCTGTCCTGCAAGACGTTCATGCCGAAGCCGCCATTCCCGTGTCCACCCTCCGTAAACCCCATCCGTAACCGTCAGACACTGTTCTGGATTCGTTGAGAGAAACCTCCTTCGAGTGGTTACTCAAGCCGTAGTGGGAGATCCCTTCCAAGACTCAGTCATCTTGCGAAACCGGTTTCCTCGATTAAGCCAAGGCCAGATCATTGACAATAAGACCGTGGGGGTTCCAGTAGCCGCTGCCGGAGCTACGGTTGTACCGTCCCTCAAGCTTGACATCAACAATATCATCGTCCTCGTTGATGACGGGGACGAAGTTGCGAGCAGTGAAGTCTCGAACAAGGCACACGGACTGCAAGCTGGGGCAAGCCTTGAAGATAGCCAGGGCATTGGCGGGGAGGTCTTCGTTGTACTGGTGGCTGTGAAGGAGGCTCTCGACAAAGTCCCAGTTGACTTCACCGTTGTCGTCGACGTCGCGAGTGATTTGTTGCTCCGCGGTCAGAGTAAGGTGTCGCAGCTGCTCTAGGGGTGAGAATCTGGATACGAGTTCCTGCATGCAGAGATGATCAGTAAACAACCAGATTGAGAGGAATTGGCAGCTTGTAACTCACGGAGACTCTCACACTCCTCAGCGATCCCATGATGACAAGGGACTCCAACTTCGGAAGGCCACCAAGCATGCCAATGAGTGCCTGGAGGGTCTTGGGGGTCCAATCGATTTTGCGAATTTCCACTTCACGGAGGCGACTGGCTGTCTTGAAGCAGCGTCCAAGAGACTTGATAGGACGGTCACTCAAGCCGACGTTGAGCACTTGAAGACTTGGGAACGCTCGAGCTGCGTGCTCGGGGAGGTCCGAGCTGCGGGCGAAGGACGCCTTCTTGACATCCGGGAGATGGAGCATGGTGTGCTCAATGAAGCTACGTAAGTGCGTGACCAGAGTCTCCTGGCTGGGAAGATCGAGGACAAGTTCCTGGACGTTGACCATCGAATCCAGAGCTTGACAGAGGACCATTGCCAGGATGGAGACGTTCGCGACTTCGCGTCCCGGGTGGATGGTAATTTTGCAATAGCTGAGGAGGCTTTGTTAGTTGAATTCTTTTTTTCATCAACAGGCTCGCTGTCGAAAAGGATTGGGAATTACTCACCGAATGGCTCTCTGGATTCTGTCGTTCAGCAGCATGGCCTTGAGGGGCTGCAGGGCGCGATACTCAGCCCGGTAAATTCGGACTTTACGGAACAAGAAGGGAATGCAAATTTCCCGGAGGGCGCTGCAAGTCATGGACAGCTCCAGAGTGGTATTGCGGTGCTTGCGAGGGGCGAAGGGGTCGGATCCGTCGTCTCTGTTCTTGTGGCACATCTTGATGATCTCGAGAACGATCTCAACGGGCATGTCCATCAAGCCCGGTCCTTCATCCAAGGCGTTGACCGAGAGGTTCTGGGAGGCCGCAGACGACATGATGGTGCCGCTCGTAGGGGAGATGTTGCGAGCGAAGGAAATTGAGAAGGGGATAATACCGCGGCGGAACTTGATATTGATTTTGTGAGAGGGAGCCATTGTGAAGGTTGCGAGGAGAGCGAAAGGAGGAACAGGGCTCAGTGATTGAAAATTCCAACGTCGACGAGGAGCAGGAAGGGAATGAGAGTAACGACGTTCAGACAGTTTGAAACGCTTGCAACCTTCGAGAGACGACTGGTGAGTGATGAAGGAGTGGAAAAGAGCGTCGCGTATGGACGAACTCGGCGCTGCGATGGTGGAGAGAGGAGGAAACTCGCGATATTTTCGACTTGCGTAGGACTGGAAAAAAGACTGTGGGCAGGCCGACGCGAAGGGGGCGCGTCGAGGGCGAAACAAGCGAAGGAGGCAAAACAAAACCAGCAGGAAACAAGTCAAGAAGGAAAGAGCTTCTGTGAAGACTGTACCCGCCTGTTGTGACTGGCTTCGTTCCTGGTTTGGTCCTTCACAGACCCTGAGAGGATGTGAAGGGGCATCGTGGGCGACTAAGCCAGCCCGTGCTTAGTCGTCAACTCCTTGAAGGTTGGATGACGCAGCGAGAACCATGTAGTGAAGAGAGAATTAACCGGGAAAGTACGCTATCAAAGGAAAACAACAAAGCCAACATATCAATGCTAGAAACTAACACTCAAAGAAGTGGCCGGAAGAAAGGGGGAAGTTGAACTCAGGGGTTATGATGGGTATCTTGTTCATGAACTTCAACCTGTATGGAAGTTGAGTACCTATGCATTACTGTCAGGGATGATCATTAAATCTCTGGATAATAATGCGGTTTCATGCACATAAGCAAAAGTTGTATCGAGTAAATGTGAATGTTGAAACATTATGAGAACATGTCTCCAAGGGGTTGGATATCTTGCTACTAAAACAAAAGAAACCGACGCTTCCTACTGAACTCCGACTCTTGGGTATTCGTCATACATCTACATCCTGTCTTCAAGCAACAGGACCTCTGGTGCTTTGAGCCTTCTCGCCCATCTTGAAATCCGTCGACGAACGAGCATCGTCTCCAACACTGGTATTTGATTCGTAAGTCAAGTTGACGTTGGTCGTCCGGATGATGCCGTTGTATGTCATGATTTCCTCTTCGGATCCGGTTGGAGAGTTGCTGCGAATCTCGGTATGGTGCTGCGAGCGCGTCATGCGCATGTCTTTGAGAGTGATGTTGTCGTTGTCTCGAGCAGTGTTGCGGGGCCGAGAAGAGTTGCCGTAATATTTGAGGCCGCTAGTCTTTCCGGAAGAGATACCGCCGAACAGCTTGGGCCACCACTTGCGGAACATGGGTCGAAGGGCCGGAGCGCACGCGGAGATGATTGCTAGGTTGACTTCGACGACGCTGTAGGTAACACCAATGTCGTAGAAGGGATCCTTATTCGGGTCGGGCGGTACGTAGAATAGTCTGTAGATCAGGACTAGACGGATGATGGCAATGACGGTTACACTATTTGAGTCATCGTTAGTAACTTGAAGCTTTGGCATACTGGGGCGGGCGCCCAGTTGAAAAGGGGCATAGTTGACTTACACAGCACCAACGAGAAAGACGCAGATAACGGCAATCTTGGCACCCATCGGCATCTTCAAGCCCAAGAAGATCCAGAACGGAAGAATCAACACCAGGACGTCCATCAACACGTTAAGGCAGGAGATTGTTACGTGGAAAGAGTTGCCGACGCATTGTGCTGACGCTCTGATGGTGGGCTCCCAGTTGGCTTCGATCGGCAAGCATTGGAGTAGGGCGACGAGGAAGATGGCTATGGCCATCGAGCCATTGACGAGGTTGAGCCCGTGAACTGTCCATCTGACGCCAGGCTTCTGTCCACCGAGACGCAAAAGGAAAACCAGAACCGACGCTCTCACGAACGCTAGGACTGGGTTGTAAAACATCTGCATCATAAAGAACCACCACATCGCTGGGCGAGTGTCCAAGGTCGCAGGTACATCAACAGCTCTGTATCCAAAGTACATGAGCTTGAGATCTGAAAGCCAGGGGTCAGCATACGGTTTCTGTTGGACAATGTATATTAAGTGGAAAAAACTTGGAGCCAACTTACACATGAAGAATGGCGGCGTCATGCACACTGCACATAGCTGTGGACATATTGTTAGCTCCCTTTTCTAGCCAACTGTTTAAGTTCATGGTGATCTGCATACCACTGCCATGCCGCAAAGCCAATCGTCTAAAATCGCGTCAGCATGCTTGCACCTCTCACTTCTCACAAAGTCTACACAACGTACCGATACCCCATTGCCGCGTCGTAAGTCTGCTGTACGTTCGTGCTGCGAAGATGAGAACCGAAACAGCCGGGAAGAAGAACGTGATGAAGAGGGCCGTCGCCTGATGAGGCGGTGTTGGGATCGTCAAGACGTCGACATGCTCGGGACGCCGAGCAACTAGGGTTGCGAACTCCATGTTCGAAATCGAGGTCGGATGGATCGCGAGGGAAATGCCCAGCCTTACACGGGGCTGGCCGTGGATAAAAAAGAAGGGAGAGATCGGCCCCCAAGGCGAAGCTTTGACTGCGAGTCGTGCGTTGCTTGCGTCCAGTTCCAAGGAGCTAGGTCTGGGTCTCGATCTGAGTGGGCAAGGGCCAAGAAGTCGCACTCGAGCAGACCCAAAGTCGATCCGGAGCAGCAGAAGAGCGGTCAGACCGAAGGGTCGTAATGGGCAAGTAGGCATGCCCTTTCTTTATGTAGATCTTCTTTTCATTATCTCCCTGTGAGAGATCCACGATGTCGCCACGGTTGCCCCTCCTCTTCCCGAGGAGGCGAGCCGCTAAACGAAGGAATCGAACTATGTTCTGCTCAACATGATACACGGGAAAATAAGCTTGACAGGCTCTAGAAGATAACTACTGGAGATATCCGCACTACTAGAGTAGAGTTTTCTGCACCTTCTGCGGTGCGGACGGCGTGATCCTGAATCCTCTCGTGTTCCAAGGGGGACGCTGAGCGAGACGAGGAAAGGGGGCCGTTTCTTTTGACTAGGCCCAACGATCCTCCGCCATCAACTGGGAATATCATTGGTTTCAAGAGCTTCCTTCAACACAAGCGGGCGAACGAGAGCTCAAACTTCAAGGCCCTAGCGGAGACCTGAGGAGAAACCGGGAGCCAGGTTGGAGTTGAGTCTAGCCTGCATCCAGATCCTTGCTTCTCAGGACATTTGAACTCCCGGAGGCAGAAATGCCAGAACGCAGATAGCCCCCACGACCCACGCTAATATAGAGTTGACTGCCGTGAGCGGCACGGCAAGTCAGACGGGTTGACGGGCCACTTGTGTTTTGACGTCCACACCGCATGAGGTTATCGCCGCGGGTCGGTGCGTTTTATCGTCATTGAAGCTATATCTGCCCTAAATGGCAAGTTCCAAAGCAGCGGATCAGATATCATGCCTTTTAGTGAAGAACCAGATGCATTCTGCAAGCTCCGACGCTCGGGTGTACCAGCGCCAGGGAACTTTTCTTCATGTCGTGCGTCGCATTTTTCCCTCAGGGGTTTGCGGACTTGTTCCTTGTCTGCCAAGCCGCTTAGAGCGCCTGGTCCGGCCAAGAAGATGGCGCGCCTGGGCAACGCAAGGAACGATAGCGGATGGATTGCAACCGAAGGAGCATCCCGGAACCAGTCGAAAAAAGACCCCAAGTTCTTCTAGAAGGTTAATTGCAATTTTAGGCATTCCCGTCAACCAGACCAAAGCCAACGGCGGTTGTTAGTCGCCTTACCCCAAGCATCATCGTCGTTGGTTCGCGTACCGAGCCAACAAGCTTAACTTCAACCTCATCGACTCTCAACCCCAGACCCCAGACGCAACTCACTGCCACTACCGTTCTCTTCAGCGCTAGAAGCGGCTGGGCTGGGTCTGAAATCGCAGCGTGATTGTCAAAATTCCCTTATGTCGATCCTTTCCGCGCACGGTATCACTTTCAAATACCCTTGCTCACGACTCCGCAACCCTTGCAACCGAGAGAGACTAAAGTTTTGGGGCCCCTCTCAGCGACGGGTCCGTTGCGAACCCTGATTCATTTATGCGCAATCTAGCAGTCCTTCAAATGGGTCTTTCATCGTCTTCTCTTTTGTTCGAGGCCGGACATGACTTGTCTTTTATGGAAGCCAAGGCCTAACCGTGGTGGTAGCCGGGGGTACCGAGAGTCTGTCCGTTGGGAACGAGTTTCTTCCGAGACCCGAAGTCCCAACGGCGCGTTGCCAAGAACTCGACTGACAAGGCAGTAAGAGAATCCAGACCAATCGTGTCCCATGGTCATCTAGCGCCAGCTGAAGTTGAGTTTGACGGCGGTTTCTAGACATTTAAGTGTCGGTTGCCCTCGCCGATTGAGGAAAACCGCCGGCCAACCAGCCGCGCAGCAAAGCCGAAGCATGAGATCGATTTTCATGTTAGGCAGCAATCAACCAGAAGTGCATTCCCGCGTCGGCGGCCCTGATGCCGAGTCTTCGACCGACCTACGCAACCGAAGAACCTCATGAGTAGCTTCCTGGCCTCCGATCCGCGCCGGGGTCCGAGTCGTGAACCCTGCCCACATTCCGCAGTACCGGATCCGGTATGGCTCTACACGCTGTCGAAGCTGAGGCAATTTTACTTTGGAAATGATCAGCTACAATGGACTTGAAGATCAGTGTGTGCTGGAGACTGGCGTTGACGGGTCTAATGCGAACCGGTTCTTTAGTTGAGGTGAAGACATACGTGCGATTTGAGATGCTCTGATCTCTCTCAGAGAATGGCCTTACCTCACATCAGTCCGAAAGGCTCATGTGCTGAAATGATTGCCATGAAAGCACGGACTGGGAGCCACAATTCTGTTGAGCGAGAAATCTAGCGGCTCATTCGCGAACATATAAAATTCGCAGGCACACAAATGAGGTAGGATTGTTGAATGAGACGATGACTGAGTTAACCCTTACGACAATGTAGTAAGTTTTGGCAAGGATGAAAACATCATTTCAACACGCAGTCATGGTCCGTTCGCCTTTGCTTACTAAAACCTGCAGCATGCAACAAAAATAGAAGCCCAGTTTCTCTGTTTTCTCCAACACGGCATGAATATCATGAATATTCAAGCAAACAATATGAGTTGACATTGGCTAAGTCTCGGAGATGATCGGACTTTCAGATATCACTCATTCTCTACCCAGACGCGCAGCTTATCTCAAAGCTGGGTTTCTGTGTTAGTACGTCATCCACGGACATACTTGTCAATGTGCGTGTTGGCTGAGTTTAATAATTCATCAGTCGATGCTGAAAACGCCTCATAAACTACCAAAGGAAAAAGGTGCAAAGACAGGAGGGAGACAGAAAGAAAACAAGTGTTGAGTTACACAAGTCGACTTCACTCAGAGCGCCTTTTCATTTCATACATCATTTTGTCATTAGCTAGGTTAGAGGCTCAAAGAAAACATCACTCTATATATTCCGGAGGCTAGGAGTTGAAGCAGTGCAGCTTAAATTACTTATAAAACGACCAGAGTTCACTGCGTTTCGAACCTAGCACCGGAGAGGACTCCTGCGTTGAGATGCCATAAAGTCAGTTTGATTTGGGTTGGTACAAATTCATGCGGCCAAGCTAATCCTATTTTACATCCAACTCATCCAAATGCTCAGTAAACCCCGAGCAGCTTTTGCCAACACAATCGATGTCCATATTCCCACAAAACCCATCTTATCTACAACTTGGCCGGAAGGCGACCAGACTGCTGGCCAGTCCAGGTGGCAATGAGGTCCATCAGAGGAGGAGACAGGGTGTCGTATGTCTCAAGTCCAACGGACTTAAACTTCTGGCGGACCTCATCGATACCGTTGGGGTGGAATCCCTGCTCGATAATGGACGAGACGAAGGCGGCAAACTGCGGCTCCTGCCAGCCCTTGGAGTCTGACAGCTCGGCGTGGACAAAGTCCAGACCCTTGAAGGGGTGATCCTTCTCAATTCGTCCGTACAGGTGTACCCCGCACTCCTTGCATGCATTACGCAGGATGACTGCGGAGGGGTCGACGACGTGCAGCTTGTTCTCGTTGGCTGTCACCTTGAGCTGGTCTCTGGAAATAACACCAACGACGGAAAAGAGGGCACCCTCGGGCTTCCAGCACTTGGAGCATCCGCAGGCGTGGTTGTGAGCGACGTTGCTGCCGAGAGTGACCTCGACGGGGTTGGTCTTGCAAAGACAGCGGAGCTTGCCCCCAGCAAAGTTGGGGTCGCCCTTGGTGAGGCCGTTGTCGATGAGGGGGTGGAGAGAGGGCGCCATGATGGATGGATCAGGTGTGGATGATTAATCGGAGTATTGAATGGATCGTTTACGGAATAGTAATGGAGGACCTTGATGAACTAGAACCTTGATGGCGTGCTGAAGATTATATAAAAAGCGAAGAACATTCATTTTTAACATCGACTGATGCCCGGCCGGGACGGTGACATCTACCGACAGCTTGGCGGCACGGCTTCCCGAAGGATCCCCGAAAGCGCCGGCTCTGATTCGAAACTCCACGCGTTGCCTTACTTGATTCGATGACTTCCCCGCATTTCGATCTCGTCACTGCGCCGGGCCAAACGTTGATTCCGATCACGCAACGGGGATAAACTTGCCAATTCCGCCTAATTTACTCGACTGCGCCAGTTCTGTTGCTGTTGTGAGGGCGCCCAGCCCATCGGGTGTGCACCCGATTTGAGCGTGATGGCGATGATACCCCGCAAAGTTTCAGTCGAAGTAAGTTGCTTCGCCGCAACGCCAACCCCGCCCGCCCGACATATCCCCTTACCCCTCTCCGGGACCAACGGACTGGCATATCGGCGATAGGTTCTGCAACGGACTTGGAATTGCTGGCTGGAAAAGCAAATCGGCGTTTAGATTGCCGGCCGGATGTCAACGAGTTTTCCGGGACGGTGAAACTGAGAAGAATAGATAGCCTATCGCGTCATTTTAGCGCGGCGGTGTGCAAATGAGTTGACCTACGGGTCGGCGATAAGCCTGCCGGCATTGCGGTAAGAGAAGCCGACGAACAACAACGGTAAGTCTCCCCAGCTGAAATGATGCGATGAAAACATCCGCGCTATTTCGAGAAACTGCAGACATTCCGAACAAGGTCCGAGTGCTTTGAAATGTCTTCCTTCAGACCAGTTATAAGACTGTCAGCTCACCTCATCCGTTGACGACAAGCCGAAAAGGTTGTCTATTGACCAATGGCTCCCGTCTGAGAGACCGTATTGGCTGTGACTACTGTCAGCAACAACTACGAATCACTTGATGTTGAAGCCATGATTTGTATTTAAAAGCATGTAGTTCCTGCTGATCCAACTGGATCAGCTGTTCAAGGGGGTGTGAGGATTGTGTGACCACATGCAGCCAAGGCGGATGAAGTTCATATCAAATATGCGCATTGAGCATGCCTCTCATGTTAATGTAGTTACAAATCATCTTCATCACATTCCATTAAATAACGTTGAGGCATCTTTGCTCCTTTGCCATAGCCAAAGACACGAAGAACATTGGCCAAGCGAGCACACTGCAAGCAAAGCTAGGAATCAACTTCAAATTGAGACAGACGATACTTTTTGTTGGTTTACTTAGGTGTCTCTATAAGAGCAAAACATATTGCTCAATTACCTTATTTATGCATCCGTCTGAAGTATAGACAAGTTGTAGAGGGAGATTGCCGTCATGACTGAGCAAAAGCTATCAAAGCTACATGGAAGTAGGGAAATAGCATAAGCCTATTGTGACTTGTCACTTGTCAAGCTAAACGAAAGCTTTCACTACGTATTGATTGAAAATAGACGGCAGTTAACAAGGTGCGCCTCCCGGCGGCAAACTGCGAAGAAGAAAAGTTAGAAGGGAAGAAAGAAAGGCGGCATAGCACTGAGAGTCCTGCTGTTAAACCAGTTAAGTTGATATAGGATCTACCTCTGTTCTGTTTAGTGAAAACGTAATCTTTCACTCGTTGAGTCTCTGAAACTATTATTAGTCGAGTAAATAGCAAGAGCCGAGCAGGTGTGCGACAAATAGTGAATTGCTGCGAAATCCAGCTGTGTAACTCCAAACTTCAATACTAAAAGTGAAAGCAAAATTAATTTTGATGTCGACGGAGATACAATGCAGAGCTTTTACACACTTGAATATTGATACACTCGAAACTTCAGCATGCAGGCAGGGTAAGATGTCGGGTTGTGTGAACTGTGAGTGACGCGCTGTTCCGTTTTGGCGTGAGTCATCTATGTGAATCAGATGATGGATGATACTGTGTACTAGAACCATCTGCCAATGCGTCTTGAAAGTTCAGGTATTGGTGACGCGCGATTTCTCCAGGAAATCACATGATGGTCCTACGGGTTCGGTGCCGCATATGCTTCATCCCGGCTCCGACGGCGCCCCGGACGGATAGTTGTGGGGTTTTGCCAGCGGAAACACGTTGCCAGGCCGCCAAGAGAGTGCGACGGGCCAACTGTCAACCGAGATGTCTACACCGATTTAGCCCGTGCATCATCACCGATACTAGAACTGGCAGTATCTAACGCTCTCCGCCGCCGTCCCCTTAGCCTTGGTGCCTTGCTAGTGGCAGCGATCGTCTGTGCCATGCGATCTTCAACAACAGCAGTAAAGCTATACGTAACCTAATTGGTGGCCGCCACTGATCGTACCGAGGTTGAAAATCTTCCATAGTTCGGGCGATGGTCTAGATGGTGTTGCCTTTCTAGAATGATCGTCGGAACTCTGTAGTTGAGTGCTCACCCAATAGGAACAGTCTCAGCAAAAACATGAACCCTCCCGACCGAGGCACTCTTCTTTCGCTGACGTTTGCCGTTCGCACTCGCATAAGTTAGTTCCCTGATGTGTGGCTCGACATCATGTTTCGACAGCTCACTGTCAGTCCGCTGTGACCAACCAGCCGCCGAGATGAATGAGGAAGAAATTGTTAAGACATGCAAGCCCCTGCATGGCATCCCTACGCCAGCTGCAAGATCTTCGCCCGTGGCGCGCACGTCCCACCAGAAATGCCTCGGCAGCAAGCCTCCTCAACAGAAAAAAAACCTCTGATCGCATCACTACAAGACATAAGAACTTCAAGTCAGCCGGCCTGACTACGCCAGACGCAAAACAGCAAGAAGAAATCTACCGTTGCGAACATGGCCGAAGAACTTGACATTCTGATCTTGGGCGCTGGCATCTCCGGCGTCAACGCGGCATACCGCGTGCGGACGGAGCTGCCAGACAGCAGCTTTGCCGTGCTCGAAGCCCGTGACGTCGTTGGTGGCACGTGGTCCTACTGGAAGTACCCTGGCTTCCGCTCCGACTCCAACATGACCAATTTTGGATTTGGGTGGCACCCGTGGCCTCACGACAAGAAGATCATCGAAGGCGCGCCAATCGCCGCGTACATTGAGGATGCGGTGAAGACACATGGCCTCGACAACCACATCCGCTGCCGCCACAAAGTCAAGTCGTCCAGCTGGGATAGTGATGAAGCGAAATGGACGGTGACCTGCGAGACCCCAGAGGGCCAGAAGCAGATCAAGGCCAGGTTCTTGTTCGTGTGCTCTGGCTACTACTCATACGAGAAGGCACTTGAGACACACATTCCTGGCATCGACAACTTCCAGGGCCAAGTCATCCACCCGCAGTGGTGGCCCGAAGACCTCGACTACACCGGCAAGAGAGTTATTATCATTGGTTCCGGCGCGACAACGATGACGCTCTTCCCGAACATTGCAAAGACAGCGGGCTCTACCACGATTCTCCAGCGAAGTCCGTCCTACGTGTTCGCACTTGCGGCTGAGTCAGGTTTCGACAAGTCGCTGAAGAGGTTCTTGCCTCTCTTCCTCGCCAACTGGATAATCCTATTGAAGGACCTCATTCTCGAGACATTTTTCATCCAGTTTGTCCTTAACTTCCCCGAAGCGGCTAAGAAGTTCCTGAGGATGGATGCGAAGCGTCGCTTACCCAAGGGCTATCCAGTCGACATCCACTTCAAGCCTCGCTACAACCCCTTCCAGCAACGTCTCAATATGTGTCCCGATGGCGATGTCTTCAAGACACTGCACCAGCCAAACACCGAGATCGTAACAGACCACATCGACACCGTAACAGCCGACGGCATCCGCACCAAGTCTGGCCGCCATCTCCCCGCCGACATTATCATCACCGCCACAGGTCTTCACGTACAGCTCTTCGGCGGCACCGAAGTCACAGTCGACGGTGTTCCCGTCAAGGTCGGCGAGAAGTACTGCTGGCGAGGATGCATGCTGGATGGAGTACCCAACGCGGCCGCCATCATTGGCTACGTAACTCAGACCTGGACACCCGGTGCTGACACCGTCACGAGAATCTGCATCCGCGTGATCAAGCAGATGCGAAAGACCGGCGCTATCTCAGCCACACCGATACTGTCTGATGAGGAGAAACGGGACGCCCCTAGGTTGCCATGCGTGGACGCTACGTCCAACTACTTCAAGAAGGCACATGGTCGGATGCCTGTGGTGACGAACCAGGGTCCTTGGTATGGACGGAAGAACCTGATTGTGGACAAGCTTGCTCTGTGGTTTGGTAGTGTGACAGTAGGCATGGATTACCGGGTGGCGACGAAGTCTAAAGACATCTAGTGTAGACACCAATGATGATGAATTCAACGCGACGTTCATAGTGGATACTATTAGGTTGAGCGGGATAGGCTCCAGGTAGCTTGACAATGAGGCTCACTTAACCTTCTTACATCAGACCTTGCAGTGCCGCTCGTTCTAGCGTGCTTTTTGTGTCGATCGTGGGGCTGCGCAATACCACTCTCGATCTTACGGCAATTTGATGTCGACCCCTGGCCTCCGGATGAGCCGTGGCCTTACCCACAGGTGGGTGCTGGCACCCAAGCCAACCCTGGAGGGTTGTTTTGTCGTCAGCACTGGTGTTCCCGCAGATCAAGTAAGAATCTGGAACATCTGGGACTTTGGTTGACTTTACTGTGGGTGCAGGGACTGTACTGCGGGAGATCTAACCACTTTGAATCCAGCCAGGCTGTTTACCCAGGGAAGAACCAAAGTTCTGCCAAGCTTGACGGACAAACCTTCAACGGGTTCTCCAGCATGGGAATTGTGTTCCGTTGCTTGGCTTTCGCAGTTCCGAGATGGGAGACGGAATGACTTTGGGACAGGGACAGGAGGAACATCCCGTGCACAGTCACGTTGGCCTGGCTAATTTTGGGACAAGCCCAGACGTAAAACGAAACGTAGCAGCGGGATCGCGGCAAAAACTCCCGACCAAACCGGTCTCAGGAAGTTTCCAGCACTAGTGACGGGATCTACAGCATCCCGGCGGGAATTCTCCTGCAAAGAGACCCAGTCAATGCAATGTTATGTAGTAAGCCTATTAATTCTCCGATGAACATCTCAACTGCAACCACTGGTGAAGCACTGGTGAAGATGGCCGTCCTGCCATCTTGCCGCGTTGCCGTCCTCATCCAAACACAACTGAACACCGCCTCAACCTTTGTCCTGGACCTGGCAGTCTCGTCTATCTCGGTCCAAATCTGACTTTGGACATGTGACGGCCTCCAACCATGTTGCGTCCGAGCATGCAATGCAAGACATGAGGCTCAGGGCACGGAACTCCCAACCCCCGACAAGTATCGCCTCACCCGATCTTTGTTCCTCACATCACTCCCGTTCCGTGCGGGGGATTCCCACTTTCCGTCCGCCCTACGCGTCCAGTTTAAACCAAACGAGCCTCCTCTCATCTTTATGCTCCTGAGCCTCAAAAGCCGAGAGCTTTGCCCCTCGCCCCCGCCGTTCCACCCCCACGCGAAGTCGTGGTTGCGATTCGTCGCCCACATGAAACTGTAACACCAGAACACTCCCAACCAGGTAAGCCTCGAAGCGTTCGCCAGACCGTGATGTTTCGGATGAAAACGACTGCGTTGCCAAGAGACGTCAGTCGACGCCTGCCATTCGATATCCGCTGAGTCGGCTCTCGCGGCACCAGTGCGGCAAACCCGCCTGGTAAACTTTCCCAGAACTCTCCCATCCCGTCCCTATGCGTCAATCTGGCCTGCCCAGACATTGAAATACCCATGCCTCCTCGATATCCATCTGCTTCTTTCGCACGAACTCTTACCCTATAGTGTCCAAACTCCGTGTGTGCCGGTCCACTCAATAATCTTCAAATCTTAACTTCCAGAGCTGTGCTCCCAACGTTCAATCTACTATCCTTTAATCCTTACAATCACTTACAACCGCCAACATGCGTTTCGCCCTCGCCCTCACTACCCTGGCCGCCGCCGCCATCGCCGCGCCCCTCGATTCTCTCATTGCCCGCCAGGATGATGTTAACGCTATCCTGAACGCTCTCGCCGCAGAGAACCCCGAGGATGCCGAGACCGCCAGGAAGGGCTTGAAGGCTCGTGAGCTTCAGCTTACCCAAGATGCCGAAGAGGAGGAAATCTTCAAGCGCGATATCCAGCTCACCAACGATGATGAGCAGGAGGAGATTTTCAAGCGCGATATCCAGCTCACCAACGATGATGAGCAGGAGGAGATTTTCAAGCGCGACGTCCAGCTTACCAACGACGACGAACAGGAGGAGATCTTCAAGCGTGATGTTCAGCTCACCAACGATGACGAGCAGGAGGAGATTTTCAAGCGCGACGTTCAGCTTACGAACGATGATGAGCAGGAGGAGATCTTCAAGCGCGACATTCAGCTCACTAACGACGCTGAGGAGGAGGAGATCTTCTAAATGCTTGACGCGGCGAAAAGCCTTGCACTAGAATGTAGCTTCGCAGAGTAACAGCTTGCATACGCCGTGGAGTCTGTATCCTTATTCGTAACTATCAGAGATGTTAGGATTTGGCAACTCACGTATTAATTAAGGACCTCAACACTGCTCCAATTAAGCCTACTGTGTTATGTCATGAAGCTGTTTCAAGTAGTCGCAGGGACAGAACTCTTCAAGGCGATATCCAACGCAAACTGTGGCCACTACCGTAGCCCTCAACGAAACTAAAGGGTTTGACAAAGACATATTGAGATTGGGTATCAGTCCATCTACTAACCAGCGCACCTCCTTGCCACACGTAAATACATATACGATCATCAGACGCTACATCAAGTGGTGGTAGTCATCATAAATAGCGTGCTCACCATGTCTCGGCAGAGCGACGCGTGAGCCGCACCCAGAAGTCTCGAGCGACGAAGAAGATCGCACTAAGCGTCTTGATGGGCTTCTCGGGGTTCATGACGGTGAAGTCGTACCTCCGTAGCAGCTAAAGTCATGTAAGCCACCGTCGACCAAAACCCAACAATTGAGAACATACCTCGACGAAGACCTTGTTCAGCTCCATCATGGCAATCGACTTTCCCAGGCATGAGTACTTGCCGTGGCCGAAGTGTGTGTCAACGGCCGCGGTCATTTGCTTGAGCTCCTCTTCACTCGCCGAAAGCCACCGCTCAGGGCGGAAAACATCGGCGTCAGGGCCCCAAACCCACTGTGACCGACCGACACCGAAAAAGTTCTGCCCGATTTGTGTGCCGGCGGGGATGTAGTAGCCGTTAAGCACGTCGCCACCTTCAGGTGCTTGCTTAAACCCCAAGCCTGTAACCGGGGGGTAGAATCGCAGGCCCTCGCGAATAACGGCTTGGAGGTACGGGAGCTTGAGAGCTTCGGTGTTGGTGATGGGAGAGCTGATTGAGCCCGCCGCTATGGCGCCGTCGATTTCCTGTTGGAGCTTGCGGTAGGCGACGGGATTATTTATTAAGCTTAGTAAAGTCATGCGCATCGCTTGTGCGGCAGAATTGGTGCCAGCAATCCTTTGAATATGTTAGTTAAGATGCCATGAATATCTTTCTGGGTTTGCATTACATATGGATGTAGACGATCTGAATGAGCTCGTCCAGGTCGAGGCCCTGATTGATGAAGGCCTGCATCATGTCCTTCTGGGGCTTCGCTCCAGGCTGTAGTCTCATTTCGGCATAGTTCCTAGCGAAACTGCAGCATGATGTTAGTGTCAGTCTACGTGAGCATGGATGGTGTGCGACTCACCCCATCAACCGCCCAAACCCGATTTGATCATTCTCTGTAGGCAACATCAAACGGAATGGCCACTTGTGAACAAGTCGACCTAGCCATGGAAGCACCGAGACGACGTTCATGATGGGCAGTGACGACTCGTTGATCTCGATGTACCGAAACAGATCCCTGTCTTCTGCAAGGAACCCGAACGCGCCGCCAAAAGAAATGTCCCCAATAGCGTCTAAGGCAAAGTACTGCGTCTTCTCAGCGAGATCCAGCGGTCGGAACTCGGCATCGGTAGAGACATAATGCTGGTCTATCAATTGTACGAAATTCATAAGCTGGCGGTCGATGCCCGTCTCGAAGCCAAAACCTTCGTTTTCCTTTGCAGCATACTATCGATCTTGAGAGTTAGCTACTGAAACAACTAGCAGTAGGGTGCAGCGCCCCCGCTTCGCTGTAGTCATGTCTGAGAAACATCAACAGAAGAGGAAGACTTACGGCCGGTGCCATGCGCGCCCTCATGGCTTTATGTTCCTCTTCGTCCCGCATTGAGACGACGTTATCAACGCCGGGGGTAATGCGGCCGGAATCGTAGAAATCGCCTTTGATGTACGGCGAGCGGACGGCCGACATCTTGCGCAGTGAGTCGGGGTCAGTACATAACAGCTCATTTGGGCCGATGCGTGCCAGGGGTCCTGTAATGGGGTGCTGATCAGCGTCTGTTTGTCGGCATGTTGTTTTGTTTGTGCCTGTCCCAAGACTTTGAATGCAAGTCCCATCCTTCGCAGAAGATGTCGTGAAAGATATCTCAATCGGAACAGAATACTTACCGTATTTCCTAGCAACATCATTCAAGTGCTCGTGGTAAGTCCCTCCGACAGCCTTCTTCAACTGCCACAAAACCGAAATCGATGCCAGAAGGGGCCGGGAATCTTTCTCAGCCGATACCATGATCGGAACTCCCACACCAGAAATGCGACGAAAATTCCCAATCCAATCAACTTGATCAACAACCCCGAGGAGTCGGGAACCACCCGCAGCCGACGGTGGAGGACAGGATGCCAGACATCTTTCCCCGCTGCCCCCCAGACTTCAATCTAGGCGACCAGGTCGTCTCGTCCGTAAGACTCGCTGTGCCGCTCGCTGGCGGGCTTGGCTCGCCGCCGTGGCACGTCGCACAGGGTTCAGCGACACGGGGGAGGCAGGAAGCAAGTAATTCTGTTGGTGCTGTCAAAAACGCATGTCGCTCGTTTTGACCCGCCCCCAATGTTTTCGCTTCGACTCGACCCGTTCCGCTCCCGTTCTCGATTACCGCCCGGCTGGGTTTTGTGTCTCGAAGGCCAGTAATACCAGTCGTCTGTTTGCGTCTCTCGGTGTCCTGCGTCTTTCGATACTCTCGAGCCGTTGTTTCGTCGCGGCGTTGTCCCCCGGTTCTATTTTGTCATTTCTCGTTCTTTCGCTGACCCGACAGGTTGGTAACGAAACGGGGAATGTGAGGCACAGTAGGGCGGCGGTGAAGAATGGTCCCAGTCCCAGAGCCTCGGGATCAGAAAGCAAACACAAGGAATTGGCCCGTGAGCGTGCTGAAGTGACAGCATCAAGGGACATGCGCTAATGGAAGGTTTTGGGGACGAGCTTCTTTTATGACCGCGCACGCAAGATTAACTGTACTCTTAAGACGCATAATCATGGCTGAGCCGGGGACAAGCCTGGTCCGGCTGAGGATGCCGCTAGGTAACGCTAGGTGAAGGACGTGGTTGTGTGGATGACAGGATGTAGTGCTGGCTAAGGGTCTTTTACCACCTCGGCCTGGTGACTGACTACTGCGTCTAACGCACGCAAGTAAGCTAACATCCTGGAGGTTTAGGTGGTGGTCGGCCGAAGCCAGCTCATGGTTAGGGGAAGGATGAGACGGGACGGCGGCCTGGACCGGTCTGGTCCAAGGATGGCTTCACAGGCAGGATGTGTTTGGATCAAGCACCTCTATCATGACTTCAGGCCAGTCGTCCCCAACATGTTCTTTGTCCAAGATGAGGACTTGCCTGCTGCCCAAACCAATCATCTGGAACAGAATAGCCAAGTGAGAGAAAGCTAGCCCCAAGTAATCACACAGCCAGGAGTCCTACGTATGCATGTTGACAATGCAAGCCATCGGAGAGAGCTCCCATCTACGGCGCCACTTTTCGCTCACCGGCCGTCCCATTTCGTCCCAAAATGTGAATCGGGTTTCCCAAAGTGCTTCCTCGGGTCTCACCTTTGGGTCCCCCCTCTTCTAGTCACAGAATTCCCATGCTTTCTGCAGACTCGAAGGTTGCAGCGACTCGACTAGTTCATCCCGACCCTAGGCTTGTTCCATGCACTCGTGCATTGACGAGTGCGCTAACGAGTGCGCCGGCGCGCGTCCCATGTCTGCCACCCTCAACTCTCCAATCACGGCGGTTCGGCCAGCGGATTCAGGTGACGGCCGGTCTTTGGGATGCCACCGTGTGTCCCGCTTTGTCACCGACTGCACGGCGTTGCGCCGTGGATTGTGGGACCTATCTCATTGGAAATCAGGAACGCAATTATTTACAGTTTGTCCAGCTCAATTGTGTGTGGGCTCGATGTTCGGCAAATGCAGACTTTAGACTGTCTTCTTGATGTTTGCATGAGCGATAGCGCCGTACTGTCCACTTGGTCGATAGAGATATTAATGTTGCTAAAGATACCTAGTTTCTCAGATGTTTTTCACCTGGCCAAGGTGATAGGCAGAGCACAATCCTGTTTTCAGAAGTTAATATTGGCCACCCGGTGCCAAAAATGAGGGCATCGCCGTCAACCTCACGAGAGCATTTTATCAACAGCCTGACAGCAGCAAAAATACTGGACGAACAGGGAATCGAACCCTGGACCACTCACATGCTAAGCGAGTATTATACCACTAAACCATTCGCCCAATGGGATGATTTCGCCCGGACTTGAACCGGAGACCTTCAGTGAACCAGGCGAGAATCCAGAGGACCTCGATCTGTTAGACTGACGTGATAACCAACTACACCACGAAACCAAGTTATTTGATGACTCATCCAGAGCGGGAACAGGATATGAAGGTTGCTAGTGGTGAGTGGAGGGCATCGTGAAGCGAGGGGCGGAGTGGGACGCTGGGTGGATGATGATGGATCCGGAAACCATCCCGAAGTTGTGGGACTGGGAAATTCTAGACGGGCCCATCCATCCGTAGCAGCGGGTTGCAACCCTGAGACGACACAGAGACCGGAGGGACAAGAGGAGTTCAGAGGTATCGTGCAAATTCATTGAAAACTTTTGGCAAGAATCATCCTCCCCTATGTACTGAGCAGTCGTAACACATTGTTCATCAAATAGCGGGCTTAGTCCCCACGCCATGTAGCCTCGATGATGACGAAGAAGGACAACGGAATCGCCTCCAACCGAGTAACCTCAAATCTCTCATCTGCCCTCTTGAACATATCCTTCCATGCGTCAACGTGTCTCTCCTTGGTACCAAACAGTCCCATCATTCTCAAATCGGTGGATGTGCCCATCTGTTGAATCGACCTCGGCATCGACGCAGCGACAGCAGCGCTCTCCTCCACAGTGCCCTGCTTGCCGACATAGTCGATAAGAAGGACCTTGGAGCCCGGGCGCAATGCCGGCGTAAGGCCCTGGATGATCTTGATGGACTCGGCATCGGGCCAGTCGTGGAGGATCAGCTTGATCATGTACACGTCCGCCTGGAGAGTCTGGGGCTCAAAGAAGCTGTGGGGCTGGAAGGTCACGCGGCCCTTCAACTCCTCTGGGATGTTCTTGTCGAAAGAGGACTGGCACTCCGGCAAATCCTGGACCGTAATGTTGAGATTGGGGAAAGACTTGGCCAGAACGAAACTGTCGTGACCTCCGGAACCGCCGAGCTAGTGCTGTGTTAGTTTAAACGGTCAAGGTGGAGATTCAAAGAGGTGGCTTACATCAACCACGCTGAGGTTGCCAGCGTTACCCCAATCGTACGCGCCCCTGACCATGCCCTCAAGCTGGAAGATCTCCTTGATGTAGTTCATCCACTTGACGAATGTTCTCATGCGGTATCCCTTCTTCTCGCCCTCGCCGTCCTCCTCCATCATTTCCCAGGAGGTCTTGTAGCCCTTTGAGAACTCGCCTCTCTGCCACATGCCAAACGCAGTCTCGCTCATATCTTCCTTGAGCTCTTGCTTGCCACGCTGGTACTTATCCAGAGCGTAAGGGAGGAACGCCATCGGCGGGCCGGCGTCGTTCATGATGTTGAAGACGAGTCCGTGGAGACCCTCATTTTGGGCAACAGCCGCGGACCGCGAAGTGTGTCTTACCCGAGTGGTGAGAGGCTTGCCCGGGTCCGTCTCCTCAAAGATTCGGAGGGTATAGGCATGCTCCAAAAGACGGTGGACAACCTCCTCTGGCAGGTCGACGTGCTTGGCAATATCGGCGTAGGACGCGTCGCCGTTGAGGGGGACGGCCGAC
This sequence comes from Colletotrichum camelliae, assembly GCA_018853505.1. NCBI lineage: Eukaryota > Fungi > Ascomycota > Sordariomycetes > Glomerellales > Glomerellaceae > Colletotrichum > Colletotrichum camelliae. Next base: position 4,972,515 of record JAELVL010000008.1, on the reverse strand, counting down.
CAAAAGTCGAAGTAGTTAATAGCGTTGACTGCTGCGCCGTCGGGGCCGTACTGTGGAGTCATATGTTATTCATGTTGCTCCAATTCCCAGTGATTGTCTCTCAGGGATGGCGTGACTTACGTTGTGGGCAAAGTTGAAGACACTCTCACTAGGACCCTCAGCCAGATACGACAGGTCCTTCAAAGTATCAATCAACCTCTGTCGAAGCAAGAAAGCCTCTGACGTCAGACCACTGTAGCTGCGAACACTATCCGCGGCAAGAGTAGGCTGGGGGATCTTGTTGTCGCCCAGGAACTTGGTGAAATCGGCTGAGAGCTCGCCAATCTTGGCTGCGAGCTCGTTGATGGTAGGCTGTGGTGACGCCATTTTGGTAAAAGGAAGAACAGGAGGGGTATCTGAAAAAGCAGAGAAATCGAGATGGAACAGGAGATAGATCGTTAGTCCACGGCACTTGAACAGGCCCGGGGGATCCGTCCCTTATTTACCTGTCTGTCATCTGTTATGATTTGGCCGAGGCGACCTGGCCAAGACGGCCTGCGCCTCTTGTCTACATTGTCTGTACCTGCCCATAAGGGTTCGCCGCTGTCGGACTGAATCACGCCTTTACCCCTCCAGCTCGTTAGGTAATTCCTCCGAGTCTACATGCGGTGATCGAGTCTCAGGTGCCGGCAAGTTGTCTTGGGTGACGGGGAATACCACGCATCCTGCAGATCAGATAAGATTATCTTATCCATCTTGAAGACATCTTCACTGAACTACCCCTCCTCGCCAAGCCTCTAAGTCATTGAGTTGAAGAAAAAGTACCGTCTGACCTTGATGCCATACGAGGCACCGAAGTCATCGTATTGGCGGGCCGGCAGGCATCCCGCCGGCTAGCTCCAATTCGGCCCCGTTGGCCCCGTTTGTGTCTGTATTAGACTCTATGGGGTCGGTGGCCGAGGACCGACGGTCAGTGTTACGCTGGCAATGAACCACTCGCCTGTTCCGGTTTAGCGAAGGGTAAAGGTGGTCCATAGTAACCATCCTGTAAGACTGGCTGTTCTTGCAACCTGTTGATAGCTTGCGATAGGCTAGGGTGCGTCATTTTCTCCAACGTTCTCTATGCAGGTGGCCACTAAAGGATGTAAGATGATGTAGGTATCAGGCGCCGAGTCAATCTGGATTCGCTGAATTTCGGTAGTTTCCGCGCGCTGTGCGTCTAGCTGGAGGCGGGACAGAAGCCAGCGGCTCCCGCCCCAGTCGGACTTTGAAGTGAGTGTATGAATGGCACATCTCGAATTTAAACTTAAGCATCAATCTTAACCAGATTGTTGGGTGTTCGTTCGGAATGTGGGAGGGCGATTACCCCAGAGAGCCGAATTCCGAACTCATCACATAGCCATACATCTTCTTTTCTGGTATACGGTGGTCGCTCTGAAGTGAAGGGTTCTTTATCGCATGAGAATCCCGTAAAGTAACGCCAGTTCGGAGTGGTGGTCAGCGCTGTCAGCCGTCATAAAACAGCAAACTTTGAGCGCTCCTTAGCCCAATGCTCCACAAGTATTTTCTTGGCTTATTCGTGTGGATGGGGATTCTTGATGTTTGGCGTTAAAATATCCCAAAGAGTGAAAGAACGAGAGATATATGCGTTCTCTGGGGCCATTCCCCGCTCGACGTTGCTCCGCCAGTCGCACTCTGACAGAAATCTGTCCATCATCGTTCCAGCAATACTGAAGACGACACATAGGCGGACTACGGGGGAAGACAGTTGTCCGCCAAATGCCCGAGAGAAAGCGTAACCGCAGCCGCCAACCTACAAACTGACATACGTCCTAATTCCCCGCCAGCTTCCTTGACCCAGAAGCTCCACCCGAAGAACTCCGCGACAGGTTCTAGGCGAAAATCTGTCGGTGTCACCTTCTACAAGGCACGCTATCATCGTGGACAGCATGGGGCTGGAATCCGCATTTGTCCAAACCCACTACATGCCCCATTTAAATGTAACGACACCACATGGCATGGCCCTAAATCCGGATAGCATGCGGATAGCAACGGCCAAAAGCTGGGGCTAGAATTGGTTTGCATGCTATCTATCCTATCAGGTATTGCGACAGCCAAGTTATTCAGACACGGTAATCCATCAGAATGGAACATGATTGCTTGCTTCAACGCTCAGAGTGTCCACCTGTCAGCAAACATAGCTGGGTCCTGTTATTATTGCGACATACAAGTTAATTAAACAACACTGTCACGCACACCCGCCAAGTACAAGCTGTCTCAACTAGGCTAGTGTGCTTGCCACTGCAACCCGCGATCACCTCATTCGGCGGCATTATGTACCTCCGTCACAACTGGGCAGTTAAACCCCTCGTATAGTAAGAGTCAGCAGCGCACAATACGAGGGTTATGCATTCTACGTAGCAACTGACAGTATTCGTATTGACGATGGGGCGAGGCATTTGTCACAAACAGAAATGCCATGACAGCGTATATGTACGCTGTCAGCTTATTTGGATTTTCTTGTTCGTAATCTTCCTTCGTTGCCTTTTTCTGTCGTCAACTTACAAACGACGCCCAAGGAACATCCTACCTCAAATTGGAGAACAGGCACGGCAAGTCACATGACCATCGCTTACATCCGGTGATGGTGATGCGGGCATCTCTACTCGTGCCAAGTGGGCAGACATTCCTGGTTGGCGGCCTTTGCCGCTGCCCATCACGGCTCCGACACTGAATGTCACCGGCGAACGATGCGAGCGGATCAAGATTGCCGAGCGCTAACCGCGTGGCTAACATCGAAGCCCGCTGCGACAGCACCGCGTCGGCCCGCACCTCTTCCATGATCGCCCATTTTCGGTATCGCATTTTGATATATCAAAAAGATGGTGTCGCCGCCACCCATCCGGTTCTTGCTAATTCTGTACTACCATTTTCTGTCATCTTGGACTGGAGATGGCTGCTGAGTGATAGGTATCGCGGTATCTAGGCCATCCCAGCTTCGGCCAGACAACAATCTGGATAATTTGCCATCTCAATGTTCTGAAACACCCCACGAAACCATGCGAGCTCCAACAAGCAGTCTCGCACTCTAATACGAATACCATACCCCCAATCAGGTGCCCGTGCAGCGAAGCTTTGTGTGCCAGATCCGTCATCTGTGCTGTCGTGGTGATTTGTGTTTGCGTCGTGTCGTTCGCCTCGTATTCTTCTTTGCAGGTGATTTTTAAATCTATCACAAGTCCATCTGCATCGTCGCCAAAACATCTTGTCCCGCAAGCTCTATATCGCAGCACACATATCGGCACCTCGACGGTCATATCTGGTCTGGAAACCAGACTGTTATTCGTGCTAGCTACCACCGCCGACTTCTCTTCAATCGACGACCTAGTCGAAGCCCCGGCTTCTACTCCTCCATCATGGCGATCGGCAGTACGGGCATGGCCCTCATCGGGATAGGGGCGCTTCTAGTAGTTCTCAACACCATTTTCGTCGGTCTGCGTCTCTACACTCGAGTAGCCATCGCAAGGACCTTCAAGCCCAACGATGGGTTACTATTAACCGCATGGGTATGTACCCCGATCCTCCTTGCGTAAAGCTTATCTAACCTTAAGCCCGTTCACAGGCCGCATTTGTGGCGCTCTACGGTTTGGCGATCATGGGAGTCTTGGGTGGCATCGGCGGATCACTTGCGGACGCTTTCAGCAATGGCACAAGTGGGATTACGCAGGCGCTGAAGGCGCTTTTCTTCCTGGAAATCATCTACGTGGTCCTCACCTCAGCCATGAAGGGCAGTATTGCGATGACGTTCATCCATCTATCGCGCTCGAAGGTTCTCAACGCTCTCTTCTGGACTTCCATCGGTATGGACGTGGCCATCAGTCTTGCCTTTATCATCTACCTCCTCGTCCAATGTAAGCCGATCGACAAGGCATGGAACTTGCTGGACCCGTCGGTGAAGGGAGAGTGCTTGCCGCTTGTTGGACAACTGTATATGGGTTACGCCCTGTCCATCGTCACAGCGATCTTGGATATTCTCCTCATGGTGTCCCCATTTATCATGATGAGAGGACGAGGCCTGAACTCGAGACTGAAGATGTACATATATGGCATGTTTGGTTTGGGAATCCTGTAAGCTCTCCGCTACGGTCTTCCTCTTGCGTCTGCTAACATGGCATCCAGCGCAACTATTGCGAACGTCATTCGCTTGATCGCGCTTATCAAGTTGAAGGGCTCCAATGACCAGCTCCGTAAGTGCATCCCCCCAAAATCTTCCGAATGAAACTAACGAGTGTCACAGTCGACGCCGCTCCTGTATTCACCTGGTCTGCCATCGAGGTAAGCATTGGTATCATCATTGCCGGCTTGATCGAACTCGGCCCTCTTGCCGCCAAGTACGGAATCAAGGGATTCGAATCATTTGCTCCATCAAAGCCTATCAGTGAGGATTACGAAATGTCCACCGGGAAATTGTAAATACGGAAGAGACAGTCCGGTCGAAAGACAGTAATGGGAGACGCGGTAACGAATGGGCAAGGAAAGAGACCTCCGGTGATGTTCTCTGGAAGGACACCCTGCGATGATCACAGTCGCGAAAACACAGACGCGAGAATGTCGATCTCTTGTTGAGCATGCATTTCTAGCAATACCATATTGTTGCACCAGTTTGTAGATAGTCATTTGTCGACTGGGCGCAAGAACGTTACCGATGAAAGTTGAGAGTGCCTACATGAACAGTTGAAGCGGCCTTGATTGATGATGCCGTGAATTGCCATTAACAAACTGAACTACACATTATAGCAAACGTTCTCATCGTTGTTGATCGAATCCATGCAACAATATTCCCAAGTCACAAGAGTAGGTGGCCGCGGCAATATCCACATTGACAAACATCTACGGCTGGCTTCGCCCGTTGTTACCGTCCGCCAAGTTTTCAGTGCTCCGGCCTGCCTTCACCTCCTCTCTCCATGTCAATCTCTCCGTCTTGGTCACGCCAGGGCCCTGGTAAACGCTGCCATAAAGTCCAGATGCCCAGCCAGCACCATCCTTTGCCTTCTGACTCTTGCTGTTCTTGAACCTCCTCCTGTACCACTTGCCGTACGAGAGAAGGTAGTACAGCCTGAAACAAAGCAATGCGAACTTGTCATGCTCGAGGTCCTCCGGATAGTCAGCACCCATGTCCACGGCGGCGGCAATGCCAGACATGATGGCGATCTCGTGAGCATTGACCAACGTCCATGAACCTGCAAAGCGAATACGCCTCTTGGCCTGAAGGAACATCATCCAGGGCACAACGAAAGCGTAATGGGTCCATGAGTGGCAGAGCTGGTGCCACCAATCGCTGCGGATGATCTTATCCTTGTTGATCTGGTCGTCGGTCCAGTGCTTCCGGTCGCGGTTCTTGTTCAGGTAGATCGTCTGGAACACGTGCTGCTCAAATGGTACTTTCTCGGGGAACTGGGACTGGTAGTTTGTGGTGTCGAAACACATCTCCAGCTTGGAAAGGTCGTCGTCGTACATGCGGATGTAGTACATGGGCCTGAAGTTGTCCTTTGCGTACTCCAGACGCGAGGATTGGTCGACCTCGCGCTTGTTTCCGAGGGCCTTGACAGCCTTGGATTCATCATAGAAGTTCTCGTAGTACTTCTTCATGTAGTCGGCATCGTTGTGGGTGATGGTAATGTCGTCGGAGAATGTCGCGGATCCCAGGACCTTGCGTTCGCGCCAGGATGAAGTCTTGCCCAATATCTTCTTCGCAGTGTCAGCGAGGACGCACATGACAATCTCATCGTAGTGCTCTTCGGACTCGGGCGCATCTGGATCGCCTCCATTGGGGTTGTGCCCGTCCTTCACTGGAGTGCGGGTCTTGGTCTTCACGAGCACCCCACGCTTGTTTCGGTGTACGATCTCGGTGAGTTCGGTGGACAGGCGGACAGTAACTCCCCGGCTTTCGAGATTCTTCTTCCAAGTCTGGTAAAAGTCGCTGAAGTTGGGGAAGACAACCATGGGAGGAAGGTTCGAGGCGACGCTGTGCTTGTCGGGAGGGTACCACATGCCATATGTGGGTGAAGTGCAGAGTCGTTCTAGCATGATGGCGGGCACCTCCGGCGTGGCATTGCCCGTTCCAAGGAACAAGGCCGTCATTGGCAGACCGATAACATTGGTGAACTCGTCAGAGAAGCGAAAGAGCTTGAAAAGAATCTTCAGCGGCATCAAGGCGAAGAAGACTTCGAACCAGCGCATGAACTTGAGCATGAAGGCAAGCCTCTGGACTTCTTTCTGGTGCTTGACCATGAACTCGGTGGGAAACACGTTGGACCAAAACTTCTCATCCTTGCCGAACGAAACCTGGAGCTTCACCGGGTCTGCGTGATAGCCCTGCCGGGCGAACATGGTCAGGGTATGGTGGAAGATGTAGCTTCCACCTTGGACGCCTTGATTGAACCAGCTCGCGCCATGTCGCTCCTTGTCGAGAGCGATCGAGAAAGCCTGCCCGCCGCAGTAGTCGACCGAGTCGATCAAGGTAACATCGAACTTGTCGGGGTGGTTCGAAAGATGGTATGCCGTCGACATGCTGCACGCTGTGAGCATTCATCTGATCTCGGTCTCAAGCTCACGGTCACCTACCCAGCTGCGCCAGCGCCAACAACAAGGACCCTCTTGCGCCCATCTTTGCCAGTGTTTCCGTTCTGCGCCATGTTTTCGGAGCCGTTCTGCTCAAGATCACGGTCGAATGTTTGGGTTGCCATGAAAATGAGGAGGGGAAAGGTTGTGCTCCCTTGCTTTGAATAGCTCCCTCCTCTACCGGCATGGATGCCCCTGGAATGCTGGAAGCTCAAATATGGGCTGAGACCGGTGTCACTTCGCGTGTCTATGACGCTGTGACATTGAGTTTTGATGAGGTCATCCCCCGCCGACCCTCCTTGTCCACTAAATTAGCTGATGGCCGCCTACAGATTAGCGATTGCGCCGGGAGATCACCCCTCGATGATCGGAACTAGTGGGGGTTTCTCGTCTTAGTGGGGGAACTAAAGAACGCGTCTCTGCCACGCGACTCTCATGATGACCACGATCTCTTTCCATGTGGCTGCTTTGCATCGATGGATGATTTGTTGCACCCACGTTAAGACTGCAACTGTGTCTGTCAATGCAATTGGATCCTGATTGTTACTATCTTTCTTCATCAATGAACAACCGACAATCCATTCAACGAAATGCGATCCAACTTCGCTCTTCGGCATTTGTCACCATAGCTAATGCCGATAACAGTATCACAACTTGGAAGACTTCTCGAATCTAACAATCTGACGATCGTCCGTCGTTGTATTCCACCAAGGCCAAAATGGCATGCTCTCGCGGCTGACTGTGTCCGTGAACGTGGGCTTCCTCTTCTCCAAGAAGCTCTTCACCCCCTCGATGTTGTCGTTTGTCCCAGCCATCTGGACGAATATTCTGGAATCCAAGATATGCGCCTCTTCTGGTGTTGGAGGACAGTACACCATCATGTCATGTATCATCTTCGTACTAACCAAAGACGTGTTCTCGGCGATGTCCTCCGCTAACTTGAGGGCGTATTCGACCGTGTCTTGAGGCGTGGGCAGCAACTTTGAGAACAGCCCATTGACGAGTGGATCGGTGACGGGATATACATCTCCAGTGGTCGTGACGTGGCTCGCCTTGGATAAGCCGATGAGACGAGGCAGGAAGAAGGCGCTGCACGACTCGAGGACCAAGCCACGGCGAGCAAACGGAAAGCCGACTTTGGCACCCTCCCAAGCAACCCGGATGGCGGCAGGAAGAGACAAGGTGAGGCCTACACCCACCGCTGACCCATTGAAAGCCACGATGGTGGGTTTCTTGCAGTTTGAGATGGCCAATGCGAGTCGTCCGCCCCTGACATAAGTCGTCAGTGAATCAAGTTTCAACGTTGATGTCCGATGGGAGACTTACCAGTCTCTAAACTCATTCATTGAGTGCTCGGTTTCCTTCAAAGCGACCATACCCATAAACCCAACGTCTAGATCTGCTCCAGCAGAGAACGCCTTGCCTTCGCCCGTCAGGACAACCGCACGTACTCTGTCATCCTCGCTGACTGTGTTGAAGAAGGACTCGAGGGTGAGGAACATGTCCAGTGTCATGGCATTGTACTTCTCAGGGCGGTTTAGAGTCACCACGACCACTTTTGTTGCCGTTGGTGAGTTGGTTGGAACATGAGAAAACGATATGTTGTCATGATTGATAGAAGTGTACGAGACAGGGGGCTGGATAGCTTTGGTGGTCATGCTGATGAATGTTTGCCTGCTAAATTCAAGGTGCTTCGGAACAGAATGATTTTAAGGATAGAGCAAGTCATAAATGATATCAGAACCTCAGTTTATCTCTTGATGGCATCTTCGTTGTAGCTGACCTCGGCAGCACCGGGATCGGGGTTGAATAATAATCAGTCTGCGCAGTCAGTGTCGTCGCATGCCGACGGGACTGACAAGACAACTACCCCGCATCCTGGGCTGCACATCAACGTCCGTTTTACTCGAGGAAACTGGTCATACAATGAATCGGGTTTATTTCCGAATTTCTCCTTGCATTGAATCGCTTTTACCCAGTCAGACCTGCGGTAGTCGAGCTTCTGAATAGTAAACATGCCAACGTTCATGCCTCGGTCGTTTGATCGTACAGCATGGCTAGCCCGCTCAATGGCAGAGAAGTATGTTTCAGTACCTTTTGTTGAATGGACCTCTGGGGCATGGAAATCGAATATTCTCACCTACCTAGGCTTGGTACACATGAGAGGACTCAGAATTCTGAGAGGAATTCAATACAAAAGTTCATTGAGACTGGCATGTGCTGCATCTAGTGCCTCAGTAATCTTAGTGAAGGTGCCATCCTGTGGCTCCTTCCAAATTTCATCACTCATACGACGGTGGGTTTATATAGCGCAGCAGTTTCTCTTCAACTAGACAGGCAAGAATCTTCTTCCGTCCGCGAGTGCGCTGTTGCACTCATCACGCAAGCAGTCTCAATTGTCTTGTGTGAGCTCTTGAAACTGACCAGGACCAGTAAAAGTGAGCTTAAGGTGTTGAGGGCTCATCAAAGGCCTCTTCAAGCCCTGGTTATACACTAAGAATAAGTAACGAGTAATAAAGGAAAGAGACGGGTGGTTCTCCTACCGCCATCTCGCTAGATCTAGCTTATTTCCTTAAATCTGAATCCCAAAGGTACCGCTGATGAAGAGGGGCTTCTTGCGAGTCCCTAATCATCCCTCAGTGAAACTGCTACTGTGTCCCATAGTGCAAGGTCAATTATGAGACTTGATCACGAATGTAAAGCTCAAAGCTCAAAGAAAATGTCATTCGTTTACTTAGGCATCGCATCGGAGGCTGGAAACCGACAAAGACGTCTACCGCTCAACCTCATTAACCTCCCCATCACCTAACTCCCGCTCAAACGTCATCTGGATATCCACAACCTGCAACAGCTGCCCGACATCTAGCTTCCGCTTCTTGTGCGCCGCCAGGCTCTTTGCCGTGCGCACCACATTCTTAATCTGCCGCCCGTTCAGGTTTCCCTCCGCGAGCCTCTCATACCCCTCCTCGTCCACCTCCACGCCGCCCTCGACACCCGCCAGGAAGTTCTTCCACACCTTCAGCCGGCTCTCCTTGGGCAGATCGTCATACTTGAGCGGCACGTGGATCCGGCTCTTGAACGCATCGTCAAACGTCCTCACACGGTTCGTCGTCATGAACAAGATGCCCGAGTAATACTCCAGCGTGCGCAGGAAAATCGACACGAGGCTGTTCCGGCCCAAATCATGCAGCGAGCGCCGCTCAAGGAACACATCCGCCTCGTCGATGAGCAGCACCGCCTTCCACGTCGACGCCAAATCCAGCGTCTGCCCCAGCTTCTCGTCCAGCGCCTCCGCCGACGTGCCCAGATCGCCCGAGGAGACGATGTACAGCGGCCGCTGGCTGAACTCGGCCACGCACTCCGCCGTCAGCGTCTTGCCCACGCCCGGCGGGCCGTGCAGCACGAGGATCAGACCCTTGCCCTTGCCCTTGACGATGTCGTCGAACTCGGCCCCCGCGGTCGCGCGCGCCGTGTGCTCCGCCACGAGCGCCTGCACCAGCTCCTTCTGCGCCTCCGGCAGGACGAGCTGCTCGAAGCACCGCGTGTTCCACTCGATGTCGCGGATCTTGTCGACGAAGAAGTCGAAGAAGCGCTTCTCCGCGAAGCTGAAGCCGCGCACCGTCGGGGCGGCCAGCAGGGCCTGCTCGTCCGTCAGCGGGGCGAAGGCCGGTGTCTGCACCTCGTGCGGGACGAGGTCCATCTCGTCGCTGTCGAGCGCCTGCTTCCGCTTCTGCCCGGCGGCGGGCTTGGGGAACGCGGTGACGGTGAAGGCGTCGTCGGCGTTGATGCGGTGGCACGTCTGCGCGTCGACCATGACGCGGCCGTCGATATTGTACCGGCGCATGCGCTCGTCGAGCGCGACCCCCTTGTACTCGCGGAAGTTCTGGCCCGCGAGGCCTTCGAAGCGGCGGCCGCGGTGCGTGAGGAGGGCCGTGACGGCCTCGGGCGAGGGGTGGTGCGCGAGCGGCATGGCGTTGAGCGCGGCGACCTCGACGGCGCCCTGGAACGCGGGGATGAGGAGGTACTCGAAGCGGGTGCCGAAGTCATCGCCGTCAAAGTCGACGTATTCGACGCCAAGGCGGAGGCCGGGGCTCTGGCCGCAGATGTAGTCGTACGAGCGGAGCTTGTAGGCGCGGGCCTGGCTGAGGCGGGTGGCGTAGACGAGGCATCCGGGGCGGAAGATGGTCCAGAGGTACTCGTAACTGATGAGCTTCTGGCCAAGGAGGTTGGCGGTGTTTTTGATAGTGTCGGAGAAGTGCTCGTCGATGAAATCGAGGAGGAGGGGGAGGTGGCGGGCGCCTTCAGAGCCGGGTTCGAGGTCGTCGCCCGCGGCGGCGAGGTCGTCACGGTAGTGGTAGAGGCTGCGAGGGGGGAACGCGACGGAGATGTCGGATGTCATGTAGGACTGGCCGGGATAGATGCCACCGATGACGTCCTTGAGGATGGTCTTGAGGGCGGGAGAGTTGACTTCGAGGGATGTGCGGCAGACGAACTCATTTTGCATGTTGTACTCGCGGGTAATCTGGCCATGTCAACACCAAGCCTCTGTCTCGAAGGGAATGGATACCTACGCAAAGAGCGTACTTTTCATACCAGTTGGTCTTCTGCTCGGGGACATCCTCATCCTCCTTTGGCTCGGCGATATACGCGCGGCCCTTCTTGGTCCATCGCTTCTCGAGGTGCTTCAGCTCGATCTGCATGGGAGCCTTCTCGAGTTCCTCGCGGCGCTTCTTCTCTTCCTCAGTGAGAGTACCGTTGATCTCGTTCTGATCCTCCTCATCGATGGGCTCATCGTGGGTGCTTCTGCGGGCGGTTTGCTTGGTGCGAGCCATGGCTGCCAAAGGTCTGGGTTGATAGCAAAAGGAGGTTTTCTGGAACTCAAGGGCAGAAGATTTGTCGATGCGAATACCCTTCCCAACGAAGTCAAGAGTAGACTTTCTTATACCAGAGAACGACCCTCTGATCTTGTAGTTGGGAGATCAAGGTATACAAAATCAAGCCTCAGGGGCTAGGCATAAAAGTCCTAGATGCAGGCAGCCGTACCCCCGCTCGGACGAGCAAAGAGTCACCGGCTGCCGGAACCGCATCAGATACACCATGCCCCAGGGTGATGTGACTCAAAATGATATCAAAAGGATCAACAGAATTCGATATCCGGCGTCTTTCCATTGTGCGTCTGCCTGTTTCGGGGACGGACCTCTGCGGCACGGTCCAGAGACGGGGCTGTTGTTGCCTGCGCTGCCTTGAAATCCTGCGTGCAGTTCGCCGCGACCCAGCCTGGCGGCCCGGTAGCCTCACTTTCGACGGCCTAGTCATCGGACGAAAGATGGCCACGGCGAATCAGAGCGTGGAGAAAAGACCGTGGCTAGGCAGAACCGGGGCGGGGAGATCGGCTTAGGCGCCGGAGGATGCTGCCGGTGAGCGAAGGTGGTCTGGACCTTGACGACATTGCAAACGCATTCATCGAGATGAACATGCCTGTCGAAGTTTGTACGCAGCTGCATGCCCACAGGCTGATGTTGATCGTATATCCAGGGTTGGGTTCGTAGGCGGTGCGAGGGTGTGATTTCCTTGGACGTATAAGCGCCACAGTGACTAAGCAAAGATCAGCCACACACCAAGGCAGAAGTGTGGCGCCAAGGATGAAATCACAAGCAGCAAAACGCTCCTACAAGACATAGAAACTCTTTTGTATCTGACTCTAAATACATGCTGGTCTTACCAGCGCACCTCGTACTCGGGTGCTGGGCTTCCTCCTCCTCCAATCACTGAAACGCAATGCAGCGAATGCGAAAATGGTGTATCAGTCGCCATGTGATGTTACTCTATCCCCAAAACTCCGTAATTATATCATGCTAATTGCGTATATACAGCAAGACAAGTGCTTAACGACGTGACCGCTCGACAGCGGCGGCGCTCACTTTGCTGGCCTTCTCGACGGCGCTGGTCATAGCCAGGCCGACAGGCGTCATCGTTCCGCTGGGGGCGGGAGTGTTAGTCCTCGTGGGAGGAGCGGAACGGTTGTGCTGCATGTGAGCCCTGACCAAGTGGCCGGCCGCCAAGGCACTGCAGAGCGACAGCTCACCGGCCAAGACACCAGCAGCGATAACACGGGCAAGGCGGCGGGCGTTCTCGCCAGGGCTCGTGGGGTGGGGGCCACGGACACCGAGCATGTCAAGCATGGCGCTCTGGGGCTCAAGGATAGTGCCACCGCCGAGGGTACCAACTTCGAGAGAGGGCATGGAGACGGAGATCTGGAGGGATCCGCGGAGGCTAGGGGATCGTTAGTAGCTAGCAACAAGTAGCAATGGCTGTTTTACTCACTTCTTCATGACAGTAATGCAGTTGGCACTCTCGACAACCTGGGCGGGATCCTGACCGGTGGCAAGGAAGATGGCGGCGACAATGTTGGCAGCGTGGGCGTTGAATCCACCAATGGAGCCGGCCATGGCGGATCCAATAAGGTTCTTGTTGACGTTGAGCTCGACCAGGGTGTCGACGTCGCTCTTGAGTACGCTCTTGACGACATCGCCAGGGATGATAGCCTCGGCGACGACGCTCTTTCCACGTCCGTCGATCCAGTTAATGGCGGCAGCCTTCTTGTCCGTGCAGTAGTTACCAGAGACAGAAACGATGCTCATGTCCTCAAAACCTTCAGAAGCCATGACGGAGAGAGCATGCTCAACACCCTTGGAAATCATGTTCATACCCATGGCATCACCAGTGGTGGTCTTGAAGCGGATGTACAGGTTGGTGCCGGCAAGAGCAGTCTTCATGGACTGCAGACGAGCAAAGTTACTGGTAGAGTTGAAAGCCTTCTTCATTGTGGACTGGCCAGCGTCAGAGTCGAGCCAGATCTTGGCAGCACCAGCACGCTCGAGAGTCTCGAAAGCAACGCAGGGTCCGCGGGTCATGCCGTCAGCAGTCAGAACAGTAACAGCGCCGCCGCCAGAGTTGATAGCCTTGCAGCCACGGCTGGTACTGGCGACCAAGACACCCTCGGTGGTGGCCATAGGGATGAAGTAGCTCTGACCGTCAATAACGAGAGGACCAGCAACACCGACAGGGAGGGGCAGGTAACCAATGACGTTCTCACAGCAGGCACCAAAGACACGCTCCCAGTTGTAGCCGGCGTAGGGAAGCTTAGAGCGCTCGAGGCTGCCAGTGAGGTCGGAGGTGGCGTTGGTACGGGAGATGATGCTGCGGCGGATCTTGACGGCGCGGGTGTGGTCCTTGAGAGCGCGCTCGAGAGAGTAACCTGGGATCTTGCCGCGGAGGGACATGCCGACGACCTCCTGGTCGCTCATTTCGTGGACACGCTTCTCGTCAATCATCTTCTGCAGCTCGGCAATGGTGCGAGGCTCGGGGGTGCTGGCCTTGGTCATGGACAGCTCAGACTCATCGTCCGACAGTGCCGGGGTTGCGGGTTTGGGCGTCGGGAATGTACTCGCCAAGGGGCAGGGTGGCCGAGTCGGTATCGTTAAACTTCTCAGCCTTGGCCAGCTCCTTGGGGTCGATCTGGTGGTCGGGGACATTGGGGTCCTTAATACCCCAGCGAGCGGCGTTGAAGAGGTAGCCGTTGAGAGCAACACTCATGGCGAGGGCAACGACGATCCACTTGGAGAGAACGGGGTCCTCCAGACTCTTCAGGATGCTGCCGACCATGCGGCCACCGACGCCATAGCTCTCGAAGTGGTCATACTCGTCGTCGTCACTGGAGCCGGACTTGCTGGCGGGAGAAGGGAGAGCGTAGTGGATTGAGGGGTATTCGAGCTCGTACTTGATGGGGGTGAGGACAGTGACGACGGTCTGGCGCTCATTGGCCTTGGCCGACTCAAGGATAGCGTCAAGACCGTTGGAGGCGACCTTGAAGGGGTCGACGGGAGGGGCGGTCACAACGGCGCTCAGACCACCTGTCAAAGAAGACAGGCTCGGGAGAGAGCTGGAGCTGCGGAACGGGATGGTGCATATGTTGATGACGTTGATCAGGATGAATCCGGTGACCATGAGGACCTTGAACTTGGGGACGTTGCTGCTCTTCATCTGCTTGCCGAACAAAGAAGCCTCCTTGGGGGCCTTGCCGTTGAACTCGGGCCAATCGTTGCTCTGGGCCACGTTTTCGGCAACGCGGCGGCTGACACCATCGTCCTCGAGGGCGCGGCGCATCTGCACGTGGCGCTTGATGCGGTTGATCTCCAGCTTAATGCTCAAAATGGCCGTGTAGAAGGAAAAGAGCAGAATGCAGTCGAAGAACAGGATCCAGGCAGCGAGGAAGCAAAACTGCTGGAGACCACCCTGGACACCAGAAGCAGCGCCAATGATAAGCACAGCAATCTCAATGGCGTAGTCCTTGACAATGTCGTAGCCCTTCTCCTTGATGGCGGCCTGCACAGCGTACTGGATCACGTTGGGAGACGAGACCTCGGACTTCTTGGACTTCTTGTCCTCCTTGTTGTCCTTGGGCTTGCGGTGCTCAATGGCGTGGGAGAGAACGGCACGGGTGAGCACGATGTTCTTCTCGAAGCCAATGGTGACGACCAAGAAAGGCAGACCCTCAGACAGCAGAACCATGGTGATGGGAACACCGAGCTTGGTCGTGACCAACAGACCGAAGAGGAAAGCGAAAACCGAAGAGAAGAGGACGTTGGTGAAGAGCCAGAAGTTGGAGCCCATGCGACGCATTGAGAGGAACAGGGAGACGAAGGTCAGGTGCATGGAGAGGTAGCCGAGGACCATGATGATGATGTCCAGAGCTTCGGCGTTCTTCAGCAGGTCGATGAACTCGGTCCAGCCGTTGCGAACCCACTGGACGAGGCTGTTGCGGGTGTGGACCTTGGCAGCCTTCATGATCCACATCTTCTTCTCCTTGCCGTGGACAGTAGTCTGGGTCTCGTCGCTGGAGGCATCGGGGATCTCTTGAGCGAGAGACAGGAACTCGGGAGCCTGAGAGTAGGGGACAGCGAAGGCGAGGGCGCTGTCCTGGGAGTAGCTCGTCAGGGAGTTGGAGGTTTGCGGCAGCGAGGTGACGGACAGGTTCTGGGGAATCGGGACGGCGTGGGTGCGCGGGGCGGTGTTGATGGACTCGGGAGACTGGGACTCGGGGAAGACGAGGGTCAGGAGGGCGAGGTGGTCGACGTCCTTGGCGACAGTGGCCTCGGGCTCGACGTTTTGCCATTTCCAGGCAGTCTCGGGGCCGGCTTGCAAACGACGGCTACCCTCGGTGAGGGAGGACCAGTCGGCGGAGCGGACACTGATTGTAGCATCGAACAGACTCTCCTGCAAGAGTCCTACATAGGAGGTGCTGGCGAGGACGGCGACGATGACGACGGTGTGAATCGGGTGGGAGCAGGCGACCTTTGAGAGGAACTTGAGGCCGGGAGTGAGCTTCTTGTTGAGCCAAGAGGGAGCGGCCGCCTGGGCGGCAGGCTGCTCGCCCCGGAATCGGCTGGGGAGAAGCGATGAAGATATCATGGCGAATGGAGCGGTGAATGCAGGCGTTACGATTAGGAAGTCATTTGGGGTTCGAAGATCGGATCAAAGGGTCTGAAGCAAGAGTCTGGATGGAGAAATTAGCAATTGACGCCTTGACGAAAGTTGGAAACGGTGCTCTGGGCCGTTGTTGAGTGCGCGAAAAAGTCGCGAAAGGGGTGGCTTGAGCAAGGAAGTGGGAAGCGGGCGGCTGGATTGGAATGAGGAAATCTTGGGCTAGGTTTGGCGGCGCGGGTTTATTGACTGGGTGGTGCTAAGCTCACGTCCAGTGCTGCGTTGCCTGTGGTGTACTACCAAGGATGCTCTGCGGTGCGGTACGGAGCGGTACGGGATGCGCTGCAACTGCAGCTGCAATTGCAACTGTAATGCCAATTGGGTTGGAGGAGGGGTTGAGAGTTGCGCGTCAGAACGTACCTGTTCCAGTCGACAGAGCAGAGAGACGCCGTTGACGTCTTTTTCAAACGTGCAGCTTAGTGCCTCAAGGGTTGGCTATGTGCGCACACAACAACTTTTCGTGAGAAAAGTCGATGTTGAGGAAGGAGGAAGGAAGGCGAGAGGGCAGGCCGAAATTTTTCAAAAATTATTAGTCGAGAATTCGGTCGGAGATCGAGGATGGTCGGTGGTTGCGGAGAGCCGAAGTCGCAAGGAACTGTTAAAGTGCTCAAATTCGGAGGAGTGGGTTACTATGCGCAGCGCCGGTTTCCTGTTGAAGAGGACGGGACTGACTGCGAGTAGCGTAGGGGAAAGCTGAGGGAGGGAGGAGGAGAGCGAAACAAGACCCTCGCGATGCAACGGCGGCCAAGTACCTTTTTACTTGTAGATATGGAGCCTGCTGCTGGGTCGGAACGGGTCGAGAGGGGGGTCGGAGGCCAGGGTGCGTCTGTGGTGTTGTTCGATTCCTAGGTTGTCTTGGACCGGGACACACAGAGACTAAGAGAGGCTCTTAGTGCCGTTGGTGATGATGCTGATGCTGATGCTGACCCCTCAGATATGTAGATTAGAGGCCAAGGGATATAGGGCCAGTTGTTGTCGGTGGCGGGGAGGACTACGACTGGTCGTGATGTTGGAGGGAAAGAGCAAGCGCTGAAGAAGCCGTCGACGAAGGAGGGCGGGAGGAGCACGTTTAAAGATGCCAGGAGGCGGCGGTCCAGACAGAGCAGGAAAACAGAGTTGGTGACTCCCGGATGCTTGTCTCTCTCCTAGGTCCTAGGTAATAAGGTACGAAGTACTTTTGTATTGCAACCGATAGAAGACACCGAAAAAGAGAGGAAAAAGAACCAAGAACCAGAGCCAGGACCAGAGAGAGGCCTGGAATTGGTACCGGCCGCGAAGAGCAAAATTGAGGTACCCGTTCGTAGCGGGAATTTACCGTGGCAGGCAAAGTACAAGCAGCTCCACACGGGACGAAATTGAGTGATGCTAATCCCAGCAAGCTGCGTTGGGCTGGACGGAGACGCTGGGGGGGGCCAGGTTTGTGGCCGATGATGATGATTTCCCTCGTCTCTCACCCAAAAAGGAGACGCAGGAAAAAAAAAAAAAAAGAATTTGACGTGGATTGCCCAGCAATGGCAAATTTACCGATCATGGTCCGCCCCTCATGTACCGCGGTACATCCGTCGCGCCTTTCCTGATTGGGTAAGATGGCCTGTTTGTCGACTTTTTTACTCGTCACCGCAGCCTGTGCAAACAGCCCGACCAACAAGGGGTCCACCCAGCTTGTCTTTGGCCGCCTGTTCTGGCAGCGGCAAGGCAGTCAGCATCCAGGTAGTCAGCGCAGTAGAAGCTGATAACAATAAAACTGATGCTGTTTTTGCGTACTCTGTATTACTGCGTACTTCATGTCTCTGCTCGGGCTCAGGCGGCTGGGCAGAGACGTTGGGATGTCGCATCCGCCCCAGCATGTCTGTCGTCACCCGCTAAGGTGCCCTTTGCGCTATCTGGAAAGGCCAGGCGGAAGCTAGGCGTCACTTTGCCTTCTTCTTAGCATGTTGGAGCGCCCCCAAAGACTAACAGGCAGACATTAGAGCATGTGTCACAGGGGGCCACGGATACTGGGCTACCGCAGCTGCAGCGCCGCACAGATGGCGCGTCTCGTCCCGTCCAATGAACTTTTATTTCTCTTTCTCTGTGTGAAATGGACGAACCAAAGGAATAGGTACCGGGTGGATGGAAGAACAATCGGTTTAGCACAATACCTCGAGGTCCGCCACACTGTAGCTTCCTGCCTAAATCGTATGGGTTGTTTGCTTCTCGGCCTCTTAGACGATAGTGTTTGCCCCTCCTCCATGTTTTTGTAGCTTGGTCCCTGAGCATTGGCGCCGGATTGGTGGTGAGCCGTGGGCGATAGCTCGTCTATCTTACCTTATCTCGTGCCAGTCCGATAAGGGACCTCGATGATTCGACACCTGCATCACTGGACTGCTCAAAGCCTCAAACCACCATGAACTACTTTAAACTAGGTACGTATGGAACTACCAAGAGCACCGCCAACGCCGCGTAACGGAACACAGACACAAACACAGACACGGGACCTGCTGCGGTCGGCCTGCGGCCCTGCGGTGTGCGGCAACTCTCAGTCGTGTATCTGATATAGAGCCCGTTAGTTATCATGACACCACAGACGCAGCAGGGACGGCGGTAAGGCAGGGTCCCATCCGGCGAGACGACGGACGGTCTTCGAGAAGGGTCCAAGGGCGGTTCGATTCTTTCCCAAATAGTGAAATTCCGATCTGTGAAGTTGCGACTGCCTAGCCTGCAACTGTGACTGCAACTGCAACTGCGACTGCAGGAGCTGGTGTCCGTACCGGGTGGAGTGCTTATTCCCCTGCGGAGGTGTGTTCTCTGGGTCCTTCCTTCCCCTTGTGCTGGCTGACGTTAGGAACGAACTGCCCGCAGCCAATGGAACCCATTGCTCCCGGATTTACACCGGGGTTACATTGACGTGATTGGGCCAATCCCAGGCGACCTTTCGTGGAATTGCGGTGGATCCTGCCCTGCCTGGACCCCGCTGTGCTGTGCTGTGCCTTTTCTTTTCTGCTGGCAAGTGCGATTGTATCCGTAACTGCAACAGCAATGGCAACTGCGATCCAGCTGTGCCCATTGCTGTGCCGTGCCGTCTTCCATCGTCCTTCCATAATAATTCTGACATGCAGTCAGTCGCTTCCATCCAATTCTTCATTCCCGTTCCATTGTCATCATCACCGGATTTCGGCTTCTCCCGCCCCCAACTCCTTCTGTCGAATCCTTCACCGAGAAATGAGACGCTGACATTCTTCGAGCACCTGCACCATCATGGCTTACACCCATGTCCAGCTGTTCCATGCTGACTTGCTTCGGCCGGTTTGCTGCTTCAAGCCCTCCCTGCCCCTTCTCCCCCAGATGTCCCTCATCGACATGGCCCTCTGTCCCAATCTGTCCACCTGGGACTGGGAACATCACCAAAGAACTGATTGCTTCTCCCGCTCTCCCGCGCTTGCCCTCGCAGACCTGATCTGACACGCCGGGTCCCTGGTCTTTCGTCGACCTCCACTGTCCATCGCCCACTCAATCCGATGCCGTACCCCTCCGCCCGGCCCTTCTCCTCAACCACAACGCAGCAAGGCATCACCGATGAAGCAGTGTCTTGACTCTCGACGTCTGCGGGACTGCGGGTACTGCCCGGCGGTGAGCCCGTGTGAGCCTCCATTCGTCGCCGTTGCCAATCGCCTGCCAATGGGACGCCCGCCAACATCAGATCTCTGCAGCCAACCCCTGGCGATCTCCTATTTTTCTTCCCCGTCTTCCTCCTTCCACCGCATGGACCAGCCAAAGGCCCCTTGCTCTACCACTGCCGCACCCTCCAGCGTCGCGGGGCCACGGAACCCTCGCAATGCGCTGATACCCAAGCACACCTTACCACGTCTGCGGCGCAGCAGGTCCCTGTCCGCTGTCACTGGTTTGCTGTGAAATCCCAGTCGAGGCCACTCTTCTGCTTTCCTAAGTACGGAGGATATCCCTTTGGCCTCTCGCTGCGATTATCAGTGGCCAATGCTCCCATGGAGGGGCTCTGGAGCTGCTGGCCGGGCTGACCTGGGAGAGGGCATTCATGGAACATCGAGTCAGATGTCAAAACCATACTGCGGGAGAAACTGTTAATCTTTGGTCTAGCAAACTAGCTTGCTAATGCCGTTTACCCTATCTCGATCGAGTCTTTACAGGCAGCTATTCGTCAGGGTAGGGCTGCATCCAAGCAAGCGCATAGAGCAAACATGCGCTAGGAGACCATGCTGACGGACTGTCAGAAACCCAAAGACCAACAAGACTGCTTGAAACACGATGCCGCACACGGAGCCCGTACGGAAGGATACTTTGATCGCGTTCCATGTGCAGAACAGGAAACGGAGACTATTGCGCTTGGCCCGCCCTGCGCCAACAGATTGGGCGGGAATGCCTCCTTCTGGCCTTGTCTCATGAGACGACGCTCAAAGGAACGACAATTTCTCGGCCCCTCATCCCCGTCCTACCGTGTCAACCCTTCGGACCTCCGGCCCCTCCACACTGACAATCCTCACCCCGCTGGCCTCCAACTCGCTCTTGCAGTCGTCCCATTTCTCTGTGTCCACCGGCTTGGTTCCCTCCTCGACGATGAAGGTCCGGAAGCCTTCCTTGCTCGCATCCAGCGCCGTGAATTTGACGCAATAGTCGCCAGCCAATCCGACAACGAATACGTCTGTGACGCCCTTTTCTTTCAGTGCCTCCGCAAGCCCGCTGTCGGCGACTCTGGACGACTGGAAGGGGTCGTAGAAGGCGCTGTACATTTCCACCTCCCGCATCTGGCCCTTCTCGATGACGGTGTCGACGGCCGAGGTGTCCAGCTCCGGCACCAGTTCCGCACCGGGCGTGCCCTGGACGCAGTGCACCGGCCACAGGCGGGTGGTACGTCTCGGCGCTGTTTCGCGGGTTGACGATGGCGATAGAGTCAACAAACGGCTGCTTTCCTGGGTGGTTGGAGGCGAAGGAGATGTGATTTGCGGGGTGCCAATCCTTGGTGGCTATCTTGGCGACGAACGGCAGCGTCAACAAGTCGTTGACGACTGTGTGGATATCGCGGCCGTTGGTGACGGCTAGCGAGCCATGCTCCATGGTGTCAGTCATATGCCCAGGGGATTATTCCTCCATTTCTTTGACGATTATTGGCCTGGCCTGGAGCCAAGATTACGGTTTGGATTCACAGAAGTTGTCTACTTACAGGTGGGCAGAAGTCCTCTTGAAAGTCGACGACAATCAGCGCCGGTCTGAAATGTTCCTCGGCCATATTGGTGGCGTCGTGTTTGTTTGCTCGTTGCCTGCTTCCACTCAGCTTGCCTAGCATATAATCTTCAGCCACTCTTCAGCAGACAAACACGGTGTCTGTGCGAATCGGTGTGGTTTGATGGGTTGGCTCTAGGGCGTCGAATCCGCGCAGACGGGTCCGTCGACTCGTGACAGTGAGTCCGATTTGAGTTGGTGATTGCAAACTGTCGCAGAGTCGCATGCAAGGTTGACGGGCCTCACGATAAGGCGAGCTGTGTCAGCAGCACGGGTAAGGTATCCATAGGTACCTATCGCAAAGGTGCCTTATCTGATCCCAGATGCTTATCATGCCTCGGCTATTTATCGCTACAGGTAGGTATCTGTCTACCTTGGTGGGGAGCTTGCTGGGTTCCGTTCGCTACCACGTCGGGCGGTGGACAGCAACGTGGTGAGCAGGGGAATCTCGCGCTGTCCGTGGATGACTACAGGCCAGGCCAGCCCCTGGGAACCGCAAATTACAGCGAGGTTGATCTGCCCTTGGATTTCCCTAGAGGCTCAAGCGGGCTATCTGAGGGCTCGGATGCACTATCTTATCGCAATTTGGGCGTCAATATTGACTGGCTGGTTCATCAAGAAGAGCACGCAGCTTGACTCGGGCAATCACTCTCTGTTTGGCTGGCTGCTTTGCCTTCTTTTTTAGGTGTTGATGGACTCAGGGAACCCCCTACGGCAGCATACACGGCGCTGCCAATCCTGCAAATCGCGACAATCATGATGTTCTCTCAAGTATCGGGTACTTTGGGAAAAGTGCGGCCAACCCTGAATCGTCACGTCACCACCAAACAGCAGCGCCACTTTTTGGCAGCTGAACCCAGGCTTCCACGGCACCGTTAAGCTGCCGCCAAAACCCCACTGGCGCGGCCGCCGTCCGTTCCCCCCCGCGGGGAGCTCATAGCTGCAGCTCTGAGCTCAGGGCACGGCAGGCGCATTCCGAGCTTCACTCTTTTGATTCATTTGTGATGGGGATTGTGAGACATGATCATGCTCAACCGATGTGATGAACATGGTCTGCAGCAGCCCATGTCGAGCTGGACCCCTTCTCATTTAATCAAGATGCTACAAGGCACCAAAGGACTCTTTTTCAAAAAATGAATCCGAAATCCGGTGCCTTACGTACGGGATTGCTCAGGGTCAGAAAAGATCCATCAGCGGGCATCCGACGTCGGCAGCCGTTGGTTTCAGGACAATTCAGGACAAGATCAGGATTTGAACTGCTCAGTGAACTCACCCTGGCAATCATTACCACCGACTGCGCCGATCGGGACGTCATGTCTATTTCGACATTCTCGGTGAGCGGATGGCTGGCTGTGAGTGTGAGTGAGTGAGTGGTCTCAAATCAATGGCGGGCACCTCATCCAAGGGGCTGCAATGTGCACCCTCAGCTTACCAAGAGCTCACGACTGAAGCTCAGCTCTCAGCTATGGACCTGCCTGCCTGCCTGATAGAAGAGAGCTCACTACATACGGTACAGCCAGCTGGAGCTTCAGCACGCCTCAAGCAAGCCCCCAGCTCAAGGCGGCTCAGCCCTGCCGCGCAGCCTCCAATCACAGCGCCTCAGCGGTTGCTCAGCTACGGAAGCCCCCGAGCGCGACGCCACATCAGATGGCAGCCACCGTTTAGGTGCCTCATCCAGTGAGCCGGTGACACGCCAGAAGCACGATGCAAACAGTTAGAGTGTCGCAGAACTGTGGTACAACACGGCCTCCTGATAAGAACCTCACAGCCTCAACATCGTCCAACCTCACCTCGCTACATGAACAATAACACCATCATCGTCGTCACCACCTAGACCACATCATCACACTGCACCAAGATGCGTCTGTCCACGGCGCTGCTGGCCTGCGCCGTTCCCTCGGTCCTCTCGTGGGGCAACGTCGGCCATCGCACAGTCGGCTATCTCGCCGAGAAGTATCTCACGGATGAAGCTGCTTCTCTCGTCGGCAAGCTCCTCGCCAACGACCGCAACTACGACATCTCGGATGCCGCGACCTGGGCCGATACCCTCAGAGGCCACATGGGCTGGGCGAGCAAATACCACTACATCAGTGAGCAACGACAGATAACTGTTTCCGTCACCTTCACCCCAAACATGTCAAACTCACACTCACCAGATCCCGTGATGACCCTCCCAACCGTGCGGGATGAAATACCCTCAAGACTGCCCTTCCAGCGGCTGCGTCATCTCCGCCATCCAGAACTATGTCAGTCTCATCTCTACATCTCATCTCAATACGTCGGTACTAACCAGCCCGCCAGACGGCCCAAATCCTCGACACCTCCCTCCCTGATCAACCGCAAAAATGCCACAATGTTCGTCATCCACTTCCTCGGCGACATCCACCAGCCCCTGCACGCAACGGGCCTCCTCCGCGGCGGCAACGACATCCGCCCCGTCTGCTGGCGCCGTCAGCCCTCCAACGGCCACTGCACCGGCCCCATGTCCCTCCACTCCGTCTGGGACACCCAGATCCCCCACCGCATCCGCGGCCTGCCCGCACACCTCTCCATCCCGCAGCAGAAGGCCGCCGCCGCCTCATGGGCCGCCGACCTCTTTTCCCGCCACGCGGCCGCTGGCGTGAACGCCACGGCCGGGCAGTGCGTCGACCTCGCGACGGGGACGTGTGCCCTCGGCTGGGCCACCGAGTCCAACGCCTTTGTGTGCTCTCACGTGCTGAAGCCCGGGCTGCAGTGGCTCAAGGCGAACGACTTGAGCGAGGGGTACTACGACCAGACGTGGGAGGTTGTCGACGAGGTTATCGGGCGTGCGGGCGTGAGGCTGGGGGCTTGGTTGAATGCTGTCGCTGCCAAGCTGGCTTCGGAGACGGGGCCCGTGTTTGAGGAGCTTTGAAAGGGCACGATGTGGCCAAGATTATCGGTCGCCGGAGGTGGAGATCGCGGCATTCGAGCACCGGTCTGAATCTGGGTAAGCCCGCGCTGCCAAGGGCCGACGTGCATGCGGGACGCATCGCAGAGTATGTTTCAAGTATTTCCATGCTTGCATTCTTTTCGTATCAAGAATAGATGGAAGAAATGGTATCACGTCATTAGACATCTCTTCGTCTCAGACTATTCAGCTTCGCCAGCATCAGATGGAGTCAGCTCGAGACTTGAGACTGCTTTCCATCGCAGCCAAGCGTGGCGGTGTCGGACATTTCCACAAAATCTCATCGCCGACATGGGAAATTCTGGATATTCTCATTTGCGAGCATTCTGACATGGTGTCTTACTCGATTCGCATCCTGCTGCCTGCTTACGACGGCTGCTGAGGCTGTGGTTCCTCTCTATGCCGGCTTAGGAGGCAGGTACTGAGGACTTTGGGGTCATCGGCGTTCATCCGAATGGACGTCTTGCGGAACCCGGGAGCTGGGTCCCACGGCATGTGATGGACCCTGGATGGGGGCGGGAGGATCGTCGTCAGCTTATAAGGGTGGCTGATGGGGGTCCTGTGTCTGTACGTCCTAGGTCAGCCTTATCGTGGAGACAACCAACAAAGCAACGACGAGGCAACAGTTTAGTGGAACTACAGTGGAAATGAGACTGGATAAGTGCAAGAGTAAGGTGAAGCAAGGCAGACTCGGGATGAGACCGGGATGTGATGGATACCGCAGTCTCGATGCAGTTCCTACTATCTGTTGGTTTACCGAAGATGACTTCATGTAACAAGATTGAACATCCAATCAGCTCCCTCAAGCCTCCTTCTCCCCCGCCATCTTCTTCTCATCCCTCCCCTGGTGAAGCGTCGCCGCAACCTTGCTCGTCAGATACTTATCCACATCAGGCAGACACAGCGCACACGCGACCGCAACCACAGAGAACCCAATGTTCGCAAAGAAGACAGTCCTGAACGCGTCCGCGCTGGCCTCCCGGTACGCCCTCGTCCCCAACGCCAGAATCGCATCCGTCAGCCCCTCGACGCCGCCAAACTCGCCCGTCGCGAAACCGGCGATGAAGTCGGCCACGCTCGCCTCGGGCAGCCCCGCGCCGACGACGGCGGCGGGCACGCGCGCGGGCACCGTCTCGGCGAGGCGGTTGCTCAGGATGACGTTGTAGACGGACGAGCCGACGGCGCTGATGAGGAAGCGGATGCTGCCGGCCATGCCGCTCGCGCCGCCGAGGTTGAGCTGGTCGGGCGCGGCGAGGGTGGTGATGGAGATGGAGAGGCCCTCGACCCAGCCGACGAGGAGGACGCCGAAGCAGACGAGGACGGTGGCGCGGGTGGGGGTGTCGGGCCCGCAGGTCGCGACGGAGGCGAAGCAGACGCCGCCGAGGAAGGCGGTGACGACGCACTGCCATTTGAGGCGGCCGATGTATTTCCCGGAGAAGCCGCCGATGATCTGGCCGACGAGGGTGAAGAGGGCGACGAAGGAGGAGAGGAGGGGCCCGAAGAAGGGGCGGTTGGCCGGGTCGGCGTAGAGGACGGCGACCATCTGCGGCCAGACGAGGGCGAAGGCGAAGTAGACGCTGGCGGCGAGGCCGGAGAGGATGGCGGAGGCGACCCAGCCGAGGTTGCGGAAGTAGCGCATGGGGACGAAGGGCTCGCGGAGGGCGACGAGGGATTCCCAGGCGACGAAGGCGGCGAGGGCGGCGAGGCCGACGACGATGGTGGCGATGACGCTGGCGGAGGACCAGGGGTAGACGACGCCGCCCCAGTTGAGGCCGAGCATGAGGACGAGCAGGCCGCCGGTGTAGAGCAGGGCGCCCGGGTAGTCAAAGGCGCGGACGTAGGACCAAATTCTGGCGTGGGCGCCGTGCTTCATCTTGAAGGTGGGCGGGGTAGAAGAGGACCCAGCAGGCGAGGGAGGCGGCGTTGATGGCGATGAGGATGTAGTAGCAGCCGCGCCAGCCGATGTGTGGGTGGTACTGGACGAAGGCCTGGGCGATGACGGGGGCGAAGCCGGAGCCGGGGATGCAGAAGACGTAGCAGACGGCGTTTGCGGCGAGGCGGTACTTCATGGGGACGAGCTCGCCGACGACGTAGTAGAAGGAGAGCTGGGTGGAGGCGGCGATGCCGATGATGGTGGTGCCGCCGATGAACATGTTGACCGAGGTCGCGGTGGCGGCGACGATGCTGCCGATCACGCCGAGGGCGGCGCCGGCGATGAAGACGGGGCGGCGGCCGAAGATGTCGGTTATGCGGCCGATGATGGGCTGGAAGACGGCCGAGGTGAGGGTGTAGACGAGTGCTGCCCAGACGATGTTTGGGTCCTGTGATGAGGTGTTAGTGAAGTTGAAGATAGGTATGAAGGGGGGAGAGAACGTACCGGTCCGATGTCTGCGTTGATGACGGTGAGGATCGGGGCTGCGTAGGCGAAGCCACAGACGCCCGCAAGGAGGCCGAGGCCGATGGCCGCCATGGAGCCCAGGAAGAACTTGCTGCGAAAGTAGCCATCAGGGAGGCAGTCTTGGTCGATTTCGTCGAGGTGGGTGCTGTCCGAGTCGAGGGAGGAGGGCCCGTGTTCGTGGACGTGGACGGTTTCCTCGTCGTGAGGCTTCTTCGGTTCGGGATGATCCATGGTTGACTATCGGAGAACTTGGATGGATGGTGGAATGGGACAACCACGGAAGACGGGGACCTCGCGACATTTTGGACTCTTTGAAAGCACAAGAAATAGACATTTAGAAACAAGGGTCCAGGACGGGCGGTA
This sequence comes from Colletotrichum camelliae, assembly GCA_018853505.1. NCBI lineage: Eukaryota > Fungi > Ascomycota > Sordariomycetes > Glomerellales > Glomerellaceae > Colletotrichum > Colletotrichum camelliae. The sequence goes on along the minus strand of JAELVL010000008.1, from coordinate 4,945,450 downwards.
GATCCGTCACCCAACAGCGTTGTATCCCGAGTGTGCTGTGTAACAGCTGAAGAGAGCCTTCTCATTGTCGAGGACTTGAATAAGAAATCTGCAGGGGGCATTCATTGGTTTGTGTAGCGAGGTGATATCAAGCCATGCCGTGCAGTCTGTTCGGTGAAAGTTATCAACCAATAGGGGCCGGATAACACCTCCTGGTGGTTGCCGTGTGCATTTTCCCGATCGGGAAGGCTAGCAGCATTGAATAGGCTCGGCAAAGCATTGTGCATGGCCGTTCACCAGCCGGCTGAGACGCCCGCCGAGTAGCAAACACCAGGGTTGTTGACATGTTTGTCAGGGGCTGTTGGGACTGCGCCATGTGGTGTTGGGGGGGGGGGATGCTGGAGTGAATTCCGCGAACTGTCTAGCGGTGAGCTTCCTTGGACCCGAGCATTTGGGATTATGGGATTCTAGAAGGCCATGTTTGGCGAGCGCACGTGGAAATACGGGTTGCTGCTTGGGGATTCTGGACCGGATCTGCAGGCTTGGTCGGGGTTTCCGTTGCATATGCAAAGTGCTTTCGGATGTTTCGCTTAGGAGGTTGCATTCGTGTGTATCTATCTTTGGGGGCGGTTCATCATTTCCTTTACTGGGCGCTGAGAATGAGGAAACTTGCGGGGGAGTTCGTCTCTTTTCGCATGTCGTCCGTCTTGTCGGGTTTCGAACATGAAGAGTCGGCGAGACTGTAGAATCCCGGGGAACTCGAAGTGGTCTCTCAATGGCACCAACCCAGTGCCTCAATGTGACTCGATCAAGATAATCTTCTGGGGGTATCTGGCGTCGTTCCTCAAAACTCTGTCGATGCTGCCATGAATGCATGCACACGAGGCAAATTGTCTGCTTCTCCGTTCAAGCTGGGGAGCCCGCGTCAATACTCAACTCTGGCACAACTGCCTCATTTCCTTCTAGGATTCCATTTCGAATGAGACTCAGTCAGTAATCTCGCGCTTCAAGTTCTCTCAATAGAAAAAGGCGCCCTGCAAATTAGCACTACCCAGGTTCTTCCGAGTTTCCAGTATGACATCTGTTGACAGATAATCTCGCTCGGCATGTGTTCTCAGTCTCCAAATGGTCCACGAGGCCGTCATTGCCGCAGGGTCCGCTACGGCTGGGGAGCATGACGTGTTCAGCATGCCTTCATGTTTGATGTTTCTTGTCAAAAACCTCACAGTCCTCTTTTGTGTGGCGAGTTTTGAGCGCCGGCGGGGAGGTACTTTGGTGTTGGCTATGGCCAGGAGTATAAGTTGGACTTTGCCTTCCCCTTGATTCGCGAAGGCCGACTAGCATTTTGACAGGCTCCAGAGGAGATGGCTTCAATTCAGGGTCCGGCAAGGCGCCTGTCACCGACCGAAATACATCTCATGCTGGTAATGTCCTGGAGTTATGTTGCAATTGCCTGCTTGTACATGCCCGAAAGTAAAGTCGTACAGGTCAAAAGGACTCGGAGTAACTGGCAAGGAAGTTATTCTATCTATCAGGAGTATCACTCTCAGGCTTCTGAACACAGTATTTGAACGGATCAGGCAGTGGAAACGTAGCATGACCAATTTTAAACGTTAGATGAACCGGGCCGTCTCCTCGAGCATTCTCTTGGCGGAGCCTTTCCATCTCGAGTATTCGTGCCGCGGATCTCGCCTTCATCCTCTCCGTGACTTTCCGCGTGATCTCCTCATTCCCTTCCGGGCTGATGGAACTCACCGGCCTATACGTCCCGGGCGGCTTGGGTTTCTTGTGGAAGGAAGCCCACTGGTCCTCTCTGCCAATACTCAGCGGCCCAACCCCGAATTGCAGAACGGCCAGTTTCATCTCGGGCAGGAACAACTGCCCGCCGCCGACCTTGTACAAGACGTCCAGGAGCGGCTCGCGCATGTCCATGATCCACGGGTGCACGGCGGAGACGTAATCGTGGACCGTGACAAAGGCGCCGTCGCCGCCTGGCTCGTAATACTGGTTGGGCGCGACTTGGATTGCGGTCTCGAGAGGGCCGTTGAGCGTCCAGAAGAGTCGCTTGCTGGCTGCTGATTCGTGGGGCGCAATGCGAATGCTTCTGTGACTCCCGAGATGCCTTCCATGCTGCTGGCGACGGAAAGACCGGTTGTGTCCATTGTGGATGGTTGCGTGTGTACTTATTGTTGAAGACTCAATCCAGAGCAACCCACAGGATTTTCGACGGCCCTGATGATATCCATTGCTGTGCCTCAAATTGGAAGGAACCTACCGCCCCAACGCGTGTTGGGAGCTGCGGCGCAGCGCCTGCCTCCAACGGTGATCCGTCCCACGGCCCCGCCCGGTAAAAGCGGGGGTCACACTGCCGCCGCCCGACCGAAACTCATTCAATCGACGCCAGAAGTGAACTTCGGGCACAACGAACCTCATACAACTAAAAAGTGACTAAAACTCCAAAAGGCGCGTCATAATAGTGAAGCACTAAAAGAGAGGGGCTCACATGGTGAGGAACTATTGACAAGAAAGGGATTCGAACCCTTGCCTATTTCTAGACTAGCACCTGAAGCTAGCGCCTTAGACCGCTCGGCCATCTTGCCTGATGACCGTTTGTCTCAAAATACAGTATATGATCCCTGAATGGCAGAACAGTAGACGCCAAACGCAAACCAAACGATTCCTGTCGAGCGTCCAATCTCTATCATGCGCGTCTCGATACAAGAGTTTCATTGTTCCTGATTTGCCGTCTCTTGATAACATTTCTGCAGATTCTGACGCGACGTCTAATGAGTTTTGCGGCTTTCAATAATCAGTCTTGACGTAAACCCACAAAGTTACATCACTGGATCCCGAATTGCAACATACAAAAGAAATGCATAACGAATGAAGATACTGGTTTTGCCTAGAAACCCAAAATCCTATGGAGCGCTCCAGAAGTCGTCACTCTCAACATACCTTGTCCCATTCACTACCCTAGCATGGTCATCTGCTTGGAAATTCCCAATGGTGATGCTACTCTGACTTGATGGAAGCTCTGAGACCCCCTTCCAAGCTGCCGTGATTGTATCATTGTTATGGACTCTGGCTTTCCCAGCCACTACCATGGAGCCAAAGGATACTCCTGTCGGCGATGTTGCATTTTTAGCCACGTCTTCGAGGACTGGATCGAACTTCGAGGCCAAACCAAACACGACTCCCAAGGTGCGTTGGGTTTCGCTCAGGTTCTCCTCGCAAATCTGCTTGATATCTGCGGCACCCAAGCTATATGCTTCCTCTTTATTGACAAAGTTTGTTTCCAACTGGTCTAGTAGAGCCGAGATCTTCTCGGTCAATTGGTCGAAATGGCCTCTATCGTATAGAGCCCACTTTACCAGTTTGAATTTGCTCGTATTTTTCTGCCGCCTCAATGCCATACTACGCAATTTGTGATCATAGTAAGAATATCTGCATTCTGGTGGCGATGTCGTTTCCTCCGCATAATCGTCGGCGATCTGCCGAGAGTCTTCGAGCAGCGTTCGAATTTGACATAGTGTCTGTTTAGCAAGCATCATTTCGGCTTGATCGGTGGCGGGGTTGTCGACCGTGGCATTGTCGTAAACGTGAGAAGCCTCGCCCCAGCGAGAAAGTCGCAACTTTAGCAAGCTCAGGGTGAGATCCTGGTTCTGGAAGTCCGTTCCAAATCGGCGAGCAACGTACACAGAATCGAATAATTCCATGCAAGTGCTGAAAGCACTGGCCACACCGATGGCGCCGCTCACGATTCCAAATATCTCGGCCATGTCTGGAGCTACGCGAGAGTAAGGTGTGCGGAACAGGATGCCGAAACCTCGCAGAAACACAGAGTCTGACGAATGAGATGTAACGGCCCTAGCCTGTGGACTTTCGAAGAGGTGTCTGAAGGAGGCTTCGTCAGACCGTGGTTATGGACTTGGTCCCTTGATGAAACCGCGCGTATTGCAGGAAAGATAGAATATGGAAAAATGCAGAAACACAATCGAGGTCCGAGGATGCGATATATAACATAGTGCTTCCACGTCGCGTAGCTTAAGGTCTTTGTAATCCGAACCACCTCCACGCAACCATTTGCTGTCTAGTCATGGAGGATTTGTGTGGAGATTGGCATGAAAGGTGCTCAATGAACATACAACCTAATTGGAGGGAGTACGAGCACAAATACATACCTGTCTCTGCATGTTTCAGTGAGATTCTGCGAAATTTACGGCAGCCTCGCACATCGGAAGCTTCCCAAGAGAAGAAGGCTAGCCATCAAAGCGTGCTGGGTGCATTCACATGCAAGTAGCCACAGCATTCCAGACTCTTCATGTGACACAAGAGCTGAAGTTATGAGACCTGGCTTATCAATCTTGTACAAATGTCTACCTCTGGAAGCCATATCTCAGCCACAGCCGCGCTTCTCCTTACCATTCAGCCGCTGCAAAAAGAAACACCTTCAAATGTGTCAGAATGGCCTGACCACACCGTTGTCACGCATTGAATCTAGTATGGAAGCAGGTATATGCCGAGCAAGTGCATAAGCGTGCCTGTTCTTGGGCATTTTCTTGGTGAAACCGCTGACCACCCATTTAACTGGGACGCTAAAAGGTCTTGTTGAGAAAGAGAAGACATAATCTCAACAACACCGCATGTTTCTAATCTGTGTGCTCTTATATTTCCTGGATTTCGAGGCTTGAATCTTTATAGGCTGGCACAGTATGTCATGTACCGATTGAATAGGTTACTGTGTTCAATGGGTTGCTAGCCTGACCATCACGAGCACGCGCAATGTCTGCTAAGCTGTTATCTTCCCCAAGCAGAGCAAATGTCACCCACATCGACAACCAACATAATGCAGGTCATGCCAGAGTTCACAATGGCGACAACAATTTCATCTTTCAGAACTCCTCTGCAGATGATGGGCGGCGAAGTCAAATCATCGCGTGGATCTCAAGCATTGATTTCGAGCAAATGCATCGGACCATCCGCAGCAGCACAGTATTGATCGAACCATTGTCCGCCGACTCTCAAGTCAGAAGTAATTCCTATTCCGGCAAATGGTTCGTAGAATCCGAAACCTTCAAAAAATGGTCATCCCGAAAGGTTCGCAAGCTTTGGTGTACAGCAATGCGTAAGCCTTCACCTTCTCGAGAACCTAAGACAAACTAGACGAATGTTCATAGCTAACAAGGATTAACAGCTGGAGCAGGCAAAACAGTCCTGGTGTATGTCATCGCAAATGGAGTTTTCTCATAAAGCTTACTGAAGACAGGTCAATGGTTGTTCACAATCTTCTCAACATCGAGACTAACTTCACCCCAGAGAAAGTGAAGGTCCCTAGAATTGCTTATGTTTATTTCCACTATAAGGAAGCATACAGCATTGAGCAAGTTTTGGGAAGCATCATTGAACAGCTTGTTTTGGGCCAGAAGCATGTGCCCAAGGTCCTCGAGCAGCACTGGAACGATCGGAGCCAAGGTAAGAAGCCAGCTTTGGGCAAGGAACTACTCGAAGTTCTTCGCATCTTGATTGAAAGTGGACCGGTATTTTTGATTGTGGACGCATTGGATGAATGCGAGCGCAATGCACGACTTGAGTTCGTCAAGGCTGTACATCAACTCAGCCAGGACAACCTCAGCGTCCTGGTAACATCGAGAGCCACTCCAACTTCATGCTCAGAGTCAGGTGAATTCGAACTGTTCGAGTTTCGTGCCCATGAAGAGGATCTGGAGTTGTTTGTTGAACTCAGGATCAAACATTGGTGCGATAGGGGATATGCCGCCTACAATCACCATCTCCTGGCGGAGGTAAAGAGGGCAGTAACAGATCAGTGCAATGGACTGTGAGCAAGATAGTGTCCAGTACCTGACCCAAAAGCTAACTTTTCCAACCAGATTCCTACTGGCGAAGCTGCAAATGGACGCCCTTGCTTCAGAATTGAACCTGGCCAGATTCCGGGACAGGCTTAGAAACCTGCCGAAAAGTCTCGACGAAACTTACGAACAAATCATTCTCCGGATCAAAGAGTCCGAAAAGAATCGCAAGGGTCTTGCTTTGACTACTTTGCTGTGGACTACCTTCGCTCGTCGTTCCTAAACTCTCGCTGAGCTTCGCCATGCCCTAGCGACCGACCCGAACGGCGGAGATTTCGATCCCGATAACAGATATCAACCAGACGATATTAGAGATGTCTGCCATAGTCTTGTTAACATTCCGCAACGGGAGACTGACGTCGTCACATTGGTGCACTTCACCGCAAAAGAGTATCTTGGTGCCAGATGCGACAAGTGGTGCCCGGACAATTTTCAGGTGCAATTTGCTCAGACTTGCATTACTTATCTTTCTTCGAGCCAACTGGAAGATGCCACTGAAGAAGCCTACGGTAGAAAGCGCGTGTCTGATTCGCATGAACCCTGGTCTAGTACACAGTTTTGGCGAGATTCAGATCTGCAAAGAGCCTGTGCGCCGAAACTGGACGAGTTTCCATTCACTAGATATGCCGCGAGATACCTAGGTGAACACCTCCAGCAGATACCTTCTGGTCATGATGGAACTATTCTCGTCGAGCCTCTAGTACACTTATTGTGTCGATACCCAAAAAGAGACTTTTTCCGCAGAGTTCTCTTTCATCACAAAGCAATACGCAAACGATATGCAATGATCACGAAAATGCTGACGAGAAAGCCGCCCTACTTCTTGCGTGACGACGACTCCGAGTCAGATGATGGAGGAGAAATCCTCGATAGTTTGGTCGAGACCAGATCCGCTGTGGAGCATTCGTATGATGGCTTTTTCTGGTCTCTCATCTCGCTCAGCTCACAGAGAGAAATCGGACCTTTGCATCTTGCAGCCTTTCTGGGCTGGGCGCCCATAATCCCAGAGCTGGTAAAGAAGTCAAAGACACCACATGGAGAGCTGGAGCCTGTTGATGATTTGGATCACTTCGGACAACCACCGCTGACTATCGCCATCAGTGAAGGCTATTGGGAGGTTGCCGACGCTCTCATGAAACATGGCGCATTTGTCAATCTCCTCTCTGAGCACGGTCACTGTGTTCTACTACGTGCCGCAGAGAAAGACGGACTGGCCATAGTAAATCGCCTCATTTCTTCAAATCTCGACCGACTTGAACCCCGACGGAACTATTTCGACATTGTTCTGAGAAGTGGCTCCGATCTTTCCGCCACCGTCCATCTTCTTGCGCGGGCGGTCAAACAAGCCGGGTCTCGGCATAGGGTGCTCGCGGACTTTGACGCGGCAACCAAGAACAGCATCATCCGTACGCAACTCAAGGGATATCTCATGCTTCTGCTGGCGGTGTTGAAAGGGGATATTGATCAGCTACTGGAGCTGATTTCTGAACATCACATTGACTTTGGAGAGGAAGACTTTGTGTTTCACATGACCGCATTATTTCTTGCTGTGGAGTCATCGGACTGTCAGATGGTCAGAAGGCTTCTGGAGTGTGGCGCAGATGTGAACATGCGTGGACGCAATGGTCGCACACCCTTGCATACCGCTGCATTGCGAGGTTCTATTGAGATGGTCAACCTGCTGCTCGATAAAGATGCTGAACTGAAGGCAAGAGAGTATCTGTGGGGCAGAACTCCGTTAGCGATGACATGGAATGAAGAGGGTATGTATCATTCATGTTTGGTGAGATGGGACACGGAAGCATCATACTAATGCGCTCATAACAGTCTCTAAAGCTCTCCGTAAACACGGGGCAGATCCAAATACTAAGAATTGGGACAGCACGAGTCAACTCTACTCAGAAGCAGCTGGTGGCAATCTTGAGAATGTCCAGTTCTTACTTAGAACGGGTGTTGATCCATCAATTGTCACTGACTTTGGCTGGACACCGTTGCACTGGGCTGCTCACAATGGGCATCTTGGGTGCGTACGGGAGCTGCTGGCCCATCAAGCGGACTGTAACGCAATATCTGACCAAATGACTACGCCCTTAGATATGGCAGGGATAGGAGGCCATGCTGATATTCAGGCAGTACTTCTTGAAGCTGGCGCCAAATCAGCACGTGAAATATGCAACAACAACGAAGATGAATTGGATAGATCTGATAGCGAGTGAACGGGACAAAGTACAAAGAATAAAACTCCATGCTGTAGCAAGATTCCATTGTAAAGGCAGCACTATACCACCCCAAACTCTCTCAGGAGATATCGGCAAGCCTGAAAGTCATATAAGGAACCGTGGACCATTGAATAAGGAAGTCGGCGTTGCCAGATGAGAGTGAGCCATGCTGCTTGATCTCCCCAGGTAGCTCTCAACCAAGCGAGAAGAAGTTCGCAATCGAGATGCACGAGGAGCCTCGTAATCCTCAACCCATGTCCTGTTATTCTCTTCTTTTACGCAACTTTCTGTAATTGCCGGCTCCGAAGCCAAAATGAGGACTCTCGTTGGGTGTGCAAGTTTGGCATTGGAGTGTTTGTTCAATATGTATAGATCTAGAGGGCCACCCGCTTTGGTTCACCAAGATGCGTAGACCGTGTGCCATTCTCAAGGGGAAAAGAGGCTTCTGCTGGAGAGCCTACATCTATGGCAGTCTGCCCTCAACTTAAACTCGGATCTTGAGGGGAATGATTAATCACATGGGGCGCAGCATTCGTGACTTAAATTTGACCGTTACCTGTTGATTGCGATAGTCTCGTCTTTTAGCTTCGCTTACTACCTGATACCGTGGAGTGTCGGATTGGTCCCGTTGCTTGGATTGACGTATTTGGGCTTCAATTCAGAGAAGAGTGCTTGAAAAGTCCGCGGCTTGATTAAACAGTTTCATCTTGCATTCCAGCTGGAAGGAACTTCCCAATAGCTTTGGGACGGTATGGCTTCTCCATAATTTTCAATGGTGCTAACGCCATCACTCAGACAGGACCATTTCGAGCCGGACCGTCTTCTAATAGCCAGTTAAGTCCCAGTTACGAACGCGAAGGAAGGAAACACTAAGAAAAATCGGAAACTGATAGTATTATGGGATAAAATTAAAGTACTCATGTAACGCCAAAAGGACAAAAGAAGGACAAAAGAAAACCCAAACTCCCCATGTGAACCGATTATGATGCCATTAAGTCCAACTCTTGCGACGAAACACCTCCTAAGAGTACGAAATGTACAATCCATTCTCGGCATCATCCTGCATAAACACGCGTCCATCCTGTCCATTATTGAAGTTGACTGCCAGCTCCACGACAATCCTCTCCTGGCACTTGACACTCGGGCCGCCGTGCGTCGCGGGGGCGGAGAACTCGGGCTGGTCCCAGAAGGTGAAATCCATGCCCGGGACGAACTCGCTGCCATCCTGGAACGGTGCAATCGTTGTAGGGTTGATCAGCACGTCGCTTCCGCTGGTCCACGTTGGGAAGCCCTCGGACTTGAGCTGGCGCGAGGAGACGAGGCCGTTGCCATCGACGCGGAAGACGCGGGTTTCGACCAGGCCCTGGCGCCAACCGAGCGAGCAGGTCTTGGCCGACGGCGGAATGCCTGTGAAGACGACGACCTGGCGGGTGATGTTGGTGTGGAGGTCGAGATGCGGGACGTTGTCCGTGGGATGGTTGGGTTGGGAGGCGGACTGGTAGACGTTGAAGTGTTGGGGGTGGGCGATCAAGCCAGGGGTCACGGTTGACGCGCTGGGCGGGACCGAGGTTTGAGAGCATTCGCGAGGCGCGGAAGGCAGCGACGCAGCAAGAGAGATGATGCTGGTCAGGACGAGGAGGAGCTTGGAAGACATCTTGAAGCGGTGAAGAAATGTCGAGAAAATTGCACTAGGCGATTTGGAGGAGGATATAATGCAGTGAAACTCTGGTGTGGGACAAGGCGGCTAGTGTGTGTAACGATGAGATGGTGGTGAAGGAAAATGTGAATTCGTGTCGGCAAACAGCTATGCCTTTATATCTGCTCGAAATCGGCATCAAAAATGGCAGAGACCTCCATGATAGCCCCAGGCCTGCTGTCCCCAGCGGGGCTGAAGCAAGGCTTCTGTTGGCATCAAAATCTCACGATGGGCCTCAGCTCCGGACCCAGGCTTAGCACTGACAGCTTTCAACAGGGCTTGAACAGCCTCGACCCATGACAAGCCCGCCAAGGCTTCCGCAGCATTCAAGAAGAAACCAACCTCTCAGCCAAATAAGCATAAACATAGGCTTCCGTCAATGTCACTAGGCTCCGCCTCACAGAAGCTCCAGAAGAACCGCACGAGAATCCGACGACTTGCAGCTGATCCCGGTTGTGCACGTGTTGGACAAGCAGCTAAGGACAAGTGCGGGGCTCAGTGCGAGACTATGCACAGCAGTGAAGTGCGATCAGGATTGGGGTCTAAATTTAGTCGCTGGCATTAGCGGGGGAAGGATCTACAGGATGGCTTGTTGGGAGGCTGAGGCTTACCCAAGCCGGTCAGGGTGGATGTAGTCTTGGCTCGAGTCCGAGATCCGTAAGCAAGACAAACCTGCATGAGTTATATGAATGATCTAGCCTGATACTTTGAGCAATCTAAGCTGAAGACATAATCTAAAGGCCTGCTCACTCTGCTGATCCAAACCTTCACCTAAGACATCACTTCATGTACCTAGTTTAATTGACGGCCCTCGAGTTAGAAAGTAAGGTAGACGGGGCACTCTCATCAGAAAGACCGAGGTGTTGGCTCCATATAAGCTCTTCTCTTCAACCCTGGCTAGACTATGCCGACATCACCGCAAGCATCATATCGTCTCTGTCTCTGTTTTCCAGAACTTCCCGTTGATCGAGGTCTTTTTAGAAACCGAACCACCTCGGCACTTGGTACGGCCCTCGGAGAAGCGTGCGCCCCTCCCTCTTTCCCAAAGTGCTTTACTTTGGACAATTCAGGAATAATCTCAAGATCATAGATATAATAAAACCGTTTCAACGTAGTATGGTTTTCAAAGGAGAAGCCCAGCCGTTGAGCCAATCAGTGGTTCTCGGCATGCTGAGCCTCCACCTCGGGGAGTCAACATTCCCCGATCCACCGGCACCTCAAGTCCGGTCTTTGAAGAACACATTCCCATAGCACTACACAAATTGCACAGGCAAGAGACATCGGCATGCCCCGATGAGTTTTGGGGCCTCGGGGAGCTTCTGTACAATGATACCGACGAGGATTGATCACCACCTTCCACACCGGGAGGCGAAATGCTTCTGCCCCTTAAGTACTAGCTAGCTTCGGTCCTGCGAGCAATGAGTTCGTTCAAGTCACGCAATAGCTTCTCTTCTCTTACAAATCGCCTCGTCTATTATTGCCATTCTCCCTTACACCCACTTATCCCCAGCAATACCACGCAAAGATGAGGTTCCTCTCTCCAGAAACAATGCTGCTGAGCCAAGCGTTTGGGACTGTCGTCTTCATTCTTGTGGTTGCATGGATGGTTCAAAAATCTCTGAAGGCGACACAGTTCAAGAGACAATACCGTTTGCCCAACCCGGTTCCCGGATTGCCATTGATTGGGAATGCCCATCAAATCCCAAGAAGCCTTCCATACCTATTTTTCCACGACCTGGCAAAAAAGTATGGGGAAATGTAAGAAGCTCTGATAAACCCAAGTTTGATTACTAATACTTCAGTACCGTCATCAGCGAGTGCTGGAACAAGTGTACACAAGAAGATGAAGCTGACCATGCCCCCTATGTTTAGGTTCACAATCAATATCGGGGGAACGAATTGGCTCTTTCTTAACTCCAAAAGAACTGTCAACGAGCTCTTGGAAAAGAGAGCAGCCATTTACTCCTCGCGAATGAATCTCCCGATGGCTTACGACCTCGTGTCCCGCGGCAAACGAACCCTGCTTATGCCTTATGGAGACCTTTGGCGTCGAGAACGGAAGGTGATGCATCAGATTCTGAACGCTACGCAGCGCAACATATTCGAGCCATTCCAAGACCTAGAGTCCAAAGCTTTACTCCTAAACTACCTCGAACGTCCGGACGAATGGTGGAAAAGCCATGGAGCCCTTTCCGGATCGGTCATCATGAGCGTCGTTTTTGGTCGCCGAGCCGGCGTTGACGATGCCAACCTGAGCGACTCTCTTGTCGTGTCTGAGGAATTTGTCGAATACCTCATGCCCGGCCGCGCAATTGTCGACCATTTTCCCTTCCTCGCCGACATCCCATGGTTCAAAAGTCTGCAGCCTTGGCGGTGGTATGGGGACGACTTGTATAAGCGTACTCGCGCGTGAGAACCCCACAACCAGACTCACTGTCTACACAATCGCTTATAGATATGCAGGGTATACAAGCGGGAATTGGATCAACTTCGCGAACGCCGAGCACAGGGAAAACAACGGGACTGCTTCATGACAGAGTTCCTCGAGAAACAGCATGATTCGGACTTCACTGAGGACGAGTTTCTGTTCATGGCAGGCGCTCTGATGGAAGCCGGCACAGACACCACTCGCGCATCCTTGGACCAATGTGGCTGCCGCCGCGTTGTGGCCCGATTGGGTTGAGCGCGCTCGCAAAGAGCTTGACGATGTATGCGGTGCCCATGCCGAGCGACTGCCGACCGCCCAAGATATGTCGAACTTGCCAATCATCAAGGGCGCGGTGAAAGAGAGTGTTCGATGGAAGTAAGTGAAGCGGGCGCTCAAAAACCGACCCTTGTGGCTTTGACGAATCGCATTACTGACGAGTGTCAATGCCAGGCCGACAATTGCTGAGACAGGAATACCGCACGCGTTGATGCGAGACGACGAATTCGAAGGATACAAAATTCCTGCGGGAACGATCGTGACGTATAGCCAATGGGCGATTGCAAATTCCGCGGACGAGTACGAGCAGCCGGAGAGATTCTGGCCTGAGCGATTCATCAACGAAGATCTCGACAAGCCCGCCAAGGGACACCTCGGATTCGGCGCAGGTAAGATGCCATTTTCATCTTGGCAAAGCCCATCGATTCCGTCTTGGCTAAATCTTACATGCCATACAGGGAGACGACTTTGTGTTGGCTATAATGTAGCAATAACCAACTTGCACATCTCGTTGGCTCGATTGTTGTACTGTTTCGACATTCTGCCAGTACCTGGTGCGAAGATCGATACCTCACAGTCACCCAAGGTGACTAAGGATGGTCCGTCGTTCCAGGTGAAGATCAAGGTCCGAAGCGAATCCCATCGACGACTCATCGAAAGAGAGTGCCGCGGGGCAGCTATTTAGTAATCGACGGCCGTTTCAATTGAAAATATGCACCATTCCCGGCAGCATGGGTGGACGTAAGACTTGTAGGAATATCAAGTCAGGAGTCATAGGCTTTTCATAGCGGGGGGTTGAAAACTCTTGCATATATCGTTATTGAGTATCATAGATGATGGACACATCCTACATGTGTCTAAGGACTACGGAATTTCTTTGACACCTAATAACGGCTTCCATCAAATATGTAGATCTGCTGTGTGACGGAGAGGCGCGCATGCGAAAAGCCGTGTTCTCGGGCTTGGTTGCTGTCCGCGAAGCCGCTTACAAGACGCTGGTGAGGGGCTGTTCCCCACATCATCGTCAGTGATCGACAAGGAGCGGGCGGCAGCTTCGACTTCCATGTCCGTCCGATTCAGCCCCTTTTTGTCTAGTAGTGTGAAAGTAAGCTATCTATTTCGTTCCAGAAGAACGCGTTTTGCCTTTTGGTACACGTCCGCTGATTTAATTCATCGCCATGGCCACGTTGAACGTGATATCGTGAGTTGGTCTCCGCGGATTTGGTCTTCAAACACGACATACCACGAACCCACCCCGGCCGCTATCAAGTCAAAGATCCAGACCATATTAGGGAGGGAAAAAGCGTTCTACGATGGAAGTTCGAAAGAGAGTCATGCCTGAAAGAGACATGGTTGATGGCAATGGTCGTCCGCCTGCCAAGAGAAGGCAACTGTCTCGCCGACCGCCTCGGGCATCACAGGCGTGTGACTCCTGCGCAACATCGAAGGTCAGATGTGACGATCAAAAGACTTGTAATCGATGTAGGCGGAAGGGTATTGAATGCATCAGAAGCACCGGTGCGTTCGGCTTCGCCGATGATCGGGGCGGGCTTGCGCAAGATGACGACTCTTCTCTTGCCCCCTCGAGAACCATTTCTCCAGCCACGACCATCGTGGCCGAAGAAACTGCTTTTGGATTGGGCATCGAGCAGGACTCATGGGCAGACGATTCGTTCCTATTCAACGATTTGCTGGCTTCATTTGGAACGTCTGACGTCTTCGGGTTCGATGGCGAGTTCGATACATCCATCCTGTCTTCGCTTGCGCCTATGCTTGGCCCAAGTTCAACGGGAAACCTGCAAACAGAAAGGCGGCAATCGTTTCTAATTGACTCTCGTGACCAGAACTTCGTCTCTGATGAGGCGAGCAAAGTCTACGACAACACGCTGGGCAACTGGAAGCCGGCGCAGGGAGCCTCTTCCAAGACAGAGAGTCTGTTCATATCGACCACAGAGCAGGCGTCTATGGTTGGTCAGATGGGGAAACATGATTTGTCGTTATCGAGTCATCATCTGACTGCGGAGAAGCGAGATCAGATTGTGTATCTTGTTCAAAGGTATTCCGCAGAACCCCACACTCCGGCGGCAGCAACTTCGCTCCCGTCAGCAACAATTCTCGGAGAGATGCTCCAGATATTTCTCACCAGGCAGCAAGACGACATTGTCGGGATAATCCATCTTCCCACCTTCAGTGTCGCCGACTGTGACTCTCTGCTCCTTGCTGCTATGATATCCGCAGGGGCTGCGTTATCAACGCATCCTTTGGCAAGTGAATTTGGATTTTCCTTGATGGATGTAGTAAGGATGGTTTTGATGGATTCCGTGAGTTAGTCCGGAAGCTTCCTCGTCCTCAAACTTCTAACAGTATCCCAGGGCGACCGAGACAATGCCAAAACCCGCAGCCTGTCATTCATCCAGGCCATGACCTTGGTGTGTGAATGCGCCCTCTGGAGTGGAGACCAGCGGAAAACAGAGATGTCTGATGCTACTTCGGCCATTCTTGCGTCTGTACGAAGAGCCTACTGGTGATGGATTGCTCATTAGAGTTTGATGCTAATCAACAAGCTCTAGATACTACGCCACAGCAAACGATTGTTTCGCGTATCTTACAAGTTGGTCACGCCAATCGTGGACAGGGACGAAGAAGACTTGCACCTTTTATGGATTGAATGGGCGAAGCAAGAATCCTTCAAGAGGTGATTGGATTTCATGTCCCTTGGTGTGGCCTGGTACTGGTAGAACTCGACTAACCTGTTCCAGAACCGTCCATCGCTTCTACCTGCAATGCATACAACGAAGCGCCTTCAGGAATACACCCTCTCCGTTACCCAGCCACGATATGACCCTGCCCCTCCCGAATATTTCTCATCTCTGGCTCGCAGAATCTGCCGCGAAGTGGAGCAAGACATATGGCGAGGTGCCGAAAGGAGGCTTGGAAGACCAGAAAGGCTTCAGTCTTTCAAGGTGTCTTTCTGATGTTTCTATTCTCGAGAAGTTGCCACCGTCATTTGACTCCAACTTTGCGGTCTTGATGGCCTCGTGCTCTGTGACGCCGACCTTGGTCGAAGCTCGCACGCGTTATCTTTCTATGAACTTGTGTCAGAAGGACTGGGTATGCCGTATTCAAAATACATGGGGAATCACCACAACAGACTTGAGGATTTTCGACGATATTCGCTATATTCTCAAGTCAGAAGCCGACTCAAGCCATGTAATCGCGTCGTTCTACTTGGAATACAACGAGTTCTGCGCCTCTGCGCCCATGCCTGTGGTAGATGCTCTGCTAGGCAATGAGAACCACTGGTCCTCTCGCGAGGCGTTTGAGCAGTTAAGAAGCTGGGCAGGAACTCAACAAGCTAGGCGTGCGACTTGGCATTCGGGGCAGATTCTTCGTGCTGTGAGACGACTTCCGCCGAAGGACAGGGCGGACTTTCACGGCTTTGCATGTTACCAGGCCGTGTTGAGCTTGTGGGTCTACGGCCTGTATCAGACGTGCCCTTTGTCGATGATGGACGGCGAAGCGCTACCAGCCGAGGACGACATGAGGGTGCAGATTGATGGCGAAGAGACGATCGAATCTCAGCGATGGATCAGGTACGGTAAGGGAAAGCCATACATCTCACGTGGTGCAGGAAGAACTCAGAGCGATTCCAGGAGCACCAGCGACGGTGTTCCAGTGACCAGAACCTCCGACAGTGAAGAAGGACTATTAATACATGCTTTGGAGAGGGTACGCGATCTTTTCTCATCGGAAATCACAGGAAGACGATTCCCAATCTTGCAGCATACATGTCGGATACTGCGAGCTCTTGGAGGGTTTAGGCGGGACCAAAAATGAACTTTACTACATGACGGAGTTGTTCTAAGGCAGGTGGTGTTGAGATTGGACAGGTTGCCAGACTGCCTAATTCGTACCTCCCAAATTGCACTTGATTGACCGTCGGTCTTGCAAGATTGAGGCAGGCGCCTACTCATTCAGGGGAAGCGCCTGCTTTCTTTCAACCTCCCTTAAGGTATTCTACGGTAAGAAGGAGGAGGTGGGTCGGCAGCTGCCTTTGGACAGTATGCACCTTCCCGCCATGGAAACGTCACTGCAGAAAGTGCAGGATGGGAACGAACAAACATTGAAGGAAGCGACGGAAATCCGAATTCTCTGGGTATTTATTCCAACCTTTCTTCCCCCCGGCCACGTCTTCAAACCTCCCACCTTCAACATCATCCGACCTCAATCACACAGACTTGCTTCATTGCCACCACTTCTTCCGCTGTTCTCCCACACAAACGAACCCCAAGACCCGACAAATTGCACATCATGGCTGTCGCCGACAAGAAGACCATCAAGACCCTCGCCGAGAACGGTCACGTCATCACGCCCCAGGAGGTTGCCGACATCGACAAGGCGGAGAAGACCTTGACCGGCAATGACCACACCGTCAAGAATGGTCTTGCTGGTAAGACATGCCTCCCATTTACTTGGCACTTCCCCCTTCCATCCTCAGCTGACTTCCGATCCCAGCCACCGCTCAAAGCATGCACGACAAGCAGCAGACATTCCTGAAGAAGGAGGCCGACCTCAAGAGCAAGCCCGAATCGGACATCACCAAAGACGATGCCAAAGACCTCCAGTCTGCCGAAGTATGTTTGCATCCCCGACCTTGCCGTCTGGGACCTACTGACGTGGACTCTGATAGGCTCGCCTTCTTGGCCACCGCCCTCCCGTTGGCTCCGCCGCCGCTCTTTTCCAGTCCATCGCAGACAAGAACGAGGTTGCTCATCAACGCGAGGACGCTTCCATCGAAGGCAAGAAGGAAACCGTCGTCAAAACCGATGAGAATCTGTCGACCGACAAGAAGGAGGACGCCCCTTCCAAGAACTCTGACGTCTCCGAGAAGAAGGAGGGTGCTACTCCCCCTCAGGACGCTTCTGTTCCTGCCAAGCCGGACGCTTCTGCTACCACGTCGGACCCTTCTCCTGCCAAGATCAATGAGGTCCACGAGAAGGACGATGCCACTGTTCCTGAGGCTACTGCTCCCGAGGCTACGGAGACCACCAAGAAGAAGGACGAGATCCCCGACTCGCAAGAGCCCGGCTCGCAGGATTCCCACCCTTGAGAGATCATGCATGGATGTCAGCACGTGAGCATATGATATTGGTGGGATGTTTACCACAGCATGGTTTTCGACGATGTCCTTATTCGAGGAGACGCAGAGCTTTTTTTTAGATGTGCAAATGTGGGCACGTTGGCACAGGTAGTCATAATCAACTCCAATGTCATGGAACTACATTCTCCCCACATGAGTGATCGGTGATTCGGACGCAACATGATAGGCAAAGTCTCTTCATTCGGTCCTCTAACTTGATACTTGGACGACGAGTTTCTCGCCCTTGACCTCACCACTTTGCAACATTTCGAGAGCTTGAATGACCCCCTCGAAACCACCACCCACCTCTTTGATGGGTTGCGTCTCGAGCTGCTTGCTCTCCAACAGCGATTGAACCTCTCGGGCCCACTGCGCAGCAACATCATGCAGTTCAAAGTTCGCCTTCCGCGAGTATGTAGGATGGCCCAAGTCAACGTCGTATCCAAGTGCCTCAAACCCCATGACCGCCTTCGACTTGACAGCACGCCTTGTTCGCCATTGTTCGGGGCAATCTTCAAGACATGCATATCTCGCTCCGACCCTGGCCAGTACGCTGTAGCAAATGGCGGCAGATTCGGCATCCGTGATGCAGTCAAGAGCGTGCTTGATCGGCATCCCACCAGCAAGGGCCTGGATGTTTTTGGCGCAGTCTTGGGAGGTGTACGATGCTGTGCCGATGGCACCGTACTTTTTGACAAGTGGCGCTGATTTATCCGAGCAGACGGCGATTGGCGCATATCCCGATCTGTCCAATGTGAGTTTCTGTCCATCTCCAAGGGAATGATGTTAACCCACTGCTTCAGCATCTGTATGGCCATGATGCCTGTCGCCGTAGCACCGCCGTAAACCAAAACAGGATTTGGCTTCTCTGCGGGACGCGATGGCAGTCCCTTCAGATTAAGCGCCTCTGGGTCTGAGATGGCCAGACATGCCGTACACCATCCGATGGATCCTAAGGCTGCCGCCTGCGTATCGCTCCAACCGTCCGGCACTCTGATCGTGTGTCGGGAATCAGCGACGACGTATTGTGCAAAGGCACCATTTGAGGAGTTGTCAGGTCGGTAAGGGAAGTCGGCGCCGCAGACCCGGACGCCGGTGGGCACAATGGACGAAGAACCTGCGACTTCAACGATCCCGCTGAAATCGCAGCCTATTGTGTTGCCTTCCATGAAGAAGTGGGTGACCATCTTGTAGTCTGTGGGATTGAGGCCGACGGCCAGGACGCGGACGAGGACATGGTATGGCGTGGGTAGTTCTGGAATGGGTTTGGTGGTGCTGACGGCTAGACGAAGGCCGGATTCTCTGGATGCTGATTGCGACTGGATTACTGCGGTCTGGGTCTTTGGTAGTGCCATCTTGCTGCAGAGGACGCTTTCGCAGTGGGTGAATGCTAAGCCTGGGGTTCAATCTGCCAAAATGCTCATCTGTCCATATAACCCAGTAGCTGAAATCAATCTCGAAAGGTACGCAACGATGCAAGATGGAGCAACGTGAGATATCCCTGCTTCCCAGACTTGGTTTCCGGATTAGGAAACCGGCACCGAACCCCGCCTCCGAATAGTGGCCTGCGACTCGGGGCCGGACATCGTCCAACGGAGTAGCTGGAGACGGGTATCTGAAGAATGCGATGTGCGAACCTTGAGGTTCGAATGGTCTACTTGGCTTCTCGCGTATGCTGCGAAGACTGCTGTTGTGGCTAGCAGACCGAATTTCCTGCCATTTTCTGGAGGTGTCTTCTTCCCAGCACTCAGCATCGGCTTGAACTTTCATGCGAGTCATTATTCGGCAAAGTTTCTGTCACTGTCCAGCCTCAACTCAGCTCTCAACTCAGCTCTCATCTGAAGTCTGTTGTAGACGGAATTGTGACGAGAAGCCGCAAGAATGCTGGCTGAAGTCACACTTGGGCTGTCATGGCCCATGCTAGGCGCTATCGTAGCCGGACTGGTGAGCTATCCTGCCAGGACAAACGCGCGAAAGAAAGTGCTGATACACGAGGCAGACTCTCGTCTACCTCGTCATCCTCCGACCTATCTACAATGTCTACTTCCACCCTCTCCGTAAATATCCAGGCCCGAAACTATGGGCAGCCTCCGTCCTCCCATGGGGCTTCTCCTTCATGGCCGGCAACATGCACAACAGCCTCATGGATATCCACACGAAATACGGCCCCATCGTCCGCGTCGGGCCCAACGAGCTCTCGTACGCGATCCCCGAGGCGTGGGACGACGTCTACGGCCGCTACCGCGCCGGCAAGCGCAAGGAGAACCAGAAGCCGTCCTGGTACCTCAGTAAAGACGCCAACGACATCCTGGGCGCCGCGACGGGCGACCACGGCCGCATGCGCAAGATCTTGAGCAACGGCTTCACCACCAACGCCATGCTGGAGCAGGAGCCGGCCGTTGCTGGATACGTCGACCTGCTGATCCTTCGCCTCAAAGAAAGGGCTGAAGACGGCAAGGCCGCCATCGATCTGTGGCAGTGGTTTGTGTACTGCCTGTTCGACGTCACGGGCGACTTGGCGTTTGGCGAGCCGTTTGGATGTTTGCGGGAGTCCATGATGCACCCGTGGATCTCGTTCGTGCTGAGCAACATCAAATTGACGTACATCATCCTGCTTTGCACACGCATCCCGTTTTTCTTCTTCTTTGCGCCTGTGCTGGCGACTATCAAGTTGGTGAGGGAGTACGCGCAGCACCGTAAAGTCTTGAGGGAGACCGTCGATCGCAGGCTTGCCCTCAATGTCGAGAGGCCTGATTTGGTGCAGGTCATGCTAACGCAAAAGGACGGCTTGGTATGACTCGGCTCTTCATCGACGATCCTATGCTTTTGTATAAGTACTAACTATTTGTGGTAGAAAATGTCGCAAGAAGAGATTTACAGCAATGCTGTCACCTTAACCCTCGCGGGTGCGGAGACGACGGCAAGCGCGCTGTCAGGAATCATGTACATGCTGGCATCATATCCGGAAGTCAAGGCCAAGCTCATGACGGAACTGCAAGATACATTCAAGAGTGAAGATGAGATCAACATGCGCAGCGCCATGCAGCTGCGTTACCTGGCCGCGGTCATCGACGAGACGTTCCGATACCACCCTCCTGGGCCGAATGCGCTGTGGCGGACGACGCCTCCCGAAGGGAACTGGATCCTTGGGGACTTCATCCCAGGAAACGTGGGTTGACGCAATGGTTCAAAGACTGAGGGAAGACATCCCGCTGATGACTATCGTAGACAATCGTGGGAATACCGCATCGCGTCATGTACCGTAGCGAAGCCAACTTCAAGCGTGCCGACGAGTTCATCCCGGAGCGATGGCTCGCTGATAGCAAGACTTCCGAGTTTTCCACCGACCGGCGAGAAGGGTTTCATCCATTCTCATACGGCCCTCGTAACTGTATTGGGTGAAGTGAGTACCGTCTAGTCTTTTTGAGTGTGGAACCTTTGCTGACTGAGCGGCTAGCCTGGCAAATGCTGAGATGCGATTCATCCTGGCACGTGTTTTGTGGAATTTTGATATTGAGGTTTCGCAGGAAAGCCGAGATTGGATGGACAAGCAACGGTCGTACCTCATGTGGGAGAAGGGTGGGCTGTATGTGTATTTGAAGCCGAAGTATTCGGTTTCTGGGGCATCTCAATAGAATAGACCAGACAGGAGAGTTATGCGTCTAGGAACGCATTAGTGACAGCCTCAGTTCATATTCAAATCATCTACACTATGCCTGACCTTTCATCTGGAGTTGGATTCTTCGGAAACCTGAAGCGAGCTGACCGAACTCTTCCACGGAACTCTTCAGGCGTGATGTGGTAGGTGAAACCGCGGTCGGGTCAGTGTCTGGGAAAGACAAGCTACAGCCTAACCATCCGGCGTGAACACACCACACAGACCTGTACACTTCTGTCTTTCAAACCATAGAAGCAGGCCATGTCACGTTCTGGAAACCCTTGCCCCTCGAAAACAAGGCGAATCACCTGTGCGACGGTCTACTAAGCCTGGCGCTAAGTGACCCCGATGCAGACAAAAGGGGGGCAAAATAGACTTTGGACTGAAGTCAAAGTCAGACAAACCTGCGCGATGGAGGTGAAGAAGGCCGTCCGAGGGAACCGAGAGGTTCGGATTCTGCATGATCAGGATATACTCCGGCTGAAGGCGCCGTGGTTCAATCCTTTCTGCGGAGACCATTCCATTGACCAAGCTTCTTGGGCGCGAAGCGGCTTTGTGGGCTCGTAGCTTGCTTGGGTCTCACTCCCGAGGTGCGGGAGCCGCTAGGTATTGTGCAACAACCGTGGAGTTATCGGAGTGAAACTCCGATGATGCTGACCCAGGCTCCGGATTAGTCCAGGCCATCCAGAGGTGATCCCGCCGGCATCCCGCCCGCACGACACCCAGAGTGTCTTGAGCAACTGACTGATGTGCACTGTCCTATCTCTAAATTAGGTTGTACCCCTCGCGCCACGTGTCGTAGGTTTGTTAGCACAGAACGGCTCATCAACCTGAACAGTGAGTTGGTGAAATAAGCTTTATTATCGCGTGGGTGAGCGGATCAATTCGTCGGGGTGGTGAGGGAACTGAGTCATTGGTATGCGAGAAGAGTGCGCCGGGGACTTGTCTTTGCATATCGAATGAATGCACGACTCCCCTTCGAGGGTGAAACAGGCAAAAGAGACCGTCCATCACGTGCGCGATCCCGCCGGATTCTGAGGGGGATTCACCCAAAAGCCCCCTCCATTTCATAGTAGAAAATCTGCCATGCAACAATGGATGATTCCACCAAGGTTGCCTATTGTGCTCGGGAGTCCAGTGTACTCGTCGGGTCTGCCCCTCGACGACGATGTACGGGAACCTCACCCGTGCTGGCGAATTCCCCTCTCATTACACCGATGAGGGTTTGCCGTTTGTAAATCGAAAAAGCACAATCGTAGCCGTCATTGCGTCTGGCTTGGTATGGACCGTGGCAAAACATGATGTTGCGAGTCGTTGCTGACAGTCTTTTATAGGTTGTGGCTTGGTTTTGCGTCGGCCTAAGGATATTTGTGAGAGTGCGCATCGTACGAGCTCCCGGATGGGATGATGTCGTCGTTTTGCTTGCATTGGTATCACTTCCATTCCAGAACGGCAATGAAGGGTGCTGACTATACAGTTTGCCGGTTCAACGAGCGCGATAGGACTTGCTCTGGGTAATTGCACACACCCCCACTCGACATTTGTGCTCTACACTAGTGCTCAAGACTAACAGATGAGCAGGAACCAACTACGGCTTGGGACACCCCTTTAAAGAAGTCCCCGATAGCGACAGAGAGATGTTCTTTCTCGTGAGCCGTGCCCGCCCACTGGTTGCCATGCCGCTGCGCCAATATGACCTAGGCTCACACCTGGAGCAGTTATTCTACGTGTCCAACGCATCGTTTTCTACGTCAAACGTCCTAGTAAAAATCTCGATTTTGCTACAGTACCTCCGGCTATTCCAAGACCGCATGCGAAATCTCCGAGTTGCTACGACGGTGCTGATTGTCATCGTCTCGATGTGGGGCTTCGCTTTCTCCTTCATGGCGTGGTTCCCCTGCTTCCCAGTGCAGCAGTTTTACCGCCTAGGTTCGGAATCGAACTGTTATGGGTACGGCTCGACCAACTCGATGGAGGTCTACAACGTAGTCGTGTCATCCAACGCGACCAACATGGCTTTGGACTTCATCATTCTTGTGTTGCCCATTCCTCTACTATTCAGCGACGACACCATTCGACGCACAAAATTGGGGCTGATGGGGCTGTTGTTCATCGGGGCATTGTAAGCGCACGCAACAATTCATGCATACGACATGCGATAGCTTGGACCCAACAGGACATGAACGCTAATTTTACAACCAGAATCAATGTCATAGCAGGAGGGCGCATCGTCGCCAACAGGGCAACATCAGACCGAGAGCCCGACCCAACAAAATCCTTCCCGACGATTATACTGCTAGGAGAGACCGAGAATCGATTATCTCTGGCGTTGGCATCGATCCGGTGTTTTGGCCCGTCGTTACCAAGACGTGGAACAACTTTATCTACGTTACGCGCGAGGTCACGGTAGAGAGCACGTCAAGGGAGTTTCCGAACCAGATGGAACTGGGTCGAGTCAGCCCGGGAGATTACCATGGCGGCATGGCGCGCGTTACCACCGAAGACGAGACGACGGAGGCCGGACTCCGACACCCCGGGAGGCTTGGCGAGATGGACCGATACGTCAGGCAGCTGATTAGCCCGTTTGCGGAGACTCAGAAGGATGATTCTACTACGTTGACCACAGAACTGAACCGCAGCTTCATTGAAGAACTGGAAGGGCACAATTTGGATTTCGAGACGGTGCCAGAAATGGCTAGATCGAGGGGACCGTCGATGAACGTTGAGTCACGGGGTCCTCCAATAGCGATAGGCGGGCAGACAACCACGCATGGCCAGTTCAACGTACGAAACACAGAGAATGTTTGAACTTTGGTATTAATTCAAGGAAAATCACTTATTTGAGGCTTTGAACTTGACCCCGCAGGATCTAGATTGGTTTCGGGAGCATGACCAACAGCCATGAATTGATTCAACAAATCCATTGAATATAAAAGGATAAGCGTAGGTAGATCAAAGTCCAAGTGTCTACAACCACCCAGATGTTTGAGTCTTCAACCACGGCAGTAGGACGTCAAGAAGCCCCTGCAGGTTCTCGGGGAATAATGCGTGGGACGCGTCCTCAACAAACACCACTGTAGAGCGGTCACCCGCCAGACCAGTGGTGTAGTTCCATTGATCCTCTGTCCTCCACGGGTCCAACTTTGCAATGACATCCAGGATCTGCGTGTTGTTTCCTCCAAGAGTGCTCACACCGGTGCCTGAGACAGAGCCGACGGCGTCGGGGAACCACCCAGACAACCAAACCGAAGCGTTGTGGCCAGGGGCAAAGTAGCCCAGCTCCAGTGCCGCAAGTCTGTCCTCGACTGGATTGCTGTAGTTGCTGGCGATCGTCGCCGTGGCAGCGATAGTGGCGTTGGTGTTGATTCCAGTGTTGATGCATGCCAAAACGATCGCCGGCACTTTCCCCGGAAAGGTAGCGGCCATGTGCTTCGTAACCCGCTGGCCGGCGGCGTGACCAAGGACGACGGCCTTGCCGTTGCCGAAAGTGTCGATGACCGAAGCAACGTCGGCGCCGAGCTCATCCCAGGTCGTCTTAATGGGGCCGGTAGACTCGCCCATGCCGCGGGGTTGGGGCCGGAGGACCCTGTACCCGGCTTCAGCAAGCGCGGTGGAGAACTCATGGAAGTCCTCGATGCTGTCACGAGCGAAAGATGGCCAGACAAGCAATGATGGGCCCTCTCCTTCCACGAGAATCTGGATTGTGTTATTGGAAGAGCCGGTGAGGTACTCCGTGGTGTATGCGGCTGAGGCCAATGCCGGCAGCGCGGCGAGTGCCAATGTGTTTTTGAGATACATTGCAAGAGAAGATCTTTCCTGGTGAGCCAGTACTGCCCAAGATTCAGTCTCAATGATTGACCAAACGGCTGTATGCAGCCAATACTGGTAAAACGAGCGTCTGAAGAGTTCAAGCAGTCAAAGCCGGATGGAGGTGTCGTCTGATTATCTCTCGCAGCCGGTTGAAGAGACGATTTATACACATATTGATGAAAGGGGACGCCTCCTTTTCCAACGAACGTCTGATCAAGGCCATAAAGCCCCATATGGGCCTTGTCGGTTTCTTACGAATTGGATTCGTCTTACACTGGAAACGCCATAAAACAAAGTTCAGATAGGTCTTGGCGTCGTTCCGCAGTGGCGGTACTGCCGAGCCTGCGGGCCCGGCACTTGGTTGTTTCCTTGGTAGAAACATTTTTAATTGTGACAGGGGCCGTTTTCATTCGACGAACCTGTAATGAAGACTATTGCTTACTGCGGGCGGTATCCAGAGCCACTGCGGCAGCCAGGGGAACCTGCTGTCGCCTTGTCACTCTCACGAGTAATTGGTAGCAGTGACCTGAGAGTAAAGATGCACGACAGTCATCTAAAACCACAAAGCATAGATCGTATATCGAATTACGTGTTACGCCTGTTCATGAGCTTGACTTCAGCCACAGCACCAGACGACCCCACGACATGGTCATGGTACTCCTAGATTTGAGGCGATATGGGGCTCAAGTAATCGATTGATAAAGAAAATACGCAAATCTCCTTCAAACAGAGTACCAATATGCTTTTCGTCTATCCCCCACAATCCGGACGGAGGCAATTAAGTTCTCACTGCGTATTTGAACTACGGCCGCCCGCGTGGGCGGCCGGCTTGGCAATCTAACATGGCGGAAATTTCGGCCAAAAAAGGGCGAGGCTCTCCCGAAGCCGTCTTTAGGGGCAAACAGCACGACTCGCACACGCGTATTGTACCGTGAATGCAAGGGTAATTGCCAGCGCGCCTGAACCAAAACAGTGTTCAACAGCACTACAGTCAGTGACATGATCATAACGGCCCAATGATACGACTTGTAGTAGCGATTATCAGGTCGCGAAGACCGTACGCTATGCTCCATTAAAGTTCGGCGAAGCAGTGACCAGGCCCCCGTTATTCCTGAGGGGAAAATGACCATTGGAAAGACAGTGAGATTGTCGACAGACATTTCACGCACCGATGTTGGCTACTTCACCTGCAGTTGCACGCGGCCGGAGCTCAGCTCTGCTCGAAGTCGGACTGCTAGATGCTGATCGTGAATGCTCTTCCTGAATTCAAATCCTTCAGGCAGTGACCGGTGTAAGCGATTTTAGGATGGCAATGGGGTGCATTGGTCAGCTCGTGGTCTAGAAGCCCCAGACATGAAATATTCAAGTTGTCGCTTCGTGAGCCAAGGAGCTTGTCGAGGTTTTCTCACGATACGAAGAGAACATAAGGAAACGGGAAGAAGAAGGGCAGAAGATCAGAGCTACGGAATGACTGCACACACAAAAGCAAGCCCAGGGTGATCAGGATGCCATGGCGGGGAAGTAACGTCCCACACCCACTTCTGGGCACCCCCCACATTTGGGCACCCCAAAAATGCCTCACCGCCATGAATACCCGCCACCTTCAAACCTACACAACTTTATCAATCTTTACCCAATTGACTTCATTTTTGGTATATAGCTTTATAAGCATCAGATGCCCTCATATTCCGAAGATGACGTCCTACGGGCGCTTGATGCTATCGCAAACGGTACATCTGTCAAAAAAGCTGCATTTGAGTATGGTGTGCCGCGTTCAACTCTACAGAATCGGATCAGAGGTGTGCAGACGCGAGATATAGCGTTTTCTGATCTGCAAAGGCTTTCTCCAACCCAGGAAAGTCATCTGGCTGAATGGGTTCGAATCCAGGCTGCCCTAGGCCTTCCTCCAACCCATCAGCAACTCAAGGATTTTGCTGAACGCATCCTACAGATCCATGGAGACTCCCAGCCTCTTGGAAAGAACTGGGTGCAGTCTTTTATTAAGAGAAACCCATCTGTAAGGGTCCAAAGAAGCAGAGCAATCGATTCCCAGCGTATCAATGGAGCTTCAACTAATGTAATCAGGCAATGGTTCAAGCACCTCGCCATACCTGAGATCATGGCCATCAAGGCCTCCAATCGATATAATATGGATGAGACTGGTATTCTAGAAGGCAGAGGATCAAATGGGCTTGTCCTTGGATCATCAGAAACTCGTTCTATCCGCAAGAAACAGCCTGGATCGCGTGCTTGGACATCTCTGATCGAGTGTATCTCTGCAACTGGCAAGGCACTGCCTCTACTTGTTATATACAAGGGCAAGAGTGTCCAGCAGCAGTGGTTCCCTCTAGATCTGACGCCATATGAATCCTGGAAGTTCACAGCTACAGAAAATAGGTGGACTTCAGACTCTACAGCTGTCAAGTGGTTAACAGAGGTCTTTATTCCTTCAACCCAGCCAGGGGACCCCTCAGAGGTCAGATTATTAATTTTGGATGGTCATAGAAGCCATAAGACTACTGCTTTTATATATACATGCTTCAGGAACAAGATACACTTGCTGTTCTTGCCAGCACACACGTCACACGTCCTTCAGCCACTTGATCAGTCGGTTTTTAGGCCCCTCAAGGCAGCATACAAGAAGGAGCTTGGATTACTGGCTGAATGGGATGCTGGTACAGTTATGGGCAAGAGAAACTTTGTTATATGCTATGGCAAGGCGCGTAAGGCAGCCCTGACAAGCAAGAACATCATCAGTGGCTGGAAATGGACTGGTTTGTGGCCTGTCAGTATGGCTAGACCCCTCATGAGCCCTCTGCTGCTTGAGAACACATCAACCCCTGCCAAACCAGCTGGTCAGGTCTGCAAAGGGCTCTCTGATGGCAAAGCAAGCGAAAAATGGGCGGCAGATACATCAGCAGTCCCTTGGTCAACCCCCAAGAAGAGGGATGAGCTTCAGGATCAGTTCAGCCTGTTCAGCAAGCTAGATAACGATGAGCATACGCAGCGCCTGCTTTTCCGGAAGGTTCAGAAGGGCTTTGATGAGAAGGCATACCAATTAGCAGTAGCCCAGCGAAAGATTGAGGCACTGCAGGCAGAGGTTGATGCCAGTAGGGCCAGGAAACGGAAGAAGGTCAAAATGAGCCCAAATTCGAAGTTTGCCGATATTGAGGCTGTTCGGAGGGCTCAAATCGAGGCGGGCGAACTTGAAAGTAGCACAGATGAATCCAGCGAGTCAGAAAACCCTAGTGATAGCGAAAGTTGCATCGTCGTCGCATCATAATACATATAAATATTGGTTGAAGTTGATGTGTATAAAGGTGAGGGCATCAAAAATGGGGTGCCCAAATGTGGGGGGTGCCCAGAAGTGGGTGTGGGACGTTACAATCGGTCTGGCATTCAAGCCGGCCCCGGTCCCGTCTCCTGAATTTAGGGTTTTGATCAACTGAAGCACCCCGGCTCCGAAGCCGGTCGGTATCGGTTTCCCAATTTGGTTCCTTTTCCTCGAGCAACACCGCCTGGATTGCTGAATTCAATGTTACCCACGATAGAATATGATTCATTTTTGGGTGAAACGGAACGCAAGTAGCAAGATCATCTTCTACGAATCAATTCAATCGCCATGACGACGAACAAACCTGCTGCCCGGCCGCCTCTGCCTCCCTTTTTATCATTCTCAAGCATCTTAACTCAGACATGGCCACCGAAGCCAAGCTTTACTGAGAAAGACATCCCGGATCTGTCAGGAAAGGTAGCTGACAATAGCATAACCACTATCAGCCGACATAGAAAGGCTCGCTGATTGGTTCAAAGGTCTACATTGTCACCGGCTCCAACACTGGAGTAGGCAAGGAAGTCGCCCAGATCCTCTACTCTAAAAATGCCAAAGTCTACGTCGCTGCTCGATCTGAGACCAAAGCAACACAAGCCATAAAAGACATCAAGAAGAAGTGGCCTGAGAGCAAGGGGGAGTTGGTGTTCTTGTATTTTGACCTCGCCGACCTTTCCACCATCAAGCCTGCCGTTGAGAAGTTTACTTCCCGAGAGAGCAAGCTTCACGTGCTTTTCAACAATGCCGCCGTTCAAGCACTAAAATAGCGATGGCTCGATCAAGACTGCACAAGGCCATGAGCTCCATCTCGGAGTCAACGTCCTCGGCGTTTTCCTTCTCACCAAGCTCTTGACGCCCATTCTAGCCTCCACGGCAAAAGTCGAGCTGCCGAATTCAGTCCGCGTAGTCTGGGTTTCTTCGATGGGAACAGAGGTTGTTGGCGAAAAGTCTCATGGAATTTCCCTGGATTACCTCAATTACTGGCCCTCGCTGATGGCTTTGGAGAGGTATGGAATCAGCAAAGCCGGCAACTGGCTACATGGGGTGGAGTTCGCAAGACGCCATCACGAGGATGGCATCGTCAGTGTGCCTTGTAATCCTGGACATCTCAACTCCGATCTTTACCGGGATGGAGGATTCTTGTTCAAAAGCTTGATTAAGACTCTGGTTCTTCAGCCCCCTATTTTTGGTGCTTACACAGAGTTGTTTTCGGGGCTGTCACCCAGCATCACAATGAAGGAAAGTGGAAAATGGGGTAAGTTCTATGGACAGACGCGATGTTTCGCTGGAAAACGCTGACGTTCTACAAGTGGTTCCGTGGGGTCGTTTGTATCCAATTCGTCCAGATTTGGAAGATGCAACGAAGACTGAACAGGAAGGGGGCAATGGACACGCGAAAAGGTTTTGGGAATGGACTGAAGAGCAAGTACACGACTTCTATTAGACCATGATAATGTGGTATGTGACTGAAGACGGTCACGGAAATTTGTCAATAATTATGAATATTTGCTATCTTACGCACAAAAGCTTTAGTCGTGTTCTTGTGGTTTCGCCGCGCAACTGAAATTGTCGAGTAACTACGCTACGCCCCTTTTCACAGCAATGTCTCAACTGAGGCTGGATCACCATGCCGTTCAAGAGTTTGGCCACAATACTACTTACGTCTTTGAATCTTCCAAGATTCAATTCGAGAAGAGTAGAGACCTATCTCTGCTGAGCCTTTCATGTTGAGCCTTGCCGGAGAGTTACACGCAAGGTCTAATCGGCGCCGTTTCGGCGTACCGATCGATTGCTCCATCGACCAGCCACCGCATGCTAAGTTGATGCATTCGGAGACGGTTTCCTAATCGAGATGTTTCACTAGTAATGTCATGCCGGCCTAATGGGACCGGAAACTCGGAGACATTCGGGCAGCTGCGATCCAGTAACACGGCGGAAGGGCTCCGGAGGAAACGGCGAATCATAGGTCGGCAGAAGCGAGACCAACGCCCATCTCCGAATCTGGATTACTGGATGTATGAGCGAACCTCAATACCCTCAGTTGTCTCGTGCAAAGGCTTTGGATAGAGTTACCACTTCTGCCTCTTGAGTTAGACTTCCCGTCGCTTCTCAAGACTTACAACGAAACTTCCCTTGTCGTCCGAAAGACTGTTGGTACGGACCAACAATGAACTCCAAAACGATACCCGACGAGCCAATCGCCATAGTCGGCAGTGCCTGTCATTTTGCCGGCGATGCGAGCTCCCCTTTGAAGCTCTGGGAGCTACTCCGTAACCCTCGCGATGCCCGTCGAGAGATTCCAGAGAGCAGGTTTAATGCCAAGGCTTTTTCCACGAAAACAACTCTCACCATGGCCGACTAACGTTATGCACTCGTATCTTCTTGAGGAGGACCCAAAAGTCTTCGATGCAGAGTTCTTCGGTATCAACCCCATCGAAGCTCGAGCCATGGATCCGCAACAACGAATGCTGCTTGAGACTGTTTACGAAGCCATCGAATCCGGCGGCATGACAATCGACGGCTTGCGAGGGAGCGATACAGCTGTCTATGCTGGTGTCATGTGTGGAGATTACGAAGCAATGCTACTTCGTGATCTGGATGAAGCGCCGACTTACTTTGCTGTGGGAACCTCGCGGGCGGTGCTCTCCAACCGCATCTCATACTTCTTTGACTGGCATGGTGCCTCAGTCACTACGGATACAGCATGTTCCTCGAGTTTAGTGGCGGTTCACAATGCGGTGCAAACACTCAGATCAGGAGACTCTCGCATGGCTGTGGCTTGCGGCTCCAATCTAATCCTTGGCCCGGAGATGTTCGTGGTTGAGAGCAAGGTCAAGATGTTATCTCCCGATGGTCTAGGTCGGATGTGGGATAAGGACGCCAATGGCTATGCCCGTGGAGATGGAGTGGCGGCTATCGTTTTGAAAACACTCAGCGCTGCGCGTCAGAATGACCACATCGAAGGCATCATTCGGGAGACCGGCTTGAACCAGGACGGTGCAACGGCCGGCCTGACCATGCCAAGTGCCACAGCCCAGAGAGATTTGATTAAAAGAACCTACGCCAAGGCCGGGCTTGATCTTACTGTCCCCGGGGACAGACCTCAGTATTTTGAAGCTCACGGAACAGGAACTCCGGCTGGCGGTAAGTTCCAAACTTTAGAATGATCGTTTCCAAAGGAGAGTCTTACTAATGAAAATCATAGACCCAGTCGAGGCCGAAGCTATCAGTTCTGCCTTCTTTCCCGGTGGTCCGGACACCGCAAAGACAACTTCAGTCAGCTCTCCGTTATATGTCGGTTCCATCAAAACCGTGCTCGGCCACACAGAAGGCACTGCAGGTGTAGCAGCCATCCTGAAGGCAACATTGGCGCTCCAAAACGCTACGATTCCGCCAAACCTCTTGTTCAACAACCTGAACCCCTCAGTCGCACCTTTCTACAACAATCTTGAAATTGTCAAGACCGCACAGTCTTGGCCTCAGTCGGTCAACTCGCAACCAAGGCGGGCGAGTGTCAACAGCTTCGGTTTTGGAGGCGCCAATGCCCATGCCATTCTAGAGAGCTACGAACCGTCAGCGGCGCGATCTGGAATCCCTGGCGGCGCGGGACCTTTCACCCCTTTCACGTTCTCTGCCGCTTCAGAAGAGGCACTCCGCGCCAACTTAGCGGCGTATCTTCAACATCTCGACATACACTCAGACATCAACCCCCATGACTTGGCATACACACTGAGGGACCGTCGCTCAGTTTTCCCTTATCGCACTGCCATTCCCGCAGCCTCAATTGCCGATCTCCGGACTAAGATCCAGACCCGATTAGATGAAAAGGAGACGCCCCTCGGAATCAAGACGCTAGCAAGACCCTCCGCTAAATCATCAAAAATACTCGGCATTTTCACTGGTCAAGGTGCCCAGTACCCTCGCATGGGTGCTACATTGATTGAACAGTCGCCTTACGCCAGGCGGATCATTCAAGAGCTGGAGACGCATTTGGCCCAGCTTCCAGCCGAAGACCAGCCGACTTGGTCGCTTGAGAAGGAGCTTCTCGCTGACCCTTCGACATCTCGACTTGATGAAGCCGCGATTTCTCAGCCACTTTGCACTGCAGTCCAGATCATGCTGGTGGACCTCCTCCGTTCCGCAAATGTTCAATTTGACGCAGTAGTTGGCCATTCCAGCGGTGAAATCGCCGCCGCATATGCTGCCGGGTTGCTCAGTGCCCGTGACGCCATCTACATTGCGTATTACCGCGGCCTGCACTGTAAGCATGCAGCAAGCCCGAATGGAAACATCAAGGGAGCTATGTTGGCAGCCGGCACTTCTATGGAAGACGCCATGGAGCTGTGCGAGGATGCGGACTTTGACGGCCGCATAACAGTTGCTGTGAGCAATTCTGTTTCGAGTGTGACCATCTCAGGAGACGAAGACGCCATCGAGGAACTGGAGCTTATTCTGAGTGACGAGAAGAAATTCAATCGACGGCTCAGAGTTGGCCAAGCATACCACTCTCGACACATGGCTCCGTGCTTCGATCCTTATGTGGATTCCCTTCGGCGTGCCGGGGTCAAGGCACAGGCGCCATCATCATCGCGGTGCACCTGGTACTCCAGTGTCCTTGATGGCAAACCCGTTGAGCTGTCTGCCGACCTGAGTCACATCTATTGGGCCCAAAACATGACCAGACCAGTTCTCTTCTCACAAGCCACCACGGCCGCAATCTCAGCGAACTCAGATACCGTTTTCGATGTCGCGCTTGAAATCGGACCGCACCCCGCCCTCAAAGGACCCGCTGGACAGAACATCCAAGACACCTTGCAGCAATCCATTCCTTATCACGGATCTCTGAGCCGCAACCAAGATGCCGTGGAGTCATTCTCAACATGTCTGGGCTTCTTGTGGTCACGGCTGGGAGGATCAGTAAGCCTTCAACGTTGCGAAGTTGCAATGTTGTCTGAGAACCCCCAGTTCCGAGTTCTCAAGGGTCTTCCAACTTATCAATGGAAGCATGAGACACAATATTGGCACGAGTCCCGAAGATCGCGTCGTATTCGTATTCGCCAAGAACCGTTCCATCCTCTGCTTGGTGATATTTCGCCCGACAGCTCTCGGCACACTATGCGCTGAAGAATATTCTGAAGCCAAGCGAGATCCCCTGGCTTGAAGGCCATCAAGTACAAGGCCAAATCGTTTTCCCTGCTGCTGGATACGTGAGCACTGCTTTTGAAGCCGCGAGATCTCTAGCCGGTGACCAGAGCATTCGGCTGATCGAGCTTGAGGATTTCTACATTCGCCAAGGTTTCCCATTTGAGAGCTATGATGCGGGCGTTGAAGTCCACGTTGAACTTTCACGGATTTCCAAATCCCAATCAGACTCCATCACCGCTTTCTTCACCTACTCCGCTGCTCTCAGCGGTGAAACTGCGGAACTCTCGTTGGTAGCTGATGGAGAACTGAAAGTGTTCTTGGGCGAGGCATCTGCCAGCTTACTGCCTGAGAGAAAGCCAACGCCCCCGCACTTGATCAATGTCGAGTCAACCCGTCTCTACAACTTCATGGAGAGCCTGGAGTACAACTTCAGCGGTCCTTTCCGTTCCCTCACTGGACTCAGAAGGAAGCTCGGACGAGCTTGCTGTGTCGCCAAACGAGCAACGACTCCCGATTCAAAGGTGTTGCTGTTCCACCCGGTCGAGCTGGATGCTGCCATACAATCAGTCAGTCTCGCTTACAGCTACCCGGGGATGAACAGTTGCGAATCCTCCATATGCCCACGAGCATCGGCAAAATCAGGATCAACCCCGCCGTCTTGGCCTGTCAAGAGGGCCAGGAGAATGTGGCCATTGACTCGAGTTGCAACCGCGAAGATCGGTCTCAGCCAGGTGCTGGATTTTCGGGTAACTTTGACATTTCTTTCGATGGTTCTCCAAACGTCGCGGTTCAGCTTGACCAGGTCAAGTTCAAACCTGTGAGATCGGCCGCCAGCGATGACCGGAACGTGTTTTACAAGACTCACTTCGTCCCCACGATTCCAGACGGAGACCTTGCTGCTGAGGATATTCCAGTCACCCAGGCGGACACAGATCTTCTTTGGGTCCTCAGCCGAATTGCTGCGTTCTATCTTAGAAGGTTTGACGAAGATGTCCCAGAAGATTCTCCAACCAGATCAGAGAGTCCATCATGTCACTATCTCAACTATGCTCGGCACATGACGGATCTCTTGAAGAAGGGCGACCACAAGTATGGTCGGAAGGAGTGGCTCACTGATACGGTTGAGGATGTGGTCGCTGAAATTGATTCCAAAGGGTATGCAAAACCCCATGTCATGTCATTACGGTTGCTAACATGACAGGTTAGTGTCGCTGACAACTCCGTTGTCAAGATCATGCGTCTTGTGGGCGAAACCATGCCCAAGGTCTTCAGAGGAGAGACCACAATGCTTGAGCATTTCCGCACCTCGGGACTCTTGGACGAGTATTATGCACATGGCTTTGGCACTATGCAGTCGTCGATGTGGCTCAGCGGCATCGTCAAGCAACTCACAGATCGGCGCCCGCATCTGAACCTGCTTGAGATTGGTAAGACTCCATCTTCTGCGCGTAATGGCATGATCTAGCTAACAACCAGACTATAGGTGCTGGAACTGGCGGCGCAACCAAGAACATTCTCCGAACCATCGGCCACAGTTTTGGAAGCTACACATTCACCGACATCTCGTCCAGCTTTTTTGAGAACGCGGCCGAAGCATTTGAGGAATGGGGAAGCCAGATGATTTTCAAAGTCTGCGATGCTGAGAATGACCCCGTCCAGCAAGGGTTTGTCGAAGGCTCCTACGACGTTGTCATCGCATATCTTGTAGTCCACGCCACGGCCAAGCTCGACGAGACCATGCGAAACCTGCGCAAGCTCCTCAAGCCTGGCGGCTTCCTTCTCATCGGCGAGGGAAGCAACGAAGGACCCATGCAAGCCGGTGCCAGCTTCATCTTTGGTCCTCTGTCCGGATGGTGGAGAGGAGTAGACGAAGGCCGAACTCTCACCCCTTTCATCAACATTCCCGAGTGGAGTGATATTCTGCAGCGAACTGGCTTCTCCGGTATCGACACTATGTCGCCTCCACTTCTTCTCGACACCTTTGGTACCATCCTCTTCGTATCGCAAGCTGTTGATGAACGTGTTGGTCTCATTCGACAGCCGCTATCCTCGGCACAGGATCTCCTGCAAGAGAAGCAGCTCATTCTGATCGGCGGCCAGACAGCCCCTGTAGCCCACGTTTCACAAGAGATCAACGATCTGCTCGCACCTCTATTCGGCAATATTCGTCATTTCAAGGCCCTACAGGATCTTGATGACAGTGTCTTGGAGCCCAATTCTCTCATTTTGAGCTTGACAGAGCTTGATTTCCCCGTCTTCAAGGACATCAGCCCTGAGAGGTGGACTGCCTTCAGAAGACTCTTTGAGGGAGAGAAGACTATCTTGTGGGTCACCAGCGGTCGCCTTGACCACGAGCCCTACACCAACATGACGGTCGGCTTCGGCCGATCTGCTGTGCATGAGGAGGAAGATCTTCGCCTCCAGTTCCTGGACGTTCCTGATGCCAGCAAGGCCGATCCACAGGCCATTGCCGAGAATCTCATTCGCCTCGCTGCGAAACATTTGGAAAGCGGTGATGTTCTCCATACCATGGAGCCCGAGATCATCATGGATGCCAAAGGTCGTCAGCTTGTTCCGAGATTGCGGCCCATTCACGACGCCAACGATCGACTGAACTCTGTCCAGAGACCCATTCTGCACCAAGTTGATATGAATGGCTCGCCTGTTGAGTTGAAGTGGGAGAACGAATACTTCGTCCGCCAATTGTCTAGATTTGAAACTACCTCTGATTCCGAGCAGTAAGTGTTTACAAGTTGGTTTTGTATAATTTTTCAGGCTTGAAACTAATCTGATAAAATACAGATCGGGTCTCATCGAGCTTAAGACCTCCCGTGCTGTTCTTTCAGCAGTGAGAACCCCAATCGGCCATCTATTCCTCGCCATCGGCCTTGATGAAGACGGTACTCGGTATCTCACCCTCGTGCCATCTTTGACGTCAGTCATGCAAGTTGCGAGGGAGGCGGCGGTGCTCTACAAGTTCCCCAACTTGACAGATGAAGCTGTCCTCACTCTCGCCGCAGCCCATCTCGTCAGCAGAGTCATAATTGACCCCCTCTTCTACGGCCAAAAAGCTCTCTCACACAATCCATCTGCGGCCCTCGCCAAGGCCATCTCAAATCAGGCGTCTCAGACTGGCGTGGAGGTGATCTTTACAACAGACGCCGACGACGCTGTGCCGATTCCGTCCTCTTGGATCAGGTTACCTCGCTATGTTGGCCGCTCCGAAATCAGCCGTCTGGTTCCTGGCGACGTTGCCTGTTTTTCTGCTCTCTCTTATGACGAGTCCGAGAATGAGCAGACTATAGGGTCAGTTCTGTCACCCTACTGTCGCAAGGAGAGCACGCAGACGATCTTCTCTCCGAAGGCCGTCGACTCAAGTCGCCACCCGCCTGCAGTCTTGCAGCAGCTACTTCAGAAGGCCATCGGTTACGTCCAAACTCAACAATACGACTACATTGATGACTTGATCAATATCGAAAGCTTGACAAGTGGCCAAGCCCCGGAGAACCCGTTGTCCATCATTGACTGGTCAGCCAGCACCTCGGTTCTAGTCAGAGTCACTCGCTTCGACATAAAACCACTTTTCAAAGGTGACAAGACCTATTGGATTTGTGGTCTTTCGGGTGCTCTGGGCATCTCACTATGCGACTGGATGATTGACCGAGGTCTGAAGTACCTTGTCTTAACGAGCCGTAATCCTAGGATTGAGCCTGCTTGGATCGACGACCATGCGCGAAACGGCGTTACCGTCAAGATCATCTCATGGTATGTGATTTCTTTGGTGGTAAAAAGTTCGAGGGGGATACTTGCTAACACGATTTACAGTGATGTCACTGACGAGAAAGCTCTTCGAGCCGTACACCAAACCATCGTCGACACGCTCCCGCCAGTCGCTGGAGTTCTCAATGGAGCCATGGTCCTGAGAGATGTTTCCGTTCGCAACATGACATTTGATCAGGTGACGGACGTCATCAGACCCAAGGTCCTTGGAAGTATCCATCTCGACAACATATTCCACGACGTGAACCTCGACTTCTTCGTGCTCTTGTCCTCGATCAACTGCGTCATCGGGAACGTCGGCCAAGCCAACTATGCTGCCGCCAACATGGGCATGTGTGGGGTTGCTGCCAATCGTAGGAAGCGTGGCCTTGCTTCCACCGTCATCAACGTTGGTGCCGTTATTGGCGCGGGTTACATCACCGAGTCAGATCGTCAACTCGATGTCACGGTCGCCAAGATGGCCATGATCCATTTGTCTGAGGATGACTTCCACCAAATTTTCGCCGAGGCCATCGACGCCGGCAACCCTGACTCGCCCAATGGCCCCGAGATCTCGACTGGTCTTCTAGACATCTCCCCTGACGCTGTGAATATCCCCAAGTGGTATTCCAACCCGATGTTTGCTCACTTTATCGTCCATCAGACCACGAGCAATGAAGGAAAGAAGCAGCAGACAAAGGCCGCATCGATCCAGGACCGTCTACAGGAGTGTCAGTCTGAGGCTGACGTCCTTCGAGTTATTCAGGGTAAGTCCACTCACACACTTTGAAACTTACGACAGAACTGACGCAGTAATACAGAGGCGTTTCCTGCCCAGTTACGTTCCATTTTGCAGATAACGACACCCGACGATGACTTGATGGTCATGCGCAGCGTTAATCTGGGTCTGGACTCACTCGTCTCGGTCGATATCCGGTCTTGGTTCTTGAAGAA
This sequence comes from Colletotrichum camelliae, assembly GCA_018853505.1. Lineage (NCBI taxonomy): Eukaryota > Fungi > Ascomycota > Sordariomycetes > Glomerellales > Glomerellaceae > Colletotrichum > Colletotrichum camelliae. The sequence goes on along the minus strand of JAELVL010000008.1, from coordinate 4,907,188 downwards.
CTTCCAAGTCTCGATCCCTGTGCTGAAGATCATGTCAAACGACTCTGAGATGGGCACATTGGCTAAGATCGCCGCTGAAGGCATCGCTTCCAACTTAGTTCCTCAGGTTGCACGGGACGGAGCAGTAACCCCCAACGAAGGCAACGCCAGCGATACGAGTACCGCCATCGCAACGCCACCGACCGAGAGCAGTCTTGAGCCTACATCTCCCTCCACTTCAATCACTTCTCCTGGAAGCGTTTCCTCGGACAAGATCGATGCAGTTCAGGGGATCGACTGGGAGGCCGAAATGTCACCACCATTCGGCATCATCCCATTTCCAAGCATCAATCCCCCGAAAAAGCAACCAAGTGTTGTTCTTCTCACTGGGAGCAGCGGTCTTCTTGGACACCATCTTCTCAATCAGCTTTTGGAACAGCCATCGATCACGAAGATTATCTGCGTCGCAGTCCGTCGGCTTTCAGAACGACTTGAGAAGGGACGATTGCCACCTGCTTCCGACCGCATTGTCTACTACGAGGGTGACCTACAGCTTCCCCGCTTTGGCCCCACAGAAGATCAAGAGACTTCAATCTTTTGGGAGGTTGACGCCGTGATCCACAACGGCTCCGACACATCCCATCTCAAGTACTACTCAGCTGTCAAGCAGACCAACGTCGAGTCCACCCGCTACTTGGTACGCAAGTGTCTGCCCCGCATGATTCCTATCCACTACGTTTCTTCTGTTGGAGTATGCTTGCTGTACGGTCAAGACGAATTCCCTGAGGTTTCTGCCACAGCAAGCGGGATCAAGCCTTCGCCGGATGGCACCCACGGCTACATGTGTGGTAAATGGGTATGCGAAGGTCTTCTCGAGAAAGTCAACGCCTTGTATGGTCTCGAGGTATGGATCCAGCGGCCTTCGACCATCATCCGCGCCGGAGATGACGCCAGTGTCGCGGAGGCAGAGTTCGACTGGGTCAACGCTCTGCTTCACTATTCCCATCGCATCCAAGCCGTGCCTAAGACAAACTACAACAAGGGAACTTTTGACCTCGTCCGTGTTGAGAGTGTCTGTTCTGACATTATCCGGGAGCTGCTCCGTGCTGAGCCCAGACAAGACAGTGGGGTCTCGTACTTCAACAATGTGGGCGATGTTGTAATTCCCATGGACAAAATGCACGAGATTGGGAAGCACAATGGTATTGAGGTATCGTATGCGGTCTTGTCGATGGAGGAGTGGGCTCGGAGAGCTATTGATGCAGGACTGCATCCCGCCGTTGCGGCACTGATTGAGACGTTTGATGAGCCTGGAGAAGCACACTACCCTAGACTTCTGAAGACTAGGGAGTAAGGGCTTGGTGCAAGAAGAGCTTGGAGATCGGTGGCAGGTTCATGCACATGTATCAGCTGAAAGTAGCATGTTTCATCATACACTATTTGTTGAGCATCAGATTTGTTTTCCTCGAATTTGAGTATCTTAGATCACCTCTGCGAAGATGATCACGACTGCCTCGCCATCACAGAGAACAGGATACGAAGTCTCATTCAACTGAGTTAACAAATGTTCATTGTGAAGATTGATCGTCTAATTTTGCGCTCATGTGTCTAGTATCCGCTTGACATTAATAATAGCTTCCTTCAGTGATGCCAATGATGCCGCAAAATATGTTCTATTCTCCGCACCCGCTGCCTCATCCATGCCCTCAAAGCAATTCAAAATAATCGACAGCGACGCTTGATCTATACCACCATGCAGTAGACCATCAGGATATTCGTCTTGTTTACCCGAGACCCTCAGCTCGAGAGGGAGGCCAAGTGTTTTCTCAATGGTCTCAAACTGATGCTCGATGGTTTGAACAAGTATCTTCGTCTGCAGTGTCCCTTGTTGGACAACAAAACCGCCAAGCTGAAGCCCTGGTAGAGTTTGGGGATCCCTGGTTGCGGCGGATTGGGATGTCGAGGTTGGACCCTTTTTGAGTTGATCGTAGAGATCGAGCAGCAAGCTGTCGAAGATGGCTATGATGCGAGCATAGCACGCTAGCAGGTTGAGAATGCATGTAAAACTTGGCGAAGGAAAGGGATCCCCTTGCCCAGCCATGTCGCTTCGTCTGGTGTTACATTGGAAAATGATGAGGAACTCAGACGTGCTGCAGAGGGCATTGCCGAAAGCGTTTGGGTCGGCCTGTCGGTTGGGGGAAATGTGGCTGGTCTCGCCGGTGACTGGTTGATTCCCCTCATAGGGATGTTGTTCTGACTTCTTGCACACCTCCATTTGTTTACACAAGTCAACGCTGAGCTGCGACAGTCGAAGGTCGCATTGAGCCCAGGATAGGGTCTCAGGCCCCTTGCGAAGGTTTTTGGGCTCTTCTATAGTAGTAGGAGACTCAAGGGCGGCTATCAAATCGCCTTCCTCGCTATGCGACAGAGGTGGATCATGGATTTGACCATCGCCAATATCCATATGATAGTCTAGATCAATTGGCTGTGGAAGGGACAGCAGCGCTTCCGACTCCACGTACGAACTAGCGAGGTCGTCCAAGTCGAATTGGTGGTTGGCGAGTGAGTGTAAGTCATCAATGTCTTTCGGCAACAGCCTACCAAAGTACGAGCCTCTCGGACTCGGGTCCAGTGACGTGCCGGACCTTGTCTCGGCGGTGGACTGAGACCCGGAGGATCCAGGCGGCGATGGATCGGTCGGTTGATACCTTATCCCACCGGAGCGGGCCGTCTTAGAAATGCTGCTCCGTCTTTCCAAAACGTCATGACAAGAACGTCCTAGAGGCTGTGTGAAGCCGGTGACGCAAGGAACTCCCGCTCGAATGCATCGATCGGAGTGTTGTGTATCATCAACTCGGACTGGACAGCGTAGTTTCTGTTTTCGGCATCGGTCGCAAGCGGAGCGCTTTTGAGTTGAAAAGAAGGAAGCGGACGGGTTCGTTGGGGCCATGGATTCTATTCAACTTCTGCCAAAGTTAGCCTGAGACTCGGTGAAGCTGCCCTGCATCAGTTGGTTTAAATCACACTGCATTGTTGACGTACAAATTGAGAACTTCCAACAAACCAACCATGGAGATTATTCCGAGCCTCAAAGAGGAAACTGGACCCTGATCTACGTTATAAAAATACACTTGGTTGGCAGACCGTTTCCATCCGTACTCCGTTCACTACCCGAGCAGAGCAACTCGGCAAGATAGCCGTTGTGGGGGCTCTGGGGTCGCTGTGGCAGAGGCCGCTGAAGGAGCGGTGTGTAAGCGAGCTGCGCCATTCATCGAGTCTTTGCTACCGTGGCATCTACAGGCGGGTGGCCAGGCTGTTGAAACTGTTCCACGTAGGATCTGATGGGTCTGCTGCAACAGTACGGCGGGTTTCTCCAGATTGATTTTGTGAATGCAAGAGGCTCATGGTAATGCGGACAAGTATAAGTCCACAACTAGATGGGCACTCATGGTTAACCTTGTTCTCTCGGCCCCTCATCTGCGTCTGATCGTCTTCAAACTTCGAGAAACCGGGAAGGATTGTGGTAAACAGCGCATTTCAGAATCCCATGCTCGCAGACGCCGTTGCATAGAGGTCTCAACGCCAAGTCAAGGCCTGAAAAGCACTGAACAGTTGGCAAAGGGCCCAGTTTCCAGGCCCCATCTCGCCTGTCTGTGGGCAGGGAACATCCCCCGCTCAATGTGACGATGCGCTGAAGATAAGGTTTAGGCCCATTTTGACGGCAACGAGACGACCCGTGTGAGGCGACTTGACCCAATAAGCGCCAGAAGGGATATAAGCTGAGTTTGCCATGGAAACTTTAAGCAACGCCATGAGTAGCCAGCTTCCGCTAACTAAGCGGAAAGTTGCGGGGCGGCTGGCCCTGGCCGCCGTAGGCGCCGAAGCCGCCGACTGCTCGGTTTCGGATTTCAGGAATGAGAGATCTGATTGTCCGTGAAGTCCGTCTTAGCCCCGAGGTCGTATGCATAATTGCTGTCCCTCCGACGTTATCTCTTCTCTCAGGGTGGTCTGCAGCTTCTCTTGAGTCTTCATCGCGGCCATGGCTTCAGTCAAGCCAATCATTGGCGGGGGCCTTTTCTTATCCAAAGACAACTGGACTCTTGCCGCCCTCAAATCATGTCTTGAAGATCTACGTGAGAGAGGTGTGACTGAGATAGACGTCGCACAAGGTTACGGTGACAGCGAAGGGCTCCTCGGTGAAGCTCGAGCAGGAGAAAGCTTCAACATCGCCACGAAGATCCCCGGTATCATGGACCCTGGTTCTTTACGCAAAGATCAAGTAATTCAGCGAACTCAGACATCATTGGAGAAGCTCAATATCAAGCAAATCGGCATTCTTTACCTCCACTCCCCTGATCCTACTATTCTCATCGAGGAGACTCTCTCAGGCATCCAACAACTTTTCGAAGATGGAGCGTTTAGGCGCTTCGGCGTTTCAAACCACACTGCGGAAGAGGTGCAAAGAATTTACGACCATCAAAAGTCCAGAGGCTGGGTTCTTCCAAGCGTCTACCAGGGGAACTATAATCCCTTGACCCGGGATTCTGAGCAGAACTTGTTTCCAACATTGCGCAAGCTTGGAATCTCCTTCTATGCTTACAGTCCTACTGCTGGAGGCTTCTTGGCAAAGACGAAGCAACAGATCGTGGATGGGGCTGGCCGATTTGGGAAAGAGGGAGGCGCTCAGGGTTTCTTTTACAACGAGATGTACAACAAGCCGTCGATGCTGGATGCGTTGACAGCTTGGCATGAGATTGCTCAGGACGCGGGTGTCTCGGGATATGATCTAGCCAGTCGATGGGTGGCTTTCAGTTCTGCCCTAGACCCAGCACATGAAGACGGCATCGTGATGGGCGCAAGCAGTGTACCTCAGCTGGGTGATAACCTCGCCGGCCTGGAGAAAGGACCCCTGCCTGCGGCAATTGTTAGCCGTATTGACACAATTTGGGATAAGGTATCCCATGAGGCACCTGTAGTCGATATTCCTTTTATCACGAGTACAGGCATGAAGTATGCAAGCCAAATTGCGGCAAAGTAGATGTTGCATAGTCTTTCGCCTACTTCATCTGAAAACCACTTTAATAAGAAAGGCCCCGTGACTCTCTCAGAGAGTCTTGTGTTCAGCAAGCAGCTCCACAAACTGCCCAATTTTGCGTTTCCGTGTCTCTGGTCTCTTCGTCGTCTCAATCCTCCAGAGAAATGAGTATCTTTGCGTCTTTTTGAGTGCATCAAAGAATTGTCTAGCTTTAGCGTTTTCTTCCAACGCCGTCTGAAAATCCAGTGGTACCTCCATCACGCTGGCCGAAGAGTACGCCCTGTCCCAGCGACCGTCTGCTTTTGCCGCATCGATCTCGACCTGTCCTGACTGTTGCATACGGCCAGTCTCGATCAACTTGGCTACCTTTTCCACGTTTCTCTTGGACCACAGACTTTTCTTTCGACGAGGCGTAAACCTCTGGACAAAGTGCCTTTCATCACAAGACTTGCGTTGGCCGTCGATCCACCCGAAGCATAGCGCGATGTCGAGCGCCTCGTCATAGGTCACTGTCGGGATATTCGAGTTCTTCTTGGCAATTTGAACCCATAAGCCAGATGAGGTGGCATGGTTTTCTGCCAGCCATGTTTCCCATTTGGGTTGGTTTTCGAAGGGCAAGGTTGGGATAGAGGCTGGAGTCGATGAGATCATGGACCTGGGTGGACCGGGAGATGATTGATGCCCGTCTTCACTTTGTTTCTTCGTGTACGATCTTGTTTGTCTGCTCATATTGACGCTGTATATGGACATGAACTGGATGGCGCGTGTTGGTCGGACGACGGCGTAACCATGAGATAATGTCAACTGGGGCGATAGCTGCAGGCATAAGAAACGGACCATGAGAAGAAGCACAGGCCTTTTGAAGAAACAATCAGCACAAAATTTCGTTTCGAATATAGCGAGAGAGTCCCCCGGACGAGCTGGCCCGACAACGGTAGATGCCAGACGGTGAATCAGATTGATGTTGTTGATGGTACAAAGTCAAGATCGCTAGGCAACCGCGGGAGCTCTCCCGGGCCGCGTGAAGGATTGCGCTAACAGTCCCAATGCGGGGCGCTTCGTCCGTCCGTTCCCGGGGTTCCGTACCCGCTAGTCGAGAGCTCGATGTTTCTAAATTTAGCGGCATCATCGTGACAGACCTCTACGACCAACAACCCTCGCCTGGCATCATTGCTGCCCTGGTCGCTCAAGCTGTGATCGGATTTGTATATTTCCACAGTGTTCAGGTCCACTTTTGGACAGAATCTGCGGCCCCAGTCTCCTGTGAGTCAACGTTGATGCGATATTGCTTGATATTGACGACGTGGACGATAGGACTAAGAGAATTATTAAGATAAAACAAAATATTAGGCCTACTATAAGTAGTCATCCGCCTGGTTAATCAGATATGTCCGCCCGGATAGCAAAAGTCTCTAGCATTGACTTAGTTATGTGCATTACTACAAAGCTTCCTCGAATCGTTCCGATATGGCGGATTTGACCCTGCATTAGGACCAGGACCGTGAATTAAGCTCTCATTCGGGGTCTATGCTACCATAGAGGAGAAAGCTCATCCATGGATACATGAAGTGATGAGAACAGTGTCCGGTATAGGATGACGAACAGCGGAGATCCTGACACGACCGACAACTACAGTCTTCTCCAGGACGTCTACCGACGACTTGAGGTGAACTGAACTCGGTTTGGAATGTGATGGCTTTGGCAATCGGTGTACACATGCAAATACACTACTTCACCTTCGCTCGAAGTAGGCAGTCACGTATTACTCCGGGGAGGACGACGTCAAAAGTGCGTAAAGCAACATAGGTAGTGCGTGAGCTTGGGATGAGAACACTGAGCGGTCCTGGGTAGGTATCCACCAGCAAATTACCATGTCAACTGGATAGGAATGTCACACGTGCACATGTCGCTTGATTACTTGAATAGAAACGGGTTTCTGAAGTTCAGATGCCTTAATTAACGAACAATAAGTCCAGGCCATCTCAATTTGATCATTATCGACATCTAATCATCATCATGTGAAAGAACTATGCAATAAACAGGTCGACATCCAGGGCCGGCGCGGCGCTCTTGACGAACTCAGCATCGCGCCCGCCGTCCGGATTGTCGGGGGGAATATCATGCGAAGTAGGGAACCCTGCTGTTGACGGGCCCTCCACATACGCCTTCGCTGTGTCAAAAATCAAAATGCAAACAATCTCATCCCCACAGAATGTCATCCACTCAAATCGCCTGGGGCTCCTCCACCGGCTGGGCCGCGTCGATCTCGCGGGGCTCGTTGACGGCATCGACCTTGTCGGCAACCTGGATCTCGGCAACATCCTTGGAAGCGACAACCTCGGGGACCTCCTCGACAACTTGAGGCACATCGATAGTCTCGACCTTCTCGACGTCCTCGACAAGTTCCACCTTCTCGGCGTCCTGGACCTCCTCGGCGACCTCGATCTTCTCAACATTCTGGACTTCCTCGACGTTCTCAGTGTTTTCAATCTTTTGAACGTCTTCGACCTTCTCATCCTCCACGGCCTTCTCAGCATCCTCGACCTTCACATCATCAACATTCTCGACATCCTCAGTCTCCTTGACGCTCTCGGTCTGGGGCTCCTCGACCTTGGTGGGCTCCTCAACCTTGGGCTCCTCAACCTGAGGCTCCTCGACCTTGGTCTCCTTAGCTTGGGGCTCCTCGATCTTGGGCTCTTCGACCTGAGGCTCCTCAACCTTGATGTCAGCGACCTTCTCGGCATCTCCAGTCTTCTCGACGTCCTCAGCATTCTCGACGTCCTTGGGCTCTTCAGCGGCCTGAGGCATGTCGACGCTTGCCTGCTTGTCCTTCTTGCCGATTGACACAAAGCTGGTGGTGACCTTTTGCAGGGCAGGCCTCTCTTCAGCTTCCTCATCCCCCTTACGCCCGGCAACAAGCTCCATCTTCTCACGGAACGTGTCGTCATAGTGCGAGAAAACGGATGAAGCGCGGTGGCTGTCCAGTGACGACCGGCTCGTGGCCGCGCCTCCATACGAGGAGAAGGTTGTGTCCGCAACCGACGAATTGCGACTCCTGGTCGAGTTCGAGCGGGTGAGCGGTGCCAGCTGCTGCTGCTGCTGCTTCTGCTCGAACCTGGCCAGCTTATCTGCCACACTGCCCTGCACACTCTTGAGTACGGGGATATCGCCATTGATCGACGACTTCTTCTTGCCCTCCTCGAGCTCCTTGATCCAAGCCAGGCGATCCGTAGCGAGGCGTGGCGAGATGCGTCGGTTACCCAGACCGTTACGCCACGGTGCGGACGCAGATGGTGGTGCAGAGGGCGTTGAGCTGCCTGACGGCACTGATGTCGGCGCCGGTTGCCAGGACCTTCTCCGATCTGATCGGATGGTCTCAGCAGGAACGGAAGTCGGCGCCGCGCCCAGCGAGGACATCCCTGTCGGGGTCGAGTAGCGCTTTTCAGCGATCTCTGAGGCGATGTCGGCATTGAGGCGGGGCCTGGACATTGGCGGCATGTTGATGGCGGCAGGGCCCGACGGCACGAATGCGGCGCGCCGGGGCTCGCGAAGCTGTATCCTACCGGGCTGTTTTGAGTCCGAAGCCTTGTTGGCTTGTAGGCGGTTAGATGCAGCTGCGCGCGGCTTCTCTGGAGGCGGCCATGGCTTCGCGGTGTGAGGTACTGAGTGAGTGAGGTTGATAACGGTGACGTTGGTAACAGGGTCTGACGTTTGAGCCGTCTGCGATGTGATGGTGCTAGAGCGACGGTCCTCAGCCCGGGTGGATTTCTTCAAGGCATCGATGAGTGATGGTGATGACTTGTTGAGTGAGTAATTGTTGGCTGGTGAGGGCTCAGTGAGAGGGGTCCTTTTTGCGGAGAACATGTCCGCAATTGGGGTCATGGATGAGGTCGTCGGTGGAGGCTGTTGTTGCTCCGGTTTCTTCTGTGGCGGCGGCGGCATCGGAACATCGCGGAAAGCCTCGAGCGAGGTCAAGTCGATCTCGAGACTTGAAGTCCCGAAGGCTTGTACCTCAACTCGCGGGAGGGCCTTTTGGCTCTCATCCAGCGATGGTCGCTGGCTTCGCTCTCCGATGAGCGACAGTGTTGACTTCTTGGCCAGGCCGCGGCCTCGCTTCACGAAGCCGGACAGCTTCTCCCTGACGGAGGGAAGCCGTCGCGGGCCAGCCCATTCGCCGGAATCGCGTTTGGTCGCCATGTTGCCTCGATGGAGAGTGCTCTGAGGCTCTTGTCCCCTTTTCGTGGTTTGGACAGTCAGTGTGCGTGAAGTCAGTCTGATGTGGCCTCGAGATCCAGATGAAGGGAAATGGCAGTGGAGATCACGTGAAGTAAACAAAATTGGCCTGGAAATCGCATTGATGCAGGGGCCATATTACCACTCTAATTCCACAGGTTCGTTTCACGGCAACAGCCCCTGACCGGGGTGTCGACTGGAGGAATGGAATCGAGTGGGAACGGTTCGCCCGGGAGCGCCGGCCGCTGCCGGCTGCCGGTAAATAAATAAATGGCCGATCAATGAACACATTCCAGTTGTAGGTACGTGTAGCTCCGCTGGGGGGACATGGACAGCCCGTAACCCATGGATATGCCTCGCATCGCTGCTATGGAAATGACTTGTCCGGCTCACGTGTCTCAATCGGGCGCCCCTTTTACACAACTCGCTCGCGCAATCCGATCTTGTCTTGCATGTTGGAGGAAATGCCTTTTTATACTTCTCGCCGTATTATTAGCTGTCATTGTCTGTTAATGCATGTCATCCATGTACTAGTATGTATGACATCCATGTATGACAGACATACATAGCCCGCATGGTGTGGCCCAGCCACTGTGGCTGGTTCACCACAGATAGACCAACTCTTGTTTGTGGCTGATACACAACAAGAACACATCAGTCATGTAGCAATTGGCGTCACACCCGCTTCCAGAATTAGGACCCCGAAACCGAGGGATCGTCCCTACGAAGGTGCACTTGTAGGAAATTCACTTTTTCGTCGGAATGTGCCTTTCTTGAGGCGTATCAAGGCCGCGCTGTTACAGCTCCTGTTGCAATCTGACTGGAAAGGACACTCAGGGGCGGCAACGGCGCCTCCTGAGGGGTCGGAGATGACTCGTGGGGAGCCGATAAAGACCGTCCAATAGATAAGCGTTTCTGGGTGGGTTTCTTCATCATATCGGCCATCACCAACTCCGTGAAATTCTGCAGCCAATCCATATTGTTTTTTCACTCACCAGTGAAACATGCTGTCGATTTAAAATGACATCAACCGAGATCCATCATCCGCGGCGACCAAATAACCATAGGATCCCAATCCCTATGTGCCGGTGTTTTGACATGGGGACTGCATATACGAAAGTAAGCGTATTGACTGGACATTGGTGGGGGGATAAAAGGTCCGAAAGTATCAGGCTCTGAAATGTGAGGCTTTGGTTGGCCCACCTGATATGCAGCGGTATCTGGACGAGTCTCCCACGGGAATCGGAGTCAGGCGGGATGATCGGTCTGGCGCTCGGAAGTTTACTGAAGTGTTGTCTCTTGAAGTACGAGATGCGGGGTCTCTTCAGAGTTCAAGGTGGCAAGCCCAATGCGACTACTGTCTGGAAATTGGGTTGAATCATAATGATAGATAGAAGACGAACTCTCGGCGCCCTTAGGCTTTGGGATTAGATCCCAACTTGCAAGAAAGGCCATCAATTAAGGATTAATTTGGCAGAACGGCTGGCCAGTCTAAGTAGTCGGATGACTTACCCCGCGACTGAGATCAAGCTAACATTTGTTGGGCGGGCAATCAATGAAACAGCATCGAAAATATGTTTAATCCCTGGTCAAGATCCATTGCAGCGACAACATAGAACTTAGTCTTCTAAGCATCTTCTCGGATTACTATTGACGAGATGTGCCACGTGATTATCCTACTCTTATGCCTTCTCGGCTACGTGGTCACCAGAACTCCCATCACCGTCCATCAGCAATCCGTTCGCCACACTCACCAACCCCCGTCAATTATCTCACTGGTTAATTTTGATACTTTATCAACATGAATTTGACTGCCGGTCAGTGTTTAAAATGCCGGAAACATATTGAATATATCCGGGCGGCCGGATGATGTGGGGGGTTATAATGATCGACAGCAGACACGCATACTACCAATCGCTGACTGCACCAACAAATCGTATGACTCTTCAATCAAAGTTCAAGCCATCATTAAATAACAGAACAGATATCATCTCTTTTTCCCGAACGCTAGGGAGGATCCCTCCAACGTAGTGTTGCCGCTGAGCGACCATCTCTGATACGCAGGTAAAAATAGGTCTTCGCATCACGACGCGTCATATGAAGGGAGAGATCCAAAGGGCTGGTGCAGTCATTCCCCCTCATTCCCGAACCCAAGGGCCGGCTGTAACATTGTACGGCGCCCACTTCCTACGAACAATCTTCAGTCCAACAGGCTCTCGATGGGACCGTCCGTCATCGCACACTCCACAACCCGAAAGCTCTGAGAAATGCGAAATGTGCGTAAAGTTCTAAAACAGATGCATTCTGACAAAAATGCTTCTGCAAGATCTTTTATGTCTTGATCCATAAGCATAGGGTAATGGCTTTCCCAAGAAAGCAAGTTCTCCTGCCTACTAGACAGCCAGGTGCACTACTCCTAAGAGTCATGTCCAAATTAACTTTCTCCTCGGAAACACCTCATCCTATGATCATAGACTATTGCAATGTCATCCTAAAAGATTGCAAACGAGGCGACTCGTACGTCAAACCCATACTCAGTGCAATGATGTATATGAAGGCAGATTCGGCGCAGAAAGCTGGTATAATCGATATCTTAGCGTGGCTTGATCGATCAGAACAGAAATGAGAAGCAGTATGCCCATTAACAGTCATCGCAGGCCAGGACGTCATATCAGCGAGCATAATCAGACACTATGAATGCACCAGCAGGGTATAGAATGAATGATATGCCATTGGCTCCAAAATTTTCGCTTTGCTTTCCAACCTATGTACGCGAATTATTACACTGATTCGATCGCCCAAGATTACCATTACAGCTCAAATTCTTAAACACCAGAGTCGTACTGGATCAGGTCAACGCTAGCAACGTAGTTGGACCAGTTGGTGCAGGTCTTGTTCAGCGCGTCACTGTCGTACTCAATCTCGGACTCGCGCTCGATGATTTGGACAGCGAAGCCCTCAGAGGTGTGCCAGGCGATGTGGCAATGGCACAACCAAGCCTAAGAGATACAGTTAGCGCGGAGTCCAGTATGTAAAGTGCGCGAAAAGACTTACTCCAGGGTTGTTAGTTGGGAAAGCAATGACCATGTAACCACTGGCAGGCAACATGGCGACGTCTCTTCTCGGGGCGTTGACAAGGGTCAGACGGTCTGTCTGATCGAGGTCGAAGTTACCGTAGCCAGCGTCCAGAAGCCAGAAGTCATGGCCGTGAAGGTGCATGGGGTGATCCTGCGCGAAGGGGGAGTGGATGACCATGTAGACCCACTCGTTGACCTGAGGGAAGCGGATGGCGTTCTGCTTGGACAGCCAGGTCTCGTTCTTCTGGGAGAGCTGGAGAGCGGTGGGGTACTCCCACTGGGTGTGCATGGAAGTCTTGTTCATGGTCCAAAGCAGGGCGTTGTCTTGAACCATGATATCGACGTTCTCATCGGTTGAGATGTACTCGGAAGAAACGTTGATAGCCAGGTGAGGGATGAGGTTCGAGGACAGCTCGTCAGCGCAGGAGTCATCGTAGCTGTAGGCAGAGGTGGTGGGCTCGGAGGTCGAGGAGTTGGAGTAACGGAGGATACCCTTGACATCATCAACAGCATCAGACTCGGAGCAGGCCTCCTGAGCAATGGCGCGGATCCAGAAGTCGCCGTCGGCCAGGTCCTTGCCCTCGACAATGATGTCGTAACGCTGACCCATGCCGATGCTGAGCTGGGTGGCGTTGTAAGGAACGATAGGGACAAAGTCGTTGGCAATGACCTCCATGGTGTGGTTGTCAATCATGAATCGGAAGTGGTTGTCGGCGGCAGCGTTGACAAGACGGAGGCGGTACTTCTTGCCAGCCTCAAAGACGGTCTCGAAGCGGGAACCCATAGTGTCGTTGTAGGTGTTGGTTCCGTTGATGAGACCGTTGACTGCAGTCGGCGGGCCACCGGTTGCAGCGTGGGAAACGAGCTCATCAGCAGTTTGCTGAGATTGGTTAGTTGATGCTATTGAACAGAGCTCGACGCCATTATTCACTTACATGGTACCAGTCGTTTAGGAAGAGATGGCCGAGATCGACATCGTAGTTAGCAGTGGCGGGGCCGTTGATAGTGATACCGCCAAAGACACCGTCCCAAGCCTGAACGTAGAAGTGAGAGTGGTACCAGCCGGTGCCATACTCAACAGCGCGCCACTTGTAGGTGTAGGTGTCTCCGGGGGCGATGGGGCATTGGGTGATGCTGGGAACGCCATCCATCTGGTCGGTGTAGTTTTGACGGATGCCGTGGAAGTGAAGACCAGTTCCATTGGTTTGGAGGGAGTTGGTCAGGTGAACGACTTTTCGCAAACGTAATTAGCCTCCGTGAATTACAAGTGATTTGCTACTAGCTTTTACTTACTGACGGTGTCACCCCAGTCGGCGATGATGGTGGGTCCGGGGAAGGATCCGTTGATCAACTGCACGGGCATCTCGTAGCCATCAGGGGAAGCAGTGGTGTTCTCAATGTTGAACCAGTATTCTCTGACAACACCCGTGTCGGGAACATTCTCGTAGTAGTTGGTCGTCAGATCGTAGCCCGGAAGCTAGCACTGGCGACTGGTGGGGCTGTTGACACAAGTGCTGTCATCACCAGACGAGGCCGCACCGCTGGCCGAGGTCTGGCCACCGGTGGTAGTCTCACTGGCTGTTGAAGTTTGACCTCCGGTTGTAGTTTGGCCACCGGTTGTGGGTTGACCTCCGTTGGTAGTCTGGCCGTCGGTAGAGGTCTGGGGCAAAGTTGCGGCAACAGGGGCAGTCTCGGCTTGAGACACCGCGTTTCCTTTGCTTCCACAGTCACGACGGGCGACATGGTGAAGCTCAGAGGGAGCAGCGGCAACGCCAGCAATGGCGGCAACTGCCCAGGTAGCGAGTGTTTTGGCGGAAACCATTATGGACTACAAACGATTGGAAGTAAGAAACAAAGTTAAAGACAGACTAATGGCGTGGAGCCAAAAACGAATGACAAAGCGTGCCGAAATAAGCAACAGCAAACACAGTAAAGGGCGCATTAACGGTTGATAAGTAAATGCATTTGACGGGCAACCCGATTTCAATCCACCTCGTGATGTAATGGAAACCGCACTTTGCGATGACTTACAACGGCAACTTCCGCCGGAGATCGTTTCTCCTCCCACAACATCGCGGTGAGTTTCCTTGTCTATCAAACGGAATGTGGTGGAAAGATCATGAGGCTGATTTAGTCGGCTACTCTAAAGCCATCGGGAGCGGGAAAATCCCTGTTCACAGTAACACTTTGCGCCCGAACACATAGCGATCTAATCTTACAGGTCCCGCTTAGAGACAATGCCTTGCCATTGTTAGTCTAGAACGGCAAAATTAAGCTGGACAACGGTTAACGGCAGGAAGCTTGTCGACCTTGGCGTATGTTTAAGCCTCAAGCAACCCGGGGGCTTAGGGATTAGAGTGCGTTGACAAGCAAACTTACAGGGGTTACCGGTGTTGCATCCACGGAGGTTCATGGCGAAAGGGAGTTGCGCGTACTTTACACTTGGGACGATCGACACGAAGCATAGCATGCACTATCGCCAGCCCCGAAAGTGGAGGTAGTCCGAAGATGGCTCCAATTATTCAAGGTCAACTCCATTCGTCCAGGATTTAGCACTCTAACCAGGGATTCAAATGCAAGATGTTTCCTTAAAAAGACCTTCCAACGGCTTCTCCCGCGTTTCCAGGCCTGTGCTGTAGGCTAAATGACATGAAAAGCTCCATCTTGCTCGCAACTGCCCCTCACCTGGACTTTTAGCGTCGAATCCACCACGGTTGGTAACATCGTATTGTGGGGGATTCAGTAGGGTTGATAGGCTTTGTGGGTTGATTACCGACGCTTGTTTTTGCATGCAAGTGAGTTGTTGGATAGGTTTAAGTTAAGGTATGTAATGGCTCTGCATCCGGTCTGGAAGGAGTCGGTTTGTTTCGGTCAACGGCCACTACCCTCGTTTGCCATTGCTTTCCAGTCGTTCATTCAGTCGTTATCGCGCGCCAATAATCACGATGTATCTTTCCAAGACCGCAGTCTTTGGTCTGTTGCAGGCCGGTCTCACCTGTGCCGCTGCCATTTCCTCCACTATTGAGAAGAGAAGGCTGAGACTAATGCCACCTTGGTTGCGTACGGCACTAACTCTTCGTCCTGGCCTATCGCCTATGGAATTGATGATGGTAAGCACTGCATGCGCATAGTCATCTAGTTTGGGACGGTTCCATTGCTAACAACCGATTTCCAGGATACCTTTACATCACTCAAACTCCTGACAACTCATCCGCCAACCTTGAGCCCATGCTTTGGAACCTCCCTTCCATCACCGGCCAGAACTGGATGGTCAACGGAACTTTCGTCAACGGCACTTCTGCTGGATACCTCACTATCACCGACAGCGAGGACCGTGCCATGGGTCTGACCTCTGAGGTTCCTGTTGTTAGCGTCGGCCAGAGCACCTACGGTTGGGCGCTGTTCGCTACCCAGCTTGTCTACAACAACAACTCGGAGCTTCAGGCTCAGTTCTGGGCCAAGCCAACCGACACCCAAGATATCTATCTTTTGTTCTGGAACGATGATCAGACTGTTTCTGAGGGTAGCTTCCCCGTGGTGGTTAAGGGTGTGGAGGACTCTTAAGTCAGAAAGTTCACAGAAAATATTCTTCACGGGTTAATGGGGACCTTTCTCTTCCGGATTCGATAAGGAAGAATTTCTGGGGCTTTAGGAGAGATACAGAAGTTAATGGTACTTCGCACTAATTCAGATTGCATCTTGCCACGCACGGTGTAACCCTTTGCCATTTTTGCATAGCGCAAATGTACCTGGATGAATATTTTGCTTACAAGTGCGCTGGTCCAATTTCTGTGTCCGAACTTTCCCACGTTGTCCGCGAACTGTAAACAGCAGGGTTGCGCACCTTGGCTATAGATAAATGCCCTCTGCACAGAATCAAGACGTTATGTGAGGGCGTTTGTAGCTCTGCTTCGGCTGTAGGCCTTGCGGTACCATGGCCCTGCACGACACGAAGTCTACCTCAATTTTCCCCACCTGCTGCCTGAATATTCGGAGACTCTCAAGGCAACCATGCGCACCAGCCTGGTTCGAGTCTCATAAAAGTAAGGTTCTTACCAGAAGGGTCAGTGATGTGAAGCCAATCAGCGTCAATATTGAATCCAATGTATCACCTTGTGGTAAGGAGCTGGGTAACCGTTGTGCTGCTGAACCCTTCAATCGGACCCAAGGACCATACACCGAGGACCATTGGAGATGAACTCACCCATACTTAAATCGCCTCTCCAGCCCCAACTCTTCTCAACCTCTTTTCAATCCTTTCATCTCCATCCCATTCGTCTTCATCCCAAAACCAACATCACAGATCCCATTGCTACACAATTTCGAGTGTGCTACGAGAGTAACTTCTTTTCCTGTGGACTCACTTACCACTTGCTACTTTTCCTGTTAGTGTCACCCCCAATGTTATCATTGTCTACCAATCTTATTGTCGTCTTCGTTGTCGTCGTTTCTAGATAACGACCTTGGCCTCACTTAAGACAAAGATTTGAGGTTTGATCATGCTGAAAATATAGCAGCGCTAACGCAGGAAAATTAGACCATCTCGTTTCAAAATGCCTGCCGCGGTCACTCTTCGGGCGCTTGCTAAGCAGGTGAAGGCCTCCATTTCTGCCGCAGATCTGGCTGCTGGCACATTTGCTATCGGTGGAAATATTCCTATCGAGCAGCCGCAGAGAGATCCTAGCCCTGAAAGCACCGGTAAGAAGGCAAAGAAGAGCGAGGAGAACAAGGCCTCGTCAGCTCCTGTTATCCTTCGATGGGACAACCCAGAGGAGCACCCCGGACCCCACCGAGTTTCTTTCCCTGTCACATCCGACGAGGACACTTCGGCGTTCGAGCATCTTCTCAAAGTTTCTGAGAAGGCGACATTCGGGTTGAACGGTAGACACGAGTTCGATGAGACGTATCGCAAGGCGCAGAAGCTTGGTGCTGATGACTTCTGCACCAGCTTCTGCCCGTATGAAACTGGTCTCATTGATGCTGTCTGCCAGGTTCTCCTCCCTAGCTTCGACACAACCGAGACCAAGCGGTCAATTCGCGCTGAGCTGTATAGCATAAATGTGAGTGGTTTCAGTTGTTTTTCCTTTTCTTTCATAAACCTCACCGTTTTCGTTATTTCTCTGCACTTGTCAGTGTCATCACAGACTTCCTCACTATCCACATCACCCGTGACCATCATCGGCCGTACCCCTTGTCGCTGTAGCCCTCAACGTCCTTACCTCTTATCATCCCCATCCTTCGTCATACCTATCCTTCGCCGTCTCTCATTTACATTTACCCGCATGATAATATGGTTATTATTTCTCTGACTGATTCAACCACAGATCTACTCCGGACCTTCGGGAAAGTTCAAAGCGCACGTCGACACTCCTCGATCCAGCTACCAGATCGGCTCACTTGTTGTGTGCCTTCCCATGAAGCACGAGGGAGGTGAGCTCGCCGTGAGACACGGCGAGATAACCCATTCCTTTGACTGGGCCGAGAAGTCTGAAGAGAGTTCGATCCAGTGGGCAGCATTTTACAGCGATTGTGAGCATGAGGTGTTCGAGGTCAAGTCTGGCCATAGGGTCACGCTCACATACAATCTGTATGCTACTGCTGGAAGCGGAGCCCTCGCTAGCCAATCATCTGCTTTCACCCCTACCATGCTGCCACTCTACCACGAAATCAAAGCCATGGTGACTTCCACGAAGTTTCAGGCCAAAAGCAGACTTCTTGGCGTCTATAGCACATACGCTTATCCCCACACTGAGAAGGAGCACGGCCTTCCATTCTGCCTCAAGGGAATCGACATGGTGCTGTACGAAATTTTCAAGAGCTTGGGTCTGAAAGTCCATTTGTGTGCTGTTCTCGAAAACCCCATGAACGAACGAAGTCGCCGGCCACTGGACGATGGGAATTTCTCCGACGGAGCTGCAGATACTGACCCCGCCAAGAAAAGAAACAAGGCAAAGAAGAGATCGAAAAGCGGTGATTGGTCAGAGACCGACTCCGACGACGACAACAACAAAACCTACGACCCCCAAAGAGTCATCGGAGTTGTCAGTAAAAGGTATTCTACAGAAATGATCGAAAACACCAACGATGTCAAGGAAGTCTTTGAGAGGGCCCTCGATATCAAGAAACTCAGATTCAACACGAACAACATTGTCTGGTTGAACAAGAATAACGGCGAGTCGAAGCTTCAGGTCTCCTACATAGCCGTAAGTTGACTCATTGATCATCCCAAGACTTAAGCTAACATGAAATTTTAATTAGTACGGCAACGAGCCGTGGACCGAGGAGAAATACTCCTACTTTGCGATGGTCGTTCAGGCCCCTAAGAAGGCGAATGCTGGCGACAGCGAGCCAGCTCAGAAGCGGGAACGAGAGGAATGATAGGGCCGTTCATTGCACCGAAAAGCAGCCAAATGCTTCTTTTCGGAGGCTTGCAATCGTTGTTGTCGTCGGTGGTCATCGTCGACTTTGTTGGTGTCGTCGCGGTTCGTTGTCTCTAGGTACTTCGTTGGCCGACACTTTCGTACTTAGTCGTCTGCAGCACAGGTGTAACTCACATTTGTGAGCACACAGCTCTTTTTATATCAAATAGTACAGTAGACAGTAAAGCAATGAGTATCACAGTCTGGATACCTTAACAAAGCCCAATAGTTTGAAAGAGACGAGTAGACTGCCTCAAATTTTCTTTTCACCCTAAGTCAAGGGTTTCATGCGGTAGATGTCAGGTGTATTCAGAAATATGTCTTTACAAAACATACATCATCAAAGAGTATACATCCAGCCTTCCATACCCTCATTCTGCCGATGACCTGCCTTGGCAGCTTTATTGCATCGCCAAAGGTGAATGTCCATGATGATGATCATCAGAATACTTACCATGGAAATGGCGAAGGTTGTCCAAATGCCGGTCTTGATGTAGCAAAGTCAGCAACCTTAAATGCTCTGGAGATGTCACGTTATAGTTTTTACTTACCGTATAATGGGGACTCTCCTTTGCCATGAATGCTGTACTCGCAATAATCCCACCAACGCCACCACCGATGAGACAAGTAGCTGAAGCAACTGCACGCTTTGAGTGGGACGTGATATTGTTTGCTTGAAAGGTGAGCACGCCAGGAACGCAAAACTGCAAGAATCCAATACCTAGAGAAAAGGTTAGACACCACATCACACATCAGGTAAAGATCAATTACCAAGAAAAGCTCCGAAGTATCGAGCACCGTTTGCCTTCCCATAGACAGTAATCAACATGCCAACAGCCGTCAGAGCTTGATGCACTGCAATGATTGGGCCGCGCATCTTGTACCGATCGCCGAGCCAGCCCGAAATATAGGCCATGATGGCAGCTAGGACGTACGGCGGGGCAGATAGCAGCTGAGCCTGGGTGCTGCTGAAGCCCATGCCGTTGCGGAGAATGATGGGTAGAAAGTAGGAGTAAGCATAACCGGGCAATGTCGATGCCATGAGATTGAACGCCCAAAAGTATAACCGCCAGTCCTTGAGATGGTGCAATATCTTTGCCCGTCAAATATCCTCCTCGGCATCTCCCCGGTCCTGGTTGATGCGGGCGATGATGAACTCTTGTTCAGCTGGCTTCAAGAACTTTCCAGCTTGCGTGGGGAAGTCGATGATGATGAACCGGCCGATGGCGCAGATGGCGACGGTGATGGCACCCTCGATGATGAAGATCCCTGATGAAATCTGTCAGCATTATCCTCGGAACATCGCAGAGGACTGGGACACTGACAGCTCCATCCGTTGAGTCCCCCCTTGCCCTTCAAAAGAGTCAAGACATATGCGAAAATGGCAGAAAAGCCACCCGTGATGACTGATAGAATCCAGAATCCAGACAGTCTCTTTCCAACTTCAAAACGGGTGTACCAGCAGGTGATGAGATAGGTGCATCCCGGAAGAAAACCAGCTTCTAGTACTCCTAGCAAAGCACGGCAGAGAGCCATCATACCCCAGCTCTTGGTGAAGCCCATGCCGATAAGCACAGCACCAAATCCAACGCCAAGGAAGGATAGCCAATTTGCTGGACCAGCTTTCGGGAGGACAAGGTTCTACATCAATCGTCAATGAGGATCGGCTGGGCTTGACTGGGTCGTGACATACGCTTGGGATCTCAAAGATGCTGTTAGGGGGATATCAGTACAAGTCTTGCATACAGTTTTCAACACCGGGACATGAATCTGACGCGGTGACTCACATGTATGCAACAAAGAAGACCATGACGATAACTGTGTATCGGTTTCCCACGGCCAGCCCTAGATCCTCCTGCATGCCCGCAACGAGTGCTAGACCAAGATTTGTTCGGTCAATGAGCGAGATCGAGTACATGATACCTAGGATCGGGAGAAGCCGTAGGTCGACTCGCCGGCTGGCCCAATGTTAGCATGTTCCGCAAGACTAAACAGCTGTAGCGTAGCGACTCACATGGTTTCCTTCTGCTCCTCAGGGCTTAGACCGCAAAAAGCACCGACATCTTGGCCTTTGATGTTCTCAACATGGGCTGGATCATGGATCTTTTCGTCAATGCCGTAAGTGCCGGATTCCTCTCGCCGCAGGTCGTGGGATGCCTCACGATGGTCCATGGTAAGACTTGGTGAATTTCGAATTACGACACACTGGACTTCGCCGTGTTGCTACAATCCCATTAAACTGCACTTTTTGAAAAGCGCCGATCCCTCTCTTCTTAAATACCCGCAGGGATAGCCATGGGCCATATGCGCCAAGTCCATCATCTCCAATCAAGAAACCATCATGACATGTTCTCAACAACACACAACAGGCCTAAGACCAAAGCAGCCGCCAAATAAGCGACCATCCATTCCCAATCCCCCGGTGATGTTGCGCCAGGAGGCAAACCGGCATGCGGGGTAATCCGGGGTACTGCGGGGAGAGGAGTCCCTTTTCCCAGCCCCGAACCCGGCGACCAGGACCTTCGCGTGGCTCTCCCAAGAAGACGACGAATTGTTGAACGCCCGTGGCGGGAGTGGAGCCCGGACAACGCCACTGAGTCAGGGCGCAAGAGTCAGAGTCGTCGACTCTGGCGCCATGTGTCAGTAGCCCGGCGCCCCCAACTCCAGTCCTTTCCCCTCGCAACGTGGGACATCCATCAAGCCGCACTGCTTGGTATTGCTCTAATTACGCTAAGGCGACGCGGGCCAAGAGTTCGCGAACCTCCTACTCGGTAAAGCAGACCCGGAGAATTGGCTGGCCAATTATGAAGGCTATGTGGAAGACGTCCAGATCGTGGGGTTGTGTCTTGAAGGGGTTGGCGTGGAGAGCTGCGTCACGAGCAGAGTTCTCCGCGTGTTTCGACGACCCTTTGGATTGCCATGAAGTATCAATCGGAACCATCTCGGATATGCAGCATGGCGCTGTCAACGTGCATGGTAAGCTCCCCCGCAATGTCACCAAACTCCACATCGTCAGTTGTTGTGGGCATCTCCCCATGGGGCACTATGATCTAGATAGAAATCGCTGCGTTTAAATATGCCCCAGAAGAGCAAAGTAAGATCATTGATTCGGAAGGGCGCGCTTTCTCATTGTTTCGTATTCCATACGAGTTGACATAATGCTTCTGTGCTTCATCCTGACCGTGTTAGGCCAGACGGTACTTGGTGCCCCGGCAGTCGACCACGACTCCCGCCCAAAGCTCGCCTGCAACAAGGTCACGATACCACAGCTTGACGGTTTGACGGTGACCTCAGCTCAGAGCGTGGAAGTTCACAACTACACTCTCCCGTCCAATCCATCTGGGTCACAGGCCAGCTTTTGCAACTACACTCTCACACTCAACCATGACGGTGCGAACGATGTGGTCTTCGTCAGCATTTGGCTCCCACTCGACAACTGGAACGGTCGCTTCCTCGCAACTGGTGGAGGAGGTCTTGCTGCTGGCACTTTCGCATCGGCCATGACAGATCCGGTGTCCCAAGGCTACGCCGCCGGCTCGACTGATGCGGGTTTGACCCTGAATCACACGATCGATCCTAACTCTGGAGAATGGGCGTTGAACCCCGACCGCAGCATCAACACCGCCCTCATTGAGAACTTTGCGACTCGGTCCATTCATGAGATGACTCTCATAGGCAAGGCAGCCGTCAAGTCGTTCTATGGCACCGATCCTCGGCATTCCTACTACAGCGGCTGCTCTCAAGGTGGCAGGCAGGGCTACTTCGCCGCGCAGTACAGCCCGGAAGACTTTGATGGCATCTTGGCCAACGCGCCTGCGATCAATACACCCCAAGTATCTCCTGGCGACTTTTGGCCTTCAGTAGTAATGGGGAACATCGCTGCTCCGCCGCAATGCGTCTTCCAGACGTATCAAGCGGCGATCATCGCTGAATGTGATCCTTTGGATGGTGCTACAGATGGTCTCATCTCGGCCCCCGAAAAGTGCAACTTCGACACGAACAAACTCGTCGGACAGAAGATCAACTGCACCGATACGAGCGGAGTTGTCTCGATCACCGAGGAGTACGCCGAGGTTGTCGCAAAGACTCTAGAGGGTGCCACAACCACGTCTGGAGAATTTCTGTGGTATGGCAACCCTCCCGGCGCGCCCTTCAGCGGGCTTGCCAACACCAAGACAGAAAATGGCGTGACGGTTCCCGTCCCATTCGCCCCCGCCGAAGCTTGGATGCGTTACTTTGTCGCCCAGAATCCAGACCTTGACACCGCGTCCCTGACGTTCGGCGAGTTTGAGGACATCTTCCAACAGTCTGTCGACAAGTATATCGAGCCTTTCGGTACGACGCACCCGACCTGACGGCATTCAAGAAAGCCGGCGGCAAGTTGTTGACTTGGCACGGCATGGCTGATCCGCTCATCGCGCATCCGGGCACGACGCTCTACTGGGACCGACTGCGACAGAAGATGGGAGGCACGGAAGGCCTCGACGAGTTTTATCGGGTCTTCCTTGCGCCCGGAGCCGGCCATTGCGGTGGCGGATACGGACCCGTCCCCGTTGACCCTTTATCTATTTTGGTAGGCTGGGTTGAAAAGGGTAAAGTTCCTGACACGTTGTTTGCGATCACGACTCAAGATGGCGTTGACACGACCCGAGATCTGTGCCCCTATCCGCAGTCTCTGAGATACAGAGGAAAAGGGGACCTGAAGGATGCAACCAGCTTTGTCTGCGATGAGTGAACAGTCAGTCGTTCAACGATAATGTTTAGCTAGTAAACATAAGATTAAGCCTAAACGCTAGTAAGCTCATTCAAATCACGGATGGCACATGCCAAGTCGATCCTTACTCGAAGGCGGCATCGGTATGGCTTCGTTTTCATGGACGTGATACGCTAGGTCGTAACAGGTGCCCAGATGCCCAATCTTGGAAGGTTGTCAAAGCCATCATGTCCATGTCAGAACTTCTCCTGCTCCTTGGCGAACTGCCGATTTCCAGCTCCTCAACCAGCCCGCCCTTCCGAGACACATTCACCCTGCCCTCCATCCATCCCAAAGATCTTGGAATTTCTTGGTACGCCGGGATATCAGCATACATCTCTGGGAAGTGACTGAAGAAATCCGCGGACATGGTCCACGAGTTGATGTCCCTGATCCGGTCTTCGAACTCTGGCGACACGGTGTACCGCCCGGTCTCTACGTTTCGTCTGTAGCAGTCGCGGAACTCAAAGGGCCACATGATTCGGAACCCGTCAGCAAACACCTTCCAGAAGAGGTTCGAGCAGTACTGGTGTTGCGCAAACACAAAGCGTTCACGGACGCCTGGCCTGTTTATGTTTAGAAACACCGACAAGGTTAGCTTTCGTCCATGATGCACCAACCCGTGTCCCGAGCTTCAACACTTACCAAACGAAGAAGTCTATTGCTGAAGAGTGAGGCAGCGACTGCGATGGCCTTACGATTGCTGTCAGGATCGTCTGTGTCGTTGGCGATGGCGATATTGGACGACTTACCTGCTGAGATACCACGCGGGCAGCTTGGCGCATTGCTCGACTGTGGGCTCCGCTTGATACCGTAGGAGTCGGTGCATAAGTCTCAGGATGGCCAGCCGTTCAGTATCCGCGCAGTTGCGGAACTGGAGGCTGTCGGTCCGCCTCAGTTTCTTCCAAAGCGGTGGTAACTTGCCCGACCGCTCAACGGCATCCCATCCTTCCAGAATGACGCGGACTGGAATATCATCGCTCATCGTCTTCCATGTCGAGCACGTTCCTAGCATCTCGCGACCGCCAAGAGCCTCGTTTGCACATCGCCAGATACTCGAGCCCGCCGGCAAACCGGGACTTCCGGGATCCTGTCTTGAGGCTAAACACTCACAGGCCGAATCAGGCTCGGGCACGATGACGCCGTCGCCCTGCCCAGCCGAGGAAGCTGGGGGGGAGTCGGGGAAGGGTTCGAGATTGGGGTCCCCTGTCATTGGGAAAGATGTTGGAGCTGAGAGACCGCTGGAGAACTCCGATGCCGTTGTGATGAGGTGACCAGCTGTACCAGACACCGGGAGGCCCCAGGTCATTGCGGTAGCGCCAGGGGTGAACACGTTCAGGCCACTATCCCCTCCGACGTCCATGGCGATTGTATCGGAGGCGGCATGGTCCTCAGACCAAGGTTGACAGTCGGAGGTCGCATTAAGCAGTCGGGATGCCTGGTCAGAGGAGGTGGTGCCATCTGCCTTCTCCCCTTCCCTATGGACCTGGATGGACGTTTCAATCGAGGAGAGCACCTTGGCGAGGTTGTCCTTCTGTCTCGTCATGTCGGAAAGTTGATTCATCAGGCTGGCGATCCTACCGCTGGACTCCTGCTCGCTCATGGCCTGAATCGTAGCCTCGAGGTAAGCAATGCGGTTCCTGTTCCTCTCGCGTGCTGCACGTTGAGCGCGTCTGTCGAGTTCCCGCTTCTTTGCACGGCGTGACGCAGCATCGTCAATCACGGGCATGGGCGTTGCCGAGCTGATTTGTTGTGTGGCCATCGTTCTGCTTGCACACGAGAGTACACAATGCAGGCTACGAGCATATTGCGATGAGGTTACAATGAGACGAAGGTGGTTGGACGACGCAGCCTTAGAGTTGGGAGGATCCCACCTGCGGGGAACCGGGCTTAACGGGGGCCACGTTCAATCCGGGGAACAAGGGGAATGCGGGGAAGACCCCGGCAGATGTTGGCGTTAGTCATCACGGCACAGGTCAGAGTCTACGAGATGAATTGGTCCCAAGCGAGAGGAAGATCTAAGAGACCATCAAGCTTGGCGCATAGATGATTTGCTGAAGGCAACAGTTTGCGCTAGCTGATGATGGGAAGCCAACAGAGAGGGCGCCGATTGTGGCGAGAGGGGGCCGGAATATGTCCAGTATTTGTATGAAAGCCCAGGGAATTCGACCAGTCAGTTTGTATGTGTCCCTGACTAGTTGCTGCGAACACAGGAGGAGTTGGGAAACGGAGGGTTTCTATTCACCTAAACGGTACTAGACATTACGTGTCGGATTATGCCAGATCCCTCAGTGCAGGCCACATCCTGTTGGGTTTCCCGCTGGAGGGCGAGGTTTTCCTACTGTTCTCAGGTGTAGGGCGGGTTTTCATCAGGGATGGTCCATTGACTTAAGCCCCAAGGTTGCCAGCGTTTACTTTGACTTCAGATGTTCGGACGTCTGTAGGTCTGTCAGTGTCATTTGGGAGAGTGAAACGCAAATAGCATGTCATGTTCGCCCGCAGTTATTTTAAGCTTCAACCTCGCAAGTGATCACGCAAGGTGAAAGTTAACGCGGTGCACGCACATGCGGTAGATGTTGGGGGGACGGGCCAAGTCTTGCTCTGGCCTTGGTGTCACCAGCAGCATCACAAAAAAACACACATTTTTCGACGATACAGAAGAGTGATTGACTGTGAAAAATCCCCAGAGTGGATGCAAACTCACTCACCGTTCCCACTCTGAGCATGACCTTGGCGATGATGCACGGATTCAAATCGCGAAAACGACACACACACCAGCCACATGAGCGGAGGCCACAGGCGGAGTACCGAAGTTTCGCACCAGGTTTCACCAACACCGGCATCACAGGCCCGGAATGATTTCGAAATGCGGTAGGACAGGGCCGTTGGGCTGTCTCCTCGCCCGGGAACACCACGCAGAACCCCATCAACACGTCAAAATCCCCCCAGAAGGGCTGACTTCCACGAGCCGAACAGCATATCGCTACCTCGGAACAGCGGCCATCGGTAGTTCTCTCCGTGGTGTTTGAACATGGAATCGTCTGAGAATGACCTCTCCTTCACGAGGCGGTGCAGCCCTGTTTCTGAAGTGAAGCAAGCAATTAATCTGAATCCAAGCCTGGGATAACGACGGGACTTGTGGAAACGGGCGTGTGGCATCGGACAGAAAGTTCAGCAGAACTAATCCTCCGGGGTTTGATCGTCACCTTATCTCACTTAGGCGTGGAGATGAATTAACAGATGAAGACCACGAGAACTTATGGTGTGGTCGCAGCTTTGTTCCAACAGTTATGTGCAGACGGCTCTAGGACATGGTGAGGGTTTTGGTTCCGCCGCCATGCCCAGGTGCTACTAGACCTTTTCCTTGTAAATCAAATACTTCAAATCAGACTCCGTGATATCCCTGTCTATACTCGGGTAGAGCAGATTAATCGAAGCTGTCTGAGGCTCACGAGAGCATGGCAGCTCCCCGTCGCTTTGCAGGTGTCTCTTCACAAACTGATTTGCCTCAAACCATGTTTCTGCATGTATCCTCTCGAGAATTCTCAGGTCCATCTAAATGATTACAAACCGTTCCATCATCACGTTCCATCAGCTGGAGCCGCTCCAGTTGAGGCAGTGCATGTCGTCTAACAACTCAGTCTTGGCGACTCGTCCCTTTTATTCAGATGCTGTCAATTGTGACTTGTCATGGCGATCCGCAATCCTCTAGATGGGCTTGCAGCGTCACATTGGCGCCACAAAAATGTTGGGAAGCCTAGTTTGGAGACTAGAACTGGAAAGAATAACGTGGGAACAGAACGGAACGTCTAACACATGGCGAGTGGCTGTGGCGATCTTCGACGATGCGCGTGTGAGAACTGGCCAGGTTTGTGAATAAGCATTTCATGGCGGACATGGGTACAGACAATCACGATAATCTTGTCAATCTCCCTGCCCATCACAAACGGCCGACGGTGATCGCCCCCTTGGCCCATGTGCTGGCAAATGCTGCAGGGGTGCCAGGCACTCACTATTGCACGAGCTGGTGTTCGGCATCCCTCACAAGAGCCCTCACAAGAGGCCTAGTGAGCCGAACTCAAGGTGTCGCAAAGCTCTTAGCTGTAATGAATTTGTGTGAGGGATTTTCTGTAACTTTGCCATTACTCTCAAAGTGACAGTTCCTGGCGGGAGGCCGGAGAATGATGCTGTTATTTTGAAGGACACAGCACCACGAAATATCACTAGTTCGTGTTGGATGCACAGCTTCTTCCTCTGAGACATCAAGAGATAGCCAGTCTACCGGGTCCTCATGAATCGTTCACATTTCTTGATGCGAACCGCTCGCAATTTTGTCATCGTTCGTCACTCACAAACCTTGGGCTACGGTGGTGGTGCACAGAGTTGGCATGCAGAGTTGACAAACTGATCTTTCAGATGATCGCGACGGATGAATCAGGCTCAATCATCCACGAACCTGACTCTAGAGTATTCGGGTTCTCAAACTTCCTGTTCCAGGCATGTGGCCCTGGGGGGCGAGACGATCCGTGTGCTGGGCCAAGATGATAGATCACTAACGCATGGTGAGTTTGGACGCCGGTGCGATCTGTTAGTGGGGTATTAACACCAAAGAGAAACTAGATGAAACAGGTTTGTCGACTTTTAAAATAATCGTCCGATGACATCTTGGATTTTCTCCCAGGTTCACTGCTGTGCAATGTCACCCTCTCTTGGCACACTTCTGCGACTTGGTGTGACAGCGCGCTCAGCCACTCGCGTGGACCACAGTTCGCCCTCCGCTTGCTACAGCAGAGTGAAGCTATTCCGGGTAGACCTGGCTCCGCGTCTGAAACGGTTCCTCCTCCAGCCAACTCTCCTCTTCCCGCCCTCGTCTGTCACTAGTGCTACAACTGCACGGTCGAGTCCCAGCTGTTCACGGTCGACTGCAAGTCACCGGCACCCCTGTGCCAGGATCAATCATCTTCGAACACCGACCTCGGCACGGGTTCCCTGTCCCTCTCCGATCTGCCTGCTCTCATCGAGCGGATACTCCCCTCAGCCCCCAACCAACCATGTCCCGATTTCTCATCATTATCGACATCACAGACAGACAACTCCCCGCACAGCTTGTTTGAGAATGGCGCCGTTCTAGTCCACCGCTGCCGTCTTTCTGAGGGACGGGACCTGAGCGCATATCCCCGCGGCCCGCCGCAACGCTGACATGAATAAGCTTGTCCACTAGCCCAGGCCTTATCGACCTGCGTCCAGTCTGTGGCCCCTACCAGAATCGGACTATCTTGGCGATCGCTTCCGAGCACTTTTCCATCCCCTCTTGAGTCCGGATCGTCTCGACTTTGAGATCTAATTTTGGACCTGCAGGCTTTTTCGAAGCTTGTCAGAGCGCCGTTTCTCTCGCCCGGTCCCAAGCCGTAGACGTCCAACGACGTTATCCGTTTAGCCACCTAGTGACCTTGTCCCCGTCCCTGACCCGGCTCTGAGAACACCTTTCCCTTCCGCAGTCTCAAGCCTCAACCCCGGCTCGAGATGACTTTGCCCCCCGTAGCATCGATGCAACTTCCATGTCGCTCATCCATTGCCTTCTCAAACGGGCCCCTGCACGCGATCGCCCAGAGGCCTGGCCTTGTTCTCCCTTCAGCGCATCAAGAGTCCGGTGAGACGCAAGTTCAGCCGACTGACCAAGTGGAGCATCACGCAACCACACTTGTCGGGGAGCAGTGTATATCTAGACCGAGGCCTTTCATCCCTTCTCATGATTCGGAACTCTCTCTTCAACCTTTTATTCACTTCTCATCTCGTTCTTTTCTTATTTCAGTCTACAGTGTAGGCTTCCTTTCTTTCTTCTTACTGACAGGCTTGATGCCTCAGAAGAACCTTTTTCTTTACAAATATTAGTATCCGTCTGTTTATATTGTAGTTCCTCCACATGCCTAACCCTCTTTCATGGCGGCAAGCCGCCGTGGCAGCACTGCTGTTCAACGCAGCCGTGACTGCTAATTACGACACTCGAAACGCTGAAGCCTCGAAGGATACCAAGCGGGATTTGGATACGGGCTCAGTGAAGCATGGACGTTTCGACTTGAGGAACTTGGTTCAGAAGTTGAACGTTGACAGCGTTCTGTCGGCGCTTGGAAGCAACAGGGCACAGGGTAAGTCTACAGAACTTGAACACTTTGAGTGATTCGTTAACTGAGTCGATAAGATGCTTCTCCGAACTTGACTCCGTTGGCCGCCGAGGGTGCTGCTGCTCCTGTACCGCAGCCCCCAGCGAATGGAGCACCCCCAGCTCCTCCGGCAAACGCGCCGCCTCCTGCGGACCCGAATGCTGCTCCTCCTCCACCACCGCCGGCTGCGAGCGGTGCACCTCCTCCTCCTCCAGCTGGAGCACCACCGCCCCCTCCGGACCCGAATGCCGCTCCTCCTCCTCCTCCCCCGGCCAACGGTGCGGCACCACCGCCTCCTCCCGGAGCCAGTGGTGCTCCCCCTCCGCCTCCAGCAGATGCGCCTCCGCCGCCCGACCCGAACGCTCCTCCTCCGCCACCCCCTGATGGTGGACCGCCGCCTCCTCCCCCCGATGGTGGACCACCTCCTCCCCCTGACGGAGGGCCACCACCGCCACCACCTGATGGAGGACCCCCGCCACCTCCTCCCGACGGTGGTCCACCACCGCCGCCTCCCGACGGAGCGCCGCCGCCACCTTCCCCTGACGGACTTGGACCTCCTCCTCCACCGCCTGATGGACTTGGCCCCCCTCCACCACCTCCTGATGCAGCTCCGGCAGCAAACGGCGCTGCTCCTCAACCTCTGGCAGTCCCAGCTGTTGGTGCGCCTCCGGCGCCGCCCGGTCTTGCTGCCAACGCCACAGCTCCCCCTCCCCCTCCCCCTGGAAAGGGCAAAGACGACGCGGGCAAGAAGGCGAGAGATGACGCCAAGAAGAAGGCCGACGATGCTAAGAAGGCGGCTGATGCCGCAAGAGGAGCTGCTGGCCCCGGTGCTGCCGCGGCCAACGGAACAGCCGCGGTTGGTCCTGACGGAAAGAAGAAGAAGAAGGACAAGAAGGGGAAGAAGGGCAAGGCTGATCTCGCCCCCGGTGCTCTGGTAGGCAACGGGACTGCTGCAGCTCCTCCCGGAAAGGGCAAGGATGATGCGGGCAAAAAGGCACGAGACGACGCCAAGAAGAAGGCAGATGAAGCGAAGAAGGCCGCCGAGGCTGGCCTAGGAGCAGCTGGTCCCGGAGCTGCTGCCGGCAACGGTACAGCTGCAGTCGGCCCTGACGGGAAGAAGAAGAAGAAGGATAAGAAGGGAAGAAGGGGAAGAAGGGCAAGGCCGACGTCGCCCCCGGAGCCCTGCTCGGAAACGGTACCGCAGCGGCCGCTCCACCGCCTCCTGCGGACGCCGAACTCGACCCTGAGGCCAAGAAGAAGGCAAAGGAGGCCAAGGAGAACGGGCTGGAGGCAGCTTCTGGTCCCGCTGAAGAGGCGGCATTGGGAGGTCCTCCACCACCACCTGCTGAAGGTGAGGATGACCCTGAGGCTAAGAAGAAAGCCAAGGAAGCGAAGGAGGCTGCTGGTGCTGGGGCAATAGCTGCGGGACTGGAGGCTCGGAAGTTCAACGGCAACGGACGTCTTGGTCGGCGAATCGGTAAAACTGATAATATCGACCGACGCCGCCGGGTCCGTGAAATTAAGCGTCGGAACCTCATGGGCAACTGGGGATGGTGATCACTGCCAGGCATGCTTTTCCTCGCGTGTGCGAGTGTGTGTACCTACGTTACACAGATCTACGGATGGCTCTGGGCGGGTAAAATTGTCGAGATTTCTTTTTCATTATCCTGTTTACTTCAAGGGACCTCTCCAATCAACATGACTGTCTGCGACAGCATCACATGTTGAAATCCGCTCACATACGGATTTGACGGACGAAAAGTGTTGAGTTTCCGGCAACCATAAGTAAACAAGTATACCAATTTCAAAAAACAAGAAAAAAACGAAAAAAAGTAAAAGCTCCGTCCCATCTATGACTTGGAAATGCCGAAAGAAAGGCGTCGGATTCTGTGCATTTCCCGAGACGCATAAGGTGCGGCATCTGATTTGACAGAGAACTGGTTTAGACTTCCCGTCTGATCACGGACGCATGAAACTCTACTATTTCTGGGCCACCCCGTTAGCTGCGTCCGGCGCACCGTTTCGTTCAACGGAGAACGCATTCTTCCTGTCATATGACTCGATGACTTTCTAGATTAGGCATTGGTCGAAACGGTCGGCCTACGCGATCCTGCCGAGGGACTGGCCTAGCACACTGGATGATCGGACTGAGCATCTGGGCTCGGCTGTTCATTCCCCGCAGAGCGCATATCTCTACGGCCGTCATTAGAATCAAAGCTTTTCGTCAGATCATTTATGTCTTGCTCTTAAAATAGTGGTCTGAAGTAGCGATGATACTGTCTGTGTTGATGGTCGGTATTTACTGACATCGACGGAGCTGATGCGCAATGATCAGGGTCGGCAGGAAGGGACGCCGAGAGATTGACAGCTAGTTATGGCGTAGTTCCAGGCTTCGGGCATACTCCAAGAGCTGGCGCACCTGAATCAGACTTTTCCAATGCACCATGGATTACGCCGCTTCAAAATCCGTTAGAACCGCATGGAAGCCCTTCTGCCCTGCACTTCTGCGTCGGCTTTGACGTCTACGGCAAGTCCGAATACATTCCTCTGCACGACAGTTAAGGTTCGCGAACCGTTGCTGCTGCAAATAATTCGCTTTAGCGTTACCTTTGACACCGTCACATAACGTCAAGCTTAGGCTATCCAACCGTGCGGTGCGAGTTGTTGGGAGGAGTAGCGTCAGTCTTGCCAGGCCCATGACCACTACGAGAACCTACGACGAAAGGGTTTCAGCCAGCGAGTATCCCCTAAAGTAATCAGCAGGTTCAGATCTTGAGCGGCATTGACGAGCTGTCATTATTGTTTCCTTCGGATGTCCAAGCCACGGAACTATAAGCATACTCGTTCCGAAACAGGCATCACGATCATATTGGCTTCCGGGCTCAAATTGGCCACGAGAGTTCATCTCATTGTGAAAGTGATTACTTGTCGGGGACGTCCCTCCCGATTTGGCCAGCGAGCTGTGATCGTGTACAGCACCACTAGCAGTAACTGTTGCGTTAGGGACTACAGGCACTTACCTATCCAACTTGTGACAGGCAACTTTTCACTTCCTCTGGATAAGTCCCGTCATGGCGCCTTGCTACCGCCAAAAGGAAAGAATGCATCCATAATGCTGTTCAGCCTTTCTCTGTTTCGGAATGAAAGCAAGTACGTGAGAGTATGAGAACGATGCCCCGCGACAGCAGCTACCCGTAATGATGGTATTGTTTGTAATGCTGCTGCGCCTTCTGGGTCTTACAATACAGGGGAAAGAAACGGTTGCGCGTTGCAGGACGGTGACAGCTGTTCTCTTCAGGTCCAAGGCCACTGGGCGGAATCCACTCAGTTGACTGGATCGGCGAAGGGCCGACAATGGTTCGCCGGCCGACATAGAGCGAGTGACTCGTACAGGCTCGCACGTAACAGAAGATTGCTCAGTGCCTCAGCCTCCTATAGATCCATCCTGTCCCCAATGTCATCATGCCCAGGAGGGTTGCATTCTCAACATGATCGTCAAACCAATTCCCAGCGGAAGCTGGTGGCGGTTCTTCGCCGAGTAGATCTCGCAGACTCGCATTCTCCCCTGTTGTGTGAGACAGAGCTTCGGCCCAATGTAGAAGGTGACCACTAGAGCTCTAGGGTGAAATCTTGCCGCTGTAGCATGGTGAGTGCAAATCAGGAAGAAGGATCCTGTCCGTAGAGTGCCAGCCAGGTACCAATTCCGAGGCAGAACGGAAAGCTCAAAAAGCGCAGAAGAAAGCTGATGCCTTAAGATCTTCCCTCCAGGTAAGGTACTGTATAACGACATTTTTTTGCGGAGTCATAGGCATTCAAGCAGGCCATACCAAATTCCTTTGATGACGAAATGAGGTAAAAGCACTTGCATGATGAATAAAAGTCGCGAAGGTGCAGGCTAGATGAGGTGATGAGATTGTCAATTCTGAGTTGACCTCACGATCAAGGAATGAAACTCTCAATAATTAAATCAAACTAGTTCTAAACAGTTTCTTATCCTCATAAGCTACTTACGCTATCTCAGCTTCAAACTCGAAGATCACATGCCGTCCATACCTTAGCAACTGCACCTGACGGTGACGACAAACGAGCGAGACAGTCGCATGAATGTCTACCCGTTCCTTCTTGGCCAGCTCGTCGGTGTAGCTCAAAAATGAGGGGCTACAAAAAGCGTTCCAGTCAAAATTTTGCCTGGCCCCGGCGCCAATTCCGGAATCCGACCCGAAATGCCGCTCCACTCCGCCGGTTGGCCGGGGAGTGGCCCCGCATTGGGTCCCACTCTCACGACCCCGGGGTTTAGCCGGCCCTTCGCAGACGGCTGGATCCGCAATGCAGGATGCCGAGGCCGATGTTTACCCGACCCCGTCAGGACCATCATACACCCCGACGCGTCCATGAGGAAAGAGTAAGAACTCACAGGTGATGCATCAGTAGTAGTAGATGTTACATCGTACTACTAGACGATATGGCCACTATCACACAGCAAGAGCGCGTGGTTACGGAGTCTTATGAGCTGGCAGACTTCTCGAAACACACCCCCGCGGTTGACGACGCGCCACGAGAGCCACCCGACGAAGGCAAGCTTGACAAACAGACCCTTCTGAAGCTAATTGCCGCCGGCTTCGCTTTCTTTGTATCCGGTGTCAACGACGGCAGCGTTGGGCCTCTGCTCCCGTACATGATTCGTGACTACAACATCAGCACGGCTGTTGTCTCCATCATGTTTGTCTAACCCCCTCTCCTCATCATTTGTCCTCATCAACACTTTCTAACCGACTGTAAATAGCTACGGTGCAAACTTCCTCGGCTGGTTCCTCGCAGCTGTTACGAATACACATCTTCGACAAGTGTTCGACCTAGGTGGCCTGCTGGCATTCGGCGCCTTCTTCCAGCTTGTGGCACATGCACTTCGCGTGTGGAAGCCTCCTTTTCCCTTCTTTGCGGTCACATTCTGGATAGTCTGCCTGGGTCAGGCATATCAAGATGCCGGCGCCAATGCATATGTTGCCAGCGTCAAGGCTGCCCATCGATGGCTAGCCTTCATCCATGCTCTCTACATGGCCGGCTGCCTCGTTGCGCCTTTTGTGGCGACTCCCATTGCGTCGACTGGAGAAACGTCGAAGTGGTACCTCTTCTACAGCTTCCCCATAGGCATAGGTGCCTTCAACCTCGCCTTGACCTGCTTCGCCTTTAGGGACACAATCAAGCTGAGCCGGAAGAAAGACGCCCCCCAATCCGGCACCTCTGGAACCCCCCTCGGATCGGACTTAGAGGAGACAAAGACACCGACTCAACTCATGAAGATGGCACTCTGCACTAAAGCTCTCTGGGCTGTCAGCCTATTCTTCTTCTTCCTTCTTGGGGCGACTATTACGGCTAGTGGTTGGATCGTCGAGTATCTCGTTGAGATTCGAGACGGCAACATCGGGCAAATGGGTTATGTGCCGGCCGGCTTCAATGGCGGAGCAATGCTGGGTAGATTGCTGCTGGCGGAGCCTACATACAGATTTGGAGAGCGGAGAATGATTTTGGTTTACGTGGTTCTATGCATGGCCTTTCAACTGGTTTTCTGGCTGTGAGTAGAATCATCCCCCCTGGAGAATTCTCGTGCTGATTTACATGGTAGTGTTCCCAACATCATCGCCGCCTCTGTAGCCATCAGTTTCTTCGGCTTCTTCTCCGGCCCTTTCTTTGCTACAGTAAGTGTCCACATCCAGACGCCTTTGGCATGGATTGCTAATATCAACCTCGTCTCCCACAGGGAATTAACGTAGGGTCCAAGCTCTTTCCTCCGGAACTTCAATCAACAGCACTCTCATTTGTGTTCGTCTTCGGGCAGATTGGCGGCTCTCTCTTCCCTGTGATTACTGGTGTTCTTGCATCTCGCATAGGGGTGAGTGTTCTACAACCAGTTCTTGTGGCCTTGATTGCCGGAACCGGTATCAGTTGGCTTTTAGTTCCTAAGCCGAAGGATTCTACCAATACTGCATTACATCAGGAATAGTATGGAGAAGAGGACGTAGAAACTTTTGAAGAAGGTTCATTGAAGAAAGTGGTCACCGGCCAAGGCAGCTTTGAACTTTCGCATCGAAGGTCTATCACCAGCTGCGGAGGAATTCTCAATTGGTTATTTTTCATTTCAAGAACGCGCATAGTTCAATGAGTCACAAGAAAGTCACACGAAATGCTCCCATGCTCATTGTTCCCTTTCAGACTGAAGGTGCAATGAATTTTAGTCGACATACGACATTATGTGTACATATTGAAAGCTACATATTGGTGAAAGAAATCGTTTAAAATACAGGATAGATAGTGACAGATATCTCGCACTTGTTACATGATAGAATCATAAAGCATACACCAGTCATCGTTGGTTACATGTGGTCCATGGCTCTCCACTTTACTTAGTCTGGCTCCAGTCGAGATCGTAGTAGATGTCGATGTCCTTGATATTGAAAATAGCATTGGATTTCGGGGGTCCAACACTCCAGCCCTTGTCACCATTGGACCAGTTGTTGAAAATCCAAGGCCCGGCAGCGCTGGGGACGTCACTCTGAGTCTCCCAAATGAGAGAGCCGTCAATGTAGAAGCGGACAAAAACTTCAGTCCAGTCGATGCGATATTCGTGCTCGGTGCTTGTGGGGCTAGACGGTGGGGTGACGCCTTTGTACGTGCTTGAGCCATCGCCGTTGGCGTCCTGGTTGGTGAAATGAATTTTGCGAACACCGTTGTTGCTCAGAGAGGTAGCGTCAGAGAGCCACTCAATGTCTGTCTCTTGGGTGTCATTGTGATACAGAAACATGCCTAAGACTGAGTCAGCTATTTTGTCGTGGAAGCAAAACTCAACGTAAGATTGTAAATGGGGAGCACGAACCGTTGCAAACACCAGCTGGATCAGAGAGAATTGCAACTGTGCGAACAGAAGCGTACAAGATTCTATCTTCAGTCGTCGCAACCTCTCCTCCAGTGTAAGGCATCGACTTCTGTGATCCAGGGACCTTGAGCTGCAAGTAGCCCCCGGCGACATTGACGTTGCCAGTGGTGTATTGGTGGGTTCCTTCGCCCACGGTATAAACACTGGTATAAAGCCCATCAGGAAGCTTGGTGGCGCCTGTAAAGTTGAAGAACAAGTTGTAAGCAAATCTGGCGTCGTCGTTGATAACATAAGAGTTGTCAACGAAGGTGGGCTTGGGGGAGCGAACAAGTCCCAGCACTGGGCTAGCCGCTAGAAGGCTGACAACAAGGGCGGTGGAGATCATAATATGATGGGTGATAGTAAAAGCTGTGAGTTGAGTTGGAAGTGATATGGGAACCTGAGATGAGGCAGAGGATGATGGGCTTGGGAATTATCCGCAGCGGAAACGCTGGACTTATATTCGTCTGTGAGGATTTTGAGCTGCCTTCACCTCCGACGTCTAGATTTCCAGCATTGGAGTTGATCGTTTCAATCATTCGTGGAAGAACAGTCTTGACTTCCATGTCTTGTCCTCACCGCTATTGCTACGCATGATAGATTCCTGAACACCACCTGAAAGTCGACGAGGTACATGAGGATGCAAGGGAGAGGCTGTGAGGCTCGAGTATTAGTTGATGTGGAATCGTGCTTGATCATGCTCAGCTTTACGAGTGGGACCATTGCGAGTCTGCCAAATCTAGACCTTCCAGTGTGGAGTATTACGTACTTGATGATCAATTCAATCCCAGCTGCACCCGATGTTGTACTGTTTTAGGGGTTCAATCCAAGGGTCGCTGGTCGGGACTTTGGAGTCGCGAAAACTGTCTCGGGAACGTTGCATCGCCGCAAAACATCTCGGGCTAGACCGTCAATTCCTACAACATTCCCGGTTCAAGGGAGTGAGGGTGAGTCTAGAACATATAAGCATGTACCGTGAAGCTTAACCATTGCCGTCGCCACTACCAAGAATTCTTCCACGAAGTGAGACATCGCGAGCCCCTCCATCTCTGGCTAAGGTTTACGCAGGGAGGAGAATGACGCATCTCGCTGATATTATTACCGTTGTGGCTGCTAGTTGATGAAAAGGGGAAGGCCTGACGTTGAATTACTCCCTGGAGACGGGATCTCCGTGGGCTGCACAGCCTGCTTACAATATCATAGGGAAGCAGAAACGGTCTCACATCGTCTTCTGGCGGCCTAAAGGAGAACTTCCTCTCCGCTGATCAGTCAAAATGCAGTAATTGATATTCGGAAGAGGTCAATGGACCAAATATAAGTCGTAGCTAATTAATGAGTAAGGAAAAGAAGAAAAGAAATCATTAGGTGAATACAATGACGAAATCTATCCAACTGTCATGACTTGTGTCCGAAAGTGGCAGATGATTGAGACTGGATCAAAGTGAGTGGCCGATATTGTCGTGACATTCTCAGAATACTAAGCGGGAAATCGGCCACAGCAGGATGCCCGTGTGTTTCTCGTGGTTGAATAATGCCAAGCTCATGCGATCGGCGTCGGCGAGGGGGATCCCCAAGACCCTGACAACTTAGTTAAGGCCAGGTAGAAGCTTCACTTTCCCACCACCCGCAATATCCATTCCAGCCCCAAAACTCCTTTTACCGTTCCACAGATTATCTGCTCTTTTGAAAGCAATAAGCCTTGCTGATGTCAGTGGCGTTGAAGGCAACCAACCAGTGTTATGTCGCTGGGAGACTACTAGACAATCTTTCTAGGACGTCATAATAACTTAAGTGTAGGTGAGCTTTCCCTCACGTTACCGACGTACAATTTCGGGGTCTATGACACTGCCTCGGGTGAATTTGAAGTTGTTGGCGTTGCGGCCTGTTGACGAGCGGCCGCCGGTTTTCGCAACATTGATACACCAGCATGACCACGTCCACATAACAGCCACCACAACAACTGGCGTCTCACATGAGACGAAGGCACCTAGATCATATTTTCAAATGGTTGAAAAATTTTCTTGTCATTCTCCGTCGCAAGTGCAAAGTCTTCGGGTGTTTTCGGTGAATGAAGGTAGCAGTACTAGTAGACAAGGCAACTAGGAGATCCCGAATGTGTAAAAAAGGCATCCATCGCAACCAGCAACGTTGGAGGTGAAAGTGTAAAATGTCGTCTAAGCCCCTCTCACAGCTGCACTTGGCGTCGTCGCGAAGCTGATGTTGGAGGGCGCCGGCCAGTCTGCTGACCCGTTTTCAGCCAGTAAAAGCCACCAGCACACAAGGCTACAGGATTCTAGGTGTGGTGAGTCTTCACACCCACTTAATCGTCCTTCGAACCATAGCCATCACATCTACGCCGGGAAGGATGTGCAAATTATTGGTGTAACGCCGCGTTCTTCACTGAGCCACCTTAGCAAGGCCTCCAATTCGAAACCTTGTGGTCTTGCAGATAAATCCGCCCTGTCCCCTCCGACTGGCTATTCAACTACCAATGGCCTCCTTCGAACGGTTTTATTTGTTCAGAAAAAGTTCAATTACTTCTTTGTCAAGCCTTCGTCAGGAGTTGTCACCGCAGCCAGCAAATGGACCACTTCAGACGCATCAATGGGTACACTAGGGGCGGAGGTATCAATGCGAATTGCAATAATGCCCAAGAACACCTCAGCACTTCACCATCAGCCACGTCCATCAACGCAACGGTATACGACAGTGCATCTGAAGAAAATACGGACGATGAGTCCACTTCTGAATCTGACCTAGAAGACGAAGACTTTCGTCTATTAGGCGCAGACCCAACAAGCTTCATAGCACTCTCTACCGAGTCTTCCACAGCATCTCAAGTATAAGTAGGCTTCAAATTATCCATGCTATAGATACCCATAGGTAGCTATACAAATAGGTTAGGTTATAAGTAGACCTAAGCTATAAATAGATAGGTTTACTAAGTATATAGGTAGATATAAATATAAGTATAAATAGAATCTCTATTTATACCTATAGGGTTATAAATAACCCCTACGCCTCCTAAAATTACTATATATTATAATAACTATTATAATAATCTTATATAAAATTTTATTTTAGCTTTTAAAACGTATTATATATAATTATAAGGGATTAGACACCTAGCCTGGGGAAGCTAGAGACAGCCTAGCTAGCAGAGGCTAAAAGGATAGAGAGGCTTATAGGTCTAGAGCATAGAACCCTCTATAGCAAGGACTTAGTAAGTACTTACTAAAGACTAAAAATAAAAATCTTAGAAGAAATAAGTAAAAGTAGTATAGTAATACTAAACCTACTTTTTAAATACTTCTATTATTAGTTTAATTTAACTATAGTCTATAGCTTTTAATACTTTTATAATTCTTTTACTTCTACCCTATTTTAAAAAAGTTAGTAATAATAATAATACTATATACCTAAGTAATACTTACTAATTAGACTAATAAAACTATAGCTAGTATTTACTAAATAATAAATAAAACTAGTAATATAAGCTTATATAGAGAGAATAACCTTAGTAAATAATTAGAAAATAATATAAGTTAACTAGAAGAAGTAAGAAGCTATATTTTAAATAAAGCTAGAGGCTCTAAAGAGAATAAGCTACTTATACTAAACCTTCACTACTTGGATAATAAATATATATAGGAAAATAGGGAATCTAAGACCTTCTATTATAAATAGAATAAGCTATAAAGCTAGATATCTATAGCTATAGCTAATAAGCTAGCTTAAATTAATAAGCTATAAAAAGTAGATAGCTAGCTACTAATATAATAAATACTAATTATAATAGCTAACTAGTAAAAGCTTCTAGTTATTATATTAAATAACTAAGTATCTACTAAATACCTACCTAAGGTTTATAAAAAACCTCTAAACTATAATATAGCTTACTTTACTAGTAAATCTATAAATATAATAAGAGAAAATTAGCTTATTATAATATAATAAGCTTATAAGTATTATTTTAGCTGTTCTAATAGCTAGTATATCTAATAAGTATTAAATACTATAAAGTATACCTTATAAATAGAGTAGTAAATATATTAGTAAACGCTTATAAACCTTTTAAAAAGTAAAATAAACTTAAAATAAAAAGATTTCTAAATCTTTATTAGAAGATAATATATTATACTAAAACTATAAAAATAAAACTATTATAATACTTTAAAATAGTACTATTAGAGAGATAATAAGAAACTTATTATATATTAAGCTTACTAGGAATCTATTAACTAAGTACTTAGTAAGCTAAATATAAATAATAAAAAATATATATCTTTTTTAAAGTTTTATTAGAACCCTTAAAAATAAGCTATTTAAATAAGATATAAACTATACTAATACTTATATTATTACTCTATATAGCTAGAAACTATAAAGATAATAGAAGAGAAATATATAAAAAGATCTACTAGCTACTCTAAGTTATATAAATAACTATACTTAGGCTCCCTAAACTACCTTTATAAAAGTAGTTTATAACCTCCTCAGTCTATAAACTATAGAGAATACTATCTAGAAACCTTATCCTAGAATAACTACTTAGTAAACCTTTATATAACCTCTAGCTCTAATAGCAGGCTACTTAACTCTTAGAGCTCTTAATATTATACTTATAAAAAGTATAGCTATATTATAATATATTATACTAAAAACTATATACTACTAATAAATAAAAACTAGAACTTAGACCTAAGATAGAGTAGTATAAATATAATTATAATACTTTATATAACTAATATTAAGAACTTAGGAAATAAGTAAGCGTAAAAGTAATTCTAAAGAGCTTTACACTAGAAATCACCTCAGTTCTAATTAGAAAAACTATTAAAAATAAACGTTTATACTTTAAATATCTAGTAAAGTTAAGCTAGAAATTAATATAAATACCTATATAGTAGTAAATATTATTAGAGAAAACTTTATAAAGAAGCTCTAACTAAAAGAAACTATAAGTATTATAGCGCTAGAATTAGTAGACTTTTAAAGAAAGCTTATACTTATAAATAAGGTTTACTAGCTTATATTCTTCTTACTAAATAGTAAAAGTTACTTATAGAAGATCTACTAAGTATTTATTATAAGCTTATACTTAGAAAAAGTAGAAGATATCTTTCTATCTAATAACTCTATAAGTTAAAAAAGTATTTATATAGATACTTATATATACTTAGTTATATAAATATATCTTACTTATTAAGCTAGAGATAATTATCTAAGAAGTTATAGAAAACAGCTAATAAACTTATATTATATACCTTATAGATACTTTAGCCTCTAATAAGAAAAATATTAATATCTTAGGCAAATAATTACTTAATAAAAAGTAGGAAAAAAAGATCCTTAAAAAACTTTAAGTATTTATTAATATATTTAATAAAGAAAACGCAAAAAAGTCTCTATACTAAAAGGAGCAGTATACTATATTAAACTGAAGCCTAATAAAAAGCCCCTATAAAGCTTATATACTCTATATCAGCAGAATAACTATAAACCCTTACTAAATATATTGAAAAGATAGAAGCTATAAACTAAATCTACTACTTTATAAGTACTATAAGAGTATCTATCTTATTTATACTAAAAAAGGATAGTAGCTTATATTTATATATAGACTACTAAAAGTTAAATAAAATTATAGTAAAAAGCTAATACCTTCTACTACTAATTAGTAAGCTACTAGATAAGCTTACTAGAGTAAAGTTTATTTCTAAGATTAATCTAAGTAAAGTATACTACTATATTATTATTAATAAAGTAGATAAATAGAAAACTATATTTAGAATATAATATAGATATTTTAAATATATAGTAATACTATTTAGACTTACTAACGCTCTAGTAATATTTTAAGTATATATTTATAGAATACTTACTAACCTCTTAGATATATACTATATTAATATCTAAATAATCCTAATTTACTTAGATACTAGAAAATAGTATATAAAAAACCTCTATACTATTTTACGCTACCTAAAAACTATAGAACTATTTATAAAACTTGAAAAATATAACTTTTATTAAATAGAAATAGACTTTTTAAAGTTTTATATTACTTAGAATAGTATTAAAATAAACCTAAACTATATCTAAGTAGTTACTAAATAGCTAGTACTAAAATCCTTTAGAGATATATAAGTCTTCTTAGGATTTTATAACTTCTATTATAAGTTTATAATAAGATATTTCTATATTATAGCCCCTATAAATAGTATACTTAAGAGGAGCTAGAATAGTATAAAGTTAGAAGCTTTTATTTAAATAAGAGAAATATAAACTATATTTAAGATATTTTAGAGAGTATTTACTAAAGTTCTAATACTAAGATATTAAAACCCTATACTAGAAACTAGAGTTAAAATAGATATATCTACTTAAGTAGTATTTGTTAGCACAGGTATAAAGGTATTCAGGGGTGTAGTATATGCGCCTATATAGTATAGAGTTATAGATGGAGATATGTTATGATAAAAAGTAATAATCCTCAGCATTTATAGGCATTTATTTGTATAGATAATTAATAGAGAAGGAATGTATTGTGATGATTCTGGTTGATGTTGTTGGCAGGTTACATCCTAAGGTAGGGAAA
This sequence comes from Colletotrichum camelliae, assembly GCA_018853505.1. Taxonomy (NCBI): domain Eukaryota; kingdom Fungi; phylum Ascomycota; class Sordariomycetes; order Glomerellales; family Glomerellaceae; genus Colletotrichum; species Colletotrichum camelliae. The sequence goes on along the minus strand of JAELVL010000008.1, from coordinate 4,864,020 downwards.
AAGGAGGGGAAAGATAACCTGAAACATAAGCTGTAAAGCTCTTAATTACATAAGTAGGATTACATAATATAAGGGATTACATAAGCATTTATATAGTTATAGGTTATAATAAACTAAACACTTTTATATAAGGTTATATATATAAAAGTCTATTTGTTTATTTTATACAGAATATTTAAGTAAGTAGATTATTCTTATATTATTATTATTATTATATTAAGACGTTATATGTTAACATAAGCTACTATAAATATTAGAACTACTAATATACTTATTTTAGTAGATCTTATTAGACTTCCTAACTAGTTTACTAGAAAGCTACTAAAATAATAGAAGTATTTATAATATAATCTTAGTAATTATATATTAAATAACTAAAGTAGCCTAATTCTTAGTAATAACTAAGTAATTAAATACTATAGGTTTAGTAAGAATCCTATATTAAGAAATTAAGTACTAATATAGTATACTTAAGACTATTATAAGTAATTAAGATAAATTAATTACTAGCTAGTTTTAATAGATTTAAATAAAAATCTAAGATATTTAAAAGTACCTCTCTATAGCTTAGTACTTATAAATAGATAGCTAGATAGAGAGAATATATTAAATACTAACTATATACCTTATAAAGTTTAGTAAAAGTTTATAAGACTAATAAGTAACTTAACTAGTTAAAGCTAAATTTTCTTATAATAATAGTAAGTATACTACTATTAATATATTCCTATTTAAAGTATTTATAAGATATTACCTTAGAATAGTAAACTACTACTTACTAAGTGTTAATATATAACGTCTTATTATAATAATAATAATAATATAATAATATTCTACTTACTTAAATATTCTATATAAAATAAACAAATAGACTTTTATATATATAACCTTATATAAAAATGTTTAGTTTATTATAACCTATAACTTTATAAATGCTTATGTAATCCCTTATATTATGTAATCCTACTTATATAATTAAGAGCTTTACAGCTTATATTTCAGGTTATCTTTCCCCTCCTTTTTCCCTACCTTAGGATGTAACCTGCTAACTATATCAACCAGAATCATCATAATACATTCCTTTTCTATTAATTATCTATAGAAATAAATGCCTATAAATGCTGAGGATTATCACTTTTTATTATAATATATCTCTGTCTATAACTCTATACTATATAGGCGCATATACTACACCTCTGAATATCTTTATACTTGTGCTAATACTAAGTATTAAAATTAGAACTTAAAAAGTTAAAGAAAAACTTAAAAAACTAATAGAAGTTTACTAAAAAATAGCTAAGAACTAGTAGTATATTACTAAAGTATAAGCTAAAAATACTAATACTAAATAGAAAGTATAATTATATAATATAAAAGATATTATAAAACTTTCTATAAAAAACTTCTATTTTATAAAAAGTTAGTAAAAGCTTACTTTATAATTTATTTCTATACTAGTTATAGAAGTTATAAGCTTAAATACTTATAAAGTTTAACTTCTAGAGAAGTATAATAAAATATATAATATCTTTTTAGTTACTTTATTTAAGCTATAATATAGCTAAAAGCTTACTAAGAAGTAGCTTTTAAACCTTAAAAAAACTAAGAAAATAAGAAGTTAAAAATATTATATTATAAAGAGAAATACTAGAAAGCTCTTTATATTTAGTTAAATAGAAAAGCTAGCTAGTAGAGTATAATACTTAGAAGCTTAAAAACCACTTAGTAAATACTTTATAAATCCTCACTAGATTTAAAAAGTAATAATATAAGTTATATTATAAATAAGATAATAAGTAGTATAGAGAAATAAGAAAGTTAATTAACTATAAAGTAACTAAAAAATACTAGAGAAAACCTCCCCTATAAAAGTAATATAAAAAACTATAGATATCTAACTTTATATTTATATAATAAATCTATTATACTCTTACTAAAGTTCACTTAGTATTACTACTCCTTACTACTACTACTCTTATTCTTATAGCTATTACTATTATCTTTACTCTTATTATTTCTATTACTACTACTTTTATTATTACTATTATTCTCTAAATCTTTATTAGTAATACTACTATTTCTATTTTAACTACTACTTTTAGTAAAACTATTAAAATTACTATTCTCTTTACTAGAGAACTTATCTTTATTATTAGTAGTAACTTAATACTAATAAGCTATTACTAACTTCTTACTAACCTTCTTATAAATATTAAGCTAAAGTATAAAACTACTACTAATAACTTTAAAAATAAAGATAGAAGTATAATAATAAGTATTATAAAGTATATATAAACCTTAAATCTTTAAAAGCTCTTATATAGAAAACTTAGATATATAGTTATTACTACTAGAAAGCTAAGTTATAGAAACCTTACTAAAGCAGTTAAAAAAGATAGTCTAATTAAAAATATAAGACTTATTATATAAGTAAGTAGAAAGAATATTATTAATCTATAATATAATCTCTTAGATTAATACTTTATTCCTAGATTAGTAAGCTACTTATAAATAAATATTAAATAAATAAAAGAAAAACTAACTATAAAATGAAATTTATATTAAATAAAACTTATAAATACACCTAAGTATATAAAGCAGAAATCTCTTCTATATTTATAGCTAATAGCTAGTTATTATAGTTCTTAAAATTAGGCTTAAAACTAGTAAAATTTACTAACTAGTTATAAAGATATTAGAGAAGGTTTTAACCCTACTCTATAGCTATAAAAATATAAGAATTCTCATACTAATAATACTACTTAGTAGTAACTATATAAGTATAGCATTTAACTTAGTTCTAATAAAAGTAAATAGTAAAAATAGAATAGAAAGAGATCTAAAAAAGAGAAATATTAGCCTATACTTTCCCTAAATAATTACTAAACTTACTCTATAGTACTTAATACTATAAACCTAGTATAATTTATAAGTATAGTTACTATTACTTTAATAAGCATAGATAACCTAAGTACTCTTAGGTAGTTATAGTATATAAATAATATAAAGCTTATTACTACCTACTTAATTATATTAATAGTTGCTATTACTAAGCTTACTCTTATTAAAGCTATACTTTTTAAGTAGTTAGTAAATAAAGCTCTTAGTATTTATAATATTAGTTATAAAAATATTAAAAAATAAAGAAAAATCTGTAAATATTCTATAAAAGCTTAATAAAAAGCTTATAAAAATATAAAAGTTATTATTAAAAGATATAATATACTAAAAAAAAGAACTAACTTTAAAGTAGAAAGAAGCTATTACTTTATAAGTAATTAAAAAGCCTTATTAAATAATTATAAAAGCAGCTATAACTTTAAATAATATAAATAGTAGTTATTTATTATAGTAAGTACTACTTATAAGAAAATAAATATAATAAATTAATAATAGCAGTTACTATCTAACTTATTTAATAGCTTTATAATATATTTATTCTAAAAAGAGGATAATAGAATAAAAAATAAAGTTATTATAAAGATATTATATAAAAAAAAGTTTACTAAATAAAGAGCAAAATATAAGAAATAAAACTACTACTATAAAAATAACTATTCTCTTTTAAAGATAATAATAAGATTCGTTTAAAGTAGCTTTAAAAAAGGCTATAAAGAGGCTTAAAAAGAAAGAAACTATAAAGGATAGAACTAAAGCTTTATTACTACTACTAAACTTAATAGCTCTATTATCCTTTAGTAAATAAATAGTAAATAGCTATTATACTAGATAATAGAAATAATAGTAATAATATTAGACCTTCTACTTAAATAATAGAGAAAGATAATAATAGAGGATAAGCTTTAGTATCTAACTTTATAATAAGAACTACTATAATTAGAAAAGGAATAATTATAAAAGACTAAATACCTAGCTTAGAAAAGCTAGAGATAGCTTAGCTAGTAGAAGCTAAAGAGATAGAGAAGCTTATAGGTCTAAAGTATAAAACCTTCTATAGTAAGGACTTAGTAAGTACTTACTAAAGACTGAAAATAAAGATCTTAGAAGAAGTAAGTAAAAGTAGTATAGTAATACTAAACCTACTTTTTAGGTGCTTCTACTATTAGTTTAACCTAACTATAGCTTATAGCCTCTAATACCTTTATATAATCTACTATTTAGTTTTATATTCTTATTACTAAATTCTTTAGACTTTTAATCTAACTAAACTATTTTATATTTTATAGTTTTAAAACTATTTTATCCTTATAGTTCTAAAACTACTATTTCCTATTTATATTATTTAATTCTATTTAGAGATTCTTAACTTTAAATTTATATTTTCTAGCTATTTATTTAATAGCTTCTTATATTTACTACTATTTTCTTATATTATCTTAAAAGAATCTTCTTATTTAATACTAAGGATACTACTACTATTTCTTTTAATAGAAAGTTCTTTAGCTATAGAACTATTTTTTATATTTCTACTACTTATATTACTACTACTAAAGAATTCCTATAAACTATAACTTTTACTAAAGAATACTTAAATCTTATTATAGAGGCTAGTATTTTTCTTATCTCTATTACTTAGCTTTTTATTCTCTTAGTCTTTATTACTCAGCGTTTTATTATTTTAAGCTTTATTCCCTTAGTTTTCATTATATTAGACTTTATTTTCCTAGGCTTTATTTGCTTAAGCTTTATTTCCTTAGGCTTTATTCCTTTAAGCTTTATTCCCTTAGTCTTTAGTTCTCTCTAAGATATTAATATTATTTTTAGTTTAAAGAGGAGTATTTCTATCTATAGCTATTTTAGAAAGAAAAATAGTATTAATATTATTAGAGCTATTTTAAGCGTTCTAGTAAGTATTAAGAGATAGTAATTAAAGCTAGCTAGGATACTTTAATATAATAATCTTAGATATATTATTTAATTTATTATTACTTAAAGTAGAAATAGTATTTTCTTAGTTAACTCTAGCTTTTTCTTTTTTTAAGTATATTTTCTTTTATAAACTTCTTTTATTTTATAGAAGTCTTCTTAATAGTAATATCTTTTTTAGCTTTAAGAATAGCTTTATTACTCTTAAACTTATATTAAATAGTTAAGTTTAGTTTTAATAATTAATATAAATAGTTCTAGAACTAAATATAACTAATAGCTTTCTATTACTAATTAATATATATAATATATTCTAAAATAATATAAATAAAATAAAATAATAAAATAGAAATAAAATAAAATACCTACTTATATATTACTTAACTATAATATTCTTATTTCTTAGGATATTATATAAATCTTCTTAACTAAAATAAGATTTTTATTATTAATAGTAACTTAATAAGTATAGATAGCTACCTATATATACTAAAAATATTAGTAAAAGATTTTAAAAAGGAAATAAAAATATATTATTAAATATAGAAATAAAGAGAGCTTTAGAACTTTCCTATAATACTTTAAGAGTAGAAGCTTAAATATAAGTAAGTATAATAGAGTAAAGCTAAATATTTTCTAGTATAATCTCTCTAATAAGATTCTTAAAAGATATCTTTAGAATTAAAAGCTTATATAAAGCTTAGATATAGTAGATTTCTTAAAGTATATAATCTTTAAAATATTAGTATTATAATAATTTATAGGAATTATAATAATCTAACTTATATTTAGGCTTATACTAATAAGCTAACGCCTGCTATCTAACTATATAAGCTAGCTTCTTTATAGTAGTTTTATAGATAGTTTTAGAAGTAGTCTTATAAGCAGTTTTATAAGCAGTTTACTTAAGTATATTTCTAGTAGTACCTATATTACTACTACTTTAGTAGGTAAGTATTATAAGTTTATATTTATAAATAATTAGCTCTTAAGAAAGAATAAAAATATTAAAATAAAAATACTTATATAGATAGAAGAATAAATTATATAAAGTTATAATAGTAATATATTTATAGAAAAGAAAATAACCTTAGTTAGTTAGTAGATTTAAACAGAGAGGTTATATATACTAACTATACTATATCTAGGATTTAGCAGGTATAATATACCTCAGTTGCTATAGTAATAATAACTCTTACTTTAAAATAATTATATAACCTATATAAGTAGTCTATACAGCTATATTATAGAAATTTTAAATCTATTCTAATAGAATTAATTTTACTTCTTATAACTAATAAAATAAAACTATTATAAATATAATTTTTAATATTTTAAATTATTTATACTAAATCTCCCTAATCTATTTACTAAAGCATACTTATAGATATATTCCTACTACTATATATTTACAGTTTATGCCTATAAAGTTATTATAATAATTTATAGCGTTATTTTAATAATTATTTCTATAAGTTACTCTATTAGCTTTAATATAAGAGAGAAGTAAAAAGCTATAAGAGATTATTCTATTAATCTCTATATTATAAAAATATAGAAGTATATTAATAATATAACTAATATTAAGGCTAAGTTTTGCTAGCTAAAGTAGTAGCTAAATATTAGAATAATATATATAAAGAAAATTATAATCTAAGAGTATCTAGATTAGAATTCTCTAAATAAAGTATAGTAAAACACTATAATTAAAGAAATAAAAATATAAATATACTAGAATATATAAATTATATTTTTAAAGAGTTTAGAAATTTATTAATAAAAATCTAGAATAAATAGAAGATATTATCTATTCTACTTTAATCTTTATTTTATTTCACTTATTCTAATTATATTACTACTACTTATATATTTAGCTACTAGTATAGTAAAAAATATACTAAAGAAGTATAAATAACTTACTCTAAAACCTAGATTTATAATATAGCTATTCTTAAATAATCCTTAGTAAGTATTATAGAAACTTAGTTATTACTTTTTTAATTCTTTAATTAGCCTATTTATATCTAATATCTAAATATAGAAAACCTACTAATATTATATTTAAACTTAAGATATCTTTAAAAATAATTATAATTTAAATTAGAAAAATATTCTTCTATATAAACTAACTAAGTTTAATTAAGATCTCTTAGTTAAGATTATAATTAATTTAAACTTTAAAAATAAAGATAGATATAAATAAGAAATAGAAAGTAAATAACTTTAAAGTAAAATAAAAGTTATCTCTAAAGTTATTAAGTATATAAGTTTTTCTAAATATTACTAAAGAGTTCTTACTAATTCTTTTATAATAAACTACTTTTATTAGATATTAATAATTCTATATAGTATAGCTTATAACTTTAAACTTATTTTAGCTAAAGCTATTATATTTTTACTAGTTTCTTAAAGAAATAGAGAAGGTTTTTAGGGAAACTAGTATTATAAAAGTAAGAGAAAGATTCTCTTAGACTTAAAACTTTTTTATACTGAAAGAAATATTCTTTATATTAGTTCTTTAGAAGTTCTCCTTTCTAAAATTTATAAAAGAGAAAAAGAGAGTTCTTTAGAAAGTAATTAGTATATAGAAATAGAAGTAATAAGTAATATTAAGGAGATTCTTTATATAAGTAAATCTAATAAACTTATTTAAGTTAATAGAACTTAAGAATAAGATATACCTAGGTTTTTAAAAGTTATCTTTTAATAAATTATATATATAGCTACTAATTTTCTTTTTATAGACTAGTAAGAAAATAAGTCTAGGATATTATTAGTAATACTATAGTGAGTATTAATAAGAACTAGATTAAACTTCTAAGTCTTACTAAAATATAGGAAAATATAAATAAAATATTAATAACTAATATAGAGGTTATTAATATAATCTAGTATATTTATAAGTTAAAACTAGCTTTAATTCCTATTTAGCTTAAAATACTAAATTAAGTGAAATTATACCTAAGAGAATAGTAATAGTTTAATAATAAGATAATATTTTATATTTTTTAGTTTAAATTCCTACTATAAAAATAGAATAAGACGTATAAGAGGATATTTACTTAGAGAAGTAAAAAGTAATAAATATAAGTTTAATAATATTATTATATTTTAGTTTTAATTTCTTAAGCTAAAATTAAATAAGAGGTCTAAGAGAATATATACCTACTCTTATTATTATAAAGTAATTATTATAATATAATTATTATAATTTAATTATTATAATATAATTATTATAATATAATTATTATAACGTAGCTATTATAATATAACTATTATAATATAGCTATTTATATATCTTTTATCTATATATCTTGAAAATATATAGCTTTATAAATATATTTACTTCTTATACTTTTTTAATACTAGTTCTCTAAGTATTATTTTATATAGAATTTCTTTATAACTATCTTCTTTATATTAGTTTTAGTTATTTAAAATATCTTAGCTTAATATTTCTTTATTCTTAATTTTTCTATTTAAAATTTCTTTATTCTAAATTTCTCTATTTAAAACTTCTTAAAAAGTAATTCTTTTATTTATATTCTCTTTATATATCTTACTTATTTATATTTCCTCTACTTAAATTTTCTATATTTATAATTTTTTCTCTAGTATTCCTTACTTATATTTCCTTTATTTATATTTTCTTTATTTATAATCTCTTTATTTCTATTTTCCTTACTTATATTTCTTTTATTTATATTTCCTTTATTTATATTTCCTTTACTATTTCTTTTACCTATATTTTTACTTATTTTTCTATCTATATTCCTTTCTTTTATATTTCTTTCTTTTATATTTCTTTAGTTTATATTTCTTTATTTTATATTTCTTATAAATATGTTTTATAGATATATTCTCTATAAATATATTATTTTTATTTCTATTCTCTATATATATATTTACTTTATTAATATATATTAAAATACTTACTTCTTTCTTTAGTTTATTTATACTTTTTAATATATCTTTATTAGTTCTCTTATTTTTCTTTTTTCTCTCTTTTAATTTTCTTTCTATTTTCTTTTATACTTTTTATTTTTTCTATAAATTTCTTTTTACTACTTATATAGTTCTTTATTTTTTATATATTTTAAGTTATTTCTTTAAAAGTTATTTTCTCTTTTTTATTACTATAGTTATTCTTAGGAATATTAGTAGTATAATATTATTAATATAATAAAATTTAATAATAAGAGAAAAGAGTAGAATAATAAAGGAAATAAATATAAAGTAGAATAAAAGCTAACTTCTAATAGATCTAATTAAGCTATAATATATTTATACTTAAAGATATCTTTATAATTTCTTTAAAGAATTTAATATTTTTATTTTTAATTATAATATATTTTATATAGATAGCTATAAACTAAGTTACTAAGAATTATATTAGAAAGAACTTTAAAAAGAATAGGAAATATATTTTAGAATAGAGTAATAAAATAGTTTTCTATAGATTCTTAAAATATTTCTATTATAATAAACTAGAAATAAACTAAATAAATACTAAATTTATATTTTATACTTTTAATAATCTTATAGACTAGCTACTAGAAAGAAAGCTTTAAGAGGAGTAGTTTATATAATTTCTGAAATATTCTAATTTCTTTTAAAGCTTTAGCTAAAAGATATTAGTATTATAATAATTATTAAGAATTATAATAATCTAACTTACTATTTAGCTTATATTAGTAAGTATATAGCTTCTATCTAGCTTTATAAGATAATACTTTTTAAGTAGTCTTATTAGTAGTTCTATTAGTAGTTTTATTAATAGTTTTATTAGTAGTTTTATTAGTAGTTTTATTAGTAGTTTTATTAGTAGTTTTATTAGTAGTTTTAATAGTAGTCTTATAGCTAGTCTTACTAATAGTTATTTAGTTTATTAATAGTATAATACTTCTTAATAAAGTATAAGTATGTCACAGGCTAGAGCCCGGCCGAGATCTCCAGCTTTGCCGGAGCAGCTACCGAGATCCGGCTCCGCCGGATCCACTATTCTGCTGTAGCACACCGCCTAGCCCCGGTCTGCATCACTGCTGCTAGGCGCCTATCCCTGTAAAATCCTTTCCTCCTTCTTCAGCTTAGAATAGTTAATCGACAGCACCTCTACGTTAAACAAGCCTAAAGGCCAGCCCCTTATATATTCTAAGCTTAACAACAAAAGATGCTATAAGAAACCTCATAACAGCAATATAACGATTTGCAAGAGGGTAGCATAACAAGAAGATACTATATGAAACCTTATAAGTGCAACACGATAGATTCAGCAGAGGGTAGCATAAACGATGTAATAACTGCAGAGATTAACCGCAGGGTTAACAAAGCAGTTAACATAAGCATATATCCTCTTCAGGACTAGATAACGCAGCTCTTAACAGCTCTGAACAGGCTTATATTAACAGATAGAGCAACCTCTACACTACTTATAAGCAGCATACTAACCCTGTCTACTGCTGATATAACTATATAAATAACAAGTAATAATCAAATAATAGCAGTTAAAGGGCGAAGGAAACCTCTGCTAGACCTCCTGAAGTTTACAGGAAAGCGTAAGGAATACACAGGATAGTCCTAGCAGATGCAGAATAAGATAAGGCTGGATAAGAGATTTATTAGTAGCAATAAAGATATCTAGTATTATATTAACGCCTGCTTTAACTATAGGCCCTAGCAAGTTATAGCTACCTTCTATGCAGTAGAAAGTCTAGGAAGCTTATATAACTTATAAGAGTTTTTAAACTACTTAGACTGAATATATAAGGACTTAAATATATATAACTAAGCTGCCTTAACCTTATAAACCTTTTATTAGTAAGAGGACTAAGCCCTAGCTTCCTTTCTACTCTGGTTTAAATAGATATTAGCAGAAGCTAGAGGGGCTGACTAGCCTAGTTGAGCGAAGATAACGCTTCTTAAGGAAGCTCTGAGTGTGAAGCTTAGGAAGGCCCTAGTTACTATTAAACTTCCCCTGGACGACTACTACTAATAGCTTTTGCAGGTCTAAGGTGTTGCTTCTAGGCTAGAGCGCCTACCTTAATAAGCGTCTGAACATACCCTGTCTCGCCTAAGAGCACTACAGGCTAGCTAATAAGATGCGGAAGGAGATATAGTGATGTCTAGCATTAGCTGTACTAAGGGCAAGGAGAAGGCAAGGTTATATTACTAACGTAGCAGCTCCTCCTCATCTGAAGACCTGCCACAACCTATAAAAGATAACTATAAATGCTTTAACTGTAACCAGATTAGCTATATCGCTGTATAGTGCCCTAGGCTGAAGCGTTCCTATCCTGCGAAGGCTAAGAAGGTTAAGAAGGTTAAGAAGGCTGCAAGACCTAAAGAGAGCAGCAGCAGTGCTACAGAGAAGCTAGGAAGTTCTGAGACAGAAGAGAGCTCAGGAAAAGAGTAACTCTAATGCAAAGTCGGGCGTTAGAGGCAAAGCCTAGTGATATTACAGAATAGAAGCAGTTTAAGCATTGCATGAGCAGCAAGTCAGCAGTGATCACTACTTGCATATATAAGGGCACTCAAGCAGACGCCCTGATAGATATAGGGTGCGACTTATATACCTTTGTTGACCACGACCTGGCCTGCAAGCTCCACCTGCCAGTAGTAGACTGCTCTGAGCGAGTACTAGGCAGCTTCAGCAATGCTACAGGGGCTATAAAAGTAATAGGTGTGGTTGTCTTTAACCTTAAGCTGTGCAGTTATAATGAGAAGATCTTTGTGTATACTGTATATGGCCTTAGTAATGATCTGTTCCTAGGGAAGCCCTGGATAGAGAGGAACCGCATCCTGTATAATGCTGCTGCGCAACGGATACGATATAGGAGGGGTAGTGTAGACCTATGTCTAAAAGGTGAGGAAAAGCTAGGATGAGTACACTAGATCAGAGCTGCCTGCCTCTTCCTGGGAGCTCTTTTTATAACGCTTTATAAGAGGGCATAATAATATACTAAAAGAACTGCAGGATATAAAGTTCGAGCGATCAGCCTAGCAGATATATAGAAGGCCTTTATAAAGAAGACTGAGAAGGCAGACCTAAAAGCCTTCCTCTTACTAGCTATACTAGCTAAGTTCTGAGAGCTATTCTAACCTGACGAAGCTGCTAACCTTCTATTATATTGCCCTAAGGTTAACTATAAGATCTCTATTAAACAGGATAATAGTAGTAACAAAGCTGTACTACTATAAGGTCTGCTCTATAGCATATTATAAGAAGAACTCCTCATCCTCTGTAAGACCTTATAAGACCTACTTAATAAGAGCTTTATCTGCGCTAGCAGCTTAGAAGCATCAGCCTTAGTACTATTCGCATATAAACCGAACAGAGGAATATGTTTCTATATCAACTACTGCGCTCTTAACGAGCTTACTAAGCGCGACTGATACCCTCTTCCCTTGATTCAAGAGATGCTACAGACTGTCAGCGCTGCTAAGTAGTTCACTAAGCTAGACATAATAGCAGCGTTCTATAAGATCCAGATTGCTCAGGAAGAGGAGTATAAGACAGCTTTCTAGATAAGATATAAGCTATTTAAATAGCTAGTTATCCTTTTTAGGCTTACAGGAGCCTCTGCCACATTCCAACAATATATTAACAGTATATTTCGAGAGTATCTAGACGACTTTGCAACAGCATATATAGATAATATTCTGATCTACTTAAACAGCTTATAATAAGACTATAAAGCAAAGGTTAAGCTAGTACTGTATAAGCTTGCTGCAGCAGAGCTATATTTAGACCTTTATAAGTGCGTATTCTCTGTGAAGACAGTAAAATACCTAGGGTTTATTATTACAGCTGGAGTTAGTATCTCTTGCAACCCTGAGAAACTGAAGGCGATTAAGGAATAAGCAGCTCTAAAAACAGTTAAAAAAGTCTGAAGCTTCTTTAGATTTGCAAACTACTACCAGATTTTCATCCCAGTATACTCAGAGATTGCTAGACCCCTGATAGCTCTTATAAAGAAAGGTATCCTTTTCTGCTGGAGTAAGGAATAAGAAGCAGCATTCCAGGAGCTTAAGAGGATCTTTGCTGCTAAGCCTGTTTTATATTAACTAGACCTTGAGCGCACAACCTATATTAAGGCTAATTACTCTAGCTTTATCTTTAGAAGTGTACTCTTATAGGAAGATAAGTATAGCAGACGTTATATAGTAGCCTATCACTTACAGCAGCTTAACACTACTTAGTTTAACTATCTAATATATAACAAGGAAATGCTAGCTATTATAAGCTGTCTATAAGAATAGAGAGCAAAGCTACAGAGTGTCAGCCACTTTAGGATCTTATCAGACTATAAGAACTTAAAATACTTTATAACAAAGCAGAAGCTTACAGAACAGCAAAGCTGATAGGCAGAAGAACTATCTCAGTATAACTTTGAGATATAGTACTAGCTAGGAAGTGAAGCAGTAGTACTAGACGCACTTTCTAGACGCGAACAAGACATACCTATATCTCTAGAAGACGAGCGCGAACAAGGCTGGATTCTCCAGCTTCTTCCTGAAGTAGCCCTTACCTTAACGCATACATAACGCGTAGAGGCAGCCTTATTAGTGCTTATATTCACTGATAATAAGGAACTACAGCAACTCTAGGACTAGACCTAAGAGTAAGACTAAGTCTACTAGCAGGCATATAATACTGTGAAATAACGAGAAAGAAGCTTCTTTCTTAGCTTTAAGCTAAAGGTTTAGATTGCTAAGTGTGAGATTGATAATAATAACTAACTACTATTCAGAGACTAGATCTAGGTACCAGGTAGTAAAGACCTGAATAGTAAGGCGAACATACTATATACCTGTATCGTTCAAAGCAGCCACAACTTAGTACTTAGTAAACACCTTAGTAGAGATAATACCTTTGCGTTAGTTAGTAAGCGCTTCTACTAGCCTGGCTAGTTATAGCTAGTATAACGCTTCTGCTGCAATTGCAATAGCTGCAAGTGAAGCTATATCTAGAGAGAGCATTAAAAAGGACTTCTGAAACCTCTACTAATACTGCAGCATATATAAAGCAACCTTGCTATAGATTTTATTACCGACCTTCCTCTTATAGATAAGAGTGAGGGATACTTTTAGGTAATTATTAACTGGCTAGGAAAAGGCGTAACCTTTGAAGCTATAGAAAGCATAGAAGCTGAAGCCTGCGCTGAATAATTCCTAAGCTGCTACTTCTGCTTCTACAGCATCCCTACTTTAATTATAAGCAACAGAGGAAGCAACTAGATAAGCTGCTTCTAGCAGCAATTCTGCAAGCTTTTAGGAATAGAACAGCAGCTTAGTACTACCTATTACCTACAGACTGATAGCAGCCTAGAAAGGATGAACTAAGAGATCTAGGCCTACCTACGCAATTATATTACCTACTTACAGAAGGATTAGGCGAATAACCTCCCAGCAGCTTAACTAGCGCTCTGCAGCTGCAATAGCAGCGCTATAAGCATAAGCAGCTTCTTTTTAGAACATAGATACTACTTAGAGCCTGTCTAGGTTTAAGAGGCAGACCTAGAAGACTATAAGAGCCCTCGCGAGGACCTGGCACGCAAGTTAGTAACAAGGCTCCAGGATATAATAGATATAGCATAGTTAACCTTTGCCTTAACGCAGTAACGCTATAAGGAGCTGGCTAATAAGAAGCGCTAGCCTATAGAGAGACTAGAAGCAGGCAATAAAGTCTAGCTTTATATAGGCTACTATAAGTCCCCTAGGCTATACAAGAAACTAGATTAGTTGCACTATAAATATACTGTTATAAAGGTTATCTCACTATATATAATAGAGCTTAATATGCTAACAGCTATATACCTATGCTTCTATATAGATACCCTGAAGCATGCAGGTAACAACCCTTTACCTAGGCAAATGCTAGATAATAAGCAGCTGCCCCTAATTATAGATAATAAAGGCGAGGAGACCTGGAATGTAGAGAGTATTAACGCTGCTGCCTGGAAGCGTCGAGGGTGTGGGAGACGCTGTGAAGTGCTGGTTAAGTGGGAAGGATATGCAGAGAGAACCTGGGAACCTATTGAGACGCTCCAGGGGATGGAAGCGATAGAGGCTTACAAACGACGTTACGGCCCTGTGATGAAGCACGACGGAGACCCAGCTTTAGCGCCGCGGACGCGCCCCTGGAGGGGAGCGGGGAGGTAATGTCACGGGCTAGAGCCCGGCCGAGATCTCCGGCTTTGCCGGAGCAGCTACCGAGATCCGGCTCCGCCGGATCCACTATTCTGCTGTAGCACACCGCCTAGCCCCGGTCTGCATCACTGCTGCTAGGCGCCTATCCCTGTAAAGTCCTTTCCTCCTTCTTCAGCTTAGAATAGTCAATCGACAGCACCTCTACGTTGAACAAGTCTAGGGGCCAGCTCCTTATAATTAAAACCTAAAAATACTAGTTAAACTATATATATTAACTAATATATTAATTCCTAATCTTAGATAGAAGTATATATATTTTAAAAGAACTATATTTATAAGTTTTTAAGACTTTTTAGCTAGAAAAGCTAGGTATATTATAAGCTTAGACTTAAGTAGAATAAAGCTTATAATTTAGATAAGTTAGAAGTAAAGAATAAAAAGAATAAGTATTATAGATTTATAAATAAAAATAATTAGGAGAGTATATATATAAGTAAAATAAATAAGTTAGAATTATCTTCTAGTAAAGTTAGCTAGCTATAAAATAATTAGAGATAATTAGAATAGAACCTAAAAGGTATTTTAAAGAAATTTTTAGTATTTATTAGTATTAAAGTAAATAAGTTAAATAGTTTTATATATAGTATACTTAAGGTTAGTTTTTTAGTATTATTATCTTCTTTATATATAAAAGTAAGTATAATTAAAATAAAGTATAACTTACTTAATTTTTAAACTTTTTTAATATTCTTTAAGAGTTTAGATCTATAAATTATATACTAAGTTTATTTCTTTTGTTTTTATAGGTATAGGTTTTAAAACTATAGAGTTATATAACTTAAAAGCTTTATAGCCTTCGTAGCTATAGATGCTTTTATATATAGCTCTCAGCCTTTAGGCTTATAACTATTTTAGCAGTATAAGTAGTAGTAGATAAACTTAGGAAGTATTAGTTACTATAAGAGAAGGATTAGTTTGTTTATATATTTTTACTATTTCTATCTCTTTAATCTATACTAGATATAGTAAATAATAATTTAAGATTTTATAGTGTTTATAAAGCTTATTCTAGCTTATTAGCTAATACTACTTAGAAAGATTTCACTAAAATCTATATTAGAGATTATTATAAGGATAGCTTAGAGAACTTAAAATCGACTCTAAATAAAGTTTATAGATCTATCTATAGTTTAATAGCTTTAATACTCTGAAGTTCTGAGAAATAAGTATATTATAATATTTCTTTTATCTTTATAATAACTTTATTATAATAATCCTTATAAAAATCTTATTATAATAATCTTATTATAATATTATTTTAATTACTTAGCTTATATACTTCTTTAGAACTAAAAATAAATATCTTTTTAAATAGATTTAATATTATTTATAATTTCCTTAAGAAATATAAGTATTATAATTCCCCTTTTTATAGAAATAGTACTAAATTAATATTAAGCTATTATACTAAGTAATTAATCTAAGATTTCTAGAGAAACCTAGAAAAAGATCTAAAGTATTATAGTTTCTATAGAATAGCTTATAACTATCTTTATATTTTCCTAAGTTTTATTTCCTTTAAATAAGTATTTAGTTTTAATAGATATATTTATTACTATTTACGTTTTAATATAAAACCTAAGATAATTTTCTATTAACTCTTTTTTACTATTTATAATAAGTAGTAGAAATAGCTTTTATTTTCTAATCTAAAGCTTTTTATTTTAGAAGATAATATACTTAAGATATTTAATAAAGATTATACTATATTAATTTACTAAATATTCTAATATAAAGTTCTTAATATTAAGAGCTTTTATACTATCTCTTATAAGCTTATTATTAAATATACTTAAGATATTATTAATATCTTAAGTAATAATAATAATAATAATACTTAAAATATTTAAGACTTAATATAACTAGAGTTTTTAGATATAAAACTTATTAAAAATAATAGCTAAATCTTAAGCTTTATAGATAAGCTAAACTAAGCTTCTTAGATATTACTCTTAAGTTTAAGTATATTATAGTAAAGTTTATAAACTTATAAATATTCCTCTCTATTATTAAGTTAGAGAATAAAAAGTAATTAAATAGCTAAAGAACTATAGAGGAAATAGATTATAATAATTTTCCTTTATTAGAAATTAGTAATATAATAGAATAGTTTAATTTATCTCCTATATAGTTTAGATATTTTAATTTAAACTTTAACTCCTCTTTAAACTTATCTTAGTATATTATACTTATTAAATAGACCTTTATTTAGAACTTAAATTATAGTCCTTACTATACCTATATACTTAGTATCTAAATATTAAAATCTTACTTATTACTTATACCTACCTAGTATCTACCTAGGTACCCCTCTATAATCTATAGACTATATAGGGATATACCTATATAGGTATCTATAGATAGTTCGAAGCCTAAGTATGGGACACTACGGGCAACAATACCTCTCTAGAGACACTTGCCACGACATGCACCGAAGCTTCCGATCCAGCCCAGGAAAGATTTGCCTCGATTCCAGAGAGGCCCGACGTATTTCAATACCAAGTTCCCTCGGTTCAATATTGTCCTCCACCAGCACTACCGACTGCGCAACCTCAACTTCCGTGTGCCAATCTAGGACACAGAAGTGACATACCGCTGCCGCCTCCAGTGCAGCCCCGGGAGCCTACTCAAGTGCCTCAGAGACATGGCCCGCCAGCTACGCAACGCCGATCCACCGCAGATAGACGACGACGGCACAGAACGTCCTCTCGACGAGCCCCAACCAGCACTCACAGGCGCTTGGCTCTAACCGTAGTTAACAAGGTTGTTGGCCTCGAAGCTACGAAAACGGCCTTGGCTAAGGCTTGCAACAAGCGGAAACCAAGTTCAACCATCGTCGAAGGTCTGGTTACTGCGCACGGCGTGCAGCCATATTCGTTCTATAAGCAACCGATTTTGGATTGTGTCAAACTTGCTACCAAGAAGCACAGCAAGTGTCTCGTAATAATACTCAAGGCATTGGGGCCTGATGCGAAACGTATACTTGACAAGATCCAGAGATCAGACGGTAACTTGCTTCGGCTTATCCTTACGAGGACAAAACAGGAGCCACTCACGAAATACAACGTCAAAGCAATGGAGATACTTCTGAACGCAGGTGTTGACCCAAACGACACTGCGAATGGGACCAGACCAGCACCATTGCATCAGGCAGTTGAGCTGGGGGTCTCGAGAGCTGTTAATCTCCTCTTGAGTCGGGGCGCCGATCCTCAAGTTAGAAGTAGCGCAGGATTGAATGCTCTCGAGCTTGCCAATCGGTGGGCTAGGAATAAAGTTGGGACTGAGAACGCATGTCAGAAGAAAGATCGGGAGAAGATCTTGGAACACCTGATGTCTATCAAATAGGAGTTGAGGGCTGTCTTCATATGGGGAGCAATGGGATTTACGGCGCAAACGGGTGGCTGATGACTTGATATTCAAGTAGAATGGTTTACAGAGCCCTGGCGTAGGAGGCGCAGAGTTGACAGTTTTGTTCCAACATAGAGAAGCATTTTTCGACAGTTTTCAATCTATTAAGATTTCTTTTGCAGCCCAAAAGATCCCAGACATGATAAGTCTATTGACTATCCCTTGTCTGCCACTTGAATCTCCGATGTTAAGTTTGAAACTGACGCTTCTTGATATGGACTACCAAAATTGGCTTCTTCCAGATCGTCCACGACTTATGCTCAGAGTACGGCGTTGTCCACTTCAAAGACGATTGGTCAAGGCTCATGTCAAACTCCCAAAGCAAGCGAGCCATGATAACTCGCATCTCGTTGTACGCTAGATGTTTGCCGACACAGTTGCGAGGGCCATACGAAAATGGTTGGATTGCGTCTCGCTTGTCTCCATGAAATGGAGAGGCAGCATCTTGAGCAACTTCAGGCAGCCATCTTTCTGGGATGAAAGACTCCGGCCGAGCGAAGTTCGATTCGGATAGACCTGCAGAGGAATGGTGAACGCCAACACAAGTCTGGATCATCTTGTCAGAATTGCCCTCAAAAGCAAATGACTCCGGGGGACGAGGAATAAGGACTCACATGAGGAGGAAGATAATAATCTTCCACATAGATTCGTTCTCCTATATCTGGAACGATTCTTTCGGTCACTGACGGGACAGGAGGATATAACCGGAATGTCTCATTGAGAACAGCAAGTAGGTAAGGCAGGCGTGCGGTTGCGTTGGTGAAGTTGATCTCCGTAGCCGATTGGAATGCACTACGGACTTCCGCTACAGCTCTCTCATAAGCCTCGGGGGTTGAAAGAAGGTAGAAGGTAGCGGCTGTCATGAGCGTTGCTGTAGTGTCACTGCCAGCCACGAAAATGGTGTTGGCATTCGTGATGATCTCCTCCATGGAGTTGATCAATTTCTCTTCCTTTCCGCGGAGTAGACCTTGCATGAAGTCTCTGCGGTCCAACTCTCCGTCGATATCGATTCTTCGCTGGACCGCAGATCGTGTGTAGGTGAACATGTCTCGAAAGCCCTTCTCGGCATCTTTCGCGATGATCGGCATTACGATCCACCGCAAGGGGCCAAGGACGCTGTTGAGTTCAAAGAGCTTCTTCGCCCGTTCAATGAACAAGAGAACATATGTTACAACATAGTGGAGCTCGTTATTGTCAAGCCCGCCAAGGGACTCGCCGAAGGTTAAGTCCCCAACGATGTCGAAGGATGCGATATGGAACCATCTGCCCATCTCCGTTGGCATGCGAGACTCCGCGACATCTGAAAGTCTCCATACCAACTTGTCTACATATTCGTAGATGAGCGGTTCTTGCTCAGCTAATGCCTTCGGCGAAAATGCGTGCGAAACTCCGCGGCGGATGCGGGCGTTTGGCGTCGTCGGCAAACAGAATATTGGATTGGGGCTCAAGTTGTTCCGAGCTGTTGTACTTGGGAAATTGTCCGTGCTTGTGGCCATAGATGGTTTTCCAGGCTTCACTGGTGGTAAAAGTGACATGATCTGGGCTCCAGCGAACCGCGTTGCCATATTTGCGGTGGAAGATCTTGATCGATTGTCCCGAGCAGAATCTTTATCTTTGGAATAATTGGTATGATCACCCAAAGCTTGGGGCCGGGCACCCGATGTAGAGGCGAGAAGTATGCCTGATATATGCCGCGGCCGATATGGAAAAGCAGCCACAAACAAGTGGCAGATATGAGGATTTGAGGGACAGACCCGATGCCCGGCGGAAGATAAGACGCCAAAGACATGTTGAAGATAGAGAAATGTATGGTTTATTACATGAAATCGAGATTTTTTATCCATTATAACTATAACATAAGATGTCTCGGTCACGCCGCTTTATATCACTAGGTATCTCGCACGCAACTGAAATACGGACTATAAATCGTGCGCGCTTGACCCACCCCAGGGGCATTGTCAACGTCAACAGGTCTCAAATATCCAAAAAAGCGGAAATTGAAATGCCAAGATTGACGGCATTTATGACATGTTCCCGCTTTCCAGGATGTGTTCGTGGCCGTACTGCGCAATGTAGGGGAAGACGGAGTCATGGAGGTGTCCGCCTTAGGGCGCCGGAACTGTCCGTGGCACGTTCTCGGAGTTCCTCGGACTTGATGTAACAGCAAGTGGACGGCCGGGTTGATCAGCCGTCCGCCCGCAGTTCATCGAATCGGAGTTAGAACATAGCATCCCCCGTAATCCCGATTTGAATAAGTGGCCGGGAATTGCGATATGAAAGTGATGTCGGTTTGTCTTCCTTACCCTTGTCGTCTGGGCGTCACATTCACCTGGTTGCAAGATAGATAGGTGGACAGATAAGTGAGCATAATCGTACGTTCGGCCAGAAAGACACATCATACACCCAATCATGATAAACTTGGTCGCAAAAATGTGATACTCCGGATGGACCTTGGTGTTCCTCCATTGCACATTATCCAAGATAGTACCTGCGACTAAACGTCTCCACCTGCCTTATACCTGTTGGATCTGAACAGCCTCTCGATCCATCATACCTGAAAAAGAAATTGAAGGCTGCTTTCGATTAATCGACAGAAGAAAGTCGAACAGACTATGCCGGAAATCAGATAGAACTCTTATGATGCTGACCCCCATAGCCTTTGTAAAGCACCATCTTTTCCATACACTGGATCAAACTCAGGTAGTGGAATTTGACTGATTCCCTGTCGAATTTCCTCATTAACTGGCGTGTTTCCAATCGAACTTCGCCAGTGTGGGCCTCCCTTGATTCAATTAGCCAAATTCCGGGAGTTGAGGATCGGACGTGAGTTTACGGAAACAAAAAGCGAGATGTAACGAAAATTCCCATCATGGTCCAGAGATGAGTGGCCTGTTCCTGCAGGCTGTATAACGACATCTCCAGCAGACACCCGAAGGCGTAAACCGCGAGTTGACCTGACGTCAACCCCTTTGCAGCCAGCAGCCTCAGGGCGGCTTCGACGTCTGCTTCACTATCGCCCGTAGCAAGGCCTAACAAAAATGTTGATGTGCCAGTCAGAATTGCTGGTGAAGTATCGTTAGCAAATTTGAGCGTCAATAAGCGACTGGCCCTAAAGTAATTGCTACTCACCATAGCACTCGTGTACGTTGGGGTGAAAATGTCTTTTAGACACAGGACCCCAGACCGGGCCCTGGAGATTAAAATATGTCAGTCACTAGCCCCTCATCCGTCAAAATCAGGAAGACCTTACAAATCGTTCCCATCCCCCATGCTTGGTCAACATTTCCGAAGCGATTTGTTCTGTGGCATTGGGAGGCAGAACGTTTCGGTAGACTAGGTAGGGCAGTTGATTATTTGGACAGAACCTCGTCTGTTCCAGCACGTAACACTCTGGACTTTGTATAGCCATGCCCGCGGACGTAGCTAGGGTTTGAAATGTTTGATAAGCAGCGATTAAGCGGCGACTAAGCGGCGATTTGTTGGAATGTTATCAACTGGATCTTCCCGAAAGAGTTTGTGCTGGTGACCAAATATTTCGAAGGCGAAAGATTCAGACTTGAATGATTCTCAAGGGGGTCCAGTGGGATGTATCCGAAGAACATTCTTATATCCGGTGGGTTGCATGAACATCGGGGAGTGTCGGCAGTCAAGTGATGTCGTTGATCCTGGGTGAGAAATTTCCTGTTTTGGACAGAACCCGAAGGTCAAAAGCGATATGCACAGCATGCTAATTCGATGTCTCAAGTCTACATCATGGATGCAATTTGAATCCTAGTCACGAACTTCACATCTGATTGGCCTTCTGGTATGCGATGGGAAATGCTATTGCTGGAAGTGCGGGAGGATAGTTATGCAAAGGGCGATGCCATGCGCTGTGATAATGTGGCTTCTGCTTTTGGCGAGTGCCATTTTTTTCCGCAGTCGTTGGGTCATTCAGTAGTTTAATCTGGATGTTTTGATATGCTCATCGACAATAGCGAAGAAATAAGGCTGGTTGGTATAGACAAGGTTCTTTTATGGTGAAGGGGAAGGTAGTATTTCTATGATACTTGGGGAAGGCACTGAACCGACGATTCGGGCACAGAAGAGAAAATGAAGTCGGAAAACAGTCGTATCTCAAAAGCGGTTAGACTGCAGAGTAATCCATGATCAACTGTTCCACCAAAAAAGAGGATTCCGCCATGCCTTACTCATGAATACCGAAGGACTTGACCGTTACAGCTCCACCCCGAGCGAGTGTAGCGTAGTTGAAGACTCCGTACCGATATCCTAAGAAGTGAAGAATACCGTTGTTGACTTGCTGATGAGGCTCTCCCAATGACTGAAAGGTGACACCATCGGTGCTGTACGAGAATCGACCTTCTTCATTGTAGAGCGAGTTGACACCGACCTCGAGGCGAAGCCAAATCGATCCGCCACTACTTTCAACACTATCAATCTCATCACCTTTGTTAACCGTATGCCAGCCGTCATCTGGAATCATCATGATATTGTTTATCATCGCAACCTTGGTTCTATCACCATCTTTGATAACTCCAATCCAGGCGGCTGCGTAACGGAAAAGGACAAAGCCTGCCCTATCGCCGTCGGCCATCTGAGAGTAGTCGAGTTCAATGGTGGCTGTTGAGACGGGTCCCAAAATCCGATGTGTCAGAGTGTTCCGCGCGCGGAAGAAATCGTCTGTGACAGTGGCAGTGCGAAGCTCGAGCCCACTGTTGATGGCCCATGCCGTATTGTCCGGATTATGGTTCCACTCGTACTGAGGCCCCAAGATCTCGAACCTGTCAATGCCAGTGATGGGCTTGACTGGACGCCCAGGCAGGGGAAGGGGATAGGTGGTCGCCCATTGGTCCTCGACGAACTCTACATGGGGCCAGCCCTCCTCGTCCCAATAGATGGGAGCAAGAACTGGAATACGCCCCCCGGGGTATGCTTCGAGATGGGCAATGTAGTGCCAAACACCGTCAGGCGTGCTCACAATGGCGCCTTGGTGGGGGTTACCGGCGCCAGGAACGGGAGTCCCATTGCTTTGGAGAACCCACCTCCACTCGTAAGGCCCGAACGGTCCAACTGTTGACTTGAGAACGATCTGGCTTGGGACGGGCTTAATGATCCATAGGTACCAAGCTCCGTTGTGCTTGTAAAACCGAGCTCCTTCGATGTATCCCAGTTCCTCAGTTGATTCGAAGACAACTTCATCCCGAACGACTTGAAGACCATCGTCACTCAGTTGAGCCACGGAGATGTTCGTATGGCCGTGTGCGACATACATCTTGTCATCATCGTCGATAAGCATACCGGCGTCGTAAAGACACTGGTTGATAACAGAACTTTGAGTCCAAGGTCCTTCGACGTTAGGCGCGGTGTAGACGTAGGTCTTCCAGTCTCCAACAATGCACCCGCCCCAGTAAAAGGTGTCGGTACTCTTGCGGTAATTGAAAAAAGATGCGAAGATGCCTTGGTTATAACGTGAACCCGATTCCAGGTTGAAGGCTTCGACAGTTTCGAAGTCAAGGTTCGGAACAGAGTGAGAAAGATATTTCCAGTTCACGAGATCGTACGACCGAAGTATGACTGCTCCAGGGGAGTACTGAAAGGTCGAGGCCGACTAATAGTAAGTGTCGCCTATACGTATGAGGTCGATATCCGGGAGATCCTGCCAAAGAATGGGATTGGTGTAGTTCCTTTGAGCAACAGCCCAAGAGCACAAGAGACCAACAATCAAGTGGAGCCACATTGTGAGACCGTGAACAAAAACAATAGTTGTGCTGTAGGATATGGACCACCATCTTGAAAGTATTGCCTCCATGGTATATATGTAAACGAACAAGTGAATTATCTCATGTTGATAATTCAGAACCCTTCGTCACATTTGCAGCCGAAACAAGATCACACAACCTCAAGTCCGGGGACTGCTACAGTGGCAGTGGTCAACAATCTCGGAAGAAAACCTCCGGTGGAGCTGTCATCAACACCGCAACGTCCGCGGGATCTCACAGACCCCCCGGTGGAGAAGTTCTCGGCACATGCAGGCTTCATTGGAAACTCGAGCGCCGTTCGCAGGAGCAAGAAGGTTCTGCGATCTTTCGCTACTAGTTGTGGCCCCATCGCCGGGACCCGATCCGACACATCCTGCTGTTCCTAGCGCCGGTTACCCCAGACGGCTATCGACCGCTTTCCATGACTCCGGTGGGGGTGGGCGGCCGACCGCCGCCGCCATCGAATGCAACAACCGTCAGATGGCATTGGTGCGTTTGACGACCACGCCGGAGATGAAGTCCAATATCGATAGTCAGCGAACCTCTAGAATATCTATCTTTCTTATGATGTCTAGATCAAGTCATGGGTGCGTCGGCGTATTAATACTGCACGCAACGGCGCTATTTTTGAGACTGACACTGGCATAAGGAACCATTTCCCAGACAATTGGCCTACTGTTACCACTATCTTCTCTTGAGACTCGTCGCCATGTACAGACTTTTGCCTCTCGTGGCTACACTGGCGAGCCTCGTCAATGGTGCAGCCGTTGAACGACGATGGTCACCCGATGCAGTTGCCACAGTCGACCTTGCCATCAACAGGGGTACACCGGAGCATCTCGCAAGCGGTGTCATCTATGGGATACCAGATGTCCCAAACCAGATTCCTGATCACTTTTATACCGACATTGGGCGGGCACTGACCGAGGTGCTTTTACTGCTTTTTACCTTACTGTGAAAACCCCTACTGGGTGGGCTCGAAACTTCCTCAACATACCGACATTGGGCTTCAGTGGTTCCGCGCTGGTGGCGGCCAGATGACTGAGCCCAACCGCGGCTGGTCCTGGGGTGATGCGATGGAAAAAAGATGGGACTCGACGCTCAGCAACTACAAAACTGTCCGGAAGTACAACGGGAAGTTTCAGCTTTTGCTTCATGACCTCTGGGGCACTGACTTTACCGACGAGACTATGGAGTGGCCCGGTGACAATGGTGACTGGGCCGACTATGACCGCTTTCTGGACACTATCATTGGCAGGATCATATCCAACGACATGCTGCCGGGATTGTACATCGACATCTGGAACGAGCCTGAATGGGGCTTCTGGAAGAGACCTCAGGGGCAGTGGCTTGACATGTTCGGTCGAACTATGAACAGATTTCGGTATGTAAGCACTGCTCTTTCGAGCTATTGGTTAGTAGCTCACATGAGAAGTTCGGATGATCGTCTTGGAGGAGTCGAAATGATTGGTCCCTCTCTTTCACTGCCACCGACAGAAGACAACACATGGTGGTCCAACTTCTTATCTTACGTCGCCGCGAACAGCAACTCCGTACCGGACCTATACACATGGCACCACATTGAGGCACTGGACAATCCCGCTAATGACCTTCAGAATAGCTTGGTCACTTTCAGTAAAATGCGATCTGCGGCCGGTGCGCCGGAGAAACCCGTCAACATCAACGAGTACCTCAACCTTGCGGACGAACTCAACCCAGCAGCAACAGTGTGGCATCTGTCCCGGTTCGAAAGATACGATACTTCGGGTCTCCGGTCCAATTGGCGTGGAGGTCCAGATGGTTCTCATCTCCGTGATTTCCTAGCCAGTCTCATATGGCGCGACAATGAGAACCTTCCGTACCACCCAAACGGTGACTGGCAGGCACTGAAATACTACAATGTCAATATGACCGGCTATCGAGTCGGTACAACTGGTTCTGAAGACCGCATATTCGATGCTTACGCCACGGTCGGGAATGACAAAGTACGTGCCCTTGCTGGGGTGCGGGACAAAACGGGCACCTGGGCCTTGACTTTCAAGAACCTCAGTGCTGTGGGCCTGCCCCCGGCCGGGGAACTGAAGATCCAGACCTGGGGGTTCACCTATGAGATCCCCGAAGCCGAGTTGGTTGCCCCTACGGACCGCGGTATTGCCACCCACTCTTACGCGAACAATGAGATAACCATAGCGATTTACCAGACGGAAGAAGACTGGAAAACGGCGTGGGCATTCGAGTTCCTGGTTTAGCATCATTAAGACTTATTCAAACAGCAGCACGATGGCAATTAGAGTTGGAGACGCAAGACAGTAAATACGAAAGCGAGCAGGTATGGTGGTGCTAGTACGCCAAGGTAGACGCCAGCCGACCAGTGCTATGGCTCACAGGCGCATGTCCAGCGAGTCAGCGCTCGGGTAAGGCGCATGTTGTGCGCTATTAGTTCCTACAATACCAGCTCAGGGGTTTTAACTTGCCCGTCCATGGATAATCTAATAAGCCTGCGGCTAAAAGTAATACCCACTTAGCTCGTCTTAGATCCCGAGAACAAATTCAAGACGGCCTCTTTGGAAAGCTTAGTCGGCTTATTTGAGGTAGAAAGTTCAATCGGGCAGAACACTGTCGGCCTCGCCTAGATGCGACCAGACATCTACCTGCAAATTTCATGTACAAAACCCCCAGAGCTGCGCCACGTCTCACATATTATTAGCTGTGATCCTCAGCAGTGATATCAGTTACATTATCTAGGTGACATGACAGATTGGTCGCATCGCTAGTAGTGCTGCGGATGTTTAGGTAACAACTGTGGCACTAGACAACAGCCCACTCTCTCAGTTGTGTTGACTCCAATGCGACTGTCCCTATTCTGAAGCGACCATCTGCGCGGCCGCAGGAGATAATCTAAGAGGCGTCACCATGTTCCCCACGAAAATCCAATGGCAATTTGGAAAGGCTTTTGTGTATTTCTCTTCTACTTCTTTCTGGAAGTAAGTAAATCGGGTGATTGAAGCTTCCGGGAACCTTGTCTGTGGAGGGATCAGCCCTCTATTTCAGTGGGCTTAGCAAATATGAGCCGCGAACACTTCGTGGTGTCCAAACTATCGGCTACTTTGTCTCTCTGGCTAATTTACTGGCGACGCAAGCATTTCTCAGTTCCTCATATGCTGCTTGAGCTGATCCCTGTTTAACATGAAAAGTCTTCTTTACACCAGTGCCAATTGCTTATAACTGACCATGCTGCTCATCAGAAGCTGTCCACCGAATCTACTTTTCGCATCCATTTTCCTGAACAAAGTCGAAAAAACCAATTCAAAATGCAGCTACTTTCTACCTTCGTCTTGGTGTCTTCGTTCGCATCGATGTTTGCGCTGGCCACGCCTGCTCCTATCAACATCGATAAGTGCAGTAACATCAAAGTAGCCACATGCTGCGCTGGCTATGCTAAGAGCGGAGACTGTTGCAAGAATCCCGGGGACTTCGGTTGCTAAGTGAGCTTTTCATCCTTACCCCCACCTTACAAACTACTAACAGAGCAAGGCCTCGCAACCCTTGGGAATTATATCCATCGATGACCCTGTGCCAGTTGAAGACCATCAAACTTAGTTCCCGGTTTGGCGATTGTCGTCAGTTGTGTGCGATGCAAAGGAATGACCATCTATGGACATCATTGTTGGTAGCTATTTGGGTGGTAACGAGCTTTCTTAAGTCAGATCGCATAGTAGCAATTTTCACTCGGCATGGTTATTGTACTCAAACCTGTGGCCTCTACGATCCGTACTTGTCATTATCATAGAGCTTCATCATGAACATTAAGCCCGCCTCCACGCTTCCAGATCATGGACCAATGCAGAACATAGCCTGAAGTTCAGCGGGGCAGCACTGCAAACATGGTGGCTGGGGGTTTGAGCGGTAGTGCATATTGAACCCCAACTACCGTTATGGGCCCACGTGATAGAATGATCAGATCATTCGATATCAGCTTATCCTCTTTTAGTTCTACGAAGACTCCTTCGGATGTTCTCCAAGCAGTGTCCCTCGCGTGTGTTCTGTTTTAGGCATTTGGATCTTCGCTAAGGACGGCACCGCCAGACCGTGCACTCCGGTCCACGGAGCCGTCTTATCAGTGGGCTGCGGGGTCGGACTCTGGGGTGGTCGCTTCTTATCTACTCATGTCAAGTAGTTTTCCGCATCTTTTGCTCTAGACCTGCTCGCGAGTCCAAACGGTCTGTTATCTGTTCAGAGAATATTGACTGCGCGATGTCAAATCGTGTGTTGCAGGACCCCGGACTCCCGGCCCGTCAACCCACGGCTTCATACTGGCAACAGCCGCTTCACAGCGGCCTCAGCGGCATACAGTCCACCTCGCTCCCCACAAACCGAGATGTCGTTATCATCGGGTCCGGCATCACCGCCTGTAGCGTCGCGCGCGAACTACTTCAATCTGGCAGAGATCTAAACTTGACGGTCCTCGAAGCCCGCGAGGTTTGTTCTGGCGCAACGGGTCGCAATGGTGGGCGAATCAACTGCGTTGCGGTCTTGGACTACGACAAGTACTGCCAGAAGTTCGACAAGGAGGCAGCTGCGAAGATTGTCCGATTTGAGCTCGCCCACTTTGATGGAATCCTAGCTGCAGCAAAAGAGCTTGGGTCCGAGGACTTCGAGAAGTCTGAGGTCAGGGAAGTCGGAACTTGCGCGGCTGTTTTTGAAGATGAGCAGTTGGCAGATCTCAAGCAGAAGCTGGCCAATTTGAAGCAGCATTTCCAGATCTTCAAGGGCGATGGAGAATCGCAGAACAGAAGGAAGCCATGGAGGTGAGATTTCTGTTGTCGTCGTTTCAGTCCGACAACGACTTTGCTAACTTCTCGCTAGACTTTCAAAATCCCCAAGGCGAAAGGAGCTCTCGTCGGCCGAGCTGGAGCTGCATGGCCTTACCGGCTTATTACGAGCATATGGGCATCTCTGTTGTCGAGCCATAGCGGCAGCCTGACCATCGAATCCAACACTCCGGCTATGAATATTCGAAGGGCCGACGCGAATGCGGATTACCCGTACGCCATTAGCACCCCTCGTGGCGTAGTCCGCGCGCGGCACATCTTTCACTGTACCGAAGGTCACGCCAGCCACTTGATACCTGGCCTTCGTGGTATCATTGTTCCGCGTAGAGGAGAGATGACGGTCCAGTCTCCCGGCAGTCAATTTCATCAAAAGGACGGGTCCTATTCTTGGAGCTTTTACTTTCCACACGGCTTCGATTACCTCACCCAGAATGCCCGATCTGGCGAGTTGTTCGTGGGTGGCGGCGACGTCGGAGGGGAGGAGGCTTTGATGCAACCTCTTGGTATAGGATCGGACGCAGATGAGATCATCACCGCGAAGGCCCACCTCGCCGGCGTGCTTGGTGTTGTGTTTGGCAAGGAGAACACGGGAGACCCGCCGAAGATGCGAGCTTCGTGGACTGGCATCATGGCTAATACGCTGGACGGTGTACCGCTGGTAGGAATGCTTCCTCAAGCGGCTCTGGACCGTACTGCGGGCGATAGGAACTCCGCGGAGTGGATTTGTGCTGGCTACGGAGGATACGGCATGGTCAACGCGTGGCTATGTGGACGAGCCGTGGTGAAGATGTTTGCAGGCGAGGATGTGCAGGGTTGGTTTCCCAGTGAATATGTCATGAGCTCCGAGAGGATGGAACGGCTGCAAGACAAGCTGGAGAAAGTGAAGGGTTCCCAAATGCATCTCAAGGCATTGCTTTGAAAGGTTGCAGGCATCTTTCGATTATGGGTTACTCCCTGAATCTAGTCTGGAGATCTCATTCGAGGACTGCGAAGCATTATTGGTGGCAATCGAGGCATGGCAATCGACGGAGCTCGTCTATTGTGTGAAGTGCCAAGATCTTTTCCAGATGGACAGGCAGACCATCTCAGGGGCGGGGTTAAAGTTCTATTCAATGCCGCGAAAACTGGAACGGGGCTTTCAACATTTGCATAATTGACATTGTATAGCAAATGACGCTTGAGTTTCTGGGTGTGCAGTCATAGGATTAGCACTGGGTTAGCTTGATATAAGCCGGGACGAAAACGGCCTCAATTTTACCGCTTTTGGTCATTTGCCGAGGTGTGTGCAGGATGCTAGGTTAACACCATGTAAGTGAATCCACTCCCATGCAGCCATCTTCTTGATGCTTCCATATCAGATATGGACATCTAGTTCCGTCGTGGATTGGTCCGCTATCTTGACGTCGCATGGGGTCCTGTAGATGGAGAAGCGACCAAACCCCGTAGTCTCGAGTGCCATCCTGTAAAGGAGGTGATTCGGTCTCCGTCATGCGGAAAGGAGATAATCTTCAAATCGCTCTTATCTCACTGAAATACAGAGCCATCAATCACATTTTGTTTGGTTTTGATCACGCCTGTAATCTTTCACATACGACTTTCACTTCGAATCATCCCACTATCGGCCGACATGAGCGCGAATTACCCTCTCATAAGATTTACTCAACTGTCACATCCGAAGATTCGCTTGGATTTCGCTCTTGGCCGCCATGACGAGAAGTCACCTCGTCCTTCCGCAGGGGTTACGAAGACCTGCAATGGGAAAGGCCAACCGAAAAGCCGATTCGGTTGCCAAGAATGCAAGCGACGACATGTTAAATGTGACGAGACCTATCCTGTCTGCCAACGATGTCAAAACCGAGGCGCGGTGTGTGTGATGCCGGCCAGGAAGAAGACCTGGACCATGGAGCTCCCGTGGCTCGACAAATCAAGCAGTTCCATGGCAGGCGATATGGCCACGAGCCCTCGCAGATCAACAGTCTACAAGAACAATCACTCCAGGCAACTTCAATACTGGTTCGAACAGGCTTGTCACATCATGGTACTGGATCCGGAGATGAATCCCATGGGTCTTCCAATCTTGAAATATCTCAATGAGACACCATCACTTCTGCACGCCATCCAAAGCTTGAGCGCGGCTCACGAGAATTACTACCGGCCCCATAGTATGGAACAGAGTCTTCTGGAACGACAGGCCGCGCTTAGTCTCTTCCAACAAGAACTTAACAATTCTCGAAGACCACCAGTCTCCGCCTTCCTGACTGTCTACACACTCGGCATTTCTTCCCCGTGGATTGAAGACTGCATGGGAAAGGAACATTTAGCAGGCGGCCGTGTCATGATTGAGATGATACTAGCTTCAGACGGCCTGGAAGACGAACTATCACAGTTCGTGTTTGGCGCTTTCATCTACTGGGACATGGCATGTTCGTTCCTCTTGGACCCTCAGGAGCAGCAGCCTTTGAACACACCGCAGATATTCAATGCAATCCAATCCCTCGGAGACACCTACCATTGCATTGCCGGCTATGCGGTCGAGATGTTCTACCTGATCGGGACATTGGGTCGTTACTGTCGGGGCGTTATCGACGGCCAACATCGAGATCTCGTCTTGGAGGCTACCTTGGAAGAGCAAATGATCAGTTGGACTCCAAGGAAAGACAGTCCGATGCTATATAGTATGGCGGATGTTTTAGAAAGCACGCGCTTATAATGCTTTACCGCATTTGTCACCGTGGAGTCATCAGCGCATGCAACCACGTGGACCAGGAGGCGGATTGCAGTGACGAAACTGAGCACACCATTTCGCGTTATGCCTCCGAAATAGTGCAAAGTCTGGGTCGAATGCCCATCACGAATCCTTACTTGAACCTTCAGTCCATCCCGCTGATGACAGCAGGGTCAGAGTTAGGCATGGACAAGGTGGAGTTACGAAATGAAGTAAAACAACGATTCAAGGCTATCTACTCGTTGAATCGCATACCAGCTAACTTGAGGGCCATCGACTTACTAGAGGAGCTCTGGACACTTCGTGCCGCAGGAGTCAAGATGTCATGGCTGGCGCTTCTCTTGCAAAAGAATTGTCTCCACAAGTTCACCTTAGGATAGTCTCTCAGCAGGCAGGGCATGTTTGGGTTCGTAGAATGCTTCATTCGGGAGAAGGGCTAGCTCTACATCAATCAGATAATCCGGAAATCCGCAAGGTTGTCGTTGAAGGACCGTGCCACTTGTTCCCGATATGATTTGAGTCCACCAAACCAAAATCTAGATGCCACAGGCTTGCCTGGTATGTTCGCACCAAAGATCCAAGAATTGGTATCTTTGAACAAGCTTCCTTCTGAGACTTCTTCACACTTGGACCCCCACCCATCTTCTGCCTCCTCCTTCACCTCTATCGCCGTAGAGCCGCCGTTGCCATTTGCCTTTCTGGCTTCCTCAGCACGCTTGATCACACCAAGCATCAGCTCCCCGGACGCTTCTACAGCGGATGGAATGTTGCAGAATGGTCCTTGTGGGCCATTGATCATGAACATGTTCGGGAAGTGAGAACAGCAGACGCTCATATAGCTGCGAGCACCACCGGACCAGTGATCCTTCATGGTCCGACCGTTACGGCCACGTATGATAAGCCTGGTATAGCTACCATCAATAGCGTCGAACCCGGTGGCGAAGACAATCAAATCAACTTTGTGTTCTACGTCGTCGGATGTTCGAATACCATTCGGCGTAAGAGCCACGATGTCCGTTTCCCTCAGATCGACCACGTCCACATTCTCACGATTGAATTGCTGATAGTACCCAGAGTCGCAAAGGGGCCTTCGAGCGTACCGGTTGGTAGGTGTTAGCTTTCGAGCCTTGACGGGATCCTTGACAATTTCCGCAATCTTCTTTCGTACGAAGCGACACGCTTCCTCGTTTGCCTCGACATTTGTGGTGATGTCGCCGAAACCGCCAAACATGAATCGGAAGCCGTTCCCTTGCTGCCAAAGCTGCTCGAAGACCTTCTCGCGATCTTCGGGGCTTACGGACATGCACGGTACTGTCGACTCCTGGAACCCGAAAGCGGTGCTAGACTCTCGTGTCTGCGCCCAGATAGCGTCGTAGTTCTGGTTGATGCGTTCGCGGTACTCGGGCGTCACAGGCTTGTTGCCGGCAGGCACAGAATACTGAGGCGTGCGTTGGAATACGGTCAGGGATGCGGCGTGCGGCGCCACCGCGGTTACGATTTGAGTTCCAGTTGATCCAGTTCCAATGACGGCCACACGTTTGTTCTTATATTCGGCATCGGCATCCCAGTCATGGGAATGCACGATACGGCCTTGGAATGTGTCGGTTCCGGGGATGTCGGGTAGATTCGGGCGGGACAAGAGTCCTAAGGCGGTGATGAGGTAGTGGGCTTCGAAAGTCTCGCCGGTGCTGACTTCCACCAGCCAGACACTCTTAGTCTCATCGAAGGTGGCGGAACGCATCTCGGTGTTGAATTGCATATACCTACGGAGGTCATGCTTCAAGACAATGTGGCGGAGATACGCTAGGATCTCTGGCTGAGTAACGTAGTGGTTCGGCCAAGGGTACGTCATCAAGTCTTCCTTATCCCATGGGAAGCGATACAAGTAACTTTCGGTATCCGACATGGCCCCAGAATAGGTGTTGAAATGCCAGGTGCCGCCAACATCGCTGGCAAGATCGACGAGCTTGAGGTTGGAAAGGCCAATGGCGCGCAGATGATACAGGCTGTGAATGCCGCCCAAGCCGGCGCCGATGATGAGCGCATCAACTTGTTGTTTCGCCATGGTGAATTTCAGTTGACTCCTTTTTGGTACAGTGACCGCACGCAAATATGTGGCAATGGAAAAGATAAGAGGTTAGGGGGAGAAGTGATAGTTCGACTCCAGCAGGAACCTAAATGCACCCATATTTGTACCACAAATTGGAATTTCAATAATCCCCTAAAGCCATCTGTTACCCAACTCCATCATCACATGCGATATCCGATATGCCTTCAACATTGCCGGCTATTCAGCTTACTAGGTAATCAACGTTCAGGGTCCTCGGACCTCGTGTCGATGTCGGGTTATCGCAAACGAGCCTAAGCTGGGTTCCTCGGCCATCCAATAGAAGACGACAGATAACCATGGCTTCGCCTATCACAAGGCGCCTTCTCTGCCAATCCCATCAATCAAGTCAAGTAGCATAATAGTGTATTGCCTATTTGGGACAGCACGCGAGATATGTGGGGGGTTACACTCTTCCCTTTCGCCGTTGGACCGTTGTGCGCAAAACAGCTTGTGCTTGTGATTGGACGGGGGCTTTCACGTGGAGTTTCCAGATTTGGAAAGTATGCGATGTGCTTCTGTCTCTAAAGACGATCCTATTTGACATGTTTACTAAATGCTTCTACGAGCGATAATTGACTGGAGGAATATGCCACCAAAATACTGTACAACGCTTAACTTGTCTTTCCTATGTCTTCCTGTTGGAAGGTCACTACATCGGCATACATCAAGTGAAAGTATCATGGGCAACTTATGCTATAATCCAGTTATCCTTCTCTTTTTATCTCGTCGAAATGCAATGCCGCCGCTACTGTCGGGTTGTCACTCCGTTGAAGTCTTGTCGCGGGATGACACACGTAAATGAAGGGGAATTCATAGTGTTGTCGACTCTATTACAAATGAATGACTGAAAACAATTTCCGCTACCCTCCACCTTGTTACAAGCGTGAATCACGAGGAACCTCTCTCGTCTGCATGATGGCATCCGCCAGGATCATCTCCGCCGCTCTCTCTCCGACAGCCAGGACCGTCAACATCAGATTGATCGTAGGAATCAGGGGGAAAACCCCGGCATCTGCAATCCGGAGCTTCTTAATGCCCTTGACCTTGAGCTCCGAATCAACCACTGCCAGTGGATCGGTCTGAATGTTTCCCATCTTGGTCGTACCACAAGGGTGATAGACCGTGTTTCCGGCCTTTCGACCGTACTCCGAAAGTTCCTTGTCGTTCTGGATAGTTGGACCGGGCGCAAACTCCCGTTTGATCCACCCCTTGAATGGCGACTGCTCCGCAATCTTTCGCGCAGCCTTCAACCCCCACACAACGGACGCCTCATCGTAGCCCTCTCGGTCTGTGAAGTATCGGAAGTCGATAGCCGGCTTCTCCTTTGGATCCGCGGACTTGAGGTAGATCTTGCCTCGGGACCGGGATCGCGGAATGTTGGGAACGACGCTAAACAGCGTTTTGGGCTGCGCTGAGGTGTAACCCAGCCGCTTTAGATTGGTATCGAAGGGAACGGTGAAGATGTGCATCATCATGTCGGGCAATGTGCCGTCGTCACCTGCAGCGTCTGCCGGCTCGCGGCGGACAAGAACGGCGGCATCGGAATGCATCGCTGTCTGCGGGGGGATATCCTCATTCATCTCCCAGGCGATGATCGTCTCCGGGTGGTCCATAAGGTTCTCGCCCACGCCGGGGATATCTTTCACAACGGGGACACCCGCACCTTCCAGGTCTTCCCTTGGTCCGAGGCCAGACAAAAGCATGAGTCTGGGCGTATCGATGCTGCCAGCGCAGAGGATCGTCTCGCCTTTCGCGGAGATGGTGATCTGCTGCCCTGACTGCAGGGTAACATCGACTCCAGCACCAATGCCGTTGTTGACATTGACTTTGGTAACCCATGCATTGGTCAGGATCTTCAGATTAGGTCGCTTCTCAACTCCGTTGATAATGGGATGGATGTACGCCACACTCGCGCTGGACCTATGGCCATTGTCGGGGTCGTAAGTGACTGGTAGGTATCCAACAGCGCCGGCGGTCATTCTGGCAGGTGACAGAACTTCCGAATTGAAATCTTCCGTTACTGGAATGCCCAGCGCCTTTGACGCGGACTCGATCCAGTCGTTGACAAGGGGGTTACGTTGGCCGTCTGGGATCCGGTTGATGGTGTTTCGCAATTTCTTGACAAGTCGTGCGAAAGTCTCGAAAGACCAGCCTTCCACGCCTGCTTCGGCCCATTTCTTGCAATCGTACTCCCAAGGGTGCATCGCGATTCCTCCATTGTGGCTCGAGCAACCGCCCAGGACCTTCGCGCGCGAGTGCACAATATGACTGTTGCCTATGGACCGCAAGTTAGGAATCAGTTTCACGTTTTGACCTTGATCTTCGCAAGGAGGCATTCTCACCGAACTCTTGTTCCGTCGACTTGTAATTATAGTCATACTCGCCACCCAGAAGGTTAAGCAGATTCTTCAATTGTAGGATGTTCTCGTCCTGCCAATCGCTGGGGCCAGCCTCGATGACAAGGATTCGCTTGTTGGGGAGCTCCTCTGCGAGTCTAGCCGCGATAACACAGCCAGCCGTGCCGCCACCGACAATCACAAAATCGAAGTCGACCTCATTTGCGCTTAGGGTGTTCGTGATGACCATTTTGTCGGCGGTTTTAATGTTTTGATAGTGTAAGGTGCAGCCTGCAACGTACGGAAACTGTGTTTTAGAAATAATGATATCCCTGAATCTGGATGAAAACAACGGAGGTCTTTGGACGGCAGTGTTCTTATACTGTTTATTTGTTTTTGTACAACTCGAGACGCCTTAAACACGATTTCAAGCCTTGCGTGTTTACATGACTCTCTGCTTTCATCCAACCCTTCCGGCCTCAACCTGCTGCCTCCGTCTCGACGTCTCGATATCCACGCGTTGGACGCGATCTACACCTAGCAAACATGAGGGGAAAGCGGAATCCCGGATAACTTCGGGTTTCTCGCTCTTCGTCCGTTTCGGGCATGGAGCCAGACGCGTATTCGATAACCAACATCGGCCATAACTGACTGTCTCTATCTACCCCACCTAAGCTCGGTTTCGCTTCCTTGGAACTTGCAACATCGCTATCATTGATACGTTAGCGCTTATCAACTCGGAAAAAGTCTGGATCGGGTAAGTGTGGGCAGGAAAGGAATGCGTTAGATGTGCGACAGCCCGGTAGGCAACCCATGGTAGTTAACAGCAGATGTCATCACAGGCTATCATAGGAGCTCAATGTTGTCGCCGAAGTTGTCTTTGGGAAACGCCTGGTATACCAGAATTGCGGCAATGTTAAAAACGAAGCCAAGACACCTCTCGTTCCCTTGGGCTCAAACATTCTCAACCCTCTCGCCCACGTTTCAATCCCACTTTGATATGGCAAATCCTCCCACGACGAATTCATCACACAAGGTCTCAAGGACGTTTACAACATCAATATGTCAACTTTGAAAGACATGGAGAAAGCAACCCGAACTCAGAGTGGCAATGAGGTGGCCGGAGAGTCGCAGTCCATCAACCTGCCAATTGTTGGGGAATCGAAGGACGGCCACATGGAAAGGCCTTTCACGACATGGACGGCTATCGGGATCGCCCATTCAATCACCAACACAGCCATGGGAGTCCTTCTCACCGTCGGCACAACTATTCCATTTGGTGGCACACGGTTGTCCTTCTTCGGCTTTATTCTCATGGCCCTGATAGGACTGAGCACAGCCACCAGTCTCGCCGAGCTTGCTTCCGCGATCCCGCATCCTGGGGGGCAATACGTCTGGGTGGCTCGTCTGTCGCCAGAAGGTCCCCGAAGGTTCCTGTCATATGCGACAGCAATAGCCAGCTGGGCCGGCGCAGTCTGTACAGGGGCATCAGTCTGTCTGACTGTCCCTCAGGTAACGTTGGCCATGGTAGCGATGAGCAGGCCTGACTTCGAATACAAGCCTTGGATGGGGTTTGTAGGGTACCACATCATCAACATTTTGACCGCCTCTGTCAGCTGCTTCGAGCGGATTCTTCCCCAGCTTGGAAACGGGTGTCTCATCTTCACGGTCTTGTCGATTCTAGCCATTGTGGTCAGCCTTTTTGCAGGTTCGACCCAACGAGTAACCCCGGAGCATTTCTTCACAGACTACTACAACATTTCTGGCTGGCCCAAAGGCGTTGCATTCCTCATTGGTATCAACGGCCTGAACTGGAGCTTCTCCTGTCTGGACGCAGTGGTGCACATTGCCGAGGAAATTCCTCAACCAAGCAAAAATATCCCCAAGGCACTCATGTGGACTATTGTCGTCGGCTTCACCACCGGCATGCTCACCATCCTTGCACTGTACATCAACATCACCGACATGGAAACCCAAACAGATTTCCTGACAGTTGTGTACTACATCTTTCGGCAGAACAAACACGCCGCATTCGGTCTCCAGTCCCTTGTTCTTGTTTCTACCACAGGGGCCATGTTTGGCGTCCAGACCTGGCAATCCAGGCTGGCCTGGGCTTTCGCACGAAATAGAGGTTTCCCTTTTCAGTCTTACCTCCGCAGGGTGGTACCATCGCCATTCAACACCCCGGTCTGGGCCATCTTGTGGTCTGCATGCTGGACGGCGCTGCTGAGCTTCGTATACCTTGCCTCTGAAACGGCATTTTCCTCCCTCATTTTGTGCGGAATTTTGCTGCAATACGTCAGTTATGCTGTTCCCCTCGTCTTGCTCCTTTGTCATGGACGGCCAAACTTTGCTCATGGTCCGTTCTGGTTTCCCAAGCTCGGTTGTTTGGCAAACTTCACGACACTAGCTTGGGCCGCGGTGGCTCTTGTTGTGTATTGTTTCCCCTACTATCTGCCCGTCAGCGCTGCGGAGATGAACTACACTTCTGTTATCTTGTTCCTGGTCGGGCTTTATATAATTGCGTATTGGGTGCTTTGGGGCAGCAGGGAGTTTGTTTTGCCGGAGGTTGAGGGTACTTCGTAGTTATTCAGGCCAGTAACATATTGAGACGTGCTTGCATCCGTCCGAATAGCAAAAGTCTGTTTTAGATGCCAAGTTACTGTTGCGTAGCTTACAATACGAGCAAATGGAGTGCTTGTTGCAAAGGGACCGTCGAGGGCTACAACTCGATCCTTTGTTAACCCTACAAACACACAAGTTACACGAAAGGGATGTCGTAGTTCTTTGAAGTCGTGGAGGAGCACCTATACAGTGAATGTTTCCTGTTGAGGGTGTATAAAAGGCAGCCCATCGACGTAGTGACTCGCTTCCCCACTGCTTCCTATTCATCAGCCATCGCTGTCCTGGTGCGTTCGAAGTAGACGTCAAACCCTCGAGACAACTTCGTCGCAATGTATTTCTCGTTGACCACCCTGTTTCTATGCCTTGGCGCTGCTGTTCTCGGTTCCCCGACCCCGTTGTCACCCAGCTTGGAAGAGCTCGCCAGACGCGTTCCATACAGTTAGTTGATTTGCTTCAGTCTTCAGATTCAATCATCAGCACAAACCCGGCACTACCCCAAGAGGCTTTTCTGTACTACTTCTGGCCATGTCCTAATTGTATATCCCCCCTTAACAGATACGTGCAAGCTCGACATCACCGAGATTAGAACCTGCGAACCGCAAGACCGAAACCTCTACACGCGCGTCAAACTCGAAGGCCCCAGTTTTATCGTCGAGATAAACCCAACCTATTCATCGTCCCCGGGCCCATCGATAAACCCATCACAGCCCCTAGAGGTGAAGGAGGCAGACATGGGGTACACCCTGAAGATCACCGGCCGCCACGACAAGGACGACATCCAATTCTAATACGGGCTCCTCACCTGGACGACGGACTCGACATCAGGGTTCGCCAAGTGCAGAGGTGTGTCGGCTGATGACTGGAATAAGGGCGGCAGCCATTGCCGTACTGATGTAAGTTGTGGAGGGTGACGTGATATGGGAGATGTGCTAACGTTTTGGTGTAGTCGAGGAAGTTCCATTGTGAATTTGCCTGCTGAACTCTGACATGATCAGACAGGTGGCCTACATCGTCATCATTCACTTCTTACTCGAGAGAAGGGCCCTTCTTCTTAACCCCTTCTCCCACTGTCGTGCTATTTGATTACCAAGCAGCCAGTCTTTTTGAGATGAAACTAGGGCTGCGAATGCCTCATATTCTTTTATTGCTAGAAACCATTCCTTCAATATTATTGCCTCTCTCGAGACGCTTGTTGGCAGTCTCGTAGTTCCAAATGAGTTTGATTTCATTTGTCTCGGCGAACTCAATATCAGATGAAATGAAGGGACCACCGAATGGAAATTTAAGCTTCTCCAGACCGTGACCACCTCAGTCGAACCTTGTCGTCTAAACAGCCGGGGATCCCACCCCTCCTGGCACACTTTCCCCGCCGGACCCAACATCCCGAGATGCCGGGTATCTCGTATTCCCGCACTCCTATTGGACATTTTTACCCAAAACACGATTAATCCCGCTCGCGGCTTAGCAGGATAGGTAGGTAATATGGGATCAGGGGTT
The DNA here is from genome assembly GCA_018853505.1 of Colletotrichum camelliae. NCBI lineage: Eukaryota > Fungi > Ascomycota > Sordariomycetes > Glomerellales > Glomerellaceae > Colletotrichum > Colletotrichum camelliae. Next base: position 4,823,692 of record JAELVL010000008.1, on the reverse strand, counting down.
TCCATTTGCCTAAAACCGCACCGCGGGTGAAAGGGGACGCAGGCTACTGTGCTGGCCCAAGCGGACAAGTCGTTCGGACGATTTTGTTCCGTTTCATCATAAAAAGGCCACGATGCTGCCGCTCCTGGGTTTGTGGGAGTTGAGACGAGAGACTCAGTCGCGTGCACATATGCAATCATGAGGTCTATTTTGTTAGCCATTGCGTGGGCGGCGTCTGCCCTTGCCATTCCGACTGGCGAGGGTCTGCGGGAACGACAGGATGATAACCACTGGGTCGTGACGTGGACGTCCATGCCACAGGAGGTTGAGCCGGGAAACCTGCCGCCTTCGCCATTTGTAAGAAGCACATTATCGTCCTTCTGGGTGATATCGTGAATGTACTGACGAGATCAGAACGGGGGAGGCGCACAGTTCAGCGATGCAACCCTCCGCCAGACCTTTCACACCTCCATCGGCGCATCGCGCCTGCGCGTCCAGCTGTCCAACACCTTTGGCGGCTCAGATCTCCCCATCACAGCAGCTTCGCTCGCGTTTCCGCTGGATGGCGCGGCGGGAGTTCCCGGTATCGACACGAAGACGCTCAAAGGTCTCACCTTCTCCGGCTCGCCGTCGGTGACCATCAAGCAAGGAGCGGTGGTCTACTCAGACCCCATCGACTTCAATGTTGCGGCGCAGACTAACATCGCTCTGAGCTTGTACACCCAGCAGGGCCAGTCTGGGAGCAAGATCACGGGACATCCGGGCAGCCGCACGACGTCATGGATGCAGGGCGGGAACCAGGTGAATGCTTCGTCTGTGACGGGCGCGAGTACGAAGCACTGGTACTTCGCCAGCGCGGTGGAAGCGTGGGCGCCGAAGAACACTTCGGCGATGGTGATTCTCGGAGATAGCATCTCTGATGGACGAGGGAGTGATGATGATAGGAACAACCGGTAACTCACAGCTCCCCCGAGAATCCATGGGTGGACTACATGGCTGACTCCAGCACAGTTGGCCCGACCTCGTCCTTGCGCGCTTGCAGAAGGGGGGCCTAGCCAACATCGCCGTCGCAAACCAAGCAGCAGGCGGCAACGCAGTCCTTCAAGGCGGTCTGGGACCTCCGCTCCTCACACGCTACAACCGCGACGCCATCTCCCAGCAAGGAGTGAAGTACGTCTTCATCTTCGAGGGCGTAAACGACATCGGACCCAGCGCGACGGACTCAGCGACCCAGCAGCGGCTCGGCGACAGCCTGATCAACGCGTACAAGCAGATTGTCGCCGACTGTAAGAAGGCGGGCCTCGTGACCATCGGTGCGACGATCACGCCGTTTGCGGGCAGCGGGCAGTCGTACTCGAACCCGGCGCGGGAGCAGACGAGGCAGAGGGTCAACGAGTGGATCCTCGAGAACGGGACGTTTGACCATGTCGTGGACTTTGCTTCGTTCATCGGGGACGGGGACCACCTGAAAGCGCAGTTTGATGGCGGCGACCATTTGCATCCTAATGTACCTGGGTACCAAGAGTTGGCTGATAGGTTCCCGGTAGAAATCCTCAAGAAGTGAGGCACGGGTGGCATTTGGAGCTGTCCACGGAGCAAGGCATGCTAGTGGTGTACATATGGAATTAAGCAGCCTGGCTAAGTGAAACTTCAGCAATGCCATGTCCTCTTCAAACACCTGACAGTGGGACACAGGCGTCCCGTTCCTAGCTTGCGGGAGCCATTCAATGCAACGGCCGCGGAACGTGAACGCGGTAGGCGATGCCATACGTTGCGGCTAATGACGGCTGCGGGACTCGGCGAGGACAAGACAAGATGAACTAGTGCATTTCTTGATCAGCAAGGCGGAATCACGCTTGGCAGCTGAGGCGAAGCATCGCCTGACCTCCACAGTCGGCTGACGGAAATGGTGAGTAGCCTGCTGTAAGCTATATGAAAAGTACGAGAGCCATAAAGCTTCAAAGATCTCCGTGAAATTTGGAACAGTTGAGAATTTACTTTCCAAGCACTTCGCCGATCGCCGTGCATTTCTTCACGGCCTCTTCACAGACAGGCACCGGTCCCAACGGGTACATATGAGAGAGGGGGACGTCGCTTCAAGGGTCGACATGGTGGATGATGACTGGGATCCGGACCTGGACGGCCCAAAAGGGTATGCTGATGCCCCGCGGGAGAAATGGAGCGTCCAAGATGATTGCCTCGGCAGTCCGGATGCCATAGATTCCCCGTCTCAATGGGCGCAACAACTTGACGCGTCCCTGAACACAATATCCTCCCTACGGGTTGCGCGGCGGCCAGTGGTGTCATCAACGTCATGGCGCATGGCGCAAGGGAGCGATCTCTTTACCTTCGAGGCAGAGACACGTTCAGTCGCTCGCGAGGAGCGGCGGCGAATGCCACTGAACCAAAGGATAGGCGATAGAATGTGGCTCACCGGTGTTCTGGGCCTACTAGGGTTCGGGATCGGGTCCGCCGTTCTTTGCGGCGAGGGCGCAAACAGGCTGGAGTCGGTTGACCTGAGCCCCAACGCAAAAGCTGCTGCGTGAGTGATTCAAGCCCGGCTGTTGCGATGGTTGGAGAGGCACAAGCTGACAAAAAGTGCAGTCAGATAGTCATGCTCATAACCCTGTCGTATGTCTTCGCGCTCGTCACAGTGGTGCCGTGTCTGTCAATGTGCATCCCCCATATTTGGGAATTCTTCGTTCTACTCATCTGCCTGGAAGGATTTGGAAGCGGGGCATACGTTCTCGCAGTATCCAGAGCCGACGTGGACAAGGGCTCCTGCGATGAATACCTCATGTCAGTCGATACCTGTTGGAGCGGATTACGGATGGTGACGATAGGCGGTGTATTCCGTATACTGCTTCTGTGAGTCGGCCCCATCCCTAGGCCGCATGATTTTACTGATGTCAACTCAGTCCGATGGGGTTTCTCATAGGAACTGGGTTATGGGTACGTTACAAAAAGGAGAGAGTTGACACCTTTCACGGTATCGCCACCAGGGGCAGGTCGGTAGCGGGAAGTAATCGAGAATGAGGCCGACCGTCAGAAGGTTCCTTAACAGTTTAAAGTTCCTTGGCTCCGGTAAGGCAACCAGTCTATCAGCGGTGAAGACCCGAAGGTATGGTTGCAGGGACGGGAATATCTGCCAACGTCAGGATTGATGACCCAGCTGGATGGTTCGGAGGAGCGGGCGCGACGGGAGGAATCTGGGATCATGATCCCAGCTCCATAGGCTCAGGGTTACCAACCGAATCGCTGCGCAAATCCCGGGCAGGCTGTTATACCCAGATGCAGCGGTTGGGAACGAGGGAATGAACAGATTCAAATCCCGAGGGGTGTCTTGGATGAGTTGGCTGTCACCTCGAGCCCAGAAACATGCAGCCGGAAATTAGGGCCCCAATAAATTGTCGGCAGCATGCGTTGTGATAGATGCATGGTGGTCCAGGAAAGGGAAATGATTGCCTGCGAGGTAACACTCGAGCCCAGTCATCGCATCACTCTGTCAAGTTGCCCTCGAAGTGTTTGGTTCTTTTTCCCAAACTTATTTCCTCGTGAGCAAGAAGACGCAAGCGAGCAGGTTTCTCGAATGTTTGCTGGGGTCCAGCGGCAAGTAGCTGTAGCACCGGGAGCCATTCCCAGCCAAATGGAACCCTCACGGGCAAGGCAACCGGCCTAAAAATGGGCGGAGAGGCTCGCTATGACGAGAAAAGCAAAGATGCAGCCGGGGTGCCAGGTCTAGTCCTGTAGCCGCTGTTCCGCGATGCAAGCCGCATGGAACCGTAGCTGCGTCCCACCGCCTAACAATTGGTTCCGGGCTGTTGGATCCCCAGGGACCCACCCCCGTCGTATCATTGCTGTCTTGCCGAGGGATGCAGGAGGCTCACACCGGATGGCAGATAAAGGAGACAATGTTGCTTTTTCTTCGTTGGTGTTGTTTCTTGCATGCGCCTCCCTGACGCCGGGAAGCGGGATCCCAGAGGTGTGGTTTGGATTTCCCAAGCGTGGTCGCCTTCCTGGGTCGCGGGCGACAGGCTGTTGTGAAAAGCAGAAGAATGCACAAGATCCTCCCTCGTTCCACAAGATTGTGGTACTGCGGTCTTTGTGTGATTGTTTCTTTTCCTTTCAACCTCGAGCCTCGTGTCCTTGTCCGAGTCTTCCTCGCAAGCTACCTCCGTGGGGTGATTGTTTCTTCAACATTGTCATTCCTGAGGCTCGGCCGTGCGCAGTTGTTCATGGCTTCAATGGCCGCCGCAGCTCCAGACATTCTGCCCAACCCAGACGTCGACCACTGGGGTATCGGAGTATTATTTGAGGAGGATGCGTCGGACTGCGGCCGATGTGGCAGCCGCTCCCCAGGACGGTCAAGTATCAGCCTTGAGACTAAAGGAGCAGTCGTGGCCTCTCCGCAGTAGGCCCCGAATTGCCAGATGACTTTACCAACGTGTGCTGATCATGATTCAGCCTCGAGATCGAAGTCAAATCGTCTCCATTCCGTCGGTCAGGGGCGCCATCGCCAGAGTCTCCTCACAGCATTAGGTCGATATCTGACGACATCGCGGGACTGCAGAAGCAGGTGGGAGCTATCGAACAAGGGGACGCAGCGATGCCAAGAACCCCTTTGGCCAACCCTAGCAGTGATCTATCAACATCGCCAACATGCGCTGGACCAATGAGCTCATATCTGGCACGACCAGAAGCCCATGAGAAAAGAGCCTTGTCCTTGCGTGTGGATGAGGACGCCGAGGACGTTTCCGATTGCGAAGGGTCCGTTCTTATAGGGTTGAAGACACTTCCGGGAGTCCACAGAGCACGAAAGAGAAGTCATTCGCCAATATTCGGCATTCCCAGGCCAAAGTCGCCAGGCATGCCGCATGCCCTGGAACGATATCTTGCATCAACAGCCTCTGAGGGCCGTCCAGTCGAGGACCCGAATGAGGTAATTGAGTCGATTTCGCAAAAGGATTTGGTAGACCATACGGGTAAATCGGGCATCGGTGAGATTCCTGCAGAACGTCCTGCAGAGCCCCTACGAACTGGACCTGCAATCGCGGACGAACCACATCCAGTCCAATCAGGCCCGGTCGAGCCGGTAATAGTTGAATCAGTCGTAGTCGAGCCAGCCGTAGTCGAACCCACCATATTCGAACCAGCCATAATCGAGCCTGCTTCAGCCGACCCGGTTCCAAACAGTCCGGCTTTAGTCCCTACACTCTCCGGAGAGGAGGCGATTGCCAATCCATCAGAAGCACAAGGGGATCCTTTTGCAGAACGATGGGATAGACCGATATCTGTTGACTCAGACCAAGGTGCCGGCGGCGACTCGGGCGTGGAAGACATGGAGGCGAGCGAGATCTACGCTCGACTGTTAGTTTCCAGTCCTTGGCAACGATTGATCCCATGCTAACTTTGTGCAGGGCGGCAAACAGGAGGGCCCGAGAGGCGAATATGATTAGATCCCATGAGATGCCTCGAATACCTAGAGCTCGGGTCGAAAGAAAAAAGAGGTTACGAGCTCGAGAATGACGGGTGGTGACTGGTGAGGAATGACGGTATTTGGTGCGGTGCGCTGCTCGGACTGGGTGCTCAGCGCTTGAGCCAGCTCCCAGGTACCTTACTGGACGTTTGGCTGATGGCGCTTAGTTATCATGAAGTTGGTGGAATCTGAGGGGACAAACTTACGAGAAACAAGATACTTATGGACGAAGATGACGGCTTGAATTCAAACGGAAGTTAGCAAGAGGTATGAGGTGGTGTCAAACGAGAGTTGAAGTCCACCGGATGTGATTAAGCTGGGCAGGAGCTTGTTCTTCAGGAGGCACCTTCCCGGGAAGGAGCACTGTTCAGGTACCCCACCACTTGAACTCTAAAAGGGCTCGCCTATCGTACCTAGTCGCGCTGCTCATCAGCATCTTATCGGTCGAACGGCTGCTATCTCTTATCTCTTATCCCTTATCTCTTATCGCTTGTTGTCACTGCCAGCCTGAAGCCAATGCCTGAAGGTAATCACTCCCACCGAAGCTTCGTTTCCACCTTCCACCCCACGCAGCGAAGCATCGTCGACGGTCGCAAGCCGCCTCCCTCGTCCTCCGATCGCGACACCACAGCCATGCACATGGCGCCGTGCGAGCTCGAGCTCCATGTATAGCCGCGAAAACAAGATCATGCGCAAACTCCTCGGCAAAGTCACTGCCGACAGCAGCACCGACACGAGCCATACCATCGGCATCACCAGCGCGCCTCAGTTCCAGACCTCGTACCGGCCCAGCGCCTCCCAGAACGCCGTCTACCCCGCCGGCGCACCCATCCTCTGTCTCGATGCCTCTCCCGACCATCGGACTGCCATTATCGCCGGCCGACATGTTCTGAAGACCGTCGTCTTCGACGGCCTGTCCATTAGCGAGGGCGTCGATGTCCGCGGCGCAATCACGGCCCAGTCCGCCTCGAGCAAAGGTGCTTCAAGCTCCCTGATGGCCGACCAGCTTTCGATACGAGACGTCAAATGGCATGGCGATTCCACGATATTCACGGCTTGTGCGAACGGCAATATCTTTTCCTACGATCTGGCGCGAATTGCGACGGGTGGCTCTCCCCTCGAGTTTGTACAGACGAGGGAGGATTCGCGTCAGGTGAACTCGCTGGATATTAATCCGCATCGCCGGACGACCTTGCTATCGGGGAGCCAGGATGGAATGGTGCGCTATTTCGACATTCGCGCCCCGGTCCAGAGTCGCTCGGGCGGCTTCACCTACAGTCCTAGAGGCGCCTACAAGTGCAACGCAGACGGCGTTCGCCAGGTCAAGTGGTCGCCCAAGGACGGCTTCTACTTCGCCTGCGGAACAGAGTCTGGTGTCGTTCTGAAGTGGGATGTGCGCAAGATCGCGCAGCCTCTGCTCAAGATCCCTGCACACGACAAGACCTGCACCTCGATATCCTGGCATCCCGACGGCAACCATCTGATCAGCGGCGGCTGGGACAGCAAATGCGCCGTCTGGGATATGTCCAAGAACGCAGACAAGAGGCAAAAGCCACGCTGGCTCATCTTTACCCCTGCGCCTGTGTCTGCTGTGGCCTGGAGGCCTGGTCTTTGGTCTGCGAGCGCCCAGGGAAAACGCGCCGCTCAAGTCGCTGTGTCATATGATGACGGCAGCCACAAGCGATACGGAATCAGCAGCGTTCACATCTGGGACCTGGGAAGACCTTCAATGCCGTACAAGGAAATCGACTTTTTTGATTCCTCGCCATCGTGCCTACTGTGGCAGAATCAAGATATCATATGGACTGTCGGTAACGATGGTCTGTTCAACCAATGCGACGTCGCATTCGCCCCAAAGGTGCTGGACCGACAGTCGGTATCCAGCATGGCCCTGTCTGCGCGAGGCGATGCTGTCATGTTTCTCGACGAGCGACCACATCATCGCCCTCGGCCACCAGTTATCCACCATCAACAGCAGAGCATTGTGCCGCCGAGAACTTCTTATAGTTCGAGTCCTACCACACCCATGCTCAGCATCAGTCGCAGCGATTCGGAAGAGGACGTCGTCGGAAGCTTTTTGGGTCCCCGAAGAAGGATAGGGAGGAAGCGCAGACACAGCCTAAGGTCAATTCCTGTCCTGAGTACCACGCCGCCCTCTGGTCCAAGCCTGGGCGACGACGCGATCCTGGGCTTGGAAGCAGCGATTAAAGTCACGGGCACCTACAAGACACAGCAGTCAATGGCCGTCGGGCACATTCCGGCAGCAGCCAAAGTTGACGTGTACCAGTTTCTCTCGAGCTACTACCTGGAGACCATCGAGCGTGAGCTTCCTTACGTTACGGGCGGAAAGTCTTTGGCGAAGAGGGTCTCCTCCATCATGGAGCATTATGCCCGTGCAGCAGAACAAGTCAACCAATTCCGACTGGCACAGACGTGGAGAATCCTCGCATACTCGGTGAACCTGTTGTTGAACAGGAGAGCGCAGTATCATCTGCAGCTTCGACTGGGCCATTTCCAGAAGAGGCCATCCCTGCCAAAGATCAAGGATATCCCAAAGGTCAAGGTCCCGAGATCGTTAGGCGTCGTCGTGGAGATGAACGGCGAGGACACGCCCAGGCGTCCTTCCACCGCCATTATCTCTAATAGCGTTGATAGCAAGTCGCTGGGCCCACGATCGCTGCTGTCTGAGGAGATTGAAAGTACTTCCAACGTCACTACGCCCATCGCCCGGGCCATTAACGAAGAGAACGCAGAACAGGGGGGATCTCGGTCGGATTCACGTCTACCGCCCGTCATGGAGTCGGATGGCTTTGCTTTGCCCCCTGCTGCTCACAGTACGTTCAACAACAGTCCTCGCAGGCGACTGGATTCGGTTCCTTTGTCTGTCACAAGCCATCACAGCGACCAGACACAGGTCTCTAGCACAGATGGATACGACTTTTATGATACTGACGCCCTCGCTCAAGCTATAGATGTGCCCGAGCCAAAACAAAAGGAGCCACAGCCCTTGGACTACGGCCCCCGCACCCCAAATAGCCGTCGCACCGCTCTGAGGCACAACTCGGACGACAGCTTTGCCCAGATGTTCTCCATGTCTGAGAGCAGCAGGCAGACATCTGGGCTCGCGTCGTCCTCTGAGGGGGGCGTCTCGGCTAGATCTGTCACGAGCTACCCCATGCAAATGCATAAGGAAACTGTTGACGAACAGGGCGAATATGAAAGTCGTATCCGTGGCAAGGAGATCGAGGACTCACCAGAGCATGGCGCGTTGACAGAGCTAAATGCACCTGTAGAGAGCGCGCCAAAAGACTCGCCAGAAGAGATATTCATGATCTCCCAGACCACGCTGGCATCTGACACCGCTACTGACGACCTCTCACAATCCCAAGTCAACTCCCTCCCACCAACTTATGAGGACCTCGCTCCCCTTCACGTCGGTGTATCTTCTTCAACCCCGCCAAAGCCTAATCCAGCTCTCCAACACGACTCGACACCATCGATCCTCGAATCCGACTACCTCCCCTGGCCAGAGGACCCTTCCTACCCGCACCCCCTCGCCTCCAAAGAAACCCCCGAAACCTCACCACCCCTCAACCCTTACACCCTTCTCACCCGCGCGCTCGACTTCGAAACCCGCACATCGGCTCTCAACGCCTCGGCAATGGTTCTCCTCCTCAAGCCCCTCATGCCGGACTCCGTCATCGACCCCTTCCGCGCAACCTCGATCCTCCGCCAACACCACTCCCGCCTCATGGGCATGAAACTCTTCATCGAAGCAGCCCTCCTGCGCAAACTCTGCGTCCGGGGCTGGCCCGAAGGCATCCCGGACTGGGGCGCAAACTACACCTCCATCTTCGGCACCGCCCAGCAAGGCGTCAAGGGCGGCTTCATATGCCCCTCGTGCCGCAAGCCCCGCGAACTCGACCCCAAGCTCGGCTCCAAGGCCCTCTGGAAATGCGAGCGCTGCCGCGTCGCCATGGCCCCCTGCGCAGTCTGCGGCCACCGCGAGACCACCGCCACCGTCCTCCCCATCCCCGAAGGCGCCTCCCCCCCGAAACAGCAGGACCCCGTCATGAGCACGTGGTGGTACTGCCCCGGCTGCGCCCACGGCGGCCACGCCACGTGTCTCCAGTCCTGGCACGCGCCCTCCGACGACGGGAGCAACCGCTACGAGCTCAGCGACGGCTGCTGTCCCCTCGACGGCTGCGGCCACGCCTGCCTCCCCGGGAAATGGGGCGACGAAAAGTCCGCTGCGCGAGCGGACGAGGTCGGTCGCGCGGCCGTCGAGAAGGCGCGGCTAGGCGGCGTCGGAGGAGGAGGCGGGGGCAGCGTCGCGGGGAGCAAACCGCAGAGCCCCGTGATCCAGCCCAACGTGCGCGGGGACAAGGACGAGGTGCCGCAGAGCCGGGCCGTCGAGAGCGTGCGCGAGGCGTTGGCGGGAGGACCGCCTGGGGCTGGCATTTTGAGCTCCAGCCCCGGGACGAGGCAGGGCGAGAGGGAGAGGAGGAAGAGTGTCAAGTTCGTCCCGACGGAGCGCTAGTGGCGCGTCGATCTCCGAGCTTTTCGCTCATTGTAGGAGGAGTGGATGTGTCAAGATATTGTACGATGGTGTTTAGTGAGGTGTTTTGAGGACTACAGCGGTGCGTGTTTTGGAGCACTGGCGTCGGGTTCCCACCTTTGGATCGTGGATGATGAAAGAAGACGATTTGACAAGGACGTAGGCGAGGTTCATGTACGAGTATTAAACATATTATTAAGGCGAACGCCGCCGGGTATCTCGACAATTGAAACTACGTAATTATCCCACCTTCCTTTTCTGTTCCGGTGTCCTAACTTTTGTTTCGCCCATCATTTCAAGTCCCAACGTTTTCTCTCAGACCCTTTGTACGAAGTGACAATTTCATCTGTCCCTCATCAAACGGCAGACCTGCAGGTGAAAAAGAGGGCAGCTCCGGCGAGGCGGCGTCATCCCTCGCAGCCAGGGCCTTCCGGAGCTCGTCGCGTTGGCGGCTGAGGTACTCGCTGTCGTTGCTACCGCGCCGACTTCCGTCGCCGATGCTGCTCGTGTCCCCGTCGCCTCCCCTGACGGAGGATGCCGTGCGTCTTGAAAAGCGGCCCGCCCAGAGGCCGCGAACGCCGCCTACTTTGCGGCCGGGAAGCTCGTCGGTGCCGGCGCTGCATACGTATAGGAGGTACTTGAGGTTGGGCAGCGTCTGCCGTATGTCTGGGACTTTGAGGCCCTGGCTGGCGCAGAGGGCTTCGATGTTCTTGTTGAGGAGGAACCAGCCGTAGTCGAAGCGGTAGTGGGCTGCTGTTGAGCCTCCGCGTGGGATGTAAAGGGGGAAGTCGCGCTGTCTGGCGGCTTGGGCTGAGTTGAGGTCGGTCAGGAGGGAGATGTCTCGGATCGAGGAGCGCGAGGCAAAGGGAGTGATGGGATATGGCAGAGGAACGCAGAGGTAGTATTGCAGGTGGTCTGTGAGGCTTGCGACGTGGCCCAGGGCGGCGGACAAAAGGTCATCATCCGCGCCGCGGGACGCAGATGTGTCGTACTCTGAATTAGGGAGGGGCAAGCCCGCGACTTGGAAGTTGAGAGGACCGCCGGAGGGGGTGGGAAGGATCTGGTAGATGTGCGCCAGATCGGAGCATATGCGACGTCGTTGCCCGCGTATCTGGCCTTGGGTGTCGGAGAGCAGGGCCTTGGAGGCGACGAGATGCTCCGTCGCGTTGGCCACGTCCTTCTCTGCCTTATCCTGGAGGGAACGCCCATTGGCAATTGCCTCTCTGCGCGCCTTTAGCGACTCCTGTAGCTCTTCACGGCGCTTCTCTGACGCTTTTAGGGCGCGATGCTCTGCCGCCACATATTTGCGGGCCAATTTCACCTTCTCTTCGGCCGCAGGGGCATCATCATGTGGTATCGTTTCGAGAATATCGTTGATCTGGGAGGTGATCTGTTCCTGTGTAGCAATGGCATCCTGGATGGAGTTGTCGAGCGTCGCGAGCTTCATGAGGGCATTGTAGGAGGATGTATGGAGCGGGGCAAGGTCTTTGGGATGCGCCGGCTTGCCCAAGACATCCAAAGAGTACACACCGTCGGCCAGGTGAAAGATGAGGGCATTGGGAGGGAATTTGTGGTTCTGGAGGCTGCCGATGAAGTGTAGGCTTCGTAGGTCGATAACGTCTTCGAGATGCAACGCCCATGAGGTTCGCTTGGCCCAAATCTTGATTGTGAAGACTGGTGCTCTGGTCACAGAGGCTCCGTGATGGTTGAGATCGAAAAATTGAAAATTGAAGTTCTGGGTAGTCACGTTAGCTTGACCATGCAGGTGTGGTTCCGAAGCTGCTTACAGTTGCGTGCTCCTTCAGCTCGGAGATGTAGACCGGCTCCTCCTCGTCCTCGCAGTGCAGGGAAAAGAACACGTCAGCGGCTCTACCGTCGACGGTCAATTGCAGCATGCGCTGCCTCGTCAGAGGACTGGCTTGGGCAAGGGCGGTGCTCCTGCGCCGCGGCGCCTTGGGGCGGATGTTGTCGCTTGAGAGAGCATGATGGAGATGAGGGGTCTCGCGAAGAGCTTCGATCTTGGCGGGCGTCGCATTCAGAAGGGTGTCGTCGATGGTGCGGCCACGGGTCGGACGAAGCTGAGGTTTCGGAGATAGATGCCGCGGAGGTGACGAAGCTTGCGGTTCTGGGAGAGGAGGAGGGGGCGGGATTCGGGCGGAGGCATCGTGAGGGCGCGGCTTGGCTCAATTCATGGCGCTTCTTTGAGGAGGCGGGGCGTTGTTTCTTTGGCGAGCGCATGTGTCGCAGGGATACGAGGATAGGCGCAAGACAGGGTTGTGCTGAACAAAGGCAAGCCGTGCTCGCCGCCGAGGGTATCGTGACGTGGTGTTTGTTTAGAGATTCCAGGTGAATTGACGACACTGGAGGTTACAGACAGCTGCCCGCCGTCACTGCTGACAACACAAACGGGTTGCAGCAGCAGCAGGAGCAGGAGCACGGGCACCTACCTCAATCGGGCCAGGAGCTCCTGACGCTTGGACTCAAATTGGCTTCGTCGCCCCACCACAGCATCGTCATCGCTCATTCAGTGTATTATGTAATCAAGCAGCCGTATTAACAGCATGAACATTATCAAAAACCACCAATCATTCAGTCTACATAAAGTAGAAACTTTATTTCACTTTTGAGTGCTACTCTCCTTGTGTGGGAAGGTTCATCTTCCAACAAGGTTGAGTTCTGATATGAAAGCCACTTTTGTGTGAGATTTATTGCTAATAAAGATCTAACAGCCAAAAACATGACAAAGGTATATAGGTAGGTTCGGTAATTTTAATATTTCAAAGCATTGCCATCATCATTATCATCAACTTCATGTACACTCAGTACCTAGACTCCAGTTACTCTCGGACCAGGTATGATGGTAAAAACAAAAGAGACATTGAGAATATCAAGTTCTGGACCGTCCGTGTCAGGGGCGGCGATTGATGAGCTTGTCGCTGATGTCGTCCGTGAACTTGCCACGGACGGGTTGAAAATTGACACCGATGAGCGCGACGATGAAGCAGAAGATGAGACTGCGGGGGCGACAGTTGACGTCCGGGTGATGAAAGAGGAGGCCGGGGATGGAGGCACAAGGATAGCCGAGTCGACAACCAAGGGTGCAGTGGTAAAGCTTGAAGAATCGAAAGACGAAGTGACCGGTGTGACAGCCGACGGGCTTTCTAAACTTGAACTTGTGGAAATGGGGAAGACTGACGCTGTCGAAGATGCCGAGAATGATGACGCGGGAGGGAATGAAGCGGGCGCTACCGACGAGGCCGTTTCCACAGGGGAGTCCGTTTGTACAAAAGAATCCGCCTCTACAGAAAGGTCTGTCTGTGCAGAAGTGACTGTTTCTGAAGAGAATATTGTTGCTGAAGCAAGCGCCGTCTCTGCAGACGAACCTGCCTCTACAGAAGAGTCTGTCACGGTTAGAGAGACGGTGGTCGTTGGAGTGACAGTGGTCGTTGGAATGACAGCCGCCGAAGCGGAAGCTGCCTCTGTGAAAGACTCCGTCTGTACGAAGGATTCTGCCTCTGGAGACTCCATCTGCACAGAAGATATCGTTGATGGAGAAGAGGCCGTAGATAGGGAGGATGCGGACAGAGGCGGAGAAACCGTCGATGGAGAGAAAGCACTCGATGGGGAGGAGGCAGTCGATGGGTAGAAAGCAGCCGATGGGGAGGAAGCAGTTGATGGGGAGAAAGCACCAGATGGAGAAGGACCCGTCGATTGGGAGCGAGTCATCGGTTGAGAGGAAGTAGTCGGTGGTGGAGAAGCAGTCGATATGGAAGGAATCATCTCTGTTGGAGATGTCGCCGTAGTCAGAGGGGCGGTCTCTATTGGGGAGGTTGCCTCTGTCGAAGAATCCGGTGGAATAAAGGACTCCGCCTCCACAGGTTCCGTCTCTTCAGTAGGTGTCGCCTCTCCAGAAGACGCTGTCTCTGTTGCAGAGGATATCGCCGAAGAAGAGTCTGCCTCGGCAGGAGATGCGGTCTGTGCCGCAGAGCTCGTTATGGAAGCGCTTCCTTCTGTGCGGGTGACTGATGGTGTAGGAGAGATTGATGGGGTGGAAGGGACTAGCGGTACAGAGGATTTCTGCTGAGGACGGTACCGGCTCTCCTGTTGAGACTGTCGGTATTGGAGACACTGCAGCAGAAGAGGCTGCGGCTTCAGAAGTTATCGAAACTTCTGGGAGGACATCGGTTGACGTGACGGGCAGGTCTAGTGAAGAACTGGGGATATCGGGGGTCTCCGCAGCCGTCGTCGATGGCTCGATGGCGGGGCTGCTCGTGTTTGAAAAGCGGAGAGTTGTGCCAAAAGTCGGAAATCGGACAGAAGACGTAATAGGACTCGAAGACGTTGAATCGGTCGCGTCGATGCTTGATACGGCTGGAGTGCTGCTGGCTGAAGTGATTAAAGATTGTTCGTCGACGGACTCCGTACTTGATGTCGGGTCGGCTTGAGTAGTCGGGTCTGCTGTGGACGTAGTAGGAGGGATCGAGGATGATACCTCCGTCGATGGAGAAATCGCGGTTGATGTTGGTGACAGAGATGAGGTAATTGGGCTAGTGATTGTGCTGCTGAAGCTTGTTGTATCGGTGTCCGTGGAGATGAGGAGAGAGCTGTCGCTCGAAGCTGTACTTGATGCTTCTGATTGTAAATCCGGAGTGAGACTGGCTGACGTTGTTTCAGATGAAATGAATGACGTCGAGATGGCTGTTATTGAAGCTGAAGAGGAGGACGAAAGGCTCGCTTGGTCATCCAGCGGTACTGTAGGTGAAGACGAGGAATTTATTGACAATGTTGGAGAGTCTGTGGTGGTTGGTGCGTCTGTTGTAGGGACCGATGTTTCATCCGAGGAACTTGATGGAGTAGCGGACAAGTCAGAGAAGTCCGAAGACGTTGATGTGAGAATGTCTCCAAACGAAGTAGACGCTAGCTCAGCTGTGGAAGTGGAAGCCACGGTGGTCGATTCCGCAGTAGACGACCCCACAGACGACGCTTCTACGGCAGAAGATTCCGCAGTCGGGGATACCTCAGATGAAGGAAAGTCGGAAGAAGTGAAAGCTTCAGAGACGGCAGAGGATATCTCAGCAGAAGAGGTTGAGGCAGATGATATTTCAGAAACTGCAGTCTCGGGCAAGATTGACGATATTTCGGATGATGGGGACGCCTCAGATGAGGTAGACGAAGCTTCAGATGAGGCCTGTGAGATTTCCGACGAGGGAATGACGGCTTCCGACGTGGTCGACGGAGTTGCTGACGAGGTGTTTGAAATATCTGATGTAGTAGGGGAGGTTTCGGCCGAAGCAGACGACGCTTCTGTCGGGATAGATGAAGCTTCTGACTGAGTCGATGGAATCTCTGACGGAGTAGAGGGGTCTTCAGTAGAGATAGGCAATATCTCTGGTGTAGTAGATGATGTCTCTGATGGAACAGATGATCCCTCAGTTGAGGTGAATGTGTTGGATGTTTCTAATGATGTAGATATCTCTGATGACGTTGAAGTGGGTTCTAATGAATCGGAGAAGGTAGATGCTTCAGACGAGGCGGATGCATCCACCAATACTGTAGATGTCTCCGAGGTAGTTGAGGCTTCATTGGAGGTAAATGTTCCGGATGTGACGGAGGGGACTTCTGACGAAGTCGAACTCTCGATGGTAATAGAAGAGTCTTCGGTTGAGGTGGATGTATCAGATACTTCAGTAGACGAAATAACATCGTCGTCCACAGTAGAGGTATCAGAAGGTGTTGAGGAGGCCTCAGGTGAAATGGAAGTGACGGAGAGCGTTTCAGATGAAGTAGAAATCTCAAATGTTAAAGAGTCTTCCGTTGAGGTAGACACATCAGATATCTCAGTTGACGAAAAGATATCCTCGTCCACAGTAGATGTCTCAGAAGCTGTAGAGGTCACCTCAGGTGAGGTAAAGGTCTCCAATAGGGTTTCCGAGGTTTCAGTAAAGACAGATGTCGAAGCTGGAAAAGAGTCTGATGAGGTGGATATCTCAAATGTAGTTGAGAAGGTATCAGAAGAGGTGAGTATGTCCGAAATGGCAGGGGGTGTTTCTGATAAAGTAGGAAGATCACTATCAGTGGAGGTGGAAGAGGTTTCTGATGAGGTAGATAACTCGGATATCTGAGACGACGAGGTGCTATCCTCAGATGAGGTAGAGAAGACATCTGAGAAGATGGGTGTTTCAGAAGGTGTGGCGGAGGCTTCATCTGAGATAAATAATGAAGTGGGGGAAGTGTCTTCAGATGTGGTCGACGAGACTTCATCTGAGGTGACTGCCTCAGATGTAGTAGAAGGATCTTCCGTCGACGTAGGTATCTCAGATGTAGTCGAAGCTTCTTCGGGCAAGGCGGTCTCAGATGAAGTAGGAAGGGCTTCGGAGGAGGTTATTGTATCAGAGATAGCAGAAGAATTGTCCGTCGACGTAGGGACTACGGATGTAGTAGAAGCTTCTTCTGGCAAGGCGGTCTCAGATGAAGTAATAATGGCATTCGACGAGGTTGCTATATCGGAGGTAGTGGATGGATCTTCCGTCGAGGTAGAGATCTCAGATAACGAAGAAGAAACCTCATCAGATGTAGAGGTAGGAAGTGAGGTAGAAGACGTCGGGGTGGCCCTTGGGGCCAAGGGCAATCCTTCAATGTCAAACAGGAGAGCCGAGTCTGAAAGCCCATCGGTGGCATCGCAAACGAGAAAGCCAATACCGACGATCGCTCCGGTGTCCAGGGGCAGATCATAGGTCAGCATAGGCGTGCTTCGCGCGTAGGATATGCCTAGTGATGGGTCTGTGGACGCGAGTATGGCATCTTGGGCGGTAAGGCCCACAAGACTGTTCTCATAACGGTTGAGAATAATCGTGATACTGTCCGAATTCCCGCTGGCGCTGTTCCATCGAAGATAACATCCCAGTTAGTCCTCGGGAAGAATGGCATCGAAGATGAGAGGAATACTAACCCTTCCTGGGTTGCAAACATGTAGTTAACGCGGATCCCCGTTAGGTTTGGGTTGGACATGCTGAAAGCAATGTCGATGGAGGTGAAATCGACGCCACGGCCCCCTGGGCAAAATTGACTTAGGTAGGCCGCATTTCCGCTACTTTGCGTCAACCAAGGGTAGCTTGGCGTATTCCCGAGGGCTCCTTCCGCGGCTTTCCCAGTCGTGAGGATGATTCCGGACGGCAAGCCAAGAGGGTCTCCACCAGTAAAGATGCCGCCAGCCCCCGACCCTGGAGGACCGTAGTAGCTGCCTAACGTGACTAGGCGGCTGTCTTGGACCGCTGCTGCCACCAAGGCATCTGGATCATCACTTGGTGTGATTGTGATCGCGTGGACAAGTCCGACAAAGGTCGCCGAGGCCAAAATAGAGAGCTGCATGACGGATTATCTGCCGTGGGAATGGAATCGCAGTTGGCTCAGCGACGAGATGCGTTCGAGCCGATTGAACGTCGGGTCTTGGACATAATGAACACCGGATTTAGCTGTTTTGAGGGGCTTCTAGGAATGGGTTTTTAATTCCATGACGCCTGTATAGGAGAGACGAAGTATTTCGAAGAAGATTTCAACGTCCCTTTGATGTTGGTAGGGATAAGCCAAGATGCTCCATGAGACATTCGTGTTTCCAGGAGGCCGAAGTGTCGCGAGAATAATTGCTCTGCACTGTTTTAGACCAGAGGAAGTTGCTCCAGGCCCCCAATAGGCTCCCACTGGATGCATTAGGAGACGCGTCAACGGCGAAAGCGATGGGTGAACCCCCTGCCTTCAATGCCACAACTAAATCGCCCTTCCATTCACCGTATCAGGCCTCTCAGCCCCCCTACCACAATCAGACATTCGGCTCAGCTTATCCATGAACGCCGCCGGGGCCTCAACTGAACTGACAGGAACTGTGAAGGGATTGGATGTAGTGGCCCCTTTGCCCGAGCGCGACGAGAACAACCTACGCGACTCCAGCAGCTACCCTCCGGACCAACGATCCAGCAGCATGACATCATGGATCTCGCCCTTCTCAGCTTGAGATATGCATAGGGAATGCTGCCGGAACCCTAGCACTTTTGATCATTTTTTACCGATGGGAAAATGATCGATCGTATGATTTTCCCACGTTGTTGAATGGTGAAATGGCTTCTTGGGTCTTTCTTGTCGCATTCCAGTCGCGACCTCAGCCGCACAAGATGTCTCCCACGGCCTCCATCCGAGACACGTTTTCTTTTAAGGTATGTCCCGCACGCGGGAACCATACCTAGTAGCCGAAGCCCCAACGCTCGACGCCCCATCATGCAATTCGCTTAGTAGATGGAATGTTGTAAATAAGTTCCCGTGATCGTCGTTTTAGCCCAACTGTCGGATGAGAGTACCCGCTCGGCCCGAGCCTCCGTAACGGCAGAGAGCTCCTCCGAAAAGCGGATGCTCCTTTCGCCGGTGCGGGCGGTGTCCGCAACGTGGAAGTAATCCAGAGGACGGAGACTTCATTACTTAGATCCTGTAGTGTACATGCAGACCCTTACGGCCCTGCAGAAAGGGAGAACAAGCTTGCTTCATACATTAACCCAACATGACCACCACGAACGGTCAGAATTTCGACGGATGTCTAAGGATAAGACCACGAAAACAAAGTTGATCTCCGATCGGTTGGCTCCGTCCTGCGTCTGATCCCCGCTCCGGACCCCGACAACTCGGCTGATCCCAGATCAAACGGCCCGTCAATCTCCGCCCCCGATCACCCCGCCCGCAGCTTGATAAAGTGTCTGAGCGTCGCGGTTGGGATGTCCCTGGTGTTTCACTGGCCAATGTGAGAAGAAAACAAGCTATGCCAGTTCCACGTCATCGATGAACCTTACTGCTGAGCCATTCGGGGAAAAGAAGATGCGCCAAGGGTCTTTTCTCCGTTGGGATGGCAAGCAGGGAAATAGACATCAATTCGCTGGTCCGTCTCACCATTGAGCCGCAACACCCTCGACGAACCGTGTCGTATGGCTCGCGTCGTCCCGTCTTCGGTCGAGAGGATTCTTGAAGGGGCTGAGTGAATCGCCGAGCCATTCATACTAAGCTTCTGGGGCGCAGAACGTCTCGCTGGCGTACGTCACTGAACATGAAGGCTGTGATTCCGCGGACATTTGACTAGTCGCCGGGGAAAATTAAAGCTCCCCGTCTTCCCCTCGCGTATAATGAGGAACTTCCCCGCCCGACTATCGATCATGCCTGGAACAGCAAGTCGCTAGACGTCAAAGTCACAAATTAGCTGCCGCGGGAGAACGATGGAACCGACGACAGAGCCTCAGCACTTCCTCCTGCTCGACCGGGACCATGCAGAAGACGGCATCGTAGTCAATCTCGCAAGACGGAGCGATATAACCCCGCTCTACAGCATCAGCCACAACTCCAAAATGACGAAGATGGAGATTCGGAGACTTAAATGCGACGCCATCTCCACCGAGCACCGACCCGTTGGCGCTGTTAAGCTTCGCACGATACCACCTCGAATCGACCTC
Source organism: Colletotrichum camelliae (assembly GCA_018853505.1). Taxonomy (NCBI): domain Eukaryota; kingdom Fungi; phylum Ascomycota; class Sordariomycetes; order Glomerellales; family Glomerellaceae; genus Colletotrichum; species Colletotrichum camelliae. The sequence goes on along the minus strand of JAELVL010000008.1, from coordinate 4,804,197 downwards.
ACGGTCCGTGGCGTCGCCTTCAAAATGGCCCGCAAACACCCCCTGTCGAGCACCCTCGGGTTCCGCTTCCTGGGCGCCGGCGAGATGCGCTGGGAGCAGAACAAGAAGGGCAGGGGCATGAGGCTCGTTGACTTTAACGGTAAAATCCAGGCCCATTTCCGTCCGAGGATGCACGTGGCCGGCCATGTTAATACCGCCGCTGCCGCCGGCGGGGAAGATGAGAAGAGCGGCCGGAGTAGTCCGGGGCACAAGCCCGGGTGGGGGCCGGGCTTCGAACTGCACGCGACGAAGCTTGCGGACCTGGACCTGGACTTGATAGTCACGACGGGCTTGGCGGCGGCAGAGCATCGTCGGCAGTTGGATGACGACTGGGACCAGGCCGCGGGCGAGGAGCTGGACAAGGCGCGAGGCGGAAGCTGAGACTTCGTGGGGTCAAGTTCATTACTCATTAACTCTTTTTGAGTTTTCGTTGATGTTGTTCCTATAATACACCAAGGCTGAAACAACTGGTATCTGACAGATCGGGCTGATATTGCCGCCTGGATCCAATGAAGTCCCGGTTCGCCGACGCTTACATGCCTATCAGAGTCAAGAACAATGATGTTACGATATGCTCTCATGATTCACAGCAGCCAATCATATCCTGCCATTCACGTTCTTCTGCCACTTTTTCTTCGTACGTTTGACGTTTTGTAGTTCCACGTCAGCCCTGACGTCCACCTCGTTCCCCCTCGTTATCAGGACTGGGCGTTTCCCGTCGGCCTGTGCGGCCATCTCGTCTTCGATGGCGATGGGCGTTGACGGAAGCTCCGGCCCCATCAGCGTCTCGGGAATTTCGTGGAACTTGTCTTTGTTATGGTGCAATATGGATCGTTTCGAGGGCGATGTGCTGATGGTCTTCGTAGTAGCCCTATTCGTCGTGAAGAGTCGTGGAACCTTCTGCAACAACGGCCGTAATGCTGGGAGACTCGCGCAAAGGATGGCGCAGAATTCTTCAATGATGGACCAAATGACGATGTCGACATTGTCCCAAGTGGTATCAAATGTGCTGGAAAACATGACGAGATATTTGAGTCTAACCATGGTCGTGATGCATGCACTGTGTTCTGTCAGTCGGAGTTCAGCTTCCAGCGTAGTGACTGTCAACCTACAAAGAGCCCAGACTGAACATTAAGCCTAACGCAATTTTCTTGCGAATATTGAGCTGAAGCTTGTACAGCTCGGGTATGGGTAACACCAAAATTACGAGATCCTCCACGATGCTGAATACCGCCCCTGCGTACCCAATGGCTGTGACATCCAAGCATTTGCGGTTCGAGTTGCTTCTGTCCCATATGGAAGAGATTGGCATACATTGAAAGATGATGGTGAGCAAGAAGATGAGGCCGTGCAGAAGCAGGAAAATGATAAAGTACCGGACCGTGAGCTGGAACCATTTCGCCGGGAAGATGCGTGAGAAGAAGAGCAGGATCGAAATCTTCGCAAAGACCTGGATGAGGATGTAGATCTGCTGGACGGCGTAGAACAGCTTGATGAGTTTCTCGCCGGAGACGGGGTCGACGTTCCAGTAATGGGTTCCGAACCCTAGATCGGCGCTCGCAATCTCGATACCGGCTAGGGCAGCTAGCAGAATCTGACTCCTCATCAGCTTCACGTTCGTTCAGTTAATCATGAATTCTTCCACCGACTCACTGTTGCGAATATTGCCGTCCAGTCGTCCCACCATAGGCGACGAGTGATCATCCACCTAGAGAAGCATCGCAGCGCAACGGCAGGGAAGGTAATAACCGAGAGGGCGATGGCGATGGTCTTGACTTCTTGACTTCTCGATTCTTTCGGGTACGCGGCGCAGAGGCTGCCCAGAAGTTCCGCAGCAGCTACGCAAGTTAATTCATTGTTCACGTTCTCAGAGGAGTTGACTAACATATCTGGTCCTTGAAGTTGCAGCTGAGTTGCACGCAGGTGGACAAATCCGACTGAAGATCAACATTCGGACAAAGACACTCAGAGACGGTCGCAACCGAAGTCAAGTTACAGTTGCCCTTCGTAATGGTTTGGGTGAGGCATGGAAGCTATCGCGGTTCTGGTCAGCCCTACCATTTGATCGGAGAATATTGGTCGTGGTCCACGGCGGGAATGCAGGGAATGATGCAGGGAAGAAAGCAAACAGACACTTACGGAACAACTGGGGACCTGGGCAAGCAAGCCGGTAATGCTCTGCGCCTCAACCGCCGAGATCAAGAACCATAAAAGAGACAGTGACAGCAGCAGCCATCGGCTATGCTGCCGCTGTCTCGCATTCCTGATCATCGCCTAGATATCTCGAGTGAAAGCATGCGCGAAGAACAACAACAAATCGACATTGGGAAATAACGAAACCGCGAAAGGTTCAAAGTGAATAGACGGGGGGGATGGCAGTCAAGAAGTAATGGAATCCACTTCCCACGACGACGGCCCAGGGGGGGTCGAAATTCCGCCCGCAACGACCCTGCTTGAAATGAACGAACCGCACCTTATCTGCCCGGCTGCCGCTGAACGACGAAGAAGAAACGCAACGCAGTGGGCAGCATTGTGCCCCTCCGACTTGGTCTGGGTACAGTATGGTGTCCATGGTGTGTAGCCAAGACCGTAGGCAAGTAGACGAGACGCACCGCCCACCGGCGCAATGTGCAGCAGTGTGTGATATGGCACACACACACAGGCATACCGCATTCCACAATTACCCACACACACTTTCACCAACCAGCTGCCGCATCGTGCGGTGCGTCTTCGCTGCTCCTGCAGTGCACCATCTAACACCGACGCGGCAGACTTCCGGGCGATATTAGCCAACAGGGCTAGTCGGCCGAAGGACCACCAGGAGGAACATGCAGGGAATCCACATGGCGCCAGCTCCCTGACACACGCTTCTGCATGAACCCTGGTCCGACGATGGTTTAGGACCAAGAAGCAAGCTGTCAATGCGTCTAGAACAGATGTGTTCTATTGGATGTGGGACGCTGCTTAGTTGGTGGTGTCCCCCTCCCGCACGTCGACCTGCTCTAATTGTCTGTAGGCGAGGAAGACCAGCCGAAGAGGCTGCTTCAAACGACTTCAACTGCAACCTTGGGATACGAAGATGTGTCGGCCAAGGGACGGGAGGTGGTATTGGGGTCGGGTTGGGGGCGATGAATCGGGAACATGTTCCCGGTGATGGGCGGGAATAGAGCCCTGTCAGTGCGGGGGGGCGATCAAGCACTAACGACATGCCAAAATAGGCGTTCCTATCTCTCTTTTTCTCCGCCCTCCCTGCTGTGCTTCGCTTCCTGGTCAATGTGGTGCTGGAAGAAGAGCGATCTGCTCGGGTCCTTGCGCATTTGCTATCTCATCTCACCCAGGGGCAGCTCGTTGCTAACAGGCCGCCGACTTGAGACTAGAACCATCAACGCCACATCGGCAACGGCTACGCATCGAGCCAAGTCTAAACTGCACGAGGTCTGACCGAGGTGCTGAAGAACAATCCACATGACTCGAAGGCCAGGGGGGGGGGGGGGGGGGGCAAAATACCCAGGTCTGGAGCGACAGCCTGGTCTGACATTGTCATGTTGGGTCAAAAAGAGGAAACAAAAGGCGCGTAGGATCGTCCATCAAACCCCTTCAGGATTCGCATCCCTGGGCTTAATTCTCCATGTTCTACAAGCACTGGATGATGCAAAATCCATTATCAAGCAGCCCATCCCATCCTATGGACGATGCAGGAAATGGGCTTTTCGAAGGTTTCCCGCGACAACGGGAAGGGCTGCCCTTCTCTACGCATTCCATTCATTCCAGAAAACACCCTTGGGCAGAAAGTTAAACCAGAGCGCAAGCGAGGCGCGCCTCTTCTCTGCGTGGCTTCTCTCCCCGACCCTCCAAGAGGCCCTAAGAATGAGCCGAACGACATCAAACCATGGCCGAACTCTGTTCGTTCGACGGCACACCGGCGCTACTATTGTACTAGCGTAAGGGTCTCCCGCCGCCTGGATCAGCCGACGACGCAATGGTCGTTGAAGAATTTCCGGAATTAGTCCTGAGGCGTTCTTCATCCGCATCGTGCCTGCATGTTCCATTCACGCGCTAGAATGCCCAAGTGTCGCAGGAACAGTGATAGACAACAACGGCAGGATAGAGTTTTTCTCTGCTTCGAAGAAGCTTCTTCCGTTCCGTGGGTTTTGCCTCCTCAAAGTGCGGCCTACCTGGATCCTTCGAATCGTCATTCGCGTCGTGCCGGGCGCAAATGCACGTCACGACAGGAGCATCGGAGACCGGGTTGTCTCCTCGACGGCATTCGCAACCGAAAAGGCTGAATAGTAATCCGTCAGCGCTTCGACTGTCCATTTACATCTTCTCTTTGGCTGAACCGTTCCATTTAACCTTTGGCCAGTGTGATAGATGAAGCATGGGGTTTCAGAAAGCTCCCATAACGAGGCGGCGGAAACTCCGCGTCTGACGGAAGATGTCTCTGTCAGCGAGGTCCATGCCGGTCTTATTCCCAGAATTTTCCCCACGCAGCTGAGCTTCTTCGTAAATAAGCTGCGGGCTCCTTGCTAGGCTGTTGTTTGATCGTCCAGCGGCCGCGGAAATCTTTCCGAGCTGAGAGCAACGAGGATTTCCTGCTCGCTTCAACACCATGAACCCTTTACCAGCAGTATGGGATAATGCGCCTTGAACGAAGCGGCACCAACGATGTCTCAAGGCCGGTGCCGTGCAATACTTTTCGAGCCTTTAACATGCCATCTGTATAATCTTGCCATGGTTCCGTCCTGTATCTCGCCTACAGCCTTGTTTTCGTCAGCCGCAGCCCTACCACTCACGCCTGGCGAGTCAAGATTCTTCAACCTGTCAAAAGTCTTCAGACAATATGAACTCTTCCCAACCGGAGTCCGCGGATCCGCAACGGTCAGGCATACGACAGAGTCATCGCAAACTCAAGCTTCTCTGTCAGCTATCCTTATCCCTACTCCTATGCCGCCTGAAATTCCGCGGTACAGCTTCACCCGCGAACGCCCCGACCATAAGATGGTCAGACACACGACCCAAAAAGGCCGGGCGTTGGACCACTTCAACAGGAGACCAGACCGCGCGTGGGAACGTGCCGCCCCCCTCGAGATCGAGAAGCTTCGAAGATCACCCCACGCCTGATCTCACACCTGATCTGAGAAGCAAACTTTGACGTCCTCGGGGTCCTGAGCTGCCCGATGGGTTTTGTTCGGAAACGTGTCGCCCTCAACGGACTACTTCCGGTGGCACGCGGATAAAGCGGATGAATCTTTATTCACGGCTGCACAGAAGGCCATACCATGTTCCACCGGACGCTCCACCGGAGCTTTCCCCGGCTCATAGACGCTCATGGTGTGGTCCGTGATCTCCACAATGGGAAGTATTCGGCGCCGGTTGCCTCTCGGCCGGCGGGCCGATGATGTACATGGAAGCGCCCGGATGTGCAACTCGGCGAGACATGGTCTTCGATACTATCTGACTCATTTTATTGCTGATGACACACTGAAATATCGATCTATGAGGTTGCTGGAAGTGGTGTCCATTTTCTGGTATCCCATTCTAAACATTCCGCTTCGTTGATCCATCTGGACTTACACGTTCGTTCATTACCGACAGCCCTTTAAACTCCATCGCTAAATCATTCGGAAATCTAATACCGCGCGGAAAAGTAGGAAATAGGTGTACACCATATTCACATGGCAATTCCGAGAACTTGGTCTGCCTTGGACGACTGCGGACCCCTATTCCAAGTTCGGCCATACATGTCAACACGGGAGCTGTTGGAACTCATGTCGTGGCGCCGATGGTATTGTTTGACGGGGGCTGGCGGCATGAAGCCAGGCATGCTGAAAGGCAATGGGGCGGGCGGGCCGACGGGAAGACGGGCTTGGCTCTGGCGTTCGTGACGTGCCTTCTTCTCCCTGAGCCCGCGTTCTGCTTGCTCGAGCTTGAGCCAGTGGAATTCCGATACCGTCGTCGTCTCTACCGGCTGGTCCTTCCACGGCGTTGCCATCGGCCTGATGACTCGGGGGGCCACGGCACGGTTGCAAGTGGGCTTGCCGGGCCACACGGTATATCGCGCCGACCTTCCGCGCTTCTTGCGGGGCTTTACGAGGTCATCGTCGAAATTCTTCCTCCGATGGGCGCATCTCGTGAAGAGAGGGACGATCGGCGGTATCGAAATGCAGACGATGGCGATGGTGCACTCGGCAATAGAGCACAAAACCCAGCTGACCCAGTTGTCTGTGGAAATTCGGAGTCAGTATATGGACGTGTGATGCAGTTGACTGAGAGTCTAAGCAAACCACTTACACGTGACATCCACCTCGTTGAGAGTTTGTAAGAAAACAAGCTTAACTATAATAGCAGCACACGCACTGCGAGTCTGTCAGTGTCCGTCACATGAAGGTTTGTGATAAGCAACTTACAGTCCAGCAAAGACGAAGAGAATAGTGAGGGCAATTTTCATCTTCGTTGACAATTTCTTCAACCTCCAGAAATACGGCAAAGGTGCAGTCAGAAGCAGGACATCGATAGCAATACCGATCGCCGTGCTGACGTGGAGGAAGTCGAAGAAGGGGTAGCAAGACGCGCCGCCGATTGTGTTGTCCCAGGCTGCTGAGACCGGCTTGCATTGAAAGATTACAGCAAACACCGACGCAACGGCGAAGCCGCCGGTGAGAGCTGCGGCGCCGTACATCGCAAATCGCATGGTGTTATTAGTGATGTATCTGAGAAAGGAACAGATAGCTGATAATCTGGCGAAGGCGATTGCGCAGGGGTACAGCGTGTTCTCGATGAACATAATCTAAGCCAGAGTCAGCTTCGTGAGTCCGTTGCGATCGGCGGCTTCATCGAGCCACTTACCATCGTGAGATTTCTTGTGTTCTCGGGAAGAGCCTCGAGATCGAGATTCCAATAGTGTTGTCCCAATCCCCAATCCATCGCTGACATTGACATAATTAGCGCTGGAGTTTCCCCAATCGCACACTGGCAACATACCAATCGGTAAAAGCGAGCAAATGCCAAAAGTAAAGAGTGCTGCGATGATAACCAGCACATCGTCGCTAAAGAAGTTCCTTGTCACCGTACAGCGAACGATGACTCGCACAGGTAGGAACAAGCCAACAAGAACAAACGCCGTCAGGTTCACTGCCCATATTACCGTCACCAAATTCGACTTGTCAGTGACCTCCCCATTCGTATTGATCGGCGCGGTGCTGTTGATAGTGACGTTGGACAAGTGGACCAGCTGTGGCCCGTTTCCGTATTCGAGTTTCATGATGAGCGTAAGCAAACGTTCATCGTCGTGTAAGCCAAGTCGTCGGTAGAGGCGAATAGTAATCGATAGTCAATATCTTTTAGTAACAGTGAAAGTAAAGGGAATAGAATTACGAAACAAAAGAAGATTCCAGAGTCAAGGAAAACGTGTTCACCGAGCGAAAGTGCGCCGCGTGACGGGAGGGCGCCGGCATTTCTAAACTTCTTGTTTTCTCGGGTTTCGTTATGACATCAAACAACAGAAGCCACGCGGTTTCACGAGTGACGAAAAAGTGTTTGTGCTTCTTTACGCGCCATGAATGATATTCCGCCGAGTCGCCGCGTCAACGGGAGCTAGTCGTAGCACTGAAGCTATGATTCCGAACAGTTGCATATTGCGCGTGCGTTTTTGTGAATCCTTCGCGCCAGGGAAGCTTTCCGAATGCCCTCAAAGTGGTCTGGGCTCTACATTTTGATGTTGTGGTATGTCCTTGCGGCTGAGAGTTCGTGATGCGCGATACAGACGCGAGATCGCGATGATGGCCGCTGCCCCTCGCCTCGACAGATGCCAGCGGCAGCGATGACCATTTACATCGTGGTAGATGCCAGGCACCTCAGATGAAGTGCCACAGAGAGACTCGGTCTGAAATTAGCAATTTTGGAGAACCGGTTCCTTGTAGCTCGGCGAGATTGAACTCTAAAATCATTTAGTCGTGGGGATTCTGGGCTAGTGCCTGGCTAAGCCGCGTGCATTGATGGTTTAGCTCGCACTTCGTCCTCGATTACGGCTCACCTGACGACGCCAGGGCGTCTAAAAGTGGTGTTGGAGACAAAATTTGCACGTGGAAGGCCCGTTTCCATGAGCCTTGGCCGGTAACAAGTGCCGCGGAGGATGATGATCTACACGGGCGCGTTTTTGACGCGTCGGCAATTCATGCTCGTAGGGCTCTCACTACATAGCGAAGTAGACCATGGTGCATGGTGGGTATGTGGTGTAGTGGTGAAATTCAAGATGTGACCATGAAACCTGTCATTTAGAAAGAACTAACCTTGAAATGAAGATCTCGTGATAAGGCCGAGAAGGAAATGTCCAGGGGTTGAATAAAAGTCCCCAGACTGGCCTAGACATCATTAATGCGTTTTAGTGGAGTTTCTGTCTTCAAAAGCATATCAATTCTGACGATGATCCAGAAAGCTACGACAGCCGGGCTACTTCTGATTCAGCACCCCGTGTTCGGAGCTATTAAAGTGAGGATGCATTTTAAATTATGCTGATCTATCAATCTAATCGTATACTACAATATTTAGCCTCATTTCTGACTCACGATCGACGGACTATCTCATCAAACTCCATCGAAACTGGGCCAAAGACGTTAGTGGTTATATATCAAGACCCTCCCCCCACCCTAGGGTGTGAGTAGCCTGTAATTTGTTTAAACTTTTCTTGTATTAGTATACTACTTTATCCCTTAACTCTATATCCTGCTTTTCTTATATAATCTAAGCTATTACTAAAGCCTTTAATAGAGTAGCTTTATAAGTAGTATATTAATAGCCCTAGAGTCTTATAGTAAGATTATTATTACGGTCAGCTATCTAACAGTAGGGTCTGCTAACAGAAGCTAGGAATTAACATCTTAAACAGTACACTAGGTCGTAAGTCGTAAGTCGTAGGCTATATTATAGATCAGTAGTTAGAGGCTAAAGTGATCAATCTTAGACTTAACAAGTTATTCGTAGTGAAAGTAAGCTGAAAATATCCTAAGGATAAATATAAAGTTAATTACTGAGGAGCTATAGAAATCTAACTATAAACTAGGCTCAGGTTATACTATATATAAGTCTTGAACAGTACTTTTTATTTATTACTAATTCCTTACTAAGTACTAGTAAGCGCTTAGTAGTTATTAGTAAATACTTAGTAACTCTAACTAAGTACTTAGTGATCTATACTACTTACTTAGTCTTATCTTATTATTATATAACTTATACTATAGTTCTTCTATCTCTAAGTAAGTCCCTGTTATTCCTATAATCCTATAGTATAAATATCCTATCCTAGCCGCCTGACGCCTGAGTAAGTCGTTCAGCTGTTATCCTTGTTTATAGGTTGTAATAATTATATTCTTTTTTAGAGAACTACTATTATTAATATATTCTATAGGTGTAGTAGAAAGCTTATATTTCTTAGTTTATTAGTTATAAACTAGTTTATTTCTAGAAACTAATACTCAAAATAAATAAAGTAATAATATCCTTAGTATTAAGCTTAGTAATACTTATAAAAAACTTTTATATTTTACTAAGTTATAGTTTTTATATATTTTAAATAGTTATTTAAGAGTTAGTATTTATAGCTTTTTCTAAATTAAAGTTCTTACTATAGTTATTAATTTATTAGTTTACTATTATATTTTTAATAAATAAAAAGTATTAATTACTTACTTTATTACTACTTTCTTTATATAAAATAAGGTTCTTATAATCTTAGTAATTATAGTTTATTATAAAAAAAGTTATTTATACTTTATTTACTTCGTCCTCGTCTCTTTAGAGACCTCTATATTTTTTTAGTACTAAGTATAGTACTTTTATATTTATTTGTTAGGTTATATCTATTAGGGTTGCTTAGTCCTTTTACTATATCTATATCTTACTGTATATTATACCTTGGTTGTATGTCAAGTACCCACATGACTGAGAAGGAACATCACTACCAGTCCTCCAGCGGGGAAAGCCCAGCATCGGCGAGATATTTGTTCACTTCACTGGTTGTGTTGTCCCACATTCCCCTGACCTGCTTCTCGTCCTTTGACACCGGGTGAGGCGTTACAATCTCTCCAAACGGCTCGAGATACTTGCCCTTGAAGCTTTGAGCGTTGTCGCGGACCATTTTTGCAGTAGCTGCGAACAACGGTGTCACAGTGCCTTGATCGACCGTGAGGAACGATGAGATTCTTACAAGTGAGAAGACGGAACCGCCAATCTCCTTGCAGCCGTCGCTGTCCACGCCACCGGGGTGGACCGAAATAGAGAGGATGGGTAGCCCCTGCTCATCCATTAAACGCTGCAGTTCCTGCGCGAACAACAGGTTGGCAACCTTGGCAGCCCCATATCGAATCATGTCCACCTTGAAGATGTGCCTGCTAGCGAGTCTCCAATGCAGTGGGTAGTAGGGCACGGGTTCCCTCAGGAAAGACGAAGAATCGAAGGCAAATTTGTAGTTCTGCGGGAACATGGCATAGTTGACGTTGGAGCTGAGGGTTATGATTCGTACGTCAGATTTCTTTTCTTTCGTGGCGTTCTTGAGGAGAGAGAGTATGCTGTTCGTGAAGACGAAATGACCAACATGGCTTGACGGGTATCAGTGTATGGGCACGGCAAAGATGACCTGTCGCCTGTTGCTTACCAGACCGCCATGTGGCATTCCCAACGAGGACCCGCCGTCTCCGTTGAAGCAGTGCAAACGCCAGCATTGTTAACTGTGAAAGCGCTGTCATATTAGGCATGTGCCCGGCCACGCAAGGGAAGGAGGGTCAACCCACTCAAGATATCCACCTTGTTCTCCTTCTGTTTCAATTCTTCAGCGGCTGCTCTAACGCTTTTCAAGTTTGACAGGTCAAGGGGTAGCCATATCACTTGATCCTGGTCGACTTCCGGGTTGCTGATTCGGATGGCTTGCCGGGCCTGCTCCGCCTTGTCCTCCGTCCTTGCCGTGAAGTACACTCTCGCACCGTGGAGAGCGAGGTACTTGATTGATGGAAGACCAATGCCTGAACTGGGACAAGTCAGATCCCGTGACGCTCAATGACACGCATGAGTCGACCAACTTACTTCGCGCCGGTCACCACTACGACCTTTCCCTGAAGGTCCGGCATGTCAGTTGACGGGTTCCACGTGTCAGGCATGTTGAAGACCGCGTAAATGAATCAGGTTAGTCCAGGAACTTCGAGTGTGGGGGTGGAGTGAGGTAGGAAACGCAGAATAAGGTGAACCGAGGATCGAAAAAGTAGAGCAAAATGGAATCATTTTGTATTTATTTCTTCTAGTTAGTTTTACTACCCGATACTGTTGATGTCGCGCAACTTGATCCATCGTGAGTCGGGATTCTTGAAGCTGCATTTTCAATCTCGGAGAGAAAGGCACAAAGTCTTTCCGATATCATGTAATCAGTCAAGCCGGCCAGATCAGAGCAAGAGACCCATCCAGACAACCCCTTGTCGTGAATAGCGACTATGCCTTTTTAGGATACTGCTTTTGTCCAATGACTGACCCTTGTCGTCATCCAGCAGTGTTAGTTTGCCAAGACCCTCCGGAGTCGGGATGATTGCACAAAGAACCGACAAAAGATGCCAATTGGCCAGTGTGATGTTTTCGTCTCCGCTGAGTCCACATACCGCCCCGTTCCGTCGGACACGGCGCCTGAGAGCAAGGGAGGGGCAACAATTGAGGGGATGTGAGGGATGTGGATGCTCGTCGTTGGTTTCCACCGACCACCAACAACACCAGGCAACGCACGCTTCTTGTTCTTGTTTTCGCTTCCCCAACAGTGTGAGGAGCTCAATTTGCCGCAGAAGTCCCCTTTTTTCTCCTCTCGACCATCATCTCAATCTTTCGCCGCACGCCCCCTCCTCACCGGTTCTATCGTGTTGGCCCGTTGGGCTTGTTGGAACTTGGATTTTTTGTTTTTTTTTTTGCCCGTACCTCGAGGCCAAGCAAGCAAGGACCTCTGTGCCACCACACACATTGTCCCGAATAGGCATATGCGCTGCTAGCAGTCGCCTGATTCTTCCAACAGCGTGTCACTTTCCGACTGTCGTCCTCTCACGGAGGCACTCTCGTTATCCTGAGCCCGCTTCCTCGGGTCCGCAAGGAAGCTGACCGTTATACCGGGACCCCTCTTTCGTCCACCTCTCCTCCAGTCAGGTGGCCTCCTCAAATCTCTCATTGCCGAGGGGACGCCTCTGTGAACGAGGTCGTGCGCACGGAGGAAGGAGAGTCAGAAGAGCCAGGGTTTGCTCCAAGGGGTGTTTGTTTTGTTCCCTCAGAATTCTGGAACCGGCCCTCATCGTCACGCCCCGGACATGTCGCCGAAGCAGAAGGCCAGTGACGCGGCGCCGGGGAAGCCCTTCATTTTCTGCCAGATCTCGCACCCTGATGAACAGAGCTCAGCCTCCTGGAAAAAGAAGGTCAGGTCCCATGCCGCCCGGAACCCGCAGGCCAGGCGTCTTGCACGAAGCAACAACAGTTACCTCTATAATGGAAACCAGGCCCTCAGAGCCCTAGAGCCACGGCATGACATGTTGGCCTCCCGGTCAGGGCCGTCGGCCGGCCCATTTTGGGCACCAGGACCCGTCACGCTGCTGGACGCTGGGGACCGAGACCCCTTCAACGTGTCCAAAGTAAAGAGTAGTGGCTTCGAAAAGGAGCTGTGCAAGATTTGTAAGTGATTGGTTACCGACAGGCTGGTTCCAGGGGTGTTCTCACACACACGCGCGAGAGGTGTCTGTACTTTTTCAGATGCACCTTATCCATCATCCCACATATTACACACCCTGGATGCCTGTCTTACATCCTATTCATGCATGGACAGAATGCTAACTCACACTGTTCAGTCATAGAAGAAAACGTATTAAACCGGATAGGACAAGCACCTGGCATGGGCCTTGACATTTCCCCTGCAAAGGCAAAGCGCTTCTGGGCTGCCGTATCTCAGCACTGGATCCGGCAGGCAAACACAGACATTGGCATGTTTGCCAGTGTGTGTCTCTTCTCATGTCGGCACATATACCTCAAAATGGGTGCTACACACCCTGAAATATTGGAGACACACGCCGAGATGTATAAAATTGCCCTTCGGGAGAATCTCACGAGGTGTATGGCAGTGAACATGAGAGATAAGAACATCCCCGACGACACGATAACCAAGATGATGGCGCTGATATCCGACGACGTAAGTCTTTCCGACATGTCATCTGTCACTTGCAGTGCCACTGACAGAGATATGCAAGACATTATTAGGGAACATGGATCAGGCTCTCCAGGATATGGAGTCCGCTGCAGACCTCGTGAACCTGCGAGTTGGGTGGGTAGATGACACACAGCGGCCAGAGCGCGACCGTACCTTGAAGGACCTTGAGATTGTATTCTCGAACACAAGTGATGCTGAAGGGGCTCTAGGTGGCGTTGTTTTTGGAGGCGAAGGCCAATCGTCTACTCGGAAATCTGCATCGAAGAAGAGACAGAAGCAATTGGTTTTTCACGTTGGTAGGCAAGGATGATGAGACACGGATGTCAAAGTATCTGATTATGTTTATAATGATATATGTCTATAAGCTCCCAACTGTTCAACTCCCACAAAGCTTCGCCTGCCTTTTCTCCATCCAGGGCTAGGGTTATGAGCTCACACCCTGTGGGTACGTGAACAGACCCTTGGGGTCGTACTGAGCCTTAATGGACTTCAGGCGAGGCAGGTTGGCTCCGTAGTACTGGTTCTGCGCGTCGGCGTTGCTGAGCTGGGAATCGGCGTAATTGGCGTAGCGGCCCCAGCTGCCGGCGGCAAGCTTATTTGAGACGGCGGCCATCCAGTTCTGCATGAAGCCAACGCCTTGAGCGGTGTTGGTTGGGTACGCGGAGCCGTCGGACGAGTCGTAGAACTGCCACAACAGCAACTTGTCCCGATGAGGGTAGGCCGTCGAGGATGCATCGATCTGAGCAGTCTTGGAGTTCTTGCCGCCGTGGACGTCAATCAAGATAAACCAGCCACGGTTGACCGACTTGGCCTTGCTAGAAAGGTAGTCGACGAAGGCCTTGAATCCGTCCTTTGGTACTTCCTTGGTGATTAGGCTCGATGCATAGAAGGTGTCGGTCTATCCAACGGGAGATGAGTTAGCACACTGTGCCTTAAAAGGACTCATAAGCATAAGGCATGCAACGCGGAACTTACAGCACTCTGTGGACCCGTAACGTCAAGGGGGTCGCCGCCGTAGTACTCCAACTGGCCAATCCAGTCCTTCTGTTGGATGTCGGCGGTGTCAATGTCGATGTTCAGAGGGTTGAGCAAGACTGACAGTGCGTCGCGGGTCTGGTCCTCGTCGCCAAAGTAGAGGCCGTTGATGTGCACGCCGTCGAGGTTCACGGAGGCCTGCATGTTCATCTCGGCGGGCATGTCGTTGGCGGCATACTTTTGGAAGCCGACAAGGATGTTGACGAGCTGGGTGTTCTTGTTGTAGGGGACAGGGATCACGAAGGTGGTGACGACATCGGGCGCCTGGAAGGTGTTGAACTTGAACTCGGTCACGATGCCGAAGGACGACCCGGCCCCGCGGAGGGCCCAGAACAGATCGGCGTTCTGCGTGGTCGAGGCCTTTACGATCTTGCCGCTGGCAACAACAACGGTGGCCTCGATGATCCAGTCAAGGGCCAAACCATATCCATGAGAAGACATGCCTGATGAGGCCAATTAGCGATTGTCGAAGTATGACGTAGGTGAGAGCAATGTTTGTGACTTACCGTATCCGCCGTGCAGAGAGTGTCCAGAAACTCCGACGCTGGCCGGGACAATCGTTCGTCAGCTTTCTTTTTTCTCTTCGAAGGCCTGTATGTGGAGAAACTTACCCGGGGCAACTGCCATGCGAGATCGCGCGTCCGCCTTGGTTGAACAGTTCGGTCGCGACGTGGCCGAGACGGGCACCGGCCTGGACGACGGCGGTGTTATCGGACTGAAGGGTGACGGCGTACATCATATCGAGCTGCACCACGACGTGGCCGTTCTCGCCGCCGAAGCCGGACGACGAGTAGCTGTGGCCGCCGCCCCTGCCGGTGACCTTGTACCCGTACTGAGATCCACATTTCACGGCCGCCTGGACGTGGCTCGGATCGGTCGCGACCACGATGATGGCCGGGGTGAAGGCGATGCGGGTGTTGTACGGTGAAGACTGGGTAGACCAATCCCCGGAAGATTGGGTGCTGATTGGTGCCTTGGCGGCGTTGAGACACCCTTGGAGGGTGTTTTTCGATACTTTGCTACTGGTGCTGACGTCTTGAGGCAGCGGGTTGGCTGCACACAAGGGAATGGCGGCGGTCGCCAAGTAGAGAAAGACTGAGGACCGCATGGTGGGTTAGTAGATTAAAGATAGTATTAGGGTGTTAAAGAATGGACCCTATTAGACTTGATTGATGGATGAAAAGAATGCTCCTCTATTGCAGATTCTTCACCTTGTTTATATTGTTCCCCTCCATCCTGAGGAACGAACTGTCGGGTCGCCTGTCTGTTCGCTGTTGCCCGGAGCCGGTTGCTTTCCAGCCGCCATCCTCCGGAGATTCCTAGCATGACCGCCACTTTGTCTTTCACCACTTCGTATTGAAAGAGTGATCGACCCCGGCTGTGTAATCCACATGCGCCCTGTAAACGAGGTTTGGGCTGACCCGTGCTCAAAGGCGCAGAGACTAGGGCCGCAGTTGTGAGTCGGTGGCTCAACATCGCGTGTTCGAGGTTTGGACGCGAAGGGCTTAGCTCGGTCGGGGATCTACGAGCGCGCCCAAAAACACACTAAGGCCGGACCAAACCGCTGGTAAAAGACCTCTTATTCAACCGCAAGAGGATTCAGACTTCTTTTGAGGCGGACATCCAAGCTTTCCAGGCTTGAGATCACCCTTCAGCCGTGGTCTATGCCAAGCAAGCTTAAACAAAGCTTGTCCAAGTGACGACTGCTTTCGCCAAACACCGCGACCACAACCTTCCTGATCGCGACCAGAGCACGAGACGTTTCGAGAGTAGTCGGGGAATTTGTCTGGGAAGAGAACAACATCATGTGCTGCGAGAATTTCTGAAACAAGTGGAAAGCTTTCGCGAGCAAGCCATAAGCGGAGGCTGACAGGTCTAGCCAATCGTCATAATCTCGTTCCTGCAGAACGATAAAGGCCGCAGGAGAGAGGTAAGATTCGACTCATTGATTTTCAATGAGCTCCAGGACTCGATATTGTTGACCTCGTTTATGAACAACACGTTGCACAAGGGCGCCATAAGCGGAAGGAGAGCCTATCATACGACGAGGAATCCATACTTCTCGTATAGAACATTGCTTACACGGAGGTTAGTATCTGATCCATTTGCGAGCTACTTGAGCACAGCCAGCAACCAGGTAGTCAGCTGCTTATTCGTTTCCGATCGGTGACGTCACCCGTCAATATCGGGAATACGGAACACATCCTCTCATGCCATTACGACAGCTGTGATCTTATCTGTCAGGGATCATCTCTTTAACAAGACTTCTCGACCATTAGAGTCTTTGGCAGCCTATCTGCAATCAATATTTGTACCTTTGCCCAACCAGAGAATCTGGCCTACGATAAAATGACACCCGACAAACATACAAAAGCTGTGTACGAGCAGTTATTCTTATTCCGGCAACGCTGCGCCTTGAATTCCAAACGCATCGTATCATTGATCGTAACTCTAAGGTCTAGTTGGCTTGAATCTTTTCCCGCCACGTTGAAGTCTGTTCTAACCGTATTACCATCGCCAACTAAGGGATATAAGTTGCATATTTAGTAAATGTTTCGTCCGCCCTCAACTTCTCCATGTCCTCCTCTCGTACACAAATAGCCAGCGCAACATCGCCATTCGGAGTCTTCGGCATCAAGTACATGAGACTTTCGACTGGCGTGAACTGCGGCCTCTTCACACACTCGGGTTTGCCGAGGCCGAGCCCAAAATCGTTCTTGTATAGGTCCATCTTCACCCATGAGCTGAAGAAGATGTCCTTGTACGGTTCAGATGATCCCGTGAAGGAGAAAACACTCTTGTCGGCGGCTCTGTCCAACACCGTTGCGAACGCACGAAATTTGTCTACCACCATCTGGGGATCGGCCGCAGACCGGAAGGCGGATGCAACCTCTCCCAATGGTGCGTCTAGGAGCTCTTTGAGGTTGAAAGAGTTGTAGGTCATACTTTGACAGAGCCCAGGAAAGGTCTGCGGGACGTTGAGGAACTTGCGAATGTCTATGGCTCGCGCAAATTTGACTTCATCCTCGTGATTGAGACGAGGGGCGCGAATTCGCGACACCGACTGCCAGATGAATGCGGTGACGGCGTCGTCAGTGCTGACAAATCCTGACTGGATCGTCTTCACAGCGAGGCTCTTGAGAGATGAGAGCGAGCTAGCTGGGAAGTTGAAGTAAGCCCATCTACACTTTGGTGGCTCCGCGGGGGTTCCTTCAATGGGATCAAGTTTGCGGAAGGCTGCGACGTCTGAATCCGGGATGTCGTGGTCAAGCAAGGGAATGATGTTGTGCTTCGGCATGTTGCCGGTGGTAATTTCTTCGGCGGTGAACGGCTCATCGCGGCATGCCTTTGACAGCAAGTGAATGATCTGGGTCTGGCCGATACCGTCTAACGTCTGATGTTGACCCAGAAACGTGAGGATAAGGCCACCGCGGATGAATGTGGCTTGTGTGATGAAGACAGGTTCTGGCTCGGAGGCCAGCGCGGGGTCGATAGGCAGGGTCGGCCGGGGTGCAACGACGCTCTCATCGAGCATTCTGAAGGGAAAGTGGGCTTCCTTGAGGCCCTGCATGGTTGGTGCTGACGAGTCGCTCCGAAGGTCTTTGATGACCAGAGGTGGTGTTTCCTTCAAGGGTCGAATCTTGAATACACCGGTGTTGCCTTTGCTGGCGCCTTCATTGACGACCTGGCCTGCGACCCATGGGAAGTTTTCGGCCAGTCTCTTGAGTCCATCTTCAAGAATTTTGGTGATTTTCGGGTACACAGAGTCGTCATCAACTGCAAAGCAGACTGCAATTTGGGTGTAGATGTTCAGCCCTGACTGCTGGCCTTCGACCGGCTCATCCATGATTGGGGGCTTGGCTTGGGTGGTGATTGTGGTTGTAGTCAGGACGGCTTCTGCCAATTCGAAAGGATTTGCCAAAAACTTCAGCTCTCAATCAATGATGGGCTTTTTCTGAGGGATGCACGTCAGAAGTAGACGGATGGACGTTGGAAGAATTGAAGGCGCCTTTGTACTGAGTCCAGTTGAAATGTCAACGGGAAGGCGCTGCTACATCGAGCAGGGTCGACCCTGCAAATTAGGCCTAACGCGGTGAGAGGCAGCTGCAGCCCAGCCATCCAAGCTTATGGTTGACTCACTTGTCAGCTTGTTCATGATGACTCATACCGGCTCACCCCAATCTGGCATTTGCTGATTGAAACGGGGCAACGGCGCATGTGTGATTGGAAAACGCATATCTCAGTGTGCAAGGGCCGAAGAAGAAACGTCTTCATCGCCTCGGGTCGGGTTGATGCCGATACGCCCAGGAACAGCTCCGTGAGCTGAGCAGCTGTGCCCTTATTCCACTGGGGTTAGAATCCTTCTGTAAGACACAAGACTCGCCCTGCGAAAATTCAACGGAAGACTGCTGTGCCTGTAAGACGGTATCCGCTACGCTAAGCCTCGCCGGTCGTCTCAGCCCCAAGTTCCACGGTGTGTTGGAGCCCCGGCGCCGATGTGGTCGAGCTTTCTAGGCTTCCGGGCGGCGGTGCATCGGTGTCAAAACCACCGATCAGTTTGATCTCACGGCCGGCGAGTTGAGAGTCTCTCCCGGTTGAGTCTGTGGTTTGTGGTATTTAGATCTCATGCCTCTGCAAACTGTGCATCATCTAACAGCACACATCAGCACACACACTTCGAATGCAAGTCATCTTTCCAGAAACACCATTCTAGAATACATCATTTTAATTATCCGACACAACAGACGCTCTCAACAACCCAACAACCATAAAATGGCGGAAATTCAAGGCACTTGTGATCCCAGATTTGAAGAACTTCGCATTCATCTGAAACAACTTGTCGACTCTGGTGAAGAAGTCGGCGCTGCGATCGCTGTCAATCTCGACGGTCAAGATGTTGTGGATATTTGGGGTGGTTACGCCGACAAAGAGAACAACCAACCCTGGAACAAGGATACCATCGTCAACATCTTCTCGACCACAAAGAACGTCCTGAGCCTCGCCATCCTCATTCTAATCGACCGCAAAGTCTTCTCGATCCACGACAAAGTTTCCAAGTTCTGGCCAGAGTTCGCTGCCAACGGCAAAGAGAACATCGAAATCCGCCATATCCTCTCGCACACATCTGGCGTCTCAGGTTGGGACGCCGACCGTCCCCTTTCTTTCGAGGAGATCTCCAACTTGGACGAGGCCAATGCCAAACTTGCAGCACAAGCGCCCTGGTGGACGCCGGGCTCGGCCTCCGGCTACCATACCTGGACTTTCGGGCACCTTCTCTCCGAAATTGTACGTCGTGCAACGGGGAAAACACTCCAAGAATTTGTGATAGAGGAAATTGTGGTACTTCTTGGGGCGGACTTCCAGTTCGGCGTTGCTGAGCACGATCTGCCCAGAACAACGGACGTGATCCCCGCTCCTCTGCCCAAGCTTCCTCCCAGCGTTGGCCCGCAACCTGGCTCCATCACCTTCAGGACAATGAATCCGATGCCTTTCCCGTCAAACTTTGCCAACGGCGCATCATGGCGTCAAGGCCATGTTCTGTCAGCGAGTGGGCACACCAATGCCCGAGCTCTTACGCGGATTCTTTCAGCCATCAGTCTCGGTGGCAGCGTCGACGGGAAGAAATTATTGTCGGAAGACACGATTGCTAAAGTATTCGAGGAGCAGTCGAATGGGGTTGACCTTGTTACTAGTATGCCTCTTCGCTTTGGCGTTGGATACGCCATCACAGGTGACGGCAACACAGCTGTGGCCGAGTGGCTGCCGAACGGACGTGTCTGCTTCTGGGGAGGCATGGGCGGGTCTTTCGCTATCATGGACCTGGATAGGAAGCTGACCATTGCATATGTCATGAACAAGATGTCAATGACGGGGCTGGGTAACAATGCGGTCAAGGAATACGTGAAGATTATCTACAAGGCGCTAGGTCAGGCATAAGTGTCACAGAAGCCAATAGATTGCAAATTATTTGAAATTAGTCAAACCCAGATACTTCTTTGTATGAAATGATTCTACTTCTTCCTCTTCCGGACGAGCTCGAATATTCATCAACATCATTCAACGTCTCTTTGAAACGCGCCATTTCCACATGGAAGGCTTCTTCCATCGATTTATCTACTTATTAAGTGGATCGAGGAGCCATGAAAAGTGCCAATAGCAAGAGAATTGTCCATTATTAAAAGTCCTAGGATTATCTCCTGGCGTTCTAATCGCAAGCGCAAGGTTAGCCTGTATGTACCACCTTGCGGTACTCTTTGAAGCGGCTTTTCAATGTCTAGGTCGCAAATCGATCAAGTTATCCATGCTGTCGTCAACTTCTAGACCAGATGCGGCATGGAGCTCGAGGCATAGCTTCATTTCATTGATGGCTCAATTTCACTCTAGCTGTGGGAACACTCGAGATCATGTCTACCCTCCTTTTCACGATTGGCTAGCCCCGATTACATGAAGTACGGAAATATCTTTGCCCTCGCTGTCTACAAATCTGGTTCCTTGTGATCATCGACTATTACCACTTGGTCGGCCTCCGAATGTCGGAAGTCTTCCGTCGCAAGTCCGGCGTAGCCCGGTCGAAAAATGAACTGCGAATGGCCCGTTAGTGAGTTGACATCGCGTTTGGCCACGGTCTAACTTACGTATTCGTCCGGCGCAGTTCCAGCATCCCAATCCGACTGCGTACTCGGACACAGTGCCTCGGTACCGCAAACACCAGTACCTGGGCTGTAGGACTTCTCCACCAGATATATGTAGTTGTGCCAGATGCCTCCACCCACCCACTGGCTCTTGGCTGAGCCGCTGTAGGCACCGGCCCTGTAAGATAACTCCCAGAAACTCCTGTCTGTATTGCATGTGTCCCCGCCCGTACTGCTGGACTTTGACTCAACCTTGCCAATATTCGTGCAGGTCAACCCCGCCTCTGTGACGGTGGTAGTGGCAGTTTTGCCATTGCAGTACATGCAATGAGTATTCGAGCCGCAGGTGTCCCATTGCACGGTGAGCGGCTGCATCGGCTTAGTGGCGAAGTAAACGCAAACATGCACATAGGCGCCTAGAATATTTAGCATCCTCCCGAGTCACTCTGTTTGATAGGGATGCGGGCTGGAGGTCAAATTACCTGAACCCGCCAGTGCAGTGTTGACAAGAAAGGCCACTGTGGCGATGGCTGCTGCGAGGACAGAATACATCTTGTCGGTGTCAACACTTGGTACGCAAGGTATTGCTTGAAGTCTAAGCTTCTTGGTGCTGTCACCGTTCAATTGCAACGAATATCTGGTGGGTATTTTGGATACTTATGCAAAGATAAATTGGTGAACCATTACAGTTGGAGCATCCATGTCTAGCCTCTGGTGGCCAGGTCGAGACAAGTCGACAATTTCAGCTCGCCACAGGCGAGCAAGGGGGAGGAGCGGAGCAGAACACTGCGTTCTACAACTGAACTATTTCCCAGCACTGTGAGACATACTGCTTTCATCGAGTTCTCTCCACTTACCTCGGCTTCCACCTCCAGCTCTCAAGTACGCAAGTAACAATCTCACCATCCTCCCATTCATGAAGTGATGTTTTCGGGGTCTTTCGGATACTCTCTATAGATTCAGCGATGCCAATTGGATGTCCCGATGTTCAGTCATACCCCTGTAGTGCCGTCTTCATCTCCTACTACCTAGTGGCTTTTTTTTGGTACTGAGGGCTAGCTTCTACTAGTTTCCCTGAAAATGCACTAAGATTTGCATATGCGTGCCAGGGTTCTCGTTTATCATAAGACTGTGTGACTGTCTCTTTTTAGGTCTATTACTCAATTTTGTGGGATGTCTTAGAAATGACGACGCGACTACGGTAGAGGGGGTAACAAACTTTCAGGGATTGTATTGTACATGGTCACTTGGCCGGGGATACTGCAGATCTTGAATAGTCTCCTCGCAAATGAGGCCAGCTGAATGCCCGGCTAGGCCACATACGGATATACCCTCCTAGATTCGGTTCGGCCCTCCCTGTCGGCAACAATGGCTGGCTGGATATCAGCTGACGTTCGGGCCTTTGGGTCGCGAACACGGTCTGTATGGCTTAGCACTCTTACGCCAAAGGTCATTATCAACGAATTCGCATATCTTTGCAGCGCCACGAACTAATCATAGGCGAATCAAAGCTTCTAAACTCGGACTTAGATGAAAAGTTGGAGCTGAATATCTGCTTCCGGATCGGTTTCAGCTGTCATTCTAGCCGACTCCAGTACCATGTTTCTCCTCTTCACATCGTCAGATGTTCACGTCGAAATACGAGAGCTTAGATCACGTACTCTAATTTGTTGCAATCAACGGAGAAAAAGAGGGGCACAATTGTGGCACTAGAGAATAGCATGCTTTATCACCTCATGGGTCCCAAGCTGTGCTCGTGAGTCGTCTGCCACCGAGCAGCAACAATCAAGAGCCGTACCAATCGCCACATCATGTTAGACAGAGCTGACAGCGACGGGGGACAGTACAAGGGCTCCCAAGCTTTCTCCCACATAGTTCCTGGAAGGAATGAGTCGATCAACCCCAACACGGGTTCCTTGAACTTCACGAAACCACTTGTTCAACTCCGTGGTATCACGAGCAGTATTGACATCAACATCAGCCTGTCATACAACGCTGGCTCAGCAGGAGCGTACGGACTGCCTCGGAATTGGAGCATCGACTTGCCCTATGTCGTCCCAGGACAGACCATCACCTTCTCCGGTCGCACTTACGCAATCGATGAGTTCTGGAACGATGCCGAGGGTCATCAGTCCGGACTCAGATACTTGAACAATCACGGCATCAAGTTTTCCCAGATTATACCCCCTCAACTTCTCCCAACCGATCAATCCCAGGAATATTCCTACAAGCTTCAACTCCAAGATGGCTCTACTGAGTTCTTTGACGCCCTCGGAAGACCACTGGCCCGTCTGGACCTCTTCGGCAATTCACTGCAGTATTTCTACCTCCAGGGCCCCAGTGGAGGAATTCTTGACCCGGAACCATGCCTTGACTACATCCTCGACTCATGGGGCCAAAAGATACAGTTTGCGTACCAGGAGGGACTTGAAATGGTGGTCATTGGGCCAAGTCATACCGAGACAACCATTGCATTTTCCGGACAAGGGGTCAGTGTAATTACAGATCCGCTCGGGTACGCAACCGCCTTTGTCTACACTGCCTCAGTTACCGACGAACAAGTCATTTCGACAATCGCGTATGCGACAGGGTTGACCTCGAGATTTGACTACACGGCCATCCAATTCCTAGACAATAACAATACCGCAAGATATCTCCCTGCCGTGTCAGACTATTATCAGCTTGATGCCAATGGCCGGACGCTGAAGCATACAAACTACCGTTTCGGGTCAGAGTCCGCAGGTCTCACCTTCACGGGCGCTGGTGTTGGCTGTCAGCTCTCTGGGCTCAAAGATAACCTGATGGACAGTAACCACACCAGTTACAGGTTAGTACCTTTCAATGGACGGGGCGCGTATAACGCTAACGTTGTTTCCTTCCTTCAAGGTATGACGTGCTTGTAACGAATCTCGACGAGAACGGCAAGATTCTTTCAGCAACTCTCTCTTGGTTCAGCAACTTACACCTGCCCCTGACTGAGTGGCAGTATCTCGTTTCCGACCAAGGCGATCTCCAAGCAGCGTACAGCACGGAATACCGATACAACATTGACCCCGACCTCCACGCACGTAGCACCAACTACGCGTTACCGCATACCATCGTCTATTTACATAATACTTCTGACAGCGACATAAACTGGAAAGGTCTTAGACAATTCACAATGACGTACACCTCCTATGGCCAGCTTCTTTCACAGGATGAGGAAGTCTCCGGCTCGTCTGGCTTTATCAAGACGAAGACCACGAAGAGGGATTATTTCACCGTGGAAGGCCTAGGCATTCAAATGCTCAAGACTGAGACCTTGACCGATGTAACGGGCGGAACAACACGAGAGACGCACAACGCACTTTCCGTTGACCAGAAAACAATTGAGAGATCAACTGTGTTCTTCAAGGCGCAGGGTGATAGCACCACGAAACCCTGGAAAACAAATAGCAAGGAGTTCGACGCGAAAGGAAGAGTCACGCGGGAGACATCGTCTTGGGCTGACGGAGCCTTCGTTCCTGAAGGCAGCGCCAGGTCCTGTTTCTCTGCTACCGAATTCCATTTCACAGATGGTGTACTCACATTGTCAAGGAGCGACTCTTCAACAGGCACAGCCGTGAGCTCCTTTGACATGCGCATCAGCGGTGGCCCGGTGACTCGAATCGTTTTGCCGCTGGGGCAAGCCGAGCACTTCGAATACGACCACATAGGACGACTTATTAAGCATACAGATGCTCTAGGAGACATTACCACCAAATCCTACTCCATCAGCATTTCTTCAAACGCAGAAACCGTGGTTGACCCTCGGGGCCTGATTGTCCGCACAACCTTTGACGCGCTGGGCCGACCTATTTATGTTGCGGACAATGGAGATCCAACACAACCGGAAGGCTCACTGGAGCCGACACGTGTAATCCAACGCATGGGCTATGACTGCCTGGGACAGTTGGTCTCGAGTACAGACATCGTCGGCCTCGTAACCTCACAGACCTTTGACGCTCTGGGGCGCTCGCTCAAAACAACTGATCCGGCGGGTAATGTGTCAAGCAACGTCTATGATGATGCCGGGCTCATCGTCAGGCAAGAGGTCAACGGCAATCTGCGAAAGGAGATCAGGATGGATGGCTATGGTCGAGCGACTCGCCAGACCGTCTTCGCCGACTCGGCTGATGACCACATAAAATACTGTTACGCGCAAGAGGTATATTATAACGGAAGTGGCCAGACAGTCAAGGAGGCTGTCTTCCAGCAACAAATCAGTGGGCCGCCCCCAACCAATCCTTTCAAAACCCAAGTCACTACCTATGATGCCGATTCCAACATTGAGTCGCAGATCACCACAGGAGTAGGCGATACCGGCGAAGCCGTCATCTCTCGCGAGTTTACACGTGACCTTTGGGGGAACACGTACACCTGGACCAAGGAAACACGATACAGCGACGGAAGGACCTTCATTAACCAGGGTTCTGTGACCTTGTTCGACATGCACGGCAATCCAACTTTTCTTAGAAACCAGCTGGGGCAGGAAGAGAGAAACACTTACGACGAGAACGGCTGGTTAGCTACCACTGCCCGGTTTGATGGCACCACTTTCGCGTACGCGTATGACAACTGCGGACAAGTGACCGACGTCCGGTGGCCATCAGGGTCGAATGTCACCAATTACAGCTACCGGGGCCAGGTGAAATCTGTCAAGCAGGGGACTGCCACGGTCAGCTTCGAGTACTTTAAAGACGGGTCTGTCCGCTCAGTGGACTACGGCGAAGGCCACGTCCAAAGGTTCGAGCGCGACGCAGCTAGTCGAGTTCGGGTGGAGGGCGATGTGTTTACCACGCGGAAACAGATACATTACGACCAGCTTGGCCGTGTGGAAAGCGTCACTTGCCAGGGTGACGTGCTTTCTTTCCACTACGGCACTGCGAACCACCAGGTCGGAATGCTGGTTGGCTCTAGCCTGGCCAGCAGCTCGAAACCGTACCATCAAGAATTCGAGTACGATGGTTTTGGGGCGCGTTCCAAAGTTCGCACATCAGCATCCGACTCGACGGTACTCCTGGAGATATCCTACAAGATGAATGAGCGGCGTAGGCTGGCATCTGTGACGTCCACTGCGTCCCGTCCACTGGCCCATAAGATTACCTACTCTTGGCTCTATGACGGAGTCGGACAAATCACTAAGGAAACAGAGACGTCTGGGGGCGCCGCGCAAGTGAGAGAGTTCTTGTACGACGGGAATTTCAACGTGGTGCGGACAATTGCCGACGACAAAATAACCATCATGACGTACAATGCCCTGGACCAGCGAACTGACCCTGGCTTTTGTTACGACCCGAACGGCCGTTTGGTCCGCGATAATAGGGGCCTTCAATATGCCTTCGACGAGCTCGACCACCTAACAGGAGTTCAGCTGGTGGATGGCTCCAAGAGCCGATTCGGGTATCACGGCGACGGCACGCTTGCTACGATTGCTCGCCCGCAGGAAAAGACGGATTTCTATTACTCACAGCAGCAAAAGGTTAATGCCGTTGCACACGAAGACGGGGGTTCAGGCAAGCAGACCAGCTCGGTGCTGCAAAACGCGGGGTCTGTCATTGCTGCATACTCCCCCAATGCCGCCGCTCCTCCAACATACTTCTTGGAGCAGAACGGCTCTACGGCGATTCAACTGAGGGGCGAAGAATGCACATCCATCAGCTACCAGGCGTACGGAGCCTCCACCTCCTCAACGCTTCTCTCGCCTCAGGGCCAATTCAACTTTCGCCAGGAGCTGAGTGATTCAACCAGCGGCCTGGTTTATCTGAGATCTCGGTTCTATCAGCCCAGCAACATGGCATTCATCTCGATGGACTCATATCACATGGAGAACCGCTATGCATACTGCCAGGGAGATCCCATCAACTATTTCGATCCCTCGGGCCACATTAGTATACGGGCCATTGTCGGCCTCGTTGTCGGCACGGTGGCGGGTGCTATTGCGGGTATTGCCTCTGCTGGCGCTGCCATACCCATCGTAGAGGCGGGACTTTTGACTGTCGGCATGTCTGAGGCCACGCTGGCCAGCACCACAGGTGTTTTTCTCACACAGAGCATCGCGGGGGCTGCTGCCGGAATGACTACCAATGTACTCAATCATACGGTTGGGAATATGATAGCGGGGGGCTCATACGGCTGGGCCGACTTTGGACAGGATCTCGCCACGGGCGCGGCCGGCGGTTTTGTGGCCGGCGGACTGGGACCGCTCGTCGAATCCGGAACTTTGACCCCTTGGCTGGCTGGAACCGCCGACTTCGCCGTGCAGAACGCAGTCTCGTGGGGATTCTTCTCCCCGCCCAGTATTGATGCAAGCACCATCGCGGGAGCTGTTCTGAACGTGTTCGTTGGCGCTGTAATAGGCAGTTCGGCGACAGTCAGACGGAGGCGCCTTGCGCTGGACGCAGAAACTAACGACCTGAACAACGCGATAGAGCTGGTAAATACTCAGCTACCCGAGTTTTTGCGAGGGCAGCTTGTCGACCGAAACTCCCGCCGAGTGCAGGATTGGGCGAGTCTAAAGCAGCTTTCATCGATCAAACGAAGGAAACCGCTGTCGTTGGCGGTCATTTCTGAGAGCTGTCGAGCGAGCTTTGGTGATCCTTGGCTCCGGGGCAAGCCTGATCGAGATGACCCGGGGGGAGGTCCTGGGTATATGCAACTTCTCTGAGTGCGTACTAGATAGACATGGCGATGGAATCATATCATGTTACCTGCATTCGAACATGGGTCGAGCATTGAAGAAACCATCTAGAGTGTACGAGTTGAGCAGCTGGAGGAATTAAATTTTGATTCACATGTCAAGTTGCAACTATCTTGGCCTAATTTTGGTCTCGCCAGCCCGTTGCGTCAGATCATCAATAACCTGACAGGATGGTAAATACGCCTAGATCCCAAGGAATTCCGGTGTCACGCACAATGTGGAGGTCACATGATTGGACACAACCACTGCCACAGCAGCACACGCTGATTTGATGGGTCGCTTTGACAACCTTATCAAACGCAACCCACTGCGGCCTTAACTCTATTGACTGCACGTCAGCTCCTAGTCCCCCAAACCACTTGATTACAATCTTTATCATACAGAAAGAATGCCATTGTCAGAAGAAGCCGCACAACAAATCCTCAAAGGTATCCCGTCCCGCGTGCGGGGGCCGGGCGGCGCAATCGCCGTGCTCAAGGACGGCAAGCTCATCGGGCAACAAGTCTGGGGCTACGCCGACCTCGTCCGCAAGATCCCCATGACCGCCGAGACTCTACTACCAATCTGCTCCATCTCAAAGCAGATGCTATGCGCTCTCATGTATGACTTGGAGCACAACCCACCCGCCCCCTAGCCGACAAGGGTGACGTCAAAGCGAAGTTCTCGGACAAGATGACTGCGCTTCTGCATCCGAACCTGACCAAGGACGGCGGCCTGACGATTGATCATCTGGCCAACAACCAGTCGGGCATCCGCGATTACTGGGCTCTGAGTGTGCTGTGGGGAGCCCAGCCGGAGGACCGTTTCTCGATAGCGGACCACAGCAAGCTCATGATTGAGCGGCTTCAGTCGTTTCATTTCCAACCTGGGATGGAGTATTCTTATGCCAACACCAATTTCCACATCTTGGGCCGAATCGTGGAACAAGTGACTGGGGATTCGATCGCTTCGTTGCTTGAACAACGCATCTTTGGCCCGGCGGGGATGGAGACGGCGCGGCTTGCGGCCGATACTTCCCAGCTACCCCCTCCGTGTGTCGGCTACGAAGGGGATGAGCAGCGCGGATTCTTGCCCGCCGACAACAAGATTGAGTGGGCTGGCGATGCGGGCGTGGTTGCCTCGCTTGGCGATATGATTGCTTATGAGCAATATTTGGACCGCATCTCGACCGAGCGGGGCAGTTGGTACGAAGCAGCGTTGAGCCAGCCGTTGTACAAAGATGGAACACCGGCAGCGTATGCCCAAGGGCTAGGCCACGGCAAGATCGAGAACGTCAAAGTAGTCGGCCACAGCGGTGCATTGCGCGGATTCCGTCTCTACAGAGTCCATGCTCCTGAGGAAAGAATCTCTGTCGTCGTCTTGCTCAACCACGAGGGCAGCTCAGCAGCGCCTGCCGAGGAGATCATTAGAGGCCTGCTTGGTCTGAAGAAATCGGAAGCTGCACCGGTTGACGCAGACTCAAGCTGGTTCGGCACGTTCCTCGACGAACAGACACAGCTCGCCATCACCGTGTCCCAAGGCGCAAAGGGCAAGGTTGACATTTCGTACGCCGGATCCGCGGAGGCGATCAGCCTCAAGGATCCGAAGCACGCCGAGTCGCCTGGGATGGTGGCCAAGATTGATGGTGACCAGCTCAAGATTCATCGCGTCAAGGAGAATCGGGCTTTGAAGGCGACTCGCATCTCGCAAGGAGGGACGGTGGATTACTCTACGTTCAGTGGCGATTTTCACTGCGCCGAGATCGATTCGACGTTCCATTGCAGCAACGAAGGCGGGATGCTGTTTGGTTCATTTGACGGCTATTTAGGGCAAGGTCCAGCTCATCTGATGCGGTACATCGGGCAGGACGTCTGGTTCATGTCGTGTCCGCGCGGGATGGACGCACCGGCTCCGGGCGATTGGACTGTCGTGTTCCATCGAGGAGAAGACGGTTCTGTATCAGGTGTTACCATTGGCTGTTGGTTAGCTAGGAAGCTGTCGTTTGCCAAGTCTGTAGATATTCCGCGGAGATAAACTTAACTCTTTGTTTTCTTTCTAACTAGAGACAATGTGCATGAAGATTACTCTCACAATAGAAGAGGCCTCTTTGTGTGAACTCATAGCGTCTCTTTGCGCGATTCTATGGTTCTGTGGTCAATGCCATCAATACCACATCGACGTAAACGAACAAACACTCGGAACTCTAAGGTATGCTTCTTTGTGCGCTTCACCTGTCTTCCATTATGCAAAGTCTCGTTGTCTCGCAACCCAGTCTTTGTCCTCCTTCAAGCATTATGATAGGGAACTACATACTTGATATGTTTGAGTTGTTTGCATACTCTATCAACTACTATAAAACTTGGATAAAGTCGGATGAATCACCTTCAGACAGGAACCTTCTGGACAATACCAATCAGCTAACAGACTACAGATTTACACCCTGAAGCAACACAAGGATCACCCAGCTAACCTACGTGTAGAACTAGACAACACCTGATATCATCGACCAAAATGTGCCAACAACTAGAAGAGCTCCTGGTCTGCTGCTCCGAGGTTTGTCGCTCAGAGGAGCACGGCATACGCCTACCTCTCCTCCGCCTCGTTCCTACGCCCAACCCGCTCTACGTCCTCTGTCGAAAGGCCAACGAGATGGGTTACCACTCAGATGCTAATTGCCTTGGCCGCCTAGTCTTGAGCCAGCGCCCCGCTCAATGCTCCGAATACCACGCAGCTCCCGGCGCCAAGACTAACAACATCCTCTCATGGGCCGCATCTCGCGACATCATGGAACGATCCAACTTCCCAGCCCACATCCATTGCGCTGCCTGCTTGGGTATCGGGCACGGTGGCGTCGTCAATATCCAGTCAGCTCACATGCCCCCAATTGGCCAGACAGGCGCGATGCCACTGCACATCACCATGAACGTCACCGGGGTCCGCAATCGATGGATCCAAGGTGAGTGGACTTGCTGCTCCAAGGGCGAGTGTCAGCCCGGAAGCCTATGTGAGTATCGTGCCGCCGCTGTTATTGCGTCTATGCAACAGGGTGAACTTGATCGAGAGCGCGCGCGAGCTGAAGAGCAGGCTCGGCAGGAAGCTGCTCTCGCTCTCTTTGGCTTAAGCCAGTCTGGTATTATTTTCCCTATGCCCCAAGCACCCCATACTCCCCAAGCACCTCGCGCTCCCCAAGCACCTCGCGCTCCCCAAGCACCTCGCGCTCCCCAAGCACCTCGCGCTCCCCAAGCAACTCCTGCTGCACCCTCTGAGTCACCAGCTGATCCTTTCGATGGCATGGACTTTGTATATCACAACCCGCGTGCGAATTCTCCGTCACCTAAGTGATGATGCTAACCAACCGCAGGATGACAATGGCGAGGGGTCTTCTTCAGACGCACAGCCTAAACCTTTTGGTGTCGCCGAGAATGGCGAGGTCATCTACGATTGCATTGTGGTTCGAGACCCTTGCATGGACGGCTGTGAAAAGTGTAATTTTGGGAGATATAAGCGTCATCGCCATTAATCGATGTTGATAGGTTGTTTTGGTGTTGGAAATCAGTTTTGCTAGGAGATATCCTTATGGAAGAGTTTGTATCTTGGAGTCCTTCTTATCGATTCAATAAGTTCATTTCAATTCCGTCTGAAAAAGAGAAGTTTTCATGTCCACAGAGTAGCTTCGGGGAGGTAAAGACTGGATGCTTGACGCACGTTGCAGTGCTAGAGAACTCAAAAGATTGAACAGGCATCTGACTTATCGCGGCTGTAAAATATTGACTCCGTCTGTAGCTTTGACATTTACTAGGTTTGGTCCCCTCTAAATTGGGGAAACCTGAGATCGAGGAGGTGGTTGAGGTGACATCGGCGTTGCATGCGATGGCTCTCCCCATTGTGTCTGATTCGAGAAGTAGGGGCATTTGTTTCATGGCGACGACGACGATGACGACGCTTGCGATCGGCAATCCCAGGTGTGAAGCACGTATGAGAATCGAGTACGCGGACTTCTAATTCAGCGGTCTGGTGGTCTCAAAGGTGCATGTTGATGTTGAAAAATAGACCCTCACAAGATGCCATCGCAACTGATGGCCAAGAAATCATCATTGAACCGTCACCTGGGTGTTTGACGTCAGATGACCGGGAAGGCCGGATAGAGGGTGCCGGCGGTGGACCGGTACCGATACGCTGGCGGGGCCCTGGTCGGTTTTTTTCTCCTGCGGAGGATATGAGCTTGATCGCGGCGGTCACTGAATGAAGGCTCCTTAGCCGACGTCAGAATGTCTCTACGTTGCGGTGGAGGGTTGATCGCCGTTAGCGGCAGATCTCATGATGTCAAGGCCCGAAAATGTCTTCTTGCAGTCTGCAGAGTTGGAAGAGAGAAAGTCATGAGGCAGACTGAGCATGTCATCAGGAAAAGTTCTTCCTTCCGAACTGCAGTTCATCTGGTCAACCCTGAACAAACCAGACCCAAGCTTTCATGCGCTGGGGACGCTAGAATAAACATGCACTGCTGACAGCTGAGCCCCCTTTTCTCGGCAAATGCTCTTGGTGTGCATGGTTTGTGCCTGTTGCCTGGCTGGCGAAATGGTAAAAAAAAGACAGAGGCAGCACTCCCGGTTAAGGGAGCAGGAATGAACAAGGGACTGTTCTGTAGACGGCTCCTCTGCTGCATTTCCATCTCATGTCGGGGTGTTCATGCGCCATATTGTGGCAGCGGCAGCGGCTTCGGGCGGCGCACAGAAATGGTGTTCGCGTGGGCGCAGGGGCACTCAGGGAGCGGGCCGAGTGAACTCACGCACGCTGGACATTCTGCTCTTAGCATTGCGCTTAATGTTAAGTTTTGCCATCAACCATTCCCGATGGCCGATATCACTGGAGCGGCAAGTTGCGAGAAAGCTCCATCTTCATCCCCATGTTCTCCTTTGCGCCCGGCTACACCGACTCTAGTCTGCAGCCTCGTGACGAAGAGACGAGAAGGCAGCCGCGGGATTAAACTGCGTTTCCTGTGCCTCCTGGGCGCCTCGGTCCAGCCACCTTGGCAAACTGCCGGCAGCCCGCTACGCGGCCCGTCGCAGCCATTGGCACCGTTACCTGCTTAGGGTTGTTCTGCAGGTATCATTGCTAGCTACGGTGGACGACGCAGTAAGGGAGAGACTAGGAGAATAAGCCCGTCCAACGGCTTTCGATCGTCCTGATCACGTTGGCCGACGCAGCATTTGCTTCATCGTGGTGGTGTGGGAGCGAGGAGCAGTTCCATTCATGACAGGCCTTGTCCTTGACTCCTTGGCACATCGGTGGGGCCAAGACGATGGGTCATTTTCTTCCCTCTTGCTCGCGCACTTTTCGTTTGTTCAATGCGACCAACCGACTCCGTTCCAGCTGGATCCGCCATCTCCCATTGGCGGTTTGCCCTCTGCATGTCAGCTTTTCCCACGAGGAAAGCTGATGTCTGCCTGGCATTGACCCTTTGGAAATTGCCCGTTCATGTTGGTTGCGAGTGGGGAGAGCGACTGGGCTGAGTATGAGCCCGAAGCATGCCCTGGGCTAGACTGGGCTGTCATGACCTTGTCACCCCGTTGGCGTTCGGCCTTCGTGTTGGGCGTATCCGCACCCGTCCATTCGAAATGGCGTGGGAGCGCGACAGCTCCGACGGCCGCTAATACTATATGAAGCTGCCACCCACACCTCTTGAGGCGCCTGGTGTCATGATGTCTCTTGTGTTGTTGTCTGCTCGTCTTTCGTCCTGCTCCCGGTTGTCATTATGAGGTTCTCCATCGCCAGTGCCGTCGCTTTCGCTGCCCCGCTGGCCCTCGCCGCTGAGTCTCTCAATTACACGGGAGCCGCCGCGGGGCAGGTCATCAAGGATGGCGTCGAGCTGCGCATCCTGCCCGTCGGCGACTCTGTCACCGTGGGGTATCTCAGCACCGATGGGAATGGCTACAGGTTGAAATTGCAAGAAAACCTGTCTGGTGAGTTTATCTACTCTTCACTCACTCACAAGGGAGCGGTGCCTAATATTTCCCAGCCAATGACGTCGTCTTCGCCGGAACTGAATCCTCTGGCAACATGACTGATCCGTACTTTGTAAGTCAGCAATGCAACTTCTCCCTCACCAATTCTTCACATTTTCTTACCATATTCAAGGCTGCTTGGTCTGGAAAAACGATCCAGTACATTGCGGATAACGTCCCGCCATCCCTGACACAGCGTCCCAACGTCATCCTGCTCCACGCCGGCACGAATGACATGAACCCGAACCCCGACATCTCCACCGAAGGCAACGACCCTGCCGCCGCCGCCGCAAGACTCGGAGCCTTGATCGACCAGATGCTCGAGGCCTGCCCGGATGCCACCGTTCTTGTCGCGCAGATCATTAACACCTGCGTTGAAGACCAGCGGCCCCAGACGGAGGTCTTCCAGGGTCTCATCCCGGACATTGTCGAGCAGCGACAGAATGCTAGCAAGCACGTTCTTGCTGTCGATTTCGCGGCTCTTGGCGACGGTATCCTACGTTCCGACTGCATCCATCCCTCCGACGAGGGATATCGCACCATGGGAGACTATTGGTACGATTTCATCACACAGATCCCCAAGGATTGGATCACTCAGCCGGTCGGAGACGACCCTGACAGATCCGCCGATGCGGCGTCGGCGAAGAACGTCACAAGCTCTAGCGGCGCGAACGCCATTTTCAAGGAGAACTGGGGGCTTATCTTGTTAGCTCAAGTATTGTTAACTATAAACGTAATATATAATTGAGTCAAACTTGATATGATGTTGGCCCAACAATTATGTGTGCTATGAAGATAGTGGAGTTGTGTGCCACTGGCAATCGGTGTCTCATCGCATGTTGCCAATGAGTGAATTGACTTCTGATATAGACAAGAGAATATATTTATGTCTCAGTATAAAGAGCAGCGCGTGCAGCCTATTCAACTTTAATCTTCATATTTAATAATTCAGGCGACTTATTTGCACTATGCGCGCTATTCGACCAAGTAACAACGGTCTTAGGCCCCTCTCTCACTCATAGGAGGCACGGGCTCACAACATGTCTAACATTGGAAACCATCACAGCCAAAGAGTTGATCATGCCTTCCAACAACATCTTGGTATCATTATTGATAACTCTGGGCACAAGCCATCTTTGGTACGTATTTGGTCTCATTACCTGCCGATGAACCAAACAAACGCAAACATGCGCCAAAAGGATCTTCTCTAATTGAAGCTTCTCCTCAAACCCCGCCAGCTACAAGCCGCGTCTACGTAAACCCCTGCCCTCATCCAATCTGAGAGAGAACGCAGAATCGTGGTTTGAGGCAATAAGCTAGGCCTCGAACAAGTCGCGATGGTTCCGACCCCGCCTTTCCAATCAATGAGATGCGACCGCGGTTGTCTGGTCATCCTTGCCACAACGGTTCGGGAGCCATCATCGATGCGGGGCTGCTCACCGTGCCCTTGGTGATGGTGTCCCTGAGACTTTCGCCGGCGACCGTGAACCCCTCAGTCGGGCTTCTTGATGACGTTGGGCCGTCACATGCCCCTCAAATCATGAAAACTCAATGAGAATATATCAGTCGAGGTGCGTCCTCTATTCCATTCGCCTGCGTGAGGTGCGCGTAGTACACAAGACGACTCCGAACGCTCACAACTACATCAAAGAACACTGTTGCTCAAATTTTCAAAATGTCTAACAGGAAGGATCATGGCCTGAAGCAGCACGGACTGTCGGATGACGCTGTGGAGGCTGGACACGACTTCATCCACGATGCTGAGGTCGAGGAGGAGAGGGTGAGTTTTATCCTGTGTCTCCTCGCCAGGCGAAATTATGCTGAAAATGTCTGTCCAGAGACATAGCGGTGATGCGGCCACGATGCCTTCCATGGCCTCCACCATGGAGCAGGCCAAGAAGAAGGTTGGATTGGAGGCATCAAAAATTGCAGAGCACCTTCCTGGCAAAGACAAATCGGACAAGAAAGCTTGACCGGCTATGACGACGTCGTGTTCGTGCAGTTGCTCTGTTTGGATCTGTAGCAAAAGGCGTTCCGTTACGAAAACAAAATTGGCCAAGGACGAGTCCGTTCATGCCGCGCGGGGATTTCATGGGAAACGCTTCTTTTTCAAATGCTATAGGTTTGTAATCGGTTGTCCATGAACATTTTTCATTACTAGTATCTCGGGTCAATATAATTATTCATACGCTTGGCCACTTGTAGTTCAGCCACGTCTCCAGGGTAGAGTTCCACGCTCCGCTGCCGAGCTGAATGTGAACCCACGCATCCACAAAGTGCTTCCAAACAATGTCCCTCGGGATGGCATATCCAAGCTCCTCAAAGTTGAACGGCGCATCCGGGTTGGCGATGCAGAGCTGGCCCTCGTGGAGCTTAACCTGCAACTCAACCTCGATGAGGTCCGAGATCATCGCGTCCGCCGTGCCGTCCAGGACGGCCTGGTAAACCGCATTGTTGTCCTCCACCAGCACGATCTCGGCGTTCTTCAGGTTCGCGCGGTCAAAGGCCTCATTGGTGCCGCCGGGGTTGACGGCCACTTTGACACCAGCCTGGTCCAGGGTCGCGAGGTCGGTATACTTGTCCGCGTCGGCGCAGCGGATGCAAGCTGTCTTGCCGACACGCTGGATCGCCGTTGAGAAGAAGGCCGTCTTGGCCCTTGCGAGGGTAAGACTTACGCCGCCCATTGCAATGTCGAATTTTCCTGCCGCTAGGTCGGATGTGATGTTCGACCACACAGTCTTGATCAGGCGGGGTGGACTGGGGAGACCAAGAGCGTTGGAGAGAGACTGCGCTGCGTCGATATCGGCGCCGATGTATGTTGTGTTGATTGCGGTGGTGTTTGGCAGAGTGGTCTGGTTCGTCACGAGATACGTGAAGGGCTTGTAATCTCCTGTTGTTCCGACGTTGATGTATCCACGGGCCAGGATGGTGTCGAGCAGGGACGTGATGTTCGCGTACGCTAGCGGCTCCGAGAGCTGTTGCGCACCGGCGCAGACGCCGAGGGCTGTTGCGAGCAGGACGGGTGTCTTCATGATGACTTTCGCGATGGTTGACAAGATGAGAAAGTATGAACCATCCGCCGGAGAGTGAGATTCCATCGCGGGATCGTGCCTTTTTATTGTTCTTTCTTCAGGCCGATCCCGGGGCCCCGCAACCTCATTTCCCGGCGGTGGATCCTTATCATGGATTCGGAGTCTGCTCTCGATATCGGGGAATCTTCCATTGGTCAATTGGATATGTCAATTGGCGCCAAGGTCGCTAGCTGAACTGGCGTACGAGGCCCGGTCGTGACTGAATCATGAAAGTTTGCCGTTCAGTGACCTTGCGATGAACGATTATCCGGGGCAACGGGCACGTCACTGAGATGCTGCACGTGTTGTTGCATTCGTCACGCTCCTTGCTTCGAGACTCATGCATCTTGTCAATCGGAGACCCACTATTCAGCAAGGGTTTCCAGATTGTCGGGTCTGTCCCAGTTTGAGATGAACATCATCGGTCTTGAACAATGTGAGTCATTATCAGTTCACGGGTGCATATTTCCGTCGTTTCTCATCGTGGCCATAGAGACATTTGGCTTGTGTTGACGTATTCATCTTTCTAAGAACATTGTTATTCTGCAGCCAAGGGGCGCATAACACCTGGTCTTTGATAATGGTCGTCCCAACACGCCCGGGACCTGCTGATTTCGGCCATGGCGGCAGTCTGTCTGCCACACTCTGTTGCTTCTGGGCGCGCTGTTGCCTAATCACGAACACGCGGATCGGCAACACTTCCAGCCGAAAGTCAACGTCAAGATGTACTTAAGAACACAAGCCGACAATTTAACTGAGCACAATCATGTATGTTGAATGGTAAAATGCTTACCTCTTGTCTGTGACGAGCATTTAGAATGACGGATCAAACTAACGCAGGTGCTCCCTTGGCTCTGAAGCCTGACGACTATGAGAGCTACATAAAAGAGGTTTTGTGCTTGCAGTACAACCGTGAAGTAAGTATGCGTCTGATAACACACTTGCCCAGCGCAATTCTGACGGGAAAAGGTTGCTGAAGTTGTGCCTCTCCGCCATAACAATGCCAGAGTCTACAGCATAAGCCTCACCGATGCGCAACAAGGGAAACCGACATTCAGCGCGCGCTTCGGTGTGTCTCCCTTGCCACCCGATGCCACAAAAGTCATCATGCGCTTCTCCGATCCAGCATCGATGTTAAACGAGAAAGTCCGCGTGCAGAACGAGGTCGCGGTGATGTCCCTTGCAAGAGAGGCGTTGAAGCCGCTTGATCCTTCCCTCGTGCCCGAAGTCTATGGCTGGCGCCCCTTTTCTGAAGGCGTGGGATGGACTCTCATTGAGTTCAAACAAGGGGTTCCTGGGCGACAAGTTCCCCACGCTTAACAGTGAGGAGAAGAGGGATGTGTTGCGACAGATTGCTCAGGTCTTCAAGCATATTCAGGGATACAATTTACCTCAGTCTGCCAGGACATTTGGTGGCCTCAACTTTGGTCCCGATGGAAGCTTGGTCGGCGGCCCCACGCCCATCGTAGGGGGCGGACCTTGCGCTTCACTGTCTGATCTCTATCAAGAGTACTTCAACACTCAGATAGGGTTCGCCGATAAATGTGACATTGTCCAGGGTTGGAGAGACTCAGACCTGAGAGCCCGACTGGATCAGTTTGGCGCCAAGGGTCTGAAATCTCTTGTCAGCAGAGTGGAGGCTCGACCTACCTTGGTGCATGGCGATTTTGGTAGGTGACATCTTCCCCGTCCGGCTGGACTTACTTGTTCAGTTTGCTGATTGTGTGGATTCAGACAGAAACAACATCTTATTTGACGAGGCCACAAATAAGCTGACTGCTTTGCTGGACTACGACTTTGGCCACATTGGCTCACAGGCGGATGAATTCTTCTACTCATTCCCCGGTATTCATGGGCTGATGATCCCTCCTTTCACCGGCGATCCGGAAGAAGAACATCTTCGAAACTGTCTTCTGAACGGTTTCACCGAGGAGGACGCGCAGCGGAAGTCTGAATCGATTGACTGGATGACCGCTAGCATGAGAGACGAAGAGTTTTCCAAAGCTGGCGTGGAACGACCGGTGGACATTCAAGGCATCGATGATCTTTCTCCTGTGTATTGGTTCATTCAGAACATCAGCCCTCCGATGTTCTTCCTTAAACGATGGAGAGCCAAGGCTACCCCTGAACGCATTGAGATGATCAAGCGAGAGGCCCGGAACAATCTTGAGAAGAACCTGGATCTTTGGGGTTACTGATGCTGGCACCAATATGGTACATGTAGCCTCGGGGGGTGTGATCTTCATTGTTAGCAGTCAGTCTTGTTAGCATTCCTCTGCTGCACGGCTCACGGGGAACACGTAGCAACCGTCACTGTCTATGGCCTAAGCAAATAAAATATCTACATGTTATGCCTGCGGCGCTTCCCACTTGAAGTGTACTCCGCGACGAACTCTCAATATTGATGAAATTCCCCTTGTTGCGTGGCCCATGGCTCACCAAGACTGTGTCGTGTTCGAAAGGAAACGGTCCAAACCTCCGGCAACTCTTCCAATCCAGGTTCCACAGTTGAGTGCAACACAAATATCTCTCCCTTCGTAGTTTCATCTCGGTGGACTCATTGGAGAAATATCCCTCTCCCTTTCTTGCTCTTCAGCTGCGTCAAGCTCGTAGGTCGGCTTCACACCATTCATCTCGAGCCGTGGCTCCACTGTTTCCAGCTCACTGGGTCGCCTCCAGCTCCTTTGAGAGTCGATGCGAAGCTGCTGAGGCCACGGTTGTCCTTCTTGGACAGGGGCCTCCGTTGAAGGCTGCTCTCCCCGATCCCGCCTTTTCTTCTTCAAGAAGAAGAAGTGTATTCCGATAACCACAAGTGCAATTACTGCGATGCCACCAAGAACACCACCAGCTATTGCTCCTGTAGGGACATCCACAGACGAGTCCTTTTCCCCAGATGCAGTGGTAGAGGTGCTGGCAAAGGTCGTGGTAGGCGTGCTAGTCATCGAGCACTGAGATAGACGACTGGCAGAGTAAAGAGTCGTCGCCAGCGCAGTCACCTCAGTTCCCGTACATAGAAACACCAGCCCTCCTACTTGCCCGTTATCTTTGTATACACCCACATCTCGATACTCGCAACACCAAACGCCTTCGCTGACATTATTGCCATTGGTTGTAGAGTTGGGCCCCCAAAGGGTCATGCTTGGGTCAGGGCACTACGTTGCAGAAGATTAGACTTTAGTCTCGTTTTAGTATATTATTGACACGACGTAAGTTTACCTTTGCATGTTCGATCGTCTTGTTCCTGCAATCTTCTGTGCCTATTTGGGAGTCAATTGTCAGCTTCATGAACTCATTAGGTATTAGGTGAAAATCATGGGGAAACCTAGCTGCCTTGCCGAATTCTACTCACCCTTACAGCAGAACTGGTCCTCAAATCATTCACACCTCGGCACTCGTAATCTTCAGGACAACATCGAGCTTGAGACTCGTCCAAGGTCAAACTGCAACGCTTATTTGCAATGGCCGGACAGGTCTTGTCGCTTCGCAATGACCAACCCCCATCGTAATCACACACTTCGGCGTATGAGACGTCTCCGCTGATCAGAACGAGAGCAAAACCAACGAAAGATGCCCACCGCATTGCAGAACGAAGGGTCCCTGGACGTGTACCCCGCGACATGATGATTGCGCACGATGCAACAGGTTCATGCCCTGCACCTTACAGAGGGGAAGAAAAAGAGTGAACTCGGAGGCTCTACTGTGATGGAAAGAGGAGCGACCGACCATATAGAAAAGACGGCGAAAGTAACACAAGATACAACATGAGACGGGGCGGCCGCCGACTTGCCCAACCTCGCGTGTCAGCCCTGCGGTGAGCAGCATACGACGCCAGTCTGATATTGATTGGCTGCATGCTCACACGTCCTATCTGCTGTTGCGTGCCAGAATGCGACAATATTGCTTCTTCTGTGCCGCTCAACGCTGAAAGAGATCACCACAAGTTTGTGCAAGCCGTAACGTCGACCAGTACGACGCCAGAACCAAGCTGAATGGATATCCTAGCGCCTCGGTTCGGACCAGGGAAAAGGAAATTCAGCAAGCGGTCAGCATTTAGCGCAGGCAGCGGGCGCTAGATATGCGTGGGGGTTGTGGCGTCCTAGGCAGCCGCCACTGTCATATTCTTGTTGGTTGAGGTTGGGATGATGGAGGATCCAGGCTGGATTCCAGATCCTTTCGGCTTGTTAGGGGGTGGTGAGGCTCCTCGAATGTGACATAGATTGACGTCTGACACTGCGGGTCTGGACAATCTAATATGTACTTCAAGACTCCCTAGCCTTGTTTTACGAGGAGGATTCTGTGTGTGTGTGGCCCATCTGACCCCAACTGGCCTCCGAGTCCGAAGTGGCCACATGGAGTGTCATCTGAGAATCTATAATATTCCAACATGCCAACTAACGTACTCGAAACTGAAGGAATACAGGATAGGGTCAGGGCCACATTTATTGCTGCCAGCACCTTTTCCTTCGGTAAGACAATACACTCTGGCTACATTCTCCCAGAGTGACGTACCACATGCATATCAAATTGTGTAACGTCGCGAGGCTCAAGCAATCTTTCACGCCCCCTTCAGCTCCAAAATGGCCAAGTTTGAGATCCCGACGCCCGGATTAACGGCATTCTATGAGAGAGCTGGTAATTTGGTTTTGTGTCGTAAATTCAAAGCTAAATTTATTTTGCGCATATATAGGTTGTTAGGTTGAAGCCCTCGACGATGCTATCGTCTTGCATAAGAAGATGCCTCATTTCCTTCCAGCCCAGCATCCGAAGAAGCCTTTCTTCCTGTTTGTTTAGAGCCGCAACGTCTCGGGATTCCGTCCTCTCCTAATCATCTTATTCTCTTCTCCCACACTTTGCACCGAACTCGACATAACCCACTCTGATCGTCAACGGGTTTCGACCTTGGTCACGTCTTCTCGCGCTTCACATTATCAAAATGTTGACGCGAAACCACCATGCCCGAAACTTCGAGCACCACAGGCGACAGTTCGATCAAGATCACCAGCGACCCCGAGGCTCTGATAAGACTCGCGCGAGTGGCTCGGTCCACGTATGCTTCTCGAATCTCGGGATTGGCCATGTATGCAAACACGAAGACGCTGAATTTCAAGACACGCTAACTGAGGTGCTACCTATTGTTTCCGCCTTATACTTTCAACTGGAAAGTAATCAAACGTAACATCCAATTCCTGCCACCCGACCCAGCTTCGTTCTCCATCGCGGTCAACACGGCTCTCGTCTCGTCATACAAGCCTCGAATTACCCCCCTTGTATGTTCCAAGCTGCCTGCCTCCTCCAGCATCTCCCGAATCAGCAGTTTCGTCTCCACCGACAACTTCCCATCATTATTCGAAGATGCCGAAGCAGAACGCGCTGCCCGTGCGCTTTGAAGAATACTGTGCAGCTGGACTTCGCCTTGTTCCTCCTCGCGGTGAAGGGCGTGGATCAGCGGCAGAGTGAAGCTCCCCTCATCCAAGTCGTCGTATGTCGAGAGGGATTCCGACGTAATATCCTGATAGTCGTCGCGTAACTGGTAGAGCCTTCCGAGAAGGCTCATCAGTTTGCAGGCGTCGAGATGCTTGTTCTGGGTCGCCGAGGCGCGCATCATGCGGGAGGCCATGCGGAAGAGCCCGCCGGTCTTCTGCTCGAGATGGCTGTAGTACTCGGGTATTGAGGGCGCCTTGCAATGGAAGGTCCATGCCATCGTGGCTCTGGCCGAGGTGCAGCTGGCTGAGTTCGGACAAGAGGCATGACAAGCTGTCGTCGCCCAGCCGCCGAGCCAGGTCGACGCACTTGATCATGAGATAGCTCGCCGAATTTGTGGTCTGGGCCGTGCCGAAGATAACGTGGGCGCTGGGACTGCCTCTTCTCACAGGCGAGTTATCTTGGACGTCGTCGAGCATCAGACTGGCGTTATGCATGATTCGAATAATGGTGCGAATTGTGGCTAGGGCGTCGGGAGGTACGCGATACCACTTGTCAAGGGCGTCCATCAGCTTGTCGCGGGCGCCACTTGCAGGTCTTGCCGCCGTGTAAAGATAAGCCGCAGAATGTCCTTCTCGTCCGGCTCGGCAGGCCAAGCGCAGGGCGAGACGGTCAGCAGATCCTCTCGTGTCTCGTGTATGCCTTGGCCTTCTTCTTCTTGTCATCGGAACTGGTCTCGGCAGGCGTCATGGTAGTATATTCAGTCCGCTGGTTATTCCAGAATGGCCTGAGTCGTTTTGTGCTCAGACGACTTGAGACAGGAGTGAGAATGCCCAAGTCCGATTCTGAGCATTCTACAGGCTTGCTGACCTCGGAAGCATCAAGCGGGCCTCCGTTCACCTTGCCAATGTCCTCCCGCCTGGGAAGGGGAGCTGCTGGGTCGTATCGGCGCGAGGACAGGTGCCACAGCGTGTTCCCGGCCATGCACATCTCAATCAGACCGATGTAGTGTGTGATGTGAGGTGCTGGCGAGAACTCGATCATGTAGCTCGCCTTCCTCTCGCAGTACTCGTCCTCGATTCTCGTGATCTCAGACAGCAGAAATTCCTTGGCGGCATACTGGTCGAGACCGTACATGGCCATGTAGACCTGCACGGCGCTCATGTTGGACCCGCCTTCTTCGCGCTCCAGGTACGTGGCTGCTTCTTTATCCCACGAACAGTAATCATGCCACAGGATCATCTGCGTGAAAGCCAGCCAGGTGAGGGGCTCCAGACCTGTGAGCTCCTCGTCGGTGAGGCTAATGTCGCAGCAAAATAGGATTTGCGACCAAACCGAGTAGGCTCCGGCATCGTAGTGCCGCACGTGCATGTACGAGTCCAGTGTCTTGTGTTCCATGAAGGCATCTTGTCCACGAACACTCACGATGCCCTTCCACTTCTCGATGACGAGCTTGCCCAGCTGTTCGTTTTGTTCAAGCGCCTCGATGGCGACGCGTGCCTGCATCGTGTTCATTGCGTTGTGCTTGGTGGTGTGGTCGCTTTGCTTCGACTCAGAACCTAGGAATCGCGCCAATGGCCCGTGGACCTCATCGAACTAAAAATAATAGGCAAATTAGCATTTGAATCACGAAGAAGGCGTTCAGCGAGTCTTAAATCTCGGCGTACCTGTTCTGGTGTTACAGCATCGTCGGTAAGGTCTGCATGTACCAAGTTAGCGAAACTCGGAAGCAAGTCGACAGCTATTTGGACTCCTCAGGATCATGAAGACTCACCGTCGTGACGGAAAAGAAGTTCAGACAGGTAGGAAATGATATGGAGTCTCTCTGGTATGGCCTCTGGAAACCACAATGCATTGACATTGCCGCCGATGGGATTGATGCATCCAACGCTGTCGGCCTTCAACTTCAACCCAGTCGCGTTTTCAAAGTCGTCGCACGCTTCCCAGCAGGCCTTGTCGGCCACGTCCACGTGTTTGCTGATTCTCGGGCGGAACTTGGAGGGGTAGGCAGTGTTCTCGTACAAAGACGCGGGTACCGGAACCGAGGACTTGTATCGCATCGGCCCGCAGTCTTGGTAGTTCATCATTGTTGAAGTCATGGTGGGGGAATGGGAGACAGACAAGATTTCGTGAGGCGCCCACCACGAAAAATGTCAAAATCAACGTGCGGAGGAGGAGGCATCGTGGTTTCTAAGTATCTTGAAGGCATATCGGTCTTGATCGACAGACCCCTGGAGTTCATGGTTCAGAGATAAGGAAGCTTCATCGAAGCTCGAGTCATACTGTCAAGAAGGGTTCGCCAAAGCGAAAATTAATACGACGGCAATGCTTCGGAACGCCCGAGATTGAGCGTTTCCACCGGCAATACCGCCGTGACTCGTGAACGCGTGACTCACGAGCCGTGCTGGTTCGGTGAGTGTTTTTGGAACAGAAGGGGGCAAATCATACCAATCGCATGCCATGGTTTATTAAACAATGCCTTCTACTCTCCATTATCTGTGGTTTCAACCAGGTTGACGGGCATTCTGAAGTCTGTATACACATCGACAAGATAACTCACCATGACAGTCCACGGTCTTCTGATCGAGCGGCTGGCGTCGCTGCCAATGTCAGTCTGGACAGCGGCCCTCATTATTTTGGCCGTGATATTCAAGGCGACGTACAACCTCTTCTTCCACCCGCTTCGCTCCTACCCGGGACCTCTCCTGTGGCGAGCCTCTAGGTTTCCCTACGTCATCCGCTACACCCAGGGCCAAATCCCCTACGACCTGAAGCGCCTGCACGCGAAGTACGGGCCCGTGGTGCGAATTGCCCCCGATGAGTTGACATACAACTGTGCCGAGGCCTTTAGAGACATCTACGGGCGCAATAAACAGGCCAACGGCGAGA
The DNA here is from genome assembly GCA_018853505.1 of Colletotrichum camelliae. Lineage (NCBI taxonomy): Eukaryota > Fungi > Ascomycota > Sordariomycetes > Glomerellales > Glomerellaceae > Colletotrichum > Colletotrichum camelliae. The sequence goes on along the minus strand of JAELVL010000008.1, from coordinate 4,759,201 downwards.
CCACGCTGTTCAACAAGGACCCCATCTTGTACTCAGCCGTCTTTGCCGAACACAAGGCGCTGATCGATTCGGACGGCGAGGAGCACAGGCCGCAGAAGCGGACGCTTGCATATGCCTTCTCGCACCAGGCTTTAGTTGAGCGAGGCCACATCATCACGGGATGCATTGACAGGATGATCGAGGGCCTGAACGCCCATATTCGATCGCCCTCGCTCTCAGGTGATGGCAGTTCAGCTGTGGTCGACATTGGAGCGTGGACTGAGAATGCGCTCTTCGATCTCGGCGGACAACTCACAGTGGGACGCGACCTCAACGCCATCATGTCGCAGGGCACCGTTCACCCTTCGTTGGCGCTCTTCAAGAGGCTTTTTGACTGGGTGCAGTGCTATTACCTGCAGTTCCGCCGAAGCCCAAAGATCCTAGTCAACGCCGTCGAGGGCATGCCGGGATTCACGGGCTACGACTGCGTGTTGCCGGTCAAGGACGTCCACGACATGGTCCTCAAGCGAATGGCTGATGAGAAGCATGCAGGCGGGGACAACTCTGGTGACTTTGCTTCTTACCTGATGAGTAGGGCAAAAAGCGAGGGCTTGCAAGACGACAAGGTCTGGATCAACTGTGTGCACTTGATCCTCGGAACCCCAGAGGCCATGCCGTCTTCCATCATCAGCACCATCTACCACTTGTTGACGACACCCTACGCATATGCCGAAGCCGTTAGAGAGATCCGTGCGGCCTTCAAGTCGTCGGATGAAATCACGGCTCAGGATGTTCAGAACCTGCCCTACCTGCTTGCTTGTTTCCGAGACGCGCAGACGTCCTACTATCCCCGGAACTCTCACTCGCCAGGTTCCTCCAGCTGGAGCCCAAATTGTAGGTCCCTTTCCTTCTCGCCTCTCTCCTTCTTTCCACCTGTGTGTCTAACCAACCCCCCCCAGTGCGGCGAGTTCGTCAAAGGAGGCACCATTGTCGGCGTCAACCAGTTCGCTACCTCTCGATCGGACTCCAACTTCCACGACGCCGACTCTTATCGGCCCGAGCGCTGGCTTGATCACAGGCCAGCCGAGTTTGAGAACGACGACCGCGATGCTTTCAACCCGTTTGGCTACGGCCCCAGGAAGTGCATTGCGAGAAATCTAGCCCATATCACCCACCCAGACCTTTCTGGCCAAGCTGCTCTGGGAGTTCGACATGGAGCTGGACGAATCATGTCGGAACTGGGACGACCAGGGCCTCTATGTTCTTGCACGGCGGGGCCCGCTGCTGGTGAATTTGAGGAAGGCGGCCCATTGATCGTTGGCGAATGAGGTGCTGGACACGTCCGAAAGTCAGTCGTTGACTAGAAATGGTGCTCCAGGCAGCTGAAGGCGGAAATTGGAGAAGGTATTGGGTGTCAGCCCGAGCACTTCTGTTTCGGGCTCAACGTGGTCGTTCTTCATAATCTACCGAGAGCATCTGGTGGAAAGTGGAAAGGCTGAAGGGAAATGGATGAAAAAGAAGATGAGAAACGGAGAGAATCAAAGGAAGAACAAACATAGTGATACCCCAGTAGTCCTGTCATAAGGTAGCTTGAAGATTCCTGTTAATCACAACAAAATTCTCTCTCAGCATGTTGCCTCGCTCTTGAGCAACCTTCCTGATATTTCTTGCGGAGTACCACTGCATCTATTTAATCTAATCGAATCCATCTCTTACCATCTGATCTACGCATCGGGTGGTGATCTCAGCCGGGAATGAAGCGGAAGTCTAACTAACGTTGAGCTAAATATGTGGGTAGTTACCCTGAAGCGAAACTGGCGGCGAATCGTAGGGAGTTGCGGGAAAACTAAACAAGATTTTACCTCTCGGGACTGATGTCTTTAATTTAGCCCACCTTGTGGTATGACTGACAGTTGTGGGGTCAGCCGAGCAGATCCGGGGCAAAGTTCCTAATCAGGCGAGGACCTCGGAAGGTAGCCGGTCGCTCAGTTGCTTAGTTGTTGTAGAAGGACTTACCAGTGCCGATGCTCTCAACGACGGTGCGGCTACAGAAGACTGGCGGATGTTGAGAATGGATGCATAGAACTTGTTTGCAGGAAGTCCTGCCCAGTAGATGAGCCGTGAAGAACACCAAAATGATTCAATACTCCCCGATACGCGAGCGGCAGCCTGTCAGTGTACGATGGTTGATCATCCTTGGTGCTTGAACAAAACCCATGACAAGTTTCTCTCGTAGTACAGACGTGTCCCGGTTTCTGAAATGTCTAATTACTTCCAAAGCCAGCCTTTCCCATTGGGCGCATACGCACGGGAGCCCATATCTTTCACGTTGTTCTTCACGATTTCCCAAAACCCCTTCACGACTTCAGTCCTCGCCCATCGCTCCATCGAATCTTGGTCACGGAAACGCGCGAAGATTCTCGCACTGATCTCGTCGTCCTGTCCCCGCAGCCCCAAGAACGTGAACACGTCGGCGTCATCTTTCGCCGCCCGACACAATATCTTCAAAGCTCCGAGGACTTCTCCGCGAGCTGCAGGGTTTGTACATCGTATCTGGGTGTCCTCCATGATGCCACACTCTGCCCCCCGGCCGCTGCGGTCGAGGAAGCCGCCCGCAACGTCGAAGTGCACAAGATCTAGGCCCGTCGTCATCGCAGGCAGTGCGGTCGGGAAGAACGATGTCGCCATCGTTTCGGACTTCAGGTGCACGTCGTAAAGGTCCTCCCGCGAGGAGTAGATCTCGAAGGCGAAAAGATAAGGTGTTCGTGACGGGGTTTGCGCATATTCGAGGGGGAGGCCGAAGTAATACGTGATCGTATTGGGCTCTTTGGCGAAAACGTAAGTTGCTAGATCGTCGTATGCTGCTTGCCACTGTAGTCGTTAGTACCTGTGCAAGTAATAGGGGAACAACGAGGGTCGCACGTCGTCGTAGTGGTCCGGAACGATGTTCACGTTGCCGAAGAGGATGAGCTTGCCATCTAATGATGGGACTCCAGGGATGATTGAAGATGAAGAAGCCATTATTCGCGATGAAACCGAGAAGGATGGTTATCAAGTGACTACCTCTTCATGTTACGTGCCTCCAGCAAACCGACCATCGCCGTGACATTTCGCAAGAGGCTGCATCGCCTTATCTAGGACATACCATACACGGAGACCTGGCCTCTCATTCAAGGTTGAATGTACTCCGACACACCACTGCTGCTTACACTGCATGAAGCACTGGTCTCAGCTGTACAGTCGCTGCCGGTAACCCCGCAGCCGAGAACATGATCTTTGGTTGGAAGTCGAGTTCGCCCGGAACAACATAGCCGAAATAATATTCATTTCCTGGTCAACGCGATGGGAATTGACCGCATACGCTCCTTCTCAGGGAGGATCGAAGACAGGAAGTTCAAGAACATGAAATACAAAAGTGTGGATTGGACTCAATAGCTAACTACTGCTACCAAGCTACGGGAAACTCTCTGCATCTCCGAACCGCAGCTCTCTAGATGATCCAGCATGTAAGAATCGCGGTAGACTTCCGGTAGTGCCAGAGCATCATCCGACGTTCAACCCCTGAGCGCACCTAACTCGACCTCAATAGGTCGCCCATCGATCGTGTCGATGCCATCCGGGTGCTCTCTTGTATGCACGAGAGCGAAGAAGTCCATGTCTTCGATCTCCTCGTCGGTGAATTTAATCAGCTGTGTGTGAGATCTCACATCCAGATAGTTCTGGCAGTTCTTGCAGCTGTCGACTTCCCATCGGCTCAGAATAGGCTTGATGTCAATAACCTTCTCAGGCTCCCCATTCTGTCCTTTCACCCATGTGGAGACGATGAAGGATCCACGAATCTTTGACCGATTGATTCCGCTTACAGTCAGCTTCGGTGCGTTGACCGCATCGGGCTCGCGAATGGTTGCATTAACATTCTGACACTGTGGCCGTACGTAGTCGTAGCCAAGCTTGACAGTGTCGACGACATCCTGGTCTTGTTAGTCATCTACACAGATGGGAACACTTATGGATTTACCCACCTTCGAGTTCATCCATCGCTCGGTTCCCGTACTGGGATCTACCATGGTGAATGGTTCGAGTGGCGTGTCAATGTCAGCCCCCTTGGTACCCTGCATGCCGGGGATGATGTCAAGATGATCCTTCTGGTCGTGGTTGTCCTGCCACTTCCAGAACATGTAGTCAATGAAGCAATGGTGGAAGTAGAAGATGGGGTCGAAGGCTGCCGTCTCATTCTCGCCCATGTCGCCGTGAGAAGCTGAGTGAACAGATGGAGCACCTGGAACTTGGAAGCCACCAATGGCCAGATGCATGGAGTTGTGAGGCAGCTCGAGGGGAACGATGGTGGGAACCTTTGCATTGCCCGCGTTCTTCGTGTTCCATTCCTGAGCGGAAGCTGTGTTGGAGAACACAGTATAATTCGGTGCGTCCAGAGATTGGCGGTAGTTCTCTACTACGCCAGGAAGAGAACCAGGTGCGAGCCACTTTCTGATGTTCTCGTCCAAAGCTCCGGTGATCGTCTTGTGTGGTAGCTTGTTGAGGCTGCTGTTGCGGAATCCAATCTCCACAATGTCCTCAGAAGCCACCCTTCCGGAAAAGGGATAGCGAGTAGTGGTGTAACCAACAGGCTTTGTGTGTGCGACGTCGCTGTTGTACTTGAGGCCATCCACGGCCTTTTGCATGGTGTATGAGTACAGCGGGTTGTGGATGGTGTCACCGTTTGCAAAGGTGTAGCTGTTGTCTGTGAAAACAGACGGGAGTCCACCTTTCAGAGAGCTCTCAGAAGTCTGATCCCAGTAGGGCAAAGTGAGATGTCCACATCCTGGAGCGCTTTGGAGAGCTTTCTCCACCTGCAGAAGGTAGGCTCTGTGCCAAGTTGGAAACAGTACGTTCCCATGAGGGCAGTACATTTTCCCCGAGCTGTTCTCTGCTCCGGGCAACCCATGGTAGCTGGCCAGGGCGAAGAAGGAGTTGGGATCTTCCGGTTCGAGCTTGCTGATGTGGTCAAAAGCCCGAATGAGAGTGTCCCGCTCTGCTTGGGATAGCGTCTCAATATCCTTCCTGAGGCGTGACTTGGGCATGATGGCGATGGTCAAAGATTATGAAGGATTTCTGATGAAGACACTGGAATTGGTGATTCGATTTCAACTTGTAGTAGTCTATAAGGAAACAAAATTTTAGCATCAGCAGATTATTGCTTCACTTTATATCTTGTAGCTGAGAAAATGAGATCGAGATTTAAATGTTATCATCCAGTCTACCGATAGTCCATGCACCTACGAACATCAAACATCACTTGCGAATGTCTTAGAGAAGCTGATACACAAATAGTTGTTCCACAGTATAGACTTTTTTATAGCTGGTATCAGGTGTATCACCTATCAAAAGCCCTCGATGCTAGGTGAGGGCGTTTAACATGTGGGATGATCGGCATGTGTAATGGAAGATCTCCTGTCGGCTTCCGATAAGAAAAGCCACTGTCTCAAATTGTTGCGCTCAATCAGCCGGTGTCGGCCTGCAGAGGCCGAACTTCACGGAAACGGCAGCCCGAACGTTGCGACCCGACATCTAGAATCTTCACCATTCTCAACGTCCTTTACGGTGGAAATCGTTCCATATTAGTACCGACGGCGTTGACTGCCTTTTCAAAACGTATTTGGCATTTGGGTGATGTGGCGACGGTACATTGCCACATGCAGCAAAAACCCCGCATGTTCCGGCTTGTGACATGAACTGCTAAAGCTGTATGTACTCTGGTCTGATCTGAATTTCCCTGACGGGAGCTAGGCTAGCATCGATGTCTCGGAAGCTAAGGAGATCGTTCCGAGATGCCTTGGCAGATATGTGATCAACCGTTTGATGTGCGATAAGTTCCCCTCCCTCCAGATCCAATAGGAGTAGCAGCTTCATGTTCGCGGATGAACATGGCAACATAATGTCTCTGAACCCCTCCTTCTGATGTCACACTGAGCTTTCATCGGGATGTCCAGCAAGTTGCACATTGCGGCAAGGTTGGGAGTTGAGCGGGGGAGCCCTCGCCTTCAACAAATAGTGGTGGACAAGGCCACCCGTTGTTCTGTTGTAATGCTATATTCCGTCTGCAAGATCGTATGTTTGTAACGAAATGCTTATGTCACTGGCGGTAGGAAGCGGTGAGCCACGTGGTTCGCAACCGCAGAACTGGGGATCTAATCTCAACTCAGACGGGTGTAAATCGACTGGGGTCTGGCCATGGAAACAACAAGACCAATTTCAACTGCCCAGTCCGGGAACGACGAGTAAAATGTGTGGCTTTCCCAATCCCAGGTTCTCCAATTCAATTTGGCAGTGAGCTTCGGAAGCGTCCAGCAATTATCGAGGGCACTCTTCATTTTAGCGTTCGAAGCAAAACTAAGCAGCCCTCCCTAATGATAGCTGGGAATGCAGAAAGCATTTATCCGTTGAGCCCAGACATCAATTTAGCTGTGACTAAAGGCCACACATTTGGGACCTCGAGAATCCTTATGGTACCACGAGATACTCGAGTTGGAGAGTTGGAGATGAGTTTGCGGCTATCCTCGGCTGGGCCCGATAAATGAACACACCTACAATGTTATCGTTCTGCAGAATTCTGCATTATTCTATTGTTTAATTGAACGCTCATTTATTCGTAAGTTCTCGCCACTCACCAAGAGGGTCTGGGAAGACCCATTGTCGTATTTGGCACTGAAACTATACCCGAAAATACGATAACTTGATGACGGCGTTTTGGAGCGGGGTCAACATCCGCTGCCTGAGGCGTGTCTTGAAAGCGAGTTGAGTCCTTTTCTGGAAAGCAGGATCTTGGATGTCTCAGCGATGGACTGTCTCACATCACTTTGGGACTTGGATTTGGAAATGAGGATCCACGGGAACGAGGTATTCAACTTGGTAATCATCTTGGCTGTTTGAAAGCTTGCTAGACCTACATGAAGCTGATGGCTGTCCCATTTACCAAGCACTCGTATCGAAGCAGGTGCATATTTCCCTCAGCTTAACAACACAATGGCTCGCGTAGGCGAGCGGGGTGCATCTGAATCGCCCACGTAGGGGGAAGGCACAGTGACACATTGTATTTCAGCTTCGTCCTGCGTCTAACAAAATTTGTCACACATTTGCACCGGTGAAAGATGGTTTCGCGGTCTTACACGAAACCGGTGTGTCAACGTAGTCGGTTCTACAGTTGTCTCCACAGTGATCATCGATTCAACTGAATACTACATGAGACACACCGGAGATCGCTGAATCCAATTAGCCAATGATTCCTTGCCTAGACCTGTACCCCTTTAGGCTTTGCGGCTGTACCCGTCCGGTCGGCCACCCGAGATGCGGCCACATGCATTTGGTTGTCGAATGGCATGATCTCCGCAGCCTTACACATGTTACGACGGCAGCACAAGTCGCTTTCAATCACTAGTGGTATCGTTTCCCAAGACCTGTGCCATCGTTTTCCATGCCTTGGCCTCCTATAGATACGCAAGACTAGTTTGATCTAACTTTGACTCGACCGATGACTTGTGGGTATCTCCAACCTTAACATAACTAATGCCAACTAAGTACCTGCTAGTGGTGCGAAGACATGCAGGGCATCTTACGTGGGTCTGTCTGGACCATACGTCCATGGCTGTTCAAGGCGCGAACAATATGCGAACATGCAAGCCTGGAAATGGTTGAGCTCTGCAATAGGTGGAAACCATCAGTTGCGCGATCAGGGTGCTCTCAAAACAGACATGAGTTGCAACACTAAACCCATCCAATGTGAACATCGCGAGATTGATGCCGCCATGTCTCAAAGCTTTCGTCGTGAGCGGGACATTGCAGCTTTGGCCTGGCCACTATTATGCAGCTTCTCACGACATGACGTCGTGGAAGTTGGTGAGAATGGACGTGGTGGTAATGAACTAGCATACTACGGCAGACGGGATGCAATTGGTAAGTCCCCGAGTCGTAACAATTGGGAAGTTCAAATCGAGGAATGTATTGGTCTTGGGGAGAAGGATTTATAGGTAGAACTCCGTCCCTCGCTTCGGATTCTCTCCCATGAAAGCTCCAACAAACAATCTCATCTTTCTTACAAGAACTCATCATGGCATCTTTCAAGACCACCGCGGCGAACGGGTCGTACACTCACCTCAAAGAGACCATCAATGGGTCCACCAGCGGAGTCAAGAAGCCTACACGTGATGCCAGCATTCCTGTAGATGAGTCTCACCAGATCATCTCATCATACTTCATTGGGCCTCGTGCAGAAAACCTACCATACTTCAAGGAGAACATCGATATCATCTTGAACAACCTCAAGCAAGCCAGGTTGGACTATCGCTTTGAGAACGACGCAGTCAGTCTCATCTCCCAAGAACAACTTTGGGTACTCCATCTCATAGAAATGTAGGAATTCATCGACGAGAAAACGCAGGAGTCTGCAGCTTTCAAGAGGTCCAAGGATAAACTCAGAAATGCTGTCGATAAGGCCTCAGAGATTCTTGGCCGAACAAGTATTCCTTTCTGGTCACCTCGGTACCAGGCGCACATGTGAGTAACCATCCATGTTTCCGCCACTGGGATGATTCTCATCACGTTGTATCAGGTGCACTGATATGAGCATGGCCTCAATGCTCGGCTACTTCATGACGATGCTCTACAATCCGAACAATGTCGCGCTTGAAGCAAGTCCTCTGTCGACAGTCGCTGAAATCGAGGTCGGAGAGCAGCTCTGCGATCTTTTTGGCTACAACATCAACGAAGACAATACTGAGTCCCCCACAGGCTGGGGCCACGTCACATGCGATGGCACGGTTGCTAATCTTGAATCCATCTGGTAATAACCTCCTTGATGATTGAGTTTTATATACTAACATTGATGGTCCAGGGTCGGTAAGTGATGAATAGTATTTACCCATTACCCAGCTCGATGACTCACCGCGTTCAAGCCCGAAATCTCAAGTTCTACCCTTTGTCACTTCGCAAGGCGTTTGACGAGGGCCAGAAGCTCGAATTTCTCAAGGATAGCTTCCACGTCGAGAATTGCCAAGGGGAGCGAAAACTCTTCACCCATCTTTCGACTTGGGAGTTGCTGAACCTCAAGCCTTCTGACGTCCTTGACCTCCCTGATAGACTTTACCAGGAACATGGAATCTCCAACAAGTTCCTCTCTGATCTCATGAACGAGTTCACCATCCAGTCCACAGGCAAGGACGATCTGGAAAGGGAGTTTGGTATCGACAAGCCAGGTCAATACATGCTGGCCAACACTCGACATTACTCATGGCCCAAAGGAGCTGGTAAGTCTCGAATGACGGAGAAGAACGATGTGGAGACTAATGTGTCTTACAGCTATCTGTGGCCTGGGGTCCAAGAATGTCGTCGGTATTCCAGTGGATTTGGGAGCACGTCTCGATATTACCGAGCTAGAGAACCAGCTTTGGGAGAGTCTTGAAAACAAACAGCCAGTCTACGCAGTTGTGGGAATCATGGGATCAACCGAAGGTATGCTCTAGAAGACTATTCCCTTTGTAATAAACCAGATACTAATCTGTCCCATACAGAGGGTGCCGTGGATAGCCTCAGCAGCATTCTCGCTCTGCGAAAGCAGTTCCAGTCACGAGGCCTATCATTCCTCGTGCATGCTGATGCCGCGTGGGGTGGATACTTCTGCTCGATGCTGCCAAAAGACTACCGCCCTGGCGATGTCATCAATCTTCCCACTGAGATGGGCGCTGCTGATGGATTTGTGCCTGACGCCAGCCTGCGCGCTGAAACCCAGGAAGATTTGTACGCTATGCGCTTTGCTGACTCCATTACTGTTGATCCCCACAAGGCCGGCTACATTCCTTACCCCGCGGGTGGCCTCTGCTACCGCGACAATCGCATGCGTTTCTTGGTGACATGGACAAGTCCCTATCTATCGCGTGGATCGGTAACCAGTATCGGCATTTATGGCGTTGAGGGAAGGTTTGTGGCATTCCAAAATGCGACAGCTATATTCGAGTGAAGCTAAGATGCGTACAGTAAGCCTGGAGCTTCGGCCATGTCAGCGTGGCTCTCCAACAAGACCATCGGTCTTACCCAGGAGGGATACGGCGCCTTGTTGGGAGAGGTCACTTGGACCTGCACTCGGGTATGATCTGAATTGCCTTTATAAGCCACGTCGCTCCATACACTGACCACAATTTTTGTGCTGCAGCTTTCTGCAGAGTGGGCAGCCCTGACCGACGCAGCCAGCCCTTTCATCTGCGTGCCCTTTAACATGCTTCCGTCTGAGCTTGAGGAGCATGCGACGGAAGACAGAGTTGAGGCCGAGAAGAAGCGCATCCGCAACGACATTGTCTTAAAGACCAACGCTAGCATTATGAAGGACGACCAGCACCGACCTGACGACCAGAAGGCCATCAAGCTCATGCGGGCACTTGGATCTGATTTGAACATCAACGCTTTCTCACTAAACTTTAGATACGCGGACGGATGCCTCAACGACGATATTGAAGAAGCCAACTACCTTATGCAGAGAGTCGTGGAGACATTCTCTGTCGACAGCCCCACCGATGATCCCACCAAAATTCCTCTATACCTCACTTCTACAGAGTTCTCAGACGAACTCTACGGGAAGTGCAAGGCAAACTTCGTGAAGCGACTTGGCCTGGCACCGAGCACGCAAGATTTGATGGTGTTGCGGAATGTTGTCATGTCTCCGTTCCCAAGTGACGGCAACTTCACAAATGATCTTGCCGAGGAGTTCAAGAAAGTGGTCGAAGCTGAGACCGAGGTAAGTCGACCATTTTGCTGTCATCAGTAATTGTTTTTGACTAATATCTGTTCCCAGGTCGTTCGCAAGCGGAACACATTGGCTCCGGACTTCCACAAATTCTTGATCCAGGGAACAGAGAAGATCTATCTCATTCATAGGCCCATGTTCCACGTCGCAAATCACCGACAGCAACTCATCATGTCAGCCAAGTTTGATGATAGATCTGAGGCAAAATACGCCGATATGAAGCATTCAAACCCATCCGAACCCCTGATTCTTGTGACGAAGCGAAAGGTCATGCTCAAAGACATCGCGGAGCGGGGTGGAAAGTTCGAAGCACAGATTATGACAGAAGATTCGTACGTCTTTTCTAGCGCTTCATTGATGAAAGCAAATCTTTGTTTGGGGACAGCTGCTAATCAAACCGACAGAGGTATTGTCATCCAGGATGTCACAGTCACGCTCGGGAAGACGGTTGTGAGTCGACCCTTGAACTCCAAGTGGCGGCTTGAGGAGTACCCGAGCACCTTCATGCCATTTTACCTTTACGGAACCCGTGAGTACCTCCTATCAGATTGCATTTCTTCAGCTCGCTGATAAACACCAAAGCAACGGAGGCAAACATCGACCACGTGATTGTCCGCGCTCCGAACACGCAGCTTTCGGCAGGCCGGTGTGACCTTAAGTTCTACAATGAGAATGATATGAACCCGGCAATCTGGGACAAGCCTTTGGTCTTGCTCATCGAAGATGTCCGCGAGGCCCCGATGCAGCCTTTCCCACCGAACAGCGAGATCGGCAGCAAGAATGGCGCGATCGTTGCCCACGACGACTATCATCGCCAGAATGTCTTGAAGGGTGCCTCTACCGGGGTCAAAGCCACCCAAAAGAACGGTCCCAAGGATTGGTACCAGAACGGTCGCAGCAACTGGTACGACAATGGTAACGGCAACTTCGCGAAGAATGTTGTGAATGAAGCACAGAAGAAATATCTGTCCAACATTACTTGTTCGCGGGGCCCAAAGAAGGATGCGAATGGAAACAGCGATGGCGAGGCGAAGGGGCACAGCATGGACGACACCCCAGAGCCACACACTAAGGCGAAGGTCCTTACCACGGAGACGCGCAGCGGTGCTGCCAGGGGATCGAATTTCTTCTTCCGTCCGGGGGCGACGTTCAAGGTTGGGGTATGGGAAGACAAGCACAGATCTGAGGAGAGTTCCAAGTGGGCTTGCTTCGAGCTCGGCAAGTTTGTCGGCCGCGGAACCCTCACGCTCGGCGACAGTGTGTTCGTTGACAGCGAAGCAATCAACTTCGACCCCTTCAAGAAGGTCGAGAACGTTACCGAGTGGCGCCACGAGTTTGCTCAGATTGGCAAGGAGTTAGCCTAGTTAGCATGCGTCGATTGATCTCAATCTCCCATGTCGAGTCGGTCAATAGTCTAGGGATCAATGAACAAGCAATATGCCACATCAACATTTTGCATCCTTACAAGCTGCAACTCCTACTCTGAAAGTTCAACTTGTTATCTTAGTATCAGCTTTGTCCGCTATAGTTCAACCGGCAGTCACTGCAAGCAGATCTTTAAATATTTATTAGTCTATACTAGAATAGGCTTCAAACTATCCATAGGTATCTATATAGGTAGCAACCTGTAGGGCTTATAGGTAACTATAGGTAAGGCTTTAATACCTATATATTATAGTCAGCTGTCTAATAGTAGGGTCTGCTAATAGAAGTTAGAGTTTAATATAAAGTAATAATATACTAAGGTTATAATCTGAGTTATAGATTATAGTTTATATTATAGATTAATAATTAGAAGCTAAGGTAATTAGTCTTAAACTTAATAAGTATTTATAGTAAAAATAAGCTAAAAATATCCTAAAGATAAGTATAAAGTTAATTACTAAAGGGCTACAGAAATCTAACTATAAACTAAGCTTAGGTTATACTATATATAAATTCTAAATAGTACTTTTTATTTTATTACTATTTTTAATCTTAATAGAGTTTATTTTTTAATTATATAGAACTTATATATATTAAGAATAGTTTCTATATTCTTAGTATATAAATTTAATTTCTTATCTTATTATTATATAACTTATATTATAGTTTTTCTATTTCTAAGTAAGTTCTTATTATTCTTATAATCTTATAATATAAATATTTTATTCTAGCTATTTAATACCTAAGTAAGTTATTTAGCTATTATTTTTATTTATAGGTTATAATATTAGGTTTTTCTCTAAAAGTTTTATTTTTAAAACTTAATATAAATAAGTTATTAGTTTTAAGTTAGAGATCTATTAATTATACTTTTTAATTTATTTATAATATAATACTATAATTATATCTAAAAATTAAAGTAATCTAAGTTAGTATTTATTCTATTTATAAAGATATTTCTATTATTTTAATTCTAATAATATTATACTTTATTATTATTTTTATATAAAGTATATATATTAGATAGTAGAAAGTATAAAAACTTATTAAGGTTATAAAAACCTAAAATATCTTTATAATAGTCTAGTAGTTATATTAAGTTATAAGTTTATTATATTTTTTTTATAAGTGTTTATTATACTAATTAGTTATAATAAAAAGGCTGAGTAATTAGTATTAAGAATAAGAGGAGAAAGAAAAGTAAGCTAGTAATATACTACTAGATCTTTATAAAAAGCTAGTATAGGTTTAAGTAGAAGTAGCTAAAATAGCTAGTTATTTATTATAGATTTATATAATTTAAAAGAAAGTAAAAAAGTATTATATAGAGATATTTTCTTAGAGGATATAAGAGTTAGAAGAGGATAATATCCTTTCTATATTAGACATTTATAAAAATAGTATTATAAATAATCTTTAGTTTTAAAATATTGAAAATAATTTAGATTAAGTAAGTTTTAGTATTAGTAAGAAGTTTATACACTTTAATTCTCTATTAGAAGATTTATAGTTAGTATTTCCTAAAGGTTCTTAGTTTTTAAGTATTCTTAAATAAATAAATAGTTTTCTTTATTATAATCTATTTACTTCTACTAGTAGTCTAATATATCTATATAGATATTTAATATATAAATAGCTAGTAATATTTATTAAAAGTAGTATTATTAGTATTATTAGTATTACTTCTTATTTTTAATATTATTACTAGTAGGTTATAAGTTTATTTTTTATATTAATAATATTTTTAGCTAGTTTTTATAAGAGACTAGATACCTAGCCTGGGGAAGCTAGGAACAGCCTAGCTAGTAGAAGCTAAAAGGATAGAGAAGTTTATAGGTCTAAAGTATAGAACTCTCTATAGCAAGGACTTAGTAAATACTTACTAAAGACTAAAAATAAAGATCTTAGAAGAAGTAAATAAAAGTAGTATAGTAATACTAGACCTACTTTTTAAGTACTTCTATTATTAGTTTAACTTAATTATAGCTTATAGCTTCTAATACTTTTATAATTCTTTTATTTCTATTTTATTTTAGAAAGGTTAGTAATAATAATAGTATTATATATCTAAGTAATACTTACTAATTAAGCTAATAAATTTATAACTAGTATTTACTAAATATTAAGTAAAATAACTTATATAAGCTTATATAGAGAAGATAACTTTAGTAAATAATTAGAAGATAATATAAGTTAACTAAGGTAAGTAAGAAGCTATATTTTAAGCAAAACTAGAAACTTTAAAGAAAATAAGCTATTTATACTAAATACTTACTACCTAGATAATAAATATATATAAGAAAATAGGGAATATAAACCTCTCTCTTATAGATAGAATAAGCTATAAAGCTAAATATCTATAGCTATAACTAATAGGCTAGCTTAAGCTAATAAGCTATAAGAAGTAAATAGCTAGCTATTAATATAGTAAATACTAACTATAATAGCTAACTAGTATAAGCTTATTATAGCTGTATTAAATAACTAAGTATTTACTAAGCATCTATTTAAAGTTTATAAAAAACCTCTAAACTATAATATAGTATACCTTATTAGTAAAGCTATAAATATAATAAGAGAAAATTAGCTTACTATAGTAAAAAAAGCTTATAAGTATTATTCTAGCTGCTCTAATAGCTAATATATCTAGTAAATACTAAGTATTATAGAGCATACTTTATAAATAGAATAGTAAACCTATTAGAGAATACTTATAAACTTCTTAAAGAAGGAAATAAACTTAAAATAAAAAGATTTCTAAATCTTTATTAGAAGATAATATATTATACTTAAGCTATAGAAATAAAACTACTATAATACCTTAAAATAATACTATTAGAAAGATAATAAAAAACTTATTATATACTAAGCTTATTAAGAATCTATTAACTAAGCACTTAGTAAGCTAAGTATAAGTAATATAAAGATATATACTTTCTTTTAAAGCCTTATTAAGACCTTAAAAGATAAACTATTTAAATAAAATATTAATTATACTAATACTTATACTATTATTCTATATACCTAGAAACTATAAAAAATTATAAATAGGAGATATATAGAGAGATCTACTAGCTATTCTAAGTTATATAAATAACTATACTTAGGTTTCTTAGACTACTTTTATAAAAGTAACTTATAACCCTCTTAGTTAATAAACTATAAAGAATACTATTTAGAGACTCTATTTTAAAATAACTACCTATTAAACCTTTATATAACTCCTAGCTTTAATAGTAAGCTATCTAACTTTTAAAGTCTTTAATATTATACTTATAAAAGGTATAGCTATATTATAATATACTATACTAAGAACTATATATTACTAATAAATAAGAACTAGAATTTAAACTTAAAATAGAATAGTATAAATATAATTATAATATTTTATATAACTAATACTAAAAACTTAAGAAATAAATAAGTATAGAAGTAATTCTAAAAAGCTTTATACTAGAAATTACTTTAGTTTTAATTAGAAAAACTATTAAAGAATAAGTATTTATACTTTAAATATCTAGTAAAATTAAGCTAAAAGTTAATATAAATACCTATATAGTAATAGATATTATTAGAAAAACCTTTATAGAGAAGCTCTAACTAAAAGAAGCTATAAGCATTATACTACTAGAACTAATAGACTTTCAGAGAAAGTTTATATTTATAAATAAAGTTTACTAGCTTATATTCTTCTTACTAGATAGTAAAAATTACTTATAGAAGATCTACTAAATATTTATTATAAGTTTATACCTAGAAAAAGCAAGAAATATCCTTCTATCTAATAACTTTATAAGTTAAGAAAGCATCTATATAAATACTTATATATATACTTAGTTATATAAATATATCTTATTTACTAAGCTAGAAGTAATTATCTAAGAAGTTATAGAAAATAGCTAATAAGCTTATATTATATACCTTATAGGTATTTTAGCTCTTAATAAGAAAGATATTAATATTTTAGGTAAATAATTACTAAATAAGAAATAAAAGAAGAAGATTCCTAAAGAATTTTAAGTGTTTATTAATATATTTAATAAAGAAAACATAAAGAAGGTTTTTATATTAAAAAGAGTAGTATACTATATTAAACTAAAGCTTAATAAAGAGCTTCTATATAAGCCTATATATCTTATATTAGTAGAATAACTATAAACTTTTACTAAATATATTAGAGAGATAGAAACTATAAGCTAAATCTACTACTCTATAAGTACTATAGAAGTATCTATCTTATTTATACTAAAAAAAGATAGTAGCTTATAGTTATATATAGACTACTAAAAGTTAAATAAAATTATAATAAAAAACTAATACTTTTTATTACTAATTAGTAAGCTACTAAATAGGCTTATTAAAATAAAATTTATTTTTAAAATTAATCTAAGCAAAGCATATTACTATATTATAATTAATAAAATAAGTAAATAGAAAACTATATTTAGAATATAATATAAGTGTTTTAAATATATAGTAATATTATTTAGGCTTACTAACACTTTAGTAATATTTTAAGTATATATTTATAGAATATTTACTAACTTCTTAGATATATATTATATTATATACTTAGATAATATTTTAATTTATTTAGATACTAGAGAATAATATATAAAAAACCTCTATACTATTTTATACTACTTAAAAGCTATAGAACTATTTATAAAACTTAAAAAGTATAACTTTTATTAAATAGAAATAGACTTCTTAAAGTTTTATATTACTTAGAATAATATTAAGATAGATTTAGATTATATCTAAGTAGTTACTAAATAGTTAGTACTAAAATCTTTTAGAAATATATAGGTTTTCTTAAGATTCTATAACTTCTATTATAAGTTTATAGTGAGATATTCCTATATTATAGCTTCTATAAATAGTATATTTAAGAGAAGCTAAAATTATATAAAGTTAGAAACTTTTATTTAAATAGGAGAAATATAAACTATATTTAAGATACTTTAGAGAGTATTTACTAAAGTATTAATACTAAGATATTATAACTTTATACTAGAAATAAAAGTTAAAATAGATATATCTATTTAAGTGATATTTAGTATACTTTTATAGAAGTATAGAACTATCTAGTACTTAGTAGCTTTTTAGTTAAAAAAACTATTAGATATAGAATAATAATAAGCTATAAAGTAATAAAAGCTTCTTACTATTATTAAAAGCTTAGATTACTAGATATAATACTTCTAGAAACTTCTAGAAAAGTTCTTTATTTTTAGAGACTATATTATACTAAAAAGAGTATTTATTATACCTATATAAGATATTTATAGAAAGCTTATATAATAGGTATATTAATTATTAGCTTTTAATTTTAAAATCTAGTATAGATTAGGAATTACTAACTTAGTAAATAGGTTATCTAAATACTTTAATTATATAGTAGAAAATATAAAAGTAAATAATATATTTCTTACTTTTAAAAAGAAGCTTAAGTTTATTAGCTAGCTTTTAGTAACTAATTACTAATATATTACTAAGCTTAAAGAATAAATAGCTATTATAAAAACTTATATCTAGGCTATCTAGTAAAGTATATAAGAACTTTACTAGAAAGCTAGCTTTAAGGTTAAACGATCCTTACTTTTAAGTTAGAATTACTTTATAAAAGATATTAATAATATATTATATATTACTATATATATTAATACTATTACTTACTCTAAAATATATATAAGTATTATATTCACTACTCTATAAAAAGAAAGTAATATACTAGAAAACTTAAGAAAAGTTAGAATTATTATACTAAAATAGTATATTTTATATATTATAATAAAGAAGCTTATTTAGAATAAAATAGCTTATATATTATATCTTAGTATAAATCTTAAATAGATAGTTAGTAGACTATAAGCTAAAAACTATTTCTATAGAGATATTATAGCTAAAGTTTACTAAAATACTAGAGGATACTAAAAATATTAACTTAATAAGAATAATATCTTTTAATTTAAAAGAAGACTTATTATCTTAGAAGAAAGATTTTTTTACTATAAAATCTTAAAAAACTATTATAATATACTGTAAAGGGCTGGCCCCTAGGCTTGTTCAACGTAGAGGTGCCGTCGATTGACTATTCTAAGCTGAAGAAGGAAGAAAGGACTTTACAGGGATAGGCGCCTAGCGGCGGTGAAGCACACCGGGGCTAGGCGGTATGCTACGGCAGAATAGTGGACCCGGCGGAGCCGGGTCTCGGTAGCTGCTCCGGCAAAGCCGGAGATCTCGGCCGGGCTCTAGCCCGTGACATCACCCCCCCGCTCCCCTCCGCCGGCGCGCCCGCGGCGCTAAGGCTGGGTCCCCATCATGCTCCATCGCAGAGCTGTAACGGCGTTCGTAAGCCTCTATTGCTTCCGTCCCCTGGAGCGTCTCAACAGGCTCCCAGGTTCTCTCTGCATATCCTTCCCACTTAACCAGAACCTCGCAGCGTCTCCCACGCCCTCGACGCTTCCAGGTAGCAGCGTTGATACTCTCTATATTCCAGGTTTCCTCGCCTTCGTTGTCTATGATTGGTGGCGGCTGCTCATCGTCTAACGCTTGCCCAGGTAAGGGGTCGTTGCCTGCACGCTTCAAGGTATCGACATGGAAGCGTGGGTATATAGCCCTTAGTACGTCGAGCTCTACCACGTAAGGTGAGATAACCTTCGTAATGGTATACTTGTGGTGCAACTAATCCAGTTTCTTGCATGGCCTAGGGGACCTGTAGTGGCCTATATGAAGCCAGACTTTGTCGCCTACCTCTAGTCTCTCTGTAGGCTGGCGCTTCCTATTAGCTAGCTCCTCGTAGCGTTGCTGCGTTGACGCAAGGGTTGATTAGGCTATATCCATTATATCCTGAAGCCTCGTTACTAACTTACATGCTTGGCCCTCACGAGGGCCCTCAGGGCTTGCTGGGTCTGTTTCCTTAACCCTAATAGGCTCTGGATGGTATCTATGTTCTAGAAAGAAGCTACTCATCTTAATAGCGCTATTATCGCGGCTAGAGAGCGCTAGTTGAGCTGTTGGGAGGTTATACGCCCAGTCCTTCTGCGAGTATGTGATGTAGTTGCGTAGGTAGGTCTAGATCTCTTGGTTCATCCTCTCTGGGCCTCTGTTGGTCTGCGGGTGGTAGGTAGTACTGAGCTGCTGTTCTATTCCTAACAGCTTATAGAATTGTTGCTAGAAGCGGCTTGTCTAGTTACTTCTCCTGTCGCTTATAATTAATATAGGGATGCTGTGGAAGCGGAAGTGGCAGCTTAGGAATTGTTCAGCGCAGGCTTCTGCTTCTATGCTTTCTATAGCCTTGAGAGTTACACCTTTTCCTAGCTGGTCGATAATTACCTAAAGATATCTCTCCCTTTTATCTGTTAGGGGAAGGTTAGTAATGAAATCTATAGCGAGGTCGCTTTATATATGCTGTGGTATTAGTAGTGGTTTCAGAAGTCCCTTATAGCGTTCTCTCCAGATATGACTTCGCCCACAGCTATCGCAGTTACGGCAGAAACGCTGTACTAGGTGCGACTGGCCAGGCTAGTAGAACTATCTACTGACCAGTGCAAGGGTGTTATCTCTTCCTGGATGACCACTGAGCACTGAGTTGTGGATGCCTTGAACGATATGAGTATGTAGTGTGTTCGCCTCGCCATTGGGGTCTTCGCTACCTGGTACCTAGATCTGGTCTCTGAACAGTAGTTGGTTGCTATTATTAATCTTATACTCAGCAATCTGGACCTTCAGCTTGAGGCTAGGGGGGAAGCTTCTTTCTTGTTGTTTCACAGCAGCATAGGCCTGCTGGTAGACTTCGTCTTGTCCTTGGGTCTGATCCTAGAGTTGCTGTAGTTCTTCGTCGTTGGTAAATACAAGCATTGATGGTGCTGCCTCTATATGTTGTATATGCGCTGAGGGTAGGGTTGCTTCTGGGAGGAGCTGTAGGATTCGACCTTGTTTATGCTCATCCTCTAGAGATGTAGGTATGTCTTGTTTGCGTCTTGAGAGTGTGTCTGGTATTACTGCTTTGCTTTCTGGCTGGTATTATATCTCAAAGTTGTACTGTGATAGCTTCTCTGCCTATCAGCTTTGCTGTTCTGTAAGCTTCTGCTTTGTTATGAAGTACTTAAGGTTTTTATGGTTAGATAGGACCTTGAACTTGTTGACGCTCTGTAGTTCTGCTCTCTATGCTTGTAGACAGCTTATAATAGCTAGCATCTCCTTGTTATATATTGGATAGTTGAACTGGGCAGTGTTAAGCTGCTGCGAGTGGTAGGCTACTGCGTGACGTCTGCCGTGCTTATCTTCCTGTGAGAGTACACCTCTAAGGGCAAAGCTGGAGCAATCAGCCTCAACATAGGTTGTGCGCTCAGGGTCCAGTTGATGTAGAACAGGCTTAGCAGCAAAGATCCTCTTGAGCTCCTGGAATGCTGCTTCTTGTTCCTTACTCTAGCAGAAGGGGACATCCTTCTTAGTAAGAGCTATCAGGAGTCCAGCAATCTCTGAGTATGCTGGGATGAAGATCTAGTAGTAGTTTGCGAATCTAAGGAAGCTTTGGACTCCTTTAACTGTCTTTAGAGCTGCCTATTCCTTAATTGCCTTCAGTTTCTCAGGGTTGCAAGAGATACTAACTCTAGCTGTAATAATAAACCCTAGGTACTTAACTGTCTTCACAGAGAACGCATACTTATGAGGGTCTAAATATAGCCCTGCTGCAGCAAGCTTGTGCAGTACTAGCTTAACCTTTGCTTTGTGGTCTTGTTGTGAGCTGTTTAAGTAGATCAGGACGTCATCTATATATGCTGTTGCAAAGTTGTCTAGATACTCTCGAAGGATGCTGTTGATGTATTGTTGGAATGTGGCGGGGGCTCTTGTGAGCCTAAAGGGGATAACTAGCTATTTAAATAGCCTATACCTTGTCCAGAAGGCTGTCTTATACTCCTCTCCCTTAGCGATCCTGATCTTATGGAATGCTGCTACTATGTCTAGCTTAGTGAACTACTTAGCAGCGCTGACAGTCTGTAGCGTCTCTCGAATCAAGGGAAGAGGGTATCAGTTGCGCTTAGTAAGCTTGTTAAGAGCGTGGTAGTCGACATAAAAACGTATCTCTCTACCTGGTTTGCATATAAACAGTACTGGGGCTGATGCTTCTGAGCTACTAGCGCGGATAAAGCTTTTATCTAGTAGGTCTTGCAGGGTTTTCTGGAGGATGAGGAGTTCTTCTCGTGATATGCTATAGAGCGGACCCTATGGTAGTACGGCTTTGTTACTACTACTGTTCTGTTTGATAGGGATTCTATGGTTAACCCCAGGGCGATGCGGTGGAAGGTTGGCGGCTTCGTCAGGTTGGAATAGCTTATAGAACTCAGCTAGTATAGCTGGCGGAAGAAGGGCCTTTAGGTCTACTTTCTCAGTCTTTCTTATAAGAGCCTTCTATATATCTGCTAGGCTGACTGCTCGAATTTTGTGTCTGGTAGTGCCTTTGGTGCGTTGATATGCCCTCTTATAGAGCGTTGCAAAAGGGGCTCCTAGGAGCAAGCAGGCAGTTCTGATCTGGCGTACTTGTTCTGGTTTTTCTTTGCCTTTCAGATGTAGGTTTATACTACTTCTCTTATGCTGTATATGCTGTGCTGCAGTATTGTATAGGATATAGTTCCTCTCTATCTATAGCTTCCCTAGGAATAGGTTGTCGCTAAGGCTACGTATAGTATACGCAAAGATCTTCTTGTTATAACTATATAGCTTAAGGTTGAAGATAACTACGCCTGTTGCTTTCGTAGCATCTGTACTATTACTAAAGCTGCCTAGCACCTGCTCAGAGCAGTCTACTATAGGCAGGCAGAGCTTACAGGCTAGGTTGTAGTTAATAAGAGCATATAAGTCGCACCTAGTGTCTACTAGGGCGTCTGCCTGAGTGCCTCTATGTATGCAGGTAGTGATCACTGCTGACTTGCTGCTTATACGATGTTTAAACTGCTTCTATTCTGTGATATCACTAGGCTTTGCCTCTAACGCCTGACTTTGCGTTAGAGTTACTCTTTTTCCGAGCTCTCTTCAGCCTCAGAGCTTTCTTGCTCCTCTGTAGTATTATTGTTGCTGCTCTCCTCAGGCTTAGGGTTCTTCTTAACCTTCTTAACCTTTTTAGCCTTCTTAGGGCTGAGATGCTTCCGCCTAGGGCACTGTATAGCGATATGGCTGGTCTGGTTATAGTTGTAACAACGGCGGCTGTCCTTCTGTGGTTGTTTGCTACCCTTGGACTCAGATGAGGAGGAGTAGCGTCTGCGGTGCTGCAGTTCCAGAGCTCCCTTCTTGTTCCTCGCGCGGCTTATGCTGGTCATCACTACGTCACCTTCTGCATCTTGTTGGCTAGCCTGTGGCGCTCTCGAGCGAGATAGGGCGTTTTCAGACGCCTGTTGAGGTAGGTGTTCTAGTCTAGAAGTAATATCTTGGACCTGTAAGAGCTATTAGTGGTAGTTGTCAAAAGGAAGTTCGACTGTAACTAGGGCCCTTCTAAGCCTTATACTCAGGGCTCCCTCAAGGAGAGTTATCTTTGCTCGACTAGGCCAGTCGGCCCCTCCGGCTTCTGCTATCGTCCGTTCGAACTGGGGCAGAAAAGAGGCTAAGGCTTGGTCTTCTCGCTGACGAAGGGTTTGTAGGGTTGAGGCAGCTTGGTCGTACATGTTTGAGTCCTTGTACGTTCGATCTAGATAGCTTAAGAACTTCTGAGGGTTATATAGACCTCCTGGACCTCCCGCCGCATAGAAGGTAGCCACAACCTGCTGAGGTCTATGATCGAGGCGGGCGTTGATGTAGTACCAGATATCCTCGTTACCACCAAAAAATCTCTTATCCAGCTGTATCTTATTCCGCATTTGCTGGGACCAAGCTGTGTATTCCTTATGCTTTCCTGTAAACTTCGGGGGGTCTGGCAGGGGCTTCCTTCGCCCTTCAGCTGCCATTGTTATACTGTCGCTCGTTGCCTGTATAGTTGTATCAGCAGTGGACGGGGTTGGTATGCTGCTCGCAAGCGGCGTAGGGGTTGCTCTATCTGGTGACATAAGCCT
Organism: Colletotrichum camelliae; assembly: GCA_018853505.1. Lineage (NCBI taxonomy): Eukaryota > Fungi > Ascomycota > Sordariomycetes > Glomerellales > Glomerellaceae > Colletotrichum > Colletotrichum camelliae. The sequence continues at coordinate 4,735,960 of JAELVL010000008.1, read as the reverse complement.
GTTCAGAGCTGTCAAGAGCTGCGTTATCTGGTCCTGAAGAGGATGTATGCTTGCGTTAACTGCTTTGTTAACCCTGCGGTTAATCTCTGCAGTCATTGTATTGTTTGTGCTACCTTCTGGCGAATCTATTGTGTCGTACTTGTGAGGTTTCGTATAGTGTCTTCTCGTTGCGCTACCCTCTTGCGAATTGTCGTGTTGCTCTCGTGAGGTTTCCTATAGCGTCTTTTGTTGTTGAGCTTAGAATATGTAAGGGGCTGGCTCTTAGGCTTGTTTAATGTAGAGGTGCTGTTGATTGACTATTCTAAGCTGAAGAAGGAAGAAAGGACTTTACAGGGATAGGCGCCTAGCGGCGGTGAAGCATACTGGGGCTAGGCGGTATGCTATGGCAGAATAGTGGACCTGGCGGAGCCGGGTCTTGGTAGCTGCTCTGGCAAAGCTGGAGATCTCGGCTGGGCTCTAGCCTGTGACATATACTAAGATTAAGATATATAGAAGTAAATAAAACTATAAAACTAATCTTATAAAAGTTTTACTAACTATATTTAATAGAAGATATATAGTAATATATTACTAAATATCTATACTACTAAAAAGTATATATATTATAGTATAAGCTATATAGACTACTATAGTTATTAGAACTACTAGTATACTTATTCTAGTAAATCTTATTAGACTTCTTAACTAGTTTACTAGAGAGTTACTAAGATAATAAGATTATCTATAATATAATCTTAGTAATTATATATTAAATAATAAAGGTAGCTTAATTCCTAGTAATAACTAAGTAATTAGATATTATAGGTTTAATAAGAATCCTATACTAAGAGATTAAATATAGATATAGTATACTTAAAGCTATTATTAGTAACTAAAATAAACTAATTACTAGCTAATTTTAGTAGGATTAGATAAAAGCTTAGGATATTTAAAAGTACTTCTCTATAGTATAGTATTTTTAGATAAATAGCTAGATAGAGAAAATATATTAAATACTAACTATATATATTATAAAGTTTAGTAAAAGTTTATAGAACTAATAAGTAATATAATTAGTTAAAGCTAAGTTTTCTTATAATAATAGTAAATATATTACTATTAATATATCTTTATTTAAAGTATTTATAGGATATTACTTTAGAATAGTAGATTTCTACTTACTAAGTATTAAGATTAAAACCTAAAAAGTTAAAGAAAAACTTAAGAAGCTAATAAAAGTTTGCTAAAAAATAGCTAAAAACTAGTAGTATACTACTAAAATATAAACTAAAAATACTAATACTAAAAAAAAATAATTATATAATATTAGAAATATTATAAGACTTTTTATAAAGAACTTCTATTTTATAAAAGGTTAGTAAAAGTTTACTCTATAATTTATCTCTATATTAGTTATAGAAACTATAAGCTTAAATACCTATAAAGTTTAATTTCTAGAGAAGTATAGTAAAGTATATAATATTTTTTTAGTTACTTTACTTAAGCTATAATATAGCTAAAAGCTTACTAAAAAGTAACTTCTAGACTTTAAAGAAAACCTAGAAAAATAAGAAGTTAAAAATATTATATTATAAAGAGAAGTACTAGAAAGCTCTCTATATTTAGTTAAATAGAAAAGCTAACTAGTAGAGTATAACACCTAAAAACCTAAAGAATATTTAGTAAATATTTTATAAATCCTTATTAGATTTAAGAAATAATAGTATAAATTATATTATAAGTAGGATAATAAGTAATATAGAGAAATAAAAAAGTTAATTAACTATAGAGTAACTAAAAAATACTAGAGAAAACCTTTCTTATAAAAGTAATATAAAAAACTATAAATATCTAACTTTATATTTATATAATAAATCTACTATATTTTTACTGAAGTTTACTTAGTATTACTACTCTTCACTATTACTACTTTTACTTTTATAGCTACTACTACTATCCTTATTTTTATTATTTCTACTACTATTACTCTTATTATTACTATTACTCTCTAAGTTTTTACTAATAGTATTACTATTCTTATTTTAACTACTACTTTTAATAGAACTATTAAAGTTACTATCTTCCTTACTAAAAAACTTATCTTTATTATTAGCAGTAATCTAATACTAGTAAGCTATTATTAACTCTTTACTAACCTTTTTATAGGTATTAAGCTAGAGTATAAAACTACTACTAATAACTTTAAAGATAAGGATAAAAGTATAGTAGTAGGTGTTATAAAGTATATAGAAACCTTAAATCTTTAAGGGCTTCTATATAGGAAGCTTAGATATATAGTTATTACTACTAGAGAGCTAAGTTATAGGAACTTTACTAAAGTAGTTAAGAAAAGTAGCCTAATTAAAGATATAAAACTTATTATATAAGTAAGTAGAAAGAATATTATTAATCTATAGTATAATCTCTTAGATTAATATTTTATTCCTAGATTAGTAAGCTACTTATAAATAAATATTAGATAAATAAAAGAAAAACTAACTATAAAGTGAAACTTATATTAAGTAAAACTTATAGATATATCTAAATATATAAAGTAGAAGTTTTCTCTATATTTATAGCTAATAGCTAGTTATTATAGTTCTTAGAACTAGGCTTAAGGCTAGTAAGGTTTACTAACTAGTTATAGAGATATTAGAGAAGGTTTTAACCTTACTTTATAGCTATAAAGATATAGAAGATCTTATACTAATAATACTACTTAGTAGTAACTATATAAGTATAGTACTTAACTTAGTTCTAATAGAAATAAATAGTAGGAATAAAATAGAGAAAGATCTAGAAAAGAGAAATATTAACTTATACTTTCTCTAAATAATTACTAAACTTACTTTATAGTATTTAATATTATAAACTTAGTATAACTTATAAGTATAGTTACTATTACTTCTATAAGTATAAATAACTTAGATACTCTTAAGTAGCTATAATATATAAGTAATATAAAGCTTACTACTACTTATCTAGTTATACTAATAGTTACTATTACTAAGCTTACTCTTATTAAAGCTATACTTTTTAAGTAGTTAGTAAATAAAGCTCTTAATACTTATAATATTAGTTATAGAAATATTAAAAAATAAGGAAAGGTTTATAAATATTCTATAAAAGCTTAGTAAAAAGCTTATAAAAATATAAAAGTTATTATTAAAAGATATAATATACTAAAAAAGAAGAGAACTAACTTTAGAATAGAGAAAAGCTATTATTTTATAAGTAGTTAAGAAGCTTTATTAAATAATTATAGAGATAGCTATAACTTTAAATAGTATAAATAGTAGTTATTTATTATAATAAGTACTATTTATAAGAAAGTAAGTATAATAAATTAATAATAGTAGTTACTATTTAACCTATTTAATAGCTTTATAATATATCTATTTAGAAAGAAGATAATAAGATAAAAAATAAAGCTATTATAAAGATATTATTTAAAAGAAAGCTTATTAAATAAAAAGTAAAGTATAAAGAATAAAACTACTACTATAAAAATAACTATTCTCTTTTAAAAATAATAATAGAATTCTTTTAAAGTAGCTCTAAAAAAAGCTATAAAGAAGTTTAAAAAGAAAAGAACTATAAAGAATAGAACTAAAACTTATTACTATTACTAAACTTAATAGTTTTATTATTTTTTAGTAAATAAGTAGTAAATAGCTACTATACTAAATAATAGAGATAATAGTAATAATATTAAACTTTTTATTTAAATAATAAGAAAAAATAATAATAGAAGATAAGTTTTAGTATCTAACTTTATAATAAGGATTATTATAATTAGAAAAAAGATAATTATAAAGAACTAAATATCTAGCTTAGAGAAACTAAAGATAGTTTAGTTAGTAGAAACTAAAAAAAATAGAGAGACTTATAAGTCTATAATATAGAACTCTCTATAGCAAAGACTTAGGAAGTATTTACTAAAGACTGAAAATAAGGATCTTAGAAGAAATAAGCAAAAGTAGTATAGTAATACTAGACCTACCTTTTAGGTGCTTTTACTATCAGTTTAACCTAACTATAGCTTATAGCCTCTAATACTTTTATATAAAGTTAATTACTAAAAAGTTATAAAAGTCTAACTATAAACTAAGTTTAAGTTATACTATATATAAGTTCTAAATAATACTTTTTATCTTATTACTATTTTTAATCCTAATAAGGTTTATTTCTTAACTATAGAACTTATATATACTAAGAATAGTTTCTATATTTTTAGTATATAGATCTAATCTCTTATTTTATTATTATATAACTTATACTATAGTTTTTCTATTTCTAAGTAAATCCCTATTATTCTTATAATCCTATAGTATAAATATCTTATTCTAGCTACTTAACGCTTAAGTAGGTTATTTAGCTATTATCTTTATTTATAGGTTATAACACTATAGGTACCTAGAGATAAATACCTAGAACTTATATAGGTATATAGTCCGTGCGCGTAATATAATAACCTTTATAATAATCTTTATAATAATCTAATATATAGAGATATATAATAGGTATAATTATATTAATTTTCTAGAAAATATTTTATAGTATCTATACTATTATAATTTTTAGAGAATTTATTAATAAATAATCAATTTTAAAAGAATTAAAATATTTTATTTTTTTTGAATATAAGTAATTTTTTTATAATAACCTCTCTGGGTACCACAGGTATAGGTGTTTTGTCTCTGGTTACCTATTAAAAGGAACCCAAGTTAGTGGGTATCCGTGGGTATCCATAGCATGGGTAATTCGAAGCCTATACTAGAAACGCGAATCCATGTGCAGAAGTCTATTCCTAGTGATCTGACGAGTTCCGATATAATTCCTAGACCAGTCCGGGACCAATGCCGTTGGCTGCAGTTGAGTTAGACAGGCATCGCTGGCTTAATGGCAGGGCAGCATTTTACTATGATCTGCCGGCATAAGGTAGCATATGTTGGGGTCAGGGGTAACAGGGAGGGCGATGGAGCCAGGCTGGTAGCTTGGGGGCCGAACTAAATACCAATGCACGACAATGCAAGCTGTCCAGCACCCAAAAACACTGGACATTCGTTGATATTGGCCAATGATTTGGCCTTGTCATTTGAGCGAATTGAATCATGTTGATGCTACGCAAGTCGATATTTTATCTACTTTGCCGAATCGCGGTCTCACTTGCCTTAGTTTGAAGTATGGTCGCGGATGTTGATGAGAGAACTGTGTGGCTATGGTTGGTTCGATTGAACTTTTTCTGGAACTTGAGCTCTTTTTCTCCGTCATGACTGACTGTGAGATATAGGTACCCGGGCGGCATTTCACTTGTTTCTGCGAGGCTTTTAGCAGCAACTTGTTTGGCTTATTAGTCTCTATCGGATGTGGAGGCATTGCATTCAATTTTCCTTTGCCCATCCCGGTTCCCACAGTATGGTTTGTGGGGGAGGGGGTATTATTCTACGAAGTGGCCCGGCGCCGCTGCAGTTGGTTTCGGGGTCGCCGTCACCGCGAGATTTTATGTTGCTTGAATCATGAGACCTTAACATGACAGCACAACCCAAGAAATAGAGTTTCGATTGTATTAGGGGAGGTCAATCACATCTGATTTGAGCTTTTGCCCCTGGATCAACTGAATCGTCTCGCAAACCACACTTCGGTCGGACAATGCGTGCAGACTGACGGCCAAGTATAAAACCATCTGAACCTTTGACAGCCATGGTCTAGAACCTCCAAAGTCAGGTGCTTACTGCAGTCCACTCTTTTGCCTCATTTTCAATCGTTCAGTCGTTTACGACCAGTCACTCGCTTACAACAACCCAAAAGTCCTTTACCACCACCTTCATCATGCAGCTCCCTACTCTCGCCGCCGCTGGCTCCCTCATGCTGGTCGCTTTCTCCAAGAGCGTGCTTGCCTGCGATGGCTACCTCTTCTGCCACTGCTACAACGATGATGGCAAGCCCAACGACGCCGCAACTCAGACAGTCTGCAACCGATACGACACAAAGCTGGCGAAGATGATTGACGCCAACGCTTGGTCTGACGGCGCCAAGGAGTGCCAGTACATCGGACCCGAGGGTGCGAGAATCGGCAAGTACTGGCATCCCTACGGCTACGAAAACTGCGATTGGCGCGTGATGTGCCAGGCTGCTGGAGCCACTGGTAAAGACTCAAGCTGCAGGGACACTCCCCCTGTCGGCGGCAAGAGCTACAGCGCCGGAGTTGCCTACGTCAAGCACAACTAAGCCGACAACTTTGAACTCGATGCCCTCTTCTGGGCCAGACATCTTTACTCTCAACTCAAGTTGGGATCAAATCCGTAGAGAAAATTTGCGCAGAGGAGATTTGCGCAAGAAAAGCTGTTTTTCACTTCTGAAAACGGCAATGATACCACCAAAATAAAAGCGACCCGTTTGTTTCCGTAATGTCTATTCAAACTGCTTGGCCCGGACGTGAAAAAGGACGCCTCGCCTTCTTTACAACTATGTTTCTGCCTGCAACAAGTTGATGTCAATTGAATACCTTACCCATTAATAGGTCATTGTTTGCTTCTGTCATCCCATCTAGTCACAGTTATGCACTGGCCTTCTAATCGATTGTAGACCTGCGAGTCAAGCATTTCCCAATGAAGTTAGTATCATACATCGTTGTCGCATGTCTGGCATAATTGAAGGTTCTTCCGCTTAGATACGGAACGTCCGTTGGGCTTATAAGCATAGAGACAGTACTTCTGGGTTGCTGATAACGGGTACATACGTATGTCAAGTCTGGGTACATGTGTGTGGTCTCTCCATCTTCATCAACTTTGCTCTTGGGCCTCCGCTAATATGCTTTGATCCCAGCAAGTCTCAACAGCTCATCGCTTAGCTCTGGCTTCTCAAGGGGTTCGGACCTCCTCTCATCAATGGTCCCATCAGGAAGAGTGGGCTGGTTCGTTCTCAGAACGATATTGTTGTGGGGCCAATGCGTGGTAGCGAGCCAACGATTGAAGGCCTCTGTCTTTGCAGCCAGCACTTCTTCTGTCGCAAATGATGCCGGCGCGTATGAGACATAGGCTATGGTCCGAATTGTGTCACTCGAAGCCGTAGGTTCGGCGCCAAAGTGGATCAGTCGCGAATCCCAGATGATCAGGTCCCCAGGCTTTGCAACGACTTTGTGCTCACGATAACCACGCTTCTCAAACCAGGCAATCTGATCCGGTGAGTATCTGAAAAAATCTTTTCGCGTCCACTCAGATGTCTCCGTATTCTCGCGGAAGAATTGTTCTGTGGCCTTGTGTGAACCAGGATACACGGTCAAGCCGCCATCTTCTGGCCCAGACTCCGATAAGTTCACAATACCCTGCACACACTGTAGGCCATTTCGGTACGGGCTTTGGTCAACGTGGGGCCACTTCTCACGAGGGACATGACCGGCCCTTCTTGGAAGTGTGATGTTCAGGGCATCGAATGAGACAATAAGCTCGTCAGTGTTCCATATCTTGGAGAAGATGTCGACTACCCCGGGCTCGAGGCGGATGTCCCACATGAATTTCTCATGAACAACTCCGTAGTGGTTGAAAGTGTTGATCCCGGAAACGAAGGGCAGGTTTTCTGGCGTCCATGTTGAAGGGAACTTCAAGTCGAGTGAGGGGTTGTCGAATGATTTGAGCCAGCTAAAGGCGCGATTTTGGTACTCGACTGCTTTATCATGACTTATGAGACCGGGAATGACTGCGAATCCATCTTCTTCGAAGTCTTGACGCCACAATTCTTGCGTCATTTCGTGGTTGAATGTTGATAACAACAGGAATCTTGTCGTTAAGTCTCCGTCGTTGCTGTTGAGCTGAGCGCTGAGTGGGAGTGGTAGTGAAGAAGGAACAAAGCCTGATGGTTCATTGAACTTCGCTATGGAAGGCTGTGAGGCATATGGCATCATTCGCCAACTCGTATCACGGAACATCTGCTCTCGATTATGTGCTCCGATAGACCCCACATACGATTACATCGGCACGTATCACCGCGTTGTAAGATCACGACATTGCGAGGTCGGAATCGGTTGCGGTCCGATGCGGGTCCAGTCGTTATCGGGACCTTGTCGGCACTGGTTTCATCGTCCAATGACCAATACAGGTAGGTCATCGTGTTTTGGTCGACTATAGGCGGGTTGCTCAAGGCCACACACTCTTCCTGGTTGATCGTTGTAACGCGCAGTGCGCTTTTATAGACAATGAGATACTTTTTGTTGCGATTTGTTGCGAGACATACTGACACGGAGAAGCTTGAATGCGTTCAACGTTGGATCATTGCCCCGCCAGAGCCTACTCATTTTTCCGTAGCCGGGCCTGCCCTTCTCTTAGGCCTGTTACTTTGTGACTTTAGAGTTCTCCTGTGCTTTTTCTAACCTCATCTTCATCACGCGATGTGTCATCTTTGATGTTGAGAGACCTCACCACAATGTAGGTGGGGATGAGTGCCAACCCCCACAACCCAAAGTTGACTCCAACAGCGGCAAGTAGAGGCGCGTGTGTAGAGCTAATGCCGGATGCCACAGCACCTCCTGCTGCTTCAACAGCGCGAACAGTCGAGGTAAATCGGATAACCTCAGCAGGACCTCGAGCCATGTATCCAGCCAGCCAGTAGCCGTAGTTATATGCGAGAGCACTGATGCTTCAGTTAGTTTGAGTATTGCTGACAGGTTGTACTAAGTGAAACACTCACAAGTTCACTTGAAGCAGAATGTAAAGAGCCCAGCCTCGGCCGAAGCCATGATCAGCCCAATCCAATGCCGGAGCACGTTGACCGTACTCCCGCTGAATCACAGTCGCCCAGATCCAGGTGCCACCAAAAGGGCCATCGTGCCAAGGTAAGCAAATCTGGCCCTCTGGTTAATCGTGAATCTGGTCCAGTCGAGAAAGTGGCCGAAGAAGAAGTTGGCCGTGATCTGTGCCAATGCCGAGACCAAGGATGCAAGAGCTCTTGATCTGACTGAGAAGTAGAGTGAGAGATAGGACCCAGCGTATGAGAGCAGAAAGGTGGCGTAAAAGAAGAAAGGAAAGCTGGGATTTGGTTAGTGTTTCAGACTTTGGTACAATACCAAGCGAGGCAATCGGAAGCTTACACGAGGAGAAAGTCTTTTCGGACCAGAATCTTGGCAACGGCCTTCAGCTCAGAAGTTGTAGGAATACGTTCGGCCTTGGAGACTCTTCTACCATCTTGACGCTGTACCTTTTCAGGGGGGCGAAAGAAGCATGGCAACGAAAGGTCCAAGGCATTCTGTTTCAGTCAGAAGATTCCCTATGGCGATTGCATTAGTTTGACTTACGCAAAGCGACGAAAACAACGTAGGTTCTCCAATCCAACCTTCCAGTCGTTTTCCCAGTGGAATCTGGATTCAGTCAGTACCACATTTCGAAGTGCCGACATGAACGCAGTACATACTGAACGCGAGGTTGATGGCGCCACCGACGATCGATCCACCCTAACCCTTGTCAGTCACAATTTTTACCACTGAATTGGAAACCTTGTTAGACTCACGTTACGATATGCAAGCCAGTATGCAAGATATCTTCCACGCTTCTGATCTTCGGGGTCTGACGCAGAACGAGTCAGTTAAGACAGAGTTTGAGCTACTCTGCGAGACTGCAGCTCACAACTAATCATAATTGCTCCTTCGGCCGCCCAAAAAAATCCTGCCGTTAAGCCACAGGCTGCAGAGCCCAGATACACGAACCATTCGGTGCCATATCTGTTGTTAGTGTACAAGGATGCTGAATAAATGGCACTGCTGTTCGTCAGTAATGTTTCCAATTATGGAGTGAAGTTTCACTCACTATCCTGTTGTGCCGAATATCAAGGCATTCTTTAGACCAATCTTGTTGGCCATTACGCTCCCCATGGAGCAAGTAACAACCATCATGACCCCCAGAACAGCATTAGCCGACCTATTGTCAAATTAGATAGTGATTCTACGCAGCTTGCTGGCTGAGATACCGACATTACAAGGTATGGAGTCTGCTGCCCGCCAGCTCCAGTAGACTGCATGGCGTTGTACAGCCCAGGCGCAAAGAACGCACAAAGTCCAATGACTGTGGCCTGGAAAAATACCGTTCGGTACCATGTCCGCTTCGTGTTGATGTTTTCATCACCAGTTTCGGTATCGTCATTCAAGGTTGCCGGTGATGTCTCCTCGTGAGGGACCCGTTTAAGGTTGCTCATGATGATCTCTAAGATCCTTTGCAGGTCTGATGAAAACGCGTCGACAGTATGAAGCTGCAATACCAGGTGCTAATTAACGAGACCATATAACAGCTTTTGCACGCGTGAACACAACTTTCCATGGAATCCGATCATGGATCTTCTTTTACAGAGCGCCGGCGACCCGATAGCGGCGCCTTCGAAGTGTCGCGATATCACGTATCATGGCGTGCTCGGAAAATCTCCACCACAGCCCTGTCAAAGGATCGGATTCGCGCTGGAACAGTACCAATTTCCGGATTTGATGGAAATCTTTGAAGATTCTTCTTTACCGAAATTCAAAGATAACAAAACCCTGGGTGGTTTGCAAGTCAGTCAACAAGCTAAAGCCGCCATTATAAATAGTCATATGCTGGAGTGATTTAATCAACGGAAAAGTCGTACTCTAATTATATGAAGACGTAATGCTAGGGACTGTGGATTTACGACGTCTTCTAACGACTCAACAGAGACTTGATCGAGTCGACCACGCTATCGTTCAGAGAGCGGTACTTCACACCCAAGATGTCCTTCGACAGCCCGGCATCAATGCTAGCGTCAACGGCGGGCATGTCGCTCTCAATATTCGCGGGCACCTTATCAGCCAGCTCTGTGAAAGTATCGCGGGCAATGCGAGCAATCTCAGCGTTGCTGAAGTCACCCGCGTAGAGGAGGAACCGCTTGCCAGCAGCTTCAGGTACGACCAGTGCCTGAACATGAGCGAACGCAGCATCGCGCACATCAACCCACTGAGGAGACCCCGTAGGAGGAATCGAATCCTTCCATTTGCCCTCGATGATGTCCACAAACGCCGAGTTGGAAGTGTTGATGGAACCAAGGTTATCAAGATGGTGCACGACCGGTCCGAGGATGAGAGGCGGCAAGATTGTCGACAGGGCGAAGTGGGGCTTCTTATCGTTGACAAAATCCCAGGCTGCCTTCTCTGCGAATGTCTTGCTGGCAAGATATGCGAAGAATGGGTTTGCCGAGGCTTCTTCTCGAGTGATCGGATTCCACATCTCATGGGTCAAGACCGGAGGGGTGCCTTGATGTTGACTGCTGCGGCGACGGAGGAGGTAATAACAACCCTCTTCACGTTCGGAGCATAGGCAGTGACGGCGCTAAGAAGGGAAGTGGTGCCTCGTATGGCCGGGTTGAGCATCTCAGTCTCGGCATCCTTGGACTGGAAGTGGAAAGGGCTTGCGGTGTGGGTGACTGCCTCCAGTGTAGGCTCTGCTTGAATTGCCGTGTCGAAAGCGCCATCCACTGTCATGTCTGGTATAACAGTGTACGACAGCTGTCGTAGCCACTCAGCCACTTGTGGCTTTATAGCTTCGTGTGGCACATGCGTATCTAATACACCTTCGCCTCGCATCCCTGTTTCCGAGAGATTAACCCGTTTTTACCTATTTCTACGACCCCTACTGCGCGATAGTTATAAGCCTAGCTCTTAATATAACGCTTCACGCCCTCTAATATACTACGAAGTAGAACATAGCCTAATATAGTTTATATTTTATTTTATAATATCTTTTTTAATAGCGCTATAGTAGCTAACTAGTATACTCTTTATAAAGCAATATAACTAGCTTATATAGTTTATATAACTATACTTCTATACGTTTTAGAACAGTATATAGAAATATATTAACCTTTATAATAAAGAAGCACTTAATTTAATATAGTAAGTGCTATACCTTCCTATACTTAATAAACTATATATAAAGTAATAAAAAGAGGTTTAATATAAATATATCTAACTTTATATAAACTAAACTGCTTACTACTATACTTATTAGCTAAACCCTACTAATACTAAGCTATTACTACTATTTATAGTTATAGTTAAAAATATTTAAGAAGAGTATATAGGATATATTACAGACTATAAGATTTAAGTTATAGAGCGAAAAAAGCTTATTATAAGCTACTACTTCGTCTAGAACTAGGTTTACGCTATAGTTAACTATAAGATATTATTAATAATATAGAGTAACCTTATCTTTATTAAGAATACCTTAATTTAAGCCTTTATTTATATGCTTAAGAATTACCTTATACTAATAATCCTCTCTATAGTTATTACTATATAAAATAACTACTTCGCTTTATTATAGAAAGCTATAGTAATAATAAATCTAGAAGCATAGTACTAGGAGTAATACTATATATATTAGTATATATAAGTATATAAGATTCCTAAGGTTTAAAAAGTTCTCGCTTTACATACTTTTTTAGAAGTAATAAGTAGATATCTTACCCTTTCTTAGGCTAAATAGAACCTTATTAAACTTATTATAGCTAAGGAGACTAGTAAGCTTATATATAATATTATTAAGTATAGAGCGATCTTCTCTACGCTTCTAAACTAATATATAAGTTAAGAAGGTTAGTATAATATCTATACTATACTTAGTAAGCACCTAGAACCTCTTTATTCTATAACCTTAGAAAACTCTATACTAAGTAATTCTATTTTAAGTAGAAGCTATAGAGATAGTAATTTCTAAAAATACTTATATAGTAAGAAGTACTAATAGTTAGCTATAAAATATAACTACTTAGAGATAGCACTATAAAGTGAATAGGTTAAGTATAAGGTTTACTTTATAACTAGTAAAAAAGAGTAGATTTTAAAGACTTTCTTAGAGCTAGAGTAAAGCTAATTCTAAAACTATCTCTAAAGTATATTATAGTCAGCTATCTAATAGTAGGGTCTGCTAACAGAAGCTAGAGATTAATATATAGTAATAATATACTAGGGTTATAGTCTAGGTTATAAGTTATAAGCTGTGTTATAGATTAGTAGTTAGAGGCTAAAATAATTAGTCTTAGACTTAATAAGTATTTATAGTAAAGGTAAGCTAAAAGTATCCTGAGGATAAATATAAAGTTAATTACTAAAGAGCTATAGAAGTCTGACTATAAACTGAGCTCAGGTTATATTATATATAAATCCTGAATAGTACTTTTTATTTTATTACTATTTCTAATCTTAATAACATCTATCTTTTAATTATATAGAACCTATATATACTAAGGATAGTTTCTATATTCTTAGTATATAGATCTAATCTCTTATCTTATTATTATATAATTTATACTATAGTTCTTCTATTTCTAAGTAAGTCCTTATTATCTTTATAATCCTATAATATAAATATGCTATCCTAGCCGCCTGATACCTAAGTAGGTTATTAAGCTATTATCTTTATTTATAAGTTATAATATTAGGTTCTCTCTCTAAAGGTCTTATCTTTAAGACTTAATATAAATAGGTTATTAGTTCTAAGTTAAGAAGCTGTTAATTATACTTCCTAATTTACTTATAATACTAATACTATATTAGGTTATATTCAAAAGTTAAAGCAATCTAAGTTAGCATTTTATTCTGCTTATAAAAATGTTTTCTATTAGTTTAGTTCTAATAATATTATACCTTATACTTACTACTTCTATATAAAGTATATATATTAGATAGCAGAGAGTGTGAGAACTTATCAGAGTTATAAAAACTTAAAATATTTTTATAATAGTCTAGTAATTATATTAAGTTATAAGTTTATTATATTTATAGGTGTTTATTATACTGATTAGTTATAATAAAAAGGCTGAGTAATTAGTGTTAAGAATAGGAAGAATAAGAGGAGCAGGCTAGTGATATACTGCTGAACCTTTATAAAAAGCTAGTATAAGTTTAGATAGAAGTAGCTAAAGTAGTTAGTTATCTATTATAGATTTATATAATTTAAAAGAAAGTGAAAGAGTAGTATATAGAGATATTTTCTTAGGGGATATAGGAGTTAGAAGAGGATAATATCTTTTCTATATTAGATATTTATAAGAGTAGTGTTATAGGTAATCTTTAGTTTTAAAGTGTTGAAAATAATCTAAATTAAGTGAGTTTTAGTATTAGCGAGGAGTTTGCAGACCTTAGTCCTCTATTAGAGGACTTATAATTAGTGTTTTCTAGGGGTTCTTAGTTAGTTTCTAGTATTTCTAAGCGAATAAATAGTTTTCTTTATTACAGTCTGTTTACTTTAACTAGTAGTCTGATATATCTATATAAGTACTTAATATATAGGTAGCTAGTAGTATTTATTAGAGGTAGTATTACTAGTACTACTAGTGTTATTTCTTATTCTTAGTGTTATTACTAGGAAGTTGCAAGTTTGTCTTTTATATTAGTGATATTCTTAGCTAGTTTTTATATATTATCTTTATAGCTATATTTTTTCTACTTAATAAGGTATTAGAATCTCTCTAGTTCTTTAAAGTAGTTAATAATTTGTTTGACTTTATATTCTGGTTTATTATTTTCTATAATAATAAGGTTATTTATTTAAGATCTTTATAATGCTAGTTTAAGTAGTAAGATATGAAATATTAGAAAATATTTCATTATATTAAGTAGGTTAAGTTTATAGTTAACTAGTGAAACGTTTCAGAGGATTTTAAAAAGTCTGAGTTTTTTAAAGTCTAGTTTATTATTTAGTTGTTTTGTTTTGATGTTTTGCTATATAAAGTAAGTGCTATCTCTTTCTCTTAAGGTTAGTCTCTTAATCCTTTGTTTATTAGCGAATTTTATTATTTATTATTATATAAATTCAAGTTCTTTATATATATTATCTTAGATATCCTTGATTTATCTGATTATAATAATAGCTTTTAATACTACTAGGCTAGCTTAGAGTTCTCTATAAATAGTTAGTTTAAATCTATAGTTAAAATAGAAAGAGGATTCTTTAGTACTTTCTCTAATTATACTATTATAAGCAAATTAGGCTATTAGTAGAAATACTACCTAATTATCTTAGTTATAATTAATATAAGTATAGAAGTAGGTTTTAAGGATCTAGTTAATTCTTTCTATTTATTTATTAGTCTATAAGTGAAATATAATAGATATAGCTTACTTAATACTAAGTTATAATATAATTAACTTCTAAAACTTAGAAGTGAAGATTTTATCTCTATCTGATATAATTTTCTTAAGTGTTCTGTGATTAGTAATAATATACTTATGGAATATATAGGCGAATTCTTCAGTATTACTTACTTCTTTATATAAAATAAAATAAATATACTTTATAAGTCTGTTAATAATAATAAGAATACTATTATAATAGACTTCTATAAGGAGTTCTTAAGACTTTAGTAATTTAATAATAAAATTAAGAGATATAGAATACTAAGCAGTTTATAGTATAAGTAAAAGTTATAATAATCTATAAGGTTAGTATTAAGCTAGTTTGCTTTTTAAGCAAACCTTATAATCCTTAATTACTATTATAATATATTCTCTAGTAACTTTTTCTCTATAGTATTATTATAATTATTTCTAAGTCTTTATAATTCCTTAATAACTATATACTAGTTAAGTATAAAATTCTATAATTATTTTAGTATCTAGTTTACTAGTCAGGCTAGCTATAGATTATCTAGTTATTATTAGAAGTTTTATAGTAAATATTAAGTCTTTATTCTTATTATATTTAAAAATTACCTAGGTTTTATTTAGTACTAAGATTATAGTCTAACTATTAGCTAAAGATATTAGCTCTACTATTTTCTAATTCTTTTTAGTAGATAATTTAGAAATTAAACTCTGAGAAGAATTCTAACTATCTGATTTATTATTTATTAAGTTCCTTTAAGATAGTGAAATATACTAAGTTCTTATAATTAGTATATATAAGTACTTAGTAGATAGTTCCTAAAAGTAAAAGTCTCTATTCCTTAAAAGCTTTAATAATTACTATAAGTTCTTTATTATAGATCTAATAGTTAAGTTCTAGTCTATAAAGCTTATAAGAGAAGAAGATATAGGAATATAAATGTCTTTCTAAGTTTCTCTAGGATAGTTATACTCTAAAAGTAAAGTCTAAAGTATCTATTTTAACTTCGAACTATTCTCTTAAGTTTAGGATTATTAGGACTAGTTTATTAGTAATATAGTCTTTAATAGTCTAGAAAGCTATATTCTAAACTTCTTTCTATTTAAATAGTTAGTTTTTATAACTAAGATCTATAAAAGATATATTAATCTTTCTATAGAGTTTAATAAATTTTCAGTAGAAGTTAATAAATCTAAGAAATCTTTAGACCTCTTTAAGGTTAGTTAGTATTAGCTATTCTTATATAGCTTAGACTTTCTTTTTTAATATACTAATATATCTAGATATAATTATAAATCTAAGGTATTCTACTTCTTAGGTATAAAATATATTTTGCTCTAGTTTAACTAGAAGTTTAATATCTTAGAAAGCTTAGAATATAAAGTATATATATTCTTTATACTATTCTATTATTATAGAGAAGATAAAGATATTATTAAGATAGATAACTATAAAAATATCTATAAATTTCCTAAAAACCTAGTTAATTATATTCTAGAAAGTAGCTAAAGTATTAGTAAGACTGAAAAATATTATAAAATACTTAAATATTTTTTTATATATTCTGAAAATAGTTTTCTATTCTTCTCTTTTCTTTATTTAAATAAAGTTATAAGTATTTTTAAGGTTTAGTACTATAAAGTAGTTAGCTTTATAGAGTAGTTATTAGAGTTTATTAATTAGAAGTAGTAAGTACTAATTTTTAATTATTATTTTGTTAAGTATTTAGTAGTTAATATATAGTTATAGTTTGCTGTTCTTTTTTAGTATAAATAGAATTAGACTTCTTACTAGTAATATTAATTCTCTAATATAGCTTTTTTAAAGGTTTTTATTAAGGTATTTATTAAGAGCTTCTATTTCTATTAGGTTAAGTCTGTAAATTTTATTGAATTCAAGCTCCTTTCCCTCTTTAATAGGGATTTTATAATTGAAATTTATATATTTAAGTAGTCTAGTTTCTAATTTAGCTGTAAAGAGTTTCTTATAAACTTTATACTTTTCTAGGATAGATAGAAGAAGATTATCCTTTTATTTAAGATCTATAGTCTTTAATAGTTATAATATAGCTTCTTTTACTTTAAGGTAGCAGATATATTATTTTACTGCTTTTTAGTAAGTAGATCTATTTAAGGCTTAGGTTCTATAAGGCTACTTAGGGACTAGATTATTATTATTCTAATAGAGTTAGCCTATTCTCTAATCTATCTATAAGTTATTCTTCTTAAGCTATAGCATTCTTAATATAATATTATATATACTAAGTTTAGTAATATTAAATTGGAGTTATTTATTTTAATCTAAGTAACTTATTTTAAAGGATATAGTCTTATTTCTAATAGTTCCTCCTTTATACTAGACTTATTCTCTTTCTATATTACTAAGCTAATATATATATTCCTTTCTTTACTATAGTAGTTATAATCTATTTACTACTTAGAGTAATATAAAGTTTATTTTAGCTCTACTATTAATAAGCGTAATAGTTATAGTGTTATTAATAGTAACTATAAGTTATAGATATACTTTCTAGTCTAGGGATACTAGATATATAAACCTTGTTATTATTATCTATCTCAGTCTTTTATTAGTAGGTAAGTCTAGTTTTTTAACTGCTCTAGCTATTTAGAGTAGTTAATCTGTTTTCCTTCCTATTAAGCCTTAGTTAGGCTATTTTGTCTAATCTTAGTATAAGGAATATCAGGTCTATTTTTTAAGGTTTTCTATACTTAAGCTTTATCCTAGTAATAGATTTAGCAAGCATTTTATTTATATTTATTCTATTATATAGTATTATTATACTGATATTTTATAGGGAATTACAGGCTTAGACTGAAAGTTACTAAGTTGCTGTTAAATATAGCTATAGTCTATCTAGCTATAATAGATCTAGTATAAATATTCTAGATAGGGTTTTTATTATATCTCTTAGAGTAGAATTAGTATTTATGCTTATTTTTAAGGTATTCCTTATATTTATTAAAGAAGTACTAAGGCTAAAAGAGGTTTTAGTAGTTATAGTGATTATATTTAAATATAGGGTGATCTTTTATATAGAGCTTTAGAGTGTAGTCCTAGTTCTTTATATTAGTAAGTGTTCTATAGAAGTATTATTATTAGTTATTATAGCTTATATTAATTATTTAGTATTAGATAAGTTATTATATTTCTTTCTTATAATTAGATTCCTCTTTAGAGCTAGTGTTATTTATACTAGGAGTGAACTTATAAGTAATCTCTACCTAAGCATATTAATAGGTAATATTATAAGGTTTATCTAAGTTATATAAGGATTCTTCTTTTTTACCAAAAGTCTAGTTATTAGTGAGGTTAAATAGTTATTATTTAGTTATAAAGTTATACTAGTGTTTAGGTTCTTTGTTAGATTCTTCTTTAACCTGTTCTTTAAGTTCTTAGTTAATTTGCTTGATTTTAGTAGGGTTTCTATATATATTCTAGTATTATTTAAGATATATTATTAGGGTGCTGATCTAGTAATGCTATATAATATTGTTTAGGTCTTCTTAGGCTTATTATAGTTAAAATGTCTAGGCTATTTTAAGCTGTAGAATGTTTTGTTTGTTATTAGTTTCTAGTCCTTGTTTTTAAGTAGAGTAATTTAAGTTATTATAGAGGACTTATTCTTATATATTAATGATTTGTAGTGATAGTATACTAATAGGTTTAAGTTATTATATTTAAAGTATTTTGTTAAGTTATTTAGTAGTTTTTCTAACTATTTTATTATAGGATTATAAAGCTATTATAAAGGTCTTAGTCTTAGCTTTAGGGATTATTATATTATAACCTGTTCTTTTGTAGTTAGAGTTATTAGGCTAGTGTTCTGAGGCTTCCTTACTACTATAGTATATAAAATATTTATTATTATAATATCCTGTCTATAAGAGAGATATATAAAAAGTCTTAGTTGCTATACTGATCTGCTTAGTTTGCTTAGGTATTAGTTTCCAGCTAAGTTTCTTAGGTTATCTGTAGTCTTTAGCAATATATCCTATTTTTTTATAGTTATAGCATTTAGAGTTCTATAGTTTCTTGCTGTTGCTTTTAGTAGTAGTACTAAGGTCTATAGGTCTGCTATATTATCTATAGGAAATACTTTATTAAGTGTTGTTCTAGTTATTATAAGGTCTGTTGTTATTCTACTAGTTATTAAACTTATTTTAAGGTTACTATTAGTACTTGCATTCTAAGTTTAGATTTTATTATTTATCTTTTTATTCCTTTTATTACTTATAAAAGTAGTTATTAATCTTAATAGTAAGTTTAGTATATTAGAAGAAGTCTTCTAGTTAATTAATCTTAATAATCTTATTTTTAACTTCATTCTTAAGTCCTTAATAGAATATAAAGATCTTAGTTTTTTTAGTGAGGTTAAGTTAGATGCTGAGTTGTCTGAAGTTAGTAGAGTAGTTTTTAGCAGACTTAGTCTGTCTAAGCTAGGTAAGGTTATGCTTAGCTTATTGTTTTTTATTAGGGTTCTAGAAAAGTGATCTAAGTGCGTCCTTAAATCCTTAGAAATTAGTATAGATATTGCAGGTTTCTATAGATTATTTATTAAGGGTTTTATACTTAAGATATTCTTCTTAAATTAGCTTAAACTATTTAAGAGCTCTCTTTCTAAGGTAGGTAGCTATATATACTACTTTCTCGGTTTTATTAGTGAAGTCTCTATAGTAGAAGTTCTAGTAGTTCTTAACCTAGATTAGAAATCCTTTAAGAGTTCCTAGGGTTTTATTATATATAACTAAGGTATTAAGCTTAAGCTTCTATTATCCTCTTATAAGAGTAGTAATAATATTAGTAGTAGCTTAAAAGTGTTAACTTTATTCTAGAGTTTCTATATAAAGAGGTTATTACCTTGCCCTCCTAGGTATATAATTTCGTTTTCAAGGTTCTGAAATTATTAAGGTTTATTATTAAGTTCTTAGATTATACTTTTAAAGCTTTAGAGTTTATTAGCTATTTTGTTATATATAGTTTATATCTTAGCTATATTATTATCTCTTTTTTTAACTTAGGCTTAGAGTTTATTATAGGTTTCCTTTTTAAAGATAACTTTATTATCTAAGTCTATAGTTATTAAGGCTCTCTTAAGTTCCTTAGCTAGGTTTCTAATTAGCTATTTAGAAGAAAAAGAGCTTTTTAGAGTAGGTGACTTAACAGAGGTGTGAGAAGATATCTTGTCTATATTATTAGTAGGTCTTAATAGTTAACTTACTGAACAGGAGCAATTAAAGTATTATAGTTAGCTATCTAATAGTAGGGTCTACTAACAGAAGCTAGGGATTAATATATAGTAATAATATACTAGGGTTATAGTCTAGGTTATAAGTTATAAGCTGTGTTATAGATTAGTAGTTAGAGGCTAAAATAATTAGTCTTAGACTTAATAAGTATTTATAGTAAAGGTAAGCTAAAAGTATCCTGAGGATAAATATAAAGTTAATTACTAAAGAGCTATAGAAGTCTAATTATAAGCTAAGCTTAGGTTATACTATATATAAATCCTAAATAGTACCTTTTATCTTATTACTATTCTTAATCTTAATAAGGTCTATCCTTTGATTATATAGAACCTATATATACTAAGGATAGTCTTTATATTCTTAGTATACAGATCTAATCTCTTATTTTATCGTTACGTGATTTATACTATAGTTCTTCTGTTTCTAAGTAAGTCTCTGTTATCCCTGTAATCCTGCAGTATAAATATTCTGTCCTAGCCGCCTGACGCCTAGGTAGGTTGTTCAGCTGTTATCCTTGTTTATAGGTTGTAACAAAGTAAAAGATAGATTATAGAAATATCTAAGATATTATATCTATTATAAGTATTATTATAGTTATTTTTAGATATAGTTATATAAAGTAATATTAATCTATAGAGATTATTTTTAGTAGAGACTATAATAGAATAGTATTTTAGAGAATAGAGCCTAATTAATATTAATCTATAGAAACTACTCTTAGTAGAGACTATAGTAAAGTAGTACTAGCTTAATAGAAGATAGAGGTAGAGGTAGAGCTAATCTATAGAGACTACTTTTAATAGAGATTATAGTAGAGTAATATTAATATACTATCTATTAAAGAGCAAGGTAAATAAACTTCTTTTTATTTATATATAGCTTTGTTTTATAGCTTCGTATCTTAGATATAAAGCTAGGGGGGTGTATTATAGCTACTTAGCTACTTATAGCTTTATAGCTTCGTGTAGTATATATATATTTAATACGCCTTCGCCTTGCATCCCTGTTTCCGAGAGATTAACCCGTTTTTACCTATTTCTACGACCTCTACTGCGCGACAACAGCTGAAGTCCTGAGTTGGGGTGAAGGGCCAGGATATCGCGGCCTTTCGAGTCCGATCTGACCGCGACAACGATATTGTGACTATGCAAAAGATGTTTTTCAGTATGTCCTGCAGTGGCTTGCATGTCAGAGAGAGTAAATAAAACCTACCCGCCCTCTAGAAGCAGTGACAAGCAGTGAGCTCCCAAAAAGCCGCTGGCACCCGTTAGGAAGACCTTCATTGTCGTTGGAAGTTTGGAGGAATGTTGGATGTGTAATGATGATGATGATGGTAATTGGAGTGGACTACTGACCATCCGAACCAGATGGGAGTCTTTTATAGTTATAAGTTTGTTTGTAGGGCATGCCTTCGGTACATTAGCACCATGCACCTTTATTCGACGGTGGGAATCACCGTGGAGGTGGACTTCGGACTTAAGTCAAGTTTGACCCTGAACAAGTTGACGCAGTTGAGGACTGTAACGGGCCGAAGTCAGCTTTTGCATTCCACGGGTGGGCGACCGAGAACCCAGACCGATCTCGACCCTTACTGGGCACCTTGTTTCCTCGAATCATGGCAAACCCGGTCCCAAACTTATCATCAAAGGCATGACCCATTGTTGAAGGTGTATTTCATCCCACCGGCTGCAAGTTGCTGACACCCACGGACCGGACCATTGATAGTGTCACGACTGTGGATAACAAACGCCAAATTAGCCCCCGCTCAAACCGGTTTCCTCGGTTCCTCCTGGAATTTGAGGAGTGTTTCGGGGGTTGGCAATTCTCCAGGATGAGAGGCGGCGTTTCGCCCTCTGTCACACACATCCTGGGAGGAGGAACATAAAATTGTCTTTAATAACAAGTTAAACTTGTAGAACGAAGCCAGGGATCGTCCTCCTTCCCTTCTGACGTTTTTGTTTTTCACGGTTTGCCGCCTGTGGGCGCACCTTTTGGAAGGCCGTATAACTCTGACGGGGAAATACTCGAATGCCAGGATGACCCGGGCTAGAGAAACCTCTATGGATACATAAGTACACGTGAGGGTGTGTCCGGACCATTCTCAATCCAACGCGTCTGCTGTATGTCTTGTAGGTCGCTTAGGGGAGCCCTCGAGGCTTCTGCCATGGATGTGCTCCGAATGCAAGCTAGCCGATCCATCAGACCTTTTAAAGATGAAGGCGCGGAAGAACTGTCGCGTGGTCGGGATGCATGCCGTGAAAACACCCACGCAAAGCTCAATGTCCGACCATATACAAATTTGTAGCGAGCCCACTGTTATCTAAGTTAGCAAGGAAAATATCCAAATGCTCACTTGGATTAATTACCGGTGAAATTGTGTGTTCCCTGATGATAGTCCATAAGTAGTTTCAACCTCACACTGCTAGCTGCTGTGAGGCTGCGGCGGGACAACAGTAGTTAGCCAAGACCAGTTGACTTTAAACACCTCACTAGAGCAACTTACAAAAGCCCCAGGCTGAACATGAACATAAGCCCAAACTTCTTGCCCCACTTCATGTTGAGGCCCAGTATCTGGGTGATAGGCAGTATGAGCATCCATATGTCCAGTCCAACTTGGATCGCCGAGTAGACCGTCGCCATGATGACGACGTCCATGCATGTACCCTTACTTTCGGAGTCGCGTCTCCAAGCCGTCCAAGCAAGGTGGATGGGTCGACATTGGAATATTCCGAGGAGAACAAACGTGACGCCGATTGCGAGGTTGAACGCTTGTGTGCCCCAAAGGACTGTCCGAAACCGCTCCCCAGGGAAGAATCGTAGATACATGAAGAGAATGGACGCCTTTAGGAAAGCTATAGTGCTGTAATACAGAGCTTGTATGATGTAAAAGGTCTATTTCGTGTCAAATTCTGCTTCGCATACAGGAAAACAGCTACTCACCTTGAAATACTCTGTGATTTGATCAACAGTCAAAGTCCACATGTCTTGGCCGGCACCGCTCTTTCCCGCTAGAGGCAAATGTCAGCTAATAAGAACATTGAAGCAATTTTCCGAGATTTTGCATGTTTACCATTTGCATTCAACGGCACGAACGCGATAAGGAGACCCTGCGTCCGAGAGTCAGATAAGGCAGGGCTACTAAGTCGGTTTACTCACAAAAGTTATCAGGATCATCAAATCGTCGGCACCCCATACGGAGACACGTGAGAACTTGACTACCATCCGTATGAATATCGACAGAGTTGGCAACACGAAAAACATTGCCAGCCGAGGAACTGCTGTCGAGGTGAAATCATTTTCAAGGGGAAATCCACACGCGGACCATGTGTAGTTCTGCGTGGCTATCGGGTGTCATTAGTGGCTTCTAGCTGAACAGGAGATTTACTTACCTAGGGCGTCGATTGGCAAACAATGATCGAGGACGCAATCTTCCACAAAATCAATGTAGTTCGGATCCTGGCACAGACACGTCTGATTGGCCGTAGGACAGGATGTCTTGTTCAGGCCTTCGATGATACATGGTTGCTATCATTCGGTCAGTCAAATGTCAAAGGGTAGAGTCGCATTGGACTTCATACAGCACATGTTGGAACGGATTCTATCGACGATGCCTGGGCACCCACGACCCCGAAGAGGGGGAGGAGCCATGTGAAGATGTCCATTGAGCGCATCGCGATGACTGAGGAGTCCTGGCCTAGAAGCTCTAGCTCACAGACCCTGTCGAACAAGAAAGAGTCAAAGCTTCAATCGGCGACAGTGCATCGACAGGTCGAGTGGGAAGTTCGCGGTTGACTGAAGTGCGATGTAAAGGTGGCTAGATAACCGGGCCGAGGCTGTTCTGATGCCGATTGCTTCAAATTTCTGGCCAGACCGATGGTGTCTCAAGAAGCTGACATGGGAGGCGCTTGAAATCCGCGGTTTTCTTTGAAGGGAAAAAGGGCTGGAAGGCCGCAGAGGGCCTAGCGCTATCAATGACCTGCAATGAAAATTCTGTTTCCGGTCAGCAGACTTCTCCAAAACGGTGCTACGGAGGTACGGTACTCAGCGACTTTTATGTCTTGGGTCAAAGAGGTCGCGATTTGAACACAAAGAGAGTCGACAGGGTACATGTCGCCGGTGTTGCTTGGGATCGGGCCGAGGCCCACTTCCCCGGGATATCCACTTTGGAACGGGGTAGGGCCCGATCTCCGGCCGGAGCAGACTTGTAGGTACTCGTTTCCAGCCGGTGCTGCTTGAGTAGGTTGGCAAATTGGAACTCTGTGGACACTAAGAGAACTTTCTGGGTATACTGTGTGGCTTATACTCAGCCGAGCACGCCAAGCTGCGCATCGATAAGTCCTCGCCGAGATGGTGGTCTCCTTCAGGCAACGGGCTGACACGAAGGTCACCATACCATGAGTTTTGCAGCGCGCTATTCTACTAATTCTTTTTCTATTTCGTACTTGAATTCTGAGACGGCGGTGGAGAACTCAGCGCTCGTGGACTCTCCAACCCGACGATGTGGCTTAGGAAGTTGGGGCATCCATAGCGGTGGCTTCTGCCACGTCGGTCCTGCTGGGGCGCTGTCCGATGACGCGAACCATTCAGTGAAAGGGCCACGGGAAAACCATGCCTTTACGTCATTTGATCCAGGTCCGCGCCAGAAAATGGACAGAAACAATCTTCAAGCTACACAGAAAGTGCAAGAATGCTGAAAACTTTGCAAGTTAAACAGAGGCAACCGGGAGCCTTAAAGACCGGGGACCAAAAAGTAGATTTAATCGTGCTAAGCCTTGTTCTAAGATAGCATGGCGCCATAGGTTGTGTTCGTCATGGAGGGTGGCAGCCAGTTGGGTGACCTATTAAGTGAGCGAAACTCACCAGCGGATAAGGCTGGGGGATCTAAGGTGTGCCAATCCCCTACACCATCTTTCTCTCAAACGGCAGCCCCCAAAACCAGGTGAAGGCAGACTCCGTAGCTAACTGGGGTTTCACAGCATTCTCACCGAAAAATAGTGGAAGGCCTCCCAGTGATTCCGCTGCTCCGCTATCCAACAGTTGTAGATGTGGAGCACATATATTAAAGATGATTTCCTCTGAGTGGTCGAAGAGACTACCAATCACTCGGGATTTTGCCCTAAACACATCTCGTCGGCAAAACATAGATTTATAGAGAACTTCATTGATGGCCTCCAACTGGTTATCGGAATGGCTCTTCGGCCCCGGCGGCGGAGGCCCGGCCCGTCATGATGGAAATCAACCCGAAGACCCACCTCGTCCGAACAACCCACTCAACTATCCTATTCCGAACGATCGCCGACCAGATTCAACCAGCCGTAATTATCAAGACTTTGCCGACAATCTAAGTTATCATCGTCTTAGACCTGAAGAAGACCGTCCTACTCGCCGTCCGAGAAGAGTACATTACAATGATAGGCGAGACCTTCCAGGAACCTATCCAGACTCTCAGCCTGGGGACTACCGTCGTGGATACGATTCAGACGACGATTCGGACTCTCTAGAATTGTTTGGGAGCTCCAGAAGCGCCAGTTCCTACCTGCCGTCGACTAATTCGACCGGCTGGTCGCACAATGGTAACTCGGATGTTGGTCTAACACCAGCAACGAGCGACGACGAATCTGGACGAAATCGCGACATGGTCCCAGTCACAGACCTCATAGAGGGGGGAGATACATCGTACAATACCGGCCGTCGTCTGTATATCCGCATACGGCTGGCCGGGGGATCGGTAGCCGGCTGTTCTACCCCGAGCTGGAAGCCTCTGAAGATCTAGCTATGCCGCTCGGTCCTGTAGAGCTGCCTGTTACTCAGCGACAGCCAGCTCCTCAGCGTCTTCAACCTCAGCAACCGGATCCAGAACCTCCCATCATCTTCGATCTGACGCCGCCACCACTTCCAACGGTTCGGGTCTATGAGCTGCCGGTAAATCCACATGTCCCAGAGCCTCGCAATCCACCCCCTCCGCCAATCGTGCCTCCACGACCAACCCAACGCAGCCCTATCCCTCCACCAGCAGAGCTCGCCTGGGAAAGCTTGTCATCGGACGAGAAGCCGGAATCGAAATTCGCTCTCGGGTTTAAGATTTGGTCACAAGGTTCTCGACAGAAGCTTGAGAAACAATTGAAGGAAGGATGCAAGAATGGAAAGGTCAAAGAGGTTCTTGATCTGCTCATGAACAGCGCCTCGGAATTCAAGAAACATCTGTCGCTCTTCGAATCGCCCATTCTGGAGTGTCTAAAAGCCCCGAGCGATAAGCGCAACAAATGCCTCCTTGGTCTCGTTATCGCGATGAAAGAAAAGCGCCATAAACTAAAATCAGTCGGCAAATCAACCGGAGACACCGTCTTGACGAAGCTTCTATCTGTCCGCAGACCATCAATCTTTCAGCAGCAAGTCAACGCTCTCAATTTTCTTCTGAAGGAGGGAGCAAGTTCTGTGGTCAACAAACGCGATGCTCAGGGATGTAGTCCTCTTGACTACGTTGTTTTATCCGGGAATGCCGGAGCAGTCGCGCTCCTGCTTCAGTACCGAGCCGACCCAGTGAGCCTAAACCGATCCCAGAAGAACGCGCGCGACATCGCCATGGAGAGTGCTTCTCGCCTAACCCAGGGTGGCAACGAATTCGTGATCAACAACCACGCACATATCATGAGTCTCCTATTCGGGGATGGGCAGTCTTGCATGAGAGCTCGCGAGGACTAGAGCGCAGAAGGGTTGGGCCATTCTGTAAGATCTTTACGTTTCGGATATTCCGTTTAGCCAGAGAGGTACAGTTATTGGAATGGCCTTGACATGGGGTTCGGTACATAAATTCTCGACGCGGATAAGAAGGTCTTTTCTTTGGTTTTCGTTATCGAGATTGCAGCAAAATCGCAAAATCCTAGAAAGACTGTCTCATTCTATAGAATTGCATAGTTAGTAGACCATTGTTCATTTAGAATCATTTCATTCCCATCTTTGAGCGGAACATTGTGTGAAAAGATGGTGGCCTAGACTGAGGTCAAGTGGAACGCGGCTAGCAATGCTGGCCGTGCGATGTTGTCTCGCTGTAGGAGGGCAAATCATTTCGAAATCGGGGAACAAGTCTACCGGTTCTTGCCTCGAAGATGCGACGGAAAAGGCAAAGACGGATATGCTGGTAATCCTATTTCACTTTTACGTTAGAGTCACATCGGCAGACAGATTCCGGGGAAGGATTCGCGGGGTGCGGGGGGGACGCGGAATTGCAAGCGAAGATCTGGGGAAGACACACCAACGGAGAGCAGTATTAACTGCCGCGGCAGAATTAAGATGAATACAAACCTTCTCGACCTCGTCTGTTGTTCACAAAATGCTTTGAGAGCTTGAGAACAACACGAACAGAACAAAATTGGATTCAAGTCGCATGGATGGGAGGTCCCAAGGCACTTCGCGGCCACCATGGCAACACAAAGCAGACTCTTCTCGCCTCCATTGGCATTAGCATGGGCGGGTCAGTAATTCCCGAGTCCATCTCAGATATAGTCTTGCTCACGTAATAGTCTTCTGTATGGCCTTGACACCGGCATCATAGCAACCACAATCGGCCAGTCCACCTTCAAAACGTACATGTATGGCGGCTCTCAAGGTCCTCCCGCGCTCGTCGGTGGCATCGTATCTTCATACTATGCCGGTGGCTGCATCGGCGGCTTGCAGTCCGGCTGGCTGATGGACAAATGGAGCCGTCGATACACCGTCCTCATCGGCGCCGTGGTCAGTATTCTCGGTGCAGCGTTGCAGGCGGCTGCCGTGAACCCAGGCATGATGATAGCGGGAGCATCTTCAGCGGGTGGTCGACGGGCGTCTTGTATTCCGTCACGCCAATCTACCTTGCCGAGATATCTCCGCCTGAGAACCGGGGCTTCTTGGTCGGGCTGAAGGGGCTCACGAACGCCGGTGGTTTCTTCGTCGCCAATTGGATTGGGTATGCGGGGGTCATTCGCGAGCGATAATGGGCAGTGGAGAATCCCCCTGGCGATGCAGGCGCCGCCTGCTGTTGGACTTGGGTTGTTGGTCTTTGCAATGCCGTTCAGTCCTCGATGGTGTGAGTGGAATATTTCCGTTGGCCGAAACCCTTGCTAATAAGATGACAAAGTGGTCAAACAAGAGCGTCATGAGGATGCGGTAAAGGTTCTTCGGAGACTCCACGGTGCCCGCGGCGAAGACTTTGTCCAGCGCCAGTACGTTGAGATCCGGGATCAGCTTGCGCTCGAAGCCGACCTCCGTCGCCAATCGTCGTTGAAGATTCTTTTCACTAGACAGTACGCAAGGCGGATGCTGCTGGCATGTCTTATCGTGAACATGACGAAGCTATCGGGATCTCAGGTCATTCAGAACTACCAGAGCTTGATGTACGCCGCCCTCGGCTTCAAAGGCCAAACGGTTCTTCTCATTGCCGGATGTTATGGTACCATGGGGATACTGGGACAGATATTCAATCTGATATGGGTGTCTGACACTTGGTCGCGTCGAAAGACAATGTGTAAGCCATGCAACAAAGCAAACTCAAAGATGTGACTTACAAGGCCAACAGGTACCGGAACAGCTTCACTCGCGGCCACTCTCGCAATTCTGTTGGCCCTTTCAAAGTACTACCCCGACGACCGGAACTTGGCAGGGAGTTCAGCCGGCGTAGCCTTCATCTTCATTTTCTCCTTCTTGTACGCCGTCTTCTTCAACAGCACGAACTGGGTGTTAGTCTCGGAGATTTTCCCTCTGCATCTGCGAGGCACTGGGGTCGGGTTTGCCATCTTCACTCAGGCTGTGACTGCCATCTGGCTGAGCCAGGTATCGCCCACAGCCTTTGAGGCGCTAGAGTGGAAGTTCTACTTCATCTTCATTGCTACGAATGTCTCAGCTGGCCTAGTCTACTACTTCTTTCTGCCTGAAACGAATCAACTTAGTCTGGAGCAAATTGCAGCTGTCTTTGGTGACGCGGCGGTGGAGGGAAATCTGGGGCATAAAGATGTTGACGACAAGGTGGAGGGGATTGAGCTTGAGGAAGAACGGAAGTAAGAAGCTTGGTGGGTATTGTGATACCCACTGAAATGGAAGTAGACGTCGAGATAGTGTCGTAATGCCGTAGCCTCTCATTTCTTATGCAATCCACACCCGAATACATTTTTTGAAATTTTTAATCAATTAGATACACAAGTAATTGGGCATAAGCCGAACAGCACTAGGCAAGAGGAAGGTGTATGGTATTCTCTAAGATCAGGGCTTCATCCCTGGTCAGGGGATTGCAGAAGAGATAGCCTACAGCACATCTCATTCTAACTATAGTTGGCACAATTAGTCGGTAGTAGAACTAGAACCCTGAGTAGTGATATGCAGTAGAATTTTTAATTGGAGCTGAACTAAAGGATGCAAACATGAAGTCCTGCCTTTAGCTGTTTCGCCCAAAAGAAATCCTAAATTTTGGTCGGTATCGTCCGTTACATACCGCTTCATCTTCTGGCCTCACGCATAAAGTACGCCAAGCAATATCACCCTTGCTCCCTGGCGTGATAGGTTTGTTGGTTGTATGTGCGTATGCATCAGGCCCATGGAGACTTGACATTCTGCCAATCACGTCTCAGTGAACCTCGACGTGCGTGATTGGATGCTCCCGATAGTCCACGAGGTATACTGCTTATCTGCATGATATCGTTGCCTACCTGATCTGTTAACTGGATAGTAGGAGTATGGGGGTTGGGTAAAATCAGG
This sequence comes from Colletotrichum camelliae, assembly GCA_018853505.1. Lineage (NCBI taxonomy): Eukaryota > Fungi > Ascomycota > Sordariomycetes > Glomerellales > Glomerellaceae > Colletotrichum > Colletotrichum camelliae. Next base: position 4,705,893 of record JAELVL010000008.1, on the reverse strand, counting down.
CTGTGCTTACTTTTCCTTTATCATCACCATCTTCCCCTCTTCTCAGTCATGCAAGGCATAGCTCGCCAATACTTTTAGGCCTTGTCTGGATAGCAGCAGCGTTCGCCAATTATGGCGGATCCATTTTCAATCGCCTCGGGGGTTGCGGGCATCGTTTCGCTTGGACTTGAAGTCGTCAAAGGCCTTTACGAGTACTACAGCACTCTGAAGGACCAGAGTTCCGACATCGCTCGCATCCGCGATAGCTTGTTGCGCCTGCACGATCTGCTCGATAATCTGAGGAGGCAGCTTGACTCCCGAAGGTTTCGTTCCGAAGACATCAACATCTTGGCGTGTATCGAAGGTCGCATACTTCAATGCAAAGAATGCATCGAGGAGCTGAAGAATGTGGCTGACAAGTTTAATCATTCCCATGATGATGGTCTCAGGGCTGCTATGAAAGCAAAATTGCGACAAGCTACATACCCATTTCAGCAGAGCACGTTACAGAAGCTTGAGGAAAACGTCGACAAGGTCTTCCAGCAGGTGCATTTCTCGTTGCAGCTACTACAAAACGAGGATACCAGCAGCATTCGCAACCATGTCGAGGACACGAAAGGTCTGCTTGAACTGCACCGGGCAAATCATGTGGCCCAGGAAATCATCAAATGGCTCAACGCACCGGATGCCACTACGAACTTTAACATGGCTCATGAAAAGTCGCACCCTGGTACGGGCGCTTGGCTGATTGATAGCTACCCTTTCAATGCTTGGCTCGAACAAGAGAACTCGTTTCTGTGGCTCTACGGCTTCGCTGGCTGTGGCAAATCGGTCTTGTGCTCCACAGTCATCCAACACATTCTCCAGCACCAGAAGTCCAGCCAAGACATCGGTGTTGCCTTCTTCTTCTTCGCTTTCGACGATACTAGGAAACAAGATGCATCCGCTCTTTTGCGTTCTCTGATTTTGCAATTATCTGGACAACAAAGCAATGTCTCGCCTGCCTCGCACGTCTCATGCCTATACGACAGCTGCCGCAACTCGACACCTCGAAATCAAGCATTGCTTGACTGCCTGCATCGACTATCCCGGTCATTCAAGCATACATACATCATCGTAGACGCCCTAGACGAAAGCCCACGGGACAAACATCGCCAGGATGTACTAGATATCTTGACCACGATGCGCAGGTGGATGGAACCTGCCATCCATCTCCTGGCGACTAGCCGAGACGAAGTCGACATCCGAGACAGTCTTGACCCGTCACCAAGCGAATCTCTGGCGGTAAGAAACGACGCTTGCAATAAGGACATTGCGCTGTATATCACGCAGAGCCTTCGGAATAAACCACAGCTACGCAAGTGGAAAGAGTTTCATGGACGGATCGAGACTACTTTGACAACCCAAGCAGATGGAGTGTAAGTAGTGAAAGCTCTGAGGCATTACCATTGCTAATACCATCTAGTTTCAGGTGGGTTGACTGTCAGCTCCGAGAAATTGCTGTCTGCCCTCGAACCGAGGAACATCTTGACAGACTCCTTACTTCACTTCCCCAAACATTGGACGATACCTACGAGAGAATGCTTCTCGCAATACCACCAGCTTCTCAAGATTATGCGCGGCAGATGTTAATGTTATTATGCTGCGCCAAGAGACATTTGACCGTGGAAGAGCTCATCTACGGGATGGCAGTTGATCTCGATTCAACTGGGTCAAATTCGGATGATACCGACCCAAACGATGCCGACTCAAACCATGTCGGTCCAAACGATCTCTCTCTGCATAGCTACCGCCCGGTGGCAGTTTTCAAAGACAAACGGAAGTTGCAGGATGCGGATGCTGTCCTCGAAATTTGTCCCGGCTTCATTGAACTCTACCGGGGGCGTGATGCGAGTTGGGACAAGAATTCATACGTACGAATCGCGCACTTCTCAGTCCAGGAGTACCTCAAATCATACCGCATTGGGAAGCGGGAAAACGTCGCTCAATACCATATGCAAGGACAAGACATGAACACCCAAGCAACACGGATTTGCTTGGCTATATTAGACAAGTTTGACTCGGAGTCAGCTGCATGGGAAAACGTTTATAGCTTTCTTGAAGGCGAGGAGTTTTTCATTCAACTGGAATATGAGCTTCCTTGGGTGCGTTATGCGGCGAGATTCTGGCCAGATCACTTCCGAGAAAGCAAAGACATACCGCCGGAAGCTGTAAGCGCAATGCTTCAGCTTCGCCCCCACGCTTTCGGTATCTCCACTGCCAGTATCCTCACTCCTCACAAACGCGGATCCTTCTCTAGATATAATCCTCTTCGGCTCGCAGCCCGTATTGGGCTCTCCTTGGTGGTGTCTGTCTTACTTCACGAGCCAACCACAGACATTAACGAAATCTTCGGCGACACAACTGCGTTGATCATTGCGGTAAACGCCCGTCAAATGGAGGTTGCGCAGTGTCTTCTTGATCGTGATGCCGATGTCAATGCATTCGACGGAGGTGCGCTCGTGTTGGCATCAGCAACAGGCCAGGTAAAGATGACAAGGCTTCTTCTCGATCACGGTGCCAAAGTTACCGCTAGCGCTGGAAATGCACTGTGCCTGGCATTAGAAGAAAATCATTTTGAAACTGCGAAACTTCTTCTCGAACACGGCGCCGATATCAATACCTGCAATAATCCATTGGAACTACATGAAGCATGCCAGTTCAAGGATGGAATAGGGCATTTTCTTAGGGTCCATGGTGTCTACCTCAGTAGTAACAGTGGAATAGCACTAATAGTGGCAGTGGCGCAAGGTAATCTTGAGATGGCGAAACTTCTTCTCGAACACGGTCTCGATATCGATGATAGCGGTGGAACGGCACTACTAGAAGCAGTGGAGCAAGGCAATTTTGAAATGGCGAAACTTCTTCTCGAACACGGTGTCAACATCTATATCTGCAGTAGAAGAGCACTGAAAGCGGCAGCACGGGGAGGCAATGTTGAAATGGCGAAACTTCTTCTCGAACACGGTGCTACCGGTGGCGGGGATGTGCTACGTGCGGCAGCTTGGGAGGGCGATTTTGAAATGGTGAAGTTTCTTCTCGAACACGGTACCGAGACCAATGCTGGTAGTGGACGAGCACTGCAATACGCAGCGGAGCAAGGCAATCTTAAAATGGTGAAACTTCTTCTCGAAGGTGGTGCCGATGCTAATCTCATAGGGGAAGATGAGGTCCAATATGCTTTGTGGTCAGCTATGGACTTGAAGCAGCCTGAGCTCGCCCGCTTGCTTCTCGAGTATGGCGCTGAGGTCAACCACTGCGACCGTTACGGCAGGACTGTTCTGCACAAAGCTGCGTGGTTTGGTTATAAGGAAGGCGTGCAGCTACTCCTAGAACATGGAGCTGAATTAGATATCGTCGACCAAAACGGTAGAACTGCGCTTTTCAAAGCTGCAAAGTTTGGCAGCGAGAAAGTTACAGAGCTTCTTTTGGAAGAAGGGGTGGATCCAAATGTGATTGATAGGTTCGGCAACACCGCTTTGTTTTACGCCGCTAAGAGTGGTTATAAGGACTTTTTTATCTTTCTCTTGGGCTTCTACGCTGGGGGAAACGATGAACTTTTGTGTGGCGGCAAAATTGGGGGTCGCCCTCACAGCGTCTAATTATTCTCATCGAAGTCTAGTAATGCAACTGCTTGTTCACCACGTTGATCAAAGGCTTTCCCTCATGCATCCTCCCCAGATTGGTCTCCAAGACGCCCAGCACTCTTTCCCAGTATCCGTTTGTCCTCCAGCTCACATGAGGGGTGATGAAAACATTTGGTGCCTTCCACAGGGGATGGTCCTTCGGCAGCGGCTCAGGATCCGTCACATCCAAAGCGGCGGCCCTGATCTTTCCATTCTCCAGTGCCTCGATCAAAGCATCTGTCTGGATGAGAGGTCCTCTGGCGATGTTCGAAACAAAAGTCTTCTTCTTGGACAAAATTTCAAATTGCTCTTTCCCAATGAGCCCAGTCGTTTCTGAAGTGAGCGGCATACCGATGACCAAGAGATCGAGATCCTGCGCAAGGAAGTTGTTGACGGCCTCCTTGGAAGCGCCGTGGAACCACTTTGAAGGGACGAGGCCGTCGGGATCTCCAGTGCCGGGGACGACGTAACTGTCATCTTTACGGGACTCGGGGGTCGCCTTTTCGCTGCGCGTGAAGGCGTACACCTCCATGCCCATGGCCTGCGCAATCTTTCCGCACTGGCGGCCGATGGCTCCGTAACCGAGAATGCCCATACGCAGGCCGACTGAATCCTCAAAGTCGACGGCCATTGGCCCCTCCCAGAAGCCTTGCTTTTGGTTCTCTGAGTAGCGCAGGAAGTGGTGCTGGCTTGCGAGCCAGCTGCCAATTACCCACTCTGCGATCTGAGGACTGTTTCCAATCTGTTACTCACATGGTCTTTAGTTTCATTAACGGCGCGGTTTGGTACTTACGGATGGCATCCATTGGTCGTGCAAAACGGGATATCCGGGTTCTTGTACACCGGGTGATCGCGCCATTTGTCAGCGCCCGCAGATGTCAACTGCACGAAGCGGACGTTCTTGAGTTTCTCGAGCGACGGGGGGTTGAAGCTGATGATCATGGTGACGCCGTCCCAGACCTCATCGGGAAGCTCATCCGGCAACAGGAAGCGGCCGTCCGGCAGATGGTTGTTGGCCCAGCGGACCTGGAAGCCCGGGTAGTTTGACTCGATTCTGCTGATCCATTCCTCGTTCCGCGGTGATGAGAGGAAGACGAGGAGGATGTCATTGGCCAGCGGGCTCTTTTGGGGTGCGAGGTCGCCCATCGTTAGGTTTTCTGGGGTTGCAGAAAAAAGGCTGTTTGCGGAGAAGTTTGTTGCGGGGTTCACGAACGGTTTTTGCCAAGCTGGAGTTGAGGGGGACTTAATGAATATCACCAACTGACCGGGCCGGGTCGACGTTGGAGTTGATGAGACTGAGTTAATAGACCGGGCCGGCGGGTGCCTGCTTATCGTGGTAGGACGGGCTTGACAGACGCGATTCGAGCCATTTGCCGAAGAAGGTTGCGATAACAAATTGACGCAGTCCGATAGGTGGAGTCGGGCGAGATGGCAGGGATCTGGCTGTCCGGTTGCTTCTCCGCGTGGGTCCGTTTACTCCGCGTCCGTCCCGAGATCGGGAACGATTCCATTGATTGATAAGCCGATCCGGGTTGGGCAACTCGCTCCCATCTTCGCTTCAACTCTGGACTGGAAATATAAAACGGGCTAGAACATGTCAGCCATTACTCCGTAAAGACACCATTCCCTGAGAGCTGTATCGCCCATTCAGTCGTACTAAAGTATCATTCACAAAATTGGTTTTGGTTTTGGTTTTAGACGGACTATATAACCATGCCATGTTCATGCAGGGAGAGAAGCGAGGTTGATGATGGATATTGAACGTTCATTCGGATTGCTGCCAAGTGCGGCCAGGTCAGGTGGTTGATGTTTGCCAACGACGGGGACCCGTTCAACAGCTTAATCGACCTTATCCTTTACTCTCTCTGCTGCAGAATTTCCATTTTTCCGCCAATATGCAACCCAACACAGCAACCAACAGCTGCGGCAACGTAACAAACATTCTTCTCATTGGACGCACCTGGGTGTGTTTGGTTGTGGGTTGCCATACATGGAGGCGATCGGGAAGTTGTAATTTGAAAGTCACCGCTATTCCAGTTGAACTGTTTTTAAGGTAGCCTCCTGTCGAATAACCCATTTGAGTCTACAATCTGGTTATTCTCATACTTGATACGATGCTTCATCGGGCTTACATCGTTGGTCGTATGACCAGGCTCGCAATCGCGAAGGCATTGCCAACTCAAGCATATGTAGCTCATCAGATTCGTTATGCCCATTATGGAAAAACACCTCGGAGATTTCCGCTTCCGAAAACGCCAGCGGTTGGTCTCAGAGGAAGAGCAGATGTTGCCCCACTGAGGTCGGACAGAAAGGTGGCGATCGTGACAGGGGCATCAGTAAGCATTCTGCGGTATTTCTCATTCCATCTTGTCGAAGCAACTGACATTTTTCGCAGTCAGGCATAGGCGAGGCGTCGAGCAGAGATCTGGTGAAGCAGGGTTGGCAGGTCGCAATGGCCGACATCAACACCAACGAGAAACTGTTGCAGGAGCTAGGCGACCATGCCAGCTTCCACAAGACGGACGTCTCCAGCTACGACGAACAAGCGAAGACATTCCAGGAAGTGTGGAATCGATACGGAAAGATCGATGCGCTGCTAGCCAACGCAGGCGTTGTCGACAGAGGCTCAATCTACATTCTCAACCACAGAGGATCTGACGAGTTGCCGCCAAAGCCCAACATGGACTGCACCGACATTAGCTTCAAGGGTCTGGTGTATGGCACGCAGCTGGCCATCCATTTCATGCGGAAGAACGAGACCCCTGGAGGTAACATCATTTCGACATCGAGCAATGCGGCTGTCATCCCCCACGAAGCTGCTCCGGAGTATTGCGGCGCCAAAGCTGGGATGGTCGGCTTCGTGCGCGGGTCATCCCGCGTGCTCAAGATTGTATGTCAATGACCCGTTGGGGACCACAGGCATGGCACATTTTATCTGACATACCAACAGAAAGACAACATTCGCATCAACGTCGTCTTGCCTGGCATCATTCGGACGCCTTTGTTGCCTGCTGGTGCGATCGCCGCAGTACGTCCTGAGTGGTAACAAGCATACCCAGAACACTTCCTTCAGTGCTTTGCTAATAGCAGTCTGTAGCATCACTCAACTCTCGACTGTCGTATCCGCATTCAACAAGTTCTTGGACGATGAGAGTCTCAACGGGGAAGCCCTCGAATGCTCAGCCGAAGGTGTGGTCCCTTTGGTGTACGGCAAGTCGATAATGAGGCCGGTGACTGTCTGGGACCCGCTGTTTAAGGTGATGATGCATCATGAGAACTCTGGTCTTCCAGAGGCTGTTGCTTAGGCTGCTTGTATTCTCAGGACTTGAGGCAACTAGAAGTCACGATCAACTTCCATGGTAGGGTGCGGGGTGACGGGTGAACATTTTCATTGCCAAGGTTCTTGGGTGTCCATGCCCAGCACCACGAGTTTGGCTCACAAGGAAAGACCAAGACTCTTGGTATCCGGAATCAAGGGCCATATCGCCGTCAGTGTTAGCACAAGTTTCTTATTCCTACTGTCCAAAACATGGGTTCGTGTTTCCACAAAAACCGCACAGCATTGTGAGCGTCCCGTGCACGCCTATGAACACTGTCGATCATGGAGGGTAAAATGTGGGCTTAGTGCCCGTCCGAACGGATGGACGATCCGATGATGTTGAATAAGAAATAGGACGACGGCAGTCTGATGGGATGCATTCATTTCCCCGACATTCATTCAATTGGTAGCACTTTCAATCGCGTGCTGCGGCTCATGACTTCAGCCAAACCATCAGCAGACCTCCCCCCCTGAAATCGCATCAGACTGCATCTTTGAGCAATTACTTGGCAAATCAGACTTCATCCATCCGTCTCGGAAATACAGTTCGCGTCACTATTGACTCGACATTTTCGTATGTGCCCCCCCGGTCCCCCACTTCGAGAGCATTCTCAAAGCACATTGCTCTCTTTTCCCCCTCACTCTATTCCATCGAAAGTAAGGTTTTCCCCAACTTTCAGAGTTACATCACCGCGGACAAGGGCACCCATACGAAACAGCCCAGCGTGCCTGGACTGCAATTCTCCCCTTAATCAATCTGGCGGCCCCCAAATTGCTACTCAGCCTACGCAAAATCCCTCCTTGTCGAATGTTGTCATCCGAACTCGGTGGGCCCGGGGAGTTAATAAGGCGGGCAGCACTGCCGATGAATCCCTGGGGTTGACATGTCGCTCACGTGGATTTCTCGGAGGCAGCGGCTCCGTCCCACGTTAAATGGCCAAGAACAGCTGTCTAGACCCCCGAGCTTCCCCAAAGCAGCAGTCTCCCAGGCACAGGACGGCTCGGCGCCAATGCCCTTCGGCCGTGTTCCAAGCATCATCCCCGCCGGCAGAGCCCCGGCCGCATTGTATCTCACACGGCCGAAAAAGTAACCTCAGGGCGCTGGGCGACGGTAAACCGCAGAGATCGTCCCGGTATCCTTGGGGATACCGTCTAAGATGAAGGGACCGGCCCCGGGGAGACCCTTGAGGCCTTGTTTGACGGCTGCGGCGGAGTTGAGAGTGTTCGGAATCAGGGCCTTCTCTCCAGCTTGGCGGGATGAGAGGTGTTGTATAAGAGGACGAGGTTGTCCGGCTCTGAGAAACATGATATAAGCATAGCTCCATCGCGCAAAAGCCAGTTACTGATCGCAGGCACGACACTCGTTTTCTCTTCTTCGATACCCAGCCTTATCTTGTCTTGAACCTTTCAAAATGCTCGCCCACTTCCTCCTCGCCGCGGCTCTGGCGCCGGCCGCGCTCGCTGGACCCGTCAAGGCCCGCCAGGTTGCTTCCTACGATGGAAACCCGCTCGCCGACAGGCAGCTGTTTCCCAACCCATACTACGCCGATGAGATCAAGAACCTGGCCATCCCCAAGATGACTGGCGATCTCGCCACGAAGGCTGCCAAGGTCGCCGAGGTTCCCTCCTTCGCCTGGCTGTAAGTTCTCGCTGCGTTGTATGGATCATCTAGACAAGCTTACTAACACCAGCACAGCGATACTCGCGAGAAGATCAGCTTGATGAACAGCACTCTTGCTGAGATCCGCAAGCTGAACCAGGGCGGCGCGAACCCTCCTTACGCCGGCACCTACGTTGTTTACAACTTCCCTGACCGCGACTGCTCCGCCAAGGCTTCGGCTGGAGAGCTGGCCATTGCCGACGGTGGTCTGGACAAGTACAAGACGGAGTACATTGACCCCATCGCCGCGCTGGCTAAGGAGTACTCTGACACCCGTATCGTGTTTGTCTATGGTACGTGTCTGTCTCTGGATGTGACGAAGCATAAATGCTCATAGAACCTAGAACCCGACGGACTTGCCAACCTCATCACCAACATGGGCGTGCAAAAGTGCTCCAGGCAGCGGACACATACAAGGCCGCCACCGACTACGCCTTCAAGACGCTCAACCTTGACAACGTCGCCATCTACGTCGATGCCGGCCACGCCGGCTGGCTCGGCTGGGAAGCCAATCTCCAGCCCACCGCGACGCTCTACGCCGACGTGTACAAGAAGGCCGGCTCCCCCAAGGCGGTCCGCGGCCTCGTAACCAACGTCTCCAACTTCAACGGCTGGAACCTGACCGCCGCGCCCTCGTACACGACGCCCAACAACAACTACGACGAGAGCAAGTTCCACGCGGCGCTCACGCCGATGCTCAAGACGGCCGGGTACCCGGCCAACTACCTCGTCGACCAGGGCCGCAGCGGCAAGCAGCCCACGGGCCAGCAGATCTGGGGCGACTGGTGCAACGTCAAGGACGCGGGTTTCGGGACGCGGCCGACTGTGAAGACGGGCATTGACACGCTGGATGCGATTGTGTGGGTCAAGCCTGGCGGCGAGAGTGACGGCACGAGCAACTCCTCGGCGACGCGTTACGACGAGAAGTGCAGCTCGGGGTCTTCGTTTACTCCTGCGCCGGAGGCTGGTACTTGGTTCCAGGAATACTTTGAGATGTTGATCAAGAACGCCGATCCCGCATTCTAAGTTGCTTGTAGGCCTCGAGGTGGTTTATGGTTCTTCAATTGTAGATATTTTATTCCATTCTTGGAACATACATATGAGAAAGACATGAAGCGAGTTTTATGACTATACAGAAGGGCACCGTCGTTGGGAATGACTGCTATCGCCATGGTTGTTTTGAGTGAAGCGAGTGAATGTACGAAGACCAGCAAAAGTCCTCAGCAACCAAACTTCAGCAAATGCGCCGATCCACCCGTTTGAACATAGGTTACAAAGTGATGTATTTTCCTTAAACATGCCACTATAAGACAGGTTGATTCGACTCTTATCCGGTTTGTTGGGTCTCTTCAGAGCTGGTGTTGCAGTCGGCATGTTCGGATGATGCCCATCACCTCTACCGTCAACTCCCCAAGAGCCTCCAAGAGACAAAATCCCTCCAAAACTGGAAACTTCCTATTCGAGAACCCAGCAGCCTCTTTTGGGCCACAGACAGACGGAAGCATCGCTGCCAAAGGCTCTCCACGCGCCGCGATCTGGTCATCTGTCGACATGGGCTGCGCAGAAAAGGGAGACGGCGGCCCCGCACGCCCCAGCGGAGCGCCTGCAATCTCGCCCCTTTTGGGGGTTGCACCGCCCAAGCCCGGGCCACGGGCGACTCTTCCACCAATCACGGCGAATAGCGGCGCGCCCGTGGATGGGGAACTCAATGTACTGCAAACGAGCCGTGACGAAGACCTTTTTCCTCCCTGTTTGCTTGGTGTGATTGTTGGCCTTTCTTCTGTCTAGGTTTTGGGATGGGGGGGATGGGCGGGCTTCGTATAATATGTATGTAGCGCCGGCGCCCATCCCTCTTGGACCGTCTCTTTTTGGCTCTTGTTCTGGATATTGTCCGAGTCTCTCGTTGGTCTGACTGTCGTTTCTCTTCACGTTCTTTCCTCACTTATTCTACGTTTCTTGTTGATATTCATTTGCTGGTACATATCATTTCAACCCCTCCTTAACAAAATGAAGTCTTTCGCAACCGCTCTCTCTTTCGCAGCCGGCCTGTCCCTGTCCTTTGCCAGCCCTACCTGGCACGTCAGCCGCGGCGCCGCCGTCACCCCGAGACAGGCCAACAGCTCCTCCAAGAGCCTGATCGTCTTGTAAGACCACCACCATGATCATAACACTCTGCATGCCGGCACACAGCTGAACCCGGATCTAGCGGCGACTCCTACTCCACCGTCGGCTTCTGGCCCGGCGGCACCCTGCCCGCCGCCGGCAACCCGCTCGGCAACCCGGCACTGCCCGGCCAGACCACCTCGAGCGGCCTCAACTGGGTCGGCCACCTCACCAGCACCCTCAACACCTCGCAGGTGCTCACCTACGACTTCGCCGTCACGGGCGCCACCACCGACAAGGACATCGTCGACACGTACGCGCAGTACTGCGTCGACGACCAGGTCGACCAGTACAAGCAGTACGTCTCCAGCGCCGTGGCCGACAAGGCCAACGCGCTCGTCGCCGTGTGGATCGGCATCAACGACGTCGGCGAGCCCTTCTGGGACAAGGAGTCCGCGCCCGTGGCCAAGATCATGGACCGCTACTTCGCGCTGCTCCAGACGCTCGCCGACGACGGCCTGAAGAACTTTGTCCTGCTCTCCGTCCCGCCCTTCTCCGACCAGATCCCCGCCATGATCGGCCAGTCCGAGACCGACCTGCAGCGCCTGCGCGACGACATCAGCTCCTACAACTCCGAGCTCACCACCCGCCTGGCCACGTTCAAGTCCGCCAACAGCGGCGTCAAGGGCCTCGTCTTCGACACCAAGCCGTCTTTTGATACTGTCGTGGAGAACTTTGCGCAGTACGGCGCCAAGGATGCGACTTGCTACGGCTCCAGCGACTGCATCTGGGCCGACAACTACCACGCCGGCCTGGCCATCCACAAGTTGCTCGCGCAGAACCTGGTCAAGGGCGTTGCTGAGAACTTTGTCTTCTAGGGGAAGACGAGAATGGGATGATGAGGTAGTTGCAAGAGGAAGGATAGAAGAGAAGGCGGTTGAATAACAATCCGATGGTGCCTACGTGTCTTCTGCAATGTGAAAAGTGGCTGAGCTCTCTGTCCCCGATACCAACGACGCTCATGATGTTGCACGCATTGTGACACTGGCTGCGCGACATCTCGGTAAGACGGGCATCATGGACATGCACAATGAAAACTGATATGACCTTGGCCAATCACACTAATTCCAAAGCTCACCGACCCAGCGACCAGAAGCCGTCAAGGGGCCTCAAAACGAACCCAACCCTGTAAGTCGCCTGACCCCCGTAATCCGGAGAAGCGGCACATTTGCGCATGTATGAGCGATAAAAGAGTCCGAGACGTCGCTCCAACAGGCTTACGAGCTACCCGATTGCTTACCATCCGCAACCCTGCCGATTGGCCAATGGACCTCGTGAAGGATGGGGTGACTTCGCCCGAAATGAACCATCTCGACGGGTCCTCGAAGCTTTGTGGTGGCGGGCGCTAAGCTGCTTTCCGCCCGCCAAGAGGGAATATCTGGGGGTGTGGTGTTGCTGTGCCGCACTTCACGAGTCTGCCTAGTCGCCCAAGACATGTTTACCAGCTGGTCTGCTGACGGTCCCGCGAATGAATCAATCCACGATAAGGAACGAGGCGCTTAGAGGACGCGTCAGAAAGGTCTTGGATGCTGGGCAAGGCTTTTTTCTGCCCTTTCTCTGGTTTCTTCTTCGTTTCTAGAAGGCTTGGGGATTTATGCTTAAAAGCAACCGCGTGTCTCTGGTGAAGTTCATCTGATGTCCCTCAGAACGATTGGACTTCAGGAATCGAATCATCATTCAAACGTCTCACAGCCCCAATCCCAACCCCGCATTCTCCAATCCTCATCTCCCCCATACATCATCACCCCACCAGAGAGGTCCCACTGTTAAGCAACCTCACCGGCGATGCCCTCCTTCTTCAAGAGATCCAAGAAGGAGAAGGAGAAAGAGGCAGAGGCAGAGGCCGAAAAGGCCAAAGCGGAGCGGTCCGCCACGCCGCCTCCCACCTACGAGGATGCGCAGACCGAGCCGCCCGCATTCGAGGACCAGCCGCCGTCGTTTGAGTCCATCAACGGGTCCAAGGGAGGCGCGCGGCCGCCGCCCACCGAGGCCGAGGTCGCGAACCCTGACGGCTGCTTTTTCGTCGCTGCGGCTGGGCACTCAGCGCGACCCGGACGTCGACTCGTGCCTGGCTCATCTGAAACTTCTGTTTGCGATCCAGACGCTGAAGGAGGAGATTGGGTACGCCGATGGGCTGTGGGAGATCTGGGACACGCGGGCCGGGCCGAAGCCCGACAGCGAGGAGGCCGGGTCCAGCAAGAAGTCGGAGGAGTATGTCAAGGACGTGCTGTCGAAGCTGCGCGAGAAGCGCTGGGCGGTGTTCTTGGCGCGCGCGGCTGATCGGTACGAGGCTTGGTGGATGACGTTGGCGGGGGAGCGGTTGAAGGAGGAGGACATGAAGACCAAGTCGGAGAAGTATCTCGAGTTTCCGGACGGTGGGGATGATTTCCCATGGACTGTGGATATTCTTCCACCGCTAGGTGAGTTGTATCGCTTCCCTCTCAAGCAGTATCTTGGCTTACAGGTGCAGATGTTCTCATGATCTGGCACGCACACGTGCTCAACCCGAGGGCCTTCCTCGAGGACACGATGCGCTACGGGATGAAGACCTTCTGGACAACGGGCATGCCATGGGCTCAAGTCAACGAGATCATCGATGCCAAGTTCAACTACGTCGCCGCGGATGCCGCCAAAGCGAACTGGGAAGCCAGCACCGGCCGAGCATGGGATAACGTCGCAGAGCCCCTGGCGAAGCACATGGGATGCCCCGTCTGCAAGGAGACGATAGAGGTTCCATGGACCACCTGCGGCCTGCCCGAGCTCTACAAAGGCGAAGCGTAAGTCCCCCCCTCAATCCAATCCATACATCACCTGCTAACGGCACCCAGAAAGCCAGGCCTTGTCGGCAAGGGCTACGGCGACGGCGACTTCTTCCAGCTCTGCACGGCAGGCTGCAACACCATCATCACGCAGCGCTTCCTCTCCGTGGCCAAGATGCTCAGCGACGCAGAGCACTACCTCGCCGACAACCACACCGTCCCCAGCGCCGTCCTCGAGCCCAAGGTCGGCATGCCCGTCCCGCAGGCCGCCGGGAACGCCCCCAGGGGGCAGACCTTCAGAGAAGCCACTTTCCCCAACCGCCTGCTGGGCTTCGGGGTGATTGACGAGCTGAGGAAACTTGTGCAGCCGGGGCTGCAGAAGCCGCCGACGATGGAAAACGTGCGCGACATCATCGCGGCGGCGCTGGAAGACAACGACACGTACGGGCGGATCCAGGAGCTGGACAAGAAGCCGTACAACAAGGTCCTCTCGCGCACGGAGAGAGTGCAGAGCAGGAAGATGATGTCGCGGTACTGGGATAATCACTCCATCTTCGCGCTGGACCTCGTCGGGGCTACGGTGCGGCAGGGTGTGTTTGTGGAGAAGATGTACAATGTCAGTTGTTCTGAACCTCCCTCGACTGAATCATCCCAAGGTTGTTATCTACTGACCGTCCGCTTCAGATCGACTGGCTCCACGGCCCCAACCAGCGCGGCACCATGGACCGTCTCCTCCAGAAGTACAGCCGCTTCATGCTCATCATGACCGAGAACCCGTACTCCCTCTGCGTCCCGACCCTCGACGTCGACCTTGGGTGGCACACGCACCAGCTGGCCCCGAGGGCGTACTACAAGTTCAGCACGTTCAACTCCGCGACCACGGGGACCAAGGAGGCCAGGTTCATCGACCACAACGACAAGATCGACGAGGAGCGGCTTTCGGAGGCGTTTGAGTGGAGCAGCAGGGCGTATCTGGACAAGTTTGGGGAGGTGTATGCCGAATGTGTTTGCGGGTGGTGTGATGGTACGTCGAGAGCCCCTTTTTTTGCACGCAGCTTTGAAGTTGACACCTGAACAGTTATCCGCACCAACCATACCATCAACGACTCAAGTATCTTCGGACGCACAAAGCAACAGAAAAGTAAAACCCACAACCATCCTCCCCTTTCTCCATCTTCCGGGACTGAAAATCTAACTCTTACCCAGCAATCGACGCCTTCAACGCGTCCGCAAAGCCCTCCGCCCCCGGCGCCGAGGTCCACATCTCCGCCCACAACGCCGTCCTCTCCAAAGAGAACGGCGGCCGCAAGGCCCTGCGCTACCAGCAGCGGCAGATCTGCAAGCTGCGCATGGACGGCGCGTACGAGCGGGCCGCCAAGCGCGCGTCGAAACGCGGCATCAAGCTGCCCAAGCCCGAGGAGTACTACAACCACTGGGGCAGCACGTATCACCGCTACGGACCCAACATGTACCCGGCGCACCTCACGGCGGGCATCTACGTCGCGGCGGACCCGGGGATCATGCATGCCGGGTCCGGGAGCTGGGCGGGCTGCGCTCAGGGGCTCTGCGGGAGCAACGACATCGCGGCCGGCGGGTGTGGCGGGCCTGGCGGGTGTACCAGCTCGGATGTAAGTTTTGCGGTTGGAAGGGGAATTCGTGGGTTTGCTGACTGGGTTGTAGGGCGTGTGGGCTGGGAGAACTCCGAACCAGATGGGCGGTATGTTGAGGTCTTTTCGAAGAGTGTCTTTTGCTGTTGCTAACGGGATGTGCAGGTTGCGGAGCGGGGGCGTATGGAGGATCGGTTATTATGGTGAGTGGAGGATGCGGAGGAGGAGGAGGAGGGTGTGGCGGCGGTGGATCGTAATAGTTGCGTTTGTCGGCGTGTTCATCAGTGTTGTTTTCAATTTGAAGTTGTTCTTTTTTATTATCGCGCTCGCGCATAATATATCTATCCACTTACAGATCGCGCAAAGAATTATCGCCACACGCGTCTGAAATGATTATATCAAAAATAAGAATAGTTTAATCAAATACGAAAAAAGAAATTTCTGAATAGATCAGAGGAAGGTTTCAAAGAATTGTCAGGCTCGTAGCACCGAAACCGGGTCCCCAGCGCCCGCAGCATCAAAGGCTTTGGGCACAAGGAACCACTATCCAAAGACAGTACTTTGGTCCAGTTTTACCCGGTCTTAAATACGCCAGTGGTTAAGGTGGTTTTTGCGCAGCGACCGGGAATCGAACAGGAAGAGTTCAATATCTTGGTTAGAGATAACCTGAGGGTATCACCCCCCAGGCCACCCGGCCGCTCTGGTGACAATCAGGCATCACTCTTTGGATAAAGAAGGGCGAGGGGTTGGCCTCAGGATGAGATGGTGAAGTTGAAGGTGAGAACGGCAGGTGCTTCCTTCTTCTTTGAGAAGAAGTCGACGCGTCTTGTTGTTTACGCGTGGTTGCCATCCCGTCGACGCCCCCTATTCACCGAGGAGTTGACCAAGCTCGTTCTTACCCACGTCCCACGACGCGAAGAGTTTTTCACCCGACTCACAAGTTCTGAGCCGCTTTCCGTCTTTTGAGATCGCAGGTAAGTTTTGAGGTTTTCTCACCACCTTCTCCTCTTCAATTCTTCTCACCCCTATCCCCAAACCTCGCCGCGACGCCGACAATCCTCCTCTTACCCCCGAGTCTTCCACCCACATTCATCCCAACTCCCACCAGCCTTTTGACACCGTTCTTTCGCATCAAAATCTCACCTTCTAGACTGAAGACTTTTCTAAATCTTCTCAGTTTCCATCGCGCCCAGATCCGACAATCTCCTTCCCCCGACAACAGCGCAGCCCACTCCGTCGCCACGCAACCACACGCCACGACCAGCCCATCTACAACCTGACCTCCTCACATCAAACACGTAAGTCAATTTCTGAATGTTTCCTGCTTTTTTTCGCTCTCCTTTGTCTTTCGCGACTCCTGATCTTCCACGCGACCCAACCAACTCCCGTTTGACTTTTCCCTTCGGAAAGGAGATCTCAGAGAACTCACAAACTTTCACCTTATGCTTGCTCGTATAACGACTGATCAAATCAGCAGAGTCATCACAATGTCTCAAGCTCAACAGATGCCCGTCGCTTCTGCCGGCCCCCCCGCCGCCGCCGCTGTCGTCCCCAGCGCCGTCTCCGACAACACCCAGGCGAAGGAGACCAAGGACACCAAGAAGACCAGATCCAAGCCCAAGCCCAAGACCCTGAAGAAGGTCCTGCCCTCCGGCCCGGGCTTCGCGATGTACAGAGAGGCCACCGACCAGGAGGTCAAGTACCTCGATGATGTCGACGAGGGCGTGGCCTTCAAGAACGCTCTGCGCGCCGTCACTCCCAACCTCGACACCCGCGCCGTCGACGCCGCCATGGCCGAGCTCTTCGAGAAGGCCGCCGAGCTTGCGCCTCACCTCGCGGCTACTGAGGGCACTCCCGGAACCTTCATCGCCGCCGCCCGCAAGGTCGACTGGACCAAGGCCGCTCTGAAGGACATGAAGCCCACCGTCCCGGCCAAGGTCATGATGCGCCTGTACGAGGCTCGCCGCCTCGCCATCAATTTCTCGGGCTATCACCAGCACCCCATCGGCTACGACGAGGAGACCCACACCGCAAAGGCCATCGACGCCTTCCTCAAGGAGAAGCCTCAGGAGAAGCCGGACACCTTCTTTGCCGACTGGACCAACGAGCAACTTGACAAGATGATGGGCAAGATTCGCCGCCGCGAGCGTGCCGACTGGGACAAGGGCATGGATGATGACCAGGAGGAGGATGCCATGAGCCCTGAGGAGGCCAAGGAGTTCGCCGAGGCCCAGAAGGCTGCTCGGAAGGAGCTCGATGAGGCCCTTGCCCAGAAGATGCGTGAGTTGGGCATCAAGGGTGATGCTGGCTTTCTTTTGCACTAAACAGGTTGATTTCTCTCTCGGGCACGACCTCTTTGTGACGAAAGACAACGAACGATGGACAAGGGCATGGGTACGGACATGAAAATGGATCTGGTTGCTTTTTCTCAGTAATGAAGACGTCACAAAGAATGGCACTAGCTCTTTGTGACTTACTACATCCATATGGGTCCTTCTATGTCCTTCTTGGTGACATCAATGATTCTCATTTACCGTCCCTATGAGTCAAAAGCCTAGGTCACAGTTGCTAATAACTCGTTCAAGTAGGATGTATTGAAAAGCTCAGAGTATCAGCCATGAAAGCGTACATGTCATCATCATCATCATATCTCCCGCTGCTCAACTGAGAATCTTAGTTGGCTCCAGAACAAACCAGCCCAAAAAGGCAAACGCCACCAATCAACGCCAACTCCAAGGGGTATCGAAATGGTTTCTGTTGCTCTCATGTGTCGTCGGAGACTTATCCGTTATCGACGTTGTGTGTAGCCTCGGAAAACCGCCTTCCACATGCATGAATCTTAGGATTGAGACGGCGGCGGAGGGGGAGGCGGGGGCGGTTGCGGGTTCAAGAGTCGATCTTGGACATTACCCGTGTCCTTGAGATAGATGTCAAGCATATTCGCTTCGCCACTGCTACTGCTATAGTATAGTCAGACGCCGAAGCGATATTTGGCAAGGCATCTTTGCTTACCCATTTACCAAAATGCTAAAGCAAGTGTTCTTATTCATAGTGACGACTGATGAATACGAGGTCTGAGAAAGATCGGTAGGCAGCAAAATCGAAAGGCTTAGAGGGCGCGTGCGAATAGTCGGTAACGGGCTTCTTCAACTTGCAGTTACCTCTTCACAATCTCAAGATGCCGTCGAGGGGGTATTTATACTCGTAAACTGCCATGATCAGGAACTTCCCCTCGGATATCGTACCCTGCCACGTTCCTCGCTCCATCCCGCGCAGCATTCCGCTGGTCACCTGCTCCATCGGAACGCAACTGACACCATTCCCACTTTCACAGCAAAATCCCGACCCCGCATCCGTACCCAATACCACGCCGGAGATCCATTATCAGACCCAAAGCGAACCGAGGGAGCCCACCCCCAAAGCGGGCCAAACCTCATGAGGGCCCGGCGCAATCCACGACAACCCGAAGGTCAACACAGCGAAAGCCGACCAACCGGACGCGAATCCCACCCCAAACATGAGGCTCTGCCTGCGGTCATCTTCGCGACTCGGTCGGGCTTCGTCCAGTCGCCGTGACGGACGATTCACCCCGTGCCGTTTTCTTCCCTTCAGCGGGGCCGACGACGCGCGCGCACACGGCGAGCTCATCCAACGACATTCCAAGTTCAGGCTCTACGACACGCCCCCCTCCCTGCCGGGATTCTTCATCGAGGAAGGATGGGCCAGAGATTAAACTGTCTCGTTTTGACTTCTGCCACACGAAGGTGTGTAGGAACACCCCCTCTCTCCCTCTCGATGGGGTCTTTCTCCCCGGTCTTTCTCCCTGGTCGTTTTTCTGCAGGCTTCGCAGCCAACAGCGCAACATACATAACGCCCCTCACCCGGCGCCCAATCACCCCCACACCGATGCCTGTCTTGCATATGAGACTGCAGGAGGACTTCGTGGCACCGCTGAGCAGTTTGCAGTGAAGGTAGCGGGAAGGTTTCCTCGCATTGAGGATGCGGTGTGCGAGCGACTCGGTTGTGGGGGCATGCAGACAATAGCGTCCAGCACATGTGCGTAGAGCAGAGGTAGTCCGATAGTCTCGCGTCGTGGATCAGGGTACAACCATGCCCATCTCTGCGTTCTGCGTGAGATTACAGGTTGGGCGATGCTCGAGTCGAGCTGGCGAGGTGGTGTGGTGATGTACATGAAGCTGAAGCTCGTGAGGGAGCTTCGTTATTTCTTCAGTGATGTGCGGCGATGCGTGTTGATCAATGTAAGTGATCGAGAGTCCCGCAATGTGGCGTACTGATCTTCGACTCGGGAGTTATTCGCGAGGAGATGCTGATATCTGTGGGCTCGCGATTGATTCCCGAGGTTCGCTTCCAGCAGTCAGTAGGCTTTGTACGGTGTTGTTGCAAGATGGGAAGAAGGGCTTGTGGATAGCGTCGCCAAGCACGAGACGGGTAGCAGACCCGAACTCTGCAGCTCGACGCGGGGAAACAAGCAGCAAACTCCAAGTCAAAGCTTCAGCTTGACACGCCAAGACTCGTGGGTTGGGTAGTTATTGTGCGTATGAAGACGCTGTACCTCCCATTACCGCTTTGGGGATCGGTTTCCAGGCGTTCAGGTGTAACTAGTTGACCGAAAAAACGTCAGGATGGCATGATACGAATCACCCTAGACCACGACATTTCGTAAATATCGACATGCCGCAGGCCACGTAACAACGGCGGCATCAAGATGAACCAAGCGATTGGAAGAGTACACGAGCTACGGCCGAAACTTGGGCAGATGATCGCGTACAGATTTGACGAGGATCAGGGGTTGAGAAGGCAGATACGTGCATATTTTATACTACACTACAGGCCTTGATTCCTGCAGAGCCTCATGGGAGGGTCGTTCTGCATAAGCTTTGCCAATGATCTTTCAGCTCGCTTCTATCGTACATGCATTCGCCACAGCTGGCTTGTCAGCTAACTTCAAATTTGCTGAGTTTGAGCCAGGCCTCTCACTCCTCTTACGCAGAGAACACAAATTAGGATATTGATAGAAATATCTTGTGTTTCAATGTATCTTTGTATCTGGGTGCTTCTAGCACAGTAATTGAAGGAAGGAGCGTATTCAATTTAACATTGTCAGCAATGAAGCTCGTCCAAGCGCAATCCAGCAGCTACTCTTTGTGTCCTGAGTCCAGCCCTAGCTTTCCAGCCAAGGAGAATACAATGTTACAAAAGCATAAGTCCAGAAGCAATCAACAGTAGTACTTGAAGACATTCAGTCTTCAAAGTCGGGTATCAAACAAGCCCTCTGTGCCTCCTTCAAATCTCAAAAACACTCCCAGGCGCATTCAATACGCCACCCGTCTCACAGGAGAGATGCGGAGATACAGTATGTTGACTACCAGCGAACGTTTGTTCACTTTTGAGCACCCCCCTGAAGTCTGTCGGGGACATTGTCGGTGTCGTTGATGAAGATGTCAAGGACTGGGTTGGGTGAACTACATCTCGATTAGTCCGTTATAATCATGGCCCCTGTTAGGACGACTTACCTCATGATGAATGCTTAAAGGAGTAAGAGTGATATATGAGTTTTCTTCTCAAGTAAAGTAGCTGTTTTGCAATATTTGTTCGCAGAAGCCCAGCTTCGATGGTGCATGTGTCGAGAGCTCCATCTTCTCATGGCTACTTCTCAGGGGTATTTATATTTTGGTGTCCAAAAAATGTCAACAACACTTGCCGATGAATAGTGAACATCTTGTTGCCCCTCTCGGCTACTGCTCCCATATTCACCCATCCATGAGATAGTATCCTCGCTCGTGGGGTCAGCTGGCATGCGCTAGAGTTAGGGTCCGCCTTCACAGCAATCCGACCGCATACTCAAGCCCAACACCCTTGCTCGCCGGAACGCAAAGAAGAGAAAGCCGAAAATCCCTTCCGACCGTTCAGGGATCCATATCACCTGCCGTGAACACCTGCCCAACCACAGAGCTCGGGTCTCCAGTTTATGAGGCTCTGCGTGGAAAATCCCCCTTGTCATGTCCCCTTGTTGGCATGTGAGGTGGCAGTCCGATATCACCTACGGGTCAACCTTCTGCTTTTGCTTGTCGTCTTCCGTCTGATACCCGACACCCATCCGCGGTCCGTCATCTGCTCACCCCTGCCTAACGGATGTGGCCACGATGCGCGGGATGGCACTCGGGACGGCATGGGACGGCACGTCCACGACAACGGCGCTTAAGCTGTCTAATGTAGACTGTCTCTGATAATCAGGCTCTCATCACTGTGAAGTTTTGTTCAGTCCTCGGGTTCGTATACCCACCGTACATAGAAAAATGGCCCACATCCTTCTTGGGAATCCTGGCTGGCGACCGTTTTAGCCAAGGAGGCCGACTACATAGTACATGCTGCTCTTGCATGAAGCAACCCCATGGGCCCATATGGCTGCATCGAAGTCAACACAAGCCCTCCAATCAGAACCATGCATGATATAACATTGCATTTCCCCGCTCCGTGATGTCTACACAACGGAAGGTACTTCGTACGCCACAAGTCTTGCAGCATTGGCACATTGTACTCGAGGTGGTCTGCGATTAGCCTTACAGGGTAGGAGGTACGGCGTCGGTCTCCCCTAGAGCATCGAAAGGGTTACCCTGGCGTGGTATCAGTCTCCGTTGAGCTCCTTCGGCAGGTGATTGTTTCCGGTTTCGAGCATTCGTCATTTTCTTCAGCAAAGTGCAAAAAATGATCGGTTTGGGTACCCGGGTGTTCTCTCCCTGTGAAGTAACCTTGGTCCGCTTCTTTCGGTCATGCTCGGGGCCGTGTTTCCGTCCGTGACGTCGTCTTCGTCGTGGTCGTCGCGAGAATGGCGATGAGGCTTCACCGCCAAAGCCATTGTGCCCCAACCCGAGCTCCAAGAGATAGTCCCCCACGGGGATAAATGCACCGGCTGGATTGGTCATCAATTGTCATCAGATGAGGGGTTCCTGAGACGAGAGATGGGCTTCAAGATAGGAATGGATGGCAAAATTGGAGCTATTCATGTCGAAAGAGCGCCGCACACCGTCTCCCATCGGCAGGAGGCGTCATCATGGTCTGATAAACTGTCCACGAGACTATAGTTGAGTCGGGATAACACTCAAGTCCGATGCCACGTATGTGGTGATGCGGGACGGGCTGCAAATTGTGTCGACGTGGTGAAATCGTCGGGACGAGGATCAGGGATGAAGAAAGTCAACGACATCCGCGCAAAGACACTGTTCAACCCATGGGCGCCCTCCCCTAACGGCAAGAAGAGCCTCAAGCCACCGCCAGTCAGGAAACGAGAAAGAAGTGCTCTTATGCGAAAGGGTTCTGACACGTGGGGGGAACAGAGGGGTTTGTTGCTTCAAGATAGCCAGGAAACATCCAAACTTCAACCAAAATAACCTCGTGGACAGCGCCCATCAGATTCGTCCAACCAACCAAACCCCGCACAGGTGGCTTTTGGGTGTCAGATCATCACGAATCGTCATATCTAAGGCCAATGGTTCATCGGCTGCGGGAACGGGTTCGAACCCGAGAAGGGAAAGCAGAACGAACAGGTGTGGAGGGATGGGAGATTTGACGAGTGGAGGAAGTGATGAAAGAGGACAAGAGTGGATTGAGTGATGAGAGAAAGAAGAAGTGAGTGGTTGCCGGGGTGGATAACGGTGGAATCATCGTCTGCATCCGTACACCACCAACACTACCCAAGGCCGGCCCCAGACGCGACCACGGAGAGGTCTGCATCCATGTCCGGTTAGCTGCTGCGTGGCTGCTTTTGAAGAGACCGCTCCAACACTGCGTGCCCAACACACACCTCTCGCTGTAACCTTCCCAGAATCCTTGGGCTTCTTGCTCTTCGCCTTCCGTCTCTGTAGCCATGGCCCACCAGTCTTGGAGCAGAGCCGCAACAGCCGCATCTTTCGGGGTTGAGCGGACACCCCAGATCCTGAAGCTCCTCGAGGCTCGGTCTATGTTTGCAGTGCAGTCCTTTTTGTGGTGGTGTGAGGGGTGAGGACCACGAGTCATACCCGTAAAGCTTGCAAGGTCGCTTTTGAATAGTACTGTGCAGGAGCAGTTCGCTGTTTTTGCACATTCGGTTCCTCTTTATTGTCGGTCACATCTCATCCTTCCCGATCGTTCGGTTTCCAGGTCTTTAACTCAGAAGGAGAGAAGAGAGAAACGTGGAAACGCGAGGAGCGGCTGTGTGTTGGGGTCCGTGTCGATGGGTAGGGCTGGGCTGGGGCTGCTGACAGTGTTGTTGGTTTCTCCAGGCTGTCAGCAAGATTGCACTTTCGAGAGACTACATCTCTAGAGGTGATCCTTCATCTATTCATCCCGTGTCTGTGGAATCTCTAACGTCTAAAAGACAGAAAAAAACCATCGATTAGCACGCCGTCCGAAGCCCATCGGCTTAGATCTTCGACTTCTCCGACTCCTCCCTCGCCCTCTTCGCCTCCTTCTCCTCCTTCAGGACCTCCTCCCGCCCCCGAACCTCGACCTTGCGCGGGCCCTCGCGCGTAAACTTGACCAACACGACCTTCTCCCAGTCTCCCCCGCGCCCCGAGCCCTTGAGCTCCGGCCCCGGCTTATCGATCCCGAGCACGACGCGGTTGTCCTCCTCGCGGATGAACAGGTTGTGTGGGCTCATGACCTTGTCCGCCCAGGGGATCTCCGACGAGGGCTGCTTCCTCGCAGCCTCCGACTCGGCCGTCGGGATCCGCTTCAGGACTCCTTCAGCTGCTCCCGCGTCGCGAAGTGCTCGACGCCGGCCCCGCTCGAAGAGCCCTTGCAGAACTGCGAGACGAGGAAGAGCAGGTAATACTGCGGCGGGAAGAGGATGATCTCGCCCTTGTCGGCGCGGGCGAGCCATGCGGATGCGTCGTCGAACTTGGCGGCCGTGTGCTCCACGCCCCCGTCCGGCGTCGGGACGATGATCTCGTGCTCCGCGGCCTCGGCGCCCGTTGAGGCGGAGTGCGGGAGCATGTAGATGTACATCTGCGTTGTGAAGCGTTTGGGGACGTTGGTTGGGGTGACCCATCTCGTGAAGGGCATCAAGCGGTCTGTTGTACAGGTGAGTAAAATGAGTTGACAAGAAGTAGGATCACATACCAACGTCCGGAATACCCCCGACACTCTCAACCCACTCCCCAAACCGCACCTCATTCCCATGAATCCTCTTCCTCGCCACATCCCTCTCCGCAGACGACAAGTTCACCAGCGCAGACTCATCCCCGGCCGCCGCCGCCCCCTTCTTCGTCGCAAGCAGAATCCCCGTCTCCTCAAAACACTCCCGGATCGCACCAAGCCGATACGCAGGCCCGTCCTCATGCCTCTCCCGCGCCCGAGGCGCGGGAACCTCCCCGTCGTGGTACGCATCCAGGTTCCCGCCCGGGAAGACGTGCGCGGAGGCGAACGACGTGGACGTCTTCACCCGGTGGAGCAGCAGGACCTGGTTCGTCGGCGAGAGGAGGAGGATGCTGGTGCCCGATTAGCGCGCGCCTGTTGGGAAACGGTACAAGACCCGGTTCGCGAGGGATGCAGCGTTACCTTGAACTCGGCCGCGGCGCCTGGACTTCCTTCTTCTCCTTTGATGAAGAGGATGACGATGATTCCCGTTTTTGTGACATGATTGCTATTCCCGTCGCGCCTTCAAAACGAACAGTGGCTGTTGTGAGTGGCGGCGGTCGTATTCGTACTCGTCAGCCTTCGGGTCGAGGTTCCGGTCGCAATTGAGTACGACTTCGTGAGTCGGATTGAGAGTATTGATGGTTTCGACCGCGCGCGAATGCAAACGTGAAAATATGAATGTAGACATTAGAATATCTCGGAGAACAGCCTGTCCGGCTAGCTCAAAGTCATGAGGTGTGTTGCGGACTAGATCATCGTAGCGGGGTTGTTTGATGTTTTGCCGAGGTTCGGTGAGCGCCCTGTGACCGCGCCCTGCGCCGGTTGAGGAATGCCGTGCGGCGAGCAACGATCGACATCCGTACTGACTATTTTCAACAGCTTCATATGTAATACGAGTCTAGAGGCACTGAGATCAAGACATCACCGTATAAAAGTTTGTCATTGTAAAAGCGAATGCTAGGCCTCTCCAAAGCTGTGCCTGTGCCTACCCAAGTTACGCCGTGAATAATGCATAAACATGTAGAGGGTATCCTTGCCTCAACTCCAAATCAATATCTCTTCCTCTCGTTCCCTCGCAAGCTCTCGCGCCATAGACAGCAAACGCTCTTGGACTCACACCATTGCTTCACTTCAACCGGAGAGACCTCGCCGTCGTAGCCAACTCTGGACAGCTGACCAGTGTTCAGCCACGTGGCGAGGTCCTCCAGCACAATAGGATCATACATCAACATCATCTCATGAAAGGTGGGCTTCTTCGGGTCCGTGGTGGGCGGTGCCGTTGTCACGGCTTCAGTGATGCACTCAAACAGAGCCGCAGACTCCTGGGTCTTTGGTGACGCAGCGAGCGATATCTCCGTATCTTCCGTGATTGATAAGGAAGCATCCACCGGCGGCGGTGACGAGAACATTGGCTCCGGAGACGAGTAGGGCGACGGCGACAGGGACCCTTCAGAGGCCGAATCAGGAATCTCGATAATGTTTCTGAGACGCAAGCTTCCTCGCGCGTGACGCCGCCGGCGAGGCTACGTCTGGGGTGTCTGCAGCTGCCTTGGATTTACCCTTGTTGCTTATCGTGCCGCCGGTGGTTGTATCGGCTCAGCAGCGGCTTTCTTCGGGCGTCCGGGTCGCCGTTTGGGAGATGGAGGCGGAGGCTGAGCTGACGGCGGCGGCTCACTGGACGGGATCTCGATGCTGCTCTTCCTCGGACGACCCCGCGGGCGTTTGGGTGACGACAGGAGTTCGACGCTGGGGGTCTTCCTGGGCCGTCCCGGTCCACGTTTAGGTGACACCTCCTGGGATGCTGGCGCAACGTCACTGTTCTTTCTCGGACGGCCCCGCGGGCGTTTGGGTGACACAGCAGCTGCAGCCCTCTGCACCTTGGCAGCTGTCTGTGACTCAGATATCGTCGAGATCGGATGGTTCGTGGGGAGGGAAGAGAGAGCTGGACGCTGCTTACTTTCCCAGCACTGGTCCAAAAGAGCAAGCATAGCCGTGCGTCTTTTGACTGGCTTGAACCCGTACGAGGAGATTTCACGTGCGAGCTGGACGTCAGTGTATAGGTCGAACTTTGGTTTGCTGGGTTTGGATAGGTTTGGCTTTGGCAGCAGGCTGTTGTGTTCCTTTGCCAGCACCGACGGCAACCGCGGCGGCGGCAGGTCAATTTCATCCTCGGCGATGTCGTTGTCGGCTGGTAACGCGGCTTGATCAAGCAGGGATTGCTTCCTTCGGGGCGAGTTGAGCTGCCGCAGGTTGGAAGGATGGTGCCTCCTCTTGAATGCCAGGCAACTCTCCAGCAATCGCTTTTCCGAGAAGGTCATCAATATCAGGAAATGAATCATCTGATGGGAAGTGATTTAGAAGTGGTGGCGCCTGTTTGTCCGCGGCCACGTATCCAAATGGATTGGGCCCTTCAGATGTGCTTGCATTCGCCTGTGGAGTGTCTGCCAAGTTGATGACTTCGAGGTCCAAAACTCTCCCATCTTCGTCTCTTGCACCGAAACCCCATAGCTTCTGACGCGGTTCTGGCTCTACCGCATCACTGTTGATGGGCGTGACGAAGGGATCGTCCTCCTTTCCTCGTGAGTTCGAGGCTTGGAGAGCTGATTGAAGGTCCCTGAGGAACGTTGGCGAGTGTTCCCGGGCCAACTGGCTCGAAGTGCCAAAGACGTAGTCCTGGTTTGCGGCCTGTCTCAAAGCTGCCGTCGGTGATAGAAGGACAGGCTCGGGTGGGGGCATCTTTTTCGGCTTCTTGGCCTTGGATGCCCTCTTCTTTCCCTTGCCCTTCGCCACCTCTGCTTCGACGTCGTTTCTCTCTGGTGCAAGTGCAGATGGTTCCTGCTGCTCAGTAGCTTCTGGGACCTTATAGGCAGCTGTGGCCAGCTCAGTGATTGTTCGAGGCTTCTTTCTGGGCGCCTTGGCCTTCGGAGCCGCTCTCTCAGACGGCCCCGTCTTGGCCGTTTCGTTGATAGATACAGTCTCGATCAACTTCCTCTTCCGCAAGACCTGATGCTCATTGTCGGGTGGCTCGACAGAGGGCCGGGCCGGCTCCTCCTCCGGGCGTGCATAATTCTTGAAGAGATTGTCGAAAGTCTCCTTCGAGGCGACGAGACTTGAAGTCTTGTCGGTTGAGGAAAGCAAATCCACAACCTGTTGTTTCGATCCACCAGCAGTATCGGCAGGTGGCGGTGTCCAATCCTTGCGACGGCGCATAGCCGCCTCCAAATCCAAAGGCTCGTCTGCATCCTTCTTGGTCCTCTTTGGTGGCGCGGGCTCCTCCGTCTCCTGATCCTGGTCCTCGTCTTTCGATTTGGCAAAGTGGCGACTGACGGTTTCCTCCTTCTTCTTCCTCGTCGTTCTAGCTTTGGCAGCTGGCTTGGTCTTTGTAGTTTTGGCCTTCTTCTCTTCTTTTTCGGCAGCGTCCTTTAAGTACTTTTTCCACGGCTGGTCGGCATCGGTTTCCTCCTTCTCCTTGGCGGCCTTCGCAGTTTTGGCTGGTTTTGGAGGCGGTTGGCCTGGCTTCTTCTCCAACACCTTGACACCTCTCTTCCGCTTCGGTTTCGATACCGTCGCAAGGCAAACAACAACTGGCTCCTCATCTTCAGGTGGAGGTGGTGGGGGCATGCCAGAGTGTTCGGTCGGGGGTTTGGATGGCGTCGTCAGATCGATCGTGGAGTGCTCGTGACGGAGGAAGCTGGATACGCTACTGAAGCTACGGCTCGCATTGTCAGGAATGGGCATCGCCGCGCTGCCGCTTCGAAGTGGAGGTCGTATAGGGTTCTGGGACTTGATCTGGTCGAGGGACGGGAGACCTGGCGAGGAGAGGCTGTAGGGGTCATGAGGAATGGTCCGAACGGAGACCCCATCGTGAATCTCGGCAGGCCCAGGGTGATGCGCCGGGCGCATGGTTTCCACACAAGCCGCAGCAGGATGTTTGTTGGGGTCCTGCGAGAGACTATCGTCGTGGCTGCAAGGCGTGCGTAGACATTGAAGTCGCCCGTAGTGTCTCAGAAGTGCTGGGGGTGGCGATGGCGCATCGACTTGTCATTCACGCCCTCCTGCAAGAAACAAAACACACTACGCGCGACACCACTAACACCACTAAACGTCAGCACTGCGGAGCATCCACGCTGCAGCGGGGTGCAGGCCCGAGCGTCCCAAGCGCCCTCGACACCCGCGTCATTGCCGCGCAGTCACCTGACTCAGCCGACACGTGACTGCAGCCCTGCCGCCGGCTCGGCAGGCGCAACCCACCGGACTTTTTGGCAGGAGGCGCCCACACAGTTTTTTGGCAAAATTAAGAAGTCACCCCCGCCACGCCTCAGTCTCTTCCCGACGACCACTTCCGCGTAACGCAAAATCACCAACAACTTCTCTAGACAACCCCCCGAACGCCAACCGCAGCAATGGAGAACGACAAGGGCGAGATCGTCGATCTGTAAGCGAACACCAAACCACCCCCTCGAGACGTCACGTCACGATGCACCCGCGCGCCGGCAGCCGAATTCTCGTTCGGGAGGAGAGGAGCTTGAGGGGGAGCAGGAGAGCAGAAGAAGGCGGTATTTTTCTGCGTGGAATCTCTCTCGGTTCCCCTCTCGGGCCTCTGCTTCAGGAACGAGAATTGGGAGGAAGGCCAGGGGTCGCAATGCGATGGAGGATGAACAGGCACAGAGGAACGGATTTGCTAACATGTTTGCTCCTCCAGCTACGTTCCGCGCAAGTGCAGCGCCACCAACCGCATCATCAAGGCCAAGGACCACGCCTCCGTCCAGATCTCCGTCGCCAAGGTTGACGAGAACGGCCGCGCCGTCCCCGGCGAGAACCACGTCTACGCCCTCTGCGGTTTCGTCCGTGCCATGGGTGAGAGCGACGACGCTTTCAACCGCCTTGCCCAGCGTGATGGCCTCGTCAAGGCCGTCTGGTCCGCCCAGCGATAAATGCTGAGGCTTCGTCCTCGGGGGAGGAAAGGAAATGGTACGTTGTGGACGGGGCCTTGCAAAAGGCTCTCGAGGGATTTTATTGGCGTCCAAAAAGCGAAGCCGGACTCGGACACGGTGACTGACTCTTTTCTCTCAAAAGGTCTAGTCGTTCGGTTCGGTCGGTCTACATGGATCTAGAGTTGGTTGCATGGGACAAAAAATCGCCAATTCGAGGCGTCCGGCTCTCTGAGGAGAGGAAAATGGCATAGGAATGGTTCACGACTACCCAACACAATGAGATTTTCCGCGTTCGAGACAAACAAGAACAAGCCTCTCCCGTCCAGTGACTCTCGTCCTCGTCTACCGCCCCTCGACTGCGAAACTCCATCCCTCCCTCCGTACCCAATTCCACGTTCCCGGCTAGCGAAGGATTCTCGTGCCACCCTCGATGGTCTCCCATGGTCGAGGATTCTGGGGCTACCTCGATAGCCTCCGTGCCGCAGATGAAAGCATGAGGCCTTGAAAAAGCCGTGGCGGTTAAGGTGTTCGCCACAGTACAGATACGGATCTCACATGTCTAGGCACTAAATGATACAATACGATGCCTATATTTCACCTTGGGTTCGCCATCTTTTTGTGTGCTTTTGAAAAGATGCAGGGCTCAACTGGCGAGTGTTCACTCGCTTGCAGCCACTCGAAGCTTGATTATTTTCCAAACAGAGTCCACAGCTTCCGATGAGAGGCAGCTGGATGATCTTCACGTCAATCACTGAGCCAGGGCTCAACTCCATCATATATGGAAATTACTGCAAACGTGATGCGGATGTAATGCGTGTAATCATTGATCGCTGTGACGCTAACTTCAAACAACATGATTATAATTCTAATCAGCTCATCCACTCCGTCCTCTGCCATCACCGCCGCCATCTACAACACATAACGGAAGTTGGGGTTCTCCATATCAGTCAAATCGACACCCTCATCGTCATGCTGAGCGTCAGGCGTCACCGCAGCCGCAGCAGCCGCCTCGTCCCTCTGCTTGTTCCTACGCATCAACATCACCCGCAACAAAATCGCGATACACATCTGCGCAACCGAGCACGCAAGAATAACCTTGCAGCCCGTCGGGTACAGCGGCGCCTCCTTGGCCAGGAAAGCATGAGGTCCAATAACGTTTCCGACACAGTACGCCGTGAAGACAATGGCCGAGGCCGTAATACGCTTCGTGTACCCGCCCAGGTTCGTCGCCGGCATCTGCAGCGCGAGCACCAGCGACGCGACGAACGAGCCCACGAGGTAGTACCCGAACAGCACGCCGACCTTGTAGTGCGCGCGGTCGAGCTTCCAGATCATGACGCAGCCCAGGATGGTCGGGATGAGCCAGAGCGCCATCACCGTGGTGCGCTGGTTCTTGAGCTTCGTGGCGGTGTACGCGCCGGACAGGATCCAGAAGACCTGGAACGCGCCCTGCGGGATGCCGAGCGCCGTGGTGAGCAGCGGGTCCGAGACCAGCCCCTTGATGATGAGCTTGCCAAAGTTGGCGACGCCGCCGTTGATGACCTCGTTGAGCAGCACGAAGAGCGTCAGCAGCCAGACCTGCGGGTCGAGCACGGCCTCCTTGATCTGGTACCACTGGACCGTCTTGTTGAGCACGCCGGTCTTGGCGAGGCGCGCGCGGCCGACGAGGAGGGCGCGCTCCTCGAGCGAGAAGCGCTTGGCGGTGAGGATGCTGTCGGGCAGGCAGAAGAGGAGCAGGATGCCCCAGAGGACGGTCATGCCGCCGCAGATGAGGAAGACGGCCTTCCACACGGGGAAGGAGTCGATCTGGCCGATGCCGTAGCTGAGGAGGCCGCCCAGCATGGAGCCGACGCCGTTGCAGCAGTAGAACATGCCCGCGCGGAAGGGCTGCTCCGAACGGACGTACCTAGAGTTACGTGTGTCAGCTTGCTGTAGTCTGGGTTCGGATGAGATTGAGGGTAACTTACCACATGGAAACCATCATCATGAAGCAGGTCGTGATCGGGGCCTCAAAGACTCCCAGGAAGAATCTACACGCGGCCAGGCCGGGGAAGTTGGAGCACGCGGCCGTGATCATCAACACGGAGCCCCACGAGAGCACACACCCCGCGACGACCTTGCCCATCTGCGTCTTCTGCGCCAGGTAGACCCATGGGTACTCGGCGACGAGGTACGCCAGGTAGAAGATGCTCGCGAACCACGAGTACTGCGTCTGCGTGACGCTGGTGCTGGTGAAGAGGTCGAAGACGGCCGCGTACGACAGCGCCTGCTTGTCGATGTACTGCAGCACGTAGGTGCCGGCCAGCAGGGGCAGGACGATGAGGTCGATCTTGCGGACGAGCTTGCGGTTCTTCTCCTTGTCGTTGACGAGCTCGGCGAGGTACTCCTCGGTGATGTTGTTCTGGTAGAGGAACTCGGCGGAGGCGTCGAGGTGCTGGACCTCGCCGGCGGTCAGCGACTTGGTCGGCTCGAGGCCGTCCTCGGCGGTCTTGATGTCCTTGTCGACGACGTGCGTGTTGTCGGCCATCTTTGTTGAGGTTGTCTGTCTCAAAGGACAGATGTGTCTAGCAACAGGAACAACAAAGGACTTTGGAGTTGACGACTCAAACTCCGTGGCTTCACGGGGAGGGGAGAAGACATGATGTTTTAATGCCCAACTGCCAATTGGCCATTATCTCGAACCCCCGCAGGCTCATGAGGGCCTGGTCTCCGGGGTGCAGTTGATAGACGAGCCCTCTCCCAGATAGTGCAGATAGCCCGGGGAACTGCCAGGCCTACTCTGTCAGTTGAGTAAACCAAACAAGCATCTTATCAGGAACCGGACCCATGCCCACGAAACCCCATAACGGGCTACTTTATCCGCAGTCCTGGGTCTGCCAATGGCTGGTCTGGCTATCGCGGGGAACCACGCCGGGGGGAGCATGAGTCGAGAGGAGGTCGGGATCTTGCCGACCGGCGCTGATAAACTTGATAAGCCCGAAGATCAAAGAGTGCTTCGGACGACAGATCTGGGCCCGAAAGCGCACGTCTTGAGCCGATATCGCTCGGCCGCCCGATCCCCGCGGGAAAACACGACTCTTTCTCAGCCAAACGTCGCGGCTTTCCCTACTCATTTAACAATGCTAGTCAACTCGATTCGGAGGGCCTGTCTGCCGTGCGATAGCTGCTGCAACGGCGATCCGGTACATCCATCCGCCGATACCTGAACTAATCATCAATCACGCCCACCCCCAAGCTTTACCAAGCCCCCGGTTCACCACTCACCTCTCACCCTTGCTTGCCAACCAAGACACCCATCCAAGACATACATACACACACACACACATTCCCAAGATGGGCTCAAAGATTGAGGACCGTCCCTCGGTGACCATCGCGCAGGGCACGGTGGTCGGCACCGTCGTGACGGAGGCCATCCCGCGGCCGATCGAAGCCTTCCGCGGCATCCCGTACGCGCAGCCGCCGACCGGCGACCGCCGGTTCCGGCCCCCGGTGAAGGTGGAACCGTCCACGGCGACGATCGACGCCTCCAAGTTCGGCGCCGTCGCCCGGGCAAGCAGCTCTTCCCCGGCGGCCCCAAGTTCGAATACAGCGAGGACTGCCTCACCGCCAACGTCTTCCGTCCCCAGGGCGCGGGCAAGAAGGACCTGCTCCCCGTCGGCGTGTACATCCACGGCGGCGCGTTCAACCGCGGCACCGCCATGATGCACAACACGCCCTCGTTCCTCGCCAACTCCGGCCAGGACCTGGTCGCCGTGTCCTTCAACTACCGCATCGGCGCCCTCGGCTTCCTCCCCTCAACGATGAGCTTCGAGCAGGGCGCCCTCAACCTCGGCCTCAAGGACCAGCTCCTCCTCCTCGAATGGGTCCGCGACAACATCGCCGCTTTTGGAGGTGACCCCAACAACGTCACCCTCTTCGGCATCTCCGCCGGAGCACACTCCGTAAGCTTCTTGTCCAACCCCAACTCCCCCCCAGACTAACACTAACACCCCTTGCCCCCTGGCAGATCGGCCACATCCTCATGCACGACGAAGGCCAGTCTGCCCCCCTCTTCCACAAAGTCATCCTCCAATCCGGCGCCTCCACCTCCCGCGCCGTCCGCCCCTACAGCGCCCCCATCCACGAGGCCCAGTTCGCCGACTTCCTCGCCGAGACCGGCTGCCCGCCCGGCCTCTCCTCCGCCGACACCTTCGCCTTCCTCCGCGCCGCGCCCACCGAGACCGTCCAGGCCGCCCAGATCGCCGTCTTCGACAAGTACAACCCCTCCCTCCGCTGGGCCTTCCAGCCCGTCGTCGACGGCGACATCATCCCCCGCGCGCCCATGGAGTCCTGGCGCCTCGACAAGTGGCGCAAGGTCCCCATCATGACCGGCTTCAACCGCAACGAGGGCTCCATCTACATCAGCAAGAAAGTCGCCCGCTCCGACGAGTTCACCACCTTCTTCGCCGATCTCCTCCCCCTCCTCTCCGCCGACGACGTCGCCACCATCGACAAGCTCTACCCGGACCCCCTCACCGTCGCGGACTCGCCGTACAAGGAACAGCTCGAGGGCACGGGCGCGCAGTACCGCCGGCTCGAGATCGCGTACGGACAGTACGCCTACGTGGCGCCCGTGCGGCAGACGGCGGAGCTCGCGAGCAAAGCCACCACGGAGCCGGTGTACCTCTACCAGTGGGGCCTGGAGAGCTCGCTGCTGGACCGCGCGCGGCACGGCGAGAACATGTACTACGAGACCTGCGAGCCCAACCGGACGGGCATCTCGGCGGCGCAGAAGGAGCTGTGCCTGACGTACAACGCGTACATCACGAGCTTCATCGCGACGGGCGACCCGAACGCGGTGAAGGGATCCGCGCCGGAGAGGCCTGCGTGGGAGCGGTACAGTGCTGCCGAGGGGACGCCTAAAGCGATGGTGTTTGGCGAGGAGAACAAGGAGCTGGTTGGGGGCGAGGCGGGCGTGCCGGCGAGGTTGCACGATGATACCTGGGCGAGGAAAGAGTCGGAGTTTTGGTGGAGTAAGGTGGATGTCTCGCAGCAGTAGGCTGTGAGTAGAAGTTTAGAAAGAATCAAATCAGTTAAACGTGTTTCCTTGGTTTTTGGTGTCGTGTGAATGTCTATCGTTTTGATGTTATCGTGATGAAAAAGGAGACCCGGCAGCTAACCTTTACGCTTATAATCATTTATGTTGTCGCTAGTACTTTTCATCTCGTTGATATTAACTCCATATTACGTCAACTTCTCAAATTCCAAAAAGAGCTTCGAAACTCACTACCCCATCCCTTCCAACATCTCAACCCTTCCTCCTCGCCACACGATCCCTCCCAAACAACCCTCCCAAATACCCAACCTTGATCGAAAACGTAGCCAACGGCACAACAATCAACACCCTCATCTCCCTCCCCCACGCCCCAAACTCCCACAACACCCCCTCCTTACCCAGTGCCACCGCCAGCGCCCCCCAATGCGGAAAGTCCATAAGCGCGCTCACCAGCACGTACCCCCTCACAACCTTCCTGTCAGTACTATACAACATGATCACCCATGTGAGGAGGGCAAAGCCGAACAGCAGCACGGCGTTTTGCAGCGCCCAGAGGGTCTCTGTCGGGGTGGGCTGGCGCGGGCTGGAGGTGAGGGGCGCGGTGATGGATGAGGGACTGAGGAGGGGCTGGAGGGCGCCGAAGAGGCAGAGGAGGGGCTCGATGTAGGTGAAGAAGATGCGTGGGATTGGGGGCATGATTTGAGACATTTTGTACTTTTACTGGTTTGGTGTTTGGTACAAGTAAATGGACGGTATCTGACGAAAGATATATTTCAGAAGTGAGGGGATTAGATACCCATTTTTATCGATTTTACATCAAAGAAGATTACTAGAAGGATTATCATTGCCTAAGATGGCATATTAGGGAAAGGAAGCTGACATGATGACGTACAAGGAGCCTGAAGTAGCGCATAATGGGCTCACACTTGTACTTTCGTTTTCGAAAAACAAAATCCTTAATGAGGACGGTTTATTTCGACTATATAGTTCTAAACATAAGGAAAGTTCTTGTCAAATATCTGATGTTGAGCAGTTTTAGTTTAAGAATAGACTTAAATGATCGATTTTCGTCCATGATAGCTAAAAGGTATCTCAGAATATAATTATGTTCCATTATGTGAAATTCATTTCATGTTTCTTAAACTAGATATTTCACATATTTTCCAGAGAAGAAAAAATGCTTTAAAGAAGCTGTATTGGTTTTATGATTTAAAATAGTGATATTTATTATTATAGGTAGATATATTTATTATTTGTTAATTTATTCCAAGACTTGATACGTATCTGTTTACTAAATCATAAAGAACAGCTGCAGTTTTAGCTTTGCAGGTACAATGCTTGTGTAATCCTTTGTTGCTAAGAATTATCTTTTCTACATCGTATACATCGCGGAGGTACCGACTGAAAACTACCTTATTGACCTTACAACCCGACTTGATGATCACTCATAGCTTTTGCACTCAAATGCCACGCGAAGCACACTTATCAACTCAGAATTCAGTCTAGCCAACGATTAGGTTATAAAATATTAAACGTCTCGTGAGATGAATGATCATACATCCAAAGAACCACACTCCTCCTCCACAAATCTCTAACCATCTACCAACTCCCAGGCTTGCTAAAACTCCCCGCAACACCCATCTCCCCCTTCGCCTCCCTGCTCGCCCCCTCCATGCCCACAAGCTTCAACGGCCTATACTCCGCCGTCCACATCTGCTCCCGAATCCACTCGTCCAGCTCATCGTCCTCCCCGGGGATCCCCTCCTCTGTGGCCACCCCCTCCTCCACCGCCGCCTTGATCACGTTCCTCGCCACCCTCACGCTCACATCCCTAACCACATCAACCCCGGGCAGCAGCGGCGCCGTCTGGTCCTTGAGCGCGGGGCTCAGCGCCGCGACGCCCTCCACCGCCGCCACGAGCATCTTGTCCGTGACCAGCCGCGCGCGGCAGAGCACCGCGCCGAGCCCGATGCCCGGGAACACGACCGAGTTGTTGCACTCGGCGACCTCGATCTCGACGTCCTTGCCGTCGGGGCCCCAGGGCCCGGTGACGGGTTTGAAGGGGGAGCCTGTGGCGACGAGGGCTTTGCCGTCGGTCCAGGTGAGGATGTCCTGCGGCACGGCTTCGTGGAGGCGGGTGGGGTTGGAGAGCGGGAGGATGACGGGCCTCTCGACGCCGGAGGCCATGGCGCGGACGATTTCCTCGGTGAAGGCTTTGGGCTTGGTGGACGTGCCGATGAGGACGTTCGGTTTCACCTTCTTGATGACGGCGAGGAGGTCGGCGGGGTTGTCGTCCCATTCGGCTGCGTCCCGCGCGAAGACCTTCTGCGCGGAGGAGAGCTCGCTTGAGGTGGTCAGGAGCCCGGGCTTGTCGATCAACCTGGGGTTTCATCAGTATTCATCTCACAATAACTGAAGCAGGAAAGGAGGTTCACCAGATCTGCTTGGCGGCGTCTTCCTTGCTGATGCCCCCCTCCGCGGCAATCGCATCCCGCACCTGGTCCGCGATGCCCACGCCCGCCGACCCGGCCCGAAGATGACCAGCTTCAAATCAGAAAGCTTCTGCTTGCTGACGTGCAGCGCCGCCATGATGGCCGCTAGGTGACGCAGCCCGTCCCCTGCACGTCGTCGTTGAAGCAGGGTATATGTGGGCGGTACTGGTCCAAGATGCGTCTGGCTGCTCATCGTCAGTGTCCTGATACCGCATACAACTAATAAGACGGGGGGGGGGGGACGTACCGTTCGTCAGCCCGAAATCCTCAAAGTGAATGTACGCCCTCGGATACAGCCTCCGCGCCGCCTTGACGAACTCGTCCACGAAGCGGTCGTACTTGTGCCCGCGCACGCGCTTCTGGCGCAGGCCGAGGTACAGCTCGTCGTCTAGCAGCTCCTGGTTGTCGGTGCCGCAGTCCAGCACGACGGGCAGCGTGCGGTTGGGGTGGATGCCGGCGCAGAGGGTCGTGAGGACGAGCTTGGCGACGGAGATGAGCACGCCGCCGACGCCCTGGTCGCCGATCCCGAGGATCTCCTCTCCGTCTGCGGTCTTTTCGTCAGCAAACACACCGCCTTCATGAGTCTAAGGTCAGGCGTTACCAGTCACGACGATGTAATCTATATCCTCAGGCCTCCCCCACTGCGCCAGGTCATGGTACACCCTCTCGACATCATTCACATTCAGGAAGCACCCGTCGGGCCTCCTAAACAGCCGCGAAAAGTTCTGGATCGCGTCCCCCTCGGTGGGCGTGTACACGATGCTGAACATCTCAGGGAGGTGCTCCTGCAGCAGGCGGTAGTACAGCACCTCGTTCTGCTCCTTGAGCGAGGTCAGGAAGGTGTTCTTGGCGAGGTCGTCGTGGCGGCTGGCGTACTGCTCGTAGGCGCGCTTGAGCTGCTGGTCGAGGGTGTGGATGCTCTGCGGGAGCAGGCCGGTGAGGTTGAACTCGCGGCGCTCGTCGTGCGGGAAGGCGGTGCCCTTGTTGAGGTACGGCGTGTTGAGCAGGGCGGCGCCCGTGACGGCGCAGGGGATGGGGCCCGAGGTGCTGAGGGGGAGGTGGGAGAACTTTGAGGGCGGCATTTTGTATGTTTTGTTATTATGAGAAAGATGGTATCATGCATGGGAGATGGAAATCAGACGGGCTTGGGGTTAAGGTGTATTTCAAGACTCAGAAACACCATGAGCACATGCAAAGGTTGCGCGATGTACGACGACGTCGAGAAGGATGGAAGCCATCTATTTTCCTTGGCAGGGAACACACGCTAGCTACCTTAATCAAGAGCTACGTACTGCAGAAACGTGGAGGGGGTAGGTGTGTGTGTGTGTGTGTGTGTGTGTGTGTGTGTGTGTGTGTGTGTGCGAGTGAGAGGTCGTGTCTTTTGGGCTGACTGCCAAGTGACGTCAAGGCAAGTTCGGTGGTGACATTTCAACGCCAGCCAGGCGGGAACTCGGGGCCGGCGCGCGCGACGAATCAGCGGCGTCTGCGTCGCGGGGGACGAACTGGGTCCGTCAAAGATTGGACGGCATCATCTTGCCGGGCGGCGTGTCCCTCGCATTCGATAGCAAGGACGCAATCACAAAAGGAGACACTCATCACCAAGCAAGTCATCACTTCACCACGAGAAAATATGTCGGTACGCCTGGAGCCTCGCCCATGTAGGAAAAAAGATGGGCATGGACTATGATGGTCCTTTAATTCTGGCAGCGGTTTCAACCAGACGACACGAAAAAATCCCCATCCCGAAGGATAAGAAAATTCCCATGACGTCCGCAAAATCCCCGTCCTCTTCAAATCTGCTCCGCAAAACGCGGCGCGGGTAGAAGACCCTCACAGGAGCGAGGACTCGCGAGCGGTGCCTTGGTATAGGCGCGAGTGACTGGTATGACGCTGCTGTTTGTGTGCATGTGGATTGTGTGTTCCCATACAAGATGAAAAGACTTTGTTTGTGTATAGCAGTGAGGCGTAGGCAATGAACTTAATGCCTTTCCTCATGGAGGCTCATTTGAGCTGCGCGGGATGCGCGATGCCAGAAGTTGAAGTTGTTGGTCATGGTAGTTGCGGTGGGCAAACAACAGGAGGTTGGTGGAAATTTTCTTCAGGACTTTACGGTGGGTAGACCCTGATTATGTAAGACAGGAATTGGTCTTTGCTGGGAACGGAACGAATGGCCGGCAGGTTGGCTGCACCAGCTGGCGGCACTTGTTCACGTCAAACCGTGTTAGTCGGAGCTGGGGTATCCATGAAACTCTAGCCACATGATTTGCACCACGATCTTCAGGAGGGATCATGCAGGGCAGATCAGATAATTAATCTGGACAGGCTAGTGTTCAAACACGCCTTCTCAACGATGACACAAAGCACAAGTCCATTTCAGCATGAGGCCAGACAATGGGATGGAAAACCTTGAAGCCATTAAAGATATCGTGAAATACGTCGTCTTGATAACATCCGTGATATTCAAAATCCAAACCCCGACAATGTTTCCTGGGAAGAGGCATATGCCACCGTTCCCCAATAGTAGAACTTCGCTTCTAGTTTGTGACCAGCAAACAGAATGCCGGTTGGGCTGATGGATAGGAAAGCAGGTATACCCGAACTCCCAAGCAAATAAAATCATACACTCTGGCTCTCAACACCCATCTCAAATCAGTCCGGCGCGAGCAGCCTCGCCGCCGCCGTCCTCGACGAGCTCATCCATGCGCCTCTTGCCCTTGCCAATGCCGCCCTCGCCAACACCCATTCTCCTGGCGACGTATCTCTGAGCAACAACGCCAACCGCAAGCCCGAGAAGCTCCTCGATCCATTCGGCAACCCACTCGCGGGGGTCGACACCGCCGCCCTCGACGATCTCACGGATTTCGTCGGGAGTCGACTGGTTCAGGGACGCCTGGCCGTCCTCGCCGCTGGCGGGCGTCAACGGGTTAGACGCATCCAACCACTGGATCCACCTTGCGGGGATGGACTGGCTGATGGCCGAGTACTCAATCTCGTGGACAGGGTCCAGGCAGAAGACGGCAAAGCAGACCATCTCATCGGCCTCGTCCACATCGGCTACAGCAGACGCCTCCTTCTCCTTCTCAACAGCCGCAGTTCGCGCAAAGAGGGCAGAGTCCGAGGACGTGCCAACAGCCTGGATGGCAAGGAACAGGTCGGAGCTGCGCACTGGGTTCTCCTCGCTCAGAGGCTCGGTGGCACGGATCCTGGCCTGCTCCAGACCGCCGTGAGCTCCAAAGTACTCGTTGGCGTAGCCCTCAGCGCCGGCGCGGCAGAGCTTGGTGCCCTCGGTAAGACCCTTGATCATACCAAGGTCGCGCGGAGAGTCGGCCTGCCTCCACCAGGGGCCATCTCGCCAGCCGGCGCCGCCGTCATTGGAATATCTCCTGCTGGTGTTCTCCTGGCCGCGCTGGATGACCATCAGCTCGCCGCCCTCGACCTGGGACATGACGCGAGAGAAGGTGCCGTAGATCAAGGGGTCGAGAGGGGTATCCGACCATGTCGTGGGTGATGTGGATGAGCAGACGTTCGTGGGAGCTGATCGGGGGCGCAAGGGTGTGGAGGATATTTGTAAAGGTAGGCATGGCCTGCTGGCGCAGGTTGTCACCTGTGCATACGTTGTTAGTAAACATGGATCAGGCCGATCGGAAATGCCTCTACGCGTGCAAAGAAGATGCTTCAGTACTAACCCAATGCCCTCAGGCCGCCAACGTTTCCTCGCACCTGCTCAGCCCACTTCTTGGCCTCTTCGTTCTTTTGAATCTCCTTGACAGCAGCCTCGGCCTGCTTCATGGCAGCAGAGGCAGTAGAGAAGACGCTTCCCCACCAGCCACCACCGGCAGCGGGAGCGGCGACGGCGGCAGAGGACGACGCAGCGGTCTTCTCCGTCTCTTGGAGATCGGAGCTCGTAGCGCTGGGAGTGAAGCTCGCGCGCAGAGAACGGGCGCTGTCGGTAGACTTGCGAGGAGCAGCAGCCTTGTCGTCAATTGTCGGGGTGGCAGAGCGTCTCGGAGGGCCCTTGGCGGCCGTCTCCTTGATACGGGGCGTGTGCGGGCGGGAAGGCTGCTCGAGGTCCTTTTCGAGCTCGGCGAGGATGTCCTGGTCGGCCATGGCCTTGGAGGCGGCGGTGGTGGGCTTGGGCCTCTTCTCGAGGGACTTCTTGGGAGCGGGAGCCTCCCCGCCGATGCCATCGAAGAGATCGTCGATGTCGTCGCCGCCAGCGGCAGCCTTGGTCTTCTTGGGAGGCATGTTGGGGGTGGTAGTGGTGGTTGGTGTTGTTGTTGATGGAGAGGGGATGTTGCGGGGCAGACGTCACAAGCTATCTGGTACACTACCGCAGGCAGGTAAGACGATTGGCGGTGCTGTGTAAGGCAGTGTAAGGCCCTGGCCCTGGCCCGGAAAGGGCAGGTCGGGGAGCTCGTCCAAGGGATGGATGGATGCTCGGGAAGCTGAGTCAGGGGCCGTATGAAAGACGAAAAGCTTGAAACAACAGCTCAAGGCAACTAGTTTTCGATTGAAAGAAACTCCGAGACTCTCAGCAGCTGGGTGAGGTGGATATGGCGTTGCGATTGACTGGTATCAAGAGCAATTCGCTGGTTCATTGGGGCGGGACTGGACGCAAGACCCGACCGCCGCCCAGCGAGGCACGTCCATCTGGCAGCTGGAGACGTGCATCATCAGGGACAGGACTTGCGGATGCGCTAGTCTTCATTTGGCATAAAGTCGTTTGGCGAGTGCTTATTGGCCTAGGGCCCCTGCCCAAGATAAAAAGCGCGTCCGGCGGGTCCTGCCTCGACAGGCGCTGCCTAATTCTCTGTCCTGGTTGCAAGTTACAGTGGACAAAGGCGCTGGGAGTTGTTGTCTTACAGCACTTATGCCGTCTAAACCGCTGCGATGGTGCTGGAAGATGCCCGCCTCACTGAGCATGATGACTCTCTATGCCCGACGGGATATGATGATTCAAAGACCATTCTCACCTCCGACCTGTTAACAAATAAGTACTCCAGACAGTCCTTGATTCTGCTGCCTACTAATAAGTAGAGAGAGAGAGAGACGTAGAACTGTGACTTGAGTAAAAGCAGCTAAGAGACCAATGTCCACCATCGTCATCAGCAGTGAGCACGAGGACAGTGAGGTGTCAGGAGGAGAAAAGATACGTACCGTGCATGTACCGTTTTTCGCATGGCCCCGCCGTGGCTTGCTCGGGATCGCATCACCCAATGAGGCAGCTTACCCCCATCCCCAGCCAGCCGCGGGCACTCCTTCCCCCAGCGCAGCACTGTCAAGGGGAGTGGCAGACGGTGGTGCCAGTTGCAGCCAGGGTCGGGGCTGCTGGCAAATTTGGATTTTTTGCAAGTGAATGACTGACAGAGAGCGAGTCCTGTCCCGACTGAGAAAGAGCAGGCCGCCTCACCTCAGAAGGCTGCCGCTGCCGTACCTTCCATGCCGTGTTAAGGCACAAGGCTTATGTACCTTTGCCTTGTAGAACTAACTCTCTGGCGTGAGAGAGCAGCGCACCGCACCTCAGCCGGGAAAAGCATCGCATCAACAAGAAGGGGGTCAGCCATATTCTTCACTTTGGCGTCCCTGATATCCCCCATTTACAATCTCGTCGCCTTCTCA
Organism: Colletotrichum camelliae; assembly: GCA_018853505.1. Classification (NCBI taxonomy): domain Eukaryota; kingdom Fungi; phylum Ascomycota; class Sordariomycetes; order Glomerellales; family Glomerellaceae; genus Colletotrichum; species Colletotrichum camelliae. The sequence continues at coordinate 4,663,526 of JAELVL010000008.1, read as the reverse complement.
AAAACACAATCGCCGGATTCTGCGTCTCAGCATCTACATCTGAGAGGCACTCATTTTTAGCCCAGCGACGTCGACGCAGAGCTTTCAGAGCCCGAATTATTTGACCCTTATTACCATTTACTGGCCCAAACCACCTGCCTAAGACCAGCAACAGCAATTACCTACCTAGCAAGGCCCAGGCACACAACACACCTTACGCACAGCTCACTCACTGTTAGCACTCCTGCCTCGCCTGGCCACCACCACCTTACCGCAGTACACCCCCGAGGTACCTCGCCCGGCCACTGACTCTCCGCCAACACAAAGGTACCGCTCCTCACCCGTGCCAACAACCCAGCCAGCCAGCCAGTCGGTCCAGCCAAATCAAGCAGCAAGGGCCCGTCAGTCAAACCACATCACCACTTGCACATCAACCCTGGTTTACCATATTTTTCACCACCACTGCTGGCCCTTACACCACCGGCAAATCGCCCTCAGACTTATCACCGACACCATCGGGACATTGCGAGACTTCTCCTCGTCTCCGTGAATGGTTTCTTGCCATTCCCCAGCGTCCTGTCGGCTTGCTCTGACCATTTCGCCTACACCCACCCTTTCTCCGCCTGCAACTTAATTCCCCGTCTTATTTTGATTCTACCCACCCCCCGTCACTCCATCACCAACGCTTCTCCCTTCATAAGAACATGGAGCAGCGACCTCGCGGCGGACGCCCGAATCGGAGAAAGACACTGCCAAATTCAAGTTTTCAATCAGACACCAGCGCCGCCGGCGATTCCCCTTCTACCACAATGACGCGCTCTCCTCCCGCTGTCACTTCCCGCACTCCTCAGACAGCACCTCCCAATCGTCGGGGTGCCAAGCCCATTCCGATGAACAATCCCTTCTCAAGCGTTCGCTCTTCACCAAGCACCGGCCCTGCTGGCCCAGGCAAGGCTCTTAGAAAGAGATCTCGTACCGGCGGATATGACGGCAATGGCGATGAAGAGGATGAGGCCTATCGCAAGGGTCCTCACACTTTGCGGAAACGGACAAAGATCGACTACTCGGCTGCAGACTTTGAGGACGAGCTGCCCGAGATTGGACATCCGGCACCGAGAACTGCCACTCGCAAGAAACGAGCTGACAGTGAGGTCGCCGACGATGAGTACTTCACCCCGGCTTCCCAGAAGCGTCGCGCCACCTCCAGAGATTTTTCCGTCGCCAGTCTGCCCGCTGCTCGCCGCCGGACCCCGGCCCGGAAGACTGTCGTCGAGCCTCAGTCCTTTTACTCACAGCAGTCAGACGAGGACATTGTCAAGGACACCATCGAGGTCGTCGGCGACTCATCCGATCTCGTGAGCTCCAATGATAATTCCGACCACGATGAGGATGAGAATGACACTTCCGGCCGCATCTCGTTGCCCGAGAACCACGATCCTTCCTCACCAATTCAACGGAAAACTCAGGAGCCTCGCCACATTGCTGCCCCAGTCGAGCAGCACACTTTCAATCAAGATGAACCACAGCCTGTACAGACGCAGAATCACTCTGCCGTCTCATTCATCGACGCGATGGACTCCGGTCCGATAATTGCTCACCCCCAACCCATCCGTGTCAACCATGTCTCCATTTTTAACAACACAAGCCCGGCGGCTCAAGAGCCCCAGCCGACTTCTACACGCCGCGACGAGCCTGCCGAAGATTTTTCATTCCACCCAAAGAGAGAAGCCAGCTCTCCCGTCCGGCCAACAGCCACCGCTCCTCATACGGCGGTCGAGCCGGAAGCGGATGAGGCGGCTGCCGGGCCACAGCTGGTTCTCGGCCCCCAGGAAAACTCCGCACCTGCCGTTGTTGCTGACAATTCCGAAACGACTACCAACCCCGTCGTCGCCATCAGCGATGCTGCCGTCATTGAACAGTCCCCAGAGCCAATTTCTGAGCCTGTCATTGAGCCTATCGTTAATGGCGAAATTGTCAACGGCCATGTCGACGCTGTCGATGATGTCCCGCCGCAGGAGAAGCCTCAAACCCCGGAACCTCCAGCCGAGCCTGAAGTCAAGGTGTCGGAGTCTTTCACTGCCCAGCCAGAGGACGATGTACCAATTCATGACGAGATGGAGGTTGACGCTCCCGAGGTTGACGCCCCCGATGTTGACGCCCCCGAGGTTGAAGCTCCCGAGGTTGAAGCTCCCGAGACGGAGGCGACCGAAGCCGCTGAACCGCAAGAGGATGCCCCAGCTGACGAGCCCGACGTCGCTCCAAGTCCCGAAGATGTTCCCGAGGAGCCTGAGATCAAGGAGCCGGAGTTCAAGAAGCCCCGCTACCCATGGTCCTACCTAACACCATACATTGAAGGAGAATACGTGACTCACTCCATTTACCCGGTGACCGTCGAAGCCTCTGCGCCAACGTCCAATGCTGATGGACCAGATGTCAATGGTGACGCCGACGCGGATGAGAGCGCAGAGCAAGCCGATGCCCAGCACGCTGATGGCGACGCCGATTATGATGCTACGGCAGATGCTGAGGCCGATGCCGAGGAGGCTCACCGCGATGCCGACCAGGAAGACGAGCATCACCCCGACGGCCAAGGCCCTCAACTCTCCCAGGAATCCAGGTACAACTCGGAAGCCCCGACACCTGCGCTCACTCCCCGTCAGGGATCGCCAGCTTTGCCCTCGACAGCCGCCACCGGCTCCAACACGCCAGCTCTCGCTGGGCCCAGGCAACGACTTAGGAAGCAATACCCGTTCAAGAAAGTGCGAGACCCTGCCGAGTACATGGAGTTCCTCAAGGACACGAAGAAGCTGTCTTACGAGGAATTGTGGGACCTCTTGGACCAAGTCAATTACAGCCTCTTCGCTTGGCAAGAGGAGTACAAGGAATGCACCAAGGTTGTCGACGACCAGGAAAATGCGCAACGTCGTGCGATTCAAGATGCCGCCTTCGAAAAGAAGACTGCTGACCTGGACGCCTTTTCCAAGGTGGAGTCATACATCGAAAAGGACTTTGATGTGCAAGGCTACAGAGCGGGCATTAAAGAGAAGGACGCCGGTGTCCTCGAGCAGCGCTGGCAAGACAGGGTCATGGCCTCCGCATTTGGATTTGATTACGACCCTCATCCCAATAAGGTTGGCAACCAAGACCCCGACGCTCAAAGAGACGGCGGCGGAGAGGGCAGGCAACTCAGAAGCCAGCCTCAAGCTAGTGCAAAGGCTGCTGAAGGTGACGGTGTCATTGTCTCCGGCAAGAGAACGCGCAACCCACCAAAGTTATTCGACGGCGTGTTACAGGATGACCGCTCAGCAACTCCTGGTGGGAACAAGCCTGGCCCGAAGAGGAGAGGCAGGGCTGCCGCCGCCGACAAGTACTCCAGCTCATTCCAAGAAGAGCAAGAGCCCGAGCCTGAACCTCAGACGATTTCACCTGCGAAGCCCGGCCGTAAGAGGGGTCCCAGAGGCAAGAGGGCCGTTGTTGTTGAGTCCGAACCCAGCACGCCCGTACCGGAGCAGGAAGCTATTGCGCCGCCGCCTCCCGAGCCCGAGACGCAAGATCCTCCCAAGCGCAAGCGTGGCCGTCAACCCAAGCCCAAGCCCGTCGTCGAGGAGCCCGAGCCGGTGCCCGAAGAGGTTACGCCAAAGCGAGGCCGCAAGAGAAAGTCCAACGGTCATGTGCCTATTCCGGAGACTACGGACGAGTCTCGCCCGACATCGTCGTCCTCCAATGCTACCATCTCTGACGACGGCTCCACCTACGGCCTGCGCCAGAACAAGCGACCGCGCAACTGGAGAGAGGAGGCTGATGTCGACGAGGAGGCTGAGGAAGTGGTTCAACCGCAGAAGCGCCCTAGAATTCGCCTCAACAGGAAGCAGAGTGCTCCTGAGCTGGCGCCCAAGAAGACGACGTCGGAGAGTATTCTTGAGAACATGCAAAACTTCGAGGCCCCGACCACGCCCGACACCCCGCAGCTCATCATGTCGTTCAAGCACATTGGCAAAGACAAGTGGACTGTCAAGGGTGCATCCACGCCGCGCCAGACTTCTACAGACGTGAGCGAGTACAACGTCTCGACCCCCCGACCTGCGCCGGTATCTGCCCCTGCCTCGGCCAAGTCGTCCGCCCCGCCCAGCCAGGCTGGCGGCGAAGAGAAGGACTACTCCACCATGACCAAGTCGGAGAAGATGTCGGCATCCATGAAGAGTGAGTACATAACACGATACCAATGTGTCGCAATAGCTAACCGATATTCCAGAACGCTGGCTCAACGGAAGTATGCAGGGGGCCGTGAATAAGAGAAAGGCCACCTTGGCAGCCAAAAAGGCCGCCGCCGCCGCCGCAGAAGCCGCGCAGGCTGCCCAGGCCCAAGTCGCGCAGCAGAAGCAAATGCAATTCCAGCACCACGCCGGCATCCTGCCCATGCCGCCGCATCACGGCCAGCAGCAGTAAACGAATACAACGAAATACATGATACCGTCGCAAAGACGACGACGAAGAACACCCGAGAAGGGCAACGGCAACACATGCCGCGCATACATCATCGACAGCATTTGCTTTTAAGAGCATCATTTCCTACATTTCTCGCCCCTTTCCTCCTCCTTCCTCGAGAATCAGCATTTTTATACCCATTCGCCTGATGACTCTTCATCGCATCCGGATGGGGCGTGTGGGTCGGGCGGGCTTTTTTGCAACAAAACACGGTACCTGCATCAATCACCACCAACAATCGATTTAACCAGCCTTTCGTCACTAGTGTATTTGTGTGTATAGCGACGACGGAGGGCAGGGGCGGTGGACAGCGTCTATTTCCTTATCAGAAGCATGGGAAAGCGAGGGCATCCAACTTTTCTTACTGTCGCGTTGGAAAAGAGGGACGAAAAAAAAGTGATCGGAATTTTTATTTTATTTTTTTCATTTTGCATTGCGGACACGGTCTGTGTCCCCACACTTGGGAGGAGGTCACATCACGTCACCCCGTGCCGTCGTTTCGGTTTTCTTCCATAGTGTTATTCAAATGTCTTCTTGTCGTTATTCATTGGGCCGGTGATGTTGATGATGCTGTGACTTGAGTTCGAGTTTGAAATGATGCCAGAGGAGAAGAGGGAGCGCCAGGTCGTGTGTTCTTGGGAAGGTATTGCCGAGGGCATTGACCGAAGCCGAGAGGGCCATTTTCTGGGGTTGTCGGGACACTCAAGAGGTGGAATTCCATGCTGGATTTTTATAGCTGAGACGAGGTAAGGTCGATGGTCGTGGATGCTGTGTGTTGGTGCTCTCGCGACGCCTGCAAGCACTGAGCCGTTGTGGTGATCGAGACACAACGTACGTCTCCCGCGGGATGTATATAAAGCATGCGATGAGCATCGTAGATGGTAGCATCGCCGATCATCATCCTCCCTCACATAGGACCAATTGGACAGGTTGGAAGGGCGCCGTGTGTCGCATCGTGGTAGGCTTGCCCCAACACCCTGAGCCGCGACGCCCATGTGCTCGGAGAATCTCATCCTAGTTGGTGTCGCCCGTCATCGTCCATGGCTAGATATTGTTCACCATACAATCATCACTGGGCTTCTGAGTCTTGGTCCCTGCCTAAATGGACGGCACCGCGGGGCAAAGAGCGTGCGTGCGTGGCCTTGAGTTGTTGGATCAAGCGATGGTCGGCATTGAACTAATTCGGCGTGCCGAAGTAAAAGCCCTCCGAGAAATTGTTGTCTCGGTTTAGCTTACGAAATTTCTGTGCTTTTTATATATTAATCCATGATCGCGAACGTAAAGGAGGTAGGTAGATTCAATGTTGTGTGACGGGAGCGGTGGGTGGATATAAAGTGTCCCTTGCCGGCCGGATGTTCGGATAACCAAGGCAAATGCAATAGCTAGATCATCGAATGTTCTCCTAAAGACTCAATCCGGGTATCAGTGGTTCTGTTTGAGATGGGGACGTGTGCGCATGGCTGTTCCATCGGCAGTCATGGGTCGTCACCTGCAGCGCACCCGGAGCGAATACGGGGAAGGCAACAGTGCTCGGGGGTGATGCGGCTGTCTGTCGGCAGAGCTTTTACAGTTACCATCCTCGTTTTCTTTGGACTGGTGGTGGTTTGAGACGTACTACGGTAGCCAACTAACCAATTGGAATTGTATTCCCTGCATTCGCTCTTGGTGAGAGAAACACCCTTGCCATGAAGGGGTGTTTTATACCCATGAGCAAGAGCTCTGCCAGATCACACCCCTCGCAACAGGACAATTTACTATAAAAGTTCTTCGCTCGATGTGTGTAATATCAATGTGACAATGTCTGGCAGGGGTGTCCTAAGGCTTTTACTTTTTGGCCGTGTATTTCAACCCGAGCACGTACTCTGCAATGTCGCCGACGATGACGTGCCGCTTTCATCTTGGACTTGCTTGATATACTGTTATTCAAAATCAAATAAGTACAAGACAAGCTAGATACGGGCCAGCGATATGTCTATGACAGAGTACGGCGACGTAGGTGAAGTAGAGGACTACCTCCCCAAACCTCTCCGACTTCACCTAGACAGGACACGCCCCGGCAGAGTCTCTTTGCAGATGAACTCAGGGCAAGGCGAAGGCGATTTACAAGAGGAGTTTCCCTACCCGTATTCTTGCAGAACTTGCAGTACGTTCGATCCAGGAAGCTTTTATAGAAGCTCTCGCACGATCCACAGACACCCGGGTCGTTGCCGTCATTCATGGCCGTGGCACAACGGGCCAGACGGGAAATGAATCTCGGATGTATGGCACCATATGACCGTGAACTTGCAGGATAATGACTCGGTGATGTGTGTAAGAGGGTAGACATAGGGTCTCATGAATAGCCAGATGCTTGCACCCCCTAGCATCAAGTGAATCTTGGTGGCTGTAGTTTTTGATGTAGTCGAAGACTTCTCGCTTGGAGACTACATCAATCTTCTCAAAGCGTAGCCGCGTACCTACTTTAAGTTTTGGGAGATGTTTATAGCTATTACGCCCGTGGTCGTAGTTCACCTTCGGGTTATTGAACGCGGATACGCCGAAGTCGGCGGCACCTCAAGGGAGCTCCGTGACTATCTGCAGCCCGTGGCCTAACAACCTAAAAGGTGGTGTTAATCCAGGCATACGAAATGCGTTTCCATGCTCATACAACGTCTGATAAACGTTGCCCGCGGGCCGCTATCCCCCCGGGCATTGGCGTGTGTGGGAAAAAGAAACACGGCCCTAACCGCAAGGCTCGTTTTATATCCCTCAAGTGAGAGGTTTTGCTGGGGAAAGCCCTCTGCCAGAGGAACAAATTTGATATAAGAAGTATCTCTCGTACCTATGATGGCTGATCGAACAATGACGCCTTCATACTTTCGACTCAATAGACCATTCCAGGTGCTGCGAATGTGGACCGGTGTCTGGCATACACCCCTGCGATACCGATGACGGCTTCTACGGTGCGAACGCTTTGGAATTACTTTTACGTCTGGCTATTCGCTATGGAACGACTTGAGAACAGTTTTGTCAAGAGCCGGTGCTGGCACGGGGCAGACGGTAGCGAGGCAAGAGAAGTAAGGAGCTGCCTTCCTAGACCTCTCCCACCGCAATGAGACGGCACAAATACAAGCGTTGCTCTCTTAGTTCCAAAAGCCAAGACTGGGTTCGGTACCTTCTTGGGGAATTTGCGGTATTTTGGTTGCTGGAAGCTTTGATAGCAGCTGTGGCAAGATCCACACGGAAACCCGGATGGTTATCAGCTTTCGTATCCTAGCACCGCCGGCCGGTCGGGAAGGATTGACGTCCAGGGAGGCTGAAGATCATCTAGTCCTGGGTTAAACATTTGTTATAAAGACGCGCTTCTATTCAGTTGAGATCGTGCCAGCAATAAAGTAGCCTTTGAAGCTGAGATCGTGCCAGAAGTGAAGTAGCCTCTGCCTTTGTCGTAGGAGGAAACTAACGGCAGGCTGGTTGATTTGGCCGCGCGAGAAGTAACGAGACCAAACCTGTGGAGTGCGCCTTCGCACAGTCGGTGCTGCGAGTTTCCGAAACGGTAGAGCAGTATTGGAGATGAATAGACAGCCGCCGGAGACGACGGGAGACGAGTTGTCTTCGCAGTAGTTAGGTCTTCGCGGGATGTAGATAACTGGATGATGGAAACAAGATGAGGACTCCTGTTAGGAAACACCTCTGGCAAGTACAGACGCATTGTTTCTTGCATGATAACATAGGTCAAGCGCATGATGTGTCATAATATAGCTTTCGAGGGATCGGTCCCTGCCTGCTCGTGCCTACCGATATGCCGCAGCTTCTCTGGCGCGGTCACTGGCGAGGGTCGTCGGTAGGCGGCAAACCATCGCCCTTCTAACTTTAGCTTCATAGGATCTAGACGAATCTAGAATCTAGAATTGAGTCTTATACCATGAGTGGTCACGGGGAGTGTCAAAGGTAGAGGCCAAGTCTGCCTCATCGAACCCGTCCGCAGGTCTTCGCACGCGGGGCAGCAGCCAAATGCAAACTTCTCTATAAATAACTCGTTGATGGGCTGGTTTTCTTCTGACGCCACGGCAAAGATGAGCTTTGTCTAGAAAAAGCGTCATGGTCGATTTGACATGCGAGATGCGCACCGTGATGAAGTACGCCGCGCCGCAGCAAGGAAGGCGAACAAGCTCAGCCCCTGGCAGTGTTGCGTCTTGTGAATGACGGCGGACAACGAATAGATAAGAGAAGACGTAAGGAAATGAACGAAGATGAAGAATGAACAGCTTTAGACTTGCGTCATTCGGGCAGGTTGGTACTAGAAACTCAACTGCAGTTCGCCACAACGTATATGACCATGTGATCCTGATAAGGTTGGCTGATTCGTGGTTGGTCCCATTGTCTTTCGTATTAGAATGAAGACTCATATTGTGTATTATATATACCCGGCAACTGTCGATCTGTCTTGGTTTGAGAGAACCATTCAACGACTCCTACACCGTGGAGTTCATTTCGGTTGACGGGCTCTGTTCAGAGCCGACCGTTAACAATTAGAATGGCTGTCAATTTGTAACAAATTAGGTCACTTGGAAGACAAATTTGTACCTCGCAGAACCTCATCTGATTCTTCTGTGATTCGAATAGATCGACAGAGACGGCGGCGAGGGGTGGGGCCTGACCTCGGCGAGACAAGTGGCCTCATCCCGGGGTGGCTCTCCATCTATAGATGAAGCCAGCACGACAAAAATGAAGTCTATCTCTCTGAACAACCATTGGATTCGGTTCATTGATTGTGTTGCGGAATCCTCGAAATCGCTGGGGTAGAACTGCTTAATATGTTCACAATAGGATAACGCAACCATGAGCCCCTCCACTGGACCGAAGACACCGGGCAAGGTGGAAGCATTCATGTCAGAGTCGGAACAGGGTCTTCATACAAGCCTTGACGAGCTGCTGGAACCTGTTGAGATGAGAATCAGCCCGGTGTTATAAGTTGTGGTGCAGATCAACGTTCACTTGGAATAACAACGCAGCACGCAAACCAACACAGTGCTCTGTGCGACTTCTCATATGAACAGTTATATAAGAGATATACTACCACGCCATGATCAGCAACACCAAAATCACCAAATGATGCGCTCTCTTCGGCGTCGGTTCTCGGTCTTCTCGTCAGTTGGGTATACAGCCCGTCCAACGGTAACTTGCTCGTCTTGTATTCGATATGTCCTCAAACCCGACCCCTGGAGTTTGGTAGCTAGATACCTCATGTTTTTTCCGGGTGATTTTAAATTCGCCAGGCTTGAAACCTCAGCTCTATTGTTTGAGGAAGTCAGGCGAGCCTTTCAAGACGCCCTATATATGTGTACTCATACCAGACTGGTGCCAGGCACGAGACTCCTCTGCTAATACGATCCCGTCCATCAATACCGCTCTTTCAAGTCTACATATTTAGGTCCAGGGCCTAGCAGACACATAATGTTCAGTTGGAAGGGACGTCAGAACCGGCAATGTATGAGGAAGTATTTATATCTCCCCGTCTCATCAGTATTTTTCCACCCCCCAAGGCAAATCACAGTCCAGGAGCCTTTCGGATGATACATTTAGGTCCCAATATCCAAGGCATATGCGCTGTTTCGTACCAACGGTATCATGCTCATCTGGTCCGAGTCCTGATGTTTCTCTGCATTTCTGTCTACTAGGTATTCAGATGGTCGACTGCAACAGGCACAGATGAATGGTTGGCTTTTTTTTTCACAGCCTCTCGCACTTGGGAGGCTGGAATTTTGAAGGTCCCTGGCATGTCGAGCTAGGTGGGAAGATGGAGAATGCTTCGCTTCATTTCCGACCAGCATCATTGAGAAACTGTAGTCAAGCTTACCCTTTCTTATTGTCTGTCTTCGGAAGCTCGCAAGCGCAGGAATGACGACGGCCTTAGATCGAAGAAGTATATAGACTTCAAATAGTCGGTGGTCGAAAAGCTTCCCTCACCAAGACCGTATCGCACTCTCTGGTTGCGAAGTCTACCCATTCATTATGAACCAGACACCACCATTGGGTTAACAAAAGCAATCATTACAACAGAGGTTATGTAACGGATCTGATTCTCGAGTCCATCATCTGGATTGAATATCATGGACTTATTCGAATCATGGGAATGCCCATGCATATTAACATCAGCTGTTGAGAAGACAGGCTCGCGCTCTCAACCCCGGCGCTGAGTTGTAGCTGATTTTGAACCAAAGGTACGATTGGACGTTTTGCAAGCCATAGCCGAAGAGACTCATCTCATTTGGCGTTTGGATCATAGCAAATGACGTTAAGGAGTATCCTTTTAAGGACAATGTCGGCGGGAGGGGAGGCACAAAGATGATCGTGATCATGTCAACGAATGCGCTGGCCTAGCTCAGAGACCCGGCAGAGACCCAGTTCTGTAAGCTACATCAATCCAAGAGAGCCCCTTGCACAGTTACAAGTGGAGGCGTTTCATTGGATGACTTTTGGCAAGAGCCGTGAGTATTGATGGCTTCTCGTAGGACGCCGAGCGGGTGCTGGGGAGCTGCTGGAATCGGCTGCTGGCGGACATCACCACTCATCTAAAGTCGAGCACAAAAACGCTACTTAATGACAAGTAATCATGCAAAGATTGAATGCGACCCTGCACGCTGTTGACGTTCCTCGGGCGAGGGACCATTGCTGGGCTACGGGGTTACCATCCTGAAGCGCTCATCTGCTTGGGTTGTAAGATGCTACGTTTGTAGGCCACTACTTTCCAGAGACCCTGCTCGGAAGATTTGACGGTTTAGTTCACTGCAATTTTATCCCACCTAGAGGCTGTCAATCGGCTCAACAAAAATGACAACCCGCTGTAGTCAAACCGAGGTCGAAACCAGGCGTTTCCCCAAATGCATGGGTGATGTTTTCTCAGCAACCGAACTACAACTCGCTGCCGCTTGTGGACTGCACGCACCCTGCTGCTGGTCGAGCGTGCATGAGCACTGCAATTTTAACCCCCCCGAGGGAACCAGCCATCAGGCTGCCTCACCGAAGTCAACTACCCCAGGGAAAAGTGCAACGACGTCGATGCACCGACTTACTGCATTACTTTGCATCCCAGAAGGACAGATCATCAGGACGGACTGCTGCCTCTCCTCACACTCAAAGCATCGATGTGGAAACAGCATATGTAACGTGCGCAAAGAATCGGATTTTTGTATCTCTCCTGTATGCGAAATGCCTGGTATGAATTTCTTTCCCTGTACACGCCACAGCCGAAATGCAGAGCCCAGCGAGGAAACAAAAATAGAAAAACCAGGCCCATCAACCCTCTTTCTTCATTCATTGACCTAATCTTCCCCATAGTCGGGAGTGGTATGTGTGGTGTACGCCGCGACGGGGGGGGGGGGGGGGAACAAAAGGCAGGGGTGGGTAAAAATCATTTGTTTTCCCATGGTGGTTCGCACCGGTTGACCTAATCCGTAGCCATAACGTCGTCCTTTTCGCCCTTTTTTATGCTTGAAAAAACTTCCTTTACATAACGACACCGGAGTTGGAGGCAATACGCTGTGAAGGGAAATGTGTCAGCGGGGTTGTGACCTTGACGGATGCATGGGGACATGACTTACGGGCCAAAGCTCGGCCGCCTCCTTTCCGACGGGGCCGGTGATGGCAGAGCCCTTCATCTCACCCTTGGGGTTGACGATCTGTGATGGCGTTGTTAGCCGTGGTCGAGACTCTCGGCAGCACTGCCACAGCAGTAGACGGGAGTACTTACGACACCAGCGTTGTCCTCGAAGTACAGGAAGACACCGTCGAAGCGCTTCCAGGGCTTGGACTGGCGGACGATGACGGCGGGGTGGACCTTCTTGCGGAGCTCAGGCTTGCCCTTCTTGACGGTGGCCATGACCATGTCACCGACACCACCGGCAGGCAGTCTGTTGAGGCGGGCACCGATACCCTTGACGGAGATGATGTACAGGTTGCGAGCACCCGAGTTGTCCGCGCAGTTCATGACGGCACCGCTGTGCACCAGGTCAGTCTTGTTTCGTTCTCCGGACGCGCGCCCCGCCATCTCGAGGAGACAGCAGAGCGCGTGGGAGGTGGGAGTTCGTACACGGGGAGACCGAGGGTCATCTTAAGCTTGCCACCAGGGGCACCACGGCTGTAGAACTCCAGTCAGCATTCCTGCGTTCAAGGTCGGTTGAGTCCTCCTTCGACATTCGCGGCATTCGGTCTCGGCGGTCGACGGGCGGATCGCAGGATATTTGTCTCCAAGTTCAGATGTCGCATTCGTGATTCCGTCGCAGTCGAGTCCCTTGAAAACTTTCCTCCACGTTTGCTCTGCCAATCGAGACCCAAAGTTGGTGATGCCCTCCTCTTTCCCTGCGTAGTAGTTGCATGTCGTGTCGCCGTTTCGTCCGCCCGCCTGGATCGCCGAGTACCTCACGTCGCTCCCCCGGGGGAAAACGACGGCGCCGAGAAATGCAGAGTCGGTGGTTCGAGAGCAGCAGTGTCGACTTACGAGAGTTTGGCCATTGTGTCGGTTGGGGGGTGTCGAGTTCAACAACGGGTGGCTCGTGAAAGGATGGATGGGCGTCGGGTCGATTTGGAGTCGTGCTGCAGCTGGAAATTTTCCCTCTACTGAGATTGTTTTTTCGCCCGTGGGGTCACCAAACCCTACCAAAATTCACAGAAGCGAGCGTCACGTGGTGATAAGATGGCCGATAGGACGTGCACGGCTCAGCCGGGAAGGTGGGGTCGTCGCACTCACGGCGGGAGGACACCGGCTCGACCGACAGCTCCACACGGTCAGCTCATCCCCTCGGGGGGAGAAAAAATCGGAGTGCTGCTCGCAGGGGGGTCTAAAATCTAGCCACAGGGGTGTGGCTGTGCCGGATTAATAGATCCTCCGCGTTATGCACACTTTATGCCTACCTATATAGTAAATTTTTTTAATGCCTGTGCGTGCGTGTGGGTAGGGCATACACTTAACTAAGTAGGTGTTACCCTAGGGACTACTACTACTCTAGCCTGTGCCCTAGCTATATATAGGCTATATATAGTATATACTTTATATCTCTCTATTCTAGTCTAGTTGAAATTTTTCTTCTTCTTCTCTTATCTATATAAATTATAAACTATATAATATATATATAACTACTTATTCTAGTATTAATTATATATTAACTTAGTATATACTAACTATATATAGATTATATCTATCTAAGAGTTTATAAATACTAAGGTTAATAATACTATTAACCTTCACTTAAGATATAGCTACTTCTATAATATATTAAATATATATATAGTATATACTAAAACTATTATAAAACTAATATATTCTAAGTCTTATTCCTAATAATAACCTTAATTATAACCTTAATAATAACCTTAATAATAAGTTTCTATATATCCTAAGTATATATATAAATAGTACTTAATATATTTTTTCTAGTTAACTCTAAAAATATTACTTTTAAAATAAATAAAGGTATATTATAAGTTATTTAGTATAAACTATATATATACTAAGTATAGATAATAGATATTCCTAATATAATAGAGAAGCTATCTAAAATTAACACCTTTATATAAGTTTACTATTCTCTCTATATTATTTTAATATATACTAATACTATACTAGTTATATAATTAAAGTTAGCCCTAGTGTTATATATAGCTAGATCTATAACTTATAGCTAACTATATATATTATATATCTCCTATATATACCTAGATAATACTAACTTAAATTACATAGCTTTATTACTATAGCTACTAATAGTACCTTAATGCTAGTATATTTTATTTACCTATCCTTTATATCTTCTGTATATATACTAATAATATATAGTTATAAACTCTAATAAATATAACTTAGGTCCTGTTAAGAGTATTATTAGCATAAAGTATATAGTATATCCTCAGTATATACTTAAGGTATATACTAACTATATATAGTGCTCTCTATAGCTAGGTTAGAAGCAGTAGCTAAAAGAACGCTTACTTTGCGTTTAAGCCTAGGTATAAGCTTTATATACCTTCAGTATATACTCTGCTAATCCCTATTTTAGTATAGGTCCCTACGCTAGCCCTATTAGCGAAATCGCCTCTAAAATAGAGGCGCTAATATAAGTTTAATCCTATATACCTTCTATATATATATAGCTAATATTAAATATAGATTAGTTAATCTTACTTTCTACTAGCGTTTTAATACTACTTTCTACTATATAAGTTATATATATATATAGCTAGAAAATACTATATACTTACTATTTATTTACTATATATATTATATAAACTAATTACTATCTTATAAGTAGAAAAAGAGAACTATCTAAGTTAGTATATTACTCTCTATTTTATTAGAAGTATCTTTAAACTTATACACTAACTCTATAAGTTCTAAGGTACTTTAGAGTATAGAGAGAGTATATACTTAGTATAGATTATACTTACCTTTACTTAATATAATATATAATATAAACTATAATTATAATATAATATTAATTAGAATAGAACTAGAGTAGATATATATAAAAGATATACTAATAATTTTATAAGTAGCTATATAAAAAGATACTACTACTAGTACTTCTTATAGTAGTAAGTATAAAATATACTTTATCTAAATTAAGCTATAACCTTATATATACTAATAAAAAGCTTATATTACTTACTAAGAAAGCTTTAACTATATATTTCTACTATTTATACTAAATATATATAACTATTTACTTAGACTACTATACTCCTTTCTCTTCTAACTCTTCTAAAAGTATATTATTATTATATAATATCTTTACTAGCTTTACTAATATTTCCTATATTTATACTAAATATATTATATTACTACTATTATTACTTCTAGCTACTCTTATTATAATATATATTTTACTAGGTTTAGATCTATATTATATATATACTAATAATATATAAAGTAGCTTTATTATTAAGGAGTAATACTAAGAGAATAAAGAAGAGAATAAAGAAGAGAATAAAGTAGAAGCCTAAGTATATATCTAGTATATATCTAAGATATATTATACTATAGATAGAACTAGTAGCTTTAAAGACCTTTACCTTAGTATATACTTAGTATATACCTAGTATATACTTTAGATAGATATATTACTCTTTATACTCTTTATATAGAACTATTAGTTAGCTAGTATATATATATATATATAATATATAGACTTAGTAATAAGAAGGTTTTTCTATATTACTTTATATATAGAGCTTATACTTATGAAAAATAAAAAATATATTTATATCTTCTCTAGTATATATTATATATATATACTATATACTAGATCTATATCTTTATTATATTCAGCTTATCTTCTCTTTTATTTAGCTTCTATTTAAGTTAAGTAATCTTTTTTTAAAGCTTATATTTACGCTTTTATACTTAAAGTTTACACACCTTCTACTCTAGTTAAAGAAGCTTTTAATTACTTTCTTCTATACTTAATTACTATATATCTCTAATACTATATTAGTATAAATAGAGAGTAAGTAGTAATAATAAGAAGGGTATACTATGTTTATACCTAGTATATACCTACTTTATAGACTGCTTAAGTAATTCTTAAACTAAGATTATATTCTATATACTTAACTTAGGTACTAAACTTAGTATTAGGAAGTCTAGAAAGTTAAATAGATTATAAAAGATATATAGGTGTTTTTTATAGTGTTATATATACTGTTATTAATATTAATATATTTACTAGAAACTCTTTCTAATTTAAGCTAATCTTAAGTTATCCCTCTATATATATAAGCCTTAGCCTAAGTAGAGCTACTACTAAGAAATAGTATAGAATATAGTATACTTAGTTCTAAACTAAGGTTAGTATATATAGTATATCTATAAAAGATATCTTTACTCTAATATAGCTTAAAGTAGAAGCTAACTTTAACTAGTAGTAAAGTTATCTTAAGTATAGCTTAACTCTATAAAATTAGTATACTTCTATATAAATATCTATTATTAAGCTAGAATCTTACTAAGGGATTAGATAAGAGTAGCTATAATCTATTTCTTTTTTTTCCTAGTAAACTAAGACTTAATACCTAGCTAAGTCTAGTATATATAATATATATACTAAAGATATTCTTCCTTATTTTTTACTTTCTAAAGCTTAAAAAGCTATAAAGTAGTAGAGTAGTCTAGATACTTTTTCTACTAGTTATATAAAATATATACTTTATAAAATATAAGTAGATATTATAAATACTTTTTAGCAGTCTATAATAGATCTTACTTATATAAGTAATTACTAAAGCCTAAGATAACTATAATATTAGTATTAACCTAGTATATATAGAGCATTAACTTACTATAAGCCTGCTTTATATCTATATTAGTTATAACTATATAGACTGTATTATATATTATAGGGTATATATAGGCCTACTAAACTAGAATGCTAGAAACTGCTTCAATTTAAGTAAATATATACTTAAAGAGAATAGTATAGCCTTCTTATAAGTTAATATTTATCTAAATATAAGTATATAACTTAAGATCTACTAAAACTTATATTAGTATATACCTTATATATATAGGTACTATATTAAACTTATATTACGATCTTTCTTACTACTTATAAACCTTAAATAGGTTTATATCTCCTTATACTATCTTAAATAATATATTAATTTCTAGATATCTTACTTTCTAAAATACTTATATATATATTTATACTATATAAATAATATAGAAGTCTCTATTTAGAAGCTACTAAACTTTATAAATCTATTACTATTATATAGGCTATACTTTATTAAAAGTAAACTTATATAGAACTCCTAGGTAAAGTGAGTATATCCTTAGTATATATAGTATATATATACCTATATATAAGTTTCTAGCTAGAAACTATAGAAGATAAGCCTACTATAAGAATATAGCTACTTTATCCTTATTATTAAATACTATACTTATTGCTTATAATAAATTAACTCTAAATTAGCTATAGATCTAGTATATCTCTAGGTAAAGAAAGAGCTTACCTTTACTTAATATTAGTATATACTAAGTATATAGGCAGGATATAGAAGGTATATATATAGTAATAATAGTAATATTAGGCTTATTTAAGAGGCTGAGGACTATTTTATTTATAAGATATAAAGGTAGCTATAAAGGTAGAAATAAGATATATATATATAAACCTTATATAAAGAGAAAGATAAATAGAAACTTTATAAGGTTTAGTAGGATATAGAAGTTAAGCTTCACTCTATATAGTAATATATTTATCTTATTATTACTTTAAAAGTAGGAGAAGCCTAGTATATAGTTAGTATATATATAGGATATATATTAGTTAGTAATTACTTACTATAGCTTTAATAGCTTGCTTCTATATTCCTAATATATATATAATCTATCCTAACCTTATACTACTTACTAATATTAACTATACCTTGAAGATACTTAATATTAACTCTACTCTGCTTTATAAGTATACTATAAGTAAAATACTATAGCTCTAAAAAGCTTAGCTTTAGGTAGCTAATATAATAGACCTATAAATTATATATATTTAGTCTATACTAAAAAGTAACAGAGAGAATACTTATACTATATCGAGAAAAGATTATAAATCTCTAGTTAAAATAAGTCTTTCTATATTACTAAAACTAAAACTATAGCTTTTAAATATAGGGACTATTAGGATACCTTTTCTATTTATACTGAAAAGCTATATAGAAGCTATATATCTACTTAGTATATAAGTAGTATATATAGAGCATAAGTACTAACTTTTATATATATTTAATTAACTTATCTATAATTAATTTAGAAGCTTTATAAGTACTCTTTACTATATATAGTTCCTATAAAGCCTTTATAAAGTCGCTTTTATCTTATACTATATTTAGAGTTATAACTAGAGAGTATATAAACTTATAATGCTTAATACTACTATACTAGTAGGACTAGTACTAAACTTAATTTAAGTCTTTTTTTAGTCTAAAATAATATAAATATATATATAGTATATATAAGAACTATATTTATTTTAGGATTAGATATAAACTTTTTAATATCTTAAAGTTTCTATAGTTTAAATACTAAATAGTTTAAGTAATATCTAAGATAAGTTTCTATACTTAATTATATAAAAGATTTACTTCTTAGACTTTATAAGAAATATAGTAAAAAACTCTATTAAGATAGGTTTTAAGATATACTAAGGTTATTAAATAGTTATATATAGTATATACTATAACTTAATAGCTTCTACTTCTTATAATAAGAATACTTTATATACTAACTAAATCCTAGGAGTATATTTAGTATATATAAGAAGTATATTAGATATATATTAAGAAGAAATCTACTTTAGTTAAGCCTATTTTATAGAGTATATCTCTTTTATTTTATATATTATCTCTAGATATATTATATTATAAGTTTAAGTATTAAACTAGTAAGTAATATAATAAGTTAAGCTTATAATAGGATTATTATCCTTAAGTTATCTCTATTCTTCTTCTTATTTCTTAGTATTATTTAATATAGAGAAAATATTAAGGTTAAAGAATAGATTATTATCTATAAACGTAGTAAAGAGGCTAGTAAAGTTAATTAGAGTTAAAAAAGAGTCTATTTTATATAGAAGCTTTAAAAAGATAGAGTTAAGATATTATAGATATTTAGCTTAAGAATAGTATACTTAGATAATAAGTTCTATATATATATAGTATATCTTTCTCTTACTAAAGGGAAGGGGAAGTAGGTATATTCTTAATCGATTATCGTAGTATATATATAGTATATGCAGGGAATAATATGACTCTGTTATTAATACCTGTTATGATTATGTTTTGCTGTGATATAGTATTTGTTTTATCTAGATATAGGTAGGGCTTAGGGATAGTTAAGATACAGTAGAGTGGACTGTGAGGAGACAATTATACTTGCATAACCTGGAAGATCTATTCTTCCAGCACTGCCACAGCCCCCTGCCTGCTTTTTAGACCCCCCTGCGAGGTGTACACCCGCACTCATTCACACAGGACCTGCGGCTTTAGTCACTTGACATTCTCCAGGGTTGAGAGAACCTCCATTTCTCGTCCCGATCGCGCGCTTCGACACCAACATCGCGGCTGCTTCGCAACTCATGTCTCATTGCACTACCGATTAGGTTGGTTTTCCGTTCTTCTTAGGTATGTCTTGCATGAGTTGTTCAGCTTCAATCTCTGGTAACTTTTCTGTTGGCTGCTAAGACGGGAGACACTGTCTGCGCCGACCGCGCCACGCATCCCCTGCTCCCTCATTGGCAAGAGCCTCTAAGGTAAGCCATAATCATGCCCTCGGGCGGCTATTAGGGGGGTAAAACTCCAATCCAGGCTTACTACCGCCTTTGCGCATTGTGGTATCGTCCATTTCGCCCGAACGCCCACCTCTTCTCACTCTTACGCAGGCCATAGCTAAGCTTTCAGTCCTACAGCGATCCAATCTCACCGGCTTCGAATTTGGCTAATTCGCACAGAGTATCTGCAGGGAGGGCGCTTAATTCGTCATTAGAGGCACCGTACCTCAACCCCAATGCAGTAGTTGGGATTTCCACCACCACTGATCACTGACTACTTTCACAGCCTCTAAAGCTGCTTAAAGCTGACAAGAGTTAAAAAGTCAAGGTTTGTAGAGTATAACAATCGTGCCATAGATTACTATCACAGCATACGCAGTGGTTGGGATGCGGCGACCAATAGTTCCGACACTCATTTACGGTTTATTTCTCGAAGTGTTCGTTCAGTTTGAATTTCTTATAGGTTTGCTTTGGCTACCTGGGCGTGAAGCACCGTTGCGCTGGCCGAGAGCTCCGTCCAGCTCATCCACTCCTCGGGAGGGTAAGAAATTGCAGTAAACCGGCCGTCCCCCAGTAACAGTAGTGTAGAATCCTCATAGGCAAAGAGGCACCGGCTGCACCACCGGCTGCACCACCGGCTGCACCGGCCGAGAGCTCCACACCTTCAGGCTCATCCCCTCGGGGGGAGAAGAAATCGCAGTGAAGCCAACCTCACGCAACTTTCTTTTTTTGCCATATTCATGGTCCTTTTTAGCTTCCCTCTGAGGCAGGCGGCAGCTTGTGTGTCACCCACACCTCAGTCTTATCTCCTAGGGGGGAGAATAAATTGCAGTGAACATGAGGGGGCTGAAAAGCCCAAGCGATCTGCTCCTTCATTCGCACAAGCATTCAAGGCACGACGAAGAGCAAATTCCAATACAGACAACCTCGCTCACTACTGCCATTGTGGTACCTTCAAGCCTCACGATGCGCGATGGCTGACATGCGATTCCATTTCGCCCAAATACCCGCCTCAATCCAAAATTATACAGTGTCACACCAGAGCTTTCAATCTTACCGCGGTGTTTATGGGCGTGATACCAATTCACACAGGACATCTGCGGGCTTGCACCACCTTGGATCTGGCCTCGTGGCCTCATCCGTACTTAAGGCGATGGTTTCAGCCACGATCGCGGTGCGATTTTGAGTCCTCTTCGACTTACGAGAGCTCTCTGAGACCAATGCGTCATACGTATTCAATGGCCAGAGATTCTTTCCAATGGTACTCTAGCTCAGGCTAGTGTGGGAGCCTCTGTCACAGCGACTAGGGTAGTTATTTCGACTGCGCCGATCGTGGCAACAGCTGCTGTTGAACAATCATCCCACTATCTTGGCCGGCGAGAAAATCGCAGTGATCATGGCGGAGCCCCTCCTGCTACAACCGGTGCACCTTGCGGTGATTATGGTGGAGCTTTTACTCCGGAGCGGGGATGTGACAGCACCGAGTGTGCCGCGTCAAGCTCATCTCCTCGGGCGGGGAGAAATTTGCAGTGAAATCAGCCTGCTTCATAACCAACCCGGATCTCAGCCATTACTGGCTACGTAGCAGGCCAAGAAACTCAGCCTTGCGACGTGAAAACACGGCTCGGGAGCGAGGGTCGCCGGTGATAGGCAGATGCACTGGCAAGAATGGCTCTGCCTGCTCGTCGCACGCCCGGATGCACCAATGAGAGCTCGACAAGTCCAGCTCACTCCCTCGGGAGGGGAATAAAATGCAGTGAAGCAGCACCAGGCTGCACGCTGACAGGGCAGACACTCAAGCCTAATTTGCCAGTTGGCACCGAATCGCAACACAGAGATGAGCTAGCTGTGAGATTGAGTTGGTTCGTACACACCGACCAGCCTTGCTGTAAACCCCTATTGTTAAAGCCATGCCCACTCTGCCCTCCCATGATGATCAAGTCTGCAGTCAGGTTCGCCCGAATACCTACCACTTTTCAATGGTCACACAGGGCGTAGCCAAATAGTTGAAGTTGTAGCGATATCGCCGGCGTGATACTGACCGTTTCACACAGGGCATTTGCGGACTTACCCGGCCAGCGGAGCAACCATCGTTGCAACCGAATTCTCAACGAACATTCGTGCTGATTGCCCTCAGACCTCGAAGCCGCTCTCTGAGAAGACTCTGTGAAAGGTGGCCATGCAACTTCATGATAAGCATTTGAATTCCACGCATCCCAAGTGCTGCTATCTCAAGGTTCCCTCATGGTCACATACTGTACAGCTTGAGCCAAGGATTCGGCTCGATTGAGGCAGAAGACACTAGAGTGTAAGGTGCGCCGACCGGAAGCTCCACTCGTCCCCCCAACCAGAAAGATAAATTGAAGTGAATTCTCACTCGAAGCCTTATCCGACGCAGCGTTCATGTCAATGATTTCGCCCGAACATGATCTTCGCCTAAGATCGGGCAGAACCAACATTTGAAGTCTTACGTCTTGCGAAATGTCACTGGTATAAAGTCGATTCCCCAAGGACTTCCGTTGAGACCCTTATCATTTGAAACTACCATGTTTCAACCACCACTAAAGTCGGATTCCCACTGCCATTGGTTACTGAATGCTTCTCCAATCGTTCATTTACATTGTTTTTCCTCAATTTTCTTATGGGGTTTGTATCAGCGGGAGGCCCCGAGGGGAGTAAGTTGCAGTGAAAATCCCGTCCTGCCGCCTTCATGTCAGCACGTCACAGCACCCCTCCCGGGCGAAGAAAATCGGGTTGAAGCTAATGCCTCTGAATTGCTGGGATTTTGTGTTCTATCGAGCATAACCACTCAATATTAGCCACATCTCTGTGTATACTTCCAGTCTTCCCTTTGACGGCGAGTAGATTTTAGTGAAATCCATTTCATGACATTGAACATGCCAGACGCATAGACTCCTGTGGCTAGCCGTCTTTTGAGGGCGAAGTGAATTTCTACGTTTGCCAGACGCCTTCGCTCAACTTGCTCCACATTACCAACCTCCAAGTCGCCGCAATCATTCCCTCGGACGGGAATGATTCGCGCTTGATTCTCGGTCCGTCTGTTCCAGAACTATTCAAGATATTCCGTAGGTGCTTGATACTGGCGGCATACCCAAGCCTTACCAGCATTTTCATTTCGTAACGTCGTCGGGGATTGATGAGTTGCTGTATGCGCTTCACCCACTAACGGACGGAACAACTGGCTGGTGTATGCACTGGGCGAATTTAAATTTAGTTCCCATTACAACTTCCTTCCTTGAGCTACTTCGAAAAATATCGAGACTCATCGGACATAAGTGATATGCACTCTACCATGACTCTCGGGAACGGCTACTGGGTAGTTCCCTCATAGCTCTCCTTCAATTCCTCAGAGCTTTACGTGGGCCTCCGGACCGAGACGGCAGACAGTGTACGGCTGCAGCGTTAGAGAGCCCTACACCCTCGGACTTGTAGGAGTAAGAGTAAATTGCAGTGAAGGCGAAAAGGAGAGAGGCAGGGGGAACAGCTGCGTGTATGATGACTCATTCCCTCCAGAGTAGAATAAATCGCGTGAACTTGAGGAGGTGTGATGCAACCCCGCGGGGAGGGAGAAAATTGCAGTGAAGGCCAAGAGCTACGCTGTGCCCGTGCTTACAGGGGTCTGATCGGGCGGGATGAGTTGCAGTGCACTGAACGGGAATTTAATTGACCACACCACAATGATCGTCAACCGATTTCGCTGCAATTTAGTCACCTCTCCAAGGGCCCGATATGCCATGACAGCGATAGACAGCACGATCGATGTCTGCTAGAAGACCGTCCAGGGCTTTTCGTTACATCGGGCATGACCATTCCCATAGTACGCAGGTTTTATCGGCTTCTTAGGTTGAGGGCATTCAGTGATCAGGAAGTACTCTAGGGATTTCTACTTGCATTGATAGTTGAGACATGACAAAACTGCATCCTCTGATGTCCTGTGTCAATCGTACAATGTAATGCGAATTATCCTGGATGTTGCTCCCACCTTGGATATTGCTCCCGTTTTACATGCACTGAAATATATCCCCCTCCGAAGACGGGAAGGTCGTCTGACGGGCGGCGGAATGGAACCGAGACGGAGGAGTGCGCCGCAATGTACGCGGCGGAGACAACGGTGCCTTGACTTGACTGCTGGTGGACTTATTGACATAAGAACAGCGACAATTGTATGTATAGCTTATGAAGGTGAATTTCTTTTTGTTAAAAAAAGAAGAAGGATGCACAGCTGACAAGGAGGAGAGCGATGTTCTGGTCCCCTTGGGTCGGTGGATTTTGGCAGCTATCTTGGCACTAAGTGTGCTGACAGCTGCACTGACCATAACTGGAAGCATCCCCTTGGGCGGAGAATAAATTGCAGTGAATCACAATGCCGACCAGCCGGAGCGGGGTCAGCAACGGGTGAGCCGGCCGACAGCCCCACATCTGCCGGTCATCCCTCGGAGACTCGGAAGTGAGAGATTGCAGTGTAAGATAACCTTGGGCGAATCGGTCTTTCAGGCACTTTTCTCAGCCCTGCGCCAAGAAAAACAGAACTTCCATACGGCGAACGATTACGCCACCGATAGTCATTCACTCGATTACAATGTATATATTTATTGCTCAAGGGCATTTTGTTGCATGTACTCCGTTGCCATTCATACTATCTGCTGCAGGTCTTCTTGGCCACTAGCTCAAACGCCTTCCCCTATGTAATCGAAGTGGACTAAAACAAAAGATGCATATATCAGATGGATGCCATCGTCGCCGAAGTTGAGAGCGAAGACAAAAATAATAGTTTTGTGGAATCCCCGGCCCCAGTGTGGCAAAGATACAGCGACGTGGATCGAATAATGCGTAGGAAGGCCACGAACCAGTGCCAGCCTTATACCGATAAACGCGACTTCAAAGATTCCAACTCTTGACTATCGTATCTGAATACGTCGATGAGAACAGAAGCAATCACGAGGGGTGGTATGTGATGTGCTCTACACGTCACAAACAACCCTCAGATATCCTGTGACCGCTTCAAAGATAAACATGCAAAAGAAATTAGGATTGACCTCGGAAAGGAGTGAACGACTTGCCGCTCGATTGTTGCTGAGCGAGCTTGAATTGATTCTCGTTGTCGTCATTTAAATACTTTCCATACCCTATCTCCCCAGGCCCTGGGCCTGAACTTCTCAGCAACGATAGCATGTCATCGTCTTGGAAGTCCCTGAGCCTCAATCTTTACAATCACAAATTGAGAACATAGTTTCAAGAAGTTGATTGCTTCCATGTCGTTGACCTGATGATGTCCATTCAAGAATTCCCCAGCCTCAAAGACGTCTTGCTAGCTAATGATGTCGACAGCCCGCATCCAACATGGCTGCTTCATGAGCACCTCAACTTCATCAATGCTTCTCGTTCGCTCCTCTAACTTACGATTAAAATCGTTCGGACTCTCAAGCCACTCTCCCATCCTTATACCTCACCATCTCAACCCGCTCTTCAACTCCCCAAGTACCAGCTGCCCCGGCTACCTATCCAGACACCCTCTCTACAGTTCCCTCATCAGACAATTCTAACTCACACGGACCTCCATCTCTGAGCTCCCATCCCGTTGCTCCCGTTCTTGTCGTGGCAGGACACTATCCCTCTGCTCCCATCCTCAAGATAGGTATCCCAGACGTGGACGGCGGCTTCGACTTGTCACTAAATCATAAACAGCAAGAAGTCGAGAAACGATGTGTCTTGAAAGTAGATGTCGCGCGTATTGCGGACGAGTTGTTGAATTCGCGGGATGAGGGTCTTGTAGTGGCGGGGTGTGTTTGGTCTGCTCCGGCCGCGGCCTCCACCTTGTTCTGGGTGCTTTCCGTTGTTATAAGGTAGAAACGAATAAACTTTGAAGACAGTTTTTTCGGCTGTTCGAAAGGATTGATATGTTGATCGTCAAGAGCGGTGTGGTGTGGCGATGACGCGCAACTCGATACGTCGAGCAGATGGTGATGGCAAATTGTTAATCCAAGAAATGTCCAAAGAACATTCCTCAAGTCCACCAACCCAGCGAAGCCGCCTCATAACCAAACAGTTCGAATCTCCCTGTCAAAACGACCAAGCCATCCAAGCAAGCCGAAACCAACCCACTGATCCAAAGTCCCATCCCAAGCCTTATATCCAGCTACCTAACCGCCACACCCCGTGTCCCTTTCTCCCTCCACCACCTCAACCCCTCCTCCACACAAAACACGCCCACAACCCCTACAAACCCCCACGCAAACACCTCATACCCCCAAGCCACCACCCTCCTCCACACAACCCCCCCCTCAACAACCTCCCCATCAGCGCCCATCCCATCGTCCACCCCTCCGGCGGCGGTCCCCACTCCGGCCTCGGCTCCGTCCACCTCCGCCGTCCCTCGGCCTCGAAGACGATGTACGCGATGCTGCGCAGCGAGAGGTACGTGACGCGCGCGATGTAGATGATGTAGGCCGCCCACGCGACGTCGCGGAGCGTGAGGATGGAGGGGTGGAGGAGGGGGTAGAACGCGCGGGTGAGCAGCTCGCGGGCGGTGTAGCGCCGGCGGGTGGGGGTGAGGTAGCCGTTTACTATGGTTGGCATCTTTGGCGGTTGGAATGGTTCATGGGGTGGTTTGGATTGAAGATGATGAGGATGGGGAACGGTTTTTTGGACGCGGTGGGAGTGTGGTGATATGAGGTTTGGTGTTTGTTGGTTGGAGATGTCTCAGCGCTGCGCCGCTGGACGATGGAGGATTGTGGCTGCCTGGGAGTTGTTGGCCGACGGACCCATCGTCAAAAAACACATCGTTGCCTGCGCCTGCACGCAAACATACGCGTAAGAACATACGAATTTTTATTTGGAGGGATTTAATGATGCCTGCAATTGAGGAAGATACGGGGTATCCGAGAAGAGAAGGAAGCCGTCGCAGATCGACTGGGACGGCTTATATGCGTATCACGTAAAGACTACCGAAATGCCAATGACCCAGGTAAGGAAAACCGAAAATGCAAGCCCCGAAAAATCAACTGTGCGCCGAAAACTCCCGCTTTCTTCCTAGGGTGATGAGGGTTCAGAATTGTTCGCAGGCGCGACGTCCTTCGCGTTGGCGTCGGGCCGCACGCTCTGGGGATTTGAAAAGAGGTCCTTTGGATCCCACGCGGCCTTGATGCGTTGCAGAGCAGGCAGATTGGAACCCCAGTACTTCTCTTGCGCGTCCTCCAGCGTCGGGTCGACGTAGCCTGCATACGTGCTCAGGTCATTCGGGCTCGCCTTTCGGATCGTCGACGTGATGCCTGACATGAAGTCCTTGGTCTTTTGGCTAAGTGTTGGCAGGCCGACGCCGTAGCCTTGACAGAACATGATCTTGTCGCGATGGCTGTAGGCAGTCGCATTCATAGCAATGTCGTTGATGGCGCCGCCTGTGACGTCGAAGATGAGGAACCAGATCAGGGTGCCGCGGTCGGCACCGTCAATGTAGTTCATGAGGTCCTGGATGCCCGTCTCGGGAAGGAGGTCATCGCGGGTAAAGGCCAGGCTCTTCGACGTAAACGGCGACTGAATCTCACTAAGCCAAAGAGCTGCGTCCTGGGCCTTTTGCGCAACATCCCCGAGCCAATCGTTCACCACAACGGAGACCTTCCCGGCTGGCATGCGGTCAGGGATGCCCGTCTTCTTGAATTCGTCCTCGGTGCCGTAAAAGGTTGCCGAAATGATGACTCCGAGTTCCTGCATGACAAACTCGCTACTGAAGCGGCGATCCAGCTCTGGGTCGGTGATGAGGTCCTGCCATTGCTTGAAAACCGGGGCGAGGTCGCGGTGGCGGGCAAAGGTGACGGCATAGGAGTATTGTACGACATCGCCGGGCTCGGGGTGGGTCTTGACGACGAACTCGGTGATGACGCCGAAGCCGGCGCCGGCGCCCTTGAGAGCGAAGAACAGATCCGAGTTCTGGGTCTCGCTTGCGCGCTGGATCTTGCCGTCTGCGGTGACGACTTCAACCTCGAGAACGTGGTCGAGGCAGCTTCCCCACATTCGCGAACTGGGTCCAAGACCGCCCTGTTGTTGCATATTGCATTAGCACAGCGCAGATGCAAAGGTGAGACTGATGGCCAGCTGATGCAGCCAGACATGCGCGGGGGTCTCTTACGATTGTTGCATGGCCGCCGATGCCCACGCCGGGACATGTGCCGTGGGACATTGCACGCTTGCCGTTGTCGTGCAGCTTCTCGGTCACGTCGTGCAGCCTGTGGCCTCCGCCGATGGTCGCTTGCCAGGTATCTGTGTCCATGGAAAAGTGTTGCATGTTGGCAAGGTCGATGACGAGGGCGCCGTCAGTGCCACCCAGGCCAAAGTTGCTGCGACGAACGTGTCAGGGAGGAGCCAGAGGGCGACGAGTATGCCAACTCACGCGTATGAATGCCCGCCTGACTTTGGCTGTACCTTGACATTGTTGTCTGCGGCACACTTGACGAAACCTGCGACATCTTCCTTGGTGGAGGGCTTGGTGACGGCGATAGGCTTGACGGGGATGTCCAGGTTGTACGGCTTCACCCAGTTAATCTGGTAGAGAGGGTCGTTTGGGTATCCAACACAGGAGGATCGGCCGTCGCAGACCTTGTCGAGGCATGTTGCCAACGGGCTGCTGGGCTTATTTCCCATGGTGTTGCCCGGTTTCGAGATGCGAAGGTTGGCAATGCGAGCAGGAGAAGAGACAGAGACGACCAGATGGGATCGACAGAAAGAGGGAATGGGATTTCCAGCACAGGTGGTGTTTATACATCCCAGATGTGGCTGTCGCCCCAGGTATCCCGCTTAACGCAGCTTTCCCAGCAGCCAAAGGCCGTCAAGAAAGACATGTGCCTGGATTGACAGGCCCGCTTGGGATGACCAGCGCGCCGATGTTTGGGGTAGCAGCGGCGGACCACTGGTTCCGTCACCGTAGCTTCCCATGTTGATAATCCCATCGAACGTGGGCGGCGGCGCCATCTCGCTGTGGCTGTTTCTTGACTTTGCTGCGCTGGGCGCTAGACCAACCTTGACGGCCAAGGGAAGGGGGAGGCGTGGATGCTGCGTGGCACGCTGGGAATTCTGAATACGACCAATGGGTAGTCGCCAAGGGGCATGGCATATCGCCACTGGTTTGTCGAACCGAGCAGGAAGGAGTATCCGTAAGTCGAAATGTTCTCATTATGGACGTCATGGGCCATGGGGAACACCCTGCCATCTGTGCCTGGCAAGCATGGTGACAGTCATCTCCAGCGGCCGGCCAGTCAGGGAAGCGGACGTCGTTGGCAAGAATCGAGAAACAAGCTTGTTTGGCGGGGGTGGGGTGGTATTGCAAGATGCCAAATGAAGTTAATAGGCCCAAGGAAGATCTTGGCAGGTCAAGGGCCTCTCATGCGAAGCATGGAAACCTGTGCTGGAAGTGCAGTTGGAAGTGCGAGGAGGGGAAAAGTGGCGCATTCACGCTGGCGCAGGCGGTTTGGGTATGGCGGTGCAGCTTCCAGCCAATGGGAGCCAGTCGAAGGCCTGGAGCAGCGGGTTTCCAGGGGCTTGGGCGGGTGGGTGGCAGGGCCTAGCCCGTTGTCGAGGTGGTAGTTCTGCAACGGTTTGTCTCAGTTTTCGATGTTGGCTGTGGCTCTCGAGGTGGCGAGTGGATGACGGTGTTCAATATCGACACCAGTTTGCGATAATTGATGGCTTCGGCGGCCTGGACTTTGCCAACAAATGTCAGCTGGAGGACTTCCTTCCCGGTTGCTTCTTTCGCACAGGCCGTGAGGTGAGAGCTCTCGCTTAGCTAAGGATCTAGACAGTACGTACCTGGATTTCACATCAAGTTGCTGAATAACCATCAGCTGAGACAGACGGAGGCTGAATGAGCACCGGCCGAAGGCGAAAGTCAATTGTCCATGACAAGAATGGGCAACCCGGCCTGTGTTGAGAACTCTATCTCAACTATCAGCTCAGCTCCACGCACGTCAGGTGACCGACCATCCCGCGCCACCCCTCACAGCTTATGATTGTGTGAGACACGTCAGATCGTGGCTCACAGTTTAATTGAACGTGAGGCAGTGGAATGAGTAGAATGCAGCACGGAATGTTTCCGTACTGCGCGAGGCGTGATGCAAGATTCTCTACTTCGTACACTGCGCGTGTGTAATGCACTTGAGACGCTCTACAGACATCCGTTGAGCACAGCAGGTGCGGTCGGTACAGTGCGATAGACCGTGTGCAAATGAGGACGAGCCCCACTTGTGTCACTGGGGACCACGAATGCACCAATGATAGTCCCCAGTCGCGACTTCTCACAGTGCCATGGCTGTCTCCTTCCCAGACTCGTGCCCTCCTTTCTTTTTTCTCCAGGCACAGCACAGTGACCCTCCTGCCTCCTACTGTACGTGGCTGCCTGAAGCGGCATCTCGCCGTGCAACAACATCGCGCCAAGCGCTTCGTGATACCTTCCCGACTCGCACTTTAGGCACTTGCCAACCTTCAGTCACCTTACACTGGGAACTTTCTCTGTCATAACAGTCGCTCCCGTGTCATCACTTTCCCCAACGCGATTCCACGAGGTGGGAGAGCGCGCCACATGGTCCACTGGCCACACCTTTCCCCAGCGTCACCTCAACTCTGTCGCCCAGCTCGTCCGGTTCTTGAACACAGCATTCCACACATCTTCTTGAGCTACGCTCTTTGAAACGGCCCAGAATAGCACCCACTCGTCACACACGACACCGCAGAGTCGTACCGTCAGCCTCGTTCACTCCTCAACTCGCTGCAACAGATCGTTTCCTGCAGCAACCCTCTTCGGGAACCCCAACGTTGCTCCAACGCCCTCCTCTCAGACGCTTCGCTCGGCCTATTCCCAGCCTATCACCAACACATAGCCTCTCCTTCGACCCGTCAGACCGGCGGCGGCAACCATGGCAACACCACCGGTATGGAGACCACTGCCTCCCGCAGCTGGCCTGCCCAACCTCCTGGTCTCAACGGCCTTCTCCACCGCTGAATACACCATCCATGTAACCGACTTGGCCAACATCTGGGCTGAATCACTGGACCGCAAAGAAATCCTACTGCGCAGCCTCTCCAATTCGACCACGATTGATCCCTCGGAGAGCACCAGGAATATGCGAGCATTCTTGTCCAAAATCAGATCCGTCTTTGACCCCACCCATCCAGACCATGACAAGGCGACTCTGAACTTGCTGACGACCCCTCAAAAAGAAGCTGGGGAAGGCGGCTTGACCATGCACATTGCCTGCGAGTTGGACAACATGAAGCCTTTGGTGTGGCCAATGTATCTGCAGAAGTGCCCCCCGTCGACGCTTACAACCGAGTTGACTATACCGTTGGCCCAGGCCAACTCCGCCAAGACCCGTCAGGTTGACTCGCTCCTCGCAATCATGAAGCAAAAGGACACTGTCATTATGAAACTTCTCGACAAGCTCGAGGCCACTGGAACCCGCCTAGAGAACATCTTCACCGTTCTGTCGGCCAAGCAGAAGCCAACGAGGAAGATGGCCGAGGAAAAGGTCAAAGGACTGGCACCATTTAGCCACGATGACTGGAAGGCTCAGCTTGACGGTGATGACGCCGACGTCGCCCGCCTGATCCGGCACGTCTTCGGTTCAAATGGTCTCGAGTACCAGCATCAAAATGCCTCCTTGGACCCATCATTGGATGACTGGTGGACCAAGAATGAGTCGTCGACTTTCCCAATTGTAGGACCGAACTCTAGCCAGCGCCAGCAGAGGGGCTCTCCTGAACCCGACGATACTCGACGTGACGGCAAAGAGAATGAAAACGACGGCCCGGTTGATGATGATGACTTCCAAGTTCAGTCAACACCGCCACATCTTATGTCCAACCGCAACCGGCCCGTTTGTGCGACGAACGTGGCGAATGAAGACGACAGTACTGAAGATGAGGATACCTCGCAGATACCGGACAGTGTTCCCGTGCCGCCACAAGAACCAAGGAGACACCCTGTTCGCCTGGGAACGATAGGGAGGAAGCAACAACCTACTCCTTCACCACCGCCCGCCCTTGAGGAGCCCAAACCAGATGGCTCGGAAACCGAAACAGAGTCTGATGACGATGCTACCGCATCAGTGGCAGAACCTTCGTCCCCACCTCGTCAACCCGAGCCAGAGGACACGAAACCTGCCAAGATTGGACTTGGACGGATCGGCGGTGTGAAGCGACGTTCAAATACCCCCGAGCCTTCCAAAGATACCGATTCACCAAAGAAAGGGGTACTCGGTCGCATCGGCGGGTCTGCGAATCGCTCAAAGTCCCCCGAGCCACTGAAAAAGCCCGGGCTAGGCCGCATCGGCGGCAGAGTTGCTCCGTCAAAAACCCCTGAGACATCTGCTACCGAGACAGAAGACAGAGGCCGTGATCGGACCGAATCTAAGCCGCAGGCGAGGACTCGAGAAACCTCGCAGGAGAGAGCAAATAGGAAGCGAGACGAGCTGCAAAAGGAGCTACAGCGGAAGGCCGCCGCAGGACCAGCACGGAAGAAGCGAAAGTTCTGATCGACTCGAATTGCAGATATCCAAAATCGAACCACTGTTTCCTGAATACAAGCGTAACATACTCCATCTGTTCAGCCTTTTCTCGGCCGACATGCGTGACGGCGAATACAAAGATCGAGAGCCACAGCCTCAGTCTGCTCATTGTGCACAAATCTTCTTCTTTGTACTCCCCCATATACCCCAGAGACGCGACTTCCCGAACCTGGAGGTCGGTCACTCAGACATCGGAGATCCAAGGATCAATGGGGTCCGGAACCGAACCGGACGGGCCGCGCATGAAATCACCGGCATGAAACCGACATCGACCGCTCCATGATGCGGTCTCAGATGCGGCTCTTACCCAAATTAACCCGATTTGGCCGTTACTAAAGGGTCGTCTTCATGTAGTGCAAGATGTCCGGAAGCACCACCGCAACAGTCTTCACCAGGGGTTTCTCCTAACGGCCCGACACGCTCTTCACGTTGACATCCCGCTTGTCCGACCCTGGATGCTGCTGTCCGAACCCCCGACGTTGAACACGAAGCAGCTACTTCCCTTTCCGGGGCTTGCAGTTCTCGATTCGCACTTGGCTGGGCATTATGCAGTGTTACCGAAAACTGGAGGGATGACAGTCGCTACTACCTCGCAGCGGCGTGGAGAAGCTGGACAGCGATGCGTATGTACAGCGGTTTCAAAAGTCTGAGAGACTAGACTGATACTCCGATGTCAAAGTCAACCACCGGCCTTGCGTCACCACAATGGCGGAAGCATGCCGCAACTCGATGCGATGTCACTGATTCGCGAGCATTCTTACAGTCGTTCAAAACCACGCCTTTGCAGGCAGGGCTTGTTGAGGCATTTCCCACAAAGAGACGGATAGTCATCACAATTCCAAATGCAATCTAGTTCCTTGATCGTCTTGCGAAAGTTCGAGGACCTCTAGATTCGAACGCCCTGGATTCACTTATCAAACTCTAGTCTTATCGCCCAATTCTTACATCTGCATCAAGATGGCGATCAAGAGCATCAGATCTTGATCGAAAAACCCGTGTTTCCTGTCGTGTCCTCATGGGACGACCCATTTAGAGGGATCTTGGAGACAGTGTCTCGCACGGCGAAGAAGCGCTCGTTTGTCTCGTCTATGAGCGCTGCGCAGCGTTGAAATTCGCGTCTACTCGTCATCTTCGTCACCTGCAGCACGTATTACTTTTGCAGACGACGTAAGATACGCCCATGGACCTACGGTGTGTCATCGGCCAGAATTTTGACCGGAGAAGAGGGTAAACGCACAACCAGCATCCCGCCTCGTTTCCAGGCGCCGGCCCGCGATGCAACCATGCAGCGTTGCGCTGGGAAAAGAAATGACTCGCATCCCGATGCAACGGGGAGCAATCCGGTCCGTACATTGTCGTCTCGAGCCTTGACAACGCAACATTGCATATACAGGAAAGGCTACAGCCGGCGGGCCAAGCCACTTCGGTCTCTCAAAAGCTGTTACGATGTCGACTTCATCCTGCACCGAATGGCGTCCCGTTGACTTTCGGCGTCATCTTGTCTACCCTGCACGAGACCGGCATACCCACATGTCACAGAACTTCTTTTCTGCAGGTGGATAGCTGCTCTAACGAACAAAGCTGTCCAGCTTAGCCGACACCGAATCCCAAGGAAACAAGTGGCGACGGAACATCAATCTTTCTCGGGCCAGCGGATGCATTCCCATTGAATACGGCGCAAACGGGCCAGAGATGGAGTTTCATACATGATGGAGCGTGCATGAAAGGACCAGCGTGGAGTCCTTCCCTGAGTCTCTCCCCGGCCATAGGACGGTCCAGCAACCTTTTGCTACCAGAAGTACGGTAGAGCAGTCGGAAGTTGTCTCCCCGGCCTGCAACCTGACCACGAGAGTAAGATAATCTTTCGAATCAGGCACGACTAAGAGGCCACCCAAGACATGTCCCAGTGCGTGCTTGTCGGCGAGGGAAGGCAACACCCACAGCGAAAGGCTCTGAGACATCTGCTGATATCCCTGAACGAATACCATCGGCTTTCTGAGGTTCCCATGCATGGGTTCTACGTTCGCGCATTGTCGATAACCGAGCCCAATCGTATGCTCGCGCAAGTCTTCCATTACAAACGGTAGACGACCAATGTATTGTGCTGGATTGTCGGTATCGTCTCGAATTTCTCAATTCTCATAATGATATATCGTCAATTTGTTACGTTGCCGGGCGGAGAGAATACGTCGATGGGATGTGCCGAGCATTACCCCCATTCGACCTCCTCGCCCGCGATGATGCAGTCTTGGTCGGTCGCCAGCTTCGAGACATCGCAGTCAAGGAACTTGCGGCCGGTTAAATGGAGAGATATATTGTTTGATCAAACGATGTCAACTCCCTTCTTCTGGATTGATATTAATGATGCATTCCTTCATCGACGATAGGAGACCCGACTGTGGCTTACCTACGTCGTCCCTCGATCCCATGCCGTGCTACACGATGAGGCATAATGATGAGCAGTATACGGGTTTGACCACAGTGTGCTTTCAGCTCACACCCGTGACAGTCGTAGCATTCAGGGGGTTGCGCTCCGCCTGACAGGATATGCGGTCTGGGTCGATGAGGCGGGAGAGTCTTCGGCTTGAGAAGGCGATTAACGGCTGGCAACGTCGAAGTCGTATTGTCCACAGCAAGTTGTCCAATTACTTCCCATCAACACGAGGGAGGGAGAGCAAAAGGCGGTCGGTACGACTGACGGACGCCAGCCGGGCCCAGTCCAGACAGTGCCGAGCGTTGTGCAACCAACCTGTACTGGCATATGTCCACACAGGTATGGGAGACGGTGAAGACACGGGCCCCAACAAGAAATGACATCTCGATAACCAGCGATCCAAATTCTATCACAAAATATCGCCATCGAGAAGCAACGAAGGCATATCTGATGTGAGGAGGGGACAGCCGCAGGCGAAAATGCCGACCGCCATGTCTTCTGAATAGTGTGGTTGTCTCCAACCTGATGTCTGAATATGGCATCTTGCATTCAGACCAAGAAACGAAGGCTCGGTGGGCCTGTATTCTCGCGGCAATGACATACCAGCTTCCAACAGGCGCAGGCGAGCGCATGCCACCGTCAGAATGTAGGAGTCTAACCCCCTGGTGGGCTGCTACACATTGTTCGATGAACAATCCAAAGACGCACAGAACAGAGTAGCAGCGGCCGTTAGAGGTACTCCGGGCAAAAACGAGTTGGATGGATGGCACACTCTGCCTCGACGTGACTGCTGTACGGCCGCTGTCAAAGTGTCAATGCCAACACCACCGCAATCTCTGCCGCATTTATCCTTCCCGATTAGGAAAACGCCTTTAAGTGGAGCTTCGGCGAATCAGAACGACAGAAAAACGCCTTTGGCTAGGATTGCCGTTTGAAATGTGCTCCTTTGGTGCCCTCGGTCGGCCGCCCATGAGCTTCCTCGGATCAGTAGTCTGTCTTTTCTGGAGCCTATGGGCGTCGAGTCTTTTTTTGGGCCACTGCCTCGTCGAGACTACTGCCTCATTTGTTACTTTGAGCATGTTCCGCAAAGACTCCGAGCCTCCAAGGCACCAACAAGGGTGGTCGCTGGCAGATGCCTGACTAAGAGGAGAGCTCCCCCTGCAAGCGGGATCGAGTCGAAGGATCTTGCACCGCTGGCCCTAGGCTAGGCTAGTTGTCTCGCTCCATCGCCTTCGGAAAATACGTCAACGGCCAGCTGTACGATCGAAGTCTAAGTCTCAAAACACACGATGCGCTGAACTGAGCGATTGTAAAAGGCGGACCAGACGAGGGTTGACAGCCAACGCTGAGAGCAGTGCAACAGCGGATAGAGGCACGCGCAAGCCGGAGGCCAAGAGGGTTTCATTCAAAGAGGAGGAGAAGAGAGAAGGGGCCTCGGGGTCATTAATACGGCTGAGAGTAGATTGGCCGCAGCGTCATTGCCAGGCTCTGAGAGGACGGCCGGGGCCGTGAGACAGGGACCCCTGCCAAAAGAGTGGGACGCCATCGGCGTACGGGCCCGGCTCCGCACGGCGCCAGGAGGGAAGGGAAAAGGACCCCCAACAAGTGCGAGATCAAGTCTTTTTCGACGTCGAGTGCTGATGCGCCCGAACTGACTTGTGAGGAGTCGGCTGTCACAACGGCCATCAACGAACGAACGCAGCCAGCACGACTTGCGCGCTTCCCACCACTATGTTGCCGGCAGACCAATTGACAATTGTCAGTTACGACATATCTGCGGCATATCGCGTTGTACAAGATGGTATCCGTACCAAAGATGGGACCTCCATCAACCCCGGTCAAATCGAGCCCGCTACCCACGCCCGCCCTCATCACTTCAAATGATGGCCAATCTCGAGCCTCATTTTGTTGCTAACCGCTCCCAGCCGCACCATCGCAGACACTCGTTTGTGCCACTGTGCCATGTACCTTCCCCGCTGGCGATACAGCCTGGGTACTGCAGCCTCCTCGGACTTGGAGATCCCTGACTGTGCGGGTTCCGCTCTCCTTTGTCATCGTCAGGTCCAATCACAGCCTCACATCGCCCCCCGGAGGCTAGGATCTCATCCGGTACACCACTCAGCGGCAAGTTCTCGTAACATACGCGGCCTCTTGGCTCAGCGAAAGCCCGCGGGTATGACAAGGCTGGGGACCGATAACATATGTACGGATGTACTCACAGACGCTCTGCCTGCGTGCTGTGCCCCCCTCGCGTTTACTGACTATCCCACTTACCGCCGTGACTCTTGGCTAAACCCGTGTTAAACCCGGACTCGGGTTAGGACCAGGTTAGCATCAGGAGCAGTTCTCTGCATTACCGTACCAAGAATCGCGCACCGAGATGTCGGTAATTGTCCAACAGTGCCGCCTACGCTGCCTACGGAGACTTACGGCGCCCGTTTGAGCTAGTCCATGTGTCGGTATATGAGCACTGATGCGAAAGAGTAGTCGCATCTATCGCCTGTTTGAAGCTAGATTTCTCGCACAATTCATAACGTTGGGCCTTCCTCGGACTTTTAACAAGCTAGGGGGGCAGACAGCGCGCCTCCAACCTCAAGCGCACGCAAGAGCCTGGCAACCTGGCTAGCCCCCACCGACTTGGCTTACCACTACCGCAAGCTCCGCCCAACTCCAACGGGCTGCGAGCTAAGTTGGGATACGCAATGCCAGGAGAAAGAACCCTCCCTGGTCTGGTCTGTCCCGACAGTCTGGCACCCAATGACAGATGGCGTAGGTTGCAGAGAATATGGGGCGCCTTATCATCCTGAACGGGTGACGAGCAAGGTATGTGTCTCCAACCACGGAAATGCAATGATGGTTCTCTATGCCTGCATGGCAAAAATTCCCGGCAAGGTCATCTGCGGTCCTCGCGGATGTCGGATCTTGGTCACGGGATGCTGTTTGCAATGCTACCTTTCATTCCATCAGGCCCAACCGCGCGCACCCGACTGCAGAGATACAAGGCTTGCAGTTGGTGCCCCCTTCGTGTCAAAGGAATACTTGCGAGCTTGCCGAAGACTCCCCGCACTCAAACAGACTATGAACTCGACGGGCCAGGAAAAAGAAAGCTGCACATCTGACGCTGATACTCGACCCGAAGATGTCTGTTGGTGCAGGTGGACCTCATTCACCGCCCGGATATCCTCTCTGACTTACCGGCTCCCTGTCGCCCAGCCTCACTGCCCAGGCTTTGTAACTTCGCCATCAGACGATCCTCTTTCTCGTCCTTCACTCGACCCCAGCGGATCCTCGTCTTGACTTTCAGCTCGTAAGCACTCAAATGCTCCCATCGCTTCCAACGACAAGGTACGTTCACCTCGCAGCTGGGGCGTACCTCTCAACGGAGTGCGAATAGACGATACGGCTACTGGGCGGCAAGCTTCCTCACGCCCAACTTTGCCCATCCTCCACTGACCTAATGTCTGTGCCACCTCGAGCCAAAGGCCCCCGACACTCGCTGCGGAGATTCGTCTCCATCCTGCACAATCTCAAATCTTGTCATCACCACGCCGCCCCGCATACATGGTTTTGGGTCTCAGCTCCCAAGGATACATGCCAAGACCCTGGCAGGCCACGAGGGAGCAGCAACTCGCTCGGAACTCATCGAGAAAAGCTTCCTCTGGGCTCCTACCCCCTCTGATCTGGCCCCGCTGTCGACGTCCTTACCTCTTTTGATAGTAAATCCTTTCCAATTCTCTCTAGCCCTGCGGCGTAGAGCCCGGACTCGGGGACCTAGGGCGAGAACCAGTGGTCTGGTCGATATCTCACCGACTGGTCGAGTGCTTCATGCGTCCCCTCCTACAAGATTACCTACCCTCGGTTGGGCTGGTCTCATCTCAACTTCCAACGGGAAGTCTCTCTCATACACATTGACAACGCCAGCCGAAGGCGTCGCGGACTGACCAAGGGCATTCATGTATGTTCCTATTGTCCCTTGCCGATCCTCCAAGTCCTCCAGCATTTTGTACACCCACACCCTGATGCAGCTCCCCACCCCTCCCACGCTGCCAGTGGGAGATGACAGGCGTGTCTGTACCTCACCACCCGTTGCCCTTTGTTCCTGCCTCCTCCCCCTGGTCCACCCCGTCTTCTCTACCCCGGCTCTCATCCTCCCAGATCACTCACCCTTCGAGTGCTCCCAAAGCCCCATCAACCCGTGTGGCGGGTATCGGATCTGGCAAAGCCTAACCAAGCAACCCACGGCACCAACTTGAGGTTCTGATCACCTCCTCTGCCCTGTACAGGAGCCCTTGCCCTGCCCTACCCTGCTGATACTTCCAGGCCACCCCCCCCCCCAACCGCACGCACGCCAACACCCCATGCCGGGGGGCACTCGACTTGCGGCCGTCACGATAGCACTAAGACCTCCTCTGGCCTCTAGGGCTCTTTGCCAAATCCTTCGGTTCCGTACTGTCGGTAAATTATACTGGGTCCATCTAGGGTTTGAATGGCACGAAGAGAACAGGATCGGAGACCTGGCCTTGGAGGGCACCACTCGAGGTGATGCAACAGCAGATGTCGTATGGGCTAGAACCGGCGAAGATGGGCGCCCGCTGCCCGCTGGCACATCCATCACCAGACCGACGTCAACGCCTAGGTAGCCATGGTTCTACCGTTTGTACCATCGTGGTCCTTGCAACGCGGTGAGGGGACTGCTACGATGGGAGTGACTAACACAAACGGCGCGCTATAGACATGGGGGCAGGCGGGCAGGAGTTTGACTCACTGCGTCACCCACGCACGACTGACATTTCACAGGCATGTTTCAGGATCACATTCACACATATGGTAGTAGATCATTAGATTCTTTTTTTTTTGTGTGGAAAAAATACAGACGTGCCTCTCATCCCATATCAGTACAGACGTCGTGGAGGCTGTGGTGGACTATGAACCATTTGAAAAGCAGAACAAACCAAACCGAACCAAACCAAAAAAAGAATAACATGAGAAGATGGAGAAGGGAGGGGGTATTTCTGCAGCAGCGGCTGCACGCGCTCTATGAATGGTGCTGATGTGTGTGATGTGTGTGTTTTTTTTTCGTTCGACTGGTGCCCCCCACGGAAAACAAACCAAGAGAAAAAAAAGCCAAGTCGTGAAACACAAATTCTTTTGCGGGTGAGTAGTGTGTGTGTGCGATGAAAGAGAAAGATCGGAAAGAAGAAGAAGACCACCATCATCTCGTCATATTTTTTTGAATCGTCGCAGAAAACAGAAAAAAAAGAGTGAAAAGAAACAGAAAAAAAAGATGAAATCAGAAAAGCAAGTACCGGTAGCCGTCTTTTTTTCGCCACCCCTTCCCTCATCCCTCTCTCCCCATCTCTCTCAGCCCCATGCCCTCCCATCTCTCTCCTCTCCTCTCCCCTCGCCCTCGCGCGTTCTAGCATGGAATGGCACACTTGTATGTGCGATCAACATTGCCTTGTTAGTCCCAACAACAGCCATCTGCTCTCGAGGACAGACACCCGTAAATCCCTGCAGGTGTCAAAACGCGGACACTGTACCCCCCTCCTGGACATGGTTGTGTGGAGAAAGGGCGAGTGCGAGCCCCCAATCAAGCACCAACCACACGCGCCCCCCCCCCTCCCCTCCATCTTCTTCCCCCTTCCCCCAAACGCCCCGGGTCCGATCTTGGCGGGAGGTGTTCGTTGGACCCTCAGGGCAGAGGAGGGAGGAAAAGGGCAGCAGGGCAGAAGAAGAGGAAGAAGAGGTGTGTGTGGGTTGGTAGCCCTGACGAATGGAACGTCGACTGGGACCTACACCCCGACAACCAGGACCGACGTACCTGCTCTTCGTCGTGGCACAAACGATACAGAACGAGCAGCAAAGCAGACGTACATTGCTGCTGTTCGTTTCTGAGAAAGTTGCCAGCGAAGGGGTACGGCCGATCCGGGATCGGCTGCGCCGTCCGCATCTTCCCACGCACACACACACACACACCTTCATCCCAGACCGCCATCTCTCTCAACGTCTGTCCTCGCCCGTGCCGCAGGGAAGGGGGATGAGGAGAAAATGTGTGAAGACGAGATTTGTGATTGTGATTTGTCCGCCCGTCCATGGAGAGAGAAGAGGGAAACACACACACACACACCCATACATGGGGGGAAAAGCAACACCCACCCACCCCCCAAACACCCCTGTTGTCCCCCAAACGCCGCCCAAAGAGGAAGTGGTAAAGTCCGTAGCGTCCGTAGCGTCCGAACCGTCGCAGTGACATCAAGAAGGAGAAAAAAGAACCATGAATGAGGGAAACGAACGCAGCAGTAGAAGCAGTGACGGGCCAAAGGACCCTGCTTTACCTCGCGCGGCCGAGCTCATGCACGTTGGAAGAAGCAACGAGGAGGGGAGGTAAGTGTTCGCTCACATCCCCTGGTTGGCGTTGCTTCCTCCCCAGCCGTAGAGAACGTTGTCGCTCTGCCCCGGCTGGGACTGCTGCTGGGGCTGGGAAGAGTGCTGCGGGGCGGCGGCGTGTTGGGGGTGCTGGTAGACGCCTGCGATGTTGTTCATGGCGTAGTGCGCGGCTGCGAAGTTGTAAGGCGGCTGGTGTTGCTGGTACTGGTGCTGGTGATGTTGTTGGTGTTGGTGTTGCTGCTGCGCTGCCAGCTCGGCCTCGCGCTCAGCGGCGTGCATATGGAACCGGGCCGAGGCGTCACGGTTGCGCCGTCGCTTCTCTTCCACCTGTTGGTTCACAATCTCAATCTGCGTGGCGGGGAAGCTGTGGCCGGGAACCCAGGGACCCTGACCGTGCTCTGCGAGCCTGGTGTTGATGCGGAGGTCCCTGGCGGCGGCGCGGGCGTTGGTAGTTGCGCGGCCACCGCGGCGTCCTGAGAGGGCGCGGCCGGGCATCGTGCGGTCTGGAAATTCCGGAGAGGAGTGGTAGGTGGCGGTCCTGGCGACGCGGCGGCGGTTGGGGTCGGTGTTGCGGCGCCTGGCACCGCCGTTGGGGTTGCGGGGATGCTCGCGGTAGTGCGTGGTTGGCCTGACGCCGTTTTCAAAGTCCGGCTTGAGATGCCACTTTGAAGGGATGCGTTCGCTTGAGGAGCCGGTGATTTCGTGCGTGGGCAGCTCTTCCATTCTCTCAAACGCCTGGATGACGTGTTAGTCTATGCAGTGATCGGTTTTTGCAAAGGATCGATAAGGTGGGCCCTGGATGCAGCGCTACTTGGAGAACACCCCTGCATGCAGATGAGAGAGAATGAGGAAACTTACAAAGTTCATGCTGAGGTTGTGGCGGATGCTGTTGTGCCAGCCATCGCCGCCGGCCTTCTCTGGCTTGTCGGTGTTCTTGAGGAACCACTGGTAGAGTTGTTGAAGAGTCATGCAGCGATCGGGCTGGGACTTGAGAGCCTTCCAGATGAGCTGGGCATACGGCTCATTGGTCTCGCGCTTCTCGTTCAACTTTGCGTCGCTGTCAACGTCGCCGCAGGCAACGTTGGGAGGGGTCCTCGCGGTTTGGGTTCTAGACCCAGAGACTGAAGGCGTTGGGCTCGGACTCATGCTCGGATGGTTTTCTGTCTTGAACTGATCCTGGAGAGAAGCCGGGGAGGCAACAAAGGGAGCGCAGGTTGTGGTCATCGGGGGAGGTGAGCCGTACTTCATCGGTGTGATGTCGTGGGGTCCCGTGAGAGTCTGTTGGAAGCAGGAGTTGTTCCCGTAGTCAACAGCGATGTTGAGGGAGGAGTCGCGAAGTGCCTCAGGGGACATGCCCATGTGGCCGTTGGGAAGGCCGTCATATTGCTCCTGGTGGTGGAAGGGAACCTCGTACTGAGGAGGAGGCGTCTGTACAGAGTCGGGCCAGGTGCGCGGGGAGAGAGACGCGGCCTGGTAGTTGGATGTAGGGGCCGGTGCGCGGTAGGAGTAGTTGTCAAAGTCGTCCACGGAGGAACGAGGAGAAGCCCACATCGTAGGTTGGCTCATGGCTGGTGAGTGAAAGGGCTGGTTGAGGGCTGAGAGCTGCGGTTGGGTGTAGTATGATTGCGGAGGACCGTTGATTGTGGGCTTGGGAATCATGGGGTAATAATTCCCGGCGATGTCTGTCCTGATAGATAGAGGCTCGGGAGACTGGCCGGAGTGGTTGAGGCCCTCGTGAACGGACATGGCTTCCATCTGCGCGGTGGGAGCGTTCGTCGCCGTCATTGCAGAGACGGTGAGAGCGATGAACTGAAACGAGAAGGGTTGTTTGCCTCGATGGAGTTTCAAGGAGTGAACGGAAGGGTAAAAGACGTTGCAGAAACAGGTCGTTGTTGTACTGGTGAAGGAGCGAGGTCGAGGTGTCTAATAACAATGACGAGGGCACGCAACGAGGTGATGAGGTATGATATCAGATAAAGAATGCTATCGAGGTTGTGGTGCCGGAGTAGAGGGAGACGGCGAGAGGTATTAATGCTATGAGACTTAGTGATGTTGGTCTTGGAGGTGTAGGCATTGACAGTTGATGAGAGAGGGCCTCGAGCATGGGTCGCTGACCCTCTTGATAAAACCTAGAGCCTGGAGGGAGATGTTCGTCTAAATGCCCATGGTCGCGCAGCGAATGTAGGTCGCTCTTTTGGCAACGTCGACCAGGTACAAGGACAAAGCTGCTAGGTACACGATAGAGGTACCGGAGTAGAGGGGGCGTGGAGGGAAAATAACAGGGGTTGGGCAGGGGTGTGAGCATCCAACAGCCATGTGGATATCGGGGGGGATAGCAACCCGCCTGCCAGCTCATGGCTTGGTCTGGATTAGCGTCCCTTCCCGTTGCCGCGGCCATGTGTGTGTGTCTATGTGTGTGGTGCCTGTATGCTTGTGTGCGTCGATGTTGATGTAGTGTGTGCTCTTCTTGCTGCTCATGTCTGCTTGCTCCCTTTTGCCTGCGTGTAGTGTGCGTATGGCTGTATGTGTGTCAACTAGACGAGAAGGCCCCATCAAGGTCTGCGAGCTGCACTGATCCGCCGCAGCCAATCTGCGACTCTGTGACTGATACAAACAGAATCGGGGCTTGGTTGTGGCTGCTGCCGCTTCTACGGCTTCTTGTTGTTAGTGACATCGAGCAGGGATGGTCGACCTTTATTACTCTTTGGCTGCTGGAGCCTGTTGCCAGTTGGAGAGGCTCGGCTACGTCTGGGGAGCTGGGCGAGTCTCGCCGCCTGCCCTGCCTGCCATGGCAGCCATGTCAAGTTTAGGTATCTCCTGGCTAGCAGGGACATGCCTGGCAGAGCTCTTCTGGGCACTTCATTCCTTCTTTGTCTTTTCTCCTCTCTCCATATCTCCCGCGAGGGTCTCCTCCGGCCGTTGGGGCTAACGACGCCACCAAGTGTAAGCCCATTCGTTAGCTTGTCAACCCATGATCCAGGGC
Organism: Colletotrichum camelliae; assembly: GCA_018853505.1. Taxonomy (NCBI): domain Eukaryota; kingdom Fungi; phylum Ascomycota; class Sordariomycetes; order Glomerellales; family Glomerellaceae; genus Colletotrichum; species Colletotrichum camelliae. The sequence continues at coordinate 4,619,390 of JAELVL010000008.1, read as the reverse complement.
GTCTGCGTGCAACGCCAGATTTGATAGCAGGAGCGGAGGTCTACTCCAGTGACCACAATGATGCACACGGCGGGCAGAGCACTTGGCCTTCGCACGCAACTTGGGTGCGGGTGGAGAATGCCGTGAAAAACCAACGGCAAGTTACTGGCATGCCGCGGGCTCTGGCTCTGGCTAACACCAGGCGAGAGCCGTCAGAGAGATTGTCGCACACATCCACCCTAGGCCGATGTGAGCAGCTACCAGAAGATGACAAGAGCATTGTACACCGGTACAGTTTGACCAGACGATGCATGTCATTGCCAAAACTGGAGTGAGGCCAGCCAACTAGCCAGCCAAATGTGAGCATCCAGGAGAAGGGCAGTAGGCCGGAAGGCAGCATTTCCCCTTCGGAAGCGTGCATGGTCTTTGGCGAGACGGCCAATCACTGCCATTGTGTCATGAGCGATGCCTCACAATAGTGAGCGTGCCAGCCCAGAAGGGGTTGCAAGGCGACCGCAAGATCGCTCCTCTGACACCGACCCGCATCCTGTAGATCATTTACACATTCTAGAAGTCCGCGGGGAGAGCGGAATCGAAACATATTTAGAACAGATGATATGAAGCCGTGGACGCCAATCCCGCGTGGGCCGAGATGCCGCCGCTCGTGCTGTGAGATTTGTTTCGAGTTTTCTTGACTTCACATTGTGCATCACAGGGTTGACCGATCGTTGCAGGCACTTACGGACGTGTAGCCAACGCCATGTTGGCCATGCTGTTCGTCATGATACCCCAACCTCAGCCCTTCCACTAGTCGGTGAAGGGGGTTGAACCACCAGCTCTGATGAGAGGGCAGGCGTGGCAGGGTGACGGTGGATTCATCTGCGATGGTGTGGAGATCAGCAGCAGCTGCAGCCATTGTACTCCGACTTCAGACCGGGTATGCCCCATATCAGCGTGCTTCAGATTCTATCAGGTCGTCCAGGATGTCAGCACTTAGTATCGTGGGGGGGCCCAGCAGTCAGGCCAGGAGAAGGGCACAACAAGCTTGACCGGGGCAGCATGATGCCCCAGTACCGGAGGTAACACGAGGAGGTGAGAAGCAGATAATTGATTAGTTGAAGGCGAGAGCTATGGTCGCCTGGACGTTTGTGCGTCATTGTGTGTTTCCAGAGGTCGGCCCGCAGCGGTCAGTCGCGGTCGTCGGCGTGAGTATGTAAGGCAGCGCGCGCGGCGGGAGTACATGGTACCCGCGAGAGTGGGAGCGCCAACGGATACGTGAAAGGTGAGGCGGATGTTTTCTCCTGATGCCAGATAGATCTCTTTCCTTCCGGCCGGCCAAGAGCCCCGGTCCAAACGCTTTTCCAGAGCACCAGCCCGGATGACTCTGATGATATCTGATATGCGGCCTGATGGGAGGAGCAGCAGCCCGCGTTTGAAGGCGTCTACTTCCGATAGAAGATCTGCGCGAAGCCTGTTAGTACATGACAATCGCAGATGGAGTGGGACCTGTCCCTTACCTTCTTGAATTGAAAGTGAAGCTGCAAGATGCCCTGTAGGGAGGATAAGATTAGCTCAGGCCAAGAATGGGGTGGAGGGGGTTGCAATGTGATGGAATAATGGAATGGTGGCAGGGGCGCAAAGAGGCGCGCGTCAGATAGTCGCGGCTGGCATGGTGTTGTTGTGGTGGTGGTGGTGTTAACACTGGGCGGAGATGGCGGTCTGGCGGAAAACGGTCGCTCTTCGCGCTTCCCGACATTGGAGGAGGACGCTCAAGGAGGGTCGGTTCCTCCAACTGCAGGAGGAAGACATGGAGGTTGGGGGCCAGAAGGGAAAGACGAGGAGTTGGAAAAAGAAACGCCGTCCTGCGGGCGCTCTTTGGCAGCATCCCCTCCCCTCCCATCCCCTCCCCCTTCTCCCCTTCCTCATCCCCCCTTGTGGCTCTCTCGCATATGCAAGACGACTCCGCCACGAGTGAAAGGGCGCCTTAGACATTACGTGTAGACAGTGTAGGGAACGCCACAACACTCACCTTGTCGAAAGAGCTCTTGAAGCCGCGATCCTTCTTTGCACTGTAATCCCACTCTCTGTCCACAATTCGGAATGCAATGTCTTCGTACGGAGGTCCCGCAATGAAACGGATGAGGCACGTGTCCTCCTCCCCTGCAGCTGCAAAGGACTCTCCCCTTTTCCGGCCGTGTTCTCGAATAATCTTGAAGGTGGGTGCCTTGGTCTTGTCGATCAGCTCCGGGTAAAAGATGTTGAACTTGTAGCCCTGGACGACCTTGGGCGGCGGGTTGTCGTGGTCGTAGTGAGTCTGGTTGTACTTGTTCCATTCGTAACCCATCTGAACACGGTTGAAGTACTTGGGCTTTCTCGGCCGGTGCTTGTCTGCCCACTGGGGCTTGGAGCCACTCGGAACAGTCTCCTCAGCTGTAAAGATCTCTTCGTCTTCGCCGATGCCACGGGCGACCTCGCGGTCGTAGAGAGCCTTGGTAGCCTGGGAGAAGTCTTCGTTGCCAGTCTGCGCAAAGCGAGCCGTTCCTGGTGGCGCACCACCCTGGAGTCCTGATGAAACAGACACTGCCTTTGTGTCGGCCCTAACGGGCTCAGATGACATGTTCCTGACTGATGCAGGTCCGGAAATAGACTCGGCTTGCATGGCCTGCTGCCCCAGTGCCTTTGCCTTGTCAGGATCCTGCAGCTTGAGCATGTCGGCCTTGCTATCGCTGATTGCTTCGCACACCTTCCTGAGCTTCGCCTTGGCCTTCCAGACAAGCAGGCTGCGCAGAAGCTGCTCCCAGTAGTCGATATCGATGTCGTCGTTGGAGCGAAGCTTGGCCTTGATCTGGGATTCGAGGGCCTCAAGCTGCTCGTAGGTCTTGGGGCGCAGGATCTTGTCGACGTCGTCTGACACTGTGCTGACGACCCGAGCGTCTGGGCCCTGAGGTTTCAGTTTCTGCCGCCTGTCTGCACAGATTGTTTGCAACGACTTCCAATATTCGCGGTTACGGCCGTTGGTCTCGAGGGTGTGGTAGGACGTGATGTCAGAATCCAGCTCTTTCAGCTGTGATTCGTCGAGGCCCTGCAAGACCTCCTCTGGAGAGCGGACGCTGAGATGCAGGTCGGCATCGTCGTCGTCGAATACGTCGCGATCGGTATCGATAAAGCGCAGATTGAATGCGAGGAGGTCAATGGGCTTGGCACGGCCTTCCCGAACCCGAATGTCTGCCTTCTTCTTGGCCTGTTTCAAGACGAACTTGTCTTCGTCGGCTACAAACTGGCGGGACTGCTCGTCCTGGGTCATGTAGCTCGAGCTCGTGTTGTTGTTGTTTTGACGTGACCTCGAAGACGGGGGAGGATTGGAGGGCTTTGAGATGCGATTGTTGGAGTCGCGCCGGGGGGAGGTGATGCTTCTTTCGCGTTCGCCGTCTCTGCGACTGGGGGATCTGCGCCCAGAGTTAATCATAGCTCTGCGGCCCGGGTCCATGTTTGCGTCGATCGTAAGGTTGAGGCGGTGGGACGGGATGTCAAGTAAGGAGAATCTTTGTCGTCGTTGATGTTGAAAGTGGGAAAGGATAGGATGAAGCAGCTTGACATCGTCGGCGCCTCCTTCCGCGAAAGAAGCTTATCGTGGATGCACACAGACGTCAGCGTGTCTTATCATCACGTGATTCTTACCGAGCCTGACCGAGCCCCACCGACGTCCAGTCTCCCAGACCAGCCCTTACCGAGAATCTGAGATCCCTCACCGAGCAAGTCCCCCAGACGCCCTCTGCCGAACCAGTCACAGCGCTGTTTTCGACGATACCCCGCTAAAAGATCGGAATCTGGCCCCAAAGCCCCACTAGTCCAGGGCCCCGGGACGCTAAAGCTCGACGGGAGCGCAGATGCACGTCCAGATGTTCCGATTCCAGGAACATGATGACGCACAAGACATCGGCCGATCGCAAGCTCTTCCCCAGCTTAATGGCATCGCACTCTCCTGGAGCTCCCAGTGAGCTCAGGGAAGTTTATTGCAATGTAACGAACGCACTTGCCTTCCTTACCTTAGGTCGAATTTGATCGCTGTCACCCACTGGCTGTCCCTCGTCATTCCACCTCCATGCTCTTCTGTCGCGTCTTGCTGCCCAGCAACACGCGTCTCACAACCACTGCATTTTCTGCGTCTAACATCTCTCGTCTTTCCTCTATACCATTGACTACCTGTGTTACTACCAGATATAGACACTTCTTCACTACCATGCCGCCCAAACAGAAGCGCAAGTCCGCGGCTCCGGCCGAGCCCAGCGACTCGGGACGCAAGAGGACAAAGACGGAGCAGAACGGCAGCGCATCTTCCGACCCGTTGCGCCAGCCGCATCCTTTCCATAAGGATGCCGAGAAGCATGGAATCGTCCTTCGAAAGTTCTATCCCCACGAGATGAGCAACGACCGGGCCCGCGCCTACGTCAACGACGAGATCCCACGACCTATCGAGGAGCTAACTGCCGCCCTCGAGGAGACGTCCAAGGCGCGCAAAGCCGTCAAACCAAAGGATGCCGTGGTACACTGGTTCAAGATGGATCTCCGCACGACGGACAATCGGTCACTGTCTCTTGCCAGCGAGAAGGCGAAGGAGGCCGGGGTCCCGCTGATCGCCATGTACATCATCAGCCCGCAAGACTTCGAGGCTCACCTCACAGCCCCCATCCGCGTCGACTTCATGCTGAGGACCCTGCATATCCTAAGGGAGGATCTTGCCAAACTCGACATCCCACTCTACGTCGAGACCGTTGAAAAGAGAAAGAGAATCCCCGACAGAATCGCCGAGCTCATGGGCCAATGGGGAGCCAGCCACTTGTTTGCCAACATGGAGTACGAAGTGGACGAGCTCAGACGGGAGACAAAGATGGTCCGCATGTTTGCGGACAAGGGCCTCTCATACGAGGTCTTGCACGATACGTGCGTAGTCCCTCCAGGGCAGTTGACGAGCGGATCCGGCAAACAGTACGCCGTCTACTCTCCCTGGTTCCGCGCCTGGGTGCGCCACGTCCACGAGAACTTGGACCTTTTAGAGCTCTACGACCCCCCCGCGAAGAACCCAGCCAGCGCGCGAAAGAAGTTTGGGGAGCTGTTCGACACGGAGATCCCGGAAGAGGTGGAGGGCAGGACCTTGAAAGACGACGACAAGAAACGGTTTAGGGCTTTCTTCCCACCAGGGGAGCACGAGGCACGAAGCCGTCTGGAGAAGTTCTGTGAGGAAAAGGTCGGCCAGTATCACAACAAGCGCAACATCCCCTACGACGCGGGGACCTCTACTCTCTCAGTGCACCTAGCCAGTGGAACCATCAGTTCGAGGACGTGTGTGCGCTACGCGCGAGACCGCAACAAGACCAAGAAGCTGGACGCCGGCAACGAGGGCATTCGAGTGTGGATCAGCGAAGTGGCGTGGAGAGATTTTTACAAGCACGTCCTGGTGAACTGGCCGTTCGTGTGGTACGTTATCCTCCCTTTGAACAGAGACGTCATGATCGCTGACCGGCTCCCTCCAGCATGAACAAGCCCTTCAAGCCCGAGTACGCAAACATCGAGTGGTCTTACGACATGGATGACTTCAAGGCATGGTGCGATGGCAAGACGGGCTTCCCCATCGTCGACGCCGCGATGCGCCAGATGCACGAGATGGGCTGGATGCATAACCGATGTCGCATGATCGTCGCCTGCTTCCTCGCGAAAGACCTTCTCATCGACTGGCGCATGGGCGAGCGCCACTTCATGGAGAACCTGATTGACGGCGATTTTGCCTCGAACAACGGCGGCTGGGGCTTCTCTGCGAGCGTAGGCGTCGACCCGCAACCGTACTTCCGCATCTTCAACCCACTGCTGCAGAGTGAGAAGTTCGACCCTAACGGCGACTACATCCGGAAGTGGGTGCCTGAGCTCAAGGGAGTCAAAGGAAAGGCCATCCACGACCCGTACGGTCGCGGCGCTGGTCCGCAGGCGAAGAAAGCGGGTTACCCTGAGCAGATGGTAGAGCATAAGGGTTGTCGCGAGCGGGCTTTATCGGCTTACAAGCGAGGGTTGGATAGAGATGACTTGTAGAATACAGGCCGAGGGCGCTCTGGTTTGCGTTACGGCTGATACTGTACGATTACTTGCAACATCTGGCGGGCATCAGGACAAGAATGCAATGGCTTCTACAAAATGAGGTTTAGTCTGGGCTTCAGGTCAATCATTGAATGAAGCCTTCCTGTTCCTGTCTGACTACATCGAAGGCAATGAGTCACTGTCGGAACTGTTCAACATCTGTATCAGGGTCTTGAGATATCCACAACGGGGTTGATTGACCTGTTGCTAAACGTTGAAAAGCGTTACTACGGCCCAGACACACTACCAAAGCAGCCTCTGTGACCTGGGTCGCCACGCTTTGAGAACGTTCACTGGCCCCAACGCTCACAGCTTCAAATTCTGCTTTGCTGTACCTCGGGGAGACTGTTTCCGGCATCTGCATTCAGGGTGGTAGCACCAGACGTGGCCATCAACTGCAGCCCCAGGCGCCAAGAAATGAACTCTCCGATGGCTTGCATTCTACGAACGTCAACTCGTCGCCACGAAGCCACATAATCTTGGGCCCAGAGGTTCAGGCTGTGATCGTTGGGTGAGTCTCGTGACATTCACGTCGTCTCTGCTCACTCAAGCCCCATCCGAGCAGGATCGCGCCAGGAACCAAAGGCCCTTGATGCCGAAACTTGCCCTTCTTGACCACACTACGATTTCATTTGGCCCATACACATAACTGGTGGAAACGCCAACAAATTCCATTAAAAAAAAACTTCGGTACCGAGTGATGCTCGAGTCGTAGTCATGTGTGTCCCCCGACGTGCCGTCCGATGGCCCGATGCAACCTCGGAGGCTCACACTCCGGCACTCACCAACATCCTTAAAAACGCGCTTCTTAGGTTCTTCGCCCCAACAACTGCCCCCGTTCGACCGCGCTCGGAAATGACCTCCCCGCCCATTGGTCGCATTCGCCAGCGGTCACCTGCTTGCCGGCCCCGGCACATGGGCTAATCCCAGCGAACCGGTCCGACGTTGCCTGTTCGCTCATCCAAGCCAGCAATGACAACTGCGGCTCCAGATATCCCGGGACTCGAAAGAGAAGTCATACCGGGGGGTGATCCCTGATCGTGACCGTGGTTCAACGGCTTCAACAGCCGACAGGATGGGGCACATACCCCTGAGACGCTCATATTGGGACGGTTCTTGCCGAACCGGCGGCCAACCGGGAGGAACCTGCGACCCCACGGGGCTTCAAAGAAGAAGAGGGTAGAACAGGAATGGCGCCACGGAATGGAGGGTTCCATGAGAATGCGCGTCCAGAGGGGAAGGGGGCATCTTGGCAACGTACCCCAGATATATAAACAACCGTAGCCAAGGCTAGCTGCCGAGACACTACCTTTCTGCATCCCTCAAGTTCAAACCACGAAAAAAAGCCCAACATGAGGTCCATCATCGCCCTTGGCGCTCTCGTCAGCGGAGCAGCCGCACAAGCCGGCGCCTACGCCCAGTGCGGCGGCTCTGGCTGGACCGGAGCAACCACCTGCGTCTCCGGATACACCTGCACCGTCTCTAACCAGTGGTACAGCCAGTGCCTTCCCGGCTCCGGCTCCAGCAACCCGCCGGCCTCGACGACCTTGGCCACCTCCGTCAAGCCCACCTCCACCGCGGCCCCCGGTGCCGGTAGCTGGAGGTGGTTCGGCACCAACGAGGCCGGCGGCGAGTTTGGCGAGAAGACGCTGCCCGGCACATGGGGCAAGGAGTTCATCTTCCCCGACCCGGCCACCATCACCGTAAGTAGTCATCAGCTTCCACACCAGCCATATCATATACTGACAAAGCGAGCAGACCCTCCGCGGGCAGGGCTACAACACCTTCCGCGTGCAGTTCAAGATGGAACGCCTGACCCCAACCGGCCTGACGGGCGCCTTCAACACGGCCTACCTCGCGAACTACACCGCCGTGATCAACCACATCACCTCGAGCGGTGGCTGGGCCGTGCTGGACCCGCACAACTACGGGCGCTTCAACGACGCCATCATCACCGACACGGCGGGCTTCCAGACGTGGTGGAAGAACTTCGCGACGCAGTTCAAGGGCAACGACCATGTGATTTTCGACACGAACAACGAGTACAACACGATGGACCAGACGCTGGTGCTCAACCTCAACCAGGCTGCCATCAACGGCATCCGCGCTGCGGGAGCGACGCAGTATATCTTTGTAGAAGGGAACCAGTGGTCTGGGGCGTGGTCGTGGACGACTGTGAACGATAACATGAAGGCTCTGACGGACCCTCAGAATAAGATCGTGTACGAGATGCACCAGTACCTCGATTCAGATAGCTCTGGAACGTCGGATGCTTGTGTGTCGACCACCATTGGTGTCGAGAGAGTCACCGCTGCGACGACCTGGCTGAGACAGAACGGAAAGATTGGTATCTTGGGAGAGTTTGCCGGTGGCGCGAACACGCAGTGCCAGACTGCTGTGAAGGGCATGCTGGATTACCTCAAGGCAAACAGCGACGTGTGGACTGGTGAGTCTGGACTCCTTCGAACGCTCTTGAACGCGAGACTAACGAAGTAGGTGCCCTGTGGTGGTCTGCCGGCCCCTGGTGGGGCGACTACATCTATTCTTTCGAGCCTCCCAGCGGCACGGGATACAAGTACTACAACAGCTTACTCAAGACGTACGCTCCCTGAGAGGTTGGCGGTAGAGGCGGCCTTGGTGAGGCTCTGGCCAATCCAGCAGTATTAAGAGTGCAAGAGATAACGAAAAGAAGTTTCAGCTTCATGGATTTTCAGTTCAATTACTTCAGTGTACATATTCAACCCGTATATACTCAATCTGTTGGTCAAATTTCATGGAACGTCTCTCGTTCGTGAACATCATGATTACAACCATCAATCACAAAGAGACGAAGGCTTTTCGAGCTCGATTAGATCAGAGAGCGAGAGTCTTGTTGATTGCAGAACAAATCAAGCGTTAGATGTAGGTGCAAGCGATGGAGCTGGAATCACCGGAGGTTCGCCGGGTTAATCGGAGATGGTCCACTTATACCGGAGCCGACACCCGGAGGATGATGGGGGGTTGCACCGGGTAGGTGCACCAGCACGCCAGCCATCATCTAACAACCGATGCAGGACAAGACTGTACCGCCATAAGGACTCCGGCATATTGAAAATTTCCCAGCGATGGCCACGTTCTAAGTTCAACCTCGAACAGGCAAGGTCTGCTCAGTAGAGTAACAGCGTAACAGATTCACCAATCCCAAGGTCACTCACTCCGTTCCATTCCGTATTCCAATAAATACACGTTGTGGCATTGAAGGCGCTCCATCCCCCCCGCATTCGAATAGCACCACTTAGCTCAATTAGTAGAATTGAACATTTGCAATGTGCGTGACGGAAGTGCCCATTAGGGGAAGATCCAAGGCCAGCCCGGCTAGGGTATACGGAGGGCGGAGCGGCCGTACTGTGGCCCGAGGCCCCCCCCCGGTCCGGCTTGCACAATAGTTGGCGGAGCTTGCCTTCGGCCTGCCCTTTCCGTGTTATGGCGACATTCCACGGCCACCACATCAAACCAACCTACCTACCATTGTATGTTCCGCAAACGAACGGTAGTGATGTGTGTGATGCTAAGTAGCTAAGTTGGCTGACAGCCCAGAGGCTGGAAGAGGGGCCCTGGGTACACTGGAATTATTGAAACAATGCCGGGTTCCAACTCTATGGCTAGATGGGAGTTGATTTTGTTAGTCCGGGTCCAGACCGGACATTGCAAGCCCGCGGATCGGGGTCGGCGTACAAATACCGGAGCGGATCATGATGCCGGCGATGTGAGTCACACTTGCGAAAACCCGAAAGCACAAGTTTAGTGACTTGTATTACGACATGATGAGAAATTAGACATTATTAATAAGTTCTATGTAATGTAAACAATGAAGACGAGCGTCTAATGAAACAGACTGTCATTGCAGACTCCCCCAGCCGCCAGGGGCATGCATAAACTCTTCGCTCCGCCAATCTCCGTTGTCAATCTATGTGATATTTGAACGAGTGAGCCGTCCAGGGCCCTCATGGAGCGAAGTTCCCTCAGGCCAGTCACCAAGGTCAGAAGAATCTCCAGTGTCTGTAAGCGCTGCGCATGCCAGTCAGGGGCATATACTCCACTCTCCAGGCATTTTAAAGCTGTGATCGATGCCATTGCCTTTCCGCGTATGTGGTGGTACTGATCAACAAGATCTCTAGCGCTTGAATCCATCTGACTCAAGTCTGTTGAGATATCATCGCATATTTGACTGCCTCGCCGCAAGTCCTCAGCAGCCTTTGCGAGACGCTCGCTGTTTTGGCGAAGAGGCTCCGCTTGCGTTTGCATCAAATGACGCTGATGTGCCCCGGCTTGTTCGTAGCCCGCTGACATCACGTTATGACGCCTGTATATATTCGAATTAGCTTCGAGTAGAACTGTGAGCTCGAGAACTGGTTTACCTCATTCTCCAACGGGAGAAACTCGTCGCTACCCTTGCCAACTCACCCTCAATTGGCAGTAAGTCCACAACTTCGATCAACTGTAAGACTCAATTAGCATCGTAGTTTTCCGGCGCGCAAAAAGTCTTCGAAACGGCGCGGAGCAGTTGAATCATACAGTTTGGTGCTTGACATTGCGATCCCATCGATCAGTCGCACGGAGAAGGATAGGCTGTGCTAGAGCCTCGCCTGCGTAATGATTGCTTGCGAGCTGTTGACCAACAATATGCTGCTGTGTGAAGACGTTTCTCTGCTCTAGAGTGATGCTGCCTCGCGTGGTGTCATTCTCGTCTTTCAGACGCGTAATGCGACACAGAACTGTGGTGATACACTCCGAAAACCGCTGAGCATCGCTAGACAATGACTCCGCATTCTGGAGGGCATTTCCAAGTGTTTCAGTGATACATGTAACATAAGCTTGTGACTGCGAGACTAATGCGGCGTCTTGCCTTTGTTTCAGCTAAGGTATGGATCAGTAGTAGGTTGGTAGGCTCGACTTACTGCGGGCGGAAGACTGACTGGAGACAGACTTCATACAAGTGGTTGCGCGATTGAATTGCTTGGGGGACTGATTATTAGTCCATTGTTAGCAACAAAGATTCATATTTCGTCGCACATAGGACATCCTTACTGAGATTGAACGCTGGACGCTGGGACCTTCCCGTAGAGACAAGATGTCGATGACCGTCGGGAGGTTTTGCAGCGAAGACTGTATATCTGTCTCAATATTTCGCTGCTTCTCACATAAGACTTTGTAGCAGCTGAAATGCTCAGTCGTCTGTTTGATAATGCTGTCTCGAGATTGTCCCAGTCGAGCTGCGTGGTCCAGCAAAACCATCGACTGAGTGGCCATGCTGAGTGCTAACGTTACTGGTATGAATCGTCAGATCTCACTGAAAGACAACCCAAGATATTTGAAGAATTTGGGGCACGGGAAGACACCACATGTTCTAGAAGACTGAGGAACATGTGAACTGGGTACTCTGGCCGAAAGCAGACCTACTCTGAAGAGAAAGATGCGGCTGGGACTGTCCATGGACCATGCGAACGAACAAGAAAGGGCGAAAATAGCCCAGATTAGGCGATCCTAGATCTTACTTCTCATCAGTAGCTCCATTAGCCTACTGGTGAGACATAAGGCGGCATCAATAAACTCATATGAAAACCTGCTACTGGATTAGCACGCACGGATGAGTGCCTTTGCTAATAAGGACAGACTCAAACTAGAGGCTTTCAGCTGGCTCCTTAATGTTCGGTTTGCGTCCAAGTCTTCAAGGATTGAGTGAGGGATAGCCCCCTCAGCCTTCAGATCTAATGTGTCACCAAGAGTCTATGGTGCGTCATGCCCAACATTGGTGGGGGCATTTATCCAGCCTTCTCGGGTGTTTCGTAATACTAGACTGAGAAAATTACTGGCTGAAGTGGATTAACTGGGTGAGTTGTGGAAATCTCCTTGATATTGCAGGCAGACATGGTGATTAGGACGTATTCTTAGTGTGCATCAGTCGCCATGCTCATTCATACAAGACGAGTAGCTAAACTTCACGATCAACGTCGGTGAGACGAGTGAGACACCGAAACCGGTAGCATATCGATAGCAAACGGCCGAATCACGCTCAGCTGAAGCCTGCGGCTGAAAGCTGAACGTTACTGGTGAGACTGTCTTTACTGGTACGGGCGCGTATGGCTGGGGTGCCGAACTTAGCGTGGACGCCTCAGTTGTCTTACTGAAGCCTTCTGTAGAAGACAGGTTTCCAGGCTTCAGAATGCCTCTAATGTGGCTGAAACAAGGCTACGGCTTCACTCTGGCATTGCCGTTCTTTGTGTGATCAGCCACCCGTTTCCTCAACTGAAAGTCTGTCCAGCCTCCACTCTCGGAAAGCAAAGCATTATTTACGATCTATATCACCTGCAACAATAAGTTCAAATACAGGAACTTCCATACGCTCAAAAGCTTCAATATTTCAAAAAGTTTCCTGTGATCGAGCCGTCGCACCATAATGGCACTCAGTATTATGCCCTCGAAGGACGAGCTTCAAAAGCTCGTCACAGAGATGACCACAGACATCAGCCTAAGCTTGAAGCAAGCTGGATCGATTCCCGATACGCTGAGCTCAGGACCGTGGACGATCAACTACCTTAATCAACTGCGTCTGTTGGCGTATTCTCCTCATGTCCAGCGCGTCACGTTGAAGCCCAGAGATGGGGAGCAATTCAAGTACATCAAGTAAGATTATGGTGATACTGATATGCGAGGACAAGCTAACAGGTTTTGCTCTTCCCCAGATACCCGGATCTGTCTCCAGCCATCGTTCAAGTTGTCAACAATGCTACGAACGCATTTCATGTGGCTCACAACAATATGAATCTTGTGCAGATGCAGGCCAGAGCTCTCTTCGGAAATACTGGGCTGGTGAGTAGTCCCGCCACAGTGATAGGCAACGAGCTCTCACGATGGCATGATCCGTTGTAGTACCTACATGGACAAAATCTGCACCGCTTTTGTAGAGGTCATTGAGACTGCTCAAGAGCTTGAGCTTGCTCTGACCAAAGAAGCAGGTGAGTTATGCTGTTCTTCGCTTGTAAGGGATCTTTCTGACACCTGACTAGCTGATAATCAAAAGCAGAAGGATCGGCTTGAGATTGACGAGAGCGAGCGGAAAGTTGAAATAGCGATTGAGACATACTTCCTTCAGGAGCACAAGAAGCAACTGGAGAAAGGGGAAGAGAGCTTGAGAAAGGCGCGAAAGGTCTTCAAAAAGACTGCTAAACACTCAGGTAAGTGTCGAACTATGGAAAAAGAACTTGTCATCAACTAATGAACTCCTAGAGCTTAAGGTTCTGGGTGTGAAGACACTCTCGGATGTCCAAGGCTTCTTTTCTGGGACTCTAGGCGCTGCTGTCAATATTGTCAAAGAAACGCCCAATATTGCCCTGACAGGTCTCAAGGCAGTGGGAAATTTCGGCAACATACTCTCTGGAGGGGACAGAGACTTTGACTGCGGAAACTCGACCGAAACGGCAAACCCAGTCGCGGCCACTGTTGATCCAGCGCTGCAGTCTGCCAGCGAAATCGAATCACAGCTATCACGACTGCAAAACATCTTTGAGGAAGACCTCCTCAAGATGCTCCAAGGCGGGAAGACTGACGACTTACGTGACTGTGTTTCCCAAATGAGGGCGATGAGTGGCAGCCTCGGCGACGGTCCATATTCCCAGATGGCGGCGGGTATCCTGAAGAAAGGCATTACATATGGAGAGATTGCCCTGGGTCTCCAGCCAAACGCTTCCTCAATCGACCCCGAAAGCAAGGAATGGAACGACAAGCTACGAAAATGGCAGGTGCTCTTCGAAAACATCCAAGGCACACTTCTGCAGCTGCAATCTGCCGCCGCGTCCCAAGCTGGCCAGGGATTCGGGAACAACACCTCATCATGTCCCAGCGACCTAAATGGTGTCAACTTGCAGTCACTCATGGCATTGCGCCAAAATAAATTGTTGATGATGGAGACAGCAATGAAGAACGCCGAAGACAACGTCCGAAGAATCACCCGCCAGAACCAAGCGACGCAAACCAAGATGATCCAGCTCGCGCATCAGATGAAACAGCTTGACCACTCCAAGGCCAAGTTAGAGGATACTAAGAAGGTTCTTGTGGAGGCTATGGAAGTGCTGTATGAGATTAGAAACGGGTTCAACAAGATCAAGAAGACTTTTGATTTGCTCGCCGGATATATCGACATCCAGATCAATGATCAAACACTTGTACGCCTCACACACGCCATGGAATCTGCGACAGGTCGTATGAGCACCGAAGACATGCTGTGCTACCAGATCAAGGCGCGGACCATCGTGGATCTGGTGCTGCAGATGAGAGGTCAATTCATGTTCATTTACGAGATGGCCAAGTTGTACTCACGGATTTCCCAAGACTACATTGTGCCGTGCATCGAGCACATGGGAAGTCTCAAGGTGAGCAAACTTGCCACTTCGGATGAGCAGGCGGCGGAAAAGGCCTACATCGATGACTTCACCACGAAATGCAGTCAGGCTATTATCAAAATAGCACAGGCAGACATGGAGAAGTTCCAAAAGGATATGAAGGCGCGCTGCATGGAGATTCGAGAGGAATCCAGATTGCAAGGGCTCGACAGGCTGGTTAGTCAAGCGCATCGAGCGGCTATTGAAGACGCGATGAGTCAGGCGAGTGACAGGATCATTGAGCAAGAAACTTCCCGAATCGAAGTTTTGGAGAAGAAGATTGAAAAGTCATCGGAGACAATCATCAACGACACATGTTTTGACTAGATCTTGAGCAGAAGCTGGGTTACTTGGTTACCTAGGTTTCAATACACGACATGTCTGATCACTGTGCAATCTTTTCTGAATCTACCATCAATCGGCCACACAATGAGGCCATTGGCAGCGGGGACGTTGTCACCGGAGCGCTGGTCGGTTGATCGGGGACGATCCACTACGGACGGAGCCGACCTCCGGAAAATGATGGGCACCAGGTATGTGCATCTGTTAGCTGGTTCAACAGTCAATCCAGATAAGCGGCATTGCCATAAGGACTCTGAGATGACGACTCTTCAATGTTCCTACGAAGAGGATGCCCATGAGAAAGCTGGAATTTCTCCGTGGGCAAAAAAAAGCCAAGAACGACAGAGCGACCTCTCTTCACTAACTGAACGGCTGCGATTTCGTCCCATATTCCAATCAACACATACGACAGGCAAGGCATGCGCCATTGAATGATGTGGCTGAACCGAATCGCATCAGCCAAGCCTTTTTTGCTGGCCTCCACTGGCTTCAAGGTGCCAAGGGTGTTTCTTAGCTTCGTGTAAGCGAGTTGAGCCAAGCACTGCGTGCCTGTCGACAGTTGCACCAGTCGGAGTGACTGACGTCACAACACCAACACTTGGCAGAGCGCGTGCAGTCGCGACTGTCTCTTGTCGTCAGGTACGACCTTACCTAGGCAGCATGAGCAGGATTACTGTGGTTGCCAAGACTTGGGCGAAGCCTGGGACGGAGGACATGATCAAAGGCTTCGGCCTTTATCATCAGTCTCTGCCTTCTTGCTGAATGCTCCTATGGGCACCCCAAACCACTCCATCGACCTGCGCGCCCTCATTTCCCAAGAGCCACCTGCAGTTCTCTCCCCGAACACCGCCTGGTGCGCGAGCAATTTTGATTGATCGCCTGAGGATCACCATCTCCAACAAAATGGCGGGCTTCAACTTGTTTGGTCGTCGGCGACACGACCCTGAGACCCCTCTTCCCACCCACCGCCGGCGAAGCAGTGACGAGACCAAGATCAACGAGCGCTGGCACCGTGGGGAACCGTATTCCATGGCAAAACGACCTCCTTTTATGCTATGGCTCAAAGTGACGTGGCTCGACATCTTGACGATGATAGCTATGGGCGCCATCGCTTTGGGTGTCAGTACCACACACGACCCCAACATCTCCAATGATGGCTGACATGTGAGTTGCAGGTATTTCGAGCCCATCCGCCAGCTCACCGGCTGTTCCCTGTTACCTTCGAAGACGGCGAAGTCGTGTATCCTCAGTTCGCCTACCCTGCCATTCCGCAATACATCCCCAGCCACGCTGCGACTGCCCTTGGCGTCGGCGTTCCGATACTGGTCATACTCCTCTGCCAGATTCGAATCCGCTCGTTCTGGGACATCAACAACGGCATCATCGGTCTGCTCTATGCTCAACTGGGATCGGCCGTGTTCCAGGTCATGATTAAATGGTTGATTGGTGGTCTCCGCCCAAATTTCCTCGAGGTTTGCAAACCCGACATCAGCAAAGCCTCCCAACCAGGTGGCAATGCGACTGGTCTCGATGGCACAGGCTATGGCGGTATCATGTATACCTACGACATTTGCACCACCGAGATGGGAGGTTCCCTTTCCAACGCATTGGAGTCATTTCCATCGGGCCACACAACATCCATGTTTGCCGGCATGGTGTATCTGTACCTCTACCTCAATGCCAAGCTCAAGGTGTGGTCCAACTACCACCCATCCATGTGGAAGCTGATCCTTACCTACGCCCCCATCCTCGGCGCCACACTCGTGGGAGGCTCCTTGACCGTCGACCAGTCCCACAACTGGTACGACATCTTGGCCGGCGGCTTGATCGGTACGATGTTCGGTTTCTCATCATACCGAATGGTGTATGCCTCGATCTGGGACTGGCGTTTCAACCATATTCCTCTCCACCGCAAGATGCCCCTCGAATACGATCTCGACTCTTTCGGCGACGGTTTGGTCGCCACCCGTAAGGCAGGCTGGGGCAAAAGTCGGGGAGGAAAGCCCTACGGTACCGACAAGACGGTTAGGACCCGGTACAGCACTAGCAGGGACGGTCGTGGAGTTGGAATTCCCCGTAAGGCGGTAGCATCGCACCATGATAGGGCAAATCGCCGCTCTTCCGCTGGCGAGATGGTATGATGGGTCTGAAGGATGGGGTTTTGGTCGACACAGATGCGAATACCCACACAAAGTTATAGTCTGCTTTTATTGGATACCTTAAGTTACGAACGAGAACGAAAGAGCCGAGGATTCGTCCCAATGTTACTTAATACTTGGTCAATTAATGTTATTCGAAATATGTTTTATTCAAAGCGTTGACCGCCGGCAGTCTCGAGTCCTGATCGTCAAACTCTGATGAGTTTCTCTTGGCTCGAGACCTAAGCTTCAGGTACAGGACATTGGCTTTCGGCGCACGCTCATAGAATGTGCTTCTATCATATGCGCGAGATACTATGGAATACGGTGCCTTCGGCTCCCGAAGCGAAGAGTCGCTTCATCGTCGACCCTCGGTCTGATGCCCGATGGGCCTCTGTACTCCACATCCAGCACTGCCTTGTGTGTGAAGAGTCCATTATGAAAGTTTAAAAATAGCTATAGCTTTATCTCAAACACGCTGCCCACATGGCCTTCGCCCACAAAACGTCGAAACAACAGACCCAGCACGTCAAGTTGCCGTTGTAGTCTGAAGTTTGTGGCAGCTGTCACGAAAGGCCAATCGACGTTCGTATGAAGAGATTTGACAGCATCGTTGGTGCCAAACCATGGGATCTGAATCATTGTCAAGACGTACGCTCGTGGTGCGAAGAGCGTCTCGTAGTAATTGAGCGCCCTCGCGAGTCAATCCTGAGGCGGCTGCATGAAGACTGACGATTCTTGGCGTGCACAGCAATTCTTGGCACTGAACTCTATGAAGATCAGTCAGCGTTGCTGTTGTGCCGCCCCCCTGAGATGATGAGCATCGGTCAACTGATGGTTTGAGAGTCAGACTTTTGCCTGTCCGAAAACTCTAATAGGGGCAAACAAACATGACTGAATAGTCTCCTTGCTCAGAGTTCACGGGAGGTAACCGCAACTTTCGACAGCGATATTACACAACTTGCCGTCTATTCAGACTTATTCCTCACTCACTTTTAGCTTAAAATAAGGTGTCTTTTAGTCGGACGGAGACAAGACGAAGACCGCCTGTAGAGTCTCCAGTCCGGAGCCCCGGATCCATCGAGATCCATCAACTCCACGCCCGCCCGCCTCGTCTGTAGCGAAAAGAACGGCGAGAGACGCCGCACGGTTAGCCCCCAACCCCGTGCGAACCCGAGAACTCCGGGATCCGAGGACCAACAACAACCCTGTCCCCGAGCCCCCGGGTAGATGAACGGGCTTCTCCAAGCTTTGTTCTTTTCCCCCTTCCAGAAAAACCCGCCAGTGCGGTTGTTGCACCGACAGAGATTTGAGGGACTGCCAAGAACGTACGACTCGAAAGTCTGTCGTGCCCAGGCCATTAGCTGGTTGACTTATGATGTGCAGAAGCCGCACGGCATCCCCTTATATGAAAATCATCTTATGCCCGTCCGGCAGGCGGGATGAACTGGGTGGACCTTTTGGTCCATGTTGTCGGATGACGCTCCCGCTCGAGCTGTCATCCTGGGGAGAACCAACATATACCAGACTGCCCCATATGGGCGACTGGAGGTCCTTCTTTGGGGCAGTCCCACCGTCAAACGCGGATTAGCCCAGCGTAACACTCGCAATTGGGTTTAGAGTAGTTGCTAGTATGCCCACGGAGAAGTCTTGTTTCCCCTTGGGCCAATGAATCTGAAGCTGGAACACATGTCGGCGGTGGAAAGCCCGCAGATTCTAGCAGGGCCAATTTCGCAGGCCGTTGATCCATCATATACACCAGATAGTGGAGAGGCTGGGCAGTCATCGATATACTAACTCGCGTTCGGTGGGATGCCGCTGGGGGTTTCGTAGATGGGAAGTCCACCTCTTGCAGGGGACACTCTCAGATGCGATGAACGGAGAGCACTACTCTAATCTCAGTAGACTACAAGAAATCATGGTTATATATAAGCCTGCTTCATCACCCTCCATCTGGTCATGTTTCTTGTTCGGCAGGCCTCATCGCCAAACAGTTTCTTTCATTCAAACTTTCAATATCTTTTCCCCCTTCTCTTCTTCCAAATTCCTCCCCTTTCTTTCACCAACCTCAGGTTTACCAGCTCCCATAACCACCAAGTTACCGTCATTCAACACAATTTCTCACAATGGCGTCCAGGCTGGTCCTTTTCACCCTTGCCGCACTGGCTGCTGCGAACCCCATCAACCCTGGTGGTCGTGACGCCGAGCGGCCGGCCCGCAGACACATCGGCGGCGTCGGACACCTCGCCCGCGCCGTGATGGCGCCCCAGCAGGCCAAGGTCGAGGTCCGCTTTGCTGGGTCCGGCGGCGGCGGTCCGGGCAACAACGGCTCCTGCGAGGACGACGGCAGCAACGTCAGCGGCAAAGTGACCGACCCTGCCAAGGATAAGTCCAAGGACAAGACGAAGGATAAGAGCAAAGACAAGAGCAAGGATAAGAACAAGGACAAAGGCAGCGGCTCCGGCTCCGGCTCCGGCTCCGGGTCTGGATCTGGATCTGGATCTGGTGGCAGCAAGTCGGGAGGCAGCACTGGCGGTGGCGGTTCTAGCTCCGGCGGCGGCGGCAGCTATCTTGGAGGAGGCGGGTCTTCTGCGAACAACGGCACGAACCCAGGGGGTGGTGGCAGCAGCGGCGGTGGTGGCGGCCTGAAAAAGACCTTTCCCACTCCCGCGGGCACAGAGAACCTCTCAGCAGTCAAGAAGATCACCGGCGCGTTTGACGGAGGCATGAAGCTGTACGACCGCGTCCCTAGCACCTGCACCGGTGGCGAAGGAAACCGCAACGACGCCGCTTTCATCCTCGAGGACGGCGCGACCTTGAGCAATGCCATTATCGGAGGCGGTGCCGGCGAAGGTGTCCAGTGCGTCGGCAGCTGCACGCTCGAGAATGTGTAGGTAACCCCATGATATACAACCCCCAATCATCCTGACCTTGTGGACTGACATGATCCCGCAGCTGGTGGGACAAGGTCTGCGAAGACGCAGCCACCTTCCGACAGACGGGCGGCAAGTCGACGGTCCGCGGCGGCGGCGCGCGCGGAGGCTCGGACAAGGTCTTCCAGCACAACGGCGGCGGCGAGGTCGAGGTCATCGACTTCTACGCCCAGAACATCGGCCAGCTGTACCGCTCCTGCGGCAACTGCAAGGAGCAGACGGCGCGGACGTCGACCTTCACCGACATCTACGTCGACGGGGCCAAGACCATCGTCCACGTCAACGGGAACCTGGGCGACAAGGCGACTGTCAACGGGGCCTGCATTCTGGGCGGCGCTACCGTGTGCAAGAACTCCAAGGGCACGACCAGCGGCGAGCCCGGGGATGCGCCCAACGACCCCAACGTCTGCTCTGAGACTAATGTCAAGACTTCTGGCTGTTAAGCAACTCAATTCATGGGAGAGCACAAGACATCTGCTGAGTTCGGTCATGGTTTGGGTATATGGTACATAGGGATGGCACTGGCTCGCCGGATATGGACTAGGTTTCTTGGGTCAGGGTTCTTCTAGCTGTACATACTTGGGCGACTGCTTTGTATATTGTCCAATCAAGCACATATGTTTCTTCGAATCTATTTGGAGTGTAGAACGCGAAGTGTCTTTTCAACAGATGGTGTCCTCGATCAGCGAAATTAAGCCTCCCACGAGGTAAAAGCTCCCAGTGACCAAGACGTTCATCTCGGGAGCCCCGCCGCCAATGTTCTGTATAAAATCAGCAGCATCCTCAATGGTAGGAACCACAAGAACCCTGGCGATAGGATCGAGGTGTCTCCAAGTTTCTGCCATCTCCTTCTGCGCCTGGAGAGTTTTGAGCTCTGCGAGGTTGACGTTGAAGTTGGTGAGATCTTCATCATTAGTGTCGCTCGCCAACATGAAAAGAATTCTACAACAGAGCCCCTTACCTGATTTGGACTGTCGGGTTTTGAAAGTGACGTTGGTGCAGAATACAACATAGTGAAACCTCGTCTTGTTGTTCTTATACAGGCTCTCGTGTACCACTTTCAACAGAGCATGGGCGTCTCTCGTGGACTGTTGGTTAAAGACTAGTGCGCACGGAAGGTCCCTAAAGCAAATTCTGAGCTCGTGATCCATATGAGCAGGAAACCAAAACGAAATAGTATAACTCACGAGTTCCGGTTGGCGGTGTCAAACCACCTACAAGCCACTTGGAGGCTTTGCTCATTATGCGCCCCATCCAGATGCCAGCGGATATTTCCCGTTATCTTTCTTTCGCATCTGCCCCTCCAGACCATGGTCTCCAGTCCACGTATTACTTGGCTTGGGAGATAATCGCCTCCCCATGAAATAGGTTTCCCCAGCCTCTCAAGAACGGCACCTGCCAGATGAATAGCAAGGGAGGCGTTCCCGTTTTGAAAGTATTCATCCGGATAAATCCAGACGTTTCTTAGAATTGGGAGTAGGTTTATCTTTCTCAGATTTGCCCCCTTTTCGATTGCCCTGTCACTCAAAACCTTCATCGCTGCGGAGGGTTGATCAACGGTGAAAGCAGGGCAACCTCTTTTCATTATACCCGCCTTGTGCCATGCGATTTGCTCAATGGTGTTGCCGAGAGTTTGAACATGGTCTATTCCCAGGGTTGTTATGGCAACTGCCACCGGCTGGTCGATGATGTTTGTCGAGTCGAGTTCCCCGCCGACCCCGACTTCGTAGATGGCCGCATCAACATTCTCTTGCATGAAGACGTGGAACGACATCAGAGTTAAGAATCGAAAGTAAGTTGGCTTTTCTTCATGACCCAGAACCTGGCCCGCAGACAGAGCATCCCACACTTCGAAAAAATATTGGGTGAATAGCTGTTCTGAGATTGGCTCCGAGTTGATTCTTATTCGCTCTCGTACCGACACGAGATGGGGGGACGTATATAGACCAATCTTTCGTGGTACGTTTGACTCGTCATGGAAGCTTTGAAGTATGGAATTCGTATATGCGCACGTGGTCCCTTTGCCTTTTGTCCCTGCGACGTGGACGATGTTCATGCGGTTCAGATCGCGAGGCTCAACAGTCAGCCAGGATCCATCAACGGGGCTCCGGGATGCTCACAGTATAGCCAAGGCATCCAAGCCAGTGCTCCATCTGCCTCAACGCGCCTCCATCCAGCTTCTGGCCGTGTCGCCGCCTTTCTTCTAGGGCCTTGTGACCCGACTGCGTCGAGTTCAAGAGATTGATGGCATCCTTACAATGATCAGTCTTCCTTCGCCCTCAAATGCTCCGCTGGTATTGTTGGGATAAATACCTCGCAGCTGCGCCTTGAGGCTTCCCTCACTGCCGGCATTTCCGAAGTATAGAATGATGTAGTGGTAGGTAGTGATGATGAGGCAAGGCACCAGCAACAGAAGATGATCTATGTAGTTCCTTTTCGCCGTTTTGGGGGTTACCTTTCAATCTTTGTCTGTAAATCAGTCCTATAAAGAGATTATCAATCATGTTGGAAGATGGTTGAAGTTGGCGTTAATGACGAGGTGAGTGCCTCGCGTCGTCCGATGTACGCAACCTTACTAACAGGGAACTTGTGCCTGTAGCATGGCAAGATAAGCCGTGCCCCTGGCACGTTCTCGCGTCTACACTACGACTCTCGGAGATTCGGGCGTGAATCCGCTGACAAACCGATTCGAAACAACATTCTTAGACACAACTCAGATCGTGCATCTCGGTTCGCTGGTAGTCACTGACCTACCCCCAACATCCCGCGACTCGGTGCCACACACGCTCTTACACATCCCCGTCCTCCGGCCGAGACTCCCCAGCCACCATTCCGGCCCCCGAGCCGCCCCGGAAGACCCGTTTGGTGCTCCCGGGACAGTGCATAGTCGCAACACCGCAACGAGGCCTTCATCTGATCCACATCTCCGGTTTCATTCACCACCAGAAGCCGGATCTTCCCCAAACCCCCATCCGAGCTCTTGCACAATCGTCAACGTGAACTTAAAGGAGTGGACGCGGCTGCAAAGATGAACGTCTCCCGGTGTCTGTGGTTCTCAGCTCTGCAGCCCCCAAGTCAAAACTTACTGCCCACGCGTGCACCATCGGCTTCAGCCACCACCTCATAAACCCACGCTGCAACTGCTGCCCCCCAACCACAAAGATGACCGACCTCAAAAACCTCCCCGAGATATACTGCCGCGCCTGGGCCTCGCGCGACCCAACCCCGCTCCTCGCCCTCTTCGCCCCCGACTCCGTGATGACCGACCACGGCGCGCAGATCCACGTCCCCTTCGCCTTCCTCGAGCGGCACCACAAGCACTGGAACGGTGCGCACGACGACTTTGCGGTGTGGCTCGACCCGCAGTATCCCGTCTACTGGGCCGAGCTCGACGACAAGGGCAACGGGTACTGCAGCTTCCGGACGGTCAACAAGGGCGTCTTCGTCAACGACCTCGGGCGGCGCAAGGCGACGGGCTTGCCGTTCCGGTACTCGGGCGTCATCGATCTGAAGCTGCGGGAGGGCAAGATTGTGCAGGCGGATGAGTGGTTGCGCGTGCCGTTCGAGGATAGCGTGGCGCCGGAGAAGTATATTACGATTTCGGAGGCGAGTCTGAAGGGGGTTATGAGGAAGGATCTGCATCAGGAATGAGGATAGTTGTGTTGTTGTATGTACTGTATGATTAGAGTCAACCTGAGGTTCATATGCTGCGAAGGTTTACAGACTCCTGCGCACAGCGCGCAACCGATTTATGTGTCCAATTTGGTGATGAGTTTTGACCTGCTCATCTTGTTATGTACAACAGCCTTTGCTGAGCGTCACCTTTCCAAAAATGACACATGCATATGCAACTCATACAAATACATGATTACATTAATCTCATAGCATCATGACCCATTCTCATCCACCCCTTCATTTCCTCTTCTCCTGATTTCCTCCCCTAAAACATCGTCAGCATCAACTCACTCAATCTCAACAAACACAGCCACCAACCACTTACAGTATCGATAACGTCAAATCGCCCTGAATCTTAGCCTTCAACTCAATCTCCACATCAAGATCCATATCAAGCCGCACCGAAGGCGCCCCCTTGCCTTTGCCCTGCACCTGCTGCCGCCCGTTCTGCGGCGCAACCTGCTGCGCCGTGGCCCCGTCCTCGCCCTGCTGGTACTCGTACACCTGCCGCTGCCGCCCCTCCCGACGACGACCGCCCTGCTGCTGTTGCACCGCAACCTGGTTCTTCGCGTCTTGGGCGCTGCCGCTTTCCGTCTCGGAGGCAGAGCTCTCGGTGGGTGGTCTGGCGGGGTTCTTGGAGGGTCCGGGCTGCTGCGCCGTCATTGCGGGGTTCGCAGCCGGGGGCGCCGTTGGCTGCGTTGCGCGCTCTTCCGCGTGCGACGCCATTGTTATGTGCTTTTTAAAGTTTTGCTAAGTGTGTATGTTCAGGTCGTATGCGTGGCAGATCGTGCGACGCTGAATCTATGCAATAGCTCTTGTTTGGTGCGACGCAATAACTATTCGATCGGTTGATGTTGAACTTGGTATCGATAAGGGACTCGTGTGTGCGAACGCGCCACCAAAACTGGAGTAAAAACGCCTCAATTCAGAGTTCTAGAACATGCCCGGATGACGTAGCGATGTGAATCATGCTGATGTTCCAGCCGGCGCGTGGAGAAACCGTGTCTCTCCTTTCGGGATCGAGTGAGCATCATGTCGGGATGACATCATCCGCCGCTCCCCCCCCCTCTGATCGCTCAGCGGGGTGTGTGTGTGTGTGTTGACCCACGAAACAACGTGACCAAGAACGTTTGAAAAAGCACGAAAATGACCAAGGTCGTTTAAATGATGATGCGGAGTCCGCAAGGGTGAGATTTCAGATGAACTCAGCTGCGGATGAATTATTTTGCATGCTGAGTTGAGGGCCTTTCTATCGGGCTGTGAGACTTCCATTGTTCTGTTATTGTCTCTGAAGCTGCCGAATGAGGCCAACATGCTCCAAAATAAGACTGTAATTCCTCTAGATATCTACAGAAAGCGATACAAGCTCACATGCTGTCCATTACTCAGAGCATATGCTGCAGCCACGCCTCGTACAAACACCCTCTTCCAGCACTCGGGCATCGCGCCTGGTCTAGATAAGCTCTTCCTCGATAGCAGCGAACAAAAACGCCCCAGACCCTCTCGCATCGTTCTCAACAAGCGGGATGCTCGTGTAATACTGCACGCACATTCATTAGCAAGACTCCCACAACAGCCAAAACCACAAACAGAATGAGAAAGAAACTCACCTCGAAGCTCGCATTCGAGTTCAAACTGCCCACCTGCACAGTCCCCAAGAAACTAATCGTCCCATTCCCATCCTCCCTCACAAACTCCTCCACCAACAACCCATACGCCTTCAGCCCAACCGCCCTGTACTTCTCCTCCAGCAACCCGTCCCTCACGCCGCGCAACAGCCCGTACGCAAACATCGCCGTCGCGCTCGCCTCGATGTAGTTCCCCTCGCGCGTCTCGTACCCCTCGTTCATGATCAACCACCACCCGCCCCCGGCGTCCTGGCTGCGCTCCAGCCCGTCCGCCAGCGTGACGAAGTACCCCAGCAGGCGCGCGTACCCCGGCAGGCTGGCCGGGTACACCTGCAGCGTGTCGACGAGCGCCATGAAGTACCACCCGACCGCGCGGTTCCACACCAGCGGGCTCGCGCCGGTGACGGGGTCCGCCCACACCGCGTCCTTGGCCTCGTCGTACCCGTGCACGAGCAGGTTACTCGTGTGGTTGCGGCAGTGCTCCTCAATCAGGTCAAACTGCAGCGCAATCTCCTCCCACGCGGTGACATTCTCCCTCTCAAACATGCTGACATACGTCGCGTAGAAGGTGTCCGCCATGTATATCCCGTCGAGCCACATCTGGTCCTCGTAAATCGGCGCGCGGTGCCAGAACCCGCCGCTGGGTGTGCGCGGCCAGCGGTTAAGCTGCTGTCGCAGCCCGTCCGCCGCGGTCTTGAGCTTCGCGTCGCCGGAGCGCTGGTAGAAGTAGAGCAGGTTGTTGCCGATGCGGATGTCGTCGAGGGAGTACCACTCCGGGTCCCAGCCGTCGAGCGTGCCGTCCGCGCTCACCAGCGACGAGACCTTGGCCTCGGCGGCTTTGAGGAGTGCCGAGGTCGAGGAGATCTGGGCGCCGGCGCGGGCGATGCCTTCCCAGAGGACGGCGGGGCCGTAGCCTGCGTCGATGGGGGTTTGGCGGTCGATGAAGGAGGAGGCGAGCCATTCCGAGTAGGCACGAGCTGCGTTGGTGAGGGCGAGGCTGCTCGTGAGAGCAAGGATGGGGAGGGGGGTACGCATCGTGGGAGAGGTGAGCGACCAGCTCGGGGGCAGAATTGACGAGAGAGAGAGAGAGAGAGCAAACAAACCGCTGCTGATCATCAAGTCAGAGACGACGGAGAAGGGAGCGCATACTTCTCATATTAATACCTTGGCAATGCCCTCGTATCTTGCACCATGTGCAGCCATTCAGCCGGGTTCATGGTCGGGAGTTGGATAGCCTACTCCAAAGTTGTGCCGTTGTCGTGTGTAACTACATGTCAATAATGGAGGCGTAATCGATCCACTCTCAATTCGCCATCTCAATGGAGGAAATTCTTTCTCTTGCAGAATTGCATGCGCTGGATGCCAGCGATCGCGGGGGATTGAGCGCGTGCCAAGACGGTGAAATAGGGACTGGGTAGCATTGGTCCTGTTTGGGGTAAAGATGGTCGATGTTCGTGCCGAAATTGTCCCTGTCACTCGGAGAAAGAAGTCGGCCTTGGAAAAAGTGTGTTCGCGGACTGCAAGAATCTTCTCTAGTCCATTGAAGCAACGAAGCAGACGTAAATAACGGAGCGGATGAGCTTGGGTCAACTTCGATCCTCACGGCTACGCCGTATGCCAACCCCTTGTTTGCCAAGTCCGTCGCCGCGGAGCCGGAGGAGACAAACCGGCAGCACCGGCTTGCTCGACGAATCTAGTCCAAGCAACGGATCTCTTAAGAGCCTTCGACTACCCTTATGTTGGAATATTTCTTTGAGCGAGACACCATACTTGAACACCTGCTGCAAAAGGACACGAGAGTAGAAGGCTACTGCTCGATAAATTGTCATCCACGTCTCGTCAATTAAATAACATATACAATATGGAAGTCCATTCAGATAAGAAGTCTCAATCGACGACATCATCGTGATACGTACGGCTTCCGCCATACAAAGGGGGTATCATATGCCGCGCCATTCCACTTAAACAACGTTTCCGCGCACCTGCTTCACCTTCTTCACGTTGATGTCTCTCCACATCGCAACGGAACCAAGTGCACCAACCAGCAGGCACACACTGGTGATGAGCATGATGCGCTGCGAGTCGCCGTAAGCACGCTGGATTCCAATGCGCTCAGGAGATCCGACAGGGTAGCCGAGCTGCGAGTAGATATCTCCGTAGATCTGGTCGACAGGAGTTCCTGCGGGCGTGTACTTTGCAATGTTCTTCTTGAAGGTTGCGGTCCAAATGGCCGATGCGACGGTGTAACCAACCGTGGAGCCAATGCTGCCAAACAGATCGAGGACGGCAAAGATGACTGCCACATGCTGATGATCGGAGGGAGAGAGCATGGCCATCTCTCCGCAGATGACGGAAGGACCACCCGCAAAAGCAACGACTGCAAAGGTCAGTAAGAGAAGTTGCAATCGGAAACAAAATGAGCAACTTACAAATCTGTGTCATGATAACGAATCCAATCTCCTTGTCCGGCTGACGGAAATGGATCATGAGGCCAACGCCAAGCATCATCAGAGGAATGCAGAAAAAGAGGGCGAAGGGCCTGAAACGACCCGTCTTGTAAATCAATCCGGAAATGATGAGAGAGAAGCCACAAGATCCAGTGCGGTAGATGTTGCCGATGTAGGTGGACTGCGAGACAGAGGTGTTCCAAACGACCATGAGCATGGAAGTGAAGTAAGAACCCCAAACAGCCGAGTTGAAGAACAAGAAGACAAACATCAATCCGCCGAAGAAGACAGTTCGGTCCATCAGCAGGGAGAAAGGAATAAAGGTAACAGGGGCCCAAAACTTCTCATAGACAGCGAAGAGAATGATCAAAAGGAAGCCGATGATGATGAAAGAGATGATCATGGGGGAGCGCCAGCCGTCAGTCTGGTAGGAATATAAGCTGAAAGGCAAGAGGAAAAGAGCCATGCCGGTAGCAAGAATGAGGATGCCCAAAGCATCCACCTCAATGAGGAACGCCTTGACTTTGGCAAGAGAGATGTTCTTGATAGCACCACGGTCCTGAATGACGCCCTGCTTGATAGCCTTGCGTTGGTTCCAGAGGAAGAGACCGACCAGAGGGCAAATCACGACGGGTGCAACGATGGACCAAATGCCCAGACCCCAGCGCCAGCCAATACCGCCATCCTTGAGAAGACTCTCGGTAATCGGTCCGGCGGCCCAAGTCAGGAAGATGTAAGGCGATGTGGCAAATGACAGCATGAGGGCTCTGCTCTTCAGTGTCGAGGTATCGGCGATAAAAATAGTGATGCAGTAGCTTAGGCCCTGGGCTCTGTGGTTTGCAAGTTAGCCCCTAACCCATCTGATGGAACTGTGGTACCTTACCCAGTGGAGTAGAAGACCTGTGCCGCAGCATACGTCTGGACATTTTTGCATGCGGCCATCATGATGAAACCAAGCATCCAGCACACAAGCATCAATGAGAGACCTTGAGGGCGGCCCCATGTGTCAAGAATCTTGGCCAGAGGCAGTTTGATGAGACCGGCGATCAGAGTTGACATGATGCTCGTTGCTGCTGTCAGAGAATGCAGCTGGAAGCTACTGGTGACGAAAGGGGTCAGGACACGAATGGAAACTTCTTGGATGGCGGTGACGACGTAGAAGAGCCAGATGCTGGATGGGTTAAGTTGTTAGCAATATGTTCCCAAGAGCCTCCGGTCGAGCTACTCACAAGACGTAGGCAATGATGAGGTCGCGCTTCGTCCAGACGGCCGTCATACCCTCAACCTTGGCAACACCAGCTTGAACATCTTTGCCCACGAGGTCCTCCTCGCTGGACTTCTCGGCGGTGTTTCTCAGGGACTTTTCATCGCCAGCCGGCAAAGACTCGGCTGGCTCAACGGCCACCTGCTCCTCGGCGGGAGCCTTCTTGGAGAACAAACCCATTATCGCTGTGTTGTCTATTCGATTGGCCGTGTTATCGGAAGTCGACTTCGTTTGATGATTAAACCGGGTGGGAACCAGGCTCGCCGGCGCGTGGAGCAACAAGGAGGCTCGTTTCTTGCTGTCGTGAGAAGGGATGCAGCTGGGAGAGACACAAGCTACCCGATGGTGGGCAGCGTGGCAAGCTGGTTATATAGAACATGGTACGGGACCCTCCGGCAAGGCCATGCAAGGACATCGGCTCGGCGATGCGATGTTGAAGGTTGCTTTTGACGGATGTCAACGCTAAGGCAGAGGCGAGAGCCACCCACACCTCCACCACGCCCAGCACTAGCACCAACAGGCTCGTGTGCCTGGATATCCAGCTCTCGCCCGCGCAAAAGAACCCTTTGGCGGTTTTGGGCGGTGGGGAAGGGTCCACGGGGTGGCTAGGATCAGCGGTGGCCGACGGACGGTTCTGGGTTATGGTAAGCAAGCCAGACCACGCCGGTGTTCCACTCTGACGACTCGGCCTGCAGTGGTGCCATTCATTGTCTTCTGGTACGGATGGTCGCAGAATTACGAAATCAAGTCAAGGGAGATGCACTTGACCGGTCCAGGTCGTTGGGCGCGTTTCGATGGTGTGGAGAGACATGTCGCAGGCGGCAGTCGATGTGAAAGGAAGCCCTCCGACAGCATGAGGTTCTTGGAGGATGGCTTGAATGGACAGCTGAAGAGTGGAAAGAGGTTCTAGTTGCTTGGCGTTGCAATGGTGAATCGTGTGTGCAGATGCGTGAAGGGTGGAAGCCTGCCGTTAGGAGCCGATGCGCCGAAAGAAGCCCTAGCTGCAGCTCGGTTACCAGTGTCGGGTCACTCGTTGGTGGCATCGATCCATGGCCTCACATGTCAGATTGGTTGGAAAAGAGCTCGCTGCCACCTGTCTCGGGCGTTGGGAGTGGATTGCTGTAAGAAGCTGGCCTGATTCAAGCTCGGGGGATCGCCGCTTCGTGTGGCCTTGGTTTCCCTTTCCAAGCCATAAGTTATGAACGATGATACCGTGGCGAGAGACGGAGGATGACCGGATGTTGGCGCCCTCGGGTCGCAAGATGTTTGCATTCCTGACGCAGCCGAAGCCATTCGAGTAGTCTCGAAATCGTCAAGCCTTAGCTCGAGCTGTACCTAGCAGAGGCGGCCGACCGGACGGAGCCATCGCCCTCAACGGCGGAGCTTGCTGGACAGAAGTTCTTTCGAGTTGCGGGTCTTTGCGAGCATCCGCAGCCCGAAAATACCCCAGCCGAGGCAACAAATAAGACAGAAAAAAGCTTGACTTCAAGGTTGACGGGGGGTTTGGTGGAGGAGGAAAATGCGACGTGGGCTTGGCCGGGCACGAGAGGCCACTATTCACGGCGACTGCCCATTGGCAGGAGAGGAGGGGCTGGGCGGGAAGGAAGGATCGAACTGGAAAACTGGAAGGCGCGATCAGTGGTGAACCGACTCCAACCCCACCCACTCTTGCAGGGAAGGAGGTCCCCCAACGGCGGCCATTGGTTGGTCCATCGCCTTTAGTGTCCCTTTAGGCGGTGGGGCCGTTCCAATGGCGCTGGTGCAAAAATTTTATCTGATTCGGCCCCGCTTTTAGCAATCTTATCAGATCATCAGGCTCACTGACTGGCCGACAACATCCGCCACTTCCACCCACGCCTCGCCTCTCCATGATTCCATCTCAACCGTTCATTTTGATTTTCAGACCCAGGACTGGTCCCCACGAAGACCGCTATTCTACGAGTATCTTTCCGCGTGCCGAGCAGCGTTACACTGGTGCCAAGTGTCTTCATATGAAGTACACATAGGCAGGTCACTTCAGAGAGTCGTGGACATCATGGACTCAACGACGTTCTCGCAGGCTTTGGCATTGATAATGGGAAGGCCATTTAACATCCATTATGCCTCCAAATAGTCCCGCATGCCACGGCGCCAACATGCCAATAAGGCCGAAAACCGGCCTTGATCGAAGCTACAACCCTCGATGCGCGCTTGCTGTGCCGCAAGGCCTCATGGTCCATGTATGTCTCGTGAGCCCTGCATACCGTTCTAGTCGGGCGGTAATCGGGGCCAGGTTCATGCAACATCACCCGTGCCTTACAGAAGGCGTCTCGCAGCCTTCTGAGGATATCTTCATGCCCTGTCTCCGACTTCGATCGTGGCAATGTCTTGGAAGCTGTGCGCACTGCTACCAGAAGACGGGAATCACGCCGCTTAGCCGTCACGTCAGCGTCCACCAATCCAGACGCCTCCTCTCACCGGTGAGAGAGCGCTAATCCAGACCACCGGGCCAAGCGGGCTTTCAAAGTCGATCAAGTCGTCGCTGGCTCTTTGAGAGAAAGGGCCATTATGAAGCGCGATTGCCGATCCATCATGAGCGCTACCCGAGAACATGGCAGCTTCTCGGGACCCAATTCCCGACAGCCCGATTGCAGATTTCAGCGCGGGCCGTATTGAAGGCCAGGTCACGGAGGTGCCACGCGACGATGTGCGGATCGTCAACCCACAATGACTGGACCCAAGCTGGCAATGCCAAGAGGTTGGCAGCCTGCCAACCTGAGTCTCAAAGCAACCCTTCAAAGTGGCGCCACGGAGCCCTGGATGCCATCGCAAGGCTTCGCGCGCATTTCCCTTCAAGCTGCATTTTGCAGCCTTCAGCTTTGAGGCCAATCGGTACCCGTCGCCGGAGATGATGGCCACCCAGCAACGGAGACGGTCCACCAACGAGATCGATATGACCATTCAAACAACAGAAGTCACAGCGCCAATTCCACAGTTGGCTTTAAATGTCAAAGAACCCAAGAGCGCCCCATTGCCTGTGTCAACTTCGCCCCAGGAAATTCTTGCCCCAACAGGAAACCGCTGCATGCAAGACTACCTCCACCGACATCGGCCCACCATCAAGGGTGTCGTGGGGGCGTCCAAGCCAGCTTACCACGCTGCAAATAATCTGACAACAGACAATGCGTCCTGTAGGCTGCCCAGGCCAGCGCGCGGAGCATTTGCGGCCCCATCCGCATAAAGAGCATCTTTTAACGACACCTCTTCCCGCGCAAAGTGGCACGCGAATACCAAAGATCTTCCCAGAAAACAAGAGACTATAAGATACCGGAGTCGCGCCCACATCACGCGTCGTTTGAGATGGGCTTTCCGCTCATTTGTATCAACTACAGCATCCTGCCGTCCGTAGGCTCATGCTAGTGGCGGCCGCCCGCTCCGCTGGACGTTTGTCGGCACATATGCTATTTTACGCGAGAGTGTGGCCAACCTCGCGTTCACCTGCCCCAAAGACAACCGCCCACCTCACTCACAAGCAAACAATTTGTCATGGTTTCTTCCAGTTGGGTTGGCCCATCAATGGCATGTTTACTGCTTTGAGAGTTTGGACCGGCTCACTCCCACGGCCACTGAGCGAGTGCTATCTATGCTATCTATCGGCCCGAGATCCACAACACAGTAAATTGCCGTACCTTATGTGTACTCTGTAAATATTCCGACTATGCTTTCCGGGCGATGGAGTGGCCGAAGTCTTGGCCTGATGAACGATAAATGCCGTTAGGTCCGGAAATGGCCACGATAGCCGGCCGTCCGGCACTCGACCTGCGGGTCCCGGACCATGGACACTTCCTGGTGCTGGAACCGGCTTTTTTCAATGTGATAACCTCCGTTTCCCAGTATGGCTAGACATCGCATCGGCGCAGGCATCAACTACTCAATGGGGACTGTCTCCCGGCGAAAGTCGACTGCCTGGATTCCTTCACAACTTCTCCAGCGTGTACCGCATCGCCTGCCTGCAGTTTTCCGTGCTCTGCTGAGTCCCGTTCGAGAGACGCCCAGCTAGAAGCCCTCTCCCTATTGACCTCTATATTATCGACCTCGATTCCATAATCACTAGTGCCGCCCCATCTTGCTCAACGCTTACAGGCAATTCATCGTCCGGCGACGTCAAAGCCGGGTTGTAAGTCCTCTCTTTTCTGGAGAGACACCCCACATATTCGCTTCCACTTCTTCAGTGCAGCTGGAAATCCAGCATCCAGCTCGGTAGCTTGTGGATTTCTGGCCTTCGACATCTCATACATCAACCCATAAGGTCCATTTTGAATACCTTATAATAAGATATAATATGCTAAGAGGCCATCGACGCCCCAAGGAATGCGGATAGTGCCCTTCGTCTTCATCGTAGCTTCAAAGAAGGCCGACCCACCTGGACGCCGCGGGAGTTGAGCGCTTCTTACAGATCACGCGCGGCTTTGGGGGTCCTGCATAATACGGTTATACCTCTTGGATCCCCCTTGCGACTAGCAAACCTCTTCACAAGCCTCTTCACATGAACCTTTCTGTGCCCTGCTCCGGAGGGGCTGGGTCACAGACGAGCAGGAGGAGGCCGCCGTTCGCAACGCGCTCAACCCGCGTGTTGGCGCGACTAGATACCTTTGATCGCTCCGCCCCGAGCCACTCACATGTGAACGGGCAATCTTCGGCGACGGAATTGTTGGTTACGACGAAGGAGGCGGGGGTTTGTCGGAAGTCCATCGCCCACGTCGACGTACGCATCACCACCAACGTGTAGCGATGAACACAGAAGGTTCCATGACAACACGACAGCCCAGCTAGCTCAAACTATGCTCTAAGCATGAACGCTATGGGTCTTCTTAGCGACAGCCCGAGGCGAAAGAGTTTTGGTCCCCGCCATGTACGGCCAGATAACAGAAGAGGCTGGAAACATGAAGTAGCCAGGTTCTTGAGCGAATATGAGGGCCGGTCAGTAAGGAGACCTGGACGCCGCGGGATATCTCACAACATGTCAATTCATCAATCAAGATTGAAGGCAGGCCTTTTCGGTCACGAGGTGAATCAAGCATGATTTCTGTTCGGGCGGGATTCTCACTAAAAAAGCTCTCATCGCCCCTCAGAACTTTGCGCATAACCTTATTCAACTTGCTATCTTTGACTTTCAGCTAAAATACACGGACTACTCCGGGTGGGAATGGTGTTGATGCGGAAAAGACTTTCACATCCAGGTATAATCGCCTTGGCTAGTGAGCTGCTAAAGAAGCACAACCCCGCAGATTTCGTCAATCGGGTGATTTTGAATCCCGCGAAGACGACAAATATGACTGCCGAGATCCGAGTAATACGACCTCCAGGTTTGGAACTGACTATTGGTGCCCGCAGAGGGAGGGCATCGGAAGTCAATTCGTACTGTTGAAACATACTGCCTCAGTTGATTAACAACATGCAATCCATTCTGCTCACTATTACAACCGTCCTATAGCATGAACCATCGATTTCCAGGCCGAAAGGCTGAAGACCTTCAGTATTCAAAGTTTGGTCCTGAATGACGCTTACTGAGACCAAAAGCTTAATCATCGTGGTTCTCGAAGGAGTTCAGTCCAGATGCCTTTGTCCGCAACTCTAACTCCGCACTTCCGAATTGCCTTTCGTGACATTCTCAATTGTCAGCAATCGAGCCCAGTCTTCCTGCCTGCATTCCGGCCCTAGGAGGGGTAGTACCACAGTATTGTTCATCCAGCAGTTCGTCGGAGCACACCATCTCACGAAGACGGCCGTGCGCACTGCCAGGGCAGGCAACTTTAATGTCCGGTGTAGTGACTGGTCACGAGCGCCCCTGAGATGGACTGCCGGCAATGGAAGGCATGAGCTAGAAATCGCTAGCTTGTCTTCGGTGGACTGTGGGATGCGCGGAAAGCTTCATCTGCGTGGACAGTAATTCGGAAAGTGTCTTCCTGTCCGTTTCTGGCGAACTTGACATGTGAAGACATAAATCTCTGGGAAGGAATCGGAAGCCACAAAAGAAATCTCTACGTCCATCCATTTCGGGGAATGATCCTCGCGTCTGCTCCGAAGAGAAACCCAAATATGTAGTAGGTAATCGGGAATAACACAAACACAAAAGAAGAGAAACCCAAAGAACGTGAGTCGTGGGATTTATGCTTGACCTTTCAGCCTTTTGTTAGCTATGTGGGCTGATTTTGAAGAGGTAAGTGGCAATTGAGTGACCGCGACAGAGCGCCGAAGGGCTAACAGACCGTCAGCATCAGTGTTAAATATCCTCATCATCTCCTAATCAACTTGCAGAACAACTGAAGTTATCGCCAACCTTGGAGCTTCCTTGAAACAGGCACGGAGATCCTCAAAAGGTAACAGGAGCTTACCTTCACATAAGATGCTTGTCTCGAACATCTTCTTCCTCGTCATTGTTGTTCCGGCCATCACGGCGCCAGTAGCCCGCTTGCGGGACGAGGCAAGGCTGGTTACAGCGGGCACACCTCCAACACCTCCAAAAGGAATGACCGGAAAGGTCCCGGCCGTAGCTGTGTCGTCAAACCCGCAGCAGGAGCAGGAGCCCAATTTCCCCGAAGCCCCTGAAACCCCCGAAGCTCCAGATGCCCTCGATTCTCCATACACCATCGACCCTCTGCCATATCACGACCCTATCCCCGAAGCCGCGAATTACCCCAACGCTGCCAACTATCCTGATGCAGCCAATTACCCCGAGGTCGCAAGCTACTCTCACCATGACGATGAAGTCGATCAGCCGCCCTTGAGACGTCGACGAGCCCTCCCCTAGTTCCACGAAGAGACCCGAAACAACACGCCGCTAACGTGGAGAAAATCAACGACCGGCAGGCCTTCCACGCATCTCGCGTTGAGAAGTGGAACTAGACTTGTGGCCATTATCCAGTTACCGGGCAAAAGGGAGAGCCTGTGCAGCCAGGCATGCCGGGCACAGGGGGAGGCCACCATGTCAAGTCCTGCCCGGTAAATAAGGACTATTCCAAGTGTATCACTCATTGAGTTACAGGGCTTGTTGAGCTTGGTTTTGTGATGCCAAAATGGTCAGCCAACGTGTAAGACTGATGGAATTGAAGCCGGGTCGATGTTCCGTCACTCACTCCACATGTTTGTAACAATTGACTAAATCCTAAGGTCCAGCTTATCCTCACATGTATGAGCTGTCCGCTGTGCTGGTCTGTTTCCAAAGAGACCAGGAAGAGTAGTTCGAGAGCTTGTTATACGGCACATGCAATTCCGCCTACGTTCTCTATTCTCAAGCCAAATTCAGATATTGCCTGTCCTGTGATCATGACTTGCGGACCCTAAAATGTGCAGCTTTTCGTGTTCCACCAAAAGGATTCGCGCACAGGAGGGTCGTTTCCCGTTAGGATTGACTTCAAACACTAGGTAGTCATCGATGCTGTACTATTTCTTTCTTCCTTCCTTCCTTTTTGTTTCCAAACAGGCCCACTCACTACTATAAATGTAACTTGGGTTCCAGTTCGATGCCTACCTTGACTACGCTGTTGTCGCCCGAGTCGAGCAATCGCTTTGTGTGTCAATGAACTATGATGGGAATGAAGGATGGAGCTCCCGTTGGCGTTACGCCCGCCTCAGCTGCTCCGTGCCCGGCTTATTCCGCAGTATTAATAAAGTGCAGAGCACCCGTTGACGAAGATGTCAGGGAAACCCTTGAGACCTTTGTAGTAACAAGGGTCTGTCCACCATCTGGTGGGCAAGGAATAGCTTTACACTAAGCAAACCGGATATATTTCCGGGCCATGCCATGGAAACCACCAACACATACTG
The DNA here is from genome assembly GCA_018853505.1 of Colletotrichum camelliae. NCBI lineage: Eukaryota > Fungi > Ascomycota > Sordariomycetes > Glomerellales > Glomerellaceae > Colletotrichum > Colletotrichum camelliae. The sequence continues at coordinate 4,582,635 of JAELVL010000008.1, read as the reverse complement.
ATGCCTTCACTGCCTTGTCCTAATCGAAGTCTTGTCTCATGTTGGAACTGGACAACTTCGCCGTCCTGGTTCCGTGCGATTTCCCGTGTGCGAACGAGGAAGACGTTACTTGGAGCGTATTGACGACGATAGCTGAATGTATGAAGACTGGAAGCGCGCCATTGATATGCAAATCCGGTGGTCAAGGGCAGATGAAACCTTGGTCGGAATCCACAGGACGAAAGGATCCTGTCAATTAAGCTTAAGATCAGAAGTGGCCCGCGAGAAGAAGTTCCATTGCAGTCGCGACAGAAGGTCTACGAAGTTTAAATCTGCGAGGGCCGGAGGACTGTTGTCTGCGGCTCAATACCAAATATCTTTGAGTTTGTTCCTATTCCTTGCTGGCGCCGTATTTCAAGTCTTATTTCAACGGCACGCAAAATAAATTAATGGGGAGAGTCTATCTTGCAGACAAATACTCCGAAGTCTCCTAGTTTGATGGTTGCAGTGACAGCGCCCTGAAGTATCGCAGAATCCATTCCGTGAGTCCTAAGGGGTTGAACAACCAGAACGACGGAGAGTCGAAGGTAACAATCGTGATTTCCGTGCCTTCCCAATTCCCAAATGAGCATGTCTGCTCGCGACTCGCCGCTTTGCGAAACCGAGCTGTTGGCTTGTCATGAGTGGATGCTCATGGTCGTCAGGGGCGCGAATCGTGACTCGCTCACAGGGTTTAAGCAACTCATCGGGCCCGAGTATTCGCACTCACTGAGCGCGTTAATGATGATAGGCAAACATGGCCCTCCCAACAAGGTTGCTTGTGTCAGGCACGAAATTGTTGAAACTTGAGAATGAGCAAAAGCTCAAAGATTGGATTGACATTGGAGGCTTGTCCAGCATCATAAGCGAATCCTTAGTTACTTAGGGGGCAGTCCTGGTCGCTCTTAGGGCATGCCAATGCAGCAGTCAAACGCCCCAGGGCAGGGTCCTTGGCAGAGTTACCTTGAGTAATGTGGCCGTTCTAATAAATAAATGAGTTGCCCAGCCTGATACCTGTCCTTGTAGCAAACTTCTCTTCTTCACACGTCCAACTCCATTCAGTCTTTCAAGAAAATTAATCAGTCATCGCCATGCATTCGACATCGCTTGTTTTCATTCTTTCTTTGGCATTCGCCTGGCTTACCGCCGTTAAATGCAGTCCACTTAGAAACATTGTCTCTCGTGGGGATTGCCGGGTGCTTACCAAAGTGACCTATTGGGGTATCGCATGCCAGGGACCAGCACCTCCGTCATGCGAAGCCGGTCAATCTTACGGGGGTATTGTCAGTTACACTGAGAAAACGACATTCCCACCCAACTCGGTCTCGATATGCGAGGCAAAGATGGAGGTAAGAATGATCTCGCATCTATCAAGGACACAGACTGACATTGCTACTAGTACAAGTGTTGCACTAGGTAGATGGGCTTGGCAGACACCGACTACCGTCTAATAGATCAAATCGACACTACAACATTGAAGTAACAGATCATGACGTCCATAATACGTGCACTTCAACTTCTTAAGCCACCTGAAACTCGTCAAAGTAAGGTATGGAACAAGATCCGACTCATGATCCTGCGTTTCGATAACTCCTCGATGTTGCCAATGCGACAGGCTAGGAGTGTCTTTCTCTTCTCTCGCAGTGGCGCCCTACTCACATCGCAATAACCGCCTCCTCCTCCAATCATTCTGGTAAATGTACCTTAGCTACACAGAGAATATTCAACCATCAACTATCTGTGATGAAGTCTATCTACAGGCGCTATATTCTTAAGCTGGCATGCGAGAAGGCATTGCCATGACATGGCGGTTGTGATTGGGTCTTCGCTTGGAAGCCCACCTCCAGATGCGCTTCACGATGTCACTCTCATCACACGCATTGAGAGTCGAGTACATTTTGAACGAAAATCTTGTGATTCTCTGGACGAGGATGAGTACCGCGCTGCTGGAAACCTCTGACTCAATGCTGTCGGCTGCGCTGGTCGTTTCTCATCCCTGTAACGTAGGTTCAGCGACGTTTGCGCGCAAACAGTCGATGGCCAAATGCATTTTAGCTAGTTTCTTTTCAAATTTTGTTTACGATGAATAATTCTGATATAGGATGAATATCGAATTGCGATTGGTTGTTCTATCATCTGTCAGGACGTGCAATGATGGTCATCTTGGCCACTAGGGCACATCTAGGGACTAGCCATCCTCACGTCATTGCAACTGATTGGGTGATGACAAAACTATTAAAACAACACTTAGCCACTTTGTTGATTTCGATGACTTTAAACATCCATGGATGTTAACAGGATGTATTGAGACGAAAGCACCCTTCGCGAATCCGGGTCCCGGAGAACGTCCGGGACATAGCCGCCGCCAAGCAGCCGCTGGTTCGAATCATGAACATCCATACCAACGAGGGTTGTATTACACTGTTTTACATTCTTTTAGTAGCTTAGTGGACGTTATAGGCGACTTGACACGCCTTCAGCGAAAGATCTTCGCCACAACTAATTTTCTTCTAGTACTGCTCTCTGAAAGACTACAGCCTAGCAAATACAGCCACTTCGTTCTCCTTCTTCTCCCAGCTTCTCCCAGCTACCCCTGAACTTGCGACTGGAGGTCTGAGAAGAGAGCTTATCGTCATATCGGATTACCGAAGTTGTCTGCAATTTAGGCGATGAGCATACCGAACGTCCAGCGCTGCAGCTTCCAACACAGCGAAAAGTATTCTTTCCTTCTGACTGCACTTTCAGGGACATGAGCGATAATCCAACTGAGAAATCCTCAAACTAGATTGTCTTTTTATCAAAACGGACTGCCAACATTCTACCTCAGGATGGATACTCAAATTCACCATCCGGATTTCAGCTCTTGCAGTGATGCCCTCTGGATCAGCTTTGATAACGACAACAATTCCATCGCGTTGAAAGAGTATCCCAAAGCCGAGTAAGGTATGCAAGGTAGACGCCGAAGAATGCTAGAAACTCTTGGATGATCTTGGATGAACGGTGTATGACGGGGACGAAATGCTAAGCTCATGCTGATCTGATGTAATTGCCTTGCCTCACACGGAGTAGATGATCTGGTACTCGCTATTGCTCACTATTCTTAACACCCACTTTCGAGTGTTCGGCTAGTTGATTCCTTGCTGCAAGGAGACCTCCAGTTCGTGACCCAATTTTTCACCGTCCTGTGATAGTGAAGTTGAACCCAGATTTGAGAACACGTCGCACAATTCGCCATGGGCCCCTCGCAGCAAAGACACATGCAGTTTTTGATACTGAAACAGACCTCCACAAATGAAGCGTAGCTAGGTTAAAAGGGGTAAGTGAACAGATGAGGATCAAAGTCCGAGGCACCGGCCAAAGCTGTCATTGTCTACGGTGCGGCGCGCGCTAACACTCTTGGCGACTACAAGCTAATAATACTCGGGTTGACACGTTTTGACAAGCCCCCAACAGTGTGGAACGAGGAGCGAACGCGCCAAAATCTCAAAAGAGCGAGGAACGAGGGACGAGTACGAGAAACCCGACATGTGGGGCCGAAAGCGCGTGTTTGACCCCGAGGCGGATGCCCCGGGACCCGCTTGGTAGTCGGCCGCTAAGCTTGTCGGCCCAGAACCCAATCGGCGTGGTATGCCTTGCCACGTTATTTTCTTCGAGGCTGTGTTTGATATTCTCATGGCATGAACAGCCCCTTTCTGCTGCAGAAGCCGGTAATGAAACTTCATTCCAGGACTTGAACTGTTCAAAAGCCCTCACGTCGCCGTCAATGTGATCGGACTAACTCATCGTCAATCTTTCCAATTGCAGTCTATTCCATTCCGTCGTTCTTTAATGTCTTCGATTATCAGATATTCACACTCATTGTTTCCGGACTCCCTGATAACCTTCGCTCGCTACTTATCACAATATCAGCCAGCTGCAGAACAAGTGTCGCCGTGGAGACAGCACACCATGGATCTGTTTGTCCGTGATGCCTCAGCCGCTGACATGTCGGAGGCGGCTGTTTTCAAACTCTACCACTATGATCCGACTGTAGCTGGCGCCGTTGTTTTCGTTTTCCTCTTTCTAGCGACCACTATCCTTCACTTCTGGCAACTTATACGGTCGCGTTGTTGGTTTCTGATTCCTCTTGCAGTTGGAGGCGTTTGTAAGTCCGAACCGCTCTACTTGGAGTATAAAGTCTCGAAGCTCTCCGGAATGATGTACTGATATTCCGAGGTCAGTGCAAGTAATTGGCTACGCAGGCAGAGCCAAGTCCAGCCAGGAGAGTCCCAATTGGTCGCTTGGTCCTTACATCATTCAGTCGATTCTTCTTCTCGTAGCTCCTGCTTTGTATGCAGCAACAGTGTACATGGAGCTTGGCAGAATCATAACTGTCCTTGACGGAGAAGGGCATTGTCTTATCCGCAAAGAGTGGCTCACAAAGCTCTTCGTCGCGGGTGACGTCTTGTCCTTCTTCCTCCAAGGCGGAGGTCAGTCACATAAAGCCTTCCCATTCTGGCCACACAGCAGTAACTGATAATGCCTTTCTAGGTGGTGGATACCAAGCATCTGGAACTCTTGAGGCCCTCGAGGCCGGCGCAAAGGTCATCATTGTCGGCCTTTTCGTGCAGCTTATATGCTTCGGCTTTTTCGTGGTGGTTGCGGTAGCTTTCCATCGCGCCATCAACAATGCGCCAACCGGGCGTTCCAACAGCAGCATCCCGTGGAGAAAGCATATGACTGCTTTGTACGTGGGAAGCTTCCTGATCATGGTCCGTTCCGTCTTTCGTGCGGCCGAGTATCTTTAGGGATTCGACGGCTATCTACTCAAGCATGAGGCATATCTCTACATATTCGACGCGTTGTTGATGTTCCTCGTCATGGTGTTGTTTAACTGGATCCATCCAGCTGAGATTGGCGCGATCCTGGCTGGGGGAGGCGGTGGTCAGCATTGGAAGATGGATAGTTTGCCTCAACATCACCACCACCAGCGTCTTTGAGGGAGGAGTCGGCCTGGGTATCGGGCTTCCGAAGGCTTGTGTCGCAAAGATTTGCATACTTACTAGAGGTGGTAAAAAGGCGTGGTGTTTGGATTTAAGATAGAAGGGTAGAATTGGGGACTGGGTGCCACAGGCCTCTGCTGTAGTCTCGCTCTATTCACAAGCTCAGCGCCCACCCCAAGGCAATCAATCAAGTTTGAGGCCCATAATTGACTTGATTGCCAGATCGCGATGCCATACTTGATTGATTGCCAATTAATTGCAAGTAATTGGAAAATATCCTTCTATATAGGGGGGCCTTAGGGGCCTAGAGGGGGTGGCCCCTAGAGGTCTTGGGGGGGGGCCCTCTAGAGGGGAGGCCTCTAGAGGGGAGGGCTCTAGAGGGGAGGGCTCTAGAGGGGAGGGCTCTAGAGGGTAGGGTCCGGAAGGTTAGGGCCCGGGAGGGTAGCCCCCGGAGGGGAAGCCCCCGGAGGGGAAGCCCCCGGAGGGGGGGCCGGAAGGGGGACCCCGGGGCCGGGCTAGGCCCGGCTTTCGGAGCCGGAGTCGGGCTGGATTAACGATTTTCCGAATTTTCCGGCCCTTTTAAAGCCCCTTTAGGCCCCCCCTTAAGCCCCCCTTAAGGCCCTATAAGCCCTAGTAGCCCCCCCTCCCCCCTGTCAAAAGAGTCGAGACAATCAATCAAGTTTAAGGGTCATAATTGACTTGATTAACTGGCGATAGCTTCATAATTAATTGATTGATTGATTGAACTTGACAAGTTTACTTGCCTTAAGGTGGGCGCTGTTACAGTCAGCTATCCGACAGTAGGGTCTGCTAACAGAAGCTGGGGATTGATACGTAGTAACAGTACACTGGGGTCGTAGTCTGGGCCGTAGGTCGTAGGCTATGTCGTAGATCGGTAGTCAGAGGCTAAGGTGATCAGTCTTAGACTTAATAAGTATTCGCAGTGAAGGTAAGCTGAAAGTATCTTGAAGATATTTATAAGTTAATTACTAAAGAGCTATAGAAGTCTAACTATAAGCTAGGCTTAGGTTATACTATATATAAGTCCTAAATAGTACTCTTTATTTTATTACTATTCCTAATCCTAATAAAGTCTATTTACTAACTATATAGAACCTGTATATACTAAGGATAGCCTCTATATTCTTAGTATATAGATCTAATCTTCTTATCTTATTATTATATAACTTATACTATAGTTCTTCTATTTCTAAGTAAGTTCCTATTATTCCTATAATTTTATAGTATAAATATTTTATTCTAGCTACCTGATATCTAAGTAGGTTATTTAGCTATTATCCTTATTTATAGGTTATAATATTAGGTCCCCTCTCTAAAAGTCTTATCCTTAAGACCTAATATAAGTAGGTTATTAGTTCTAGGTTAAAAAGCTATTAATTATACTTCTTGATTTACTTATAATACTGATATTATATTAGGTTATATTTAAAAATTAAAGTAATCTAAGTCAGTACTTTATTCTGCTTATAAAGATGTTTTCTATTAGTTTAGTTCTAATAATATTATGCCTTATATTTACTATTTCTATATAAAGTATATATATTAGATAGTAGAAAGTATAAGAACTTATTAGGGTTATAAAAACCTGAAGTATCCTTATAATAGTCTAGTAGTTATATTAAGTTATAAGTTTACTATGTTTTATAGGTGTTTATTATACTGATTAGTTATAGTAAAAAGGCTGAGTAATTAGTATTAAGAATAGAAAGAGAAGGAGGAGCAAGCTAGTAATATATTACTAGACTTTTATAAAAAGCTAGTATAGGTTTAGGTAGAGGTAGCTAAAGCAGCTAGTTATTTATTATAGATTTATATAATTTAAAAGAAAGTAAAAGAGTGTTATATAGAAATGTTTTCTTAGAGGATGTAGGAGTTAGAAGAGGATAATATCCTTCCTATATTAGATGCTTATAAGAGTAGTATAGTTAGTAATCTTTAGTTTCAAGGTATTAATAATAATTTAGACTAAGTAAGTTTTAGTATTAGTAAGGAGTTTATAGACTTTAGTCCTCTCTTAGGGGACTTATAGTTAGTGTCTTCTAGAGGTTCTTAGTTTTTAAGTGTTTCTAGGCAAATAAATAGTTTTTCTTATTATGGTTTATCTGCTTCTATTAGAGGTCTAATATGCTTATATAGATGCTTAATATATTAGTAACTAGTTATGTTCGTTAGAGGTAGTGTTGTTAGTACTGTTAGTATTACTTTTTATTCTTAGTGTTATTACTAGTAAGTTATAAGTTTATTCTTTATATTAGTGATATTCTTAGCTAGTTCCTATATATTGTCTTTGTGACTATATCCTTTCTATTTAATAAGGTATTAGTATTCTTCTAGTTCTTTAAAGTAGTTAATAATTTATTCGACTTTGTATTCTAGTTTATTGTTTTCTATAATAATAAGGTTGTTTGTCTGTGATCTTTGTAGTGCTAGTTTAAGTAGTAAGATATGAAATATTAGAAAATACTTTATTATGTTAAGTAGGTTAAGTTTATAGTTAACTGGTGAAACTTTTCGGAGGACTTTGAAAGGTCTAAGTTTTTTGAAATCTAGTTTATTGTTTAGTTGTTTTGTTTTGATGTTTTGCTGTATAAGATAGGCGTTATCTCTCTCTTTTAAAGTTAGTCTTTTAATCTTTTATTTATTACTGAAATATATTATTCGTTATTATATAAATTCAAGTTCTTTGTATATGTTATCTTAGATATCTTTGATTTGTTTAATTATAGCGATAGCTTTAAGTGCTACTAAGCTAGTTTAAGGTTCTCTATAGGTAGTTAGTTTAAATCTATAGTTAAGGTAGAAGGGGGATTCTTTAGTACTTTCTCCTATTATACTGTTGTAGGTAAATTAGGCTATTAGTAGTAATACTACCTAATTATCTTAGTTATAATTAATATAGGTATAGAGGTAGGTTTTAAGGATCTAGTTAATTTGTTCTATTTATTTATTAGTCTATAAGTGAAAAGTAGTAGATATTGCTTGTTTAATGCTGAGTTATAATATGATTAATTTCTAGAATTTAGAGGTGAAGATCTTATCTCTGTTTAATACTATTTCTTTAGGTGTTCTATAGTTAGCGATAATATACTTAAGGAATATATAGGCAAATTCCTTAGTATTACTTGCTTCTTTATATAGGATAAAATAGGTATACTTTATAAGTCTATTAATAATAATAAGAATGCTATTATAGTGGACTTCTATAAGGAGTTCTTAAGACTTTAGTAGTTTAATAATAAAGTTAAGAGATATAGAGTACTAGGCAGTTTATAGTATAAACAAGAGTTATAATAATCTATAAGGTTAGTATTAGGCTGGTTTGCTTTTCAGGCAAACCTTATAATCCTTAATTGCTATTATAATATATTCTCTAGTAACCTTTTCTCTATATTATTATTATAGTTACTTCTAGGTTTTTATAATTCCTTAGTAACTATATACTAGTATATTATAGAATTCTCTGATAGTTGTATTATTTAGTTTACTAAGTAGGCTAGCTATAAATTATCTAGTTATTATAAGAGCTTTTATAGTAAATACTAGGTCTCTATTATTATTATATTTAAGAATCACTTAGGTTTCTTTTAGTACTAGGATATTATAGTCTAGTTATTAGCTAAAAGTATTAGCTCTATTATTCTCTAATCTTTTCTAATAAATAATTTAGAAGTTAAATTCTAAGAGGAATTCTAACTATTTAATTTATTATTTATTAAGTTCTTTAAAATAGTGAAGTATACTAAGTTCTTATAATTAGTATATATAAGTACTTAGTAAATAGTTCCTAAGAGTAAAGGTTTCTATTCTTTAAAGGCTTTAATAATAGCTACAAGTTCTTTATTATAGATCTAATAGTTAAGCCCCAGTCTATAAAGTTTATATAAGAAGAAAGTATAGAAGTATAGGTATCCTTTTAAATCTCTCTAGGATAGTTATACTCTAAGAGTAAAGTTTAAAGTATCTATTTTAACTTCGAACTATTTTTCTAGGTTTAGGATTATTAGGACTAGTTTACTAGTAATATAGTTTTTAATAATCTAGAAAGCTATATTCTAGGCTTCTTTCTATTTAAATAGTTAATCTTTATAGCTAAGGTCTATAAGAAGTATATTAATTTTTTTATAGAGTTTAATAAATTCTTAGTAGAAGTTAATAAATCTAAGAAATCCTTAGACCTTTTTAAGGTTAGTTAGTGTTAGCTATTCTTATATAGCTTAGACTTTCTTTTTTAATATACTAATATATTTAGAAGTAATTATAAATCTAAGGTATTCTACTTCCTAGGTATAGAATATACTTTTCTCTAGTTTAACTAGAAACTTAGTATCTTAGAGAGCTTATAATATAAGATATATATATTCTTTATATTATTCTATTATTATAGAGAAGATAAGGATATTATTAAGGTAAATAATTATAAAGATATCTTTAAATTTCTTAAGAACCTAGTTAATTATATTGTAGAAAGTAGCTAAGGTATTAATAAGACTGAAAAGTATAATAAAGTACTTAAAATGTTTTATATATTCTAAAAGTAGTCTTCTATTTTTCTCTTTTCTTTATTTAGATAAGGTTATAGGTATTTTTAAGGTTTAGTGCTATAAAGTAGTTAGCTTTATAGAAGAGTTATTATAGTTTATTAATTAAAAGTAATAGGTACTGGTTTTTAATTATTATTTTATTAAGTATCTAGTAGTTAATATATAGTTATAGTTTGCTGTTCTTCTTTAGTATAAATAAGATTAAGCTTCTTATTAGTAATATTAATTCTCTGATATAGCCTTTCTTAAGGTTTTTATTAAGGTATTTATTAAGGGCTTCTATCTCTATTAAGTTAAGTCTATAAATTTTATTGAATTTAGGCTCTTTCCCCTCCTTAATAAGGATTTTATAATTGAAATTCATATATTTAAGCAGTCTAGTTTCTAATTTAGCTATAAAGAGTTTCTTATAAACTCTATATTCTTCTAGGATAGATAGAAAGAGATTATCTTTCTATTTAAGATCTATCGTCTTTAATAGTTATAATATAGCTTCTTTTACTTTAAGATAGTAAATATATCGTTTTACTACTCCTTAATAAGTAAATCTGTTTAAAGCTTAGGTTTTATAAAGCTACTTAGAAACTAGATTATTATTATCCTAATAGAGTTAGCTTATTCTCTAATCTATTTATAGGTTATTCTTCTTAAGCTATAGTATTCCTAATATAATGTTATATATACTAAGTTTAGTAATATTAAATTAGAGTTATTTGTTTTAATCTAAGTAACTTATCTTAAGAGGTATAGTTTTATTTTTAATAGTTCCTTTTTTATATTAGACTTATTCTCTTTTTATATTATTAAGCTAGTATATATATTCCTTTTTTTACTATAGTAGTTATAATCTATTTACTACTTAGGGTAATATAAAGTTTATTTTAGCTCTATTATTAATAAGTATAATAGTTATAGTGTTATTAATAGTAACTATAAGTTATAGGTATATCTTCTAGTCTAAGGATACTAGATATATAGACCTTGTTATTATTACCTATCTTAGTCCTTTATTAGTAAATAAGTCTAGTTTTTTAACTACTCTAGCTATCTAGGGTAAGTGATTTACTTTCCTTCTTATTATACCTTTATAAAGCAGCTTTCCTAGAATTAAAGTCTTAGGAAGCTTAATCCTTCTTATAGAAGTCTATAAGCCTTAGCTTTCTAAGTTATATATATAAAGCATTTATCTCTTTAGTATTCTTCCTATTTCATTGCATTATTATATTAATATCTTATAAAATATTATAGGCTTAGGCTAAAGGTTACTATATTATTGCTAAATATAGTTATAGTCTATCTAACTATAGTAGTTTAAGTGTAAATATTCTAGATAGGGTTCTTATTATATCTTCTAGAGTAGAATTAGTACTTATACTTATCTCTAAAATATTCTTTATATTTATTAAAGAAGTATTATAACTAGAAAAAGTTTTAGTAATTATAGTAGTTATACTTAAGTATAGGATAATCTTCTATATAAAGCTTTAAAGTATAGTCTTTATTTCTCTGATTTACTAAGATACTATAGAAGTGTTATTATTAGTTATTATAGCTTATATTAACTATCTAGTACTAGATAAGTTGCTAAGTCTTTTCTTTATTATTAGATTCTTCTTTAGAACTAGTGTTATCTATTCCTAGGATTAGTTTACTATAGTGTTTTGCGTTTTGATTAGTAATATTAGCAGGAGAGTTAGAATTATAAGAGGTTTTATTTAAATTAAACCTAGACTTAGGTTTACTGAAGTTCTAATTACTAGTAAGACTAAGTAGTTACTGTTCTTCTAGGGGGTTATATTAGTGTTTAGGTTCTTTATCAGATTCTTCCTTAACTTATTCTTTAAGTTCTTAGTTAATTTACTTAATTCTAGTGAGGTTTCCTTATACATTTCTTTGTTATTTAAGGTATATTATTAGAGTATTAATTTAGTGATACTATATAGTATTATCTGGTTCCTCTTATGCTTATTATAGCTGAAGTGTTTATGCTACTTTAAGGCGTAGGATCTGTTATTTGTTGTTATATATAACTTACTGTCTTGCTTTATATTAATAGATCTAGTTTATTACTTACTAGGCTTAGGTTTCTGATTCTTAGATTGTTTATTAGGTTTCTGTGTTATAACTTATAAAGTTAGGGTTAACTATATTAAGTTATTAGATGTGAAGCATTTTATTAAGTTGTTTAGTAGTCTTTCTAATTAGCTTGCTGTTAGCTTAGGAGGCTATTATAAAGGTTTTTGTTTTAACTTCTAGGATAGTTATATTATAACCTGTTCTTCTATAGTCTAGGTTACTAGGCTAGTACTCTATAGCCTCTTTATTACTATAGTAAGTAAAATATTTATTATTATAGTATCTAGTCTATAATAGGGATATATAGGGTGTTTTAGTTACTATACTAACTTATTTAGTTTACTTAGGTACTAGTTTCTAGCTAAGCTTCTTAGGTTATCTATAATCTCTAGCAATATATCCTATCTTTTTATAATTATAATATTTAGGGTTCTATAGTTTCTTATTATTATTTTTAGTAGTAGTACTGAGATCTATAGGTTTACTATATTATCTATAGGAAGTGTTTTATTAGGTGCTATTCTAGTTATTATAAGGTCTATTATTATTCTACTAGTTATTAAACTTATTCTAGGGCTACTATTAGTACTTATATCTTAAGTTTAGGTTTTATTATTTATCTCTTTGTTCTTTCTATTGCTTATAGAAGTAGTTATTAATCTTAATAGTAAGTTTAGTATATTAGAAGAAGTCTTCTAGTTAATTAATCTTAATGATCTTATCTTTAACTTTATCCTCAAGTCCTTAATAAAACATAAAGATCTTAGTTTCTTTAGTGAGGTTAAGTTAGATACTAAGTTATCTGAAGTTAGTAGAGTAGTTTTTAGTAGACTTAGTCTGTTTAAGCTAGGTAAGGTTATGCTTAGCTTATTATTTTTTATTAGGGTTCTAGAAGAGTGATCTAAGTATATCTTTAAATTCCTGAAAATTAGTATAGATATTACAGGTTTCTATAGAGTACTTATTAAAGGTCTTATACTTAAGGTATTTTTCCTGGATAGGTTTAAACTATTTAAAGGCTTTTCTTCTAAGGTAAGTAGCTATATATACTACTTTTTCAGTCTTATTAGTGAAATCTCTATAATAAAAATTCTAGTAGTTCTTAACCTAGATTAAGAATCCTTTAAAGGTTCTAGAAGTTCTATTATAAGTAATAGATATACTAAGCTTAAGTTTCTATTATCTTTCTATAGAGGTAGTAATAATATTAGTAGTAGTATAAAGAGTGTTAACTTTATTCTGAAGTTTCTATATAAGGAGGTTATTACTTTATCTTCCTAGACGTACGATTTTGTTTTTAAGGTTCTGAAATTATTAAGGTTTATTACTAAGTTCTTAGATTATACTTTTAAAGCCTTAGAATTTACTAGCTATCTTATTATATATAGTTTATATCTTAGCTATATTATTGTCTCCTTTTTTAACTTAGGCTTAGAGGTTAGTATAAGTCTCTTTTTTAAAGGTGACTTTATTATCTAAGTCTATAGCTATTAAAGCTTCCTTAAGTTCTTTAGCTAGGTTTCTAACTAGCTATTTAGAGAAAGAAAAGCTTCCTAGAGTAAGTAACTTAGTAGAAGTATAAGAAGATATCTTATCTATACTATTAATAAGTCTTAATAGTTAACTTACTAAATAGGAGTAATTAAAGTATTATAGTTAGCTATCTAATAGTAAGGTCTACTAATAAAAGCTAGGGATTAATATATAGTAATAGTATACTAGGGTTATAGTCTAAGCTATAAGTTATAGGCTATATTATAGATTAGTAGTTAGAGGCTAAGTAATTAGTCTTAGACTTAATAAGTATTTATAGTAAAGGTAAGCTAAAAATATCTTAAAGATATTTATAAGTTAATTACTGAAGAGCTATAGAAGTCTAACTATAAGCTAGGCTCAGGTTATATTATATATAAGTCCTGAATAGTACCTTTTATCTTATTACTATTCCTAATCCTAACAGGGTTTATTCACTAACTATATAAAACCTATATATACTAAGGATAGCCTCTGTATTCTTAGCGTATAGATCTAATCTTCTTATCTTATCGTCACGTAACTTATACTATAGTTCTTCCGTTTCTAAGCAAGTTCCTGTTATTCCTATGATTCTGCAGTACAAATATCCTGTTCTAGCCGCCCGACGTCTGAGTAGGTCGTTCAGCTGTTATCCTTGTTTACAGGTTGTAACAGGCGCTGCACAAGCTGCTTCAGCTTAGTCCGACGTACTCCATCAGCCAGGTTATCCATGGCCTCCAGTAGTCTCCAAGAAGGTCATCGACCACTTCAACGATATCTTTTCCCCAGCCCTCAAAGAACCAATAGTCGTCGAGAGCATGCATAAAGGCCCCAAAATAAGCGAATAGTATCAGTGCTGAAGGTTGTCGCTGGTGCAAAAGAGAGACGTACGCCTGAGGAACAAAGTGGATGAATGTCAAAGGCCCTGCCCAGTCCCTATTGAACCCCCATTCAGCAAGGGTTTGGGGGTTCATAGATTCGAACTGATGGACGTACATGCGACATTTCCTGAGGATGTACAATGCCTCGCCATAGGTCTCTGCATCACTACTATTCCCCCATGTCGCTTTGAGTCTACGAAGCTGGGCATCCACTGGGTCAGGTAACGCATCGCCAGGATCCAATTCGTTCCAATTTCCGAGAGTGATGAGTCTAGTCATCGGTCCGTCCTTTAAATATTGGTATGTTGGAACCAACACAGCATTGATACTGGAACAGGGCCTGAAGGGCACTTTAGGGAAATTTTCGGCGTTTATCGGCGTTAAGGCGGATAGGTTAAATAGTTTCATATATAGCGCACTTAAGGTTAGTTTTTTAGTATTATTATCTTCTTTATATATAAGGGTAAGTATAATCGAAATAAAGTATAACTTATCTAATTTTTAAGCTTTTTCTTAATATTCTTTAAAAATTTAAATATATAAATTATACTAAGTTTTTTTTTTTATAGGTATAAGTTTTAAAACTATAAAGTTATATAACTTAAAAACTTTATAGCTTTTATAGCTATAGATACTTTTATATATAGCTTTTAGTTTTTAAGCTTATAACTATTTTAATAGTACTTAGAAGTAGATTTTTCTCTTTTTACTAAGCTTATATTATATAACTAATAAAAGAAAGCTTATTTCTATACTAAGTAAATAGATAATAGATAATATATATATATATAATTATTATTCTTACTAACTAGATAACTTTAAAAAGAAAAATATAATAGATAGTAAAGAAGTATTACTTTATAAACTTAATATCTTAGAAATAAAAGAGTATAATAGCTAAATATAAACTTATTCTTAAGATATATAAGTATATAAAAAACCTTAAAAGTATTATTATAGCTAATATAACTTAGTTTTATAAAAGTAATATTAATATTTTATTTATTTTTTTTTATTTTTATTTTAAGTATAAAGTTATAGAAGCTAAGCTAGACCTACTAACTTAACTTAAAAACAGACTAATATAGATATAAAGATATTATAATAACTAAATAAAAGGATAGAATAGTTTATAGAGAACTAATAAGTTTTTATAGAAGATAGGTAAAATCTACTATAATATTATTAGTAGTCTATGCGACTTAAAGAAAAGAAATAACTAGTAGAAGCCTAGATTTAGATTTAAACTAAATAAGTAGTCTAAAGAGCTATATATAATTAATACTATAGTAAAAAGGCTATAATACCTATAGTAGAGATATTAGATCTATAAATAATATAGGTCTAGTATTAAGCCTTATTATTAAGGTTTCTTTTTTCTCTTTTCTCTTTTTTTTTATATTAAGAATAATAAATACTAAGAAGAATATACTAATTAAAGGATAATATAGTTATTAAGATAGTATTCTTCACTAGACTAATAAATATAAATAATAACTTTTATTATATATACCTCTTATTATTAACTACTATAATAGTAGAAGTATAACTTACTAATACTAAAACTAGCTTTATTTCCTTTAAAGTAGGAACTTTTAATACTATCTAGGACTAAGTAAAAGATAAAATTAGGTCTAATAATAGCTTTTCTAATAAGCTTACTAGATTATAGATCTAATCTAAAGAAAAAGATAAAAAGGGTTACTAGTAGATATTAACTATATTTTAGGATCTACTTTAGATTATAATACTACTATAAAAAGTAAAAAGTAAGTAGATAGTTCTATTTTATATAAAAGCTATAATATTATAACTTATAACTTTATAAAAAGGTAGGTATAACTATTATAGACTTATAGTCTACTTAATATTAATATTATATTTACTAGTTAAGTTATAATACTTCTTATTAAATTAGAATATTTCTATAGCTAGTAACTTATATATAAAGGTATTAGGGGCTACAGGCTATAGTTAGGTTAAACTGATAGTAGAAGCATCTAAAAGGTAGGTCTAGTATTGCTGCGCTACTTTTGCTTACTTCTTCTAAGATCCTTATTTTCAGTCTTTAGCAAGTACTCGCTAAGTCCTAGCTGTAGAGGGTTCTATGCCCTAGACCTGTAAGCCTCTCTGTCTTTTCAGCCTCTGCTAGCTAGGCTGTCCCTAGCTTCCCTAGGCTAGGTGTCCAGTCCCTTATATTATGCTTATTATAATAAACCTCTTTAAGAATAATAGCATTTTAAGGTTTACTAGTAATAATATTATAGACTTTATTAAGAAGTATAAATCTTAGATATATATAGCTTACTAGACTAATATAAACTATTTTAAGATAGTTTATAAGTTTTATAATAATAACTATAAGTAGAGTATTTAGTCTTTTATTAGTAATTTTAATAAATAGAACTCTGTAAAAGCTATTTTAATTAAGTAGTATAGTATTATAGATAAAAACTACTTTTTAAATCTTAATAAGGAGCTTTATACTATAGAGGATAAGCTTATTCTTAAAAAGAATAACTTAGTTAATATCTTAGTATTCTTTAATTAAATAGAAACCTTTTAGTATAAAGTAACTACTAGAGGATTTTCTAAATATAAGGACTATAATTTTATCTATTTTATTATTAAATATATACTAAAAGCTACTATTAAGTTTATAGCTAAAAGCTTATTTTATAAGGTTTCTAAGCTACTTAGTAAACTATAGCTAGGAGTTAAGTATATAATTATCTAGTAAGTAATAAGTAAAGCTATATATATATATATTAGTAAGTAGAAGCTTACTTAATTATTAGCTTTATTTTTAAAGAAGCTTATTAGTAAGATACTTAACTAACTAAAAGAGATTCTCTAGTTTTTATATAGAAAAGCTACTTTTAAAAAGTTAGAGTCTAATAAAATAGAAGCTTTATAAGACTAGATAAAGTAATTAACTTTAAGTATCTAATAGATATAAACTAATTTTAGTTAGACTTAGAGTAGTATTATATAGTAGGAGTATTTTATAGATATAAACTAAGTTTCTATTATACCTAGTACTAATAGATAATATTATCTACTTACTTATTTTATAAGTAGTATAATAATAAACTAAATACTTTATAATATACTTTAGATTAGAAAGTGTTAACATATAACATCTTAATATAATAATAATAATAATATAACAATATTCTACTTACTTAAATTCTATAAAAATAAACGAACAGACTTTTATATATAACCTTATATAAAAGTGTTTAGTTTATTATAACCTATAACTTTATAAATGCTTACGTAATCGCTCTTATTATGTAATCCTGCTTATGTAACTAAAAAGTATAACCTGAAACGTAAGGTTATCTTTCCCCTCATTTTTCCTACCTTAGGATGCAACCTGCCAACTATATCAACCAGAATTATATCAATACATTCCTTCTCTATCAATCATCTATACAAATAAATGCCTATAAATGCTGAGGATTATCAATTTTTATCATAATATATCTCCATCTATAACCCTATACTATATAGGCGCATATACTACGCCCCTGAATACTCTTATACCTGTGCTAACAGAAAGTATTATTCTTATAGAATAGATAGCTACTAAGCTATTAAATACTTTATTATAGATAAGTTTAAATTAGCTAGAGTTGCTTTCTACTCTAGAGGTTAGTATATTAGCACCTATAGGAATAGCAATATTATCTAAAATAGTATTATTAATGAAGGCTACTTATAAAGGATCCCTAACTTAGTAACTATTTAGGTATATATTATATATAGCAGTTTATATCTTAAGCTTATACTCTTAGCAAGGAAGCCTTTCTAATAATATTATTTTAAGAAGCTTATAAAGCTTAATAAGTTACTTTAGTATTAAGATCACTAGTTAGCTGTAGATACTTAGTTTAAAGTATAAGAGAAGACTTACTAGCAGATAGTAGCTATAAGCGTTAACTATATTACTATTAGCACTATTTAAAGCTATATAGTTAATATTATGCAGCTTAATAACTAGGATAAAGCTTAGAACTAGGCTGTCTATATTAATATAGTTACTAGGTTAAAGTATTTTAATAACTATTATACTCTCTATACTAGCTGTTCTATATAGTAGGTATGCTTTATAGACTAGGATTTAATTTAAGACTTAATCTGAGTAGCTGTTCTGTTTATTATAGTTAACTACTTACCTACTAAAGCTTAAAAGGATATAGCTATAGAAGAAGCTCTAGCTCTGATATTAAATAGTAAAGTAGAACCTAATTAAACTACTATTAAACCTAGCTACTATCTAATCTTTATACCTATAGAGGAAATATAAGCATAAGCTGCTACTCTTTATAATAAGAAGTATATAGGTAATATTATTATTCTAGAGCAGTTCCTCTTTAATAACTAGCTAGAATACAGCTAACTTAAATACTAATATACTTCTGCTTTTATTAAGTAGTACTAGAACTAGCAGGAAGGTTTAAGGAGTATTACTACAGACCTTACTACTACTACTAACTATACTTATATCCCTAATAAAGAAGTCTCTATAAGAGCGTTTATTAATAAGTAGAATTAAGTTTATAGATAACCTTAGAATAACCTTACGCCCTAGATTAAGTCTATAAAAGACCTGATAAATACGTCTATAAGATCCTTATTATAACCTACTAATTCTTTTATAGTTAATATTAATATAGCTAAAGTGTAGATAGTATAGAGGCTTAGCTTTAGTAATATTAAAGTCTTTATAGTAGCTAACTAGGCGTAGTATATATAAAAGCTAGTATACTCTAGCTATAGCTATATAGTTACCTTAAAGGACTTTATTATACTTTACTTCTAAATAGCTATCTAAATTAGTAGGCTTTATACTTTTAAGTAAGCTAGTATTATTAATACTAAGTTAACTGTTAATATTATTTTAAAGGGGTATATTAACCTAAATAGAATTAAAAGACGCTTTATTTATACTAAGGTTACTATTAAAAGCTTTATAGATATAAAAGTTAAATTAGCTTTTATTAAGATTATTATAGAGGATATTTATATAGAGGGGTATTATATCTCTAATATTAGCTTCTTTATTAGCTTTATAGGATAAATAATAAAAGCTTTAATATTTAGTAGCTTGTTTATTTACTATATATAGATAGGGTTTTTATATACTAATATATAGATTAATAGTAACTTTAGCTTTTATAATAACTACTACTTAGTTAAGTATATTTTAAGCTTCTTTATAAATTAGTCTATTATCCTACTATTTATAGTTATTTCTAACCTAGATAGGTTTAATAAAACCTAAAGCTATTAGTCTATTTCTAAAAAAGAAGAAAACTAAAAGCTACTACTACTAAGCCTAATATAGTAGCTAGCTTAATAAAATTAGGAATAAATAGTACTTTAAGTCTTTCTAATAAATAGCTATTTAAAGCTGAAGATATATAGATACTTAATATTAACTAAGTAATACTAAACGAATTAATATAGAATAAATTAGAAGAAAGAGATAAAATTAAAAAAGTTTTTAAAGAAAGAGATAAACTTTTCTAATAAATCCTAGAAGTCTTAATTTAGTAGGCTATTACCTCTAAAGTAGTATTAATAATAGGGAAACTTACTAAACTTAGGAAATATAAGCTAGGTTATAGTTACTAAAAGGATAGTTCTCTTATACTAGATAATTATAGATTTAAACTAAGGTTAGAGCGAAGTAAACCTACTTAAAAAGCTAGAAATAGTTCCTATAAGAATAGCTTAGATATCTTAGTAATAACTAAATAAGTATTTAGCCCTAAGAAATTAAAAAACCTATCTATTATCTTTTTAATAGACTTAAGAAGGACTATAAATAGCTTTCTAGTTACTAGAAGTCTAATTCTATTAATATCTTATTCTTTTAGAAAAGTATTACTATATAGTTCTAAATAATAGAATATACTATACTTTATTATAAAGTACTTCTATATAAAGATTTTTATATAGTAGATATAATTAATACTACTTAAATAGTATATAAAGCTTATTATACTACCTAGTACTTAGACTTATTTAACTAAGCTAAATAAGTTAAGTACTAAGAAAAGATCCTCTATAAAGTTATTCTTATAAAATTTAAGTCTAGCTTAGAGCTATTAGAGAAACTATTATTAACTAAGGTTTATAAACTAGTTACTACTTCTAAAAGAGATACTAAGTAAAATATTAGACTTAATAAAGAAGAAGTACTTATTTTCTACTATTTTAGATAGAAAAAGAACTTTCTTAAAGAGGTCTTTATAAAAATAAAAATAACTCTACTTTATAATACTATAAATAATATATTAAATAGTAGTAAAGCTAAGTAGGTTAATACTATATATAAGACTAAGGATAAGAAGATTTACTTAGTAGATAATACTTCTTTAGATAGCTTAGTTCTAGAAAGTAACTTAGAATAGAAACTAAAAGTATAAGCTAAAGTCTAAAATAACTTTAAGAGATATTTAGGTAATTATTTTATAGACCTAATTATACTTAAGTTTTCTAATCTATTAATAGGAGAATATCTTACTTAAGAATAGCTTAATAAGCTACTTATAATAGTATTATACTTAATAAATAAAGAGAAAGATCTCTTAACTTAAGTTTAGAGGAATAAAGAGATAGCTATAGTATAGGAATTTCTTTATTATAGATCTATTTATCTATTAGTAGTTTTACTATAGTCTATTTAAACTATCCTTTATAAAGCTTAGTAAGCTTAAAGTATCTCTATTCTTAAAAGTCTTAAAGTTAAAGTTATTAAGATACTAAAAGACTGCTTTATAAAAAGGATTCTTAAAGAAAGTTATATATTCTACTAAAACTTTTTCTTTCTTATAAAAAAGAAAGATAAAAAGATATACTTTATTAACTTAGCTATATAAGTTAATAGAGTTATACTTTAAGATACTACCTTATTACTAGTAAGAGATAAGTTCTCTAAAGACTTTACTATATACTAATTTCTATCTCTACTTAATTTCTTCTCTAGCTATAACTAAGTCTCTTTTAATATTAAAAGTAGAGATTTTATAATATTTACTATTTCTATTAAGCTACTCTATATATATACTTTATTTTAAAGAGCTACTAATTCTATTATATAGTTTATAAGAGTTATAATTTAGATTTTCTATAACTTAATCTCTTACTACTATAAAGCTTCCTAGATAATATTATAATTAAAAGACTTATTATATAGTATAATAATAAAAAGGTCTCTAATTATTCTAGTATTTATAGATTTATTCTTAAATATATTTAAAATATTAATAAAGTATTACTTAACTTTAAGCTTATAGAATATTCTATTTTAGCTAATAAGTTATAATAAGTCTAAATAGTAATAGCTATTATAAAGTATATATATAGAACTAATAGCTACTACTTAGAGGAATTAAAAATTATTAAGATTACTAAATAGAGATCTATAATAGACTTAATAATATTTAATCTTTTTTTAGTATAATATCTTTTTATTAGATTTAAGTTTAATACTTTTTAGCTATTACTAAACTTTTTATTAAACTTCTATAAAAAGAAGTTAAGTTTATATAGAGAGATACTTAGTAATAAGTAATAAATAAACTTAAGTATAAGCTTATATTCTCTCTAATCTTTATTACTTTTAATTATAATTTAGATAGTAGTATTATCTATCTTACTATAAATATTAGTAGTATAGGCTAGAGTATAGTTCTAAAATAGTATATTAGTAATATATAGTATATATTTTACTATAAAAGTAGTTTTTAGGTAAGTACTAAGCTAAACTATAATACTAGTAAAAAGGAGTTTTAAGGCTTCTTTAAAATATTAAAACAGGTTTATAACTACTTATATAGCTATTATTTTGTTATTAAAACTAATACTAAGATATTAGTAGCCTAGATTAATAGTATAGCTTCTAACCTTTCTAAGACTCTTATTATTAAATAGATTACTTAGATTTATATATTTAACTTTAAAATCAGGTATATCTCTAATATATAGAATACTATAACTAATAGCTTTTTATAGAAAACTAGTAAGCTTTTAGACTAATAAGATAAAGAAATAAAAGGAGAGATTAATAACTAGATTAACTAGTAAATCTTCTTTATAGATATATAAGCTTATTTATTCTTTAATAAAGCTTAAAAGTATAGAAATAGAGAAAGAGTAGCTTAAAATACTCTTACTATTTCTATTAAGAACTTAAGAGATATATAGGAAGCTTTAATAGATATCTCTCTTTCTATATTAAGTAATTTATAAACTTAGTTTATTAAATCTAGATAGATTATATACTATTTAAATATACTTTAATAGTTCTTAGGAATTCTAGTAACTTAGTATAGAAAGTAGTAAGTAAAAGCTTTTATATATACTTTATAGGATAGGTTTCTCTTTATATAACTATCTACTTAGAAACTAACTCTATAGTATATAGTAAATAACTTAGTAAAAAGAAGTAAGCTTATTACTTATATATATATTAAGAGTAGCTACTAAAGATAAAATACCATTTTTAAACGTTTTATTAATAAGTATACATAGAAAGGCTTCTATTAGTCTATTATAGATATAATTACTTCTTATTTAGATTACTAGCTTTATAAAGCTTACTAAGTTAATAACTTCTATATATATATATCTCTTACTAGTCTCTATTCTCCTAAGTAGTACTAAATATTTAGAAAGTAAGAAGATATAATATTATTAAAACTAGAGACTTTTTAACTAGATAGATAGAAGCTTACTAAATAAAGTAAGCTAATTTAAAACTTATTACTAAGTTTATTTAAGAAGATATTATCTACTAATATAGACTTTATAGAATACTTATAATAGATAGAAAACTAGAGAATAAGAGATATATTATTATATTTAATAAGAAATATACTTTATACTATTAAGTTACTACTATATATAACCTCTATACTAATAGAACTATTAAGAAAAGCTACTAACCTATTATATATACTTTTATAACTTAGCTTAAAGATATTAGCCTAGATTTTTACTTATACTTTTATATTACGCTCTTTATAGACTAAATAACTATTTATATATTTACTAGCTATTCTCTTTTTTATTTCCTTTATAAGTATAACCTAGTTATACTAATTAAAACCTTTATACTAACTTAGAGAGTTCTTAACTAAGCTAGTATCTTAATACTAGAATAAAAGCTTATTATATATATATAAGCTTTTATATAACTTAAAGAGAATAGAGAGAAAGCTAAAGAGATAATTACTAAGTAGTATAAATATATTACTACTTAATTTAATACCTACTATACTTAAATACTTTAACTTATATACTTAAATATAGGTAACTTAGTTTTAGTATTTAATATTAAAAGATTAATTAATAAGTTAATAGATATAAAGCTTAGATATAAATAGAATAAACCTTTTTAGATCTATTTAAAAGTACTTAAGAACTTATTATATTAGCTTATAACTCTTACTAGTAAACTTTTCTAAAGATCTATATATATAGAGAACTACTTAAAAAAGTTTATTAAAGCTTCTAAAGGTTTTTAGAAGCTTAATAATCCTATTACTCTTAGAAATTGTTAGCACAGGTATAAGAGTATTCAGGGGCGTAGTATATGCGCCTATATAGTATAGGGTTATAGATGGAGATATATTATGATAAAAAGTGATAATCCTCAGCATTTATAGGCATTTATTTGTATAGATAATTGATAGAGAAGGAATGTATTGTGATGATTCTGGTTAATATTGTTGGCAGGTTACATCCTAAGGTAGGGAAAAAGGAGGGGAAAGATAACCTGAAACATAAGCTGTAAAGCTCTTAATTACATAAGTAGGACATAATATAAGGGATTACGTAAGCATTTATATAGTTATAGGTTAATAAACTAAACACTTTATATAAGGTTATATATATAAAAGTCTATTTGTTTATTTTATATAGAATATTTAAGTAAGTAGATTATTCTTATATTGTTATTATTATTATATTAAGACGTTATATGTTAACAGAAATAACTTTATAAACTATATTACTTATACTTTTATATTTCCTAGTAAGAATAATAATATACTTATTAATAAAAATATTAAAAACTTTATAATTGTAAGGGGCTGGCCCCTAGGCTTGTTCAACGTAGAGGTGCCGTCGATTGACTATTCTAAGCTGAGGAAGGAAGAAAGGACTTTACAAGAGTGGGC
The DNA here is from genome assembly GCA_018853505.1 of Colletotrichum camelliae. Taxonomy (NCBI): domain Eukaryota; kingdom Fungi; phylum Ascomycota; class Sordariomycetes; order Glomerellales; family Glomerellaceae; genus Colletotrichum; species Colletotrichum camelliae. The sequence goes on along the minus strand of JAELVL010000008.1, from coordinate 4,558,405 downwards.
GCCTAACAGCGGTGAAGCAGACCGGGTTAGGCGGTGTACTGCGGCAGGATAGCGGGTCCAACGGAGCCGGGTCTCGGTAACTGCTCCGGCAAAGCCGGAGATATCGATCCGGGCTCTAGCCCGTGACATCACCCCCCCGCTCCCCTCCGCCGGCGCTGGCGCGCCCGCGGCACTAAGGCTGGGTCTCCGTCATGCTCCATCGCAGAGCCGTAACGGCGTTCGTAAGCCTCCATTGCTTCTGTCCCCTGGAGCGTCTCGATAGGCTCCCAGGTCCTCTCTGCGTATCCTTCCCACTTAACCAGAACTTCGCGGCGTCGCCCGCGCCCTCGACGCTTCCAAGTAGCGGCGTCGATACTCTCTACGTTCCAGGTCTCTTCGCCTTCGTCGTCGATAATTGGTGGCGGCTGCTCGTCGTCTAACGTTTGACCAGGTAAGGGGTCGTTGCCTGCACGCTTCAGGGTATCCACATGGAAGCGTGGGTATATAGCTGTTGGTACATTAAGCTCTACCACATATGGTGAGATAACTTTCGTAACAGTATACTTATGGTGCAACCAATCCAGTTTCTTGCATGGCCTAGGGGATCTGTAATGGCCCATGTGAAGCCAGACCTTGTCGCCTACTTCTAGTCTCTCTGAAGGCTGGCGCTTCATGTTAGCCGCCTCCTCATAGCGTTGCTGTGTTGAAGCAAGGGTTGACTGGGCCATATCCATCGCATCTTGAAGCCTCGTTACCAGCTTACGTGCTACGTCCTCGCGAGGGCCCTCACGGTCTTCCCGGTCTGCTTCCTTAACCGTGATTGGTTCTGGGTGGTATCCATGCTCTAGGAAGAAGCTGCTCATCCCAATGGCGCTATTATCGCGGCTGCAGAGCGCTAGCTGGGCTGCTGGGAGGTTACATGCCCAGTCCTTCTGCGAGTAGGTGACGTAGTTACGTAGGTAGGCCTGGATCTCTTGGTTCATCCTCTCTGGGCCTCCATCAGTCTGCGGGTGGTAGGCAGTACTAAGCCGCTGCTCTATTCCTAACAGCTTACAGAACTGCCGCCAGAAACGGCTTGTCCAGTTACTTCCCCTATCGCTCACAATCGATGTAGGGACGCCGTGGAAGCGGAAGTGGCAGCTCAGGAATCGTTCAGCGCAGGCTTCAGCTTCCATGCTTTCCATAGCTTCAAGGGTTACGCCTTTTCCTAGCCGGTCGATAATTACCCAAAGGTATCTCTCGAAGTACGCTGTTGATGTATCGTTGAAACGTGGCAGGGGCTCCTGTGAGCCCAAAGGGGACAACTAGCCATTCAAATAGCCCATACCTCGTCCGGAAGGCTGTCTTATACTCCTCTCCCTTAGCGATCCTGATCTTATGGAACGCTGCTACTACGTCTAGCTTAGTGAACCACTTAGCAGCGCTGACGGTCTGTAGCGTCTCTCGAATCAAGGGAAGGGGGTATCGGTCGCGCCTCGTAAGCTCGTTAAGAGCGCGATAGTCGACACAGAAACGTATCCCTCCACCTGGTTTACGTACGAACAATACTGGGGCTGATGCTTCTGAGCTACTCGCGCGGATAAAACCCTTATCTAGTAGATCTCGCAGGGTCTTACGGAGGACGAGAAGCTCTTCTCGTGACATGCTGTAGAGCGGCCCCCATGGTAGTACGGCCTCGTTACCACTACTATCCTGTTTGATAGGGATCTTGTGGTCGACTCCAGAGCGATGCGGTGGAACGTTAGCGGCTTCGTCAGGTTGGAATAGCTTATGGAACTCAGCTAGTATAGCTGGTGGAAGGAGGGCCTTTAGGTCTGTCTTCTCAGTCTTCTTTGCGAGAGCCTTCTGTATATCTGCTAAGCTGATAGCTCGGACTTCGTATCCTGCAGTTCCTTTAGTGCGTTGTTGCGCCCTCTTATAGAGCGTTGCAAAAGGGGCTCCTGGGAGGAGGCGGGCGGTCCTAATCTGGCGCACTCGTTCTGGCTCTTCCTCGCCTTTCAGGCGTAGGTCTACACCGCCCCTCCTATGCCGTATATGCTGCGCAGCAGCGTCGTATAAGATACGGTTCCTCTCCATCCATGGCTTCCCTAGGAACAGGTCGTCGCCAAGGCCACGTACAGTATACGCAAAGATCTTCTCATCATAACCGCATAGCTCGAGGTTAAAAACAACAACGCCTGTTGCTTTCGTAGCGCCTGTAACGTCGCTAAAGCTGCCTAGTAGCCGCTCAGAGCGGTCTACTATCGGTAGGCGGAGCTTACGGGCGAGGTCGTGGTCAACAAGGGCGTATAGGTCGCACCCAGTATCTACTAGGGCGTCTGCTTGTATGCCTTTATGTATGCGGGTAGTGATCACTGCTGATTTGCTGCTCATGCGATGCTTGAACTTCTTCCATTTTGTGATATCACTAGGCTTAGCCTCCAACGCCCGACTTTGCGTTGGAGTTACTCTTTTCCGAGCTCTCTTCTGTCTCAGAACTTCCTAGCTCCTCTGTAGCACTACTGCTGCTGCTCTCTTCAGGTCTTGCAGCCTTCTTAACCTTCTTAGCCTTCGCAGGGTAGGAACGCTTCGGCCTAGGGCACCATACAGCGATGTGGCCGATCTGGTTACAGTTAAAGCATTTGCGGTTGTCCCTTATAGGTCGTGGCAGGTCTTCAGATGAGGAGGAGCTGCTACGTCGGCGACGTGACCTTGCCTTCTCCTTGCCCTTAGCGCGGCTAATGCCAGACATCACCACATCTCCTTCTGCATCTCGTTGGCTAGCCTGTGGTGCTCTTGGGCGAGATAGGGCGTGTTCAGACGCCTGTTGAGGTAGGCGTTCTAGCCTAGAAGCAACGCCTTAGACCCGCAAGAGCTATTGGTGGTAGTCGTCAAGGGGAAGTTCGACAGTAACTAGGGCCCTCCTAAGCCTTACGCTCAGGGCTCCCTCAAGGAGGGTTATCTTTGCTCGACTGGGCCAGTCAGCCCCTCCAGCTTCTGCCAACACCCGTTCAAACCGGGGTAGGAAGGAAGCTAGGGCTTGGTCCTCTCGCTGACGAAGGGTTCGTAGGGTTGAGGCAGCTTGGTCGTACGCGTTTGAGTCCTTATACATTCGGTCTAGGTAGCTTAAGAACTCCTGGGGGTTGTATAGGCCCCCTGGACCTCCCGCTGCGTAGAAAGTAGCCACAACTTGCTGAGGCCCATGGTCGAGGCAGGAGTTGATGTAGTACCAGATATCCTCGTTGCTACCAATAAATCTCCTATCCAGCCGTATCTTATTCTGCATCTGCTGGGACCATCCTGCGTATTCCTTACGCCTTCCTGTAAACTTTGAGGGATCTGGCAGGGGCTTCCTTCGCCCTTCAGCTGCCATCATTCGATCGTCGCTCGTTGCCTGTATAGTCGTATCGGCGGTGGACGGGGTTGGTACGCTGCTCGTAAGCGGCGTAGGGTTTGCTCTATCCGTTGACATAAGCCCGTTTAGAGCTGTCAAGAGCTGGGTCATCTGGTCCTGAAGAGGACGTATGCTTGCGTTAACCGCTTCGTTAACCCTACGGTCAATCTCTGCGTTCATCGCGTCGTTCGCGCTACCCTCTGGCGAATCCATCGTGTCGCTCTCGTGAGGTTTCGTATAGCGTCTTTTGTTGTTGAGCTTAGAATATGTAAGGGGCTGGCCCCTAGGCTTGTTCAACGTAGAGGTGCCGTCGATTGACTATTCTAAGCTGAGGAAGGAAGAAAGGACTTTACAAGAGTGGGCGCCTAACAGCGGTGAAGCAGACCGGGTTAGGCGGTGTACTGCGGCAGGATAGCGGGTCCAACGGAGCCGGGTCTCGGTAACTGCTCCGGCAAAGCCGGAGATATCGATCCGGGCTCTAGCCCGTGACAATAATCCTAGGTACTATTTACTATATTAAAACCTAACTACTTTAATTTAATATAGTAAGAAAAGAGAGATATCTAGATATAAAAAACTTAAGTAATAATAATTTATAGATATAATTCCTTTTAGTTACTATTATTTTCCTTCTATTTAGTAATTTATTCTTAGTTCTTTTCTATATACTACTTCTTAAATTAATATCTAAGAAGCCTATATAATAATATTCCCCCTTTTCTTTACTTCTCTCACTACTTTTCCTTCTATTTATAATTATTTTATACGTTTTATAGATATAATATTACTTTATTTTATATATATTATTAAAAGAGAAAGACTTCTAAAAGAAAAACCTTTTTTCTATTAAAACGAACTACTTTTAACTACTTTTAGCTAGAATATAAGCTAGAATAACCTCTAGCTTACTATAATTAATTTCTAATAGAAACTCTCTTATAAAAGTATAGTTTATAAATATAAATAAGTTAGTACTTATTTTATATTTATTAACTTATTCTTATACTATAGCTATAATATCTCTAGTAAAGTCTAGTATTTAAATAGATATATATCTTATAGTTTACTAATTAATCTATAACTTAGTAATCCTAATTTCTATATACTTACTACTTTTCTACTACTTCTTTCCCTTACTAAACTTAAACTCTTAGTAGATATCTTTATTAGTATATAAGTATACCTTTAAAGTATCTTTATAGTAGATATAATTAGTATAAGCTTTACTAAGTATAGAGATATATTTAAAGTATAGTTTATAGACTTAAGCTATATTTATTTTATTTCTAAAGGAATAAATATAAGCTTTATAGTAGTTATATAGGATAGTATTATAGCTTCTAAATACCTAAATAAAGAAACTATATACTACTACTAAGTAATAAGAGCTTAGAACTTTTACTACCTATAGCTTATATAAAGTTATAATTCTACTTATAATAAATACCTACTTATAGAAGAGATTAGAAAGAGTATTTAGATATTTAATTATACTTTTTAAATACTTTAAGCTTATTATACCTTACTAGAACTACTTTATAACCTATTATATAGACTTACTTAGTATAAATAGATTAAAGTTAACTTTAGTATATATATTATTAAGATATAGAAAGTCTAACTTATATTAAATTAAGCTTATAAAGAACTATAAAAACCTTTATTAGCTATACTACTAAAAGAAGAAGTAGAGTAGTAATATATATTTAAAGTTAAGTTATTAAGTATAATATAATAAGAAAAGTTATTATTAATCTCTATAAAATACTTCTTAATATTAGTTAGTAGCTAGAACTTATATATCTTAAATAAATATTACTTATAAAACTAATTAGTATTTTTAACTATATTAATAACTAAAGAAAGAAAGTATAATAATAATAACTACTTTTATAGATCTAATTTAATATTATTTATTTAGAAGATAGATAATAAAGATAATATAGATATAAGAATTAAAACTATCTTAATAGCTAATTAAAAAAAGATATATATAAGTAATAAATAGGTAAGTAGTTATAGCTATTAATTTAGTAGTAAACTATACTTACTTTCTTTATTTTATATTTTTATTATTTATTTTATAGACTACTTTTTTATTTTATTTATAGTAAGAGTAATTATAGCTACTTAATACTATCTATAAAATACTACTTTTTTACTATAAATAATAGCTTTATAAACTTTAAATAAATATATTTATAAATAATTATTTATATCTATAAAATATATTATTATACCTATTACTACTTTTTAAAGTTTTATTTTATTTATCTTACTTAATACTTATTATAACTACTTTAATATATTAATATCTAATAAGCTTTACTTTATATCTTAAATAGCTTTTCTATATTATTTCTCTTTACTTTATATCTATAAACCTATCTTTTTACTTTTTATACCTATTAATATATCTTCTATTATATTTATAACTACTATCTAAGATCTTATTATTATAAAAGCTATTAGTAGTAAATATAAGACTAAATACTATATAAAAACTAACTAAACCTTTAGAACTATCTAGTAGTTATACTTTTAAGTAGACTATAATATAAATAAGTTAATTACTTAAGTTAATAAGCTTATTACCTAGTTTAAGCTTATATACTCTAAAGATATTCTAACTCTAAGCTAGAAAATAGATACTTCTACTCCTACTTAAGTTATTTATAACTACTTTAACTTATAGAAGTAGATTCTAGTTAAATAGGGATAAGTAATAGTTATAGTAAGATATTTATAGTTATTAAGAAAGTAGTTTAATAAGATTATAAATATTTATAACTTCTAAAATATAATTATTACTTAAGAATTACTAAACCTATATAATATTAAAGAAGCTTTAAATATAGTAATATATTATACTAAGAAGTAAATTAAGCTTATAATAGTAATAATATAAAAAGATTTTATATCTAATAGCTATTAAGTTAAATAAATTAAGAGATATTAATTTATTATTTTTATATATACTTCTTATATATAAAGGATATACTAAACTATATATAGTTAGAAATTATAATAGACTAAGCTATAAAGTGTTCTTTTATTTATAATAACTACTAAGAAGATAGATATATTAAGAATTAGATTATTAAGACTTTTAATAATATAAAGTATTAGTATATAAGCTTAAAGCTAATATTAGTCTACTTTACTTAATAGATAACTATTTTTAATATTATATAAGCTATTTATATATAGTAGTTAGAAATACTTTTCTTTAACTAGATAAAGTATTTTAATAACTTTAGAAACCTTAGTAAGCTATAAAAAATACTTAGAGATATATTAGTTAAGTAGATATAATATATTATAGCTAAGTTCTATATTATACTAAAAAGAAAGAGGAATTATAATACTATTCTTAGGAAAATAATACTAAGAATAAAACTAAACTTCTAAGTAATAAATACTCTAGCTTCTAATATAGTTTAATATTTTAATATAATATATAATAAGTATATTACTAATTATAAGTATATCTTAAGTAAGCTTTAGAATAACTAACTACTCTTACTAGTTAATATAACTAATATTAAGTCTATAAAGCTTCTAATAGTTAATACTTTAATACTTAAAATACTACTCTAGAAAAGATAGACTATTTAGGATTAGAGTAAGCTAAGTAAACTTATTATAGATTTATACTAATAATATAGATAAGAAATTTTCTATTTATATAATTAATACTTATATAATAGAAAGTTTAAAGCTATTTTAAAGTTTCTATACTTTATAGCTAACTTTAGTAGTAGTAGCTATTTTACTTTTCTAACTATTTCTTTCTAACTAGAAATATACTTCCCTATAACTTCTTAGCTAAGTAATATTAAACTTTATTTAGTTTCTAAATATTATAATAAAGGAGATCTTATTTTAAAGAAAGCTTTATAAACCTAATTTACTACTAGTTTTAATAGATTTAGATAGTAGTTAACTTAGTATATAGATAAAGCTATAAATATCTTTATAAACTTCTATAATACTTAAAGTATTCTATATTTTAAAGACTATTTATAGCTTAAATATATCTAAGCTTTATTATATCTAGCTATAAAGAATATAAACTATAAAGTTTAAATTAACTTTATAATAGGTATTTTATAGTTATCTAACTAGGGAGATAATAACTAAATTAAAGTATTATAATATTGTACTAAAGACTATAAAATACTTAAAGAAGCTAATATAGTAATACTAATTATCTATATCTATAAGAATTATTTTATTTACTTCACTATTAACTAATCTACTAGTAATATCTATTTTATAGACTTAAACTTTATTTTTAAGTTTAATAATAACTTTATCTATATTATAGATAACTTTTATATATAATATTAAGTATTTAGAGCTTTATTAGACATTATAAAGCTTTTATACTAGTAAAAAAGAGTAATAGACTTAGATTAATAATAAGATAACTTTAGTTATAGTTTATAATATATTAAATAAGTATAAAGCTTTATAATAGAAAGCTTTCTTAATACTTATTAGTATAAAAGCTATAAAATAGATTATAGAATACTTTACCTTTTAGTTAACTAGTATAAATCTTAGATTATAGTAGAGTTTTATAACTACTTAGAGGTTTATAGTAACCTTTTATTATACTTTATTATATAGACTACTATATACTACTTTACTACTAAATACTTTACTATTCTAGAAGTAAGAATAATAACTTAGAAGTTTCTTCGTTTTTAGTAGTTTCTTATTCTAAGACTTAAACTTATTATTCTACTACTAAGTTTTTAAAATAAACTATCTATAATATTACTCTACTTTCTAACTATTAGCTTACTTATTAGTTTAGAAAGCTTACTATTCTTAAGTTTATAAACTATACTTAAGATCTTAAATAGCTATAACTAACTTAGTAAACTTCTATATACTAGTTAGTTTAAAACTTCTATACTTATTAATCTAACTTTTTTACTACTTTTAAGTCTATAAATAATATCTAAAACTTCTACTAACTCTAGTAAAAATAGTAACTGTTAAAATATTTCTATTTAACTAGAGAAACTACTTAAGTAGTATATATTAAAACCTAAAAATACTAGTTAAACTATATATATTAACTAATATATTAATCTCTAGGTTTAGATAGAAATATATATATTTTAAAGGAACTATATTTATAAGTTTTTAAAATTTCCTAACTAAGAAAGCTAAATATATTATAAACTTAGACTTAAATAGAATAAAGTTTATAATCTAGATAAATTAGAAGTAAAGAATAGGAAAAATAAGTATTATAAACTTTATAAATAAGAATAATTAAGAGAAATATATATAAATAAAATAAATAAGTTAAAATTATTTTCTAGTAAAGTTAACTAGTTATAAGATAATTAAAAATAATTAGAATAGAGTTTAAAAAGTATTTTAGAGAAAGTTTTAGTATTTTTAGTATTAAAATAAATAAGTTAAATAGTTTTATATATAATATACTTAAAGTTAGTTTTTTAGTATTATTATTTCTTTATATAAAAATAAGTATAATAAAATAAAATATAACTTATTTAATTTTTAAGCTTTTTTTAATATTCTTTAAGAGTTTAGATCTATAAATCATATACTAAATTTATTTCTTTTAGTTTTATAAGCATAAATCTTAAAACTAAAGTTATATAACTTAAAAGCTTTATATCTTTTATAGCTATAAATACTTTTATATATAGCTCTCAGCTTTTAAGCCTATAACTATTTTAATACCTTATATTATAGATATCAACTCTATATTAAAAACTTAGTCTTATTATAAATAAGCAGTAGTTTACTTATCTTAATCTAGCAGCTGCTTTAAAATACTAAAAACATAAATAATATTCAAAAGTAACTATATAAGTAGTACCTTACTATTTTCACTACTAATATTATTAGAAACATCCTAGAACTTTTTAATAGTATCTTTATAATACCTAATTACCTTAATAATATAAAAGCTATTCTTCACCCTACTAATATATATATATATAATACAGCTAAGCTTAAAATAGTATAAACTATAAATAAGTATTCAAAGCCTATTTATAAAAAGTAACTTATTATAAAAAATCTACTAGCATGCTTTTAAAGATATTAATACTAGTTAATATTATCTAATAATATAGAAAAGTAAAATCATTAATTCTAAATAAATAAATTTAAAACAGTACTCCAAATAAACTAGAAATAGTAATTAAAATAGCAATAAATAAAAAAAGATACTTTAAATAAAAATTAGCAAGGTTATATTTAGCAGAGCTTTAAATAAATAGCAGAACAAATAGCTTTAATATATAAAAAGCTAGTATTAAAATAACTAATACTCCTAATAGAAAAAGGCCTCTAATAAATAACTTATCTATAGATAAGCTTGTATTACAAAAAAATACTAGCATATCTTCAGTATATAATTATTATTATATAGAGGAAATAATATTTACACTCTATTTAAGCCTAGATAAAGCCTTTATTATTATATCTAAAGCTGAAAATAACATAGAACTTAATATTATATATTCTATATGCTTCTTATTCTTAGTATATTTATATACAGCTTCTTACTAGATATATACTCTATGTACTAGTCTTTCTTTAGTATACTAAAAAGATTAATATTAAAGAAAACTTAGAAATCTCTAACTTAGAAATAACTATACTTTAACTTAGTAATACTTACACTATAAATAACCTATTATCATCTTTAAATATAACTTTTATAAATAACAGCACTCTATGATTTTCTCAGCTACTCTATCTACTAGAAGTATATTCATTATAGAATAAGTAGTAAGTCGCACTAGTTATAAATAAACAAGAAGTAGAAGCAAAAAAAGCAAATAATAAGAGAAAAAGTTAAAAAACAAACGAATAAATAAATAAGAAATAAAGACTATAGAATATAAATAAGAATAAAAGATCTATAAATTAGCAGAATTATACACTAAAACGCCACTTTAATCTATAAATAGTTAAACTAAGAGATCATTTTAAGACTTACTAAGTAATATTCAAGCTAGTACTAAATATAACATTCCAAAATCCTCGAATATATACCTAACATACTATTATACACTAACTATAACATATATATAATATCTATATAAATAAAATAGCTTATATTACTCTAAATTAGAATCTAATATAAAAAGTTTTTTATAAATTAGAGACTAATATATTAGAATATTATTAATCTAGAAAAATAAGTTAAAAAGTAAGTTATATTATACTTTCTTCTAGATATAAAGCTACTTTAGATATTTAAAAGTATTATAATATATTTTCTTAGATTTAAAAAAGCTTATAAACTTTAATTTTATATAACTAATATTATATTATTTTATATATAAGTTTAAATTATATAAATAAATATAAAAAGAAGTAATTAATAAAAGAAATTAATAAAAAAGATTATTTTATAGTTTTATTATTAAATTATAAAAAGAAATAAATACTTCTTTTTATATATTTTCTATTATAATTAAATTATAAATTAAATAATAATTATATTACTATTTTATTTAGTATAAATAAAAATCTTTTATTAGTTTAGAATAAAAAATTAAAATAGTTATTAAAATAGTAAAATAGTAGTAATAATAATATCTTTTATATTATTTTATTTTTTAATTTTCTTTTCTATTTATAATATTATAAATATATATATTACTTATTTTATATTTATATATATATATTTAGTAAGTATATATATTTAGTTTTTATTTATAATAATATTTTTAATACTAATTATATTATTTTTAGATAGCTAAAAGAACTAAAGCTAAATATATAGTTATAATAGCTAAAATAAGAACTACTTTTATTAAGAAAAAATAGAAAGAGAATAAGAGAAAAAAAAAGAAAAATAATAATACTTTTCTAGTTTTCTTAGAATTTAAAAACCTTATACTTAAGAATAAGTTATTTTATTTTTATTTTATTATTTTAAAGTTCTCTTATTATTATAAACTTTTTATTTTATTTTACTATTTTTATAGTTAAGTTACTAATTTAAGTTATTTTATAGAAATTAAAACTATTAAGTTTAATAAAAATAAGAAGTTTATAAAAAGTAAAAAAACTAAAAAGAGGTATAATTTAGAGTTTATTATTCTTATATTTCTATTTCTTATAAACTATAATAAAGCTATAAATAATATATATTTTAAAACTTTATTATTTATTAAATCTTTATATTATTTACTAACTTCTAAATAGAAATAGAAGCTTTAAAAACTTAAAGCTAAAAAGAAGAGTAGCTACTACTACTAAGTAATATTATATACTTATTATATTTATATAGTACTATTTTAAGTATATTACTTAGTATATATATTTAGTTTAGTATAGAAAATTAAATATACTTTTTATAAAAAGAAGAGAAAGCTATATATTTTAATACTAGTTTCTATATCTAGATTAAAGCTTTAATTTCTAAGAAGTATATAAGAAAATCTTACTAAAAATATATATTTATTATATAACTCTTATCTTATTAGTTACTTATTAACTTATAAGCTATAGGTTTTTACTTATTAGAGAATTATACTCTATAAAGCTTTTAATATTTATAATAAAGCTTAGAAGAAAGCTAAAATTAAGAGTAAGAGTAGTAAAGAAGTAGCTATAAAGCTTATAGCTTCTCTTTTTATACTAGTTTTAGCTTTATAAGTTAAAGTTATTATAAAAGAAATACTAGTTTCTAGTAGTTTATATATTAGTCTATTCTCTAAAGTAAATCTCTCTATTACTAAAGTAGCTAGTATTTATATTACTATTAATAGCTTCTTTAGTAGTATTATTCTTAAGATATTACTATTTATATATTATATCTTAATAGATAACTATATAGCTACTTTCTAGGGATATAAGTAGAAAGTATAGTATTATATTACTAGGTACTTTATAGGGTATGAGTATTTTAAGCTTTTAAAAGAACTATATATTTCCTAGCTATTAAGCTATTTTTAATTAAAAATACTTAGTTTATAAGCTTTACTTACTATTTAACTTTTTCTTTTTAATTTATATTAATATTTATAATATATTTTAGAGATTTAGAAATATTCTAAACTATTTAAAATTTATTTAAGAGAGAGGTTTTATAAAGCTATTAACTAGTATTTTATTAGTAAGAAGATATATAATTTAGAATAATTATTTAGTATATTCTTAGTAAAGCTATATATTCTAAATATCTATATAATAAAAATAAGTTAAGATATACTTCTTTTTATTTCTTATAAGTTAAATTATCTATTAATTATTATAATAGATCTTCTATTAGAAGGAGGCAGGGTTTCAAAATTTCTAGTATTTTAACTCTAAAATAACAGATTATAAGAAGGTTTTTATAGGTATTAGGTGTTATTATAAAGGGAAATAGTTTATATAAATAGATAGAGACTTAGTTAGCTTTTAATTAAAAAAACTAAGTAATAAGTAAGAAATATACTTATTTTATAAAATTCTTATTTTTCTTATTTTTCTTAATAACTTTAATAACCAGTTTTCTAAAAAGAACTACTAAAGTTCTTTAGTTTATTTTATAGTAAAAGTTTACTAAGTCCTACTTTTTAAAAACTAAATAAAAATAGGTATTTTTAAGCTTTTTTAGTTTTAGTTAGCCTTATTTTTTATTTTTTTTCTTAATCCTTACTATACTTCTTAAGTTATTTAAAACTAAGAAAGACTAGAATACTATAGAGATAATACTACTAAACTTTTTAGTAGCTTATTTCTTTTTAAGAAATTATATAATTTAAAGAATAATAAAATGGAAATTATAAATAAAGTATAACTTAGTTAAGCTTATATTCATATACTTATCTTTATATCTTCTATAGTTAGCTAGAAAATTAATATATAAATATTTAGATATTTTTAAGAAGTTTTCTCTTAAAATAAAATACTTAGTATAATTAATAAGTTTTTTCTCTTATTTTATTATAAAATTAGTAACTAGTATAAAAGAGTAAATAAAACTACTAAAAAAGAGTTCTCTCTATAGTTATTTTATACTACTTTACTAAATTAGAATAAGAAAAAACTTAGAAGAAGAGGTAATTTAAGTAATACTATATTGGAAGAAATTTAGTTAATACTTTCTTTAACTTCTATTTTCTTAAAATAAAGAAGGATTACCTAAATATTTAGACTCTAAAATTAACTAAGTTTATAGAAGTCTAAAGAACTCTAAGAAAAAAAGTACTTAGTTTAGTAGAAAAGAGTAAGTAAAGTTTTAATAAATCTAAATAATCCTTTTTATTAACCTACTATCTATTTATTTAAAAAGTATTATATATTACGTTTTTACTAGCTTTTATAATAATAATCTAAAGTTAACTAAAATAAGTTAAACTTATTCCCTTTTTATTTCTAAAACTAAAAATATAAAAGTAACTAGATTTAGTTTATTTACTTTATAAACTTTAAAAAGAGTAAAACTAATTAATCTATCCTAAGAAACTTCTCTTTAATTAAACTTATTAAAAGGTTTCTAATAATATAATTAATAGAAATACTAAAAAAAGCCTAAAAACTTAGAATTTAAGTTATTTATATATAGAAATATTAAGAACTAGTTTTTAAATTAGAACTATAAAAATATAAAAAGCTAAAAAAGAAAAATATTATAACTATACTAGCTTTTTAAAAGAAGAATAAAGGGAATATTTTATAAGCTTAACTAAAAACGTTTCTCTTTTCTAAGAATAATTCTATATTAACTCTATAAAAAGAATATATATATTTTTTCTATTACTTCTCTTCTTTACTTACTTATATAGTAAATAAATAGCTAGTATAAAATATTTCTTAAAGTTTATAGTTAATATTATAGTTTAATTAAGTTTTCTATTAATTCTAAGTTTAACTTATAAAAAAGTACTATAGAGTAAAGTTATAGAGGATACTACTAATAATAGCTAGTCTCTTTATAAAAAGAAAAGAAAAAGAAGTTAAAAGTATAAAATAATTATATTATTAAGATAGTAGAAAAGAAGAAAGATAATAAATATAAATATACTTACTAGATAAGAAAGATAAATAAAAGTAGAAATAATAGTAGAGTTCTCTCTTTTCTTTTATCTCTATTCTTACTTTTTATTACTTTTCTAAACATATTATAAAATCTTTTTTTTTATTTCTTTTATTAATAAATTATCTATTTTACTTAAGTTTTATTCTATCTTTTATAAAGTATTCTTTTAGAAAACCTTTTTCTATTACTGTTTCTATTAATTTAGTAATATTTCTTTTAGAATAGTATTAGAATCTAGAGTTTTAAAGACTTTAATTTAAACTTAAAATAAAGGTTTTAAATATAAGTTAATAAATAGTAAGCTTGACTTAGGCCTTAGTAATATATTAATAAGTCTTTTTATAGGTTTCTTATTCTATTAATTTTAATAAAAAAAGCCTCTTCTAATTTCTAATTCTAACTAAAATTCTAAAACAGTTACTAAAACTAAAATCTTTAAAACTATAGCTTCTAAGAATAATAATATAGGTATAAATAAGATACTTAGAGAGGATTCCTCTAAAATAAAAGTAATTTAAAGTTATTTAGAACTTATTAAATTATATTAGAATATTAAAACTTTATAAGTATAACTCTAAGGATTTAAAATACTAAAGCTTAGTATAGCTAGAGTATTATTCTTTTTTAGAAATAATATTCTAGACTTTATTAAAAACTATAAAGCTACTACTAAAGTAGTAAGTATTACTAATATTTCTAAAATACTAAGTATTATATTCTATAGATATTTCTTTTTAAGCTAATAACTAAGCTTAACTTTCTAGTAAAACCTAGTAATAAATAAAAAAGTACTTAATTTAATACTATAAAGCTATAAATAAAAACTATTAAAACTTTCTAGATAACTAGATTAGTTAGATTATCTCCTTAATACTAATAATTAATAATTTTAACTATAAAGCTACTATAAAGTTTCTTTAATAAATTAATAATATCTAAACTAAAGTTATAAAATATAACTTTAATATTATAAATAGCTTCTAAATAATTTATATAACTATATTAAAATTTATTTAGTTAGCTTTAAATAGAACTACTTTATTAATAGGATTAAGTATTTATAAGTTATTTAAGAAAAAGAACTTTAATAAGTTTGAAGTAAACCTAATAAATTAGTTTAGTTTTAAGTTACTTAGAAGTAGACTTTTTATATTATAATTCTATTTATATTTTATTTCTATTTCTAAAGTTTTATAAAGGGATATTTCTCTCTCTCTATAAATAAAAAAGAATAAACTTAAACTTAATTAAAATATAAAAAGTATCTAGAGCTAGTTTTTAAACTAGTAACTTTCTAACTTAGTAAAAAAAGATAAGTAGAAAATACTTCTAAGAAAGTTATCTAAGTTTCTCTAGTTATAGAAAATAACTAACTATTTTTAGTTTATTCTATAAAAGTTTAATAAAGAGAACTTTAAGCTATTCTTTTATAAACTATATAGTTAGTATTAATATATAAACTATATAGATTATAACTTTTAAAAAAGCTATTATCTATAAAAAATAGCTAATAAATAAAGTTTAATTTAGTATTTCTAAAAGTAGTATTCTTATAGTTTTTAAAATAATAAGTTCCTTATCTCTTACATAATTATTATATTATCTAAATAAGAAAGTAAATTTAACTAAAAAGCTATTATTATATATCTAAAGAATTAAAATAGATATAAAACTATAAAAACTTAAGCTATTAAGATCTTTAATAGAATATTAGTAAACATTAATTTTATTTATAGAAGTCTTCTAAGATTAAAATAACTTTAACTTAATTAAAGTATTTTATAAGTTTAAAAGAAAGTAGTATAATATCTAATACAAGAATAAGTAGTTAAGTTTCTATATTCTAGGTTTTAGTAGTTAATAAAAGTAAATAGAGAAAATACCTATAAACTATATAACTTAATATATAATAAAAGATTTACTTAATTTTATAGCTTTTAAGCTTATAATTATTTAATTAAATATATAGTTAATCTATTCTTATAAAAAAAGTTAAAGCTTTTAGATTTAAGTAAGATTAAAAAGAGATACTAAAATCCCTTTTTAAGAAAGTTTACTTTACTATTTAAGATATTAAAAGTATTTCTATTATTTTAAGAAAGCTTTAAACTATAGAAACTTACTCTAAAAAGCCTTTAGTTTTACTAAAAAAAGCTATAAAGAATAAAAGAGTTTTTTATAGCTTAGAAAAATAAGAGAGAGATTTAAATATTAAGATAAAGGAAAAGTTATTTCTTAATTAAGTTTCTACTTTTTTTAATACTTTAGAACTAAAAAGAGTAAATAATTTAGAAAGAGAAGTAATAACTAGTAATATAATTAAAGTTTCTTTTTTAAAGTTTATTCTAAAAATATTTTACTTAAAAGATAACTTCTAGCTAGTTACTTTTTTTAATAGCTAAAATAGAAAAACTATTAAAAAGAAAGAACTAATTAATAAACTTATTTTATATAAGCTTTATAGCTTAGTTAGTTTTTTAGTTAAAAAAGTATATAAAATCTAGCTTAAGTATAGAGAAGAGTTTATTAGAAGAATATATACTTTTATAGATAACTTTGAAAGTATTATTTATACCTATCTCTACTAACTTCACTAATTTTTAAAACTTCTAAAGAGAAAGCCTAATAAACTAATTAAATAACTAAATATAATAATATAGTTTAATATAAGACTATTTAAAGATTTTTATAGTCAAAGCTATAGTTTTTATAACTATAAACTAAATAGTACTTATAATTATTATATTATAGTTTATTTTAAAGGTTATTATTAATAGAGAATATCTTATTAACTATTTTCTTATATAGAATTATTAATACTAGAGCTAAGTTTAGTTTTATTAGCTATAAATATATTTTAGATTATAATATCTCTATTGTAATAACAACTCTAACTATAAGAATAATAGTTAAGAGTAACTTAAAGCTTTACTTTATTAAAGCTTATTATATATCTATCTAGATTAATAACTATAAAGTTATAATAATTATAATAGTTATAAACTTTAAAATAGTTAATTATAACTTACTCTTTAAGTTTTTTTTTACTATTTCTACTAAACTTATTTTTAAGTACTCTAAATACTTTATTACTATAGTAATAAAAACTAAGGAGTATAAGAATAAGAAGTTTAAAAGAATTAGTATTCTAGTTAGTTTTATATAGTTAGATTCCTTATACTAAATCTAATATTATTTTCTAGAATAAGAAAACTATATATAAGATATTTATAATATATCTAAATCTATTAGTAACTAGAGTAAACTAACTAAAATATAAATAATATATATAATAAAGTTTAAACTTATTATACTAATATTATAATAAACTATAAAAAAGAATATCTCTTTATCTAAGAAAGAAAAGAAGACCTTTTTAAATAAAAAAGAGAGATTTCTTAGAATAGCTAATACTTTACTCTAATCTTACTCTTAGCTATACTTAATATTCTTAGTATAATTATAAAAGTAGTAATTATTCTAATAATAGAAACTATTAAAGCTTATCTCTTTAAGAAAACTAAAAGCTAATAATATCTTAATAGTATTCTAAAAAACTAGAAGCTTTTTAACTTATACTAAAAAAACTATAAAACTAACTAAAACTTTATAAAGATCTATATATTATATAAATAAAAGGATAAGAAAGTATATTTAGTTAATAATTTACTTTTAAATAGCTTAGTTCTAAATAGTTAAAAAAACTAAAAGAAGATTTTAATTTAAGAAGTTAAAAGCTATTTCTAGCTTTCTAACTCCCTTTTTACTAGCTATAAATACTTATAATTTGTAAGGTTTAACTAAAGTACTTAGTTTATATTAGAGAGATTTTTAAAGCTTAAAATTACCTAGCTATATCTTTTACTAAAAAAGATTAAAATACTAGAATATATTCTTATTAATAGAGAGGGAGTATTTATATAGGATTTTACTAAATATAGCTATATTAATCTATAAATAGCTCTATTATAGAAAATTAGAACTATTTAATATATTACTTAGTAAGAGAAAGGAATTTCTATTCTAAAAGCTTTATAAAGTAAAGTTATTAATATATTTAAATTATATTAATAAGTACTTAAAAAGTCTTATAAGTTATAGAAATGCTTAGTTTCTTATTACTAAGAAAAATAGTAATATAAAGTTAATTAACTTATATTTAAAACTTAATAAAATTAATATTAGGAATATTTTTATTTCCCTAGAAACTAATAAATTCTCTAAAGACTTTACTAACTATAAAATTATAATTTTCTTAGAGTTATTCTCTAGATATAACTAGGTTTCTCTTAATAAAAAAAGCTAAAACCTAACTATATTAGCTACTCTCTTTAAGCTATTTAAAATATATTTTACTATAAAGTGTAATAAATTAAAGTACTTAGTTTATAAAGGTTATTATAAAGATCTTTTATAATTTTATTTTAAATATTACTAGGTTTTTCTTAATAATATCCTTATTAGAAAGCTGAAAATAGTATATAAAAATAACTAGTTTATTAAGCTACTAAAGATATATTTATATATATTTAAGTATTCTTTAAACTTAATATAGTATTTTAGAATCTTAAATTTATTAATATTACTATCTCTTCTAAGAAATCTTCAATTTATTAACTTACTATTAACTTTCTTAAATATATAGTAAGTAGTAGAAGATATAAACTTAACTAGGTTTCTCTTAATAAAAAAAGCTAAAACCTAACTATATTAGCTACTCTCTTTAAGCTATTTAAAATATATTTTACTATAAAGTGTAATAAATTAAAGTACTTAGTTTATAAAGGTTATTATAAAGATCTTTTATAACTTTATTTTAAATATTTACTAGCTTTTTCTTAATAATATCCTTATTAGAAAGCTGAAAATAGTATATAATAACTAGTTTATTAAGCTACTAAAGATATATTTATATATATTTAAGTATTCTTTAAACTTAATATAATATTTTAGAATCTTAAACTTATTAATATTACTATCTCTTCTAAGAAATCTTAAATTTATTAACTTACTATTAACTTTCTTAAATATATAGTAAGTAGTAGAAGATATAAACTTAACTAGAATAAAGTTATTAAAATTCTTAAATAGGAAAAGTATAATAATATTATAGCTATTAAGAGCTTATTTAGGATTATTAGATTCTACTATATATAGATTAAAAACTATAGTACTATTTTAAGCTTATTTATAAAGCTTCTTTAAAAAGATATACTTTTTAAATAGGGTTTTAAGTAGTAATTAACTATAAAAACTCTTAAGCTTTACTTAGTTAGCTTTCTATTATTTTAGCTTATTAATTATAATAAAGAAGTAAGTAAAATTTACTTTTCTACTAATATAAACTTTAAAAAATAAAGTATCATTCTTAAGTAATATTATTAAGATAAAATTTATATTACTAAGTATAAGAGTAAAATCTAGATAAGTATAGCTTTTAATTATAATTTAGGTAAGCTAGAGCTTTAGTTAATCTTACTTACTTTTAAGAGGCTTTAGAATTATCTCTATAAAATATAATTTATTTTAGAAACTAATATAAAAGTCTTTATAGACTAGATTAGTAGTACTATTTTAGATTTACTAAGTATTATTTTTATATAATAAATTACTTAGATTAAAATATTTAATTTTAATATTTAATATATATTTAGTATAAAAAATAGTACTATAAATAGCTTTTTATAAAAACCAGCTAAAGAATCTAATATCTATAAAGCTAAGTAAGAGGAAAACTTAGATAAAATAATTAATAACTCTATCTATACTATAGAGCTAGATAAAAACTTATATTTAAAAAAAGAGACTTATTAAGTTCTAAATAAACTTAGTTTTAAAGATTTTAGTAGATTACTAAATATCTAGTTTTTTTAAACTAACTAAAGATAGTAGTTTAATATAACTTTAATAAGTTTAAATAGTATATAATATAATATATCCTTTAAAATAGCTTCTTTTTTTAGAAAAATATAAAATAAATCTTATACTAAGAAAAGTAATAAATAATAAAGAAAAGTAAAAGAAACTTATTTAATATATATATAAAGAGGTTACTATAGAAGAGATACTATATATATAAAGCTTAGAGAATAGTACTTAGGAAAATATATACTAAATAATAAGTAACTAGATAAAAAGCTACTTTCTATATATCTAAGCTTAACTATATTAATTTAAAAACTTCTATACTTTTTCTATATTTCTAAGTATTCTTTTTTAGTATATCTATATAGATATCTAGAAGATTAGTAACTATTTTTTAGCTAAAGCTTATAATATATTAACTAGCTATATTAAAGCTTATTAGCTACTAAAAAATATTAACTCTAAAATAATAGCTAAGTTTATCTAAGAAGATATTATCTACTAATATAGGATTTATAGGCTTCTTATTATTAATAGAAGCTTTAAAAATAAAAGGTTTATTAAAAAGCTTAATTAAATCTATAAGGAATAATATCTTATTATTTTAGTATATAACTTAAAAGTAAATAGATTTATTAAAAAAAGTTATTAGCTTTTTATTTATACTTTAATAACTTAGTTAGACTTTAGTACTAAGAATTAAACCTCTATCTTTTATATACCTCTTTTACTAATTAAATATTAGTTAGATTTTCTACTAGTTACTCTCTTTTTTACTTTATCTATAGATATAATCTAGTTACTCTAATTAAAATAAAAAGTATTACTTAGTAAGTACTAAACTAGTTAAAAGTTATAGATATAGAAACTAAGCTTTTTTTATATATATAAATATTTAAATAACTTAATTCTAATTACTATATTATTCTTAAGTATATTATAAAGTAATATTATTAAGTAGCTAAAAACTATAATTAAAAGAATAAATATACACTAAAAGCTATAAATAGAAGATATTATTCTTATATATAATATAAAACTATTTATTAATAAAAGCTTTTTTAGTAAACTTAGTACTTATTAGCTTAGTTTCTTTTATATTTAGAGAATTTCTTTTTATATATCTTTTTACTTTCTAGAGATACTTACTAAACTACTTATTAAAAGAACTATTATTAGTAACTATTTAAAGAAATTTATAGTAAATAAAGATAGCTATCTAGATAATATCTCTAAAATAGAAGTTTAACTAGACTTTAATAAAGTTATAGCTAAGGTTTTCTTTATTATAAACTAACTAAACCTTAATATACTAAGTTTAGTAGAAATTCTTAACTCTAATAAACTCTCTATACTAAAAGAAGTAGAAATAAATAATATTAAACTATAAAAGTATAAAAATAATTATAAGAATAAAATTAAACCTTATAAACTAAGATTAATAAATAGTAGAAGAAAAAAAATTAGTAATAAGTATCCCTATAAAGAATAAAGAATTTAATAACTAATGCAGAGATATAAAAGAACTAAAAGCTAAGTTTATATATTTATAAGTTTTTATTTATTTTAAGCAAATAACCTTATATTTAATATATTTATTACTAGTTATTTTTATATTATTTTTATAGTATACTACTTATATTACTTCTTTTACTAAAGATATACTTATTATAAAAGAAAGAAGAATATAAAAATAATAAAACTAACTATATATAAAAACTAAATACTAAAAACTTAAAAGAAACTAATATTAATCCTTAAAAATTTTAAACTAAAATAAACTAAATACTTTATTATATAGCTTTACTATTAAGACTATTATTATAACTTTCTTTTACTTCTCTTCTTACTTATAATACTCTTTTAACTTCTACTTTAAATAACTCTCTTATTCTATAATAACTCTAGTTATAATAAAGTATAATATAGCTAGAAAGTCTCTAAAAATATTATACTTATATTATACTTTTAAAATATTAAGTTTATTAAGAAATAGATTATATAGTTAAGAGAAAGACTTATTTTTAGAGAACTTCTTATTCTTATTAAAAAATAAAATAACTTTATAACTATCTACTTAAGAAGTATTATTAAGAATATTTTTCTAAGAATTACTTTTCTTAATATATTTAATCTAGTTTATCCTTTTCTAGTTATAATTAAACCTATATAAGTAAAATAATCTTTTCTTATAATAAATATAGTTTAAATAAGACCTATTCTATTTAGTTTAATAAAAAATATACTCTTAGAATAGAAGAGTAATAATAATAGTATTTCTAGTATTAGTCTTCTTAAATATTATCTTTCTCTATTATTTAAAATACTTATTATAAAACTAGAAGTTATAAATATTATATATATAGATTAATAAAGTTTTAATAGCTTTAAACTTATTAAACTTCTAATATAACTAACTCTAAGGTTTAATATAGCTATTAGTAATATATACTTCTTAAATAAAGAATAGCTAATTAGGAAATACTTCTTTATTCTAAATTAGAGCTATATATATTAAAATAAACTTTATAAGTAAATACTAGAACTATATAGTAATACTTTCTTTATATTTACCTAGCTTTAGTTTATTTATAAAGTTAACTTTATACTAAACTATATTAATAGGACTTAAAATAGGTATTTACTTAAGAGAAAGAAAAATCTATTTATAGATTAGTAAAAGACTTAGTTAAAACTAGGAAAGAATATACTATAACTAAAGTAGTTATAATAGTTTAATACTAATAATACTTTCTATTCTTATTTTTATAGAAAGTAGTAGCTAAGATAAGTAAAAAAAGAAAAAGTTTAAATAATATATTAGAGGTAGTTTTATAGGAATTACTAAAGTTAATCTTAATATCTATATTATAATAATTAGAAAGTTAAAGTTATAATTATAAAGAGTTAATTAAGCTAAAGTTTATAAAAATAGATATATTATATAGAAAAAAGAAAAATATAGCTAAATAGAAGAGAAGTACCTTTTTATATCTAAAAAGAGAAGTAGTTAATAATAATAAATAGTAGTTATAATAATTAAAAAGTATATTTACTATAGTAATCTATTAATAAGATAAAAACTAATAACTTAAAAAACTTTTTACTACTAATTTAAAGTTAACTAAGCTAAAATAAATATATTTATTTAAATATAAATAGTAAAAGTAATAAGGAATATATTATCTAAAAAGCGCTACTACTTATAAAAAAGAAGCTTACTACTCTAAGTATTTATAATTAATCTTTAAAAGTTTACTTTACTTTAAGTAGTTTACTACTATAAATATTAGCTTTTTCTTCTTAAATATATTATTATAAGCTTAACTATACTTTCTATAACCTAAGAAACTATTCTAAAAAGTAAGACTAACTATTATAATTAATAACTAATTTATCTCCTTTTTTTTTAATCTCTCTCTTATTAAAAATCCTATTAATATCTATAATTAAACTAATAACTATAAACTAACTTTACTTTTAGTAAACTATTTTATAAACTTAACTAGCTCTTTCTATACCTAAAAAATATAAAATTAGAAAGTATATTAACTACTAGCGCTAAAAACCTCTTTATTACTATCTATAAAAGTATTTTAACTTAAATAACTTATAATAAACTATTTTATATATAATATTTTTTATAATAACTGCTTTTATGTTT
Organism: Colletotrichum camelliae; assembly: GCA_018853505.1. Classification (NCBI taxonomy): domain Eukaryota; kingdom Fungi; phylum Ascomycota; class Sordariomycetes; order Glomerellales; family Glomerellaceae; genus Colletotrichum; species Colletotrichum camelliae. Next base: position 4,534,483 of record JAELVL010000008.1, on the reverse strand, counting down.
TATTTTAATTTTAATTCAGTTTAATTACTACTTTATTAACTTATTCTTTCTTTTTTAACTTTTAAAATATTTCTACTAATTATATTAATAATCTTTCTATTATAATAATTTACTACTAAGTTATTTTACATTTTAACTCTAATCTTAACTTCTTTTCTACTTACTAGAGAATATTTCCTATTTACTTAATAATATATAAACTTAACTAAATATCTCTCTATTTAATAAAGCTTCTTTTTTATTTTTAATAATAACTTTATTATATTTTACTAATCTTTTCTAGTCTTTCTTTCTTTTTAATTCTTTCTTTAGTATAATTTCTAGAATAACTTATAAGATATTAAAAAGATTAAAAGTATATAAGATCTTTAGACTTATATTTTATATCTATATAAAAAGTAGTTAATTAAGTTTTAAATAACTAAATAGACTTAAAAACTTATAAAAGAACTCTTAAAAAGGAAATATCTTATTATAGATATTTATTTAGACTAAAAAAAGAAACTTAATAAGTAGTTAAAAAGGTTTTACTATCTTTTTCTTATTATTAATAATAGCTACTTTCTTAGTATTTAGTTTAGTATAATAGAACTAATTAAAATACTAATTAATCTTTATAGTTTAAAAAATACTCTTAAGCTAGAAGTTATTAGAGACTTCTTTATATTTTAGTAAATATAGAACTTATAATAATAAATATAAAGCTAATTAAGTAATAAAGTAAAAGTTTCTAATACTCTAATAAGACTTAATATTAGAATAACTAGAATTAAGCTATATAGGAGTAAATACTTCTAAACCTTTATAACTTATTAAGATATTTTAGAGAAGTAAAAAGCTAGAATTAAATTATATTATTTAGTATATAAACTAATAATAAGAGATATTAAAAGTAGAAGATATACTAAGATTTTTATTATATAAACTTTTTAGTTTAGTTAGAACTTAGTATTTTTTTATAGAAAAAATAATTTCTTTATAAGTTAGAACTTTATTATTTTTATTAAATATACTAAAGTATAAGGTTAAACTATAGCTATAGTTATTAACTAGAAAAACAGCCTTTATTTTTATTTAAATAATACCTAGAATAAATATACTTAAGCTATAAAAGTTAGAACTTTTAAAATGATTTTTTAAGATATAGTAAAATTAATTAAAAACTAATATAGAGTTTATAAAGTATTAATAGAGACTTAAAATCTTATTAATTATACTTTATTTATTATCTCTTAACTTTAACTTAAAAATAAGCTTAGAAAATCCTAGAACTTATAGAAGTATAGCCTCTATATTATTAACTTTATCTACTATGTTCTATAAAAATTCTAATATTTTTAGTTATAATAAGCTTTAAACTACTAGATTACTAAGCTAAACTACTATAAATTACTTTATAACTATAAAGTTAAGCTTCTAATTAATAAATTTAGCTTTTATAATAGCTTAGTTAAAAGACTTTAAATTAAACTTAACTAATTACTAAAAGAGTTCTTAGAAACTAAAAAAGCTATAATAAAAAACTTAAAATTTTATAAAACTTAAGAAGTATAAAAATAAAAAGAAAAAGAATTACTTCTAGTATAGCTTAGTTAGCTTTTAGTTATAGAAAGATTAGTATTAATTATAGAAAAATATAAAACTAGCTCTAAATATTTATAACCTAGATATTTATTTATAATAAGGAGATCTAGTATATTTAACTTTCTCTAAAGATATTATATAAAAAGATTACTTTTTTAAATACTAAAAATAGGAAATAGATTAGTAAGTATATATAGAAAATATATAATAAAAGCTTTATTATACTAAGTTTAAGTAATATATCTAAAAACTTAATTTTTTTTAAAATTAGAAACTTAGTAAGTATATTTTAGAGGAATTCTTTATTTACTAAAATAACTTTATAAAAAATATTATATAGGTAATATAGTTTTAAAACCTTTATTTACTTCTAACTATACTAGATAGATAGCTTAAACTTAGTATATAATATATTAAAAAACTATAAAAAAAGATATAGATAATATTTAGGTTAAATAAAAATCTACTAAAAAGCTTATAAGAAGTAAAGCTCCTAATAATAAAGTTCTTAGGATATAGAAGAATATTATATATATAAAGTAATGCTAATTAAGTTTTCTTCTTTTTATTTAAAAAAAGACTTAGGGGATATATAAAAGAAAGTAGGGTTATAAAATTTCTAGTATTTTAACTTTAAAGTAATAGATTATATAGAAAGTTTTATAGATATTAAGTATTATTATAAAGAGAAATAGCTTATATAAGTAGATAGTGTTAGCACAGGTATAAAGGTATTCAGGGGCGTAGTATATGCGCCTATATAGTATAGGGTTATAGATGGAGATATATTATGATAAAAAGTGATAATCCTCAGTATTTATAGGCATTTATTTGTATAGATAATTGATAGAGAAGGAATGTATTGTGATGATTCTGGTTGATGTTGTTGGCAGGTTACATCCTAAGGTAGGGAAAAAGGAGGGGAAAGATAACCTGAAACATAAGCTGTAAAGCTCTTAATTACATAAGTAGGATTACATAATATAAGGGATTACGTAAGCATTTATATAGTTATAGGTTATAATAAACTAAACACTTTTATATAAGGTTATATATATAAAAGTCTATTTGTTTATTTTATATAGAATATTTAAGTAAGTAGATTATTCTTATATTATTATTATTATTATATTAAGACGTTATATGTTAACAGATAGAAGCCTAGTTAGCTTTTAATAAAGAAAACTAAGTAGATAAGTAAGAAATATACTTATTTTTATAAAATTCTTATTTTTCTTACTAACTTTAGTAACTAGTTTTCTAAAAAGAGCTATTAAAGTTTTGTAGCTTAACTTATAAAATATTTATTAAGTTCTACTCTTTAAAAAAAAATAAAATAAGTATTTTTAAGCTCTTTTAACTTTAGTTAGTCCTACCTTTTATCTTTTTTCTTAATCCCTACTATACTTCTTAGGTTATTTAAAGCTAAAAAGGGGTAGAATACTATAGAAATAATACTACTAAACTTCTTCTTAGTAGCCTATTTTCTCTTAAGAAGTTATATAATTTAAAGGATAAAAAAGATAGAAGTTATAAATAAAGCATAATTTAGTTAGACTTATATTTACATAGTTATTTTTATATTTTTTATAGTTAATTAGAAAATTAATATATAAGTATTTAAGTATTTTTAAGAGGTTTCCCTCTAAAGTAGGAAGCTTAGCACGATTAATAAGTTTTCTCTCTTATCCTATTATACTATATATCTCTAAAACTAAGTTTAAAGTTAGTAAAAAGTTATTTAAAAGCTATTATCTCTTTTATTATATATTCTAAGCTAAGAAGCTTAGCTTCTATTATTAATATAGTTATTATATTTTAATATATAGCTTTTTATTAGATTAGACTTTTAAAGAGAGATATTATAAAACCTTAAGATAACTTTTATATCTCTTTATTATTAGTAAAAGATATATTATTTATAATTAATAATATTTATACTATTCTACTCTCTAAGATATTAAAATAAATTATAAGGTATTATATATAATATAGGTATTAAATAACTTAATTTATAGCTTAGTAATACTTTAGAGATAGGTTTATTAAGAATTATAATAATAAAATATAAGTAAAAGCTATATCTAGTTATATTATAATTATAATATAGAGGATTAACTTAATTTTCTCTTAATATAAGAAGACTTCTTAGAGGAATACTTCTCTATTAGACTTTTTAAGTAAAATAAAGAGTAGAAGTATTATTAGTACTCTAGAGTTTATAAAGTTAAATTTCTTTATAACTTATTTAATATACTAATTATAAGAAAAGTAGATCTTTTATATTACTTAGTTATAAGTAATCTTAATCTCTAAGTACTATTTAGCTAATTTTTAGTTTTTTAGTTTATATTTTACTTTAATACTATTTATAATTATTTCTATATCTTTTATATAGTTTTTATAATATAAAATAAGGATATTATTAATATAGAAGAATATAAGTATTTTCTTATTATAAGATTAAAAGAGGTATAGGTTTTTACTTATTAGATAGAGTTTAAAGTAAAAAAAAGTATTTAAAAACTTCTTATATTAAAATAAAAGTATATTATAAAGGCTATATAGTATATATTAGAGTTTTATAACTTTTCTTCTTTTTTAAAGCTATTTAGTAAGTAATAAGTAATAAGGAGGTTATTTAGTCTATATATAGTATTTAGAAATATATTAATAATATTAAATTAGTAGATTTTAAGGTTAAATTATACTATAAAAGCTATTATAACTTTAAAAGTTTTTATAGTAAAAGTTATAATATATATCTATTCTAAGAGATATTTCTCTTAGAAGTTACTTTATATATATATCTTAGCTTTATAGTAGTTAAGATATCTATATTAATTAAGCTTATAAGTAAATACTTACTTAAAGAGGATAAGTTTATTTTTTACTTTTATTTAGTTTATAACTTCTTAGATACTTATTTCTTTAAGTTTATTAATTTTAATATTATATATTTTAATAAAATAAGAGTAAAGTAGTTCTAATATATATTAGATATTTTTCTAGGTTTTAAAAAGCTTAATAAGCTAATTAATATAGATCTTTCTACTTAGTACTATAGATATATATTCTAGCTTTATTTAGTAAATAGAAGTAAAAATAAAGTAGTAGAATAAATAATAATTCTAGTCTATTTTACTAAATACTTTTTATTACTCTAGTATATATATTTTAAAGAGAGTATTTTAGTTTTATTTTATTTAGAGGAGTATAAAATATATTTAAAAAAAAATATTATCTTAGTTTTATATTTTTAAGTTAGTTTAAGTTAGTATAGTTATATATTTACTTTAATTTTTCTTTAATAATACTTTTTTCTCTAGGTTCTAAGTATAGTTATATTAACTAAGTAAGAAAAATACTTTATAAGAGTAGTTATATATTATTCTCTTCTATATTTAGATTTTATAGAAAAGAAGTATTAGTTTAAATATAGATCTTATTTAAGATTATATTTTTAGTAAAGCTTATAATATAGCTAGTATCTTAAATCTCTTTTATTACTTTATTAACTTAAATAAAAGTTAATAGTAGTATTATATTTAGAATTCTATATATTTTAGTAGGGTTTATATTTAACTTAAGAGTAAATATCTATATCTTTTAACTATTTTTAACTAGTTATAGTTCTCTTAATAGGGAAAAGTATAATAGTAGTACTTTATTATTAATATAATATTAGTTTTATTTTATATTTCTAGAAGTTATAGTTTAAGAAGTATAAGAGAAGTATGTTTTTATATCTTTTTAGTAACTAAGTAAGTTTTTTTGCTTTAAATTACTATTTTTATATTATTCTTTAAGTAGAATATCTTTTTATTAAATATTATATTTTATATAATAATAACTTCTTAAAGTAAGAGTATTTAGATCTTATAGAGATTATATAAGTTTACTATATATTTTATAAGGTATTTAATATACTTTTATATTATAATTTTAAAGTTATATTTATTCTTATTTACTTTATATTCTTTTTTAAGAAAGTATACTTTATAGCTATATATATATATTCTTCTTTATTAAAAGTATAAGTTAACTAAGAGATTTACTTTATAAATAAGTTTATAATACTTAATAAAGTTTCTTAACTAATTCTCTTTAACTTAGATTAATAAGAGCTAGCTATAATATTAATAAAAGCTTATATTATAAAGAAATATAGTAGCTTATACTACTTTAATCTAAAGTATAAGTAGAAATCTAGTAATTTAAAGTATTATAATAGCTTTTATAATTAGCTTTTAATTTATTCTCTTTATACTTCTATTTAGTTTCTTTATATATAAAGAAGCTTATTTAATTTTAATTCTTAAATTTAAAGCTTAGATCTAGAACTCTAAAAGCTTATTTATTATAATTATAATATACTTACTATTTTATTTTATTTTATATAAAGTAAAGCTATATTATCTCTATACTTAGTATTTAAATATTTAGATTACTATAAAAACTAAATATTAAGACTTATTTATATATAAGAAAATAAAAAGTTAATTTATATATTTATTTTTAATAATAAGTATTTACTTATTTATATTAAAACTTAGTAAGTAGTTAAATAGGTCTTATAAGATCCTATAAAAAGAGTAAATTGCTCTTTTTTCTGATATATATTATAAAATAACCTATTTTATATATATTATTATATAGTATTAATAATTAAAGTATATAATACTTTAAATCTTTACTCCCTAAGTATTAAGAATAAGTTTTTCTAATACTTTTAGTTCTAATTATTTAGAGTAAAAATACTATATTTCTATAATATTAGTATAAGTTAGTAAGTATTCTTAGGAGTATTACTTTATATAAGTTATTATAAAAATAAGTAGGTTTAGTATTAAAGTATTACTAGAGGGAATATATTTAGAATAGAAATAAGAGAGATAAAGTTAGTAATCTATAAAAGTAATATTACTCTTTTTAAAAACTTTTTTATTTTTATACTATTTTTATAATCTCTTATATAAAAAGTACTATTAAAACCTAAATACTAGATACTTATTTTTTATAGTAAGTATTCTAAGATAATATTAATATAGAAGTTATTTATAAGTATAATATTTTATAATATAATATCTTAAAAGCTATTTACTCTATTAAGAATATTATAAAGAATCTTTATATTTTATACTATAATAAGGTATAAAGTTATATTTACTTTAATTTATCCCTTTATTTTATAGATAATTAAGCTTTTTTTTAAAAAGAGAGATATTATTAATAAAGTAGAAAGTATTATAGTTATTTAATATTATACTATTAAAGAAGATTTCTAAGCTTTAAATATAAGTTATATAGATATTATTAAGTTTAAGTTCTAATATAAAGGTTCTTACTTCTTTAATAGTAATTAAGTTAATAATATCTTTAGTAATTATATAAGCTACTATATTAGCTAGAAAGTTTATTTTAGGAGTAGAAGTATTAGTTAACCTTTTTATTCTATTAAAGTTACTTTTAAAAAGCTTCTTTTTATTCTAAATATTACTATTACTAAAGTAGAGAGAACTAAAGTTCTTTATAATAAGCTATCTTTTATATACTATTTTAGTATAAAGCTTAGAGTAATTTAGTTTATTAATTCTAGAGTAGACTTACTTTACTTTATTTAAGTATATATAAAACCTTTTACTTATAAATATAAACTTAAGTTAGTTATAAGTAGAAAGTATTTATTTATAGTCTTTTCTATATATATAGTAAGTAGCTAACTTATATTATAAAGCTTTTCTAAAGTAAAGTTTCTAGAGATTATATTATCTAATTATTTAGTTAGTATTATAAAGACTTTATTTATATAACTTTTTAATTAAGTTCTTATTAAGTCTTTATAAAAGAGATCTTTAAATATTTTAGTATATTAACTTATATTTAAGATCTTAATATCTAAGTATTTTTATTTAATAATATTAATAAGCTTTAAGTTAGTTTAGAATAGAGTAAAATAATATTATATTATTTAGAGGAAGGTTTTTAATATAAAGGTTCCTTAGATTTCTAATAACTTACTAAGAAACTCTAAGAAGTATACTTTAGAAGTTTCTAATTTAAATATTTAAGTTAATAGTAGAAAATATCTAATTTAAAACTAAAGTATATTTTTTATAAATTATAATAAGATTATTTATTTATTTAAAGTATAATATTACTTTAGAATATAAATTAGAGTATAAAAATTATAGTTTTCTTTTTTTACAAAGCTCTACTTAAACTAAAATAAGGATTTTTTTAGAAACTATATTTTTTATCTACTTATTAAGAGCTTTATATATTTACTTTTTTTATATATATTTTGTTTTATATATAGTATATATAGTAAGATATAAAGTATAAAGTTTAAAGATTTTTATAGATCTTTTAGTAAGAAAAGTAAGAAGAACTAATATAAATAATAATAAGTTATTAATAGCTTTTTAAACTCCTCTTTTCTAAAGTTTTTATTTTTAACTTCTTTATTTTTATAAGTTTTTTATATATTTATTATAATAAAGTATATAAAGTAATTACTTTATTATAAGTTTTTAATTTTATTTTAATACTTATATTTTTTTTATTTTCTTTTTAAATCTAATTATTAAATAAAAATATATTTTTAATTTTATTTAAATTAGAAAAAATACTAGAAATATTATCTAAGTTAATATATTTCTAGATATTTTTTATTTTTATTTTTATTTAAAAAGTAATATACTAAATAGAGAAGTTATAATAAGAAATAAGTTTATATAAATATTTAAGTTACAGCCTCTAGCTAGCTACTATAACTTTTACCTAGAACTTATACTATAACAACCTCTAACTTGCCTTTTTAGCTAACAGCTTACTAGTTATATAATCTTTACCTAGATAGTCCTATAAATCGCTATCTTTAGCTTCAGCTCTATCCTCTCTCTATATATATTAATATATACTATTATAATCTTATTACTTATAATATTACTTTAATAATAACTTCATAACTTTAACTAGGTTTAATTACTATAGCAGACTTTCTTCTACTTTTCAACCTATCTTCTAACTTTTACTTATACTTTCTATCAACTTAGCTATCTTCTCTACTACTTACCTAGAAATACTTTCTAATACTAATATCTAATATAATATCTTTAGAAGCTATTATATTATTACTAGTAAGTAAATCCTTTAATATTAATATTTCTATAGTTATTAATAACGCCTATTATTTTAGCTAGATCAGCTTACTAGCTACACTACCCTACTAAAAGTATTATTAAAATAGACGTAATAGCTAGAATTAGTAGCAAATATAGCTATATTACTTAGCTAAAATATACAGACGTTTTTATAGCCTTACTACTAATATTAGTTTTTAGAACTATAAAATATAACTTAGCTATAATTAACTAGTCTTTAGAGTTCTATAAGTTAAAAAGTATTATCTTACTAATTATAGTAAACTTAGTCCTATAATTAATATTAATCTTAATATCTTAAAATATACTTTAAGTAAAGCTTTATAATATAAAGCTTTATAAATTAAATAGAATAGAATATATTATAAAGTTATAGAAATCTAAGTAGTTTTCTTAATAAGAAATAAGCTTAAAGCTTAGTATAAGTAGCATCTTAAGTATATAGCTAAGATAAGCTTTTCTATAGCTAAAAGCTTTATAAAACTATCTCTGCATAATATAAGTTATATAAGTAAGGCTGTCAACTTTACTAGTAATAAAGCTATTATTAACAAAGTTAATAACTATAACAAGCAGCTATAATTAGACTTAGCATAAATAGTTATTCTAAACCTCTAGATATATATACTATAAAGCTACTAAACTAAATACTAACTAAAGTGCTTTGACTGCTTTTTACCTTACTATAAAAACCTCTACTAAATAGACTTAAAACTTCCTCAATATAAAATATTTAAGTTAGTAGTTATTATTATATTAAAAATAAACTATAAATTAAAATTAATTTTAAAAAATATAATTAAGAATTAAAATAGAATATAATAGATATAGAATAAATTAAATAAAGTTATAATTTATTTTATAGATAATAATTTAAAAGTATAATATAAACTAAGTTTATAACTATTATAAATTAACTATAATATCTATATAATATCTATATAAATATAATTTATATTATTCTAAATTAGAGGTTAATATAAAAAGTTTTTTTATAGATTAGAGACTAATATACTAGAATATTATTAGTTTAAAAAAATAAGTTAAAAAATAAGTTATATTATACCTTCCTCTAGATATAAAGCTACCTTAAATGCTTAAAAGCATCTTAACAGAACTAATATCTCCACTAATACTATACTAATAATAGCAGTCTTTTAGGAATATCCTAGGTATTAACATTCTACTAAGATATCTAAAATATCCTCTAACTATCTTATCAAGTTATATTATTACTCCACCAAAAGCCTCCACAGTTAACATTCTAGCCCTCATTATACATTCAGTAGCATAGGCTTACACCTCTCATCCAACACATAGTCGCTAAATCCTAAAATCTCGCAACCATCCATAGATTACACCCATCTCTTCAGTTCCAACTCCTGCATATACTAAGCAAAAAAGATTACCATCACAATCGCCATAAATAAGGTATCAAAGATATACAAGAAGATCTCATATGAAATAAGATACCTCTTATTTCTTTATAGATACTCAACCACTCTAAACACACTTCAAATAAAGATAATAGCGCTTATAGTATACAGAATATAGAGATAGCACCTCCATAAAGTGCCTCCTTTAAGTACAGTCGCAGTCAGAATGCAGCTTAATCGAATATAGAATAGGAGAGATATAACAACAAAAAAGCTGAAGATAACAATCTGGACAAAAAGACCAGCAATAATGATCTTCTCGCCCGCTTCGTAGAGGTCCAGTATGCCTGCGGCTTGGACACCGCCGCCGCCAGCTTGCAAGGTAAAGGCGACAACATCACCCGTGACGAAGATCCGAGTCACCCAGTCGACTGGGATCAGCGACAGATGTTCGGCCTTGACAGTCCGGATGAGTCAGCCCAGAATCATGTAAATCGAAGCGGCGTACAACGCCAGCGCCACGAGAATCAGAATGGCCTGAATAACGAAGCCGCCGATAGAGAGTGTATCAAAGTGACTCCATATGCGACCACAGTATCCGATTGTTTGAACTTTACACAGCGTTAATCTCGCGCTCTTGAAAATAATTCCAAAGCTCTGGATTGTTTCACAGAGTACCGTGGAAGACGGCGATTATGGCAACTTACACAAACCACCCACGGTGAATGCGGTGAAGTAGAAAGATCTTGCTCTGAAAATACGCCATGTGTGCAACGCGGTCAAGACTGCAAATACTGCGACACTAACGATGGCAGCTGGGAGGGAAGGCGTGTAGCGATAGAGCTTGAAGTCAAGGCCGCTGCGGCAGCTGCCGCGGCATCTTGAGCACTCGACTCGTCCATCTTATTCGGATTGCTGGATTGCTGAGACGAGTCCCAGCAAAGAGTTGAACGATAGTTGGGGTCGACGAGGATGTAAAGAAAAAGGTGAAGCGTCGAACGAATGCCACTTGATTGCTTAGGAGTGAGATTTTATTGATCCGGTCATCTACGTCTTATTTAGATGGTTTTCGCGGTGCCCCCGACATCTTCTGTGAATTAACCTTACCCACCAAATCCTGGCTGTGCAGTAGACGAAGAACGCGTTGATTGCGCGGAGACTTCCCCAGGCCGTCAAAGTCGTAATCCTGCATACGATTCTGGAAATTGGGCCCGTCGGAATTTCAAAGAAAATCCACATGCAGCGAGCGATGACGACCGAAGTAAGAACTTGAAGTGTAAACGAAGGCCACGGTCCGAGCCAGTGCGTGTAAACGAGGAACGAGGTGGGTCAAGCCAACCTCGTTCATGTACGAGATGAGATGTCTGAGCCACCGAGGCCGTGGTGCTATCCGCTTGAACGAGGTCCCACTAACATCAGAGACCAAGTACTCAGGGGTGATCCCTTTCCCCGTGGAAGAATCCAGGTGGTGTAGATCCACTCGTGTTTGTCGCACTTCTCGCTGTTCATCCGACCTGCCGGTGCTTTTCCCTTAAGCTTAATGCCGTGGACCACTTTCTTCCCATTCCCACTGCCCTTGTTGCGTGAGATATTGCCAGGTAAGCTAGGTCATCCCTCATAAACGCCTAATTTGCCAAATGAGGTGACACCATACCGGCCAGGAGGTTACGCCAGACAGCTACGTTAAATCTGTCTACCTTGTCATAGAAACTACATCGAAAGTCGGGGCTCTCTTAAGACGCGTATTGGCACGCACGCAAGAAGTCTATTCCCGGCCTTTCCGTTGTATATGCTCTTTCTTTTTCATCGCCATCCAAAAGATCACCATGGCTGATGAACTTAACCTCATCGTCCCAGAGGACTCCGGATACTCCACAACATCAACTCCATCCGGCACCTCAGAGCCCAGAAAACACCGGAACAGAAGCACGGGGGAAAAAGTATCACACAAAAAGTCGAGGACAGGTTGTAGGACCTGCAAAGGAAGAAAGGTCAAGGTCAGCTCTCCTGTGACAAACATCGCGCCCACGCGTCATTGAAGCTCACATTCCCGTAATCAGTGTGATGAGCATCGACCATCATGCTCAAGATGTGAACGGTTGCCATTGCAATGCGAATATCCGACCGGACCCCCGGAGCAAGAAACAAGTCCAAGACAGAACCCGTCTTCAAATGGTCCTTATGGTGGCGACCTGGACTTCTTGCAACTTGAACTTTTTCACACGTATTCAACATTTACTTGCGCAACGCTTTCATGGTCACCGGCCCTCAGAGACTTTTGGAGAGTCACTGTACCCAGCCTTGCGCTCAAGCACACCTACTTGATGCGATCTCTCCTCGCGATCCCAGCCCTTCACATGGCCCATATGAGACCAGATGAGAGGGGTCACTATGTGTCTGCTGCCCTGGAGTATCACCGGATATCTTCGGAGACTGCCAGGGAGATGCTTGAGAAGTTCTCCGGCGAACAGGACGGTGTACCTCTGTTTCTCTTTTCTGCGTTAAACGTGATCATCGGTATGTATTGCTATCCGACAAGGATGATGGGATGAAAACTAACAACCAGGATATAGTGCTGGCCACCCCACAACGATCCTCGGACGGGTCGATATTAGATGAAGATGCCAGTTTCCACGACCTTCTTGCTGTTCTTAAGGGAATGAATGGAATCCTCAGAAACTCTTGGGGCGGTCTCTCCGACAGCCCCCTGGCCCCTTTGCTTAACCATGGCGCCGAAAGATTGATGTTCCAACAACGGCTAAGCCAACCCGAGATGGGCTATCAATCAGGAGACAGCTCCTTGGATGAACTAGCAGCTCGCCTAAATGCAGAGGTAGCGGACCTGAGCGAGCTGGTAGTCTATGCCCGAATCATCGATATGCTGCGAGATGCAACGCAATGGGTTCACTTATGGGAGGGTGCAGATGCCCTGGTTTGGATCTACAGGTCCTTGGAGGACTTCATTCCACTACTTGAGTTGAGGACGCAAGAGGCACTCGCCGTACTTGCGCATTTCGCCGTTATAGTGAAAAGGTGCGAGACACAGTGGTGGCTACAAGGCTGGGCATTTCAAATTATTTCAGGGGTATATCACCAGCTGGATCATGACCACAAATATTGGATTTACAGGCCAGCAGCGGAGATAGGATGGATATTTCCCCAGTGCCCCGAATAAAGGTTCTTGTTTGCATCTCAGTTATCACTCGTTGCCCGTGTGAGAGAGTGAAATCAAATTCTTGGCGATATGCCTTTCAAGGAAACGCAATGTCTACCCAGCCAGGCTGTTAAATAATAGCTATGAGCAACCGGGAACCCCCGCCCTCAAGCCATTGAACCACTGACGTTGATTTTCTTTCCGATCTTGGCCGTGAAGAACTCCATAGCTGCTTTCCTGAGTCCAAGGACTGGGACCTCAGCCATCGACCGTTCATGCAAGTCGACAGCTGGGCGAGCCCAGATTAAGTCCGCCTCGTTAGGGTCGACGAAGCTTGTACGTTTAAACAACTTCCAACCACTGAGGGTTGCAATGGAAAGCAGAGCCATGCCATACTTGCTGAAAAAGGTTCCTACATCCCAACTGCCTGGGAGGGACACAGCATAACCCCAAAAGATCTCGATTAGGCCAAGCCAGATGAGCGCAATCCAGGTACCATATGGCTGAAACCAACCACAGTATGGAAGGTCTTTGCGATTGTACTTTTGTGCGCTCAGGGCCCTGTAAAAAAACAGATAGTTGACACAGCAGGCGATGTATGTCACTAACTGTCCACCCGTAGCCAGATTGATGAACCTAGAACATCAGCATATGTGCTTAAAAGGATGTAGCCGAGAGTAAACCCACCAGTTTAGCACTGTGACCGTGCTAGAGCTGAGTTTGAGGTAGGACAGACATGAAAATCCGATCGAGGCTGCGAAACAGTAAATGGGCACACCATTCTTCGTTGTCTTCAAGAAGACTTTCGGCGCATGACCGCCTTGAGCAAGTGCATACAGACTCCGTATAGCTGTGAACATATAACAATCACCAGCCGAGTAGATGCTTGTCAGTAGAAGTGCATTGACAGCATGTGGCAAGGCATCGACGCCCATATTCCTCATGGCGATCACGTACACCGATGATGCACTTGTGCCAGTCTCGCCAGAGCCGAGGACCTTGACGAGGGTGGGGTCTCTGGCCGACAGCACAGTACCTACGCAAATAGCACCGAGAATGAAGAATAACACGAAACGAACGTAGACGCTTCGAAATGCGGTTTTGAGAGATGTCCGCGGCCGTTGAACTTCGCCTGCGCAGGTGGCCAGGTACTCTCGCCCAACCATGATGAAGTTGGCTTGCCACAGTGCGGCCAGGAACCCCTGAAATCGTCCCGAAGTTCCAGTGGAGAGGTACTCAAGGAATGGCTCCTGAGTGCTTCATGTCAGAGGACGTATGTAGATCAAGAACGGGCTCACCGGACAGGCTTGGCCCAATTTCGGAACCCATAGGCATCCTTTTGTGGGTTTCCTCCGCACATCGTCACGAATGTGAAGCAGTACAACAGTAAGATCAATATCAACTTTCCTCCAGACAGCCAAAACTCGGCCTCGCCGAAGTACTTGACGCCGAAAGCATTGGTAAGTCTAGATATTAGGTTAGTAGAGCAGAGGGCTTTCATACTTCAGACGAACCCATAAGTAGCAATGCAAATTGTGATGACAGCTGCTGAAGGAATGTCGTCTCGCCAGAATGTCAAGACAAGATCCACGGCAGTGATCTCAAACGCAGGCAGGAAGGCTTCGAACACGAAGAAGTTCCAGCCGAGCATGAAGCCCCAGGATTGGTCAACCCAAGCACCACCATGCTGAATGAACGCGGCGCTGACCGGCATGAAGATCGTCATCTCAGCGATGGCATTGGTAACAAAGGTCATCATAATCCCTTGGATGATAAAAGCGAGCAGCAGGCTTCCGGCTCCGCCATGAAGCAACCCAAAGCCGATGCTGATGAAGAGAGCAGTCCCAATGGACCCTCCGATGGCGAAGAACTGCACCTGGCGAGGGCTGAGATGTCTCCTCAAGGCTTCGTTCTGCGAGCCGAAGTCACCATTGGCAATGTCCGTTTGTTGCTCGTCGGACTTTTCTGTGGCCTTCGCCATTAGTTCAGACATTGCTAGGCGAGTCTCAGCCTTGGGCTGTAGCTGTAGAAAAGCGAAAGATTATGCCGAGGATTTTTTTTAATGAAACGGTCAAGTCAAATTAGAAATTCTCTAGAGGTGTGATCTGTGATAATGGCTATATATCTATGAAACTCTCGCATTCGCTTTACAAATATCCATCTTGCTCAGGGGCAAAATGGTACTAACCCATGTGAAAGCATGTTTCCGAACAAACTACCCCGGATTACCCCAGAAAGTTCTTGGTCTACGGAGATAAAAAAAAAAGAAATAGGCAAAATGGGTTCTGTACTATACCCAATGGTTCACTTCGGATTAGAAACCGATGCTGGTCCGTGATGATCTCGATTGGTGAACCTGGAGGGTTTGCTTTTGTCATTAGTATCCATCAATCTTTCACAATTCTCCTTGATTGACTTAGTATTGTCCCAAGATAAAGTGATGCTACGCTACTATCATTGTGAAATATTATTCCGATCGAAAATTTCCCTATTTGCCTGGGAGCTCTGATAATCCTGCGCGCATTATGGCCGTCGGACTTGAGGCGTTGCCGCGCCTTTCAGGGATCGATTGGGCGCCGGATCGTCTACGGAGATCACTAGCCTGCTGGTTATCTATGCGGAGTTCATGTTATTGTGGGATCGTGTGCACCGGATGTCGCCTTTCTTGCTTCATACGTAATGCTGCCCAGCCCATCCTCGTATCTTCCTTCGGCTGGTGGCGGCTTCTCAATCCGATCCTGGCCCTTTCACGGTTCTGTTCCCGATCCCTGCTAGCGCGCGCTGGCGGTCGCTAGATAAGAAAAGGCTCTCATGGCAATTACCGCTTCTGGGCATCAAAATTGAGGAGCACCACTGCGAATTGACGGCGGCACAAGGGCGAAAGCATGATAAGTCGCCGAAGCTAGAACAAGATACGGGATACGCCAGCTCGCCCTCTAAGAAGCTCTTCATGTTTTAGTATCAAAAATGAGATCCACTGGAGCTCTGGTGCTTACGTAGAAATTACCAAATCGTGCAGGGTGGGCTAAGAGACACCACATATGGAAACGCGGGGTAGATAGCCGCTCATCTGGATCTTCCCTGGCACATCAGATAACGAATATTTCCCCGCATTACAGAGAGCGGACCACTGAACTGTGTTGACATGCTCACGATTCCTTCCAAGTGATGAGCATTCTGCCTCTCTCTGTCGCAACCGGCATTGGGATTTGGGGGCATTACAACTGTGTTGCTCAAGCGCAACCATGGTAGAATCTTCTCAACCACGACGTCGGAGAGGGAAAAGGACTTCAAATGCGTAGGGCATTCACTCCCATCACTGGCGCAACAGTAACACTAAAGGCCGTTTCAGGTGTCTTCCATGCCTGCGAAGTAAGATAAAGTGCAACGGAGAAGACCCATGCGCAAGTTGCGAGAGACGCTTGGTTAGTTGTCGCTTCAACGACAATGACCAAAAGGTTCTAGTATCAGAAACGTACGCAAAGGGTTATCTCAGCCAAATCATGATCGTAGTTAACATCTAGATGCCAGATACCTCGAGGAGCTACGGAAGAGAGCAGAAAAGCGTCCAAAGCCACCTCAAAATGGAAGTTCACGGCACGACTTGAACGCAGAGTCGTCACCTCTACCGCATGAAAATGAATCGCAACATGGTGACAGGCTCCCATCAGTAATTGAAGTCCAGACCCTACCAACGCCAAATACCTACGACATTGGTACACCTTCCAGAAGGCAGTCAGTCGTCAATGTGTCACCAATGACCGTTGAACAAGCGGATGACAATGGTTTCGGCTTCAATGTCACCATGGACGAAGGCATCACTGGACTGGCCACCAATAATTCTATGTTGACTTTGGATGGTTCACCACATAGTACAATGCCGACTGCTAAGGATAATGCGGATCAATCAGACTTATTACCAGGACAACAGCCCGAAAGTACATTGAGCATCTGGCCTAGCGCTTTCAAGATGGCTTCCCAAACCATCAAGAACACCAGAAACAATCGTCGCAAATGGAGTAAGTCCAAAGGAAAGGCCAAGCCACAATTTCACAACTAATAGGTTGGGTCAGTCTGGCTTGCTCCGTGGTCAACCTGGTCGTTCACTTTGCGGCTGATGCTCATATTAGGGGAGAGTTTGAAGTCTGCCGCGCCTCCTCTTCCAAAGCAAATGCTCGAGGGTGATATTTACGATCTACCCTCGAAATCTGCATCAACTCAGTTTCCCGACACTAGGTATCTGCCGTCTTTAGACCACGCGCTTTACCTCTTTAATACAGTCAAATTCCATCTTGGACAGACATATCGCTTTTTCGACGACGCCGAACTCGAAGCTCAGATACGCGAGTTCTACTTTGGTCATGTTGCACAAAAGGCTTCTGAATCCAGACTCTGGTTTACAAAGTTCTTGTTAGTTCTGGCATTTGCCACTGCTTTCCATTCACGGCCGGGATCATCAGAATCAAGAGATCCGCCGGGTGGTAAGTTCTTTGTGCAGGCAATGTCTATACTTCCAGATAGTATGTCCCTCTGGAGAGACAGCCTAATGGCAACTGAGGTCTTGGCAATGATAGGATTGTATCTGTTTTCTATTGATGAGAGGGAGTCGGCGCATGTCTATGTGAGTGGTATCTGCTGGAAAAACAGCGCCAGTACTGACGTTGGTCTGACCTCTGTCAGCTTGGTCAAGCGATCCACATAGCAGAGATGGAAGGTCTGCACACCCAACTCCCAGAAGATGAGATAGGAACCGAAACTGTCACATGGTGTCGTGACCTCTGGTGGACACTGTACATCATGGACCGCCATTTCTCTGCCTCGGTTGGATTACCAATGTCAGTCCATGACAGCGAAATAACGACACCTATAAATCCACCCGACCACGGTTCGCATGCAGACATCCTACGAAGTCTTCAAGTTAAGCTTTCTCACTTAATGTCTATGATACTGAGAAGTATGTCTGACGGAACGGAGATAAGAAAGAAAATGCACTAATCCTCATGATCAGCCGTCTACAAACCAGCAAAAACATCCCTGGCTACCTATGTCGAACAGACGAAATCAACATTGCACACTTTGGCGCAGTACGCGCAAGAGCTGGAAAACATCATGAGCGTCAAATTTCAAACTTCTGTCGATACAGTTCCCAGAGGCATGCGTCAGATCACCCTGTTGTACCATCAATGCGTCATTGTTGCAACCAGACCTCTACTCATATCTATATTGAAGGAGAGGCTAGACATGGTTAATAACGTCACCGAAGTAGACTGGGAAAGCATTTCAAGTCACACAGCCGGTATCATTTCTTCTGGAATGAAGTCAGCCTCCAAAACGCTGCAAGTACTATCAAGCGAGTGCAGTCTTCTCGGTAACTGACCAGAACACCATCCAGTAGCTATGAGTACTAACAATTCTATAGAAGTTTTTCTTCCTTATGATCTAGAGTTCACATACGGCGCAGCGCTTCATCTTGCAATGGCAGGAGCAATATTCCCGGACATCTCCGAAAATCACACAAATAATAAAGCAGCACACGAGATCCTATCCGACATGGTTACGAGAGGGAACCGCGTGGCAGGTGTGCGAAGGACTGAGCTGTTGCATGTGGAGCTGCTGTTCGAAAAGCTGGAAGAGCAATTGAACAGCCGCGGTCATTGCAGTCTTAGGCTTTCGAGTGTCATGGATATGGGGTCGAATCCCGAGGAAGACAGGCAAAACGTGTCAACTATGGAGGCAGACGCTGACGCCGCGGCGATGATCACCGGAGCAGTGGGCCTTTTCCCGCTCATGCCATCTTCGGACTCAACGAATGCTGATTTTCTCGATCTTCTCGACAGTGTTGGCATCTCTTCGGAAGAGTTCTTTTCGATCACACAGGGAATGGGAGATATTGAGGATATTCCCGAAGGTGTTTTGAGGATGTATTGAGATCATACGGATAGAATTATGATGCTTTGTTCCCTGAAGCAGCCCCTTGTAGTAATAAAAAGCCAGCGTGCGACTTTTACACGGCTGAACATGCCTATGATTTTGTGTTCGGTGAACTGAAGAGGTTATCATACGTATGGTTTGACGTAGCCATGACTCTAGGTGAAAAGTGCGCGAGGGCTATCAAAACATTCATCCCAATGCTTTCCAGCCGACGCGTAGAACTTTTCCAGTACCTCCTTTGCTGCAACTGGAAGATAGATTCCCAGCTGCCTGCTATCCTCCCCCAGGCGATCCAGAATGAACTTTCGCATCCACGGACTCCCACCTTTCGCCTCAAAGCCAGCCACAATCATTGGCCATGTGGTGCATATTTTGAGTGCTCGAGAGGTTGTGGTGTCGTCGAGAAGAGCGAACAACTTGTCGCGGTGAGTTTTCTTCAGAGACACCCACTCCTCTGACGAAGGTATTGCACCAGCACTCTGCAAGGATGAGATTCCGAAGAGCACTGCGGCCGACTGATAGATCTGACCCATAAGCAGAAACCCCTCAACCGACGAGTCCATCCCATTGGACCACGCCTCCGGACAGAAGTCCAGAATGTTATCCAATAAGTCCTCGGCTTCACTTTGTATGGAACCGACAGAGCTTCCCGTGTTCTTGAGCGTGGCTAAAAAACGAAGGCGGTTGATGTGTACGATATGAATGAGCAGATCGATTGGACATGGTAATTGCGGATAATAGCCGATCGAGAACACATCTCTAATCACATCTCGTATTCTGTAATTATCCAGTGGAGATACTTGATCGTCAGCTGGGCTCGTAGTGTTGGCAAGATTTTCAATACTATCCACGAGTGAGTCAGTGAGTTGCCAAATCTCGGCTCTTGAAATACACGGAAGAGGCAAAAGAATAGATCGAACTTGTGAACACTGACACTTTGCAGAACAGGACCAGAGTCTTTAGATGCGGCGACTTGAGGCAGAACTCTTCCCATCCACCACGCAAAGCTATCAATGCTGCAAAGCCTCTTACGTGAACCCGCCAATTGGGTGCTGTGGCACCACCCATCAGCTGAAACGAGATTGTTAGTTTGACGCTCTTAAAGTTTTTCACGATAGTGGAGGTTTAAATACATCGCCAAAAATGAACGTGACAACGCCAGCTAGAGTGGCGTCAGATAACTGGGTAGTCTCATTCGCTATCTCCTTGTTCAAGGCTTGAATGGCCGTATGTCGGTGGTGGTAGGCTCTGGCTCTCACTTCGGCTGCATAAGGATCATTCCTGGTCGGAGATAATTGTGACATGCGGTGCTCGATGGCCATCGCGACCAGGCCATGGCGCCGATATGGTTTCATGGCGTGGATGTGAGATGCGCGTACAACCCAGGGACTCTTGGTCAGCTGATTTTCATAGAAGTACGGATAGACATGATCGTTCCCTGCCAAGAGTTAGCTTACATCCTCTACCCATCTCAGGCCCAGACCCGGTCGCGCGGCGCCTGTAAGTACCCGCTGCCACATTGTGGAACTTACAGTAGAGTGAGGCCTCTACAATATCACACGTCTCTGTTCGAAGCTCCTGTCCAGGAAAGATATGAACTAGCTGTTCTTCAGACGAACTCTTTCGAGTCGTTTCTTTCTTCTCGCTGGGCTTCTTGGTCGTCTTCGACGTGCTATGCTTAGTGGCCGTTGGCTTTCTGCCTCTCCAAGTCCGCGTCGTGATCTGATTGGGGGCGACCCAAGTCAGAGGCTTCACGTTCTCGTACCCGGGGCACACAATACCGCTAAGCTTACACTTGGAGCATACGGGACGGGCCGAGTCGCATACTACCCGTCGGCGCTGACATTCCCAGCAAGCCCGTTTCGCATCGCTGCTCTGGGCGCGTTCGGCGATGGGTGCCATCGTAGCGGAGGACAAGATGACGAAGGGGAAGCTTGTACGTTTTGGGCTATTGGAGGTAGTGAGATGGAAGACGTAGATTTGATAAGGTATCCGTCCCAGCGAAACTGACCTTTGGAAGGCGGGATGGTGGGTCGTAATATCAGATCTCTCTTGCGTGTTTGTGCAGATTTGGTGTGAGACATTGGGTGGCGAAGTGCAGCTCTTGGCCGCTTCATTCGCCTAACGAGGGCAAGTCAGGTACAGGCCTATTATGCATGCTTTCCCAATTTCATTCAACCAACATGAAATCATGATTCGATGAGGCATCACTCGTTGGTGCGCAGTAGGAGGGCGAGAACATCAAATCCTTCCGATTCCTTTAGCGGCATTCCAGACGGATGACTCCATTTTGCTTTGTTGGTGTCGTGATGCCCTCAAGCATCCGAGGCAGCCTCGCATCTAGAGGAAGGTACGACGTAACCTACTCTCTAACCCACTTTTCTAGACTAATAATATTCTAGCGCGTTAGTCTCTAATCTATAAAAAACCTTTCGTATTAGACTTTAATTTAGAGTAATATAAGCTATTTTATTTATATAGATATTATATATATATTATAGTTAGTTTATAATAGTTATAAGCTTAGCTTATACTATATTTCTAAACTACTATCTATAAAATAAACTATAACTTTATTTAATCTATTTTATATTTACTATATTCTATTTTAATTCTTAGTTATATTTCTTAAGATTAACTTTAATTTATAGTTTACTTCTAATATAATAATAACTACTAACTTAAATACTTTATATAAACTTATTTCTTATTATAACTTCTCTATTTAGTATATTACTTTTTAAATAGAAATAAAAATAAAAGATATCTAGAAATATATTAACTTAAATAATATCTCTAATACTTCTTCTAATCTAAGTAAAATTAAAAGTATATTTTTATTTAATAACTAGATTTAAAAAAAGAATAAGAAGTAATATAAACGTTAAAAAGTAGAATAAGAAACTTATAATAAAGTAATTACTTTATATACTCCTACTATAATAAATATATAAAAAGAACTTATAAGAAGTGAAGAAACTAAAAATAAAAACTCTAGAGGAAAGGAGTTTAAAGAAGCTATTAATAACTTATTACTACTTATACTAGTTACTCTTATTTTTCTTATTAAAAGATCTATAGAAGTCCTTAAGTTCTATACTTTATATTTCACTATATATATATATAAAATAAAGTATATATAGAAAGAATAAGTATATAAAGCTTTTAATAAGTAAGTAAAAGATATAATTTCTAAAGAAATCCTTATCTTAGTCTAAGTAGAGCTTTTTAAAAAAAGAAACTATACTTTTTATACTCTAATTTATATTCTAAAGTAGTATTACACTCTAAGTAAGTTAAGTAATCTTACAATAATTTATAAAAAATATACCTTAGTTCTAGATTAGATATCTTTTACTATTAATTTAAATATTTAGATTGGAGACTTCTAAAATATACTTTTTAAAGCTTCTTAGTATAAGTTACTAGAGATCTAAGAAACCTTTATATTAAAAACCTTCTTCTAAGTAATATAATATTATTTACTCTATTCTAAACTAATTTAGAGCTTATTAATATTATTAAGTAAGAGTACTTAGGTATTAAGATCCTAAATATAAATTAGTATACTAATATATTTAAAGATCTTTTCTTTAAAAACTTAATAGAAACCTGATTAAAAAGTTATATAAATAGAATCTTTATAATACTAGCTAGATAATTAGATAATATAATCTCTAGAGATTCTACTTTAGAAAAGTTCTTATAAAATAAGTTAGCTACTTATTATATATATAGAAAAGACTATAAATAAATACTTTCTACTTATAACTAACTTAAGTTTATACTTATAAATAAAAAGTCTTATATATACCTAGATAAAGTAAAATAAGTCTACTCTAGAATTAATAAACTAGATTACTCTAAGCTTTATACTGAAATAGTATATAAAGAATAGCTTATTATAAAGAACTTTAGTTCTTTTTATTCTAGTAATAGTAATACTTAGAATAGAAAGAAGTTTCTTAAAAGTAATTCTAATAAAGTAAAGAAATTAACTAATATTTCTATTCCTAAGATAAACCTTCTAGCTAATATAATAGCTTATATAATTACTCAAGATATTATTAACTTAATTATTACTAAAGAAATAGAGACCTTTATATTAGAACCTAAACCTAATAATATCCATATAACTTATATTTAAAGCCTAAAAGTTCTCTCTAGTAGTATAGTACTAGATAACTATAGTACTTTCTACTTTATTAATAATATCTCTCTCTTTAAAAAAGGCTTAATTATCTATAAGGCAAAAGAATAAGTCGAAGTAAATATAACTTTATACCTTATTATAGTATAAAGTATAACAATCTTTTATAATATCCTTAATAGAGTAAACAGCCTTTAAGGTATTATACTATAAAATATTATACTTATAAATAACTTCTATATTAATATTATTTCAGAACACTTACTACAAAAAATAAATATCTAGTATTTAGGTTTTAATAACACTCTTATATAGATTATAAATAGTATAGAAATAAAAGTTTTTTAAAAAAAAGTAATATTACTTTTATAGATTACTAATTTTATTTCTCTTATCTCTATTCTAGATATATTCTTTCTAGTAATACTTGAATATTAAACCTATTTACTTTCGTAATAATCTATATAAAGTAATACTTTTAAAAATACTTACTAACTTATATTAATATTATAAAAATATAACACTTTCACTCTAAATACTTAAACTAAGAATGTTGAGAAACATATTCTTAATATTTAAGAAGTAAAGATCTAAAATATTATATACTTTAATTACTAATAGTACGTAATAATATATAAAGTAAGTTATTTTATAATATATATTAGAAAAAGAATAACTTACCCTTTTTATAAATCTTATAAAACCTATTTAATTATTTAGTAAGTTTTAATATAAATAAATAAATACTTATTATTAAAAATAAGTATATAGGTTAACTTTTTATCTTTTATATATAAATAAGTCTTAATATTTAGTTTGTATAGTAATTTAAATATTTAAATACTAAGTATAAAGATAGTATAGCTTTACTTTATATAAAATAAAGTAAGATAGTAAGTATACTATAATTATAATAAATAAGCTCTTAGAGTTCTAGATCTAAGCTTTAGATTTAAGATTAAAATTAAATAAGCTCCTTTATATATAAAGGAATTAAATAGAAGTATAGAGAGAGTAAGTTAGAAACTAATTATAAAGGCTATTATAATACTTTAAGCTATTAGACTTCTATTTATATTTTAGGTTAAAGTAATATAAGCTATTATATTCCTTTATAATATAAACATTTATTAATATTATAGCTAGTTTTTATTAATCTAAGTTAAAGAAGATTAGTTAAAAAACTTTATTAAGTATTATAAACCTACTTATAAAGCAAATCTCATAGTTAACTTATACTTTTAAGAAGGAGAAATATATATATATAGCTATAGAGTATACTCTCTTAAAAAAGAATAAAAGTAAACAAAAATAAATATAACTTTAAAGTTATAATATAAGGATATATTAAATACCTTATAAAGTATATAGTAAACTTATATAATCTCTATAAGATCTAAGTACCCTCACTTTAAGAAGTCATTATTATATAAACATAATATTAATAAAAAGATATTCTACTTAAAAAACAATATAAAAACAGTAATCTAAAATAAAAAAGCTTATTTAGTTATTAAAAAGATATAAAAATCTACTTCTTTTATACTTCTTAAACTATAACTTCTAAGAGTATTAAATAAAGCTAATATTATATTAATAACTAATAATAAAGCGCTACTATTATACCTTTCTTTATTAAGAGAACTATAACTAGTTAAAAACAGTTAAAAGATATAGATACTTACCTCTAAGTTAAATACAGATCTTACTAAAATATATAGAATTCTAAATATAATACTACTATTAACCTTTATTAAGGTTAATAAGGTAATAGAAAAAAACTTAGGATACTAGCTATACTATAAGCTTTACTAAAAATATAATTTTAGATAAGATCTATATTTAAACTAATATCTTTCTTTTATAAGATCTAGATATAGAAAAGAATAATATATAATTACTCTTATAAAGTATCTCTCTTATTTAGCTAGTATAGCTATACTTAAAACTTAGAGAAGAAAGTATTATTAAAGAGGAGTTAGAGTAAGTATATAACTATACTAACTTAAACTAACCTAAAAATATAAAACTAAAATAATCCTCTTATTTTAAAATATACTTTATATCCTTTTAAATAGAATAAAACTAAGATATTTTCTTTAAGATATATATACTAGAGTAATAAAAAGTATTTAGAAAAGTAGACTAAAGTTATTATTTATTCTACTACTTTGTTTTCACTTCTATCTACTAAATAAAGCTAGAATATATATCTATAATACTAAGTAGAAAGATTTATATTAATTAACTTATTAAGTTTTTTAAAACTTAAAGAGATATCTAATATATATTAGAACTACTTTACTCTTACTTTATTAAAGTATATAATATTAAAATTAATAACTTAAGGAAATAGGCGTCTAAGAAGTTATAAACTAGATAAAAATAAAAAATAAACTTATTATCTTTAAGTAGATATTTACTTATAAGCTTAATTAATATAGATATTTTAACTACTATAAAGCTAGAATATATATATAAAGTAACTTCTAAGAGAAATATCCTTTAGAATAGATATATACTATAACTCTTACTATAAAAACTTATAAAGTTATAATAGCTTTTATAGTATAATTTAAGCTTAAAATCCACTAATTTAATATTATTAATATATTTCTAAACGTTATATATAGTATTAAAGTAAAATATAAACTAAAAACTAAACACTAGCTAAATAGTACTTAGAGATTAAAATTACTTAAACTAAGTAATATAAAAAATTTACTTTTCTTATAATTAATATATTAAATAAGTTATAAAAAGTTTAACTTTATAAACTCTAAAATACTAATAATATCCTTACTTCTTATTTTACTTAAGAAGTTTAATAGAGAAGTATCCTCTTAAGAAATCTTTTTATATTAAGAGAAAATTAAGTTAATCCTCTATACTATAATTATAATATAACTAGATATAGTTTTCACCTATGCTTTATTATAAATTCCTAATAAACTTATCTTTAAAATATATTAAGCTATAATTAAATTATTTAATATCAATACAATATATAATACTTTATAATTTACTTTAGTATTTTAAGAAGTAAGATAGTATAAATATCATTAATTATAAATAATATATCTTTTACTAATAATATAAAGATATAAAAGTTATCTTAAGGTTTTATAATATCCTTTTTTAGAGGTTTAATTTAATAGAAAGCTATATATTAAAATATAGTAACTATATTAATAATAGAAGCTAAGCTTCTTAGCTTAGAATATATAATAAAAGAGATAATAGCTTTTAAATAACTCTTTACTAACTTTAAACTTAGTTTTAGAGATATATAGAAAATCTATTATAATAATTAATAAATAATTTAACTTATAATAAGTAAAAAAGAGTATATCTTAACTTACTTTTACTATATAAATATCTAGAATATATAGCTCTACTAGAAATATACTAAATAATTATTCTAAGTTATATATCTCTTTATTAATAAGATACTAGCTAATAGCTTTATAAAACCTCTCTTTTAAATAAAGTTTAAATAGTTTAGAATACTTCTAAACTTCTAGAATATATTATAAATAGTAGTATAAATTAAAAAAGAAAAGTTAAATAGTAAGTAAAGCTTATAAACTAGGTATTTTTAATTAAAAATAGCTTAATAGCTAAGAAATATATAGCTTTCTTAAGAGCTTAAAATACTTATACTTTATAAAATACCTAGTAATATAATATTATACTTTCTATTTATATCTCTAAAAAGTAGCTATATAGTTATCTATTAAAATATAATATATAAGTAGTAATATCTTAGAAATAATACTACTAAAGAAGTTATTAATAGTAGTATAAATACTAGCTACTTTAGTAATAGAAAGATTTACTTTAAAAAATAGACTAGTATATAAACTACTAGAGACTAATACTTCCTCTATAGTAACTTTAACTTATAAAACTAAAGCTAGTATAAGAAAAAGAGCTATAAGCTCTATAGCTACTCTCTTACTACTTTTACCTTTAATTTTAGTTTTTTTCTAAGCTTTATTATAAGTATTAGAAGCTTTATAAAATATAGTTCTCTAATAAGCGAGGACTTATAGCTTATAAATTAGTAAGTAACTAATAAAATAAAAGTTATATAGTAAATATATATTTTTAGTAAGATTCTCTTATATATTTCCTAGGAATTAGAGCTTTAGTTTAGATATAAAGACTAATATAAAGATATATAGTTTTCTTTTCTCTTTATAAGAAGTATATTTACTTCTTTATACTAAGCTAAATATATATATACTAAGTAATATATTTAAGATAGTATTATATAAATATAGTAAATATATAATATACTTAGTAGTAATAACTACTCTTCTTCTTAGTTCTATGTTTTTAAAGTTTCTATTTTTATTTAGAAGTTAGTAAATAATATAAAGATTTAATAAATAATAAGGTTCTAAAATATATACTACTTATAGCTTTACTATAGCTTATAAGAAAATAGAGATATAAAAGTAATAAACTCTAAATTATACTTCTCTTTAGTTTCTCTACCTCTTATAAGCTTCTTACTTTTATTAAGCTTAGTAGTTTTAATCTCTATAAAATAATTAAGTTAGTAATTTAACTATAAAATAGTAAAATAAGGAGTTTATAATAATAGAGACTTTTAAAATAGAATAGAGATAAAGTAATTTACTCTTAACTATAAAGTTCTTAAGCTTTAGAAAAGCTAGAGAAATATTACTACTTTTTTCTTCTTCTCTCTCTCTCTCTTTCTACTTTTTCTTAGTAAAAGTAGCTCTTATTTTAGTTATTATAGCTATATACTTAGCTTTAGTTTCTTTAGCTATTTAAAAATAATATAATTAGTATTAAAAATATTATTATAAATAAAAACTAAATATTATAATTATTATATAACTATATATATATATATATATATAAATATAAAGTAGATAATATATATATTTATAATATATATAGAGAAAGAAAATTAAGAAATAGAAGTAGTATAAGAGATATTATTATTACTACTACTTTACTATTTTAATAACTACTTTAACTCTTTATTCTAAGCTAATAAGAAACCTTTATTTATACTAAGTAAAGTGTAATATTAGTTACTATTTTAGTACTTATAATCTTAACTATAATAGAAAGTATATAAAGAGAGATATTTACTTCTTTTATAATTTAATAATAAAGCTATAAAGTAATCCTTTTATTAGTTTTTTTTATTAATTACTTCTCTTTATATCTATTTATATAATCTAAGCTTATATATAAAATAATATAGTATTAGTTATATAAAATTAGAGTTTATAAGCTTTTTTAAGTTTAAAGAAGTATATTATAATACTTTTAAATATTTAAAGTAGCTTTATATCTAGAAGAAAGTATAACGTAACCTATTCTCTAACTTACTTTTCTAGACTAATAATATTCTAGTATATTAGTCTCTGATCTATAAAAGACTTTTCGCGTTAGACTCTGATTTAGAGCAATACAAGCCGTTTTATTCACATAGATGCTATACGTACGTTATAGTTAGTTTACGACAGTTAGTCTGGATATTGGACTTTGCTTTTTCCAAACCCCGCTTCCACAAAAATTGTAGCATCGATCGTGGAACAGTATCACACCAAAAGGACTCTGCAGCTTCGATGGACTTGGCAGAATCCTAATACACCATTTGATTCGACCGTTCTCATTTGACGCGTGCCGAATACCCTTTTTCTTGGCCAAGGGTGAAGCCCAACAACAGAGCCACCAACGGTAATGATTGGGTCCACTGGTCAGATTTTCGACAACTCGATCAATAATCCATTGACCATCCGGTGGAATGGGCTTTTGAGAGCTACGAAAATTGACCGAGCAGATTGGAAGGGAGGAAAAAGCGTATGGTGCGTCACTGTAGACTTATCTCCATTTCTGGGTCTAGATGGTACAGTGCTCAACTAGAAAACTCCCTTTGGCTTTGCAGCTCCCTTGGCAATGCCGACTTCTTCATTGGCTACCCATTGGAGCGCCGTGTAATCAGTCACGGCAGTGACCATGTCATAGCCCTGGCTTGCAAAGTGTTTTGCTTGCGCTCCATCCTTGCAGTAGATACCGCACTTCTTTCCCGCGTTACGTGCCGCAGTCAAGATCCGCTCTAACGCAGCCTCCAGCTCTGGTGGTATGACCCCGTTTTGAACTGGGTGACCAATATTGTTTCCTTCAAAGAAAGAAGTTAGAGCCTGCAGAAAATCGAATGTGGAGAGCGATACCTAGGTCAAATGGTCCGATGAATAATGCGTCGATTCCATTGACACCCGCAATGCCCTCAACGTTGTCGTATGCTTCCTTTGTTTCGATTTGGATTATTGTCAAGAGGGCATCGTTGGCTTGATGAAGGTATTCAGTTAGTGTCGGGTTGGGGTTAAATCTCTCTAGGGCAATAAGAGACCCGAATCCCCTTATTCCTTGAGGCGGAAACTTTGCCTCGCGGACAAGTTGCTTTGCTTCATCGACGGTTCGTAGCAGTGGCACCAGGATCTACCAAAGGATCAGCAGCTAGCATCCGAATATTCGTCATATGCACATGAGCTTACAGCATGCGCACCACTGTCCAGTGCCCCTTTTGAGAGTTCAGCGTCTGACTTCAAATGACAAACAGAGTGCTTAGGGCCTCACGCTTGACCATCCATCCTTGCAAGTCCGCCAATCTCACAACTGGAGAAACTCCCAGCGCGGCAATGGCGGGAACTGCGTCATGCATAGCGCCATCTGTCATGTCATCAGTAATGTATCAATTGATTGGCTCCCCAAACCAGGCTTCTTACCATCGATGTTCCCATGCTCACAATCAACAAGCACCCAATCAACGCCTGTTCTTGCTAGCATTCTTGAGATGTTTGCTCCTGGAAACATTTGCCAGCCACCGAAAGATGGCTGACCTTTGTCGAAGCACATCTTTAGCCGATTGGATGCCTGCATCATTCTGGGGTGTTGAGGAGAAATTTGAGTAGTCAAGCAATTCCCCGGATTCAACACGAGGACTTCGGCGATATTTGAAGACGCATACATAACATGCGAAGCCACTCATCCTATCTTTTAGATGTGAGAACATATTTCATGAAACGTAATGTTAGCACTTCTAGTCCTGATTCACACCCACTAGCCGGGATGACTTGACCGGCTTCGGTAAAACCTCCGAACTGTGTTCATGAACTCCCGCGCCAGATCCGAGCGACGGACTTATTCGAAAGTTTACCATCGTGCCCTCGGATTCCTCTAGGATACCTTCGCTGAAATTCCAAGATAGAGAGGCGTACGTCAAATTCAGTTCATGCGCCTGGTCCCGAGTTGAGATCGGCTTCGGATCTCGCGCACTCGGTTGCGCCCACTACACCGCAAGTAGACAGACACCTGTCCCTCCGCGTGACAATTTCCCTCTGAATCAGGTGGCTGGGCTGATCCGTGGTGCTTCCGAAAAGGGGCTATCTCGTCGGTATGTCTATTGATTCGCGTGACAGGGGTCGGGTTCGATTCCGAACCACTATTCTCCCCTCGTAAGGTCGGTCACTCGCCGGCTGGCTTCGCTGTTACAGTGGTCAGGAGCCGTGTATTCTTTGACAGTAATCGGGTGCAATACGATCGCCAAAACTGATGCCTTTGACTCCACGTCCGGGGGATGAAGGTGTCACATCAATTGAGTGATCCGATTAGCAACTCAAACTGCGACGGACGGATTGTTACGACTTCTTAGACTTCGCTGATGTACTTTTCCCTGCAGCCAAAACCCGAGCTTGGCAATGTCATCGGTCATATGGAGATGTTCGTGCACTGAACTTGAATTATATAACTAAGAATACCAAGTCTTCCATGTCCACTCATTAGCATCAAAGAAGCAACTCAGACTTTGATACTACCCGACATCTATCCACGCTAACAGCGTCTGCCTTCCAACTGTCAACTTCAGGATAACCAACGATCCAGTTACAATGCCATCTGCACTGTCACCAATCGAGACGACCTCAGCCGTCACGAGTTTCGTATCAATCCCTGCAAAATCCCCGGACGCACCAAAGGTCGTCGCTCCTTCAACCAAGAGAATCACCCGCCCAAAGGAGCCAATCCCTCAAACGCTCATTGATGAAGCCAAAGCTACCACATATGAGCCATTCGATCCCAAGAAGCACCTGAACTACCAGCCACCGTCAAAGATCTACTCAATGAAGGAGATCGGCCTCGACGGCCACGGCATTGCACCCACGGCCGTCTGTGAACCGTTCCCATTGTTCACTGGGGAGGCTATCAAGCAAATGAGAGCCGAGACCTTCAGCGATGCATGTGTCAAGGACTGCCGATACCAGTCTTCCTTCATCAAGAACATGATTCGTGGCATGGGCCATGAGTATGTCTAAACGATAAACCCCAAATGTTACGACATGTGCTAAGAAAGCGGTAGGCGAGCCCCTTTTATCTACGACGCCTGGAAGTCCCCGGAGGTCCTCGCCAAAATCTCTGAGATTGCAGGCGTCGAGCTTATTCCCGCCGTTGACGTCGACATCGGCAACGTCAACGTCTCCATCAATGACGAGAACGAAAACAGCGTTCAGAACTGGAGGTCATCCGACGACGACAAGCTCTCTGCAGTTGCATGGCATTATGATAGCTATCCATTCGTCGTCGTTACCATGCTTTCTGACTGTTCTGACATGGTCGGGGGCGAAACCGCTCTCAGGCTCCAGGATGGAACGATCAAGAAGGTCCGCGGACCGGCCATGGTATTGCCGACCTTTGAAATTTCGACTTAGTCATGTTTCTGACGTTTGATAGGGTACTGCCGTCGTCATGCAAGGGCGGTACATTGAGCATCAGGCGCTGAAGGCCTTTGGGGGTCGCGAGCGCATCTCCATGGTTACATCTTTCCGCGCGAAGTCCACTTTCATCAAGGACGAGACCACACTAGCCGGCGTTCGCCACTACCAGTGTTTTGTGGGACCTATACACTCAGTCCACTGACTATCGACTGGAGATAGTGGAGGAACGGATTCGGGCCAAGAGGAAGGAAGAACGTGGAAGGGAAGTCGCCCGACGCCCTGTTAATATTCCGGAAATGAGGTCTTTCCTGCAAGATCAGATCAAACTTCTGCAGGGAACCCTTGATGAGGTATACGTGCTTGATGATTGAATTATCGCAGCTATTGGTGATCAAAGTTGGTGTATAGTTAGTTGATGGGCTATGAGCAAGACAGATGTATTAGCTGTAGAAATGGTCAGCTTCTACATTGTATTGCATGGAGTTCTCCTTCAATACAGCGGTAGCGACAGGCGTAATAACCACATTGGTGCCCCCTCAAACCAGATTGGAAAGTCATGATTATGAATAGGACGACTGAAACATTATCTATCAGGTGCTGTGTTTAAATACATCTTTCTGATTGACTTGATCACAGAAGTGTCTCCTTATTAGGACCAAGTTCCGTTCGCAGGACCGAAATATCCTACATCAGGCATTTGTAACCAGGGCAGTCCCTGTCCATCAGCCGTGTTCTGTATTCAAGTTAGCTGCTATTCTTAGTTAACGGAGGTGCTTGGTTACGAACCTGCCAGACGGTGTTTCCCCACCAATCAGGGAAACTGACGTTTGGACCTAGAAATATCTGGATTAGCAATCTACCGGAAATACTTGAGCATAAACACCCAGCTTACCGTATGTGACAGCAAAGAAAATCACAATTCCGCTGATCGCCAGCCCGGTGTCCAAGGCGGCGGCAAGAACGTAGTTGTACTTGGTCCACCAGGCGTAGAACTTGCGGTAAATGATCTTGTTGAAGACCAAGTTGACGATGTACCATGAGGAGTAGTTGATACCTGTCGCAGGGGGCACGTTGTAGGTCCCGACGAAGATCAGAGGCCAGTTAATCTTGCGAATGAAGTCGGACTTTGTCTTCTTCCAGATGAAGTAGGTGATGGGTGGAAGAATAAGTCCGATCCAGAAGAAGTGCAGCAAGCCGGAGTAGATGGCTCCGACGGAGTAAAGGCGGGCGGGCCCGACGAGACCCCAGATAACCGAAGAGAAAACTGTACGACCATTGGGGCAAGAGAAGCCGTTTGGCTGATCCTCTTCGCAAATGCCATCGACGTTGCCCAACATCCACAATGTGACTCCAGTCTGAGTCAAAGCGCCCAGGATCGTAGCGAGACCCTGTGCGAAGAAGAGCGTTCTAGGGGGGATCTTCAGGTAATGGCCGAGCTTCATATCCTGCGCGAAGTACAGACCCTGGCCTACAACGTCGGTGCTGAGAATCTTAAAAAGAATGTTTGCAATCGGCTTGCCCTGGAACATGTAACCTCCGATGAATTCGGACAAGACATTCAGCTGGTTCGCATCGACGTTTGTAACTCCCTGGATCATACCGCTGAAGGGTGTTAGTTTGTATCGCAGAAAATTTGACTGAGGGGATTAAACTCACCAAGGTATCATATAGACAGCTGGGATCACGAAGCCGAGGATGATACCCCACCAAGGGAGACCAGTGTCGAAGCCAACAGCGGTGCCAATGCTCATGCCAAAGACCACAAGCAGAATGACAGCCCACCACCACCACTTGACGGTCTTGTAGGACTGCATGAGACGTGCGTGGATATCAAGCTTGAGGGTGCCCTTCATAGCGCGCGTGATCTCATCCCAGTGGAAGAAGTAAACATGGGACAAAACACTGTCCTGTATTAGCATAAAACCTGCTATGCGCAGTCGCCTCAACATACCTAGTGATCGAAGCAAACGACAGGCCATAAACAAAGGCGAAGGTTGCGGGCAAATAGGGGGGCGAATAGGTGGAATACTTCTGCTGGTCAAACTCATTGTTGGTGAGAACCTCCGTCACGTTGTACAGCTGACCGAACCGGTCATACACATCTGCCGTGCAGAAGGGCATGTACGAAGTGAACCAGGTGTTCGTGTAGTAGATAGCCGGAGTCACGATCCAGAAGAATATCGCAAACCCGAAGAAAACGTTCAGAGCCGCCCAGTGGGGACTCAGCAGCGGGTTTGTGTTGTACGCGACCATTGACCAGTCGAACGTCAGCGGGAATAAACCCATGCCAGTAACCATGCCAAAGACCTGGTTAACTGCCAAGTTGTTTGGCGCGATCCAGCAGATCCAAGTGAAATAGCTAAGGCCAGTGAAGATCAGGCCGGGAAACCAGTACCACACGAAAGCGCACCCGCCGACGATCATGAAGAACTTGACACGGGTAATTCTCCAGCCATCGGCGACTGCGTTGGCTCCCGAGTGCAGCGAGCTGAGAAGGGCAACGTTGCTGAGGACGCCAGGCCAGATCATACTCGCGGGCTTAACGAGCCAGGGAATAGCAAGGCCGGCGACAGCGTATCCGCTCAGTTGACAGCACAGCACCACCAAGACAGAGAATCCGGCTGGGATCTTGAAACCATAGAGTCTGGCCGCTTGGATCAAGTTCGTCGCGTCTGCTGAACCGAAGCCGAATGAGACATTCGACATGATAGTCACCAGGGCATGCTCTTTGATGTTGAAGTGGCGATCGGGGTTGAATCGGCTGATGGGTAGGACCTTGGCGAGCGCGACGCCGATTGGGAAGGCCAGCAGCTCTGCGACAAGGGAAACGATGTGAACACCCGGGTATCGGAGAGAGAAGAACTGGTTGACACCGGCACCGAGAAAGACGAAGACCTATTCCAGTCAGCGTGGCTGTCTTGTCAATTCATCGCCAGAACCAGCGTACAATACCGAGAAACCAGGCGCGAAAGGTGTTGACGGGGATGGCGGTGTCATCCGTCTCCGGCACCACCGCTCGAACCTGGGGAAATGGCGACGTATCGTCATCGTAGTTTCCTTCGTCTACTTTCTCGAGAACATGTTCCATGTCAACTTCCAACTCCGCAAGGTGTCCATTCTCGAGCTCGACATCATGGCCGTGGACATTATGCGCCGTCTTGAGCCCAAGCTTGTCGAACGCGCCGGACTTCTCGGGGTCCTCGTAGGTGGGAGGCGTATGGCTGATGTCGGCTGCCATTGTGAAAGCGTCTCCAGAGCCTCTGAGCAGAATGCGACGAGCAGGGTGATCGGGGAATTAGAAGACAGCAGCCAAGAAAAGCCAAGCGAGTAGCGCCCGGCGCGGCATCGTTGGCATTAATGAATGATCACACTCTCCGGAACCGCTTCAATCGGACGCGTACTGCGCGGATGTGGAATTTGCTAGACCCTTGCATAAGTTCCATCTTATCTTTCCTATCAGCTACCCCGAGCCTGGAGACAGCCGATGGGTGGCGTTCTCGAAGGGCCGCGATGCGTTCGTTTCCCAATTTCTCCAACGATATGGAGGGATAACCGGCAAACCGGCGTGGTCCTGACCAGGTTGACCCTCCATTCTCTGCTGTCATTCAGGTCATTCACAGGCATTGGCCAATTGAATTTCTTGGCTTTATCTGCCGTTGCGGGGATCTTCTCACTCGATAAGGAAGGCGACCGGGATCGTTTGTCTAGCGCACCGGTCCGGCATGGCGAGAGCGTCGGAAGCTTGCGATAAATCAGCCACTTTCCGGGAGGGAATCGGTTTCTGCTCGGGTGAATCTTTCTTCCCTTCTAACTTTTCTTCTATAGTTTACCGCCTGGAGGTATACCTTATTAACTACTATATAACTTTTATAAAGAAGTATTCGAGGACTAAGATAACTTAAAAAAGAAACCTCTAAAACTACTTATAAAATATATAAAAAGTATAAATTATAAAGAAAGAAACTTCTTTCTTTATACTATTTTAACTAATTACTTTTTTAATATTAAAATAATATTAAAATATTATATTAATACTATCTTTAATTACTTTAAGAATAGTAATTTCTTTATAATTATTAAAAATAATTAATTTAAAATATATTAATTTTTAAATATAGTAAAAACTCCTAGTAATAAGCTTAATAGTATATCTAATATACTAATACTTCCTATTTATATATCTTAATTAGTTAAAATAGTTATAATAAAGTATAGAAATATTTTAAGAAAATTAAAATAAAGTTTAATATAAATAAGCTATTAAAACTAACTAAGTATATAGAAATTAAATACTTCTAATTCTTAAAATATATTGTTGTATTGAAAAGACTTAATAATATATATAATTACTATAATATAGTTATAGTTAATAGAAGTAGATAGATATATAGGAAGTAGTTAGAGTAATTAAAGCTTATTATATATCTCTAGTTATATAAATCTGTATAATGCAGTTCTTTATAAAATACTACTTAGGTAATAGTATGACCTGTAAATAAAGATAATAGCTAAACGACTTACTTAAGCGTTAGGCGGCTAGGATAGGATATTTATACTATAAGAACATAGAAATAACAGGGACTTACTTAGAAATAGAAGAACTATAGTATAAGTTATATAATAATAAGATAAAAGATTAGATCTATATGCTTAGAATATAGAGGCTATCCTTAGTATATATAGATTCTATATAATTAAAGAGTAAGCTTTATTAGAATTAGGAATAGTAACTAGATAAAAAGTACTATTTAGACTTATATATAGTATAACTAGAGCCTGATTTATAGTTAGACTTCTATAGCTCTTTAGTAATTAACTTTGTATTTATCCTTAGGATATTTTCAGCTTATCTTCACTATGAATAACTTGTTAAGTCTAAGATTAATTACCTTAGCCTCTAACTACTGATCTATAATACAGCCTATAACTTATAACTAACAACCCTAGTGTACTGTTTTAAGACGTCAATCTCCAGCTTTTGTTAGCAGACCTTACTGTTGGATAGCTGACTGTAACAGGTAAGTCTAGCGTAGTAGCTTCTTAACAGGGCCTCTTAGACAGCACCCCTATCCTGCTATACAGCACCCCTAGCCTGCAGCACCCTATAAGCTGAGAAGTCTCTCTAACACTCTAGCTGCAAGGGCTTTTACAGCTACGAGGGCTCTTATAGTTATAAAAGCTCTACTAGCTATAAGCTTTACTAGCTATAAAAGCTCCTATAGTTATAAAAGCTTTTATAGCTATAAAAACTATAAAATCTTTATTAACTATAAAAGCTTTATTAACTATAAAAGCTCTATTAACTATAAAGGTTTTACTAGCTATAAAGGCTTTACTAGCTATAAAGGTTATTAAAGAAAGTACTTTAACCTTTACTTTATTTAATTAATTATATAAGAAAACTTTAGTTTACTAAGGTATACTGAGGGGTACTTTAGGGTTTTAGGGTGCTATATAATCGGCGAGGGGTGCTGTCTAAGAGGCCCCTTCTTGATTCACTATGTTCTGCTCAAAGCCAAGGCTGTTTGGATCCATTGCTTCTATCGAAGCATTCATTGCATTTTCACATAGGTCGAAGAAGCTGAATGAAACAACCAACAAATGTCGGCCTCATGCGCAACGTGACGGATTGTGCCGGCTTAGACGGGGCGACTCTAATGATGAGCCAAACCCCGATAACAAAAGTGCCATAGAGGTTAATCTGACGTCAAAATCCTTCGAGCCTGGGTTCTTTTGTAAAGGAG
This sequence comes from Colletotrichum camelliae, assembly GCA_018853505.1. Lineage (NCBI taxonomy): Eukaryota > Fungi > Ascomycota > Sordariomycetes > Glomerellales > Glomerellaceae > Colletotrichum > Colletotrichum camelliae. Next base: position 4,496,619 of record JAELVL010000008.1, on the reverse strand, counting down.
CTAAGGTGTGCCGGTAAGCAGCACTAGAAGGGCTTTCATTGGCGGCTGCGGATTCAGATGACAACAGTGACGGTCTAATTAAAATATTGAACCCAAGACTGACTGACTATGTTTGACCGAGTTGTAATGGACGTGATCAACGCTTCAGAGACGTACCTGTTACGGTCAGCTATCCAACAGTAGGGTCTACTAACAGAAGCTAGGGATTGATACGTAGTAACAGTACACTGGGGCCGTGGTCTGGGTCGTAGGTTGTAGGCTATATCGTAGATTAGTAGTCAGAGGCTAAGGTGATTAGTCTTAGACTTAATAAGTATTTATAGTGAAGGTAAGCTAAAAGTATCCTGAGGATAAATACTAAGTTAATTACTAAAGAGCTATAGAAGTCTAACTATAAGCTAGGCTCTAGTTATACTATATATAAGTCCTGAATAGTCCTTTTATCTTATTACTAATCACTAATCAGGTATTAGTAAGCGCTTAGTAATTGTTAGTAAATACTTAGTAACTCTAACTAAGCGCTTAGTAATCTATACTACTTACTTAGTCTTATCTTATTATTATATAACTTATACTATAATTCTTCTGTTTCTAAGTAAGTCCTTATTATCCTTATAATCCTATAGTATAAATATCCTATCCTAGCCGCCTGACGCCTGAGTAGGTCGTTCAGCTGTTATCCTTGTTTACAGGTTGTAACAGTACCTATTTGTCACCCACGAGATCAACCGGAATTCGTTCCGCGAGCACAAACAAGCTCACTGCACAATGGTGTCTCGCCATTGTCAGCGTCAATGTTTTTGAAAGGCGTAGGAAATGCGGAGCAGTTAGAAAAAAGGCTGTAGCGTTGTATGACAACGACGGTGGAGTGGTTGACGATGCAGATCCATTGGTCATTGCTGGATTTCGTAGTATGGACATCCTGCGAGTCGTGGGTCTCCTCTCCAAGTTCATTTACCATGGGCTGAGTAGCAACAAACCCGACAAAGAGGAATAGTGAAGCGCCTGAGACAGAAATAGTAGAAATAGTAGAGATCAGTTGGTGTCAGAAACCATACAAGTCAGCATCCTCTAAACGCGCAGTTCAAGTGTATCACGAGAGCTAAGGTAACCTGGATACCTGGGGCGTATGCCCGATGTCCTTCGACAATGAAGACTAAGGCAATATCAGAGAGGCACCGTACGTAAGACAAGCTGATAGACTTTAGCTTACTATCGATAATCCAGGGCGATTTGAAATGATGTCTAATGAGATTGTTTGTCATGAGTCTGCGTGGCGATTTGCTTCTTAGAGGATGACAGAGATGGAGGCTTGTTGGTAGGTTGCCAAAAGGGGCTACGTAGGGCACCTTTTCAGAGTTGTTGCATAGTTATGACTGACTCGGGCAAGGTTCAGGATGGAGTCTAAGTGTACGAGGGTTGCTTGACTGACGGCAATAATCTGTGACATGGTATCCTTCCATAAAGACCGTGTAGCGAAAGCGATGTGCAAACCACTCGCTCAGCATTCAGTCGTTAAACAAGTTTGTAGAGACTGATTGGGCTTCCCTGCAATGAATACGAACTAAACTCTGTGTGCAGCCAGCGGGCCACACCTAGGCCAAGCCTCATTACGATCCAAGGTAAGTGAGAAACGAATATGGGGACTTTTCAGGTATCTCGTGGCAGGCTATGCGTAAAGATATTGTGAGTCTGTTCACGTCTCCTCTTCCAAGAATAAAAATAATTAGATTGCCATTGACATGTTACTGGATCAGGTGGTGAAGTGGCAAGCAGGAGTGGTCACAAAGCACTCGCGAGGCGTGTCCAAACGTCCTTCCCGGATTTGAGGGTGAACTTCATACGACAAAACTCACGTGTGTAGTACAAAAGAGAATCCCAGCCTAAAATTGAATCCTAGACATTCTCCGGCTTATGTATGATAACTGAGGTGGATCCCAGTATTTCTTTGGCCATTCACTCGCCATCGTTTGCCCCAGACAGGTCATAGCAATTATCGACTCCATCTCGGATCGGGACCCGGACACGCGACATTAGGCAGTTAAGCACCGAAAAATGCATGCTTGATTCATGGGCTTCATATTTACGACGCAAGTCATGAGCACGGGCCCGAATCCTAGGGTTCGGATGATCACCACGACTGGTGCGATCGTCTCGGAAACCCCAGCTGGATGGACGCGAATCGGACGATATGTGGCTGTAGAATCCGGGGACACATCTCAACCTGACTTCACGCCCATATTTATAAAGGTGCGTTCAAAGGACGCGAGGGGCGTCCTTGCACCGATGATATGGTCCATTTCATAAACTTTCGGCCAACCACTCAACCCCCTTTTAGCCTCTGGTTGGCGTGCCGCCCGGTCCGATACGGACTTGAACTTCCTGCTACGCAGCGTGCTCTTGACGTGTTAAACACTAAAGATTCTCAAACCCCACCGTCGATGCCTTTCCATATGCTCATCCCTTGGCTCTGACGGTACTGGGCATCATGTGTTCAGGAAAGCGGTACCTGACGGCTCCTCAACAGCACAGCCCCACGGGAAGTTGACTTCTTACCGTGCTCACAACACATACTCTACCATAGCAACAAGTAGCAGTGATGATTCTGGGGAAGCATTTTGCATTCCAATAACTGTTGCTGAAACGTAAAGCCGTCAACTGTTCTTGACTAGTCCCGCAGAAAGTCCCCGCACTATATTTAGGTTCGATCGTCTTCCCTGCGCGAATCTGGAAGCACCGGAGAATGCTCAAAGCTTCCATTTCTCGAACTTTGCAAACGAAGCCTCCGACCTGTGGCGGCCACCATGGACAGCTCATCTAATTCTGATAAGCAGCTTACACACTATTGACGGGTATTGCTCGCTCCAGACGGTGAGCGAAGTCTTCTGCACAGCCCAATACCCCGCATATTGCCTCGGAAACTTTACAATCAGTCCTCATTTCGGTTGTGCCGGATCTCAGCATAAAGTCCGCTGAGCTTTTCGCTGGGTGAAAGCGACTATAAAGCTTCAAATGGTAGCCAAGACATCTAAGCCGACACACACTCTTTTCAGCATCGCATTTACTCTCACCTCCACGAAGTACAAACCGCAACGTCGATCACAATGAAGTTCTCCATTTTGACCGCCTTGACTTTGGTCTTCGCGACCGCAACCGCTCAAGATCCTCAACTTCACAAGGGTCTTGGAGGCAATTGCGACCCCAAAGCAACTTGAAGATACGTTTTGCTAACGTTTCTCTTAGCTGAGTGCCACAAGAACCGTGACTGCTGTCCCTGTGACACGGGATCTGGAGCCTCCATTTACTGCCAACGTGAGAGAAGACCCTCGCAATTCGTCAACAGAATAGAGACTAATCGAAATCACCAGCGGATGGCACCTCTTCGACTAAGTACCGCTGCGCACACTTTGGGAACCCGTGGGCCTGGTGCCAGAACAACCGTGGACAGTGCGGAGACTGGGATCACTTGTCTTAGATTTCTCACATGGACAACCAGTGAAACTATGTTACTCCCTCACGGAATGCATGAATGGGCACGTTTCCGTAGCAATTAGGAATGATAGCCGTCCTCGTATACGACTCAACATGCCCTAACAATCGGTAATGAGGTGACTAGGGCTTCTAGACGATTCAATATTGACTACGCTGCAACCAGGTCCGGGTGAGGTTGAAAATGCACACAGGACTTGTCGCAAGCGTGTACTTCCCGGTGCAGGTACCTGGATTAAATTTGGCTTCTTCCGTGGCGGGAAAGTGAGAAAATACGTGTAGAGATCGCTGATCTCTTGAGATTCTCAGCTGCTTAATGAGATCATTAACATTCGACTACCTGTTCTAGAATTGTCTTAACTTCAAAGGTATGTGGTGGGTATGCGATCATAAACACGGCTTTTTATCGACCATGACATCAAGAACTGGGGGATAGGTATCGTCAGAAAATCTAGCACTTGTGGCTCAAGCACAGGCTGACCCTTCGACACCTTCCTACTCCTTAGGTGGCGGAAGAACGTGAAACCAAGATGTCAACGTTCCGGGCTGTAGATGGGCCAAAACCTTGTCACACATTCAGGTGTTACAATCGAAGTTGCATCAGAAAGATGATGTGTCTTAAAAACATCGAGACAAGTCTCGTGAATAGCGATGAGCGCTATCATAAACGTGAAAATGTACAATGAGACCCCTGCGCAAGCCAACTATAAGTCCCATGATCTAGAACCGTTCAAGTCGCCAGCGCTAAGCGGGAAGAAGATGAAGCGGAAGAGGGTTTCTGCCATTCAAGTTAGCATGAAAGCGTCACCATCCATGAAGCCATAGCTTACCTGTCCTTATTGTGGGTATCTAGAACGGGCAGACCCAGAGGTTGGACTTCATGTACAAAGGATCGTCGCAAGAAAGGAAGCCGTTCTTCAGTTGGGTTCCGGCGCGCTCATGTGTGCGAGCGGTGGTTGTGTACTTGCCGCAAGCCATGGGCGTGTGGCCGCCAAACGTGCACATGCCAGTTCTGTAGTTGTACTTGGCACCTCCGGCGATGCCCAGCTCGAGGGCGTCCGTTCTTGGGGTCCAAAGCCCAGGCAATGTCACCCTCCGACAAGGGCTGGGAGTCGCCACAGCAGTAGGAGGTGAAGTCGGCAGAGGCGACAGAAACGAGAGCGGCAGCGGCGAGGGTAGAGAAACGCATTTTGATTGGTGTTGGGTGGTAAATGCTGAGGAAACGATCGAAGTGGTAATGAGTGAATGTCGCTGAAGCCGGTGGTGGCTGAATACGAAAACTATGCGAATAAGTCAAGGGTTTTATAGCCTCTTGAGTTGAGGCTCAGCTTGGTCTCTTTTCCGAGTCATTCATGTCTATTTGAGTTCCGCGCATAGCTATTTGGAGTTATCACGAGTTGAATAGTTAATCTGTTGCGAGCAAGTTGAGAGAGACTGGACAACTGGCTCTGCTCAGTTTCATCTAAAACATTGGGATGAGACGAACTAGCGAGATAGAGTTCGGATTAAGCCAGCACGCTGGCAATATTGGCGTCGGCAACCCATCTTTTCCCGGGTAGGGCGAGATGAGACGAGACGGAACCGTGCTGGCGGATTGCTGATCAAAGGCAAATAAATTAAATATAACGGACTTTAGTTGAGCGAAGTGTCCGGTTCAGTGGCATGGTGGGGGCGGCTTGAAATCTTTGGGGCTGAGTGTCGTCTCATGTCGAGTCAGGGCTGGTGGTCTGTGGTTTTGGCTATCACTTTGAGAGAAGCATCAGTCAAAGGTCTACAGATACATTTTCGAACGCTTTCTTCCTCTGTTCTGGCTCATCACACTTCCGTTGAATGTTGGTAGAATCAATGACAACGCGTTGGAAAAGCCGGGGTTCCCCATGGCCCATGGGGGACTCACTAGCCAGGACAACCAAAATCCACTCAAATCCGCACGCTTTGCCGCAATTTAAGTTGAGAAGGTGGAACTTGAAAAAAGGGCCGGCTTTACAGTCTGCTCTTGCATAGATTCTTTGGGGTTCACGGCGACGCTCGATCTTGAACTGACTGACCGCAAAACCTTTGCATAACGTTGGCCTCACGGCAAGCTCAGCTCAGCAAACAGTGCAGTGAATTAGGCTTGATATTCCCATGGCTAATTAGTACATACATGTAGTCACACGTAGCACTCAATCGCCGCCATTCTGTAACTGTGAAGAGCACTCCAGTTGAAAGTCGTAACGAGACAAACGATTCGCTAGGGCCTCGGCAGCAACCGAAGCCACCGAGTCCAGTTGCAGATCCGTGGGCGGCGAATGCTGCCGGGCGAATGTTTCGGTCCCCCGACCGGCGACCGGGCTGGAGTTGTGGATCGCACACATGGGGAGCCTAAGTGTGAACCCAGCAGCAATTAAGTATTCATCTTTAGTTTTGTCACACAGGTTTTTTTGTGTTAGAGAAAGAGAAAGTTCTTACTAAGAAGCTTCAGGGTATTGACAGATATCCTGCCACAATTGTTTCCTCAAACGAGCTGCCGAAATGCAGATCTCGCCCGACGCCCCGAGATGCTACCATGATGAGGGGTCACACAGGCAAGGATCCATGACGTCGAAAGGCGGGTGTTTCCTCTTGGCTACCCGCAAAACGTGCACGGGTTTGTGCATTTCGGGAAGGTCGAAATCGCTAAGCTCACATAAATGGTTGGTGGTATTGTAGGTGACAAAACATTTCGATAAGGGAGGTCACATTGGCTAGGGCCAAACGCAATCGATCCCCTGGAGGCCCGTATGACACCACGGAGTCCACGGGAGAGATCAGCGAGCGTTGGTTGCGCAAATGGCACAAATAACGGCGCACCCGCCGGTCGGGAGCTTATTGTCGCGTCCAGCGTTCATCTGAAGTTCGTCTCATCTTGGTCGTCCAAAGATCGTCGTCAATGATGGCTCCTTCATGGTTGGCTGTCGGTCTTCTCCGCTTTATCAGAGTTTCGGCTGCTCTAGGTCCCCAGCTGAGTCTCCCGGAGATTCGGAAGAGTATCGCTCGCGAATCGGAGCCTGAGTCTGCGGCGCCGGAAGTGTTCCGATTGCTCGCCAATGACACCGCAGTCGGAGCGCCGGATCCCACAACTCTCTACCGCGCCTACAACTTGTCAGTGCCAGTCGACCATTTTCACAACGATTCGCTGTACGAGCCGCACTCGAACGCGACGTTTCCGTTGCGTTACTGGTACGACGATCGGTTTTACAAGCCCGGCGGCCCGGTGATCGCTCTTGCATCTGGCGAAACCAGCGGACTGGGTCGATTGGCATTCTTGCAGAAGGGCATTGTTGCCATCTTGGCTGAGGCAACCAACGGAGTCGGCGTGATCTTGGAGCACCGATACTACGGCAGCAGTGTTCCAACCCCGGACTTCAGCACCGAAAACCTGCGGTTCTTAACCACCGACCAGGCCTTGGCTGATACAGCATACTTTGCGCAGAATGTCGTGTTCCCTGGCAAGCTCGCGAACATCAGCCTGACCGCTCCCGACACTCCCTGGATCTTGTATGGCGGGTCCTATGCAGGCGCGTTCGTCGCCTTTTTGCGCAAGCTGTATCCGGAAGTTTTCTGGGGCGCAATCTCGTCGTCGGGTGTTACGGCAGCTGTTGTAGACTACTGGGAGTACTACGAAGCTGCACGACTCTACGCGCCCGAGGGATGCGCGGAGACGACGCAGAAGCTGACCCACGTCCTTGACAATATTTTGCTTCAGAAAGGCAACACAACTGCAGACGACATCGTCCTTCTCAAGACAGCTTTTGGGCTCGAAAATGTGACGAACAGTGCCGACTTTGCGAGCACGATCAATGGCGGGATCAGCGGGCTGCAGGGCCGCAACTGGGACCCCGCGATTGACAGCAGGGCTTTCCTGCGTTACTGCGCGAACATGACTTCCGAAGAGGTCTACTGGCCAGCAACAGAAAGCTTGGATGGTACCGTCCGGGAATTGCTCACGATTGGTGGGTATGAGTCCGAGGTCGAGGAGCTGGCAACACGCTTCAAGAATTACATTGGTTATGTCAACTTCACCACGGTTGCCTCCTGCCGTGGGCAGGCGCAGGACGACTGCTTCGGCTCCGGCTCAGATGACGCTTATTCGGCGGATGACCTCCGCCAGACCTGGCGACTATGGTCCTGGCAATACTGCACGCAGTAAGTTAATCGATTCCCCCTCCAGCGATCTGGTAGCTAACACGAGATGTCAAGGTGGGGATATCTCCAAACAGGCTCTGGTGTCCCTGAGACTCAACTGCCACTGATCTCGCGTCTCATCGATCTCGACTACACGACTCAGATCTGCCGCAAGGCGTTCAACGTAACAACGCTCCCTGACGTGGAGGCCATCAACAAATACGGCGCCTACAACTTCAGCTACCCTCGTGTAGCAATCATTGATGGAGAGTCGGATCCGTGGAGACAGGCAACTCCGAACAAGATTGGACTGCCTCGACCGGACTCAACTATTACTGAGCCCAACCTTGTCATCGGTGGAGGAGCGGTACATCACTGGGATGAGAATGGCCTGTTCAAGAACGAGACCACGGCCGATTTGCCGCCTGGGCCAGTTAAAGAGGCCCAGGCATTCGAGGTCGAGTTTGTAACAGCTTGGCTTGAGGAGTGGAAGGAAGCGTACGGTTCCCAGTAGCAACCTATGGAGAGTTCCAAGATCCTGACGTCACGCACTGGGGAGGGAACGAGGCATGTAGTATGATCAACTTCAATTCATTAGGTACATAATCCATAATGGCTCGGCAAAATCCGAGGCACGTCGTTATAACTCATGTCATCTAGCTCATTTCGTGGCCGCATTAATGATGATCTCAGCGGCTCTCTCGGCGATGCCATAGACCGCAGTCTGGATATGTGCCGAGATCAACACAGGCATGATGCTTGCGTCAACGACCCGTAGGTTCGTCGTCCCATAGACCTTAAGAGTTGGGTCAACAACTCCGCCGTCCTGCTTGGGAAGCATGGCGCAGGTGCCAACAGGGTGATAGATAGACAAGGCCGTCTTAAGGGCAAAGTCCCTCCACTGGGCATCTGTGGTGGTGTTCAAGCCAGGTTCATACTCCGAGACCCAAGTTGATCTCAGGGGCTCTGTGAGCGCAACCTGGCGACACTTTTTGATGGCCTGGATGGCGGCTTGCAGGTCATACTCGTGTGATAGATACTTGGGGTCAATAAGAGGTGGACCCAAAGGGTTGGAGGCGTTGATATGGACGTTTCCACGGCTCAGGGGGTGCATGATGGCGGCGATTAGAGTCACGTAGTCTTTCCCGTAGCCAGCAGCTCCTTGTGCAGGATATCCCTTGACGCCAGTGTAACCATCGCTGAAAAGGATCTCGAGCTGCGGTACAGTGGTATCGTTGAGCCACTGAAGCTTCTTTTTCTCGACTGGATGATCGGAGGCACCCACAGCCTCGTGAGCAAGCGCAAGCATGTCCGCCTCACCCTCATCGCCGAGAGCCTGGTTCCAGTTGGTAAACGTGTAGCCGCTGCCAGAGTATCCGTACATCGATGTCTTGCCGTCCCACCATAGTTGCAGTTGCTCGGCAGCGTACGCAGTGTCGTATTTTAGGCGATCGTATCCGGTGTAGTTCTTCCTAAGCTCGTATGAGCTTTGGATTCGGATGTGGTCTTGAAGATTCTCGCCAACGCCTGGCAGGTCGACGATCTGCTCAATACCTGCAGTGGAAAGCACATCAGAGCTACCAATGCCAGAGTTCTCCAAGATAGAAGGGCTGAGGAGGCCACCGCCTGAAACAATAACCTCGCGACGGGCTGTCAGGATAGTTCCATCGACTAGCGTAACACCGGTAGCTTGATGATCTCCGCCGGATGTAAGCTTGAGGTTAACCTTAGCAACCTTGGACTGCGTCAAGACGAAGTGATTTGTTCCGGCCAAAGGAAGATAGGAATTGGCGCTGTAGGACCGGTTGTAGTGGGTTGGCTCGATGCTGTTGGGGGAATATAAAACGCCCAAGGAATTGCCGTTCAACGATTCCAGGTTGGTTTCGATACCGAGGCTGTTCATGACAGGTATCAAGCCAGCTTGGTGCTCGGGGATAAGGCGGTTTATCAGCGCCTTGATCGGGCCCGAATCGCCCACACCTTCGCTTCCGGTGTAATACTGCGTGTTGGCCGAAGTAAAGTTCTCAGACTTCATCATAGCGGCGCGCATCGAATTCCAGTTCCAGCCAGGGTTTCCCAGCTCTTCCCAGCCATCATACTCATGGGCAGACGCTCTGTCATACGAAAAGAGGTTCAGCGCGGAACTACCACCCAGAACATGGCCTCGCGTCTGGACCCAAACACGCCCGTCAGACCCTTCTTGGGGCACGGTCGTCAAGTTCCAGTCGTACTTGGTACCGAATGTCGTGCCTCTGCGTCCAGGGATCTCGATGCGTTCGTCCCCAAGACCTGCTTCGCCGGCCTCGATGACAAGGACTGTCGCATTGGGCAGGCCCAGGCCCAGGCTCAGGCGGGTTGAGAGGGCGAGGCCTGCGGTACCGCCTCCGACAACGATCTTCACATTGTCAGCTTTTAGTCCAACTTGGCTTTTTCAGCTTGCTGCATGACACGTACATAGTCGTAGGCCTCGGCGGCTCGCTTGCCAGGAGCCGCGGTCGCGACGGTCGCCAGCAGGGCCGTGATTATAGTGACAGGGAGCATGTTGGCTACGGCTGATATTAGCTATCCGTGCGCCAGATGAGTTGTGACGATGCAGTTCTAGACTCAAGGGAATCCATGCCAATTGATGCGACGCGTAAGGCTGTGAATATGAGACGAACATACCTTTCGAGGGTTAGAGGGTGGCACGAACGTCGCGGGAAAGGGTGTCGACGACGATCTCAAGCTGCGCAACACGAGCTTGAATTGGCCCTTGAGTCAGGTAAACAGGAGGGGGTGAGGTTCGTACGGTTGCTCCGGAAAAGGTTCCGTCAAACTCTTTTGTACCAAAGATCCTGGGGTGCCATGACAAGCCGATGCGCGATAAAGCGATTCAATTTGCCGTTTGATCAATCACATCGTCCCATCCCAAGGCAAAGGTCCCGAGGAAGACAGGCTTGGTTCCAACGAACCGCAATACCGGCCCTTGCAGATGCATGACAAGACGCAGACGGATTGGCCAGCTTCTCGGAGAGCAACCTGGGGGGAAGAGCCGAGTTTGAACGGTCAGGCTGACTCCCGAGTGGGGTGAAGATGGGAATTCGGTGAGGTTCCATTGCTACTGCGTAGAGAACACCGCGCAGATATTGGACGCCACTCGGAACCTTGAGTGTTCCCAGGGTCCAGTCTGTTTTCTCTCCCAACTGCCATGTTTTTGGGGAGGGGGGAGAAGAGGGGGGCCACTGTTTCGGGCGTTGGAACAGGGATCCGGCAGTTTACCCCGGTCGTGCCCCCTAACACAAACTCCACGCCGGTAGCTCTGCTTAACGTTCACTGAAAGTGCTGGAAGTGACAGGGGATGCTCGGGTTCTGTTCTTGCGAATCCCACACGAGCATGCGCCAAGGCGGCGCGGAAAGGGGTGAATTTGGTTGTGCTGAAGAATGTGGATAAGCGAGCAACAGGCCTCAATTGAGGTTCTACGTATGTCGATTTTTACTTGCTCGTCTGCAGTCATCATCACTCAAACAAGACCATAATTCTTTCTTGGTCTTACGAGAAGTACTTGAAAGATCGAGCCAAAGTTTTCCGTTATTCGAAGTATTTCATGCTGCAGTGGATTCTCGCGATGTCCGCTATCAGTCACCTGAAGGCGGGCTGGACCGTCGGTACGGCAGATCCCAGGAGCTTTGGCTCCAGCTTCCATGGACTTGCCTTGTTCGAAAGTCCATGCGGTTTATTGAATTTGAGTAGAAATACCCTGTATCTTCTCTTAACACACCGCGGCATCATGAACATTATCTCCCTCTCGCAAACAAGTTTTCCTGGGATTCAGTTCCCCCGCCGGTGGAACATATCATAGTGAAGTTACTCCGTGAGCAAAACCTCAAGAGATCCGGAAGAACGCCTCCAATTCGGCATATTGTACGAGCTTTCTCGGGCCGTTGCCCTCTGCGCAATGAACTTTGTCATGTCTCATGCGCCCTGCGACCGGTTCTTCTCTCTCGCTGGGGCTTTTCCGATCTCACTTGCCTTCCTAAAATAATGCCCAGACATTCAGTGGAGATGCGAGTCAGGAAGCCTGAAAACAACCAACAAGGGCCCCAACCGAGGGCATTGGCATCCCTTGTACTTATCTGCGTGACTGCGTGGCACGCTGGTCGCACAGGAGATTCCGCACTCTGGGGAGGCCTTCCGCTGCATTCTTGCGGGCTTCGAAGCCTCTGTGGCCGGAAACTCTAATGCCATCTGGCACGTTTGAATGGCCATGCCTTGACCGAGTGGTGTCGCAATATCTGGGACCCCCAGCGAGTTCGCCCTTGAACAGTCGGACGAATTGCCTACCCCGTCTGGCAAAGAGTCCTTGCAGAATATGTGTATCAAACAGAATGCTGTGGCAGGCTATCGGTTGGACCGTACGATAGACATATAGAACCCAGCCTCGTGCACCGACTGACCCAAGATATTTTGCCGAATTTCGTGGCTTTGGACACCACGCTGAAGTCAATGCTGTTCTGTCGAACGGCGTCGATGCAAGAAGCAAGCTATGGGGCATCTCAAATCGATCCTGACAATGTCGACAAGCATCCTCCAACGAGACGAGGCGCTCCTCCCGACGAGGACATCGGTCCCGCCTCCGTTGCAACCGCGGCCGTCCTGACGGCACTCATGATCATCACCACCGGTGCTCGAATATGGGTTCGAGCAGCGAACAGAAAGCTTGGCTGGGACGACTGGACGATTCTCATCGCGAGTGGTGTCTCGATCGTACGGTTTGCGTTCGTGGTCAAACAGCAGGAGTACGGCAACGGCAGACACCGCGTCTATCTCAGCGATCATGACTACATGATGATCAACATGTACGGGTGGTGGGGTCAGATTCTGCTGTTCCTCGCAGTGGCCTTCCTGAAGGTCTCGATTTGTCTCCTGATTTTGCGGATCAAGGACACCAAGGTGTTGAAGGTCCTGCTGTATACGATTATGGCAGGAGTCTTGGTTTCGAACTTTGGAGTGGTCATTATTCTGGTTGCGGAATGTCAGCCTGCCGGTTTCTGGCGAGGAAAGTCTGCAAAGTGCTGGCCAACACAGATCAGGATTTACTCGATTTGGGCTACAATTGGTACGTTGATCCAGTCTACGAAGAGGGCTACAAGCTTAAAGACCGACGGGTCTATCCTCTGTCGGAGAACTAACATTTGGACCATTAGCCTTCTCGGTATTGACCGATCTGATCTGCTCCCTTCTGCCTCTAGCCGTCGTCTGGAAAGTTAATATGCCAAGACGAACAAAAGTCTCAGTGTGTTTCCTGATGGGACTAGGCCTAGCGTAAGAACACTTCCGTTATCTATATGCCGCGGATCCCCCCTCCCTACGGCCTAGCTTCTCTGTGTTAGTTCTACTGCTAACTCAGATACAGTGCTACTGGCTTCGGTGTTGCAAGAGCCGCATCTCTTGGTATCAACACTACCGATCTTAGCTGTAAGTCTCCCATTCTGCCTGATGAAGTGATATCTTACAAATGATGAACAGGGGCCTACTGCATTGCCGGAATCTGGTCGAACCTCGAGCTCTTCCTCGGCATCATCGCAGCGAACCTGGCCCTCTCGCGGTCGATATGGGTCCATTTCTTCGGCAGCAACGACGCCCAAGCGATCCCCGGCTCAACCGGTCGTTCGAATCCCACCGAGTCGGGTTATGTCAACAGCAAACTCCGAGGCGACCAATTCGAAGTACCGTCGACGATGGTCCGTTCCCGCCGACGGGGATCCGAGACGAGAAGCTCGAATAGCGACATACCCTTACAGCCTGGGATCCAGAAAAAGACGGAATTCTGGTGGACAGAGGATGATGAGAGCCAGTCACAAACGCCGTTGAAGAGGTGATCGGATGTCGGAGGGATGAGAGCGCGAGCGGTCTGGCGGTGGATAGGGCAGCGCAATCAATTATGATTATGATCGTACGAATATCCACTGGAAGGGCCCATGTCAGTCCCCATCGTGAAAGAATTCTGCCAGACCCGTGCTTGGCCACCGCGCGGAATGTGGCTCTGTGCTTTAAGCTTACCCGGCATCACGCGAGCGACGGGGAGATAGGTTAACTTTGGATGCGTAGTCAATTCCGCATTCGTAATCGGAGGCTAATCAGTAATCACGACGACCAACTTCGCTCCGCCGCCGCCGCTTTCCAAAATTTCATGGACCTTTTGAATCTCATCCAACCTGAAAGCTTCCACGGGGACCCGGATCTTCCCATCTTCAACGGCCTTGATAAGCTCATCCCACGGACATGCCCTGAAATCATCGGGCCCACCGCCGTAGACCGACAGCCGGACTCGGTTCGGAAGGAAGTCGAACGGGGAGAACCGAGTCAGCTCCCACTCGCCACCCTGAATGCCTGCCATGCACACTGTTCCCATCTCCACGGCGCACCGGGCGCTATCGCGTAAAGTCGTCGTGCCAACAAGCTCCAGAATCTTATCGAACTTGCCTGCACTGCTCGCCGAAACATCTGCTTCGATGCTACCACCATCGACGTAGACTTCATCGGCGCCATGGTCCTGGAGCATGCTGGTCCTCGCCTCGCTTCTCGTCGTGCCACCAATGCGAGATGCCCCCAGGTACCGCGCCATCTGAATTGCGCAGATACCAATTGAGCTTGTAGCGCCTCTGACCAGCAGACTCTCGCCACGTTTGAAGTCCAGCCCTTTCACCAGGGCACCATAAGTTGTCTGAAACATCTCGGGCAAAGATGCGAGGGTGGCGATCGGAAGGCTGGTCTGGGGAAATGGGCGCACATTCTCGGCTGGGACGCAGACATACTCGGCGTATGAACCGGGGATTTCGCGGCCGAGACCTCCCATGCAGGTTGCGACGCGGGTCCCGATCGGGAGGCCGGCGGTCCCGGGGGCAGGGGTGCGGCGCGGCGGCGACGGTCCCGATGCACTCAATGCCAATGATCCGAGGGAATTCGACTCCGGGAGAGTGGCCCTGGCGTGTGAACATTTCTAGGCACGGGTTAGATTGTCTGCAACTTCCATCGAGATTGCGATCCGTACCAGCTCTGTTGATTCCGAATCCGAGGATTTTGATTAGGACTTGGCCGGGCTGAGGGACAGGGACGGCTGTTTGTTGGATCTGGAGTACGGAGACCGGGCCGGTGGTAGGGCAAATCACGGCCCGCATGACCTTGGGAACATGCATGGTTTCTAACTTGAATCAAACGATCAGATGTGTAGAAACAAGAGCCGTAGACAGGAAGTTCAATCGATTCCACATCTGAAATATCGCCTCTTTTATCGGTTCGGACAATGTTAGTCAAAGTTACATAGCTGTTCTCTGGGAAGTGCTTGCTTACATGCAGAGTGCTGCGGGGGTGTTTTGGTTCCGAGCGGGATTACAAGTAAATACCATCGGCTTTGACCAATCTTGTTCTGATTCTCGGGTTTAGGGCGCCATTTACCTCCGATTCCGATGGCTGAAGTCGAAGAACTAACTAAATCAAAATGAATTGGTAATCAAATGTAGTTCACTGGTTTTAGATAATCTTTGGTTTGGGGTTACTCTCCGGAACTTATTCGGTAGAATTCCCCACTCCGCCGTCAACGGGGTGGGTCCAGTGCCGGTGCTGGGGCCGGATAATCGGGTCTTCTCCTTCCGAGTGCCAGTGCTGATCGGCTTATCTAAGGCGGCCAGGTGGGGTACCACACGCCCCGGACCCTCTTTTTCTTTGTTTTGTCTTTATTTGTTTTCACTCGAGCTCACCTGCCACCAACCCAACTGCCATCTCCAAGTGCGCCAAATCGCATTCTCGTCATCAAGATGCCCCAAAATGAGTACTTGGAGTGGTGGAGAAAGCTGCATGGCCGGCGGTTTGTTACACTTACTCTCAATTTTTCATCTGTTTGATGCTGACTGCTCACCCGTGTCAAAGCCTCGACACAGAGGAGCGAGCCAGAAAGCGCCTGGCCCGCATCGGCCACAAGCAATCCCACGATGCCCAAAACCTGCGCATAATCCGCGCAAAGATGATGCAGGAGAAGCGCCGTGTCGAGAAGATCCAGATGCGGAAGCAGATAAAAGCTCTTGAGGAGCGAAATGTCAGGACCGCAGACGACAGCCTCCCCTCCGACCGGGTCCCGCACTATCTCCTGGACCGAAACCATCCCAGCGCCGCCAAAGCCCTGGCGTCATTCCATCAAGCAGAAGCGCAGCGAGAAGGCTGCCCGCTTCAGTGTTCCCCAGCCCAAGGCTCGCGGCATCTCTGAGGAGGAGGTGTTCAAGATTGTCCCTACAGTAAAGAAGACGCACCAGAAGAGCTGGAAGCGCATGATCACGAAGCCTAATTTTGTCGGCGAAGGATTCACCAGGCAAAATCCGAAGGCAGAGAGGTTCATTAGGTTTGTTGACGCGTTTTCCACAGCGGCGTATTGGAATTCTGACCTCGCCCTTCTATTCTAGACCGATGGGACTTCGGCAGAAGTTCGCTCATGTCAGCCATCCTACTTTGGGCATCACAGTGAAGGCCCTGATCTTGTCCGTCAAGAAAAGCCCACAGGATCCCATGTACACTCGCCTCGGGGTTTTGACGCGTGGCACCGTCGTGGAGGTGAACGTCAGCGACCTCGGATTGACGACAACAACCGGCAAGTGCGTTTGGGGAAGATATGCTCAGATCACGAATAACCCAGAGGAGAAGGGCACGGTTAATGCGTAAGATTGTTTATCATCCTTCTATGAATCAGATTCTAACATGTCCAGCATCCCCCTGGTCTGATTTTAGCACGGAGTGCTCACGCTATTCGCCTGTATATTGTCTAGATTGCATAGGGAACGGGTTCGGAAACAGAGTTTCTAGGGTGCGGGGAAAAGGACATCAAGCCCTGCAAATGAGGAATGATTGAGATTACGGCATAGAAAAAAGCTTACCGGCCGGAAGACAGGCCAAAGGAAGGAATCCAGATAATGAACAAGATACCAAACTGAACCAGAAGCATGTACTGGAAAGTCTCTAGCCCTGCCACCTGTGATGGCGCCGAGCATGTACGGAAGCAACGCCCCGCCAACCTGACCAAGCGAGGCGACAAACGAGACGGCGGCGACATGTAGCTCTTTGGGCAACAGATGACCAACTGGACGATGGCCGAGGGGAACAGAGGCCCCATCACGAACCCAAGCAGAGCCATGGCGACGACCGAGAACCACAGTACTCGAACGAAAATGAACAGCAAGGTGAACACCGGGGCGAAGATGAGGTAAACGACGACGGCACGTTTGACTCCCAGTTTGTCGGTCACCACGCCGAGCATCAGCCGCCCCGCTGCCATGCCGGCCCAGAATGCAGACGAGCAGATGCTTGATGCGTAGGTGCTTGCGTGTCGGACGCGAAGCATGAAGGCTACGATCCAGCCGGAGATGGTGCACTCGGCTCCGACGTATATCAGCAGGTACACCGCGTATACCCACGTTGCCTTGTATTTGAAGATGGCTCCTTTGGAGGCAGGGTCGCTTGCGATCTCTTGGTATAGCTTGCTTTTGTGGTATCTTTCTGCGTTCTCATTTCTGAACGCCCAGCAGAGGATGCAAGATTCGATAGCAGCAGCTGCGGTCTTGGAATCCTGTTAGCGCACCTATCACTGCAAGATTCGCTCTCGAAAACCTACCAGGACGTAATACCAGCGATACCACAGCCCGCCGTCTTCCGAGAGCATCAAGCCCACCAGATAAGGACATACAGCGGCTCCCGTAGAGAACGCACCATGCAATAGCCCC
Source organism: Colletotrichum camelliae (assembly GCA_018853505.1). NCBI lineage: Eukaryota > Fungi > Ascomycota > Sordariomycetes > Glomerellales > Glomerellaceae > Colletotrichum > Colletotrichum camelliae. Next base: position 4,479,240 of record JAELVL010000008.1, on the reverse strand, counting down.
GACAATGTGTTCGCATTATCCAATGCAGCAAACCAAGCACACCAAGAGCCATCAACGATTCCGATGCCAAACGCTCCAGCAGCCGCACCCACCAGGAACACCGGGAATGGAGGGCGAGCGGCAGCCACAGCCGCATAGAGAAGATGACATAGCGGGCCAATGACAGCAATCCCTCGTTGGCCGAACTTGGCGTGAACCGAATCATTCAGATATGACGCAATAACGTAGCCAACGGGCCCGACAAGGAAGAGTGCTGAAACTTGGATGTCCGTAAGATGGTAGGACTCCTCCAGATGAGGGATGACGGCGCCCGTCGTCGACGTGAACAGTCCAACCACTGCGAAAGACCATGCTGCTGCCGCGATTCGTAAAGTTGCTCTTTCTTGAGGGAGCTCGTCCGTCGATGTCTGCGAGCCGGGATCAATACGTACGAGTCCGTCTTCTGCGAGATGCGCTTGTGTCTCTGGCTCAAGTAGAGGCTCAGTCTCTCCCGTACGGGACGACGTCGGTCGATGCGGTTTGGGCGGCATAGTGAGGGTATTTTCGCGGCTATGACAAGGTTTGCATACTGAAGTTGAAATGGGTTCAGGCTGTGTTGTGTGTTGAGAAAGTGCAACATGTAATGTTAGTCAAGGTGTTGTTGGAGAAGGCTGGGGACTGCAGGGATCAGGTGACGTTTGTCCGCGGCAACTTTAGCCCAGTTAGGCAGTAATTACAGCGTGTCTTGCTAGATTTGGAGAATGTTTCAGCAGCTTCAGGGGTCTTTTGGGGTGCCAGAACATCTCCGAATGGAGTAATTCTCGGCCAAGACAACTGTCTTGTTCAACCTCACAGAGTCAGGCCTTTGGTGTTTGGTATGAGCCAATACCGATGGCCCGATTTGGTTCAACGCCGCGTTCGGCGCCGGAGACTGGGCCAGCCCGGCCGGGGCCAGGTTTCCGCGCCCAATATCCGGGAGCACGGGATGGTCCTTTTGGCGCCACTGGAAATCCCACGAAGACTAGCAACGCGCAAGGCAACGTGGCGCCGCTCCAGCTCGCATCTAGAGGATGGTATTGTTGTGCTTGTTGCCCGGCGGTTGATGGTGGAGCAGATTCCGCGCCGAGAACAGTTCTCAAATGTGTATTTTCAATAGATACCCATTCTAGCACATGCAACTTTGTACAATACCTCAGTCAAGTGGGCAAATATGCATGCGGTCATGAGTATGAAGCCTACGTTTCACGCGCTTTGAACTAACCCAGGAGTCAACTTCTACGGCATCAAATGTGACGCGCATGCAGAGCAACTGGATTCAATCAGCATGTAAGTTGAGGCCTATTTCTTCCTCTCGAAATTCCAAAATCTTGTCGACTAGTCTAGTGTGAAGAAGCATGGCCGCCTCTTCCAACATCAGCGAGGTCTAAGATGGCGACTCTGCCCGGTGATGAAGGCGAGCGAAGGGTCTTGTCTACATCGGCAAGTCCACCCCACCATCTGCTCCTCGTTCATGAGCCTTCTCTCTCTCAAAATCGAAGACCCCGTCGGGAAGGAAATGCTCATAGAAGGTTCTTACTCCGTACTGGGAAGAAATCAACACCGACTTCCCCAGCATTTCAAAAGCGATCTTGTCCCAGTTGAGTGGCGGTGCTTCATCATCTTCGTCGTCCTCGTCCTGATCGCGCGGCCGCCAGTTGACCAGCAACCCTCTTCCGTACGCGCTGCTATCAGCCCTCTCTGCCCTGTTTAAATCCGGATTCCTTTGCTCGATTGGAAGACTGTGTGTCCAGGCGAGCGCCTCTTGCCAACGGGTGGGCCCGGGCGGGTTCTTGGGTTCATCCTCAAGCCTATCAACAACGACAATTTGACGGGTGAAGTCGGCGTCGCTTAACCCTTCTGGGAGGTACCAAGAAACCGCCTCCACCCTATCCGCAATCGCCAGGCGATTCTGGACTTCCCGCTCGTGATGGTAAATGCAAGCGGCGGCGTGCTGGAGACAGTGTGCGTGCTGGGGATCTCGTGACGCGCGTGCGGCGAGACGGGCATACCAGGGGCTTTCTGGTGAGATGACAAGGTCAAGCCCCATGTCCTCGGCGGAATACGGACTACCCGAGTCGGGCAGAGGCGGGAGGGGCATAGCAAAGACCTCGACTCTATCCGGCAGCCCGCAAGAGCTGCGGTTGTCGTTGGTGTCGTCAAATATGGAACGGGCCAGGTCCTCGGCACGTCCCGGATTAAGCGCGCCGGGGGAGGTGTCGTAAAAGACGTAGGCGTACGCCGGGCGCAAGGGCGTCAGTTCAGCATCTTCTGGGGTGTCTGCGGGGACTGAGTATGCCACGAAGGCCGGGATACCGTCATGGCTAGGTGCCGGGTGGACGACGGTCTTCGGCCGCGGTAAGAGCTTCTTGCGACGCGCCGGTCTGTCAAGCTGTTGTGGCTGCGGCTGCTCCTCAACCTCCTGGTCGTCTTCGGTTTCTGGAGTGGGCGATGATAACACGAAGCCAAGTCTGCGACAACCAAAACACATTGTTTCGAGTCTCTTGGGCCGTGTAAGCAGGCAATAAGACCCAATTGATGGGCTATAGTTGATAATGAAGCCGGTTGAAAGATTGTGTACGTGTGTGTTGGGCATAGAAAATGTGTTTGCCGAAGAATGATGACTAATGTAAACAGATATTCCACTTTATTGTGTACCTCTTTCAAAACTTAGCTTGCTAAATAGAAGGATACTTTACTACGTTATGTAGATATCATATTATACAGTGCCTCAGAAGGGTACGAAAACTTCTTGTTACGAATTCGTTTTAACAGAGTGTTCCTTTTATCACAATATATAATCGCAAGTGTATTATCTCTGGTCTCTCCATATCAAGTGCCGTAAGGCCAGGCTTGAATGCCGAGCCATCACGGTAACAGTCACCAAATCTCAGAGCTTCACCTCGATATCATTCTGAGCGCCGCCAACCCCCTTCCACGTCCTTCGCAATCCGTTCTCCGAGTCTCCAAACACCGGGTCGAGCTTTGGCTTCGGCACGCCCCAGACCTTCTCGAAATCCCCTCCCCCAAGCACAAAATCCCACTCTCCGCCGCTGTAGGCACCCATCATCGTGTAACCCGAAAGTTTTACCTTCCCCAGCGCCTCTCGCGGATTGTCGGCTTCGATGCCGTGTCCCTTTCCAGGACTCAGCAGCCCAAACGGCGCCTCTGGCCTCGTGTTGTATGTCTTGTGCGCCACTCCCGCGGGGATGATGAAGACGTCGCCAGCTTCTGCCTGAAGCTCCACGCCGCCCTTTTCCCATGCCGACTCGTACGTGTTCTGATCCAAGTCCTCGGAGGTGTCTGCCACGCCGAAGCGAATGGTGGCGTTTCCTGACAGAACGGCCATGCACTCGTGCGCCTTGGAGTGGAAGTGCGAGAGCTGGGTCTGGCCGTATCGGAAGATCCATTGGACGTCCCATCCGTTGGTCGTGAATCTATCCCATACTTGCAGGGCAGAGCAGTGTGACGTCTTGGGGTCCTTGGGTAGGACGTTTTTGTACTGCAGGAGCGGACGGGGTGAGTTCGGAACCAGGTCCGTTGGGAAGAGATGATATGTTCTGATTTCAACCATCTTGTGTGTGTTTAGTGTCCTAGCGAGGATTTTTGTTGTGAAGCTGGGGCTCTGGAAGTCAAGTGCCGTAATTGTACTCACGAACAAAGTTGAATGTAGAGTATTGACAACGGTCTTATCAGGTTGATATATCATGGTTGGAGAATCGGCAGCTGAGCCGAGGACCGGCGAATCGGGTATCGCATCCGATCCGGAATTCCTCCTCCGTTCTGGAGGTTCGTCATCGTGACCCCGCACGCTCCAATTGCCCCCCCGGATGCGGAGTCCGGTCTGGATGGCTCCCATTTCCTTTTCTGGTTTTGGCATCCGATATCATCACCTGCAGATTTCTTGGCGGACGTGCCAAAATAGAGTCGTTATCATGATTATTGTTCCTGGCATTGGCCCGCGAGAAGTCTTCTCGATGAAAACTTGCCGCAAGACTGCATCATACTCTTCACATTTCCGTCCCTACTCGTCCGGCATGACGCATGGGAAACGATATGTATACCCGAGTCAAGGTATGCAAGTGAGAAAAGTGCATTCCACGATGATTATTGTGATTGATACATTGAACCCCTGACTAATTTGTCGCTGAATCTCGCAGAATCATCCAGCAAGTCTTTGACTCAACCCGATCATGAAAGTTAATCAGCGGGAAGAAGTATCCTTTCAGGAAACTTCTGGCTTTAATGGCGCATCAGTCGCCGCCGAAAATTTGATGGGGCAGTTGTGTTCCTTGAGACGTCTAGTTAGCGTTGGAAGCATCGCGAGCTTACGCCGCGTGATCGTACCATGACTTTGGTGAACTGGTCATCAAAGAACAGTTCAAACCGAGATGTAATTCCAGGACTGTAATTATTGTATTTGGAGATAACTGATGTGTTGTGATGCCCTCAAGCATCCGAGGCAGCCTTACATCCAGAGGAAGGTATAACGTGACCTACTCTCTGACCTACTTTTCTGGACTAATGATATTCTAGTATATTAGTCTCTGATCTATAAAAGACTTTTTACGTTAGATTTTAATTTAGAGTAATATAAACTGTTTTATTTATATAGATACTATATATATATTATAGTTAGTTTATAATAGTTATAAGCTTAGCTTATATTATACTTCTGAATTACTATTTATAAAATAAACTATAATTTTATTTAATTTATTCTATATCTATTATATCTATTTTAATTTTAGTTATATTTTTTAAGATTAATTTTAATTTATAGTTTATTTCTAATATAATAATAACTACTAACTTAAGTATTTTATATAAGCTTACTATTACAACCCGTAAACAAGGATAACAGCCGAACGACCTACTTAGGCGTCGGGCGGCTAGGACAGGATATTTATACTGCAGGATTATAAGAATAACAGGGACTCGCTTAGAAACAGAAGAACTATACTATAAGTCACGTAATAATAAGATAAAGAATAATTAGTGGAGTATATTAGGAAGCGCTTAGTGATTAGTTAGCAATGCTAACTAATTACGATCACTTTATATACCTAAGTAATTACCTATAACTAGATAAAAGGTACTGCTTGGACTTATATATAGTATAACCTGAGCCTGGCTTATAGTCAGACTTCTATAGCTCTTTAGTAATTAACTTATGAATATCTTTATATTCATCTCTAGATACTTTCAGCTTACCTTCACTATGAATATTTATTAAGTCTAAGACTAATTACTTTAGCCTCTGACTACTGATCTATAATATAGCTTACGACTTATAACTTAGTGTACTATTACTACGTATTAATCCCCAGCTTCTATTAGCAGACCTTACTATTAGATAGCTGACTATAATACTTTAATTGCTTCTGTTCAGTAAGTTGACTATTAAGACCTACTAATAGTATAGATAAGATATCTTCTCACACTTCTACTAAGTTACCTACCCTAGGAAGCTTTTCTTCTTCTAAATAGCTAGTTAGAAACCTAGCTAAGGAACTTAAGGGAGCCTTAATAACTATAGACTTAGACGATAAAGTTACCCTTAAAAAGAAGACCTATAATAAGCTCTAAGCCCGAGTTAAGAAAAGAGATAATAATATAGCTAAGATATAAACTATATATAATAAAATAGCTAATAAACTCTAAGGCTTTAAGAGTATAATCTAAGAACTTAGTAATAGACCCTAATGATTTCAGAACCTTGAAAACGAAATCGCACGCCTAAGAGGATAAGGTAATAACCTCTTTATATAGGAACTTCAGAACGAAGTTAACACCCTTAGGGCTACTACTAATATCGTTACTACCCCTATAGGAAGACGCTAGAAACTTAAGCTCAGGGCCCTAGTTACTTATAATAGAACCTCTAGAACCTTTAAAGGTCTCTTAATCTAGGTTAAGAACTACTAGAATTTTTATTATAGAGACTTTACTAATAAAACTAAAAAGGTAGTGTATATAGCTACCTATTTCTAAGAGAAAGCTCTTAAATAGTTTAAACTAATCTAAGAGGAATACTTTAAGTATGAAACTCTTAACGAATATATTATAGAGACCTATAATATTTATACTAATTTCTAGGGATTCGAGGATATATTTTAGTTTCTTTTCTAGGACTTTAATAAGAAATAATAAGCTAAATATAACTTTATATAGCTTAGATAGACTAAGTCTACTAAAGACTATTCTACTAACTTAAAATAACTTAGTATCTAACTTAACCTTACTAAAGAAACTAAGATCTTTATATTCTATTAAAGACTTAAGGATAAAGTTAAAGATAAGATTATTAAGATTAATTAACTAGAAGACTTCTTCTAATATACTAAACTTGCTATTAAGATTAATAACTACCTCTATAAGTAATAAAAAGAACGAGGAGATAAATAATAAAATCTAAACTTAGGACGTAAGTACTAGTAGTAACCCTAAAACAAGTTCAATAACTAGCGGAATAACAATAGACCCTGTAATAACTAGAATAACACTTAATAAAGTATTTCCTATAGATAATATAGTAGACCTATAGATCTTAGTACTGCTACTAAAAGCAATAGCAAGAAAATATAGAACCTTAAATACTATAACTATAAAAAAATAGGATATATTGCTAGAGACTATAAATAACCTAAGAAGCTTAACTAGAAACCTATACCTAAATATACTAAGTAAGTTAGTATAGTAACTAAAACACTTCATATATCTCTATTATAGACTAGATACTATAACAATAAATACTTCACTTACTGTAGTAATAAGGAAGCTATAGGATACTAGCCTAGCAACCTAGACTACAGAAGAACAGACTATAATATAACTATTCTAGAAATTAAGACTAAGACTCTTATAATAGCTTCCCAAGCTAACAGCAAGCTAGTCAGAAAAACTACTAAATAACTTAATAAAATGCTTTATATCTAACAACTTAACACAGTTAACCTTAACCCTAGAGGTTATAACACAGAAACTCAACAAACAATCTAAGAGTCAGAAGCCTAAGTCTAGCAAGAAATAGAATAGATCTATTAGTATAAAGTAAGACAGTAGGTTATATATAACAACGAATAATAGATCCTATACCTCGAAGTAGTATAAACATTTCAACTATAATAAGCATAGGAAGAACTAGACAACATTATATAGTATCGCTAAATTAGTATCCTAATAGTACACCTTAAATAACGAAAGAATATATAAGGAAACCCTACTAGAATTAAGTAAATTAACTAAGAACTTAAAGAATAGGTTAAGGACGAATCTAACGAAGAACTTAAACACTAATATAACCCTCTAGAAGAACAGTAACTACTTAGTCTTACTAGTAATTAGAACTTTAGCGAACCTGAATCTAGGTTTAATTTAGATAGGATCCTTTATAATTCTAACTCTCCTACTAATATTACTAATTAAAACGTAAGATATTATAATAAACTAATCCTAGGAATAGATAACACTAGTTCTAAAGAAGAATCTCATAATAAAAAAGAGACTTAGTAGCTTATCTAACACTAGATAGTTAATATAAGCTATAATAACTAATAATAGTACTTCTATAGAATACTTACTAATATAAGAAACTAGGACTATATCTTAAAGCTTTACATAGAAGATTACCCTACACTTAAGTATAACTACTATAACTACTCAAACCTCTTCTAGCTATAATACTTTTTCGATAAATATAAAGAACACCTTAGAGATAAATATAAGTACTAATTCTACCCTAGAAAATATAATAAGAACCCTATCTAGAACGTTTATACCTAAACTATTATAGTTAGATAGACTATAACTATGTTTAGCGATAATATAGCAACCTTCAGCCTAAGCCTATAATACCTTATAAGATGCTAATATAATAACGTAATAAAATAAGAAAATACTGAAAAGATAAATACTTTATATATATAACCTAGAAAGCTAAGGCTTATAGACTCCTATAAGAAGGAGTAAGCTTCCTAAAGCTCTAATTCTAGGAGAATTACTTTATGAAGGTATAATAAAAAAGAAAACAAATCATCTACCCTAGATAGTTAGAGTAGTTAAAAAACTAAACTCGCTTACGAATAAAGGACTGAGATAGGTAATAATAACAAGGTCTATATATCTAGTATCTCTAGACTAGAAAGTATACCTATAACTCGTAGTTACTATTAATAACACTATAACTATCGCGTTTATTAACAGTAGAGCTAAAATAAACTTTATATTATTCTAAGCAGTAAACAGATTATAACTACTATAGTAAAGAAAGGAATATATATACTAGCTTAGTAATATAAAAGGAGAATAAGTCTAATATAAAGGAGGAACTATTAAAAACAAGACTATACTCCTTAAGATAAGTTACCTAGATCGAAACGAATAACTCTAATTTAATATTACTAAACTTAGTATAGATAATATTATATTAGGAATACTATAGCTTAAGAAGAATAACCTATAGATAGATTAGAGAACAGGCTAACTCTATTAGGATAATAATAATTTAGTTTCTAAGTAGCTTTATAGAACCTAGGCTTTAAATAGATCTACTTACTAAAGAGTAGTAAAATAATATATCTACTACTTTAAAGCAAAAGAAGCTGTGTTATAACTATTAAAACAGTAGATCTTAAATAAAGGATAATCCTCTTCTATTTATCTTAGAAGAGTATAGAGTTTATAAGAAACTCTTTATAGCTGAATTAGAAACTAGACTACTTAATATATGAATTTCAATTATAAATCCTTATTAAGGAGGGGAAGGAGCCTAAATTCAATAAAAGTTATAGATTTAACCTAATAAAGATAGAAGCCCTCGATAATACCTCGATGAAAACCTTAAGAAAAGCTATATTAGAGAATTAATATTATTAGTAGGAAGCCTAATCCTATTCGTACTAAAGAAGAATAGCAAACTATAACTATATATTAATTACTAGATACTTAACAAAATAATAATTAAAAACTAATGCCTATTACTTTTAATTAATAAACTATAATAACTCCTCTATAAAGCTAACTACTTTATAGTACTAAACTTTAAAAGTATCTATAACTTTATCTAAACAAAGAAAAGAGAAGAATAGAAGACTATTTTTAGAATATATAAAGGATATTTTAAGTACCTCGTTATACTTTTCAGTCTTACTAACGCTTTAGCTACTTTCTAGAATATAATTAACTAGGTTCTTAGGAAATTTATAGATATCTTTATAGTTATTTACTTTAATAATATCCTTATCTTCTCTATAATAATAGAATAGTATAAAGAGTATATATACTTCGTACTTTAAGCTTTCTAAGATACTAACTCCTAGTTAAACTAGAGAAAAGTATATTCTATACCTAGGAAGTAGAATACCTTAGATTTATAATTACTCCTAGATATATTAGTATATTAAAAAGAAAGTCTAAGCTATATAAGAATAGCTAATACTAACTAACCTTAAAGAAGTCTAAGGATTTCTTAGATTTATTAACTTCTACTAAAAATTTATTAGACTTTATAGAAAAATTAATACACTTCTTATAGACTTTAGCTATAAAGATTAACTATTCGAAAAGAAGAAGCCTAGAACATAGCTTTCTAGACTATTAAAGACTATATTACTAGTAAACTAGTCCTAATAATCCTAAACCTAGAAGAATAGTTCGAAGGTAAAATAGATACCTTAGATTTCGCTCTTAGAGCGTAACTATCCTAGAGAGACTTAGAAGGATACCTATACTCCTACGCCTTCTTCTTATATAAGCTCTATAGACTAGAACTTAACTATTAGATCTATAATAAAGAACTTATAGTAATTATTAAAGCTTTTAAAGAATAGTAACTCCTACTCTTAGGAACTATTCACTAAGTACTTATATATACTAATTATAAGAACTTAGTATACTTCACTACTTTAAAAACTTAATAAATAATAAATTAGATAGTTAGAATTCCTCTTAGAATTTAACTTCTAAATTATTTATTAGAAAGGATTAGAAAATAGTAGAGCTAATGCTTTTAGCTAATAACTAGACTATAATATCCTAGTACTAAAAGAAACCTAGGTAATTCTTAAATATAATAATAAGAGACCTAATACTTACTATGAAAACTCTTATAATAACTAGATAATCTATAGCTAGCCTGCCTAGTAAACTAGATAATAAAACTATTAGAGAATTATATAGTATACTAGTATAGTTACTAGGGAATTAAAAACCTAGAAATAACTATAATAACACTATAGAGAAAGGTTACTAGAGAATATATTAATAGCGATTAAGGATTACAAGGGTTGCCTGAAAAGCAAACTAGCCTAACACTAACCTTATAGATTATTATAACCTTTGCCTATACTATAAACCACCTAGCACTCTATATCTCTTAACTTTTTGTTAAACTACTGAAGTCTAGAGAACTCTTTATAGAAGTCTACTATAATAGTATTCTTATATTATCGACAGACTTATAAAGTACGCCTACTTTATCCTATATAAAGAAGTAAGTAATACTAAAGAATTCGCCTATATATTCCTTAAATATTTATTGCTAACTATAGAATACTTAAGGAAATAGTGTTAGATAGAGATAAGATCTTCACTTCTAAATTCTAGAAGTTAATTATATCGTAACTTAGTATTAAATAAGTAATGTCTACTGCTTTTCACCTATAGACTAACAGATAAATAGAATAAATTAACTAGATCCTTGAAACCTACTTCCGTACCTATATTAATTACAACTAAGATAATTAGGTAGTATTACTACTAATAGCCTAATTTGCCTATAATAGCATAGTAGGAGAAAGCACTAAGGAATCCTCTTTCTACTTTAACTATAGATTTAAACTAACTACCTATAGAGAACCCTAAGCTGGCTTAATAGCACTAAAAGCTATCGCTATAATTAGATAAATTAAAGATATCTAAGATAATATATATAAAGAACTTGAATTTATACGATAATAAATAATATATTTCAGTAATAAATAAAGGATTAAAGGACTAACCTTAAAAGAAGGAGATAGCACCTATCTTATACAGTAAAATATTAAAACAAAACAACTAAATAACAAACTAGATTTCAAAAAACTCAGACCTTTTAAAATCCTCTGAAAAATCTCACTAGTTAACTATAAACTCAACCTACTTAATATAATGAAATGTTTCCTAACATTCCATATTTCGCTACTTAAACTAATACTATAAAGATTATAAATAAATAACCTTATTATCGTGGAAGATAATAAACTAGAGTATGAAGTTAAACGAATTATTAACTACTTCGAAGAACTAGAAAGATACTAGTACCTTATTAAATAGAAAGGATATAGTTATAAAGATAATATATAGAAACTAGCTAAGAATATTACTAATACAAAGGACGAACTTATAACCTACTAATAATAACACTAAGAACGAGAAACAACACTAGTAGTACTAGTAATACTACTTCTAACGAATACTACTAGCTACCTACGTATTAAATACCTATATAGATATATTAAATTATTTATAGAAGTAGATAGACTATAATAAGGAAAACTATTTATTCGCTTAGGAACCCTAGAAACTAACTAAGACTCCCCTAAGAAGAAGTTTAGAGTACTAAGGTTCTAACTACTTAGAATAGTATCTAAGTCTATTACGCTAAAACTACCTATATACTAAACCTCTAATATAGGAGATACTACTAGCTTTTCTTCAGTTACTTTATAATCTTTATAAAATACTATCCTTTTCTATTTCTTTAAATAATCTAACTATACTATAGACTTATCTAACTTAGCCTATATAGTATATAAAGTAGTAGCTTTTTTCCTTAATACTTCCTCTTTAGCTACCTTAGTATCTTTAAAGTAAGCCGCTTTATCTAATAAACGATCTACTATATATAGTTAGCTAAACCTAGATACTAACTATATAAGAAAACCTATAAGTATATATAGCGTCCTTAGCTGTATTATAAGACTGCTTTAAATAAGTGCACTTACTATAAACTTCACCTCCTAGAAGCAGCTTATAATATTTCCCTAATAAATAATAATATAAATAAGGCATATCAACGATAAAACTAAATTCAGTAATATAAAGCGTATAGTTAAAATAACGAAAAGTGGACGTAGAATTTGATTTCAACTTTTAAACGCGACCTGATATAGTGTTAGTATTATAGGTAAATCAGGAAGTATAGTTAATAGCTCTCTAACCTAGGACTAATAACCTACTTATATTAGGTCTTAAGGATAAGACCTTTAGAGAAAGGACCTAATATTACAACCTATAAACAAGGATAACAGCTGAACGACTTACTCAGGCGTTAGGTAGCTAGGACAGGATATTTATACTATAGGATTACGGGAATAATAGGGACTTGCTTAGAAACAGAAGAACTATACTATAAGTTATATAACAATAAGATAAAGAATGATTAGTAGGGTATATTAGGAAGCGCTTAGTAATTAGTTAGCAATACTAACTAATTACGATCACTTTATATACCTAGGTGATTACCTGTAACTAGATAAAAGGTACTGCTTGGACTTATATATAGTATAACCTGAGCCTGGCTTATAGTCAGACTTCTATAGCTCTTTAGTAATTAACTTATGAATATCTTTATATTCATCTCTAGATACTTTCAGCTTACCTTTACTGCGAATACTTATTAAGTCTAAGACTAATTACTTTAGCTTCTAACTACTGATCTACGACATAGCTCACGACCTACAACCTAGTGTACTGTTACTACGTGTTAATCCCTAGCTTCTGTTAGCAGACCCTACTGTCGGATAGCTGACCGTAACACTTACTTCTTATTACGACTTCTTTACTTAGTATATTATTTTTTAAGTAGAAGTGAAAGTAAAGGATATCTAGAAATATATTAACTTAGATAATATCTCTAGCGTTTTTTTTAATTTAAGCGAAGTTAAAGGTATATTTTTACTTAATAACTAGATTCAGAAAGAGAATAAGAAGTAATATAAATACTATAAAATAGAGCAGGAAGCTTATAATAAGGTGATTACTTTATATATTTCTGTTATGATGAATATATAGGAAGAACTTATAAGAGGTAAGGAAGTTAAAAGTGAAAACTCTAGAGAAGAGAAGTTTAAAGAAGCGATTAATAACTTGTTACTATTTATACTAATTACTTTTATTTTTTTTACTAAAAGATTTATAGGAGTTTTTAAGCTTTATATTTTATATTTTATTATATATACTATATATAAAGTGAAGTATATATAGAAAGAGTAAGTATATAAAGCTTTTAATAAGTAGGTAAAAGATATAGTTTCTAAAGAAATTCTTATTCTAGCTTAAATAGAGCTTTTTAAGAAAGGAGATTATATTTTTTATACTCTGATTTATATTTTGAAGTGATATTATGCTTTAAGTAAGTTAAGTAATTTTATTATAATTTGTAAAAAGTATACTTTAGTTTTATATTAGGTATTTTCTGCTATTAATTTAAATATCTAGATTACAGACTTCTAAAATATACTTTTTAGGGCTTTTTAGTATAAGTTACTAGAGATCTAAAGAATTTTTATATTAAAATTTTTTTTTAAGCAATATAATAATACTTTGTTCTGTTTTAAGCTAATTTAAAGCTTATTAATATTATTAAGTAAGAGTATTTAAGTGCTAAGATTTTAAGTGTGAGTTAGTATACTGAAATATTTAAAAATCTCTTCTATAAAGATTTAATAGGAACCTAATTAAAAGGTTATATAAGTACAGTTTTTATAATACTAGCTAGATAATTAGATAATATAATCTCTAGAGACTTTACTTTAGAAAAGCCTTTATAATATGAGTTAGCTACTTACTATACGTATAGAAAGAACTATAAGTAAATACTTTCTATTTATAACTAACTTAAGTTTATATTTATAGGTAAAAGGTTTTATATATATCTAGATAAAGTAAAGTAAGTCTATTTTAGAATTAATAGACTGGATTACTCTAAGTTTTATGCTGAAATAGTGCGTAAGAGATAGATTATTATAAAGAATTCTAGTTCTCTTTACTTAAGTAATAGTAATATTTAGAATAGAAGGAAGCTTTTTAAAAGTAACTCTGATAGAGTAAAGAGGTTAACCAATATCTCTATTTTTAAGATAAACTTTCTAGCTAATATAGTAGCTTATATAATTACTAAAGATATTATTAACTTAATTGCTGTTGAGGAAGTAAGGACTTTTATATTAGAACTTAAACTTAATAATATCTATATAACTTATATTTAAAGGTTAGAAGTTCTTTTTAGTAGTATAGTATTAGATAACTGCAGCGCTTTCTGCTTTATTAATAATATCTCTCTTTTTTAAAAAAGCTTAATTATTTATAAAGTGAAAGGATAAGTTGAAGTAAGTATAATTTTATACTTTATTATAGTATAAGATATAAGGATCTTTTATAATATTTTTAATAGAGTGAATAGCTTTTAAGATATTATACTATAAAATATTATACTTATAGATAACTTTTATATTAATATTATTTTAGAATACTTACTATAAAAGATAGGTATTTAGTATTTAGGTTTTAATAGTATTCTTTATATAAGAGATTATAAAGATAGTATAGAAGTAAAGAAACTCTTAAAAAGAAGTAATATTACCTTTATAGATTACTAATTTTATCTTTCTTACCTCTATTCTAGATATATTTTTTTAGTAATATTTTAATATTAAACTTATTTACTTTTATAATAATCTATATAAAGTAATACTTCTAAGAATACTTACTAACTTATACTAATATTATAGAAATATAGCACTTTTGCTCTAGATATCTAGGACTAAGAGCGTTAGAGAAATTTATTCTTAATACTTAGAAAGTAAAGATCTAAAGTATTATATACTTTAATTACTAATACTATATAATAATATATATAAAGCAGGTTATCTTATAATATATATTAGAAAGAAGAGTAATTTATTTCTTTTATAAGATTTTATAAGATCTATTTAACTACTTAGTAAGTTTTAATATAAATAAGTAGATATTTATTATTAAAGATAAATATATAAGTTAACTTTTTATTTTCTTATATATAGATAAATCTTAATATTTAGTTTGTATAGTAATTTAAATATTTAAATACTAGGTATAGAGATAGTATAGCCTTACTTTAAATAAGATAAAGTAAGATAGTAAGTATACTACAATTACGATAAATAGGCTCTTAGAGTTCTAGATCTAGGCTTTAGATTTAGAGATTAAGATTAAATAAGCTTTTTTATATATAAAAGAACTAAATAAAGGTATAGAAAGCGTAAGTTAGGAGCTAATTATAAAAACTATTATAATACTTTAGGCTACTAGACTTCTATTTATACTTTAGGTTAAAATAGTATAAACTATTATATTTCTTTATAATATAAGCTTTTATTAATATTATAGCTAGCTTTTACTAATTTAAGTTAAAGAGGATTAGCTAAAAGACTTTATTAAGTATTATAAACCTACTTATAAAGTAAATCTCCTAATTAACTTATATTTTTAATAGGAAGAAGTATATATATAGCTATAGAGTATATCTTCTTAAAAAAGAATATAAAGTAAATAAGAATAGATATAACTTTAAAGTTATAATATAAAGATATATTAGATATTTTATAAAGTATATAGTAAACTTATATAATCTCTATAAGATCTAAGTATTTTTATTTTAAGAAGTTATTATTATATAAAATATAATATTTAATAAAAAGATATTCTATTTAAAGAATAATATAAAAATAGTAATTTAAAGTAAAGAAGCTTACTTAGTTACTAAAAAGATATAAAAACCTATTTCTTTTATACTTTTTAAATTATAATTTCTAAGAGTATAAAATAAAGCTAATATTATATTAATAACTAATAATAAAGTATTATTATTATATCTTTCTCTATTAAGAGAATTATAACTAGTTAAAGATAGTTAAAAGATATAGATATTTATCTCTAAGTTAAATATAGATCTTACTGAAATATATAGGATTTTAAATATAATATTACTATTAATCTTTATTTAAGTTAATAAAATAATAGAAGAGATTTAAGATACTAGCTATACTATAAGCTCTACTAAAGATATAATCTTAGATAAAATCTATATTTAAACTAATATCTCTTTTCTATAAGATCTAGATATAGAGGAAAATAATATATAACTATTTTTATAAAGTACTTCTTTTATTTAGCTAGTATAGCTATATTTAGGACTTAGAGAAAAGAGTATTATTAAAGAGGAGTTAGAGTAAGTATATAACTATACTAACTTAAGCTAACCTAAAAATATAAAACTAAGATAATCTCTTTACTTTAGAATATATTTTATATTCTTCTAAATAGAATAAAACTAAGATATTTTCTTTAAGATATATATACTAGAGTAGTAAAAAGTACTTAAAGAAGTAGACTAAGGTTATTACTTATTTTATTATTTTATTTTTATTTCTATTTACTAAGTAAAACTAGAATATATATCTATAATACTAAGTAGAAAGATCTATATTAATTAGCTTATTAAGCTTTCTAAGACTTAGAGAGATATCTAATATATACTAAAACTATTTTACTCTTATTTTATTAAAGTATATAATATTAAGATTAATAAACTTAAGGAAATAAGTATCTAGGAAGTTATACATTAGATAAAGGTAAAAAATAAGTCTATTTCTCTTAAGTAGGTATTTATTTATAAGTTTAATTAATATAGATATCTTAACTACTATAAAGCTAGGATATATATATAAGGCAACCTTTAAGAGAAATATCTCTTAGAATAGATATATATTATAACCTTTACTATGAAAACTTTTAAGGTTATAATAGCTTTTACAGTATAATTTAACTTTAAAATCTACTAATTTAATATTATTAATATGTTTTTAAATACTATATATAGACTAAATAACTTCTTTATTACTTATTACTTATTAGATAGTTTTAAGAAAGAAGAGAAAGTTATAGAACTCTGTTATATATTATATAGCCTTTATAATATGCTTTTACTCTAGTATAAAGAGTTTTTAAATATTTTTCTTTATTTTAGACTCTATCTAATAAGTAAAGACTTATATCTCTTTTAATTTTATAATAAAAAAGTATTTATACTTTTCTATATTAATAATATTTTTATTCTATATTATAAAAACTATATAAAAGATATAGAAATAGTTATAAATAGTATTAAAGTGAAATATAAACTAAAAAACTAAAGACTAGCTAAATAGTATCTAGAGATTAGAATTATTTATAACTAAGTAATATAAAAGATTTATTTTTTATAATTAGTATATTAAATAAGTTATATAGAAGTTTGACTTTATAAACTTTAAAGTATTAATAATACTTCTACTTTTTATTTTATTTAAGAAGTCTAATAGAGAAGTATTTTCCTAGGAAGTCTTCTTATATTAAGAGAAGATTAAGTTAATTTTCTATATTATAATTATAATATAACTAGATATAGCTTTTATTTATACTTTATTATTATAATTCCTAATAAACCTATCTCTAAAGTATTACTAAGCTATAAATTAAGTTATTTAATACTTATATTATATATAATACTTTATAATTTACTTTAGTATCTTAAAGAGTAAAATAGTATAGATATTATTAATTATAAGTAATATATCTTTTACTAATAATAAAGAGATATAAAGGTTATCTTAAGGTTTTATAATATCTCTTTTTAGAAGTTTAATCTAATAGAAAGCTATATATTAAAGTATAGTAACTATATTAATAATAGAAGCTAAGCTTTTTAGCTTAGAATATATAATAAAAGAGATAATAGCTTTTAAATAACTTTTTACTAATCTTAAACTTAGCTTTAGAGATATATAGAAGATCTATTATAATAATTAACAGATAATTTAACTTATAATAAGTAAAAAAGAGTATATTTTAATTTACTTTTATTATATAGATATCTAGAATATATAGTTATACTAAGAATATACTAAATAATTATTTTAAGTTATATATCTTTTTACTAATAAGATACTAGCTAATAGCTTTATAAAACCTCTCTCTTAAGTAAAGTTTAAAGAGTTTAAAGTATTTCTAAACCTTTAAAATATATTATAAATAGTAGTATAAATTAAAAAGGAAAAGTTAAGTAATAAGTAAATCTTATAAGCTAGGTATTTTTTATTAAAAATAGCTTAATAGCTAGAAAATATATAGCTTTCTTAAGAGTTTGAAATATTTATACTCTATAAAGTATTTAGCGATATAATCCTATACTTTCTATTTATATCTCTAGAGAGTAGCTATATAGTTATTTATTAGGATATAATATATAAGTAGTAATATCTTAGGAAAAATACTATTAAAGAAGCTATTAATAGTAGTATAAATACTAGCTAACTTAGTAATAGAAAGATTTACTTTAGAGGATAGACTAATATATAAACTACTAGAGACTAGTACTTCTTTTATAGTAACTTTAATTTATAGAGCTAAAGCTAGTATAAGAAGAGGAGTTATAAGCTTTATAGTTATTTCTTTACTACTTTTATTCTTAATTTTAGCCTTTTTCTAGGCCTTATTATAAGTATTAAAGGTTTTATAGAGCGTAGTTCTCTAATAAGTGAGGATTTATAGCTTATAGGTTAGTAAGTAACTAATAAGATAAGGGTTATATAGTAAATATATATTCTTAGTAAGATTCTTTTATATACCTCTTAGGAATTAGAGCTCTAGTCTCGATATAGAGACTAGTATAAGGATATATAGCTTTCTCTTCTCTTTATAAGGAGTATATTTGCTTTTCTATACTAAACTAGGTATATATATATTAAGCGATATATTTAAGATAGTGCTATATAAGTATAGTAGGTATATGGTGTTACTTAGTAGTAGTAACTGCTTTTTTTCCTAGTTCTAGGCTTTTAAGGCTTCTGCTTCTATTTAGAAGTTAGTAAATAATATAAAGATTTAATAGGTAATATAGTTCTAAGATATATACTGTTTATAGCCTTACTACGGCTTATAAAAGGATAGAGGTATAGAAGTAATAGACTTTGAATTATACTCTTCTTTAGCTTCTCTGCTTTTTATAGGCTTTTTGTTTTTATTAGGCTTAGTGGTTTTAGTCTCTGTGAAATAACTTAAGTTAGTAATTTAACTATAAAAATAGCGAAGTAAAGCGAAGAGTTTACGATAATAGGAGAATTTTAAGATAATAGAGTAGAGATAAAGTGACTTATTCTTAAGTATAGGGTTTTTAGGCTCTGAAGAAGCTAGAAGAGTATTACTACTCTTTTTTTCTTCTCTTTCTCTTTCTTTCTATTTCTTCTTAGCGAGGGTAGCTTTTGTTTTAGCTATTATAGCTATATACTTAGTTTTAGTTTTTTTAGCTATCTAAAAATAATATAGTTAGTATTAAAAATATTATTATAAGTAAAGATTAGGTGTTGCGATTACTATATAACTGTGCGCGTATATATAGGTGTAAAGTAGGTGATATATATATTTATAGTGTTATAGATAGGGAAGGAAAATTGAGAAGCAGAGGTAGTATAAGAGATGTTATTATTACTACTACTTTACTGCTTTGATAACTACTTTAACCTTTTATTTTAGGCTAATAAGAGATTTTTATTTATACTAAGTAAGGTAGTAGTATTAGTTACTGCTTTAGTATCTATAATCTTAATTATAATAGAAGGTATATAAGGAGAGGTATTTGTTTTTTTTACGATTTAATAATAAAGCTACGAAGTGATCTTTTTTATTAGTTTCTTTTGTTAATTATTTCTTTTTATATTTATTTATATAATCTAAGTTTATATATAAAATAACGAAGTATTAGTTATATAGGATTAGGGTTTATAGGCTTTTTTAAGCTTAGGGGGGTATATTATAATACTCTTAAGTATCTAAAATAGCTTTATATTTACAGGAAAGTATAATACGACTTACTCTCTAACTTACTTTTCTAGACTAATAATATTCTAGTATATTAGTCTCTGATCTAAAAAAAACCTTTCGTGTTAGACTCTGATTTAGAGCAATATAAGCTGTTTTATTCATATAGATACTATACGTACGTTATAGTTAGTTTACGACATGATGTCGTGTATGTGCGATAAATTGCAGCTACTAATGTTGTTATTTTGGCTATTATGAGACTGTTCCCAGGTTAGTTCCCCACAGAAGCTCGCTTGATGTTATGGTCAGCTATCCGACAGTAGGGTCTGCTAACAGAAGCTGGGGATTGATACGTAGTAACAGTACACTAGGTCGTAGGTTATAAGCTATATCGTAGATCGGTAGTCAGAGGCTAAGGTGATCAGTCTTAGACTTAATAAGTATTCGCAGTGAAAGTAAGCTGAAAATATCCGGAGATAAATATAAAGTTAATTACTAAAGGGCTATAGAAGTCTAACTATAAGCTAGGCTCAGGTTATACTATATATAAGTCCTAAATAGTCCCTTTATCTTATTACTAATCCCTGATCAGGTATTAGTAAGCGCTTAGTAATTATTAGTAAGTGCTTAGTAACTCTAACTAAGCGCTTAGTGATCTATACTACTTACTTAGTCTTATCTTATTACTACATAACTTATAGTATAGTTCTTCCGTTTCTAAGTAAGTCTTTATTATTCCTATAATTCTATAGTATAAATATCCTGTCCTAGCTACCTAACACCTAAGTAGGTTATTCAGCTATTATCCTTGTTTATAGGTTATAATATTAGGTCTTCTTTTTAAAAGTCTTATCCTTAAGACCTAATATAAGTAGGTTATTAGTCCTAGGTTAGGGAGCTATTAATTATACTTCCTGATTTACCTATAATACTGATACTATGTTAGGTTACATTCCTAAAAATCCTGCGATTTCTACTTTTTATTGTTATTATTGTTCTCTTAATATTATAGAGAATAGTTTCGAAGTTATGCCTTGTTATTACTATTAGTCTAAGGGGTTATACTATAAAATGCTACCTAGCTCCTTAGTTTATAGAGAGTGTGTAGCTATAAGCAGCACTTATCGTTTATATAATACTTCTAATAATACGATCTACTAATATTTATATAATCTTAAACCTATTATAATCGTTTATACTAACCTATATATAGTAGAATGTTTAATAGCTAAATCTTAGCGTTTAGATAATAAGGAGGAAGAAACTAAGGAATTATTTTAAAAGAGAATAGAGGTATTATAGAAAGTATAAGCTAAAGTAAATAAAATATTTACGAAGTTAGATTATATTCGTAAAGCTAAGTAACTAGTATTTAAAAAAGGTTATAAAGAGACTTTAGTAATAACTAAAGAAGAAGGAGTAATAGAGCTTTCTCCTACTAAATCTTCTTTAGTTCTTAAAGTATAGTTAATAAGTACTTTTAGTATAGTAAACCTAGATACTATTTTTAGTGATTAGGATTTAATTACTCTAAACTTCTTCTTAGGGGAGTCTTAGTTAGTTTCTAGGGTTCCTAAGCGAATAAATAGTTTTCCTTATTATAGTCTATCTACTTCTATTAATAGTCTAATATATTTATATAGGTATTTAATATATAGGTAGCTAGTAGTATTTATTAGAAGTAGTGTTACTAGTACTACTAGTGTTATTTCTCGTTCTTAGTGTTATTACTAGTAGGTTATAAGTTTGTCCTTTATATTAGTAATATTTTTAGCTAGTTCCTATATATTATCTTTATAACTATATCCTTTCTATTTAATAAGGTACTAGTATCTTTCTAGTTCTTTAAAGTAGTTAATAATTCGTTTAACTTCATACTCTAGTTTATTATCTTCCACGATAATAAGGTTATTTGTTTATAATCTTTATAGTGCTAGTTTAAGTAGCGAAATATGGAATATTAGGAAATATTTCATTATATTAGGTAGGTTGAGTTTGTAGTTAACTAGTGAGATTTTTCAGAGGATTTTAAAAGGTCTGAGTTTTTTGAAATCTAGTTTATTATTTAGTTGTTTTGTTTTAATATTTTACTGTATAAGATAGGTGCTATCTCCTTCTTTAAGGTTAGTCCTTTAATCCTTTATTTATTACTGAAATATATTATTTATTATCGTATAAATTCAAGTTCTTTATATATATTATCTTAGATATCTTTAATTTATCTAATTATAGCGATAGCTTTTAGTGCTATTAAGCCAGCTTAGGGTTCTCTATAGGTAGTTAGTTTAAATCTATAGTTAAAGTAGAAAGAGGATTCCTTAGTGCTTTCTCCTACTATGCTATTATAGGCAAATTAGGCTATTAGTAGTAATACTACCTAATTATCTTAGTTGTAATTAATATAGGTACGGAAGTAGGTTTCAAGGATCTAGTTAATTTATTCTATTTATCTGTTAGTCTATAGGTGAAAAGCAGTAGACATTACTTATTTAATACTAAGTTACGATATAATTAACTTCTAGAATTTAGAAGTGAAGATCTTATCTCTATCTAATACTATTTCTTTAAGTATTCTATAGTTAGCAATAATATATTTAAGGAATATATAGGCGAATTCTTTAGTATTACTTACTTCTTTATATAGGATAAAGTAGGCGTACTTTATAAGTCTGTCGATAATAATAAGAATACTATTATAGTAGACTTCTATAAAGAGTTCTCTAGACTTCAGTAGTTTAACAATAAAGTTAAGAGATATAGAGTGCTAGGTGGTTTATAGTATAGGCAAAGGTTATAATAATCTATAAGGTTAGTGTTAGGCTAGTTTGCTTTTCAGGCAACCCTTGTAATCCTTAATCGCTATTATAATATATTCTCTAGTAACCTTTTCTCTATAGTGTTATTATAGTTATTTCTAGGTTTTTATAATTCCCTAGTAACTATATACTAGTATACTATATAATTCTCTAATAGTTTTATTATCTAGTTTACTAGGCAGGCTAGCTATAGATTATCTAGTTATTATAAGAGTTTTCATAGTAAGTATTAGATCTCTATTATTATTATATTTAAGAATTACCTAGGTTTCTTTTAGTACTAGGATATTATAGTCTAGTTATTAGCTAAAAGCATTAGCTCTACTATTCTCTAATCCTTTCTAATAAATAATTTAGAAGTTAAATTCTAAGAGGAATTCTAACTATCTGATTTATTATTTATTAAGTTCTTTTAAAGTAGTGAAGTATACTAAGTTCTTATAATTAGTATATATAAGTACTTAGTAAATAGTTCCTAAGAATAGGAGTTACTATTCTTTAAAAGCTTTAATAATTACTATAAGTTTCTTATTATAGATCTAATAGTTAAGTTCTAGTCTATAGAGCTTATATAAGAAGAAAGCGTAGGAGTATAGGTATCCTTCTAAGTCTCTCTAGGATAGTTACGCTCTAAGAGCGAAATCTAAGGTATCTATTTTACCTTCGAACTATTCTTCTAGGTTTAGGATTATTAGGACTAGTTTACTAGTAATATAGTCTTTAATAGTCTAGAAAGCTATGTTCTAGGCTTCTTTCTTTTCGAATAGTTAATCTTTATAGCTAAAGTCTATAAGAAGTGTATTAATCTTTCTATAAAGTCTAATAAATGTTTAGTAGAAGTTAATAAATCTAAGAAATCCTTAGACCTCTTTAAGGTTAGTTAGTATTAGCTATTCTTATATAGCTTAGACTTTCTTTTTTAATATACTAATATATCTAGGAGTAATTATAAATCTAAGGTATTCTACTTCCTAGGTATAGAATATACTTTTCTCTAGTTTAACTAGGAGTTTAGTATCTTAGAAAGCTTAAAGTACGAAGTATATATACTCTTTATACTATTCTATTATTATAGAGAAGATAAGGATATTATTAAAGTAAATAACTATAAAGATATCTATAAATTTCCTAAGAACCTAGTTAATTATATTCTAGAAAGTAGCTAAAGCGTTAGTAAGACTGAAAAGTATAACGAGGTACTTAAAATATCCTTTATATATTCTAAAAATAGTCTTCTATTCTTCTCTTTTCTTTGTTTAGATAAAGTTATAGATACTTTTAAAGTTTAGTACTATAAAGTAGTTAGCTTTATAGAGGAGTTATTATAGTTTATTAATTAAAAGTAATAGGCATTAGTTTTTAATTATTATTTTGTTAAGTATCTAGTAATTAATATATAGTTATAGTTTGCTATTCTTCTTTAGTACGAATAGGATTAGGCTTCCTACTAATAATATTAATTCTCTAATATAGCTTTTCTTAAGGTTTTCATCGAGGTATTTATCGAGGGCTTCTATCTTTATTAGGTTAAATCTATAACTTTTATTGAATTTAGGCTCCTTCCCCTCCTTAATAAGGATTTTATAATTGAAATTCATATATTTAAGTAGTCTAGTTTCTAATTCAGCTATAAAGAGTTTCTTATAAACTCTATACTCTTCTAAGATAAATAGAAGAGGATTATCCTTTTATTTAAGATCTACTGTTTTTAATAGTTATAACACAGCTTCTTTTGCTTTAAAGTAGTAGATATATTATTTTACTACTCTTTAGTAAGTAGATCTATTTAAAGCCTAGGTTCTATAAAGCTACTTAGAAACTAAATTATTATTATCCTAATAGAGTTAGCCTGTTCTTTAATCTATCTATAGGTTATTCTTCTTAAGCTATAGTATTCCTAATATAATATTATCTATACTAAGTTTAGTAATATTAAATTAGAGTTATTCGTTTCGATCTAGGTAACTTATCTTAAGGAGTATAGTCTTGTTTTTAATAGTTCCTCCTTTATATTAGACTTATTCTCCTTTTATATTACTAAGCTAGTATATATTCCTTTCTTTACTATAGTAGTTATAATCTGTTTGCTTAGAATAATATAAAGTTTATTTTAGCTCTACTGTTAATAAACGCGATAGTTATAGTGTTATTAATAGTAACTATAAGTTATAAGTATACTTTCTAGTCTAGGGATACTAGATAAATAGACCTTATTATTATTACTTATCTTAGTCCTTTATTAGTAAATAAGTCTAGTTTTTTAACTACTTTTATTTTCTAGAGTAAGTGATTTACTTTCCTTTTTATTATACCTTTATAAGGTAGCTTTCCTAGAATTGAAGTCTTAGAAAGCTTAATCCTTTTTATAGGAGTTTATAAGCCTTAGCTTTCTAAGTTATATATATAAAGTATTCGTCTTTTTAGTATTTTTTCTATTTTATTACGTTATTATGTTAGTATCTTATAGGGTATTATAGGCTTAGGCTAAAGGTTGCTATGTTATTGCTAAATATAGTTATAGTCTATCTAACTATAGTAGTTTAGGTGTAAATATTCTAGATAGGGTCTTTGTTATGTCTTCTGGGGTAGAATTAGTACTTATATTTATCTCTAAGGTGTTCCTTATATTAATTAAAGAAGTATTATAGCTAGAAGAGGTTTTAGTAGTTATAGTAGTTATACTTAAGTATAGGGTAATCTTCTATATAAAGCTTTAGGGTATAGTCCTTGTTTCTCTAATTTACTAGGATACTATAGAAGTGTTACTATTAGTTATTATAGCTTATATCGACTGTCTAGTGCTAGATAAGTTACTAAGTCTCTTCTTTATTATTAGATTCTTCTTTAGAACTAGTGTTATCTATTCCTAGGATTAGTTTACTATAGTGTCTTATGTTTTAATTAGTAACGTTAGTAGGAGAGTTAGAATCGTAAAGGATCCTATCTAAATTAAACCTAGACTCAGGTTTACTAAAGTTCTAATTACTAGTAAGACTAAGTAGTTATTATTCTTCTAGGAGGTCGTGTTAGTGTTCAGGTTCTTCGTTAGATTCTTCCTTAACCTATTCTTCGAGTTTTTAGTTAATTTGCTTAATTCTAGTAGGGTTTTCTCGTGTATTTCTTTGTTATTCGAAGTATACTATTAAGGCACTAATTTAGCAATACTATATAATGTTATCTAGTTCCTCTTATACCTATTATAGCTAAAGTATTTATACTACTTTGAGGCGTAGGATCTGTTATTTATTATTACTTATAATTTGCTGTCTTGTTTTATATAGATAGATTTAGTTTATTTCCTATTAGACTTAGGCTCCTAACTCTTAGATTATTTATCGGGTTTCTATGTTATAACTTATAGGGTTAGGGTTAACTATGTTAAGTTATTAGATATAAAGCATTTCATTAAGTTATTCAGTGGTTTTTCTAACTAGCTTGCTGTTAGCTTAGGAAGCTATCGTAAAGGTCTTTATCTTAACTTCTAGGATAGTTATATTATAACCTATTCTTCTATAGTCTAGGTTACTAGGCTAGTATCCTATAGCTTCCTTATTACTATAGTAAGTAAAGTATTTATTATTATAGTATCCGGTCTATAAGAAGGCTATATAAGGGGTTTTAGTTACTATACTGATTTGTTTAGTCTGTTCAGGGATAGGCTTCTAGCTAAGCTTCTTAGGTTACCTGTAATCTTTAGTAATATATCCTATCTTTTCGCAGTTATAGTACTTAGGGTTCTATAGTTTTTTGTCGTTGTTCTTAGTAGTAGTACTAAGGTTTATAGGTCTACTATAATATCTAGAAGCAGTGCTTCGTCCTTATTAGCCTTAATACTAGGGTTTCTAAGTGTACTTTTTAGAAGTGTTTGCTTTTCTAGAGGTCTATAGCTATTATCCCTTTTATTTAAGACGTCTTTTATAGAGTTAGTTATTAATCTTAATAGCTATATTAATAAAGATATAAAGTTCTTAAGGCTAATCGTTATATATAAGTTCGTCTTTTATATCCTCTTAAAGTCTTTAGTAGAACTTAGTAATAAAGGCTTTATTACTTTATCCTAGTTTTAATATAATTTAATAGAATTTAGAAGTATACTTACTAGCTAATCCTTTCTATATAAGGCTTATAAGCTTTTACTTAGTAATATGTTCTTTATCAGGGTTTCTAAAAGTATTCTTAAGTTATTTCTTAAATTTATTATATTTTTTAAAGATAGCTTAGATGTCTTTTTCTTAATTATTATAGGTATTCTTAAGGTAGTTATATATAGTAGGTTTGAACTAAGTAAGAATGTCTTTTCTAAGGAATAAGGCTATATAGTAGACCTTATCTACTTTAGTAAAGAATAAACTACTATAATAGTATAGATAGGCGTGAGTTCTAGTAAGAAACCCTTATAGGAGTCTAGTAGTACTATTAAATAGCTCTAGTTCCGGGTACTTAGCTTAAGGAGTTATAGGTACTTAGCTAGCGTTTAGCTAAGTGTAGAGTTAAGTGTTCTCTTCTTAAAGCTAGTTAAGTATATTAAATAGTTACTGGTTTATAGGAGGTAGTATAACTAGTTAAGCTAGTGTAGTAGTAGTAGGTCTAGTTATTAGGGTGCTAGGGGTTATAGGTATATGCTAAGCGTTATTATTAGTTGATATATCGTCTATACTGTTAGTAGTCTCAATAGTTAACTTACTGAACAGGAGTAATCAAAGTGTTATAGTTAGCTATCTAATAGTAGGGTCTGCTAACAGAAGCTAGGGATTGATATATAGTAATAGTATACTAGGTTATAGGTTATAAGCTATATTATAGATCAGTAGTCAGAGGCTAAAGTGATCAGTCTTAGACTTAATAAGTATTCGCAGTGAAAGTAAGCTGAAAGTATTTAGAGATAAATATAAAGTTAATTACTAAAGAGCTATAGAAGTCTGACTATAAGCTAGGCTTAGGTTATACTATATATAAGTCCTGAATAGTCCTTTTATCTTATTACTAATCCCTGATTAAGTATTAGTAAGTGCTTAGTAATTATTAGTAAACGTTTAGTAACTCTAACTAAGTACTTAGTAATCTATACTACTTACTTAGTCTTATCTTATTATTGTATAACTTATACTATAGTTCTTCCGTTTCTAAGTGAGTCCCTGTTATTCCCGTGATCCTGTAGTATAAATATCCTATCCTAGCCGCCCGACGCCTGAGTAGGTCGTTCGGCTGTTATCCTTGTTTACGGGTCGTAACACTTGAGGATTGCTACCACCATGAGGACGAAAGGGTGCAAGTACCGCATGTTTGATGGACCGCCGGATTCAATATTAAAAGGAACAGGGAAACATACTGTAGGCTAATACACATCCGGCCACCGCTGGAGAAAGCCCAAAACCAGCGATTCATCTCCGCGGCTTTAGGTCCTAGCCATCGATCAGGATTGAATCTCAGAGGCTCTTCAAACACTTCCTGGTTGCGGTGAAGACTGTAGGGCGACATGCTGACGGTAATGTGTGCCGGAATCGTGTAGCCGTCGACGTCTGACTCGGTCTCGAGTGAGCGAGGCTCAGAAGCGGGCAGAGGAGCATACAGTCTCAGTGTCTCTTTGATGATGGCGTTAAGATACTGGCATTTGTCGCTCGCCTCAGCTTTTGGAAACCCATGCTCATTCAAGGAATCTGAGGGCAAGCCCAGTACTTCTTTTCTCAGTTTGTCCTGGAATACGCGATGCTCTTTACGCGACAATGCCCAAACGAGGTACATGAGTGTGTCACTTGTGGTGTCGATGCCAGCCAGAAAGTGATCCGCACACTCTGAGGCAATGTCGAGATCGTCCATCGTGCCTAGTCTGCGCTGTAATGCAAGGCGGTCGACTATGGAGTATGTTCCATCATCGCCTACGTTAAGAATGAGTCTGGAGGTCATCTTGAAAACTGTGGAATTCGCGCTTACTCGACGTACCGTTCTTGCTATCGCAATTGTCGGCTGCCATGGTTGCTTCCCGGGATTGCTCATATGCTTCCAAAGCAAACTTTCGAATGCCAGTGTAAGTGGCTGGTTTCGCCATGGGGAGAATTGGCGCAACCATACGCTCCATCGTATGCGTACGAGTATACAGCCATTTTGTCAGCGATGGGAGGTGTATCGCAAACCAAGAAAGCCGTCGCCGGGCTGGATTAAGGATATCCTCAAGCAAGGCCTGGTCCGTCTTCGAGCCTCGCAAGGCAGATGTCGAGCCATGCTTTCCGTATATAAATGCCGTGATACTATCTAGCGAGTAGTAGTGCAAAGTTCTGAATGTTTCGCTAATGAGGCGAGGTTCCTGCGCAACCAGAGACATGTACTGCCTTGCTTTGTCTTCTATCATGGCGGAAACTGGGGCTTTGAGAATGTTGGTCTTCGAATAAGCATGGGCAAGAAGTCTTTTGCGTTCTCCATGCTTCTGGGTTGAGTGGAAAGTGAACAGGTTCTGCCGGCCGTAGACATCAAACATCCGATAGAAGTAAGTCCTACCATACCTGCTCCCGGGTCCGTAGATGGTCCGGAGAGCGCTCAGGCTATTGAAAGAAACTTCGCCGGGTCTGATTCGGACGGCCGGGCCGTACTTCTGATGCAATCGATGGATCGTGCGCGTTCGGGTTCCCCTCCAGTCTTCATAGGCCAGTCGCCATTTCGTCAACGCAAACAATTTCGGCCCCGGTACATGTCTCAAGGGACTCAGCAAAAGTGAGTCGAAGATGAGGTATTTGGCCAAGAAAACCCCAAGTATGGCGTAAGCCACGGCGATAGAAACTGATGCCATCACAAATCGCTCGTTCCGTTTTTTGTGAGACTTATCAAGTTGAGTTGAGGAGGTTTACGAATCGGGGACCAAAGTTAATGTAGTACCCCAACTCGTTATCGGAGCATGTGGTAAGTCCGACGCCGCGTGCATCCAGCATGCATACTATGTATGCATCATGGAACGCCGTTATCTACATGATCATTAGTCAGAATTTGAGATTGTAAACACTCATTGTCGATTCCGATGCGACGATTCCCAGATGTAAACAGCTGGACCACGGCGATCTGAGATCTCCTTAGGTCGGAACTTCACAAAAGCTCGCTATGCTCTCCTCAAAACATCGCCACCGGCTCTGCTATCAATGCGCAAGACCAAGAGTTATTCGACTTGATTGGATTGCGTGCTTATTGGCAGCGGCAACACAAAGCTCGTGTGCTCCCAAAGTATGAGCAAGAATTCTTCAACAAGGTGATCAGGTTTGCTTGTTGTCGTAAGCCTTGATCTCGGTTTTCAAGCCACTGGTGTTATTGACTCTAGACTGTTGATTTAATTGTTGTTCGCTTCTTGGCGAGGTAGCCTTTGCGGCTCAAGGGTCGTGAATGTGATGAACGCCAACGGCGGCATCGCATGGTGATGGTGGAGTGCAACATCCCCGAGTAGACCTCAAAGTGGCAAGGGCACGCGGAGGTCACTCATAGCTCCAGTATTCATTTGTGAAGGTACATGTAAGCCGGTAATCCGAAGGCACCCTTGCAGCCAATTCTGCGGACGTGTCGCACGAGTTCTCTACGCGGGAGTTTCCATCTCGCAGCCTAGTGCTTATCGCGCGCCATTCTGAGTTACATCGAAACGCATGTCCCGTATTTCCATCGGGTCCGGCCCGTTTACGACGGCCCTGTTCTGTTCATCTGGCCAGTCTGTTGGCAGCGTAAAGCCCACCATATCCACAGCGAAATGGACTTTTGTAACTTAGCCGCAGAGAACCAACATGGACCCCTACATGTTCATGCTGACGATCATCAACAGCTCGGACTTTGGTCCCTAATGGGAAACAGGAAACTTCAATCTGATTTGCACGATACATTGCCTTCCAGCCCCCCCAGGGCAAGTCCCAGTTATCACACGTGTACAGGCGCGACAACATACAAAATGGACCGAATCCCCCGCGACAGCCCCGAAGGGCGTCTCTTGCTTTGAGATCCCACAACCACATTATCCCTGACTCGACTGGTGTCGCGCAGTAGGGGTCGTAGAAATAGGTAAAAAACGGGTTAATCTCTCGGAAACAGGGATACGAGGCGAAGGCGTATTAAATACGTATGTACTACACGAAGCTATAAAGCTATAAGTAGCTGAGTAGTGGAACAGGGCCTGAAGGGCACTTTAGGGAAATTTTCGGCGTTTATCGGCGTTAAGGCGGATAAGTTAAATAGTTTCACACACAGCGCACTTAAGGTCAGTTTTTTAGTATTATTATCTTCTTTATGTACGAGAGTAAGTATAATTAAAATAAAGTATAACTTATCTAATTTTCGAGCTTTTTTTTTAATATTCTTTAAGAGTTTAGATCTATAAATCGTGTACTAAGTTTATTTCTTTTATTTTTATAGATATAGATCTTAAAACCATAGAGTTATATAACTTAAAAGCTTTATAGCTTTCGTAGCTATAGATACTTTCGTATATAGCTCTCAGCCTTCAGGCCTACGACTATTTTAGTAGCTATAACACACACCCCTAGCTTCACGTCTAAGATATAAAGCTATAAAACGAAACTATATATAAATAAAAAGAGGTTTATTTATTTTACTTTTTAATAGATAGTATATTAATATTACTTTACTATAGTTTCTACTAAAAGTAATTCTATAGATTAGCTCTACTTCTACTTCTATTCTCTATTAAATTAATATTATTTTACTATAGTTTCTACTAAGAATAATTTCTATAGATTAATATTACTTAAGTTTTATTCTCTAAAGTATTACTCTACTATAGTCTCTACTAAAAGTAGTTTCTATAGATTAATATTACTTTATATAACTATATCTAAAAATAACTATAATAATACTTATAATAGATATAGTATTTTAGATACTTCTATAATCTATTTTTATTTTAGAAATAGTTTTAGAGTTAGCTTTACTCTAGTTCTAAGAAGGTTTCTAAAATTTACTCTTTCTTACTAACTATAAAATAAGCTTTATATTTAGTTTATTTATTTTATAGTACTATCTCTAAGTAGCTATATTTTATAGCTAATTAATAATACTTTCTATTATATAAGTATTTTTAGAAATTACTATCTCTATAGCTTCTATTTAAAATAGAGTTATTTTATATAAAGTTTTCTAAAGTAGTAGAAAGAAGAAGTTTTAAGTGACTTCTAAGTATAATATAAATATTATACTAGCTTTTTTAATTTATATACTAGTTAATAAAAGTAATAAAGATTACTTTATATTTAATAATATTTTATATAAGTTTATTAGTTTCTTCTATTATAATAAGTTTAATAAAGCTTTATTTAGTTTAAAATAGTATAAAGTGTTTAGTAATAGCTTCTAAAAAAGTATATAAAGTAAGAACTTTTTAGATCTTAGAGATCTTATATATTATATATATTAATATATATAGTATTATTTCTAGTATTATACTTCTAGATTTATTATTACTATAGTTTTCTATAGTAAAGTAAAGTAATTATTTTATATAGTAGTAACTATAGAGAGAACTATTAGTATAAAGTAATTTTAAGTATATAAATAAGAACTTAAATTAAAGTATTTTTAATAAAAATAAAGTTACTCTATATTATAGATAATATCTTATAATTAACTATAATATAAACCTAGTTCTAGATAAAATAGTAGTTTATAGTAAGCTTCTTTTACTCTATAACCTAAATCTTATAGTTTATAATATATTTTATATATTCTTCTTAAATATCTTTAACTATAAATATAGGTAGTAGTAATAGCTTAGTATTAGAAAGGTTTAGCTAGTAAGTATAGTAGTAAGTAGCTTAGTCTATATAAAGTTAGATATATTTATATTAAGCCTCTTCTTATTACTTTATATATAGTTTATTAAGTATAAAAAGGTATAGTATTTACTATATTAAATTAAATACCTTTTTACTATAAAGGTTAATACATTCCTATATACTATTCTAAAGTATATAGAAACGTAGTTATATAAACTATATAGGCTAGTTATATTACTTTATAAGGAGTATACTAGTTAGCTACTATAGCGCTATTAAAAAAGATATTATAAAATAAAATATAAACTATATTAAACTATATCCTATTTTATAGTATATTAGAAAGCGTGAAGCGTTATATTAAAAGCTAAGTTTATAACTATTACGTAGTAGGGGTTATAGAAATAGGTAAAAACAGGTTAATCTCTTAGAAACAGGGATATAAAGCGAAGGCGTATTAAATACGCATATGCCACACGAAGCCATAAAGCCACAAGTGGCTGAGTGGCTACGATAACTGGTAAATTCCCACCATGCCTATCCCCGGGAAACGAAAAATCCTCATCTTGTCGGACTGCGATTTCGGGCAAGCCAATGTCGTCCTTTCTACCGTTTACGCACTGGTCCGCGCCGACCCTGACGTAGAGATCCATGTCGCATCACAGCCGGGCATGCAGGGGCAGCTTTCCCTCATCATCAAGCAGGTGTCCAACGATCTTGGATCCGCAGCTGCAGAATCTATCAAGGCCCATAGCTTGGTCGGCTTATCTCACTGGCAAGCCATGGAGAAGCCTGGCAACCCCAATCTCGACTCTTGGGCGTGCGATCCGACAATCCCCAACATGGTTAGCATGCTGTCTGTTCTTCCGGGCATCACTCTTCCGTGGAGCGCAGAGGAATTTGTCGAGATCTACCGGGACGTGGAGCGTGTATGGAACGAGGTTCAGCCAGACGTAACCGTCGTTGAAAATTTCTTCGCCCCTGCCCTCACCTTCTGCCATAACGTCCGCCCAAAAATACCGTGGATAGTCCTGGCTCCGAACACTATCAAGGAATTCGCCCTATCTGCGCAACCAGGATTGCCCGGGCTTTGGAAATATCCCATGTAAGTCTACTAACTACGCCTCGTCACGGATGCTACAATTTGAGTAATCATCTTGCTCACTTGGCCCAGTTTCAACTCCGCCTTTTCATACCCAGTGCCTCTTCACCAGATCCCGACAAACATATTCTATAACATAGTCGCGATGATCGCCATATTCACGAGTAAGAGACGGGGGCGTTGCATAAAGCACATGAACGAACAACTGGGTCAAGGGCTTCAACTCATCACGGTCAACGAACTTGGTCTTCTCGCTCCGCCGCCGCCTGGGATTCGAGTGATGGTCGCAAACAGCCCGGACATCGACTTTCCATTTGACGTCATTCCAGATTTCATGGTCCCCTGCGGTCCAATTACAAGACCTGCAGCGCCTATTTCAAGCGAAGATCCGGAACTCGCAATTTGGCTCGGTCGCGGCCCAACAGTTTACATGAACCTTGGAACTCATCGTTGGTTCGATGTTGCCAAGGCAAGGGAGATAGCCTACGCATTCCGCAGCTTGTTTGATGCTGCAAAGAGCTCTCCTCTGAGCAATTTGCAACTCATTTGGAAGATGCCCAGAGCAGCATCAGAAGGAGACACTTCCGGCTTTGAGGGTCCTTGGAAAGAAATCAAGGACATCCTCGAGTCCGAGATCGACCAAGACCGCGTCAGAATTGTGGATTGGATTACGGCCGAGCCCAAGTCTCTGCTTCAATCTGGCCACATTGTCTGCTCAGTGAACCACGGAGGATCCAACTCTTTCCACGAAGCGATATGGTATGTGACCATCCTCTCCTGGCTTGGGTGCCATTAAAACTTACACGCATGCTTTTTACAGCTGTGGAATCCCCCAAGTTATCCTTCCAGGATGGGCTGATTGCTACGATTTTGCTCTGCGCGCGGAATTGCTGGGCATCGGCAAGTGGGCGAGCCGTACCGCACGACCATTATGGAAGCGAGACGAGCTTGCCAAGGGCCTTGAAGAGGTTCTCCTAGGTCCTGAGGCAATGGACATGAGCAAAAGAGCTCAAGAACTTGCCAAGCGACACCCGGAAGACGCAGGCCGTGATCGTGCCGCAGAAGAGATTCTGAAATTATTGGAAAACAACAACACAAATGGAGTGAACGGGAAGCACTAAATCTCGTTTCAATTACAGGATAATGGAGACGAATACAGGTTCGACGCGCATTAGTTGAACCGCATGATATTGCTCAAGCTCTAGCAACATCGGTAGCCTTATTGACAGATTTTCAGAAATGTTTAAACAACAATCACAATTAAATAATGACACTTCAACATGTGCATGATTGGACTCGTTGTGGGTGCCAAGATTCTATTCAAGGCTGGTACCGATTCATTCACATAGATTTAATGCGACGAAGGAGAGTTGACATGGGTTCCTGTATGAGTATGCATGATGTCTTGGCGCTTCCAGCTTATCATCCGAGCTGCCCTTCGAGATGCAGACGTTACTTCAGGAGTCTGTAGCTGAGAAATCACCCAGATAGGGAATGAGTGCATCATCCGATATCCAATCAGTGTTACTGGCCCAACGAGATAAGCCCCCCGCACCAGATGCATCGGCATGTCCAACCGCCAGGGCCCCTCATATCGGTGACGTTGGGCCCGTCTGATGTCCGAAAACACCCCAGCATAATTGCTGAGTGCTATCATCTTGGTAGGAAACAAATCCCATATCGGAAAGAACACCCAGAGTTTGAAGGTAGAAGCACGGAAGCCTCAGCGAGACAGAACCATCATCATGTCTGCCTTAGACTCTGCAAGACTTTCTTTCACATTGGACCTCCAGAGGCCGCCAACTCTGGTATCTGCTTTAACAACAGTCGCAATCCTGCTAGTATCCTATTTGATTTACAATGTTCGTCTCCGTAGCTCTTCACGCCTCAGTTTCCACCGCTTGACGAGGGGATCACTAACCATGATAGGCTGCCTTCGGTACCGATATACCCTTCATCAAGGGCCTCCCGGAGATGTCCGGCTCGATTCCGGTGTTCGGGCACCTTCTCAAGTTAGGCGAAGACCACGCGTCAACATGCGAAAACTAGTGGCGGCAAGGAAACCCCTCCGTCTTCCAGATCAAACTCGGCAACACCAGAGCCGTAGTCTTCAACTCCTTTGAGGACATCCGCCAGCTCCTCATCGGCCACCAGAACGCCGTCATTGACCGGCCTAAGTTATACACCTTTCATGGCCTCATCAGCTCTACGCAAGGCTTCACCATCGGCTCATCGCCATGGGACGACTCCTGCCGCAAGAAGCGCAAAGCCGCGGGTACTGCTCTCAGTCGCCCGGCCCTGCGCAACTACTACCCCATGTTCGATCTGGAGAGCTACTGCATCCTCCGCGACCTGCACAAAGACTCCCGCAACAGCGAGATTGAGATCAGTGTCCGACCTTACATCCAGCGCTACGCCCTCAACACGACCCTCACTCTCTGCTACGGCATCCGCATGGACGCCGTCTACGATGATCTCCTCCGTGAGATCTTGCATGTCGGCTCGGCCATCTCTCTGCTCCGCAGCGCGTCTGAGAACACGCAAGACTATGTTCCCATCATGCGCTACTTTCCCAACAATGAGAAAAGCCGCCGCTCCAAAGAGCTCCGCGAGCGTCGCGATGCGTATCTCAACCATCTCCTGGACAAGGTCCGCTCCATGATCGAGCGTGGCACCGACAAGCCTTGCATCTCGGCTGCGATCCTCAAGAACGAGGAGACGAAGCTCACGGGCGTTGAGGGTGTCCTCCATCTGCCTGTCGCTTGTGTCGGGTGGTTTTGAGACGATCCCGGAACTCTGACGTCGACCGGATCCCTTTCGACGAAAGAGGGACAATTGTGGCAAGACCGCGCCTACGAGGATATCAAGAGGTACTGCCCAAACGTACAAGAGGCATGGAATGCCTGCTATACCGAGGAGAAGGTTCCGTACGTCAACGCCATCATCAGGGAAGCCGGAAGGTACTACACCGTCAGCTCGATGAGTCTGCCGCGGAAGACGGTCACGGAGGTTAACTGGAACGGCGCCGTCATTCCGCCCAAGACGATGATACTTGTCAACGCTCAAGCTGGCAATCACGGTTCGTTTGCCCCTTATCAGAAAGCCGCGTATCACCATATTATTGGTTAAATCTAATAATAAGCAAACACAGACAGAGATTACTTCGGTAAAGATGCCGGCGAATTCGATCCGGAGAGGTGGCTCTCCTCGCTCAACCCACCCACTGAGAAAGATATCTCCGGCATTGGCCATCTCAGTTTTGGGCTTGGTTCCCGCGGTTGCTCGGGTCAGTACATCGCCCAGCGCCTTTTATACGCCGCTCTAGTCCGCCTGCTATCCTCATACAAGATCGTAGCGAGCGAGGAAGAGCCTCCCAATACCGACTACGTCGAGTACAACCAATTCAAGACGGCGCTCGTGGCGATTCCCAAGGACTTTAAGGTCAAGCTTATCCCCCGAGACACAGCCGTTACCGAGGAATGTCTCAACGCCGCTGAGAAAAGAACCAAGGAGCATTACGTTGAATAAAGTCATCTTGCCGGTTTGGGCATGCGGTAATACTCAAACGTTGCAACATGAAGAACTGATTTAAATGACACCATATCAGGAGAAGGGGTGTGAAGGATTATGTTTAAGCGAGAGGGGGGTAAAGGAAGCTAAAACACCAGCGGCATTGTCCTGACATCAGCATCCAGAGTAAGATAATGAAATACCCTCAAGCTTAATGCCCTGAACGATACGAATTCCTCAGCTCGTCTCCTTCGCCGAGCCTCCACCAGGGTACCCTACTGACCCATGAACCTCTCTCGGAACCACATCTTCTAGCTCTAGATCCGGCTCGCTATCATCTGTTTCCATCCTTGTCGATTGGGAAGAGAAGGTAAAATCATATTTCTCCTCCATACTCAGGACACTCGCTACGTCCGTAGCGAAGACCCCCTCCGCAACTTCTTCGTCTCTGGCGTTTATTGTGTTTTCTTTGCTGTCAGCTGACTCTGGATCCTGAGCCTTCCGGCGTACCACACTCAAAACTCTCCTGTGTGCCAAGCCCCCGCGGGCAGTGCCGTTTTGACTGAATAACTTGGACCAGCCGCATTTGAAGAGGATTCGGATCGCAGGAAGACATACGACGATGACCGATACTGATGCCTCAATGCCAGACCAAATCAGGGGATCCGTGAAGTCCCAGGTCGGGTTGAGCGAATGCGTGAACGCGGCGATGTAGTGAAGCCGGATACAGGCGGTGATAAGAATGAATACCCCGAGACTGAACATAAACGAAATGCCGACTTTCGAGCGTTTAGAGGTATTCAATCCCCACAGTAGCGGAAGAGGCAAGACGAGAATAATAAGATCGTGGCTGATACTAAGGCCCCCTGCAATATTGACCAGTCTGTGGAGATCCAGGCAGCGATATGTACCGAAGTCTCTTTTCCAACCATCCCAGTTGAAATTAATAGGCGTGCATTGGAAGATCTGCAAAAACAGTATCACCGTCATTGACGTAATGATGTAGGTTATGGTCGCGTAAGTTGCCCTTCGAAAGGACTTGTTCGGAAATATTCTGAGGTAGAAGATGAGCACAGATATCTTGGTCAAAGTTATAGTGGCTAGGTAAAGGGGTTCATCGACGAAGAAGAGCTGTAAAGATCAACGTGGTGTCCAGTTTGAGGCGGCAAGTGTCCATACCTTCAACCCCAGTGTGAGCTTATCTGGTTCAACCATCCAGATGTCTTCTCCAAAAGCCATTGCGCCAGCTGGGTTATTGTCAGTAAGCGCCTGAAATAGTGAGACCATAGGACGTACCAATTTG
Source organism: Colletotrichum camelliae (assembly GCA_018853505.1). Taxonomy (NCBI): domain Eukaryota; kingdom Fungi; phylum Ascomycota; class Sordariomycetes; order Glomerellales; family Glomerellaceae; genus Colletotrichum; species Colletotrichum camelliae. The sequence goes on along the minus strand of JAELVL010000008.1, from coordinate 4,440,867 downwards.
ACCAATAACGACCAAGACGGTGAATATGACCTAGGTTAATCAGCGGATGAGCTGCTAGAACTTTTTTCGAGATGAAACGTACACCGCAAACGATCATGATCCAGTCGTCGGCTTCGAGTCGAGGCATCATCGTCCATCTCGCGTATAATCGCAACAGAACTGCCAGGATCCCAGCAATTTGAAGAATAAGTGGCACCATGATGTCCACCTTTCGGGTACGAATAGGCCGTCCACATGCCTCCGCCTCTATCTTTGCAACGTCTAAGAAGTTGTCAGTTATAGCTGTGATCAATGGACGTGTGACCAACCTATAGCATCTACCGTCTCACAACGCTGAAGAAGACACGTCTGCATACTCTCCCGCAGATTATCATCACTACATATGCAGGTGTCGTTTGTCGAAACCTTGCAAACCGATAACGGTAGCTTTTCCAGGATGCAATCCAGCTGTGTGCCGATAGTAATGTTAGCAGTATCTGGTGAGGTTGAGCGATGGCGAAACCCACCCCACACTGAGGCAAAACGCCTGCGTACTCTATTAGCGATCCCTGGACAGCTCCCGAGAAAGTGGCCATAAGGCTAAGCCATAGCAAATGCCGCATGGCAAGCGAGGTGGAGAGGAAATGCCAGAGAAAAGTAGGGCGTCGCTTGCCGTGACCTGAAAAAATAGTCCTCAAACAGCTAGCAACAAGAGGAGCCGTATCGTGTATCTTTCGTTGAGGACAATGAAGTTCCTGGAGGCGAGACCCCTATCCCCTATGGTGAGGCAGCCTGGCTTGGGGGACGGTTGTTGAAACAGAAAAAGAAGAAGACAAAAAGGAAACCCAATGCAAGTAAGACCAAGACTGTCACTCTCTGATATGGACCTTTAAGCGACTATTCCCAGCGACCAGGCTTGAGCACGGTTGCTCTGGTGAAGAAAACCTTTTCAGAAGACAAAGACCGGCGTGGACCAGCGGACGCTACCATGGGCTAAACGCGGGGATGATGTGGAATGGAGCATCGCGTGGGTTCAGAGGCGTCCGGACCGGGAGGCTTAATTACACAACAATTAGGTGGACACAACCTAGTGGTATTCATACAGAGACAGCTTCCAGTTTGCAGTTTTTTGCGCATCAGAGCAGTAACGTCCCACACCTACTTCCGGACCACCCCCACATCCGGACCACCCACTTTTGATGCCCTCACATTTATACACATCAACTTCAACCAATATTTATGTGTATTATGATGCCACGACGATGCAACTTTCGCTGTCACTAGGGTTTTCAGACTCGCTGGACTCATCTGTGCTACTTTCAAGTTCGCCCGCCTCGATTTGAGCCCTCCGAATAGCCTCAATATCGGCAAACTTCGAATTTGGGCTCATTTTGACCTTCTTCCGTTTCCTGGCCCTACTGGCATCAACCTCTGCCTGCAGTGCCTCAATCTTTCGCTGGGCTACTGCCAATTGGTATGCCTTCTCATCAAAGCCCTTCTGAACCTTCCGAAAAAGCAGGTGCTGCGTATGCTCATCGTTATCCAGCTTGCTGAATAGGTTGAACTGATCCTGAAGCTCATCCCTCTTCTTGGGGGTTGACCAAGGGACTGCTGATGTATCTGCCGCCCATTTTTCGCTTTTCCTGCCATCAGAGAGCCCTTTGCAGACCTGACCAGCTGGTTTGGCAGGGGTTGAAGTATTCTCAAGCAGCAGAGGGCTCATGAGGGGTCTAGCCATACTAACAGGCCACAAACCAGTCCATTTCCAGCCACTGATGATGTTCTTGCTTGTCAGGGCTGCCTTACGCGCCTTGCCATAGCATATAACGAAATTTCTCTTGCCCACAACTGTACCAGCATCCCATTCAGCCAGTAATCCAAGCTCCTTCTTATATGCTGCCTTGAGGGGCCCAAAAACCGACTGATCAAGTGGCTGAAGGACGTGTGACGTGTGTGCTGGCAAGAACAGCAAGTGTATCTTGTTCTTGAAGCATGTATACATGAAAGCAGTAGTCTCATGGCTTCCATGACCATCCAAGATCAATAATCTGACCTCTGAGGGGTCCCCTGGCTGGGTTGAAGGGATGAAGACCTCTGTCAACCACTTGACAGCTGTAGAGTCTGAAGTCCACCCATTTTCTGTAGCTGTGAACTTCCAGGATTCATATGGCGTCAGATCTAGAGGGAACCACTGCTGCTGGACATTCTTGCCCTTGTATATAACAAGTGGAGGCAGTGCCTTGCCAGTTGCAGAGATACACTCGATCAGAGATGTCCAAGCACGCGATCCAGGCTGTTTCTTGCGGATAGAACGAGTTTCTGATGATCCAAGAACAAGCCCATTTGATCCTCTGCCTTCTAGAATACCAGTCTCATCCATATTGTATCGATTGGAGGCCTTGATGGCCATGATCTCAGGTATGGCGAGGTGCTTGAACCATTGCCTGATTACATTAGTTGAAGCTCCATTGATACGCTGGGAATCGATTGCTCTGCTTCTTTGGACCCTTACAGATGGGTTTCTCTTAATAAAAGCCTGTACCCAGTTCTTTCCAAGAGGCTGGGAGTCTCCATGGACCTGTAGGATGCGTTCAGCAAAGTCCTTGAGTTGTTGATGGGTTGGAGGTAGGCCTAGGGCAGCCTGAATTCGAACCCATTCAGCCAGATGGCTTTCCTGGGTTGGAGAAAGCCTTTGCAGATCAGAAAAGGCAATATCTCGTGGCTGAGCCCCTTGAATTCGACGTAGTAGAGTGGTCTTTGGCACACCATACTGTAATGAAGCTTTTCGTAGGCTAGTACCGGTTGCGATAGCCTCAAGTGCCTGGGAAACTTCATCTTCGGTATAATTGACCATAGTGTAGTTATTATGCTTCGTAGAAAGTCTGGTAACGATTGAGTCAAAAATGGTGAAGTTATTCAAGTTTGGAAGTGGCGGTGTGCATTTTCGATGAGGCATTTTGGGGTGGTCCGGATGTGGGGGTGGTCCGGAAGTAGGTGTGGGACGTTATTGCGTGATAATAGGAAGCGCTTCTCTGCGATTTAGTTCATCAGAACGGATCTCATTATTAGCAATTAAGATAATAAGGAAACAACATCCAACCAAGATCGATCCTCTGAGGGCCGATCATGATGGTGTTTCACACTGCGAATGTTCAGCGGCGAGATCGATGGAACCATGATGCGAGGTGTTCGGGCATATCACCATGCGCAGAAGCCGGATTGGGATTGCGGAATCCGGCAGTTGAGAAGTCGGCAGTTGTGGCCTCACAAGAGGCTTTTGTGGTGCTAGTTAGTCAAGCGCCATCCTACCTTCTTCTGGCGCTCTAACGCAAGCGTGGTGACGTCTCAAGCTGCTAGCACGCACGTTTGTCACCACGCCCCTTTGCCACTCAACCGCGATTGATTGCATCCACTGCCACCGGCAAGTGCCCACTCGACTAAGACAACGTGCCTCGAATAAAGATCTTCCCGCTTCAATTCGCGACATCCCGAACGGCATGGTCGAGTCAGCGAACTTTGTAACCTAGATGTGAGCTTACATGTCTGAAAAGATGCCACAGTCTGGAACTATGTCGGCATGGAGTCGTTCAAATCTATCAGGCTTCAAATTGACTTTATCTTGCTCCCCTCCCTTCCTTCAAAGACCGCAGAGCTCAAGCGTTCTCACCAAAGATGTTCGAGATGGTTTTATGCTCATCGGAGCATAATCCTGGATCAGTAGCTAGACAAATGCTGCCTTTCGGATAGGTCTATCTTATTACTTATATCAACATTTTGGGAATGTCTGTCCGTAGCTGCGCAGTTGTCTGCACCTGTGTGCTATTCGACTCAATACTTCAGAATTCTTCATGATCCTGCCACCCATGTGGCCCTGAAATGATCGTGATGTCAATTTTTTGTTGTGTCTCGCGTCGATGGGTGATCTGGACAGTATACTGAGTGCAAGGTTCCCGGTCGCAAGAGAGGGACCCCCGTCGGGCTCTCAAGAAAGGATGAGTTCCCCCAGCTTTAATCGCCAACGGCCAAAAGCTATGTCAAGGTAAGGCAGGTGCCAATGGTCCTTTCACCAGTTTGATCCATCGTCTGCCATTTAGGCTCGTCAAGGGTTGTATTGGTCACTGGGCCTATGAGACATCGCGATGGGATTGAATCATCCGGAAGAGTGGTTCATGTTGCGGGAGCCTCCGAGGACCTCGCTCTCTCAAGGGGACCAACATCCACGATGTATAATATAGGGAATGTGCCGATTTGACAGAACAGCGAGTGTTGGAAAGATAAACCATCCATTCTAACAGGGACCACGTCAGCCCGGCCAGCGCCAATTTTGGGTCGTGATTTTGTTGCGCCACGTAAGAGTTAGGAGACAGACCCATGTATGAGACTGAATAGCCTGGCTGAGGGAGTCGTCGATAGTCTCACGTTCATAAGACTTGCATGAAAGCTCGATACTCGATCATTCGCAACTCAGCCTTGGATTGTGCGATGTGCCTCCGGCAAACAAACGCACACTCATATTGCAGACTCGCGGTCGCACATCACAGCTTTCTGTTTTGATGGGAACGCAGGCTAGATCACAATTATTAATCTCTATATGCGGGATGAGTGAATGAAGTTGATAGCTTGGTCGGGCCAATGCCCAGCATTATGTTAATAGAATCACTTTCCACTTCAAAGACCCGAAGGGGTGAGGTTCATGACGGGTAGTTGAGAACAACGCTTCTTGATCGGGGGTGATTGGACCCAGAATCGGCTCAAGCTCAAATGTCCAAGCTCATACCCCAACCCATATCAAACAAGTCTGAATGAAGCAAATTCCTTCGATCGAAAGTCCCAATTCCTTCCCCCGTCAAACGTGCCGAGGAGCCGAAAACACCGAGATAACACACCCCCGAACTCCCCGACCGTGCTTCACAAGTGACGTAATCCGGATCCGAGGTCAGCACAATGGGACTTTGGTTCTTCCATGCTCTCTATCATAAATAATCCCGCCAAGAACGAGAGAGCTGCAGTGACCTTCAAACCGGCCGGCAAAGATCGTCTATCAATTACACACAGAGCTGTTAGACTCCTCAGAACCGCAGACGCCGCAACGATGTACTACAACCCAGGCGTAAACGACCACGGGCTCCCCCACGACCCCTTCAAAGTAAAACCACATCCTCCATCTCACGATCTCACATATCTCACTCACTAACCTGCCCCCCATCCAGGCCTGCGTCGTCCCCCGCGCAATCGGCTGGATCTCAACCACCTCCCCCACCGGCCAGCACAACCTCGCCCCCTACTCCCAATTCACAAACGTGACCTTCGATCCCCCGATGGTGATGTTCTCCGCGAACCAGACTCTCCCCGACTCCGCCACGCAGACCCGCAAGGACACCGTCAACAACATCGAGGCCACGGGCGTCTTCTGCTGGCAGCTCTGCACCTACGCGCTGCGCGAGGCCGTCAACATCACCGCGGAGGCCGTCGCCCCCGACGAGGACGAGTTCGCGCGCGCGGGGCTCGCCAAGACCTTCTCGCGCGGGCTGCGCGTGCCGGTGCCGATGGTCGAGGCGTCACCGGTGCGCTTCGAGTGCGAGTACGTGCAGACGGTGCGGCTGCCGGGCAAGGGGCCGATGGGGACGGTGGACGTGGTGTTTGGGCGGGTGGTGGGTGTGCATGTGGACGAGTGGGCGTTGACGGATGGCAAGATTGACGTGCGCAAGACGAATCCGATTGCGCGGCTGGGGTATTTTGAGTATGGGGTTATCAATGATGCTTTTGAGATGGTTGTGCCTGGGGATAAGAGGATGCTGATTGGGGTGAGTTTGACGTCTTGTGCGAGTGAGGGGATATTGCTGACTTTTGAGATTGTAGCTCTCTGGTAATGCGTCGAAGAATACGGATGAGGATTTGGAAGAGGCTAAGAACTCGTGAGGGAGAGGATTTGGTGGTCTATAAGTTGCCGGGTCTCAGTAGAGGATTGGATCTGGTTGCATAGAAAGTCAACTAAGACTAGGCGCAAAAGATCTATAGATGTATTACGTCTATGCAAAGATTAGATCTCAAGCATTCTCAATATCAGAATTCTCCTCAACCAGATGCGCCAACGGCATAAACAGCTTCATCCCGCCCCCCTCCTTCGCCTTTGCGTTGATTCTCTAACCTCATCCCACGACATCCAGTACCACCCCGAGCACTTTTCCGGTTCCAGGTTCTGCGCATCATTAGCAAACACACACGGTAACATCCCAGTATAAGTTGGAAAAGGGTGGACTCACAACCGGCTCAGCCGCTTCGTCCTCCATCTCACACCTCACGAACAACGTGACATAATGCTTCCCCAGCTCCTCAAACACGTCATTCGTCACGCCGACAATCTTGCCCGCCTTGACCTTGAGCTGCGTCTCCTCCAGCGTCTCGCGCTCCGCGCAGCCGAAGATGGACTCTTTGAATTCGAGGTGGCCGCCGGGGAGCTGCCATGTGCCTGCCACATTTTTGTCAGCGTCCGGTTATCGTGGGCATAAAGAGAGGGCAAAGCAAAAAGCAGTTCGAGGCCAGAAAAACGGAAAGGCATCCTCAGAACCCCTTGAGGCCGAGGACCGGGGTTTGTGAAGGGATTTGCATACCTGCGCCGTGACTACTCTCCCGCTTGCCAACCACAATCTTGCCGTCCTTGCGCTGGACAATCGCCGCGACGCCGATGCGCGGGTTCGCGAATGGGTTGATTGTAGAGACAGACATCTTTTCACCAAAAAAAAAACCCCAATGTCTAGATGAACAGAATAAGACGGGAGTTCGTTGAGTGACCAGACCAGCGCCAAGGGAGAAGAGGGTGAGTTGGGGTTTAAAGAACTTGAGTCACATCCTCGTACAGAGATGCATGATTGACGACCTGAGTGAGAAAGTACCTCACTAAGGCACAGTACAGCCCCCTGCAACACCGCCACGGCAGGCTCACTGTGGCTGCGCCTACTATCTCGCCTGATAGGCGGGAAAGCCTGTGAGCCTCGTCTTACTCAAATTTGAATCTCACACTCCTTCTATTCTACATTGAATTATATAAACTCTTTCACGTCCATACTAAAGTCTCATTCATACACATCCAGACATCCACCTTCCACTCCATCTCAGACCAAGCCCGTCCCGCTCCAGAGTGGACCACCATCCCTCCCGTCGCCCACCCTCAAAGCCATCTCCCCCTGCTCTCCTCCACAACAAGGAATTGGTTTCGTGGTGTAGTTGGTTATCACGTCAGTCTAACAGATCGAGTGCGCATTCCCCGAATGCCCTCCGCCCTGGCACACTGAAGGTCTCCGGTTCAAGTCCGGGCGAAATCATCACAATTGGGCGATTGGTTTAGTGGTATAATACTCGCTTAGCATGTGAGTGGTCCAGGGCTCGATTCCCTGATCGTCCAGTTCTTTTTGTCTTTTTGTATTTTAGTTCGAGGTTCGTGATGTTTTTTATATTATAGGTGGTGGGGGTGAGAAAGTCAGGAAGTGAATGTGTGGTTCGGGGGGAGTGGTATCAGTGGGAGAAATAACCACATAAATCAGGCGTCGTAGATAGCGTCGACATGGTAAAAATACATCTCATCATTCATTCATTACCTCTGCTTGCAGTGGGTATCATTACATAGCCTTTCCAAGGGCTGTCGCGTGAGAGGAGACATTTCCAAAGAACTCACCCCCCTCTACCAAGCCCCCTTGGCCGGCATATTCTCCGGGTCCATCTCGAACCCTTTGATACTCTCCTGCCAGTTCTGCCAGTTGAAGTCGTCCAGGCTGTCCATGTTGACATCCATGGCGTCCATCGGCACGTCGTCGAAGCGGTTGTTGATGGACGTGAACGGGTCAGACCACAGCCACGGCGGCTGGTTGTCGCTGAGGGACGACGCGATCTGCGGCTGGGACGTGGCGGCGATGGCCTGCTGCCTCTGCCTCCGCTCGGCGTCGGTCATTTGGGTGTTGTTGGAAATAGCCGGTGTGGGAACTGCCGTCGTGACCATGGGTGGCTGCGATGCCGGCGGCTGGATCGCGCTGGGCGGGAAGAGTGTGTTGTTCGGGTCTGCGGCCATGGACTGCGCCGTGGGGTAGATGTATTCCCATCTCGCTGGACGTGAAGCCCGCTCGGGACATCATGACCGTATCAAGCTCCGAGTCTTCGCCGGGTATGACCACCTGGCCGGGGAACATGTTGACGGGCTCCTCGGCAGGTTTGGGTTGAGGGTATGGGTCCATCGTGGACCTCTCATTACTCGGATTCCTCCGTTCGGCGGGTGGCGGTTGTGTCATGGGCAAATCTGCCCGAACCCCGCAGAGCTTCCTCCATCGTGTGCGAATTGCCTGATGTTGGCTCTCCATGCCGGGCACCGGGCCCAGTCTGGCCGGGATCGTGTCCATGCGGTCGTCGACGTCAAGCTGGCGGGCGGCCTCCGGGTTCGCTCGCAGACGGGCAATCTCTGCCTCGCGATGCTTCGTGGCCTTCGCGCTTAGTTTTCGCAGCGGCATCCACACAGCCATGTGGTCTGCCATCTTGGCTATATCACCAGGGTCCTGGTCAAATCGAATGGTTTTGTTGACTGCCTCCCAGCCACGCTCAGAGGTGGCAGACCACGGGCGTCGACCGGCCTCCATGAGGATGTAGCCAATAGCATGCCACTGTCTGTACGTCTGGAAAAGCCACCGCCATTGACGGCAGCGAGGGTCAGTATTTAGGATATAATTATACTCGACAATTTCGATTGCTGACACGAAGAGTCTGTCGCGAATCTCGCCTGATAGTTCGGTCCCGTTGCCGGGGAATAGCATGGGTTGGTAGATGACCAGGCTCATCTTGGCCATGATCACGCGGGCGATCATAGCCGCCATCCAGAACAGCGGGTCGTCGTCCGTGAAACAATGTTGCAGGAATTTCTCTTCGACCCGGTTGTAAACTTCGATTAGCTTGCTCTCGCGCTGTTCGAGAGTGGAGGACGCATCGCGCGGACAGACACCCGCCATTGCCGAGCCGACGGTGTGCAGCCTTCTCGACAAGGCGCAAATCTCGTAACGAACCAAAGAAACAGCACAATCCGTCCTGCCTTGGCGTGGGGTTGGCGGCTCGATCATTCCTGGATCGATATCCGAATCATTAAGGTTGGACGGCAGCTCCGTGTCGAAGGAGCGGTCGATAATGGTGAGATCGCTACCCAGTTCCTCGGCGGAACGCAGGTCAAGGGTGCAGATGGCCCACCACAGGCGGCGCCTCATTTCTGTTTCAAAAGGCGGGAGGTTGAAGTTTGTTCCGTCGCGGTGGATGCCCATCCCTTGCGCCATGCGGATTGCAAGCCCGGTGAGCGTCCAGCAGAATCTCGTGTCGTCCTGACGGCGCACAAGGGTGAGGAAGAGGACGAAGGCTTGCAGCACCACGATATCCGAGGTGTTGAGGAAATTGGCCTTCGCAAGGGCCTGTTCGAGAGCGAAACGGTACTGCGACAGCATCTCGTCCTTCTTGGAGCCGAAATTCTTCTCGACCTAGCTTGGCGGTTAGCTGGAGCCAGTGTGTGAAAAGGAGAGGCACATACCTCCTCGTCTTCCATGGACGTAATGCCGCCATAGTAGATGGAAAATAACAAAGCCTCGTGACCGGCGGTAAGATCATCCATGTTGCGTCGCATGTCGCGAATAAGCTTCTCCATTGTCGGGATATGCAGGATCTTGAGTAGCGGCTCCACGTTCTCCTGGTACACCTGCCACATGAAGGGTATTTGCGACGGCAGTGGATGCAGCTTGCGCAAGTCAACATCCGACGATCGGTATCCCAGTATGAATGCGTGATGATCGGTCGATGCGTCGACGGCGTGCAGGGGCGAGTGATCCGGTGTGTCGTCCTGGTCAGACTCGTCGCTGAACTCTTCGTCGAGGATGCGCGCCCGTTCTCGAAGTTCATCGAGCTGTGGTACCGCGTCAGCTAAAACAACATGACGACCCTTGACCTACTCACCTCATCATTCAGCTTGGACCAAAACGCGCTGCTCACGTATCGGCTCGTCTTCCCCTTGTCGTGCAACACCAAGCGGCCAAACGACTTGCTTACGCTCGCGGCCTTGGGCTCCATCCTCCTCGTCTGTTCTTCGAGTGCGTCCAACTTCTTCTGCATGGCAGCCCCATCCGCAATTCCTTCTTTTATCGCATTGATTTGTGCGGCAGTGAATGTCTTATTCCCGCGCTCTGAGGGGGCTTCGTGGCCTGTGGTTTCGGGGGAGTTGCCGGTGCTCGAGTTCTGGCGCCCGCCGCTGCTTCCGGGGCCGCTTTCCACCTCGATCTGGCCGCTCAGCTCCTCGACGATGCCCTCCAGCTTGCGCAATCGCTTCATCAGCTCCACCTCGCGCTCGGTCGAGTTCTTTGGCGGGGCGTTGGGGTCCTTTGGGCGTGGTCGGCGGGGGGCGCGGCCGGGGGCGGGGAAGATGCATTGGATGACGGCGCGGCGGCAGTTGCTACACGGCATCTGCTTGTCGCAGCGGACCTTTCGCCTCCGGCAGGTGACGCAGCTGCGCGGATTGAGGGCAGGCTGGCCCGAAGCCGTCATGGCGACAGGTTGGTCGGGGGGTATAGAGGTTGCGCCATGGCGGCTGAGGGCGGGGAAGTCTGGCGCTGTAGAGGTGGTCGGAGAGGCAGGCGAGTGCTGCGGGTTGTTGTTGACTGTGGTCGCGGGAGTCGTGGGATTCGACTGCTGACTTGCTGGCGAGAAGTGCTCCATCTCCATGGCTGGCTTCCTGGGCCGATCTGTGCGGCGAGGGTTGTCGAGGGGCGGCGGGACAGGAGAGGGATCACGAAGGTTTGGATCTGAGGGAATCGACTCGAGGTGTGACACAAATTCGGGACGCTTTGGGGCTGACAAATGGTGGGATTCGATCCTGCGACGGCGGCGGCTCTCTGCGCTCTTGGCTGCGTGCTTACCCACGGCGAGACATGGGTCGTCGTTGCGCGGCTAAAGGGGTTCTGCTGGCATTATCCGGACCGGCGAGGACGTCAAGGAAAAACAAAACCCAAGGAAAAGAGTATGTTGGTGTTGAGTGAGGTGCAGTTTGTGGTGGTGACGAGTGTTGGGGCTGGTGCAGTGGCAGAAAGAAAGCACGCCGACGCTCGCTGTTGATTGGGAAAAAAAGGTCCCAGTGTGAGTCGAAAGTGGGGGAGGCGGGATCGCTGCGGGACACCTGAGCCCAGCGTCACATCAGTGCAAACAGCGCAGTGGGCCCCGAGAGGTCGGAGCTTCATGCCGGCGCGCCTATGATCGGCCGGCTTTAATCGTGAGCCTTCCCATTGGCTCGCTCACCTGCGCCCCGATGCTGCATGCGGTAACCCGGCCTTCACCGGGACTCACCGAGGGGACCCTGACTCACATGGCAGACCGACGACCGGTGACGGCTCGGTGAGGCGAGAGCAGCCTCCGATATCCTCGGATGCTCCGTGGCTGGCCTCGGCCAACGTTGAGAGACTCGGATCAGCCAGTCACTTGCAAACTTCAATATCCGCCGGAATTTTCGACTTTTCACGTCAGACCAAGAAACACACAGGCCATTGCCCGGTTCAAGCTCAGAACTTGAGACGATTCTCGTCATTGACGCGAGCGCGGCCTGCAACCCCCGATAACTCCGAGAACGGCGCCTTCTGAGACTTGCCCAGCCCAGCCTAGGCTTACCAAGCTTGCGCAAACTTCGCAACGGCTAGCTTTAATCTGCGTATGACGCATAGCTAACCTTGTCGACCTGTCTGCTCCTGCTGATGTCGTTCTCGTGCCGCCCGAACTCCATGCCCATCGTGGTCCAGCCATTGTTCTCGAATTTCCCCATCTGTCTTTCATCGTTACATGGAATCACGGATGCAGCTCGACATTTGCATCTGCTTGTTCAAGCTTTATCAGCAGAGAATGATGCCATCGATATTGAATCAGTCTCAGGATCCGACCAATCCACTCCCGTTGCACGGTTTGTCCGATGAGAATGACCAGGGAACTCCCAGCTTCAATCAAAGGATACCCCGCATACACGGTAGGCGGAGGCGAAACACATGCTGAGCAGGGTTACATTGGCAAGCTGTGCCGAGTAACAACATTGACAGAGAACGCTTCTGGAAAAGGAAACTTCAGCAACGTGTAACTCAACCCATGTCCCCTGCTGTGATGCATTCAGTGAGGTCAATTGAATTCAACGACACGGTAGATGGACCGTGAATAATTGATTCACGAGCAAGTCTTACATGGGAAGTTTGGTTTGAACCCGCCCTAGTGAGTGCTCAACTGTCAAGGATGCTCAGGCCTCTCCATCACTTTACCCCGCTACCTGCGCCGCAAAACATATCTCCTCGTTGAGTGCCTTTCTTTGTATGCTTGACTAAGCTTGTTTGAACGTCTCAAATCCCCCTCGGCCACAAGTCCGTAGTTGGGCGATCAAGACAACTCTAACCTTTGCGATTGGTGACCTGTCAAGGATCACCATGAAATCAAAGTCTATCTCGTTACGACGACTGAAAAGTTGTAAGAGATCAGGACACAGCCCCAATACGGTTATCTGATAAAACACAAGCCACATGACAGCTCGTAAAACAACCCAGTCTTTAGTGACGTTACACTCTGCTGCAAACTCCTCACCCTGAAATGACCGCTTTTACGGTTTAACAAGCTTGTGGGTGATCAGCATCAGGGGGTGAATGGGTGAGCAACATGCATGTTGGTGCAACCAGTAGTGCTTAATAATTAACAGTTTTCAGAATGCTGTCAGGCTCAATTGAATGACAAAAAACAAAAACGTGAAGCCCCTTTAAACCTACAGTAAGAGAAACGCTTTTCCTTTCCAGCTCATATTTTCGTGAATCCTGGGGATAAAACTACGGAGAACCATCAAGAACCCAAAGCATGATATGTACCACCCCTCAAGAATATGTCGTCGTGGAGCAAGCCAACGGAGGTAACCAGGGAACCCGCAAGCAGCAAGACGAGTAAACAATATCGAGATGGTTGATAGACAGAATGGGTGTAATGCGTCCAACTCGTCTGATTCGATACGCTGTATAAGCTTTTCATGTTCTTTGCCCTTAATTTATCAACATGATTTTCGGGTCATTTAATGTCAATACAGCTGGCACTGGAACATGCTCTGCAATGAGGCATCCAACGATGAAATTGCCTGACTCGACACTGCTCTTAATTTCGCCCGGGCTTCGGAAGGGTGCTCCAGCTCCGAGTGACCCACGCAAGTAAGCAATGTGGTTCAACTAACAATTCACTTGTCATTTATTCTAGAGGATCTTTGGTGAACCGTATTACACTATTATAGTACGATTAAGAAATTCAATGCTGTCTTAAACCCATCATTACTCGTGGCGGTCTAGCATCGTCTATCCACTCAGTGGATCGGGACCCTGAAAGGACGTGGATCGACGTGAAAGGATCCGAGCACATTGGGCTCCGCCTTATCCACAACATTTAGGTTTCCACAACTCTCCATGTGGATGAACGTCTGCAATACGATACAAAAGATCCAAATGGTTACGAGACACCGCATTAGGATATGTTGTTTCCTAGAGGTACGACTCAAGAGAACCCAGAATCACTTGAGGACTCAATTATAGGCGAAGTGATCAAGATATATAAACAACTGTTTTCCTGCCTCTCTCGATTCACAACTCACCCTTCTCACTCACCTCAACTTCATCACACAAGCAACCTTGAAACCTCCTTTTCTCACCTTATAACTCCCATCTATCGAGCTCCTCAACCCAAGACGCCAGAAACCCCAACATCACAATGCATTTCACCACCGCAGCTGCCTTCATCGTCGCGGCGATTACGCCCCTGAGCTCCGCGGCCACCTGCGAAAACCTCGGCAACAGGGCCATCCCTACCTGGCAAGTGACGGCCAGCGGCGTGGACGACATCCCCGGAAAGTGCGGCGGCCTGTGGGACAACCTGAACGGCTACGCGCCTGCGGCAAGAGCGCCACTGTTTGCGGCGGCTCTAACGGCAACCTGGTTTGGCGATTCACTGGCAGCTCCGCCTGCACCGCCGGTGTGGTCAACACGGTCTGGTACAGCGCAACCAAGAACAACTTTGGCTCCATCAGCTGCCAGATTTGAACGACTCACTCGGGCGTCGGGCGGCTAGGACAATGGAAGGCATCTGTACCCTGCAAAGATTCCTGGAGGCTGGATCACCCTGCTCAACCCCCTCACGCGACCTCAGAGCGGGGGGTGGTCTGGCCGCACCTGAACGACAAAGTGGCTGGCTGATGGATGACGTTGATTTAACGTTGAGCGATAAGCCTTGGATACCTTGACAAAGACCTGCATTAGCTTCTACAGTATAAATACATTCTTTCTTGACATATAAACAACTGAGGCCAACGTTTGCATAATTCTATCTTTACACCATTGTCTCGCACATGGGACCAAGTATTCATCCGCGTTAGATCATCGGTATGGGTGAAAAGATTCATGGGCTGCTCTTCGTACATGTCTGGTGGCCTCAAGCACTGACACTATGATAACCAGCGAACTCACTGGTCCCAATGTATTCTTTGGTCTAGCAAGTGGTGGTCGTAAGAACTCAAGGCTTAATAAAACGACATTCTTTACAACCTCAGAAACTTTGCAGGTCATCACTCCGACGAAACATTCTCTGCGGCATTCGTGTTGAGCCTATTACAGACAAACACTGTCAAGCTCCCTGATGACACATAAGACGGCCTCTGCTCATCTGGCTTTGATACGTTGGAGATGTCTTGTGTTGCACTTGAAAAGGAGTCTTCATTCAGAGCCCGCATTTTCTACCAAGTGTCTCCTTCGCGGCTGCGGCTCAAGTCCGCTAGTGTATCAAACCACCAACTGATTGATCGCATTATTTCCAGATAGAGCACGGCATGGAAAAATGCTTGGTTTCATTCTGTATCTTCGTTATGGTACCAGCCCTCAGCTACCTATCATAAATGCCATCACCGTCAACGATCACCCATGCAAAACCCTCAGCCACAACCTCATATCCCGAGCCAAATTCCACATCTTCCTCAAGCAGTCGCCTGTACCTCACTCACAGGCGGCACGGCCCCCCTCACCATCAACGTCTTCTCGTCCTCCCCAGCCTCGAACCTCCTCAGCATCTCGTCCGGATCGAACCGCGGGCCGCGCGGGTCCTTCGCAAACTCGGCGCTCATCATGAACGCCACCGCGTCCTCGGGCTTCTCGTACGCGTCCACCTGCGTCTCGATCTTGTTCCCGTCCGGGTCGCGGTAGTACATGCTCGTCGACATGCCGTGGTGCACGCAGTACGCCGGCTCGAAGCCCATCTCCTTGCGCGCGCGGTACGACGTCAGCAGCGCGCCGAGCGAGTCGAACGTCAGCGCGAAGTGGTCCATGCCGCAGCTGTTCTCCGGCCGCGGCGTCGCCGTCGCGTCGTGCAGGATCGCGAGGCGGTGGTGCTCGTGGTCCCACGTCAGGAACGTGATGAGCTCCGAGCCGTGCACCACGCGTGCGTTGAGGAACTTGGTGTAGAAGTCGACGAGCCGCTTGGCGTTGTTCGTGCGGAGGACGAGGTGCGCGAGTTCGGAGGGCCGGCTGACCCCTGACGGTGCGATGGCCATGGTTGTTGATATATGGGATGAGAGATGTAATATGTGATCTCTAATAAGAATATCAGTGGGTTTGACGTCGTATGAGAGATGGAAACCACATGTAAGTCTGCTTAAGCTAGCAGAATAAAGTTGCGGGGGAGGTTCGCAGCTTATAAACCCACCATCTGACGCGTGGCGTTCAACAAACGGGACGAATCACGCCCCGGGACCGATTACGTTTCACGACATTCTTGTCTCACACTGCACATATTCATCCAATCCCTTCCTGTAGGAGTTGTCTTACGTCCCGGCGCCGTTCTTTTCGGCCTCCGAGCCACGTAGTGCTGTTCCTCCTGCGCTGTGCTGCGCTGTCGGCTGCATGATCAGCCGCGTCGGACGTCCGCCCAGCGCACGACCCCAAAAGCTGGGGGCTGACTTGTATTAGTACTATTTGATCTGGGAGGACGCACTGTTCAAAGCGGACGTGGCTGCTGCCCAATCACTCCAGATTCTGCGCGATGGATTGGGGCTGTTGTGACTCGAGCGCGTTTCTCTACCCCAGATTATGGGATGTTTTCTGAGGGTTCAGAGATGGGATGACGGGACCGAGCTCTCTGCGCGGCCTTCGGGGATACGCGGGCTCGCGAGGCCCGAGTTTCCGTTCGCCACGGCGGTTACTTACTCATTTACGATGTTCATCAGCATACCAATCGGCGTTTGTTGGATTGGAGTTTCACGGTTCTCCATCTGGCTTCCAAGTCCCGAGTAATTACTCGTTGAGATGGACTCGACGACGTTGAGTGGACAACTCACTTCCAAGATTCGGTTTCGGGGAGTTAGGGGTGGTTCAGCCCAATGTGATGTGCTGCCAAGATTACCTTTGTCGCCGCATTTTAGCGGGAAGTATAACGATTATGTGAACCCCTTCACTCCAAAGGCGCTCGTCTCATAGGTTGTCGGTGTTCGACTTCAACTTTGGTCAACATGTGAGAGGTGACTTGTGAGAACACTACCAATAGTAAACAAACTACCAATGCGTCATGCTGTCGTTCCCCGCTCGCATGGTGGCGCAAGTTCCCAAGCGCCGTTGGCGATTGATATATTCTCCGATTGCCGTGCATAGATTCGTATTTCGTTCCGTTTTACTCCCCGCCAGATGAGGATGACGAACATAGCTTTAGCCGTTGACCTTCTCTTCTGAAGATGCACACAATAGCACAAGCCTGGAACATAGACGGAATAATAGCGAGAATTGAGTATCATGATACATGGTTGTCTAGCTGCTCTCCTCCCCGGGAACTGACTTTCAAATAACCCACAAAAAAGAAACAAACGACCAAGGCATGAGTTGAACACGCGACATGCGACCGGAACTAAGTCGACGCTCTACCACCTGAGCTACTTGGCCTTGCACCCTAGATAAAGGATAATAACTGTGACCTTGTTTGTATGACTAAAGGTGAGTGGTTCTGTTGTTGCCTGATTTTCTTGGCTCCTGACACTCATAGACGCTACCTTACTTATGTAATTGATGTTGCTCGGGGAGAAGTCCCCCCAAAAGGCATACCTCAAAAAGGAAAACGGCCAGGGCATGAGTTGAACACGCGACCTGTGAATCTAAGGGTACACTGCTCTACCACCTGAGCTACCTGGCCCAGTTTGAGAGGAATATTGGCCTGAAGTTGCGTCAAATACGTAAATAAAAGGAAAGACGGCCAGGGCATGAGTTGAACACGCGACCTTTCATCTACTGTGTGAATGCTCTAACACCTGAGCTACCTGGCCTTACAACCAATAGAATACATGGCGTTGATGTTGAATTGAAAATGTAGTAACAATAGTGATCTTACTGATGTCTGATCTGCTTGGCTATGTTGGTCGTCGGTGGCTATGCTGCATGTTGTTGGTGACCGCGCCACGTTCACACTTCTGGCCTAAGACGACTTCAGCACTGCTACGCCCGAGATAAACCCGCCGCTCGGTAAGCATAATAACAAATCAACGAGAGCTTCTACAGGGCAAATCGTCATCAGAGCCTTGCGAACCCTCCACGACGCGGCTCTGGGGACTTGCAGGCCATGCTTGTACGGTTACCGTACCCCAAATGAAATCATGATCACCTCGCAGGAATTCTGCCCTGAAGTGACCAACATAGAGAAATGAGATTACAAGGCTCTCACCTTCCAACACCACGTTGTGACTTATCGAGCCATTCAGAGCCAAAGTCCCTCCCGCGTGGGTACGGGGATGGCATGGGCCACCATAAGCTGCAAGAGATGGTGGTGTGGTCAGCGCGCTCAAAGTTAGCCAAACTTGCAGCTATGAAGGAGTGCTTGGCCTGTCTGGGATAGCAATTGAATCTCTGATCACTTATGATAAAGGGGATATCCGTCCCATCAATTGAACTCATCAGCGCAGAGGCATAGCAAGCCCGCTCGCCTGAGAGAACAGTTAGTTTACGTCTTTCGGACTTGGACTCCGAAGATGAACCTCTAAGCAGCATCGAGTCATGCGCTGTTCTTCCCCAGCATCTCGGCACTCCAACCCCCCAACCAAGATTTAAGAATTACCTTTTAGAGTTAAGCTGACAACGTCGCACTCTGCTGAATAATTCGGTAGGAAATATCTTAGGTTCGCCGCGGCAGAAGAAAAGGGACTTTGGTGAAAGGCCAAAAGACCGTGCAGGAGACTGGCAAGCAAGCGTCTCATCTAGCGAGATTCTCACAATTTGTCGCCGACGGGGGTCCAAATCCCTCTGCCTAAGGCAGTTTTAGCGGTCTCCAGTTGCGTCGCGACCCCGTCAACTCCGCAAATTCCGCAAAAGAGACTGAGCAGAAGCATCTCTGCTGCCTTGGGCCCACGGTTTTTGGGGCTATCAGTGGAGCAGTCACTGAATGTCATCATCTACGCCTTTTGGGGGGAAAAGACGATGAGAATTGGGACAGTCCCTCGTCCATTATCAGGCTGCAGAGTTTTACGTTGAATACACCACACCGCTGAGTTCATCAATGATCTCTTGCTCATGATCGCACACAAGCTGCCCGCAAGAGAGAGCTGGTCAAGCACCCATTCAGCCCTAATCACGGCCGTACACCCATCCCAGCTTATCGGGACAGTGGTATTGTGCTGCATCTCAGCCCCGGGTCTCCGTGGAGGCTTCGCCGGCTTCGTGTGACGCCGTGATTGCTCAGCTTGCCGCGCAGATTTTCGTTCTCGTCCCCAAAAAACGGGAACCAAGGAACCGGCCGCAGAGCAGTGGCTTAGCCTTCCAGCCAAGTCTGTCTGTGAGACGAGCTTGTTATCGACGGCGGCTATGGTAGCATCGCCAGCAACCCTAACGGGCAAAGGCAGTTTGAAGCTCATTGCCAAATCGAACCCAGTTTCATCACACCAGTGACCCTGTCATCTCAACTTGCAGGCAGCAAAAGCAGAGAACGCACGGCCCGTAGCCCGGAATCGGTCAGTGTTCTGTCGACCGTTGACCGTTGACCGTGAACCGGGTCCCCAGTTGCACTTTAGTATCGTGCTTATTATTACCCCTGGCTAGCGGGCGCCCGCTTGCGCCAAGGATGGTGGATTGGCAAGAAAGGTTTGGCGTATAAACCCTCACGCTATTGGTCGCCATTCCGGGTGCCTGAGAACCGATGGAGAGGAAAGAAAATCGTATTCTGCAAGGCTGGCGGCTCTAGTCCGTTTGAGGCCATGTCTTTCGACATTTGTGTGTGCATGGTTTCTAATTCGCCTGGGTGCAACACACATCATGAACCCCCTGGTCGAGCCCCCAATTAGCTCGAAGATGGTCGTGCTCTTGGTGGGACAGGGCAGACTTTTGGCTCTTCCGACCAGCGGCCGATCGCGAGAAGAGCGGCCGACGGATCGCAGGCCTTGCGTCTTTCGAGACTGATGAGAGCCTGGCCGGGGGGGCCCTGGGGTGCCATTGCATCTTATAATTGAGACCTTGTACCCCCCCAAAACCAATACCGTGGCGTCGTGAAATCCTACGCCAAGGTTGTGCTTCCTTCTCGTGTTCTTCGCTGCCGGCTTTAAACCACGTTGTTCTCTGATCCGTCCGGCTGTCGTTGAGATCCGAACCTTTTCCTTTTCCTCCCAGGTGTGTGGTCTTACCCAGGCGTCCGTCCATAAGAAAGAAACAAGAAGAAGCGACGGGGCCAACGACCAAAGAGAATACTCCGCCAACAATGGCCACATCAGGACCGACGAGCTCTCCGGAGGGCCACCCAGCCTCGCTGGCACCCAACAACATCACCTCCGCACGAACATCATCCGACGACTCTCGCGACCCGAAGTACCAAGCAGGACTGATGCCGGCCGAGTACGCCGGCCTGGAGGTGGCCAACAACGGCGACGGGCATTACCAGACTGCGGCACCCGGCGGGCCAGGATACTACGTGCCGTACCAAGACAACGTCAAGGCCCCCACGGGATACGACCAACAACCGCAGTACCAACAGCAGCCATACCCACAGTCGGCACCGACACCATCGGCATATGGCGGGGACTACGCGGCAGCTCCGCCTCCGGGGAAGGGAGAGAAGCGGGTATGCGGCATCCGGGCGACGACGTTTTGGATGGGGTTGCTGGCATTGATATTCCTTCTCGGCACGATTGGCGCGTCGGCGGCTGCTGGTACAATTGCTCAGCAGTATGCGGGATACATCCAAACATGCGATGCGTAAGTTCATCCTCACTGTTTTTCATCTTGCTGAACACCGTCACTGACCCATCTCGCAGTAAACTGGAGCAATCAGCAACACAAGCATCAGCCTCAGCAGCAGCGTCAAACGTCGCGACAACAGCCTCAGCGTCTGCATCAAACACCGCCTCCGGGACCGCCACAGCAACGGCAGCAGCAGCATCAGCTACATCAACCGGCTTCACGTCGATTCCCCTGCCCCAACAGGCCTCCTCGATCTTCGGTGAGGCCACCACAAACTGCCCGAACCTGTCTGCCGAGAACAAGACGTACTCCGTCCCCGGGAGCAGCCTCAAATTTGTCCGCGAATGCGGCAAGAACTACCCCTTCAACGACTTGGGTTACATCCCACTGACCAGGATGGAGGACTGCATGAACCTGTGTGCTGCGTTGAGCGTCACGACGCAGAGTGCCGACGGGCCGTGCATCGGCGTCGCCTGGGTCACTGCCGGCAAGCAGGGTACGGACCAGAACTACTGCTGGTTGAAGGGTGCGAAGGGATCGCCGGACCCCAAGGCCAATGTTGAGGCTGCGTGGTTGTCAATGTCATGATGTGTTAATAAGAGATGAGGGTGTTGCTGGGGTTGGTAAACCTGCGATGAGGGAGATGAGACGAAATGAGATGGGGCTGAGGATAAAAGGCTCTGGACGACGTTAATTGTTTATTATACCATTGAAGCATTTTCATAGCCAGGCATCTATGTTTTATGTCACATTCACCTTAATGCCAACTACACTATTGCAACATTTCGTCTTCAGTTCCAATCACCTACTCACCAGTCCCAGTACGAAACGTACTACCCTGACAGCAACAAAATCTATCATTGCCTATCTGTAGCTGGCTTAAAGATTTGACATACAGTGATTTTGGTATTAAGACACGGGCTAGATGTACAAGTCTGTGGCTGGCTTCCACCATCTATTTCCGATACCACATCCTAGTCACCTTCGTCTTCTGAATCTTCTTCTGTAGTCGAAAGATGCCGTAGAGCAATGCCTCCGCTGTCGGCGGGCATCCAGGGACGTATATATCAACAGGCAAGATCCTGTCAACGCCCCTCACTACGCTGTAGCTGTAGTAATAATACCCGCCGCCATTCGCACAGCTACCCATACTAATCACCCACTTCGGATCCGGCATCTGATCGTAGCACTATCTCACAGCTGATGCCATCTTGTTCGTAACGGTGCCGGCGACGATCATAACGTCTGACTGGCGCGGCGAGGCCCGGAAAATGATGCCCAGGCGGTCCATGTCGTAGCGAGGCATGGAGGAGTGCATCATCTCGATGCCGCAGCAGGCGAGAGCGAATATCAGGGGCCACATGGAACCATTGCGTGCCCAGGCGACGAGCTGATCAAAAGTGGTACTGTGTTACGACTCCATCAGCAACAGGTAATGGTAAGTGGCTTGGAAGGAGTCCTACAGGACATGTTCAACTACGCTTGTTGGTCGCTGTTCAGCGGAAAGACCGAGAGGAGATGACCGTGGCGTGCGAATAGTGGCATTCTTGGATAGGAAGCGAAGGTTTCCATGCTGCTGATTTTGGTTTAGATAGGAAACGACTGGTTGATGTCGTGCGAAGGTGTTGAGGCAGTTGCGTACGCCCGCGAGACGGACTGTTGGTTTTAGTATGTGTAAGTGGGTTGTGATGGCTGGATATGCTCACCTTTTGACGACAACATTGCAGTCGTCTCTGGTAATAAAATGAGAGAGATATTATCAAGAAAGTAGAAACTGCGAGAAAAGAATGAAGAGGTTTTGAGCAATGTTGCCTGAGAACGCTCACTTCTGACGTCGTGCCGGGAAATTCACACATTGAGGGTCGCAGGCGAGGAAGACGCCCCAGTCCACCTGAGTGGCACGTATCCCAGCGTCCATCCCCTGACCCCTCAACATCAATCCGATTCTGTATCCAAAAAAAATCCTCGATTTTCTCATTAGTCTTTTTACCACTTCAAGCTGGTTTATACTGTCTTCTTCGTATGTTCTGAACTCAGAGATGGGCTTGCATGTCTGAGACTGAATTAAGACTTTACCGTAATAGGCAGTGGGGTCAGTGACTGCAGCCACGGGAAAAACACTCATTGTCTTCGTCCCCCAACGTCTCTCTCCCAAATCTGTCATCATACCACTCCTAGCAAATCAGCAGCCCGGCGCTTTCTGAGCTCCACGGTCCAAACTTTTCTTTACTTGGTATCTGGAAAGCTATAGTGTCATGACGGGCACCGGTCCAATCATTGAGAATGCGGGGTCCATGCCCCCTGAGCCCGCAAACTGTCCGGTGTGCCGCCTGCCGCTCACCACATCCACAAAGCTCTCCGGGCTACACGCGTGTCCTTTCTGTAGGAAGACATTCAAACGTGTCGATGGTGCCCGCAGACACGCCAAATCTTGTCATAAGCGAGGGAATCAACCATTGCCTGCGGATGCCAAACGAGGCCGGAAGCTCCGGGCTTGCGACCGATGCTCCCGTGTCAAGTCTCAATGCGATGGGAAACTTCCCTGCGGCCATTGTAGAGCGCGCAAGCTCGATTGCATTTATCAAAGATTCTGCAGCGATGAATCTCACAGGCACACAGCCTCTGATGCGCGCTCAGCCAGGACGCAACATTCACAACTGTCGTTCTTCCTCCACTTCACGGGTCCAAGAGGAGGGCGGGCGATTGAGCAGGAGATGGCCGCCGTGCCAGAAGTCGACATCCAAGGTCCTTTCACCAACAAGGCTTCCGAATCAAGCGCTAGACTCAACTTTGGCGACTGCATCGATCCGTCACTCCTTTTCACAACCCTTTTGGACCCGTGTTTCGACCTCGACCCAATCGAAGAGCCCCCTGCAGGAATGTTCGGTTAACGTGGTTGATAAGCGAAGCGATCAGACAAGCGAAGCGATCACCCGACCGCAACATACCTATCTCCTACCTTTACATTTACATTACGCTACACACAACCATGTCATCAGCAAATAAAGAAGCTCAATTGAACTTAGCTACCCAAGCAATCAAACGAAGCAATAATCTTAGCTTAAGAGCTGCATCCCAGATCTACTCAGTGCCTTACTCAACGCTACGCGACCGAATGAAGGGAAAGCTATCACGACGTGATATTATACCTAACTCATGCAAACTAACAGAGCTTGAAGAGGAGAAGCTAGTTGAGTATATCCTCGACCTAGATTCCCAATCGTTTCCTCCTCGCATCAGTGGTGTGGAAGATATGGCCAATCGACTGCTTGCCGACTGCGACGCGCCCCTAGTTGGGAAGCGCTAGGCTTCGAACTTCATCAAGCGACAACTGCAGCTCCGGACGCGCTTTTTTCGCAAGTACAACTATAAGAGGGCCCAATGCGAAGATCCAGACGCAATAAACGCATGGTTTCGTCTTATGGCGAATATAATCGCGAAATACAGCATTATAGACTCTGATATCTATAATTTCGATAAGACTGGGTTTATGATGGGCCAGATTGCATCCGGGATGGTCGTCACAAGTTCCGAAAGGCGTTCAAACACGAAAATGATGCAGCCTGGTGACTGTCAATAGGTTACAGTCATTCAGGCTATCAACTTGTCAGGCTATAGCGTTCCGCTGTATATTATTATTGCAGGCTAATATCACCTCTCCACGTGGTATATAGAAACCAGTCTCCCACGCGACTAGGTTATCGCAATATCTGAAAACAGATAGACAACAAACGAAAGAGGCCTAGATTAGCTCCAGCACTTTGATTGGCATATAAAACCGCGTGCAAGTGGCAGTTATCGCCTCCTCGTTGTCGATGGGCATGAAAGTCACTATGCTGCTAACTTTGAGATATATTGTAAGGAAAACAATATTGTCACACTCTGTATGCCAGCCTATTCGTCTCATCTGCTTCAGCCCTTAGATATTAGGTGTTTTAGGCTACTAAAGAAGGCTTATAGTTGATAAATTGAGGATAAGATGCGCCGGGGTAATATGCATATTACAAAGGAAGACTTCTTCCCTGCGTTTCGCGAGGCATTTATATAAGCCCTCACAGTTAAAAACATCTAGGGAGGTTTCAGAGGGGCTGGGCTTGTCCCTCTAAGTGCTGAAAGTGTGCTTTCAAAGCTTGATATCAAGTTACACACTCTAACGCCTCCAGGGTCCCTTCTAACAACACCCCCCGCGTAGACTTCTCAGACGCCAAACAACCTAACTAAGGCGTCTTCTCAGTCTGAACTCATCAAAAGGAGGATCTCTCGCCATCAGAATAGCTCCCCAACTTCAATTATTAAAGCTGTAGAGCATCTATTAAAGGGAGCGTAGGGATTTATACACCAGATTGCCTTACTAAGGTCTGAGGTTTAGATCCTTTGGGAAGAGAATAACCTACTTAGCTGACGTAGAAGGGCTAAGAAAACATGTCTCAGACAAGGAGGAAGTCTTACTGTAGCTGAGGCTGAGGACCTTCAATCGCAAAGGGAGGCTACAGCCTAGATTGAGGAGGAAACGCGTCGGAGTAGTGGTTGAAGACTGAGGACTGAGACAGGCCAACGGCGATGTGGCGTCTGCGGGAACACTGGGCATAATGCGCGAACATGTCAGTTTATTGAAGAAACATCTAATGAAGGTTTCTGAGTAGTTTGAACTCAATTGATTCTGTGGGTGTTGTGTACGAGTTAGAAATGTGCTGTGGTTGGGGTTGGGTGATCGCTTCGCTTGTCTGATCGCTTCGCTTATCAACCACGTTACTCTGAGTACAATACTTCTGGCGCCCTGACCATGTCATCGGCCACAGACGCACTCGCTGTACGAATCGCTCAACTTTCTGAAGAACTATCGCAAGCTGCTTTGTTGAATTCGGAACTCGGCTGTTTCGACCCTATATCATTCAACGAGGTTTTCTCCAGTGACCAGGTTCATGCGTTCTGCATGGCGTTCTCCCGGAAGCGGCATTACCAATACCCAGTCGTACACTGGCCAACCTGCAACCTCGAAACAACGTCTCTGCCTTTGCTGTTAGCGATATTTCTCAACGGCGCGGCCTATTTCAACTCTTCTTCTGATGCCACTGGGAGCAGAGCAAAGGCACAAGACTTTTACCTTATTGCAGACGCATACATCTTTCAGCAACTAGAGCGGTCCATCAACAGCAATCATCAGGAATCTGAATCTGAGACAACTATCGAGATACTCCAAGCTGCGTTGCTGATTGTAGTCTTGCAGATATGTTTTGATGACAGTCGAAAAGGGGTAATCATCTTCAAGCGTCTCCCGCTACTGGTATTTTCTATCCGGCACTTCGGTTTCACTAGGATGAAACACGACGAGGGGGAAGACTGGCGAACCTTCATATGACAAGAGACGCGGATTCGTCTTTCGACATGGACGTTCTTCATGGACAGTCTCTTGACCTTGTTCTGCAATACGCCACCGTCGATGTCCCATGCTGAGACGCTCGGGCATCTTCCATGCAACCAGGCTTTGTGGGATGCGGGGTCTGAAGAAGCCTTCACCCAGCTTAGGCTTGAGGCTGGCCAAGAATTCGTCTGCTTGGGAGATTTGACGGTTGGGCTGATGCAGGATGAGTGGCCGATTGAGCTAGTGCCACCGTTTGACCGTCTCACACTTCACCACTTAAATGCGGTCATTGTTGGTGAGTTGGCGGAGGATTCTGGTGTCGACTTAGGCTGATCTAATCACTTCCTAGCCTTGCAACCCATTATTTTCAATCTGCATACGTTTCTGCTGCATGACACAGGCCGGATCAATCTGCTTCGAGCCCTCAACCGGTGGACGACACTTTGGAACGCTGCAGCCCATCCTAAACAGCCGGGATCTCTAGGCGTTGAACGCAATAGCCCCGGTCTAGCACTGTTGTCCAGAAAAATCATTGAAGTCACTGGCACCGAGACAGCAAGGCAATGCGAGTACTTGCAGCGCGTTCCGAAGCACGATTTCTCAGATCTTCACCGCTTTATCAGAGAGTATTGCTAGTGAGTGTTTCTACAGTATGTATGTGAGCTTCCACCACCTCACACATTATTTCCGTTCATATGATACTCACTATAATGCCAATCAGATAATTAGATTCGTATTCGGTTCCGGACTGTTGGTCGCGGACCCTCGCGGCCCCCGTTGTCGATTCGACCGATCTTCGGCCGAAATTCACGACCACGAGATTTGAGACGACCCATCACGCTAAGCTTCGGCCGAAGTACCGTGATGTGATTTCACGAAGTGCCCATAAAAGAAAGTCTCGGTGAAACCTTTTGACATCTATTTAATCAGTCTCATCGCCAGCTCGTGCTGGCGTATTCAGAATTCATCATCACGCATCTCTAGGGAGCGAAACGAAACCATGGCCAATAAGATCAGAGTTGCCATCGCTGGCGCAACTGGTAACACGGGTTCCTCAATCGTGAATGCGCTGTTGAAGTCACCCGAGCTATTCGTAAGTTTTCTGCCCCGGAGTCTCCAAACTGCAGTTTTCATTCAACTCATGCCGTGGCAGGATATCACAGCTCTAGCGAGACCCGCCTCCGTTGGGAAACCGGAACTCGTTGAATTTGCAAAGCAAGGCGTTGCTGTGAAGTCGGTTGAGTTGCATGGGTCCATTGACACGATATCTGGCACTCTTGCTAACATGGATGTGGTCATCTCGTGCCTGACCTTGTTCCAGTTCAAGGAGGAGATGAATCTTATTGAGGCGTCGAGCAAGGCCAACGTCGGTCGGTACATACCAAGCTTCTGGGGTCCAGCCTGCGAGCCACGAGGCGTCATGATGATTAGGGAAATGGTGAGTTCGCATCGTCCCAATTTCTCCCCCACTATAATGGGAAGAGCTGAACCCGAGACTTCGCTAATTCATGCTCTATAACCGCAGAAAGAGGACTTCTTCGACCGCATCAAAAGCCTCCGTCTCCCTTACACCATCATTGACGTTGGCTGGTGGTATCAGCTGACGTTGCCTGCTCTGCCTTCGGGCAGATTTCGCCCGGCCGTGGAAGAGTACTCTACCACCCGCATCATCGGGGACGGTAATGCACCCTGGGCCCTCACCGACAACCGCGATATTGGGAAGTTTGTCTCCAGAATCATCGCCGACCAGAAAACTCTGAACAAGATGGTCTTCGCCTATGGGGAGGTTATGACACAGAGTAATGCCTTCGATCTTCTTGAGAAGGTGTCTAAAGAGACTGTCCCCCGAGAAGTTGCAGGTCCATCAAATTTTAATCCGGCTCGAAGACCTGGGACTAACGAAATAACTCAGGTAACCAAGGAAGAGTTACAAAATGTTATAACTCAAGGCCGCGCGAAGGCTGCGGAGAAGAACATCAAGGACGTGACAATTCTGCCCAATATTGGCATGGCAGAGTATCGGAACGTTCTTGGCATCCGAGGAGACAATACCCCCGAAAGAGCCCGAAGCCTTGGATATCTTGACGCAAGAGAATTATATCCCAATGTGGAGATCACTACCCTTGAGAACTACATCAGACGTCTCGTACGCTGAGGGGCATGGTGGCGTAATTCGAAGCGAATTTACTGGCGACCCAACCCTTTTGGTACATGTATTTATTAACTCAAGTCGCCACCTTGTGGAAGCTTAAAACGTTGAGGTTCTTCCGCATGCGGAATCGGGGTGGATAGGACGGTTGGATCAACCCTTGTGAGCCAGCTTATTTAGACCCAAGCCCCCCTCCCTGGATCTCGCCGAAAACGTTTCTCCATTTCAGTTGAACAGAACTATCCGTGTGAAGTTCTGTTTTGATTTTCACCTCCATTTGCTTTGCACCTTCAAAAACACAATCAAACGTTGGCAATATTGCATCAAAATCTATTACACCTATTCTTGCTCTTTCAGCCATGGACATGGATTCGTTAACGAAGGCTTTCGCTTTGGCGTGTTCAGACGATCGTAAGCGGAAAAGGGCCTCAGAGCCGGATGTTGGTTTCGCCAAAGTAAGTGTCTGCGTTGAATGCTGGCACTGTCTACAGCACCTTAACAATTCGCACCCCGACATTACTGACAAGACGCCCAGAGACCCAAGTTGGAGGAATGTTTTTACCGACTCTCATTCCTGTCAGTTAGCTAAGAAATCACCATACCATACTATGCTGACCTGTTATAGGTCACTACCGCCTGAGATCAGGAATATGATTTATCGCCATCTCGGGCTTTTCCCAACTCACTGTATCAAAGTCGAAGGCAGAGGGGTCGACGTCCATTATGAGCACACTTTCAACTTCCAACTGCAAAGGCATAGTTTCCGGCGGGCTCTCCACCCATACTCCCGCCAGTTCCATACGGCGATCGTATCAACTTGTAAAACGATACATCAAGAAACCAGAGCCCTAGTATATGGGACAATATTCTTCCTCTCCAGAATGGAAGATGCCGCCTCGTGGCTGCTGAACATCGGCCCACAAAACAGAGCCATGTTACGAGGCATAGAACTGATGACACGCGTCAAAGACATTGACACAGTGTCCTCCTTCGACGACGTCGAAACTACGAATCGTGCTCGATACAGACAGGTATCGAAGCTCGTATGTGGTCTGCTTCTCGATTCACCACGACTCATACGCCTGTGTTTTCAGGACCTATTTAATCCCGGAACCCCTCCTATTCTTGCATGTGCGCAAAACAGTGAGGAGTGGATCAATGAGGCGTACAAAATAGCTGAAAATCTTTACATGGATTTCCAGCCCTTCTTTGCGGAAGCCCTGGCCCGCGGGAGAAGACCTTCACGATTATGCGATATCTTCGATATCAACCGCGAGATCTTCGAGGATAAAGAGTGGATGTCGTTGGAAACCCAGGACTACTGCTTAGACGATAGCCAGGTCTCAGATGCGATGGCTGCATTCAGAGATCACTTGGAGTGGCTGCTTGAATTGCACTCCAAAGGTCTAGGTCGTCCATCTTCGGGCCATGCTTCGCTTTCCAGCATTAAGGTTGGCGTGAATATTTGCAGGCATGTTGCACCATAACTTCACTTTAACAAACGGCTAACGAATTCTGCACAACAACAGGTATTTGGAACAGAGCTCCGTCGTGGCGTGTCTGAAGTTGGTCAAAGATCAATCCCAGATCGCAATGTCACCAGAAACCTCAGTCGAAGGGGTTCGAGAAGCACTAAAATAAACACACATAGGTTGAACGAGGGGTTAGAGGCTTCGACTTCATAGATGAGTCGCGTTATATGACACTGCACATGGGTATCGCATGTTCAAGGAGAAAAGACTAAGCACTTAGCGCGGCGCAGGAAAGTGTAAAGTCGAACTACTGGTCAGAGCTTCGAAGCCAGAAGGTTTGACAACACCATCACTTTCCCAAAGGACAGAACACGATTAACAATGACATATGGTTGATCAATTCAAGAGTGACTGATTCGATATATTTGACAGCTGGCCAAAATGTGGCGCGAATGGAATAAATACATAAGAAGATGACCCGTGTCCTATGAGTGGGCGCTCCGCTGCCCGATGTTGAATGAAACGCACGGGAGTCCAGCCCCTAAACACATGAGCGACATGAAAACCAATCTAGTTGGTGACGGTCTGCTTGGCCGAGCCAGCACCATTCCAGGTCTCAACAGCAATGACCTGGAAGTTCAGCGTGCCGAGGTTCATGCCGTGGCTCTTCCAGGCATTGAAGTGGTTGGCGATAGAGACGGTGCCGCTGGAGCGGCCGCCGTTGCGGACCGAGATGTACTGGTTGAAGGTCTTGGTGCCCTGAATGGAGGGAGCGTTGGTGCGCACGTTCTCCCAAATGGTGTAGGAGCCGCCGTCGCTGCTCACGGTGCCCTTCTTTGTTCCGGTCTGGGAGAAGCCGGCGGAGTCCTCAATGACGTAGTACTCGACAAGGGGGTTGGTGGTCCAGCCGTAGACAGAAAGGGTAGCAAGTCCCTTGGTGACGGCGAATGAGCCCGAATGGGTGATGGGGGCGGTGGAACCGGGGTTCCAGCCAACGCCGACAACGAAGTCGTCGGTGGTGTCAAAGTTGAGGTTGAAGCTGTTGCCCGAGGGAGTGAAGTTGACGGTTCCGCCAGTCTTGTAGTTCTGGACGTAGTTGGTGCGCTCCTCCAGGGTCATGCCGCGTCTCTCAAGAGACTCGTTGCGGCGTGCGAGCATCAGGGGGTGGTCAGGCCCCAAGAAGAAATCGGATGGACCACGGCGCTCCACATGGGGAGGCAGCAGCTCAGCCGGCCCGATGGCAGGGGCAGCAAGGCACGGGGCGATAGCCGAGAAGGCCAAGACGAAAGAACGAATGGAAACCATCTTTGGAATGAAGGACTGGAGTAGGTGATGCGACTGTTGGTTGGCTAAGAGCTGCCAAGAGTCCGGCTATCGAGGTAGGCGATCACTGAATCTTTATACAATTTTCTTGGCATCTTGGGATCTCCTTAAATCAAGTCGGGGTCCAGAGCAGGCCCGGTAAGTGGACGAGCGAGGAAGTCCAAATTACGGGTTCAATCTCGACGAAACATTCTCTCTCTCGTGTTGAATGAATTTAGGCAGAATCGGAAGAGTGAGCCCCTTGCCCAAATCAGAAGATGCGGGTAAAGACGAGCATGGCGCCATCCCACTAGCACGGCTTTTTCGATGAATGATGACCCAGACTCTCCGGAAGACGACGTTTCTACACAACATCGATGTCGCAAGCTTTCCCCGGTAAGGAGTGAGCTCGCATTACCCTCCGGTTCATTTAAGGCTGTTGCATTGTAGTGGATCGTCAGAAAAACGTGGAGAAGTCACCGTAATGCATACTAAGGAAAGCCGGCTAAGTTGGGGATGGCGGCACGGCAGGCGATTAATTTAAGCATATGCAACCTGGATCGCTCCATTCACCTTCTGTGCCCTCTCGATCATGCAACAGGGACGCTCTCGGCATCTCAGCCGTGCAAGGTCGCATCATAGCGGCTGGGTCGGCATAGAGAAGCTCGGGGCTGATCCAACTTTTGACGTTGAGAATCTGATATTGGTGCTGGTAGTAATGACTGAACGGAACCGACAATTTACTTCAGAAACACCTGTCAATCAGAAAACGACGCTTGGAGCCCTCAGGTGCGATGCTGAGCAAGACGCGCTGACAAAGATGGGTCAGACAATAATCAATCAAGAAGACACGCAGCGTTCGTTTGAAACCAAGATCACAAAGCCAGAGGCCAGCCCACGAAAAGGAGTAAGAAATACAGAGGCGAGCTCAGGAGGCGCCATTCTAGTGTCGATCCGGCAAAGGCGGCAGTTGTTCGGGTGCCATACGAGCCCTTCGGGGAACAGTTGGACAGAGCTTCAAGATGTCACCGCAATCAAATAGAAACTGGTCGGCTACAGCCCGTACTCGGTTCGTACTCGCCTCTCTGTTTCAATCATTCGGGAGAAAGGAAATTTTTAATTGATTAACTACAGCGAAGTAGAAAGACGCGGTTCGTTCCTAGGGATCTACGAGCCGCAACCCAAATCAAGGAAAGTTTTCTATTGGGCTGACCGGAAACATCATCCTTTATCTGATGCTGATCAAAACACGCATGAAAGTCCCCGCAAACAGGTGTCTAGAAGCATACCAAAGACTCGCCCATCACTCAGCGAACCGCCAGCCCGTCAAGGTTCCCATCTTTCATCCAAGCCTCAACAATCTTCTGGAAACTTAGAATACCCTCTCCCCAAGACGACTGCTTTGCAATCTGGTCCTTCATTTCTTGTGTTTGACTTTCCTGATCCTGAACGAGCCCCTCGCCTGTCAGGTAACCCGGTGTGCAGCTCGGAAATGCTGCAAACCACCGAGCCCGCCTCGCAACTTCTGCTGACCAGTGATCTTCAGCAGCTTTCTCGACCTCGACTGTGGCTTTGTTTACATCTTCAGCACCTTCGACAGTCGCTTTCAATACGTGCGCAATGAAGCGAGTCAAAAGGCTGTAGAAGCTGTGTGCGTTCTGAGATACAGAACCGCCGCTTCCAGAGGCGAAAAAAAGGTTGGGATACCCGTTTGACATGGCACCATAAAGGTTACCGTAATCCGGGCCATCCCACTTGTCCTTGAACAGCCGGCCGCCACGTCCCTCCAGCGGAGCGTTCAAAGCCGACGAAGGGCAGGAGTCGACAAGCCCAACAGAGTAGCCCGTGGCGAGAATGAGAACGTCGAGCTCGTGCTCGTGGCCATTTGCAGTCACACCGTTTGGAGTATACGCTTCAACGCCACGACCATTAGTGTCGATAAGCGAGACTTCGGGTTTGTTGAAGAGAGACAGGTATGTGCCATGGAAGGTCGGTCTCTTGCAGAAGCCGGGGTACCACGCCTTCAGACTCTCGGCGGCCGAAGGGTCCTTCACCTCGGCGTCAACACGGGCTCGCATCTTTTCCGTCCACGGATAGTCGAGACTCAACATGTTCTTGACATGCTCTTCCTCTTCATTCGCAGCGACGACCTCGCCATCATGACCCAGTGCGGCTCTCATCCCAGTCACTTGGGTCCAGCCATCCTGTATCATATCCTCATTAACCGGCTGACCTGTAAATGTCGCATCCAGGTTCGCCACACGTTCGTGCTGCCAGCCTGGCTTATACGCTACTCGAGCCCAGTCCGTAGGGGTTGTCTCTTTTTGATGTTGAGGGCCAACGTAAGACGGAGTGCGTTGGAAGATGTAGGTATGGCCGGCCCACTTGGCCACATGAGGTGCAACTTGAACTGCAGTGGCCCCGGTGCCAATGATGCCAACCCGCTTCCCTTGGAGTTTTGTCATGTCGGGGACTTCCTGCGAGCCGCCAGTCTTGGACCAATCCCAGCGTCCGGTGTGCATGACAACCTTACCCGGCGCTGAACTGAACACATCGATGCCATTCAGTTTTGGGGCATGAGGGGAGGTTTGGATTCCCCCACCGAGAACCAGGAATTGAGCACGAACAGTCAGTTATTGTCGCCCATGGTTAGGTCCCAGGTACTGATCTAGAGTCACTACCCAACGCTTTGCCTCGTCATCCCACTTTTGGTGCTTGATAGTGGTGCAGAATTGGCCTCGGATGTTCGACAGGTTGGCTATCCGTTCCAGATGCTCCCGGATCTCATGACCATAGGAACTGAGGAATTATGTGTTAACAGCGTATGGTATCACATCCATGTTGACATACTTACTACCTATGCCTTGGCATGTACCCGGTTTCCTCCAGCAACAGCACGTAACAATACCCTTCAATATCGCACGCTACGCCTGGGTATCTGTTCCAGTACCAAGTACCGCCAAAACCACCAGCCTTGTCGACGATGACGATGTCGCTGCTGGCAATGCCGGCTTTGTTCACCAGCTGATAAGCTGTTATTACCCCAAACATTCCTCCGCCAGCAATCAGGACCTTGACCTCAGACCTATCCTTTAGTGGGAAGCCTCTGGAAGCTATGGCGTCATAGTCGACATAGGGGTCTATGTCCATACTAGCGAGTGCTGGGTCCCGAAAATCCACGAACTGCGCAAGTTGGTCAGAGCGAAGTCGTTTCGTCCGCTCCGCAGCGTACTTCTCGATCAAGTGGTCTGGAATTGACGTGGTATCGGGCTGCAGTATCTCGAATCAAGGTGGTAGAATTGAGCACGGTGTAACGGGGTTTATGAATAAGTAAGGTAGTACGCAATGAGTCCAACTCGTTGCTTTCTGATTCTAAGTTCAACCACAAAACCACTAGCGTCGATGGGACTCTTTATAGCTGGTCTCTGCATAGACTTTTGTGTTCTAACAGTGCCATGATGCCATCTGCTACATGCTGACAAGCAGTCGTATGTCCATCTCTATGTCCGCGATGCTTTGGTCATGTGATATGCCCACTTTTGCCAAGTCGACCTAGCATACGCGGACGTCAGACATCCCGCATTCCCATTCACACGGTGCTGGCCGCCGATGCTTGTTGACAGAGTAAACCTACTTTATTTATGCATGCCTCGATTTTCTCGGTCTATCATATTAGCCATTGGTGGCACGCATGTAGCCATCGATTCGACTGTATCTACAATCGCTCCACACTCTGCTCTACCATCATGTCTGATCAGGGAAAAAATGATCATTATATATATATATATGTGTGTGACACGTACTTGGGACTCTCGGGCACTCATGGCCGGGCGTATGGATGGAAACCCATCACCGAGACCATTTAGCAGCATGGCTGGGCTTAACAAGAAGACGTACGGCATTCATTCCGTTCCGGGTCATTTCGTAAACTCCTCTGAGCGGACTACCGGAGGCTGATGTGAATAATCTCCGCCAAGAATCGTCTCTTTTGACATCTTCTCCAACGCATTTGCAACAGTGCCAGAATATTCCACCAACGGTGGGCAATCGGTTTCATACGACCTATGTGCATTCAGTGATCAATAGTCACACAATGAAGCCTTAAAATGACGGCCCCCCGCGGGTTAAGGCAACGACAGAAGCCCACACTCCGGGCTTTCGGAGCCGGTTCCCGCGGGTTCCAGGGGCCGAAGGAGCGTAGGCCACGCAGGCGGCACGGCCCTGAAGCGGACCCCGCTCCGCACAAGGGCAACCTGTAGGTATTGCCAAAACAATTCTATGATGGGGTGATACAGTATCAACAAATAGCCTAAGGTTATATTTCGCATGTATGTATCAAACTCATCAGGGAGCGTGCGGGTTTAGAGCCCCGAAGCTGTCGCGCATGCTGAGCAACTTATAACAACTTCGAATTCAGATGGAGGCTGTGACCATCATGGTATTCTCAACTGCCGAACAATAATAATAAGTTTCTGGCAGTACTAATTCTTCCTTCTGGTTTCAAGGCTTTATAACCTAGTACTTTAAAAATATCGTACGTAAACGCTTTTGCGAGATGTTGACTGAACCCTCAAATGACGAAAAGAATGGTTACCCTTGATTACTACGGACGGACAACGAACATGAAGCAATCCCAGTGCGTAAATATCAAAGTTCTTGAATTTGCTCGAACATGATCATCAGGGTAGATGTTTTGGCGGAAAATGTACCGTGCAGGAATTTCCCATGACTTTGATTCTACCTTGATGGCTGAGACCAATCCCGAAGGGCGTGGCGGGTGAAGAAGTGGCAAAAGCGATACCGGCTGTCAGAGACGCAGCCACCAGATGAACGTGGCTCACTGGGTTCGAAATTATGTGCAGGCAGAAACTTCGCTTACGCACAACGCTAGAAGCAAATATTCTAGCCATGGGTTTGGTCAGACCTTATCAAGTAACAAGTGTGCGTCGGCAACGACGGTACAATGTCGTCTCATACGCCAAGGGTTATCACCGCAGGGCTTTTCGAAAGCGTCGACCACAAGGCCAGCGGCAAGGACACAATAACGAAGAGACCAATATTCGTCTCGGTCACAATACGAAAACCAAGAAATCGGACGCATTCAGGTTCATGTATGTCAGTTCTTCCCTACTTGACTCCGACCACCAGGCTGACATTGTCATTACCTAGGGCTCTTCCACCTGAGATACGCAACAGGATCTACGCCTGTCTCTTAACAGCACAATTACCCTTGCTATTGATGCCATTATTCAGACCGGGTACATACCAGCCGGTGATCTTTCAGTTATTTTCCGATGACGATGATATCTGGACATCTAGAACCGAAAGACCATGCGTCAATGTGCTACGGGCATGCAAGACTGTCCATGCGGAAGCTTCTGCAATACTCTATCACAGCAACAAATTCGTGTTCGGGGGTGCTGATGGTATTTTGCAATGGCTGCGTACTCTGAGTAAACCTTCGCGTCGCAACTTGAAATCCATGGAGGTTTGGAACTACTATTTCGTACATATCAATCGGAGAAATAGGTCCTGGTTGAAGAAGAAGGTGAAGAAGCTAGCTCCTAAGGCAAATATTGTCATCAGCTTGAGCCGCCTTAACCTCTGGACAGCTCACTAGGGCACGATATTCCGCAGACCCGGTCCACCTATCAGGAAAATTGGGAGGAAATGGCTGCTTGTTTGGTGTTGCGACCGACGCCCCTTTTGTCTTCAATTTTGTACCACACCACAACTGAGCTAGTCATTGTTAAGTCTTCTTATGATAATGCGCCAATTTTAAAGGTGTTGAGAGAGCCACAACCCAGATCATTCTCGTAAAGGACCTCTACGGCTGTTTGTATCCCAAAAGCCTGAGTCTTTCCATGGACAGTACGTGATGTTTGATCTTAAAACTGTACTATCGGTGCAAGCTGACTCACTTAGCTTGCGCCTCTGATTGTGGCCATCCATTAGCCAGGACCCTGAACTGCCTAAAGCCGTGACAGACTGTGGACAATCCCCCTATGTTTCTTCTCGTAAATAACGAAAACATTAACACAGGACCTCTCATATATCCGGATTACCGTGAGGGGAATCTGAATCCGTTCCGTTGAAAGTCCGCCTCCATGTTCGCCTGAAGTTCGGCTATGAGATCTTGACTCATAAGGCTTCTCCAGGTAAACACTTGGTCGCCTGACGGCTTAGGATGGTTAACTCCTCGGGAATAATAAGGCGTATGCGACAGTTCTAATGCTTCTAGCTTGTCTTGTTCCCAAATAGCCAGCCCCAGTTGACGGTACGGCCAAAATGGAACTCCGCGTACGGGTGAAAACGGATTCTTCCATAGTTTGGTAACGTAGATCATCCAACACGGTGGCTGTAGTTTGGAAAGTACCTCTCGTGGCCATCTGGGATCTAACACTCCTGGCAAATCCGGGTCCTGCCAATCTTTTGAGGACGCGTAGTTCTGAGGAGGTGCCGGGAGACTTCGGAACCTCTCCGAGAGAATAGAGCCGCCTTGAATATGATCAACGAAATCTGTGACGGTCAGAAACTCCTCTTTTTGCCAGGTCCAGCCTTCAAAGAGAATGTCAGAAGTGATTAAACTTGGGCTACCCTCCAGAGTCCAATCCAGGCGCTCTTCAGAGATTGCAAGCTTCAGGTCGAGGAGCAGCTGCAATCTCCAGAAGCCGCGCATGACGCGTTGCTCCTCCATCCAGCAAGGTGGGCCGAGGGGCAGTGGACTGTACGGCCTCCCTGGAGGGTTCTGGCGCCATGGTTTGTCGTCCGGCCCCAAGCGATCCCGCTCTCAAGGTGGAGTGGAGTGATGGAGGACCATCGGCTTCGGTAGTGTTCGAGACAGGCCCACGCCAAGCAGCAGATGCGTCGCGCAGTCAAGAGGATACCGCGGACGAGATGGGGAGTTTGGCCGCGAAGTATGTGCGCAAGTCTCGGAGTAGCTGAGGTGAGAGACGGATCTCGGTCTCTCTGGCATTGAGTGTACTTCTCGACAACGTCTTGGACCGACGGTGCTGGCGGATTTTCAAGGCATGCAGTGCGGACCACGCCGACGAGACTGACCAACGTGACTACATCGGGTGCCATAGACTCGCCAAGAATATAATCAAGAGCTTTCGACCCTATTTCTACGGACCCGAAGACGCGAGAGGCAGCCGGGCTAGCCGCGATCAGATGGTAAAGCGACCGAATATCGGTGATGGAGAGCAGGATTTCTTCGAGGATCTCGACAGGAAGACCCTCCATATTAGGATTTGAATGAGGTGGCATGTTGAGGAACGAATGCTGACAATGCCAATTTGTGGTCTTAGAAGCCTGAAATGTAGCCTGGAGGCACGGTTAGTGGATGTAAATACGTAAGCCTGTTACAAATACGATAAGGATGTGCGGGCCTGAACTCGCAGGAAATAGATCTCTTGGCCAACTCCGTCGGCCAAATGTTATGAATACATGTAGGATGTCAACGAAGATTGTGCCACTCTGATTGATGATCAATCTGGGATTCCTTGACTGCCCAATACATAATCGGCCTGTGGCCTTACAAAACAGCCTGCATAGATAAGGTTCCCAGAACAAGTTTCTAACAGCCATCATGAATAAGTCTAGGTAAGTAAGCATGAAGTTACTCTTGATGATGGTGCAAAATGTTGCAGGCATTGATAAAGAAGACCTGTTTGGGAACCACACGCCATTTCTTATAAGCTAGACTGAACTTAATTGTCTTGAAGGATCCCACTTTCTGCCAAGAACTTGGTAATGTCTCTAGATGACGATGGGCCTCTAACGTGCGGTTTCTTACTGCAACACTGTTTGCCAATGATTCCGTAAACGTCAGAGAACTGGCATCCAAGAAGTTAAGGATACCTCTTACCGTGTCGCCTCTGCGATCTATGTCGGTCAGACAAAAGTTTTCAACCTCCTACTCAGATTCTAAATACTTCTCGATGCAGCGTGTGGGAGCTACGGCGCTGTTCAAATTACCTGACACGGTGGCTTTCTTGGGGGAGTCTCAAGTTTCTGGAGAAATCAGGGTACGGGTTCTATGTCGCGATAAAATCATTCAGGTCATGTGTACTGATAGCTTTCACGTTATAGAATATAAATAAACCTCTTCAAACTCTTCTCCCTTGCTGTGCTTATTTTTGAAACATGACTTCTGCGCCTTTTAGCCGCACTGTGGATTTGATCAATTCGACAGGATAGCGGCAATTACCGTAAGACAGCAACATCACACCAGGAATAACAGTATCAACCACGCTCCAATGATTCCAAGGCACCGCCACCGCCAGAAGGCTTCAAGGGCACCGATGTGCCTTCCTGTATGATTGGCTGGTATCAGCTCACCGGTCTCAGGTTAAACCAGGCGAATAAAGTGCAAAAGCACATCTGCGCTCTTCAATTTGGTAGTCACGTTTTACCCCGCTAATTATCAGTCACACTAATTTCCATAGTTTGGAGGGAGGGACTTCAAAGTCTTGTCACGAGCCGACACTAGCACCTGCCCATATTGGTAGGAAGGCCGGGCCATCCTCCTGGGCATTTGCGCCTAGCAAGATTTGCTTCCGAAGCAAAAATTCGTTTCCGAAAATATTTGCCTCTGCCTTTCGTTCCGTTCCAAGCTTGCTCTGACAGGAAAGAAAGTCGATTCTCGAAAAGATCGTGGTTACTTGCCATTCAGTCGATCATGAAAAAGACACCATGGCACAGAAAATAGAGAAAGAAAGGGCCTTTGCCTGTCCTTACTGGAAACACGACCCGATCAAACATCTCCGATGTCTTTACCATGGGCAAAAAACATCAAGACACATCAAGACACATCTCACTCGGAAACATCAGCAGCCAATTCACTGTCCCATTTGTTTTCGCATATTCGAAACTCGGGCCACCCAAAGAGTTCACATCGTCGAGAGGTCCTGTCACCAGTCTTCGGATCCTTGTCCATATGGAGATGGGATCTCAAACGATCAAATATCTGAAATCGACAACTTACCGCGCGGAGGTTCTGGAGAAGACAAATGGTATCGAATTTGGGATGTTATATTCCCACTGCAAAAGCGTCCAGCGTCACCCTACCTTGACGTGGAAAAGTTTCAACAAGACATCGAAGAACATTACGCTATAAAATACTCCAACTTGGATCGTGCCGAAGTGGAGAATCCTAAGACCAACGTCTATACTTCTTTTCTCGCGAGTCGATCAACGCTTCAAGTCTTCGATGAGAATCTAGGCTCGGGTTGGCCACAGAGGCTCCCGTTTCTCAACTTTCCGGAACCTTCGCTCCATGAAGCCTCTGGACCTTATCAATATGTTCCCTTGGGAACAATTATTTCACCCTACAAGTATTCAACTCATGGCAATTTGAGTAGTACCCATCCGGCAACAACACCGTATCCCAGGACCGACATTTCCTCCACCGGACCAGAGTATAATGTGATCAATTACTACTACGCTCATGATGGTGGTCACACCATACAGGACAAGGGGCGCGATGAGGAACAAGCTCGTCTGGCTTCCCTCAATCCAGCTTTCCCGGCTACTGATTCAGGCTACGCATCGGGTTTCAATGCCGATAGATTCTTAGAATGTCACCCTGACCACCCCACCGATCACGACACACAGACAGTATACTCGGAGGCAACAATCGTACCCAAGGCGCAAGCCCAACAATACGTTTTCGACCTGTGCGAATCTATTCAAAGCTGACTACAGCATCCCATCAGCAAAAATGTCCCACCATCTTTATCACACTCACTTCCCCGGATCCTGAAAGCTTTTGCGATAAGGATTGGGTTGGAGTCATCGAGTCAGATCAACAAGACTATAATGCATTTTATACATCAACGCGTTCGGTAAGCCTTCAGGGATTCCCAAACTGGGTCACAGGAACAATTATTAATACGCTATATAGATCAATCGCACATCATCTTCAATCCGTCGTTTTGGAAAAGGGTGGTCAGATGGCAAGTGAAGGAGATGCTGGACATGACCGCAAGGACGACATGTCTCTCAGAGAGAAGATGAGCCTGTGGAGCAGTAAGTCCAAGGAAGCGAATGAAACTGTGGATGACCACGAGCTTTTCCAGGGCGTAGACGACAGTTTCGAGGAAGAAGACCTCGACGTTTCCGAATTATCAACTACAACAGAGTTGTGCTGAGGAGCGCATCTTTCGATTGGCTCATGAAGAGCATGGAAAAAGAACTATTACTCAAAATGGACACGGAAAGCCCTACATTACTCCATCCGGTCGCGCCAATCAGTCAGACAATTCTCGAAAACCTTCCTACTGGTGTGGTCAGCAAGTCTAGGCCACCTGTCATCCATGTCGTCAAGTTGCAGTTCATTGCTTGGCCAACTATTGATCAAATGAGTCGCATTGCTGGTCAACGCCCGTTAACGGCAGCGTTCGAGTCTCTGGCGATAGCATTTTGCGAGAACGATGCTCAATCCTTAACGATCAAAGAGTATATGGAACAAGTATGGCCAATGACTTGGAGAGAAATTTATAACATCTTGGTGGCTGCGTTGGACGGCCTTTTACTGAAAACCTACGTCGGTAAGATTGTTACTGAGACCCTGGGTTGGTTTGGAATCATCTCTAACAACACGTAGCCGTTTTGATAGACGGCACTCAGCTATCGGCTTCTGTTGAAAACGGAGGTCTTTCTATAACGATACGTGGGTCCTCTTACACAATTGCCGAGTGCAGTGATCAGCTGGCATGGCTTCGGGTCACACTGGGTGCTGCTCACGACGCAATGCCACCTCTCACCAAGCAGACTCCCCTCATCGTCTACGCGAGAAAACTTCAAGACACTCCCAAACAGGGACTTTCAAGCGCAGAAATGACCAATACGCAGACACTTCCAGTCCTTTGTCTTGGTATTGACGTCCAAAACATCCCAACCTCTTCTCATCAACAACAGCTATGGTCGCAGATAATACCAGGTAGCTACGCCATCGTCCCAGGCTACCCCATCTTACGACGACCCACAGGGTACAATGGGATAGAAATCTCTCCAGACCAGCTTCTCAAACTGTGGCAGAGATCATCTGCTATTCCGTCAAAGACAACACCGCTGGTACTTGAAGGATCGAAGGCCAACCTATGCTATGTCAACGAAACTGAAAACGTATTTCTATGGCATATCGGCGAAGACTCGGAGAACCCATGTGATTGCCATCAGCGATTACACCGAGACTCTGAGGTAGAAAAGAAGTTATTTGACGAAAGTACTCTGCGGGCTTGTCGTCATATTGTGGGGGGCTGCGATGGAACTGGATCGGCAATAGGTTAGTGAATTACTCTGCTGAACATAACCCTCAAGTTCAGTATGATTTTGACATGTACTAATTCATGATTTCGAATTTCAGATGTCCTGGAAGCAGAGAAGCTTCAAGGCATTTATCGAGGCATTGTTCCTTCCAACGATGGGATTCAAAGGCTTATCGAAAGCCCGCCAGCTAAACCATCCATGACTTCTCATGATATACAGCCGCGTTGTTTCCTGGACAGCAAGTCGCAAAGCCGAATGGATGGATATCCCACAACCATCAAAAGTTTCGACAACGGCGGATCCTCAGATTCAGGACTTGAATCATGCATGTTGTCAATATCAGACATTTCGGGAGACACTGAGCCCTTCTCTCCACTCCTGCATGGGATCTTAGAGAATGCGGCACAAAGGCTGTATGCAGAATATCGAAGTTGGGTTTGCCACGGGAGCTCTCAAACGCAAGGTGCAAACAGTACCTCCGAAAACACACTCTCAACTGTTACCTTGGCTCACGACGAATCTCCTTCTCGACCATCCCATCAATTGAGTCTAAAGCGAAGGCATCCACCTGAAGACGAGGATGACCAGAACAAAGATTCTAATTCCAAACCGCCTCATAAGAGAGGGAAGACTACGTCATCCAGACTACTTGCTTGTCCGTTTTTGAAGTTTAGCCCAGAAAAGCATCGACGCTGCTTCAAGCTGACGCTCCGCCGAATCCGCGACGTGAAGCAGCATATCCATCGGAACCACGCACCTGAGTTTTATTGTGATCGATGCTCAGTAATCTTTCCTGAGAATGAAACTCTCCAACAGCATGTCAACGATATCGGTGGCCTCCACTGCACGCCGTCTTCAACTTTGGACGGCGTTACATACCGCCAGCGCTCGCAGCTCTCTCGCAAGTCCAATAAGAACTCTTCTGAAGAGGCACAATGGTTTGCAATCTGGACCATTGTGTTTCCAGAACAGCAAAAGCCCTCTACCGCATATATGGACGCGTCTCTCTCAGAAGACGTGTATCTTTTTGAGAACTTTTGCCGAAATCACTCGGAGGCCGTTCTCAATACTGCTCTCGAAGAAGCAAGACCTTTGGGAGATGTTCAAATGGCGAATGAGGAGCTGCAACGGTGCTTGCGATCAGTTTTAAGCCGCGGTCTTGCTCAATTATTCGACGACTTCCACAGCACACGGTCAGCCGAATCTTCCGGTTCGGCAGCGAGTCTCCAGAATGGGAGCCTAAGTCGAGCGCGCGTCACCCATCCCACCCCAGACAGTGGATTTGAGACCGCTAGCCATTATCGCACTCCTCACCATTTTGTGAAGAACTGCATAGT
The DNA here is from genome assembly GCA_018853505.1 of Colletotrichum camelliae. Taxonomy (NCBI): domain Eukaryota; kingdom Fungi; phylum Ascomycota; class Sordariomycetes; order Glomerellales; family Glomerellaceae; genus Colletotrichum; species Colletotrichum camelliae. The sequence goes on along the minus strand of JAELVL010000008.1, from coordinate 4,397,746 downwards.
GCAGATTTGTATAACTAGGGATACATGAGAGGTCCCCCTTTACTCCAACCACCCCCCACATGTCTAGGAGGAGGCATTAGTGTATTTTATATACTGTTAGGCCGTTCACTAAGAAATCTTTATATATATACAAAAAACTGCACACTTTTTCAGGGTACTTCTAAGTAATTTTAAAGAAGCTACTACTCTTAAAGTAGTTCTTAATATTATTAATATAGTATTATAATAATATTTTAATATTAAAGGAGTAATTAGTTAAAGTAGTATAAAGAAAGAGAAATTTACCCCTTAGTAATTTATATTCTCTTTATATATCTCTATAAATAGTTATAGAAGTATCTCTAACTTAGGCTTTCCTAGCCCTTAAATATTTCCCCGTGAGAGTTATATAGCAGTTAATAAGGTACGCCTCCAGGCGGCAAACTACGAAGAAGAAAAGTTAGAAAGGAAGAAAGATCGCACTCCTCATAACCGGCCAAGCACCGGAACCCAGGATGTACCAAACAACCTATCAATGTTCGACTTGCTGTCCCCCGGCGACACTAGAATGGCGCCAAATGATGCTAGCTCATTAGTGGATTGGGGTGTCGACCCGTTCCCGGGACTGTTCGGGGACCAGAGTCTCCACAATCAAGCATTGGAATCAGCCGATGCGGGGGCCTTTGGTCAGCTTACCTCGGAATATGTCTTCGACACAAATGACCCGAACCTAGATTCAATCTGATGGAATAGGTACGCACTAGGAACTTAGAAAACCGCGTCCGATTCACTGGCAGTTATGGATCTCAAGTGGTTGATATATTGGCCGAACCTTTACCCTGACGTTTTGTGAAATCGCCATGGGCTATTTCGGTATCGCGCATCTATGACTTTGGAAAACGAAAACTGATATGCGTACCGCCTGGTCACATTGAACCCGAATAGTCGCGTGCTCAACCAAATGTCGGGTTTCTGAAGATGAAGTAGTCAACCCGTTAAGTGGAGAAGAGAAGGCATAAAAGCCAGCGGATTTGGTATCGGTAGAGTCACCATCTCTCCGTCAATAATGTACTGTTCCTTGTAAATGTTTCTGCGACGAGTCATGAAAGTCTGACTGGCTTTGAGATCTGTCAGATCAGTTGGTATCGACACACCCAAATACATGTAATGTCGACACCAACCGAGCAACTAGTCAAAAACCTATCCAAGCTACATGAGATAGATACCACAGAAAATAATGAAAACCTATGGCGATATCAGACCTGTGAATGATGACTCAATTCTGATCAAGCCCGACTAAAGTACAGGAAGATGAACAATACGGACAGTCTGCTTAAAACAAGTGTGGACTGAGCCACGAAACTAAACCTAGGAGGCAACGATTTGCGATAGTTCCATTCCCGTAGACGAGTCCTGATTGGTATTTGTGGCCTTGGTCCAATTCTCTAGATAATTGCGAGGTAGGAAAATGAGCATATGTATTAGAAACCCCTTTCAACACGAAACGAAACATACAAAGTGAAATCAATTTTCCCAGAGCATAACGCCTGCCCTCATGTTAGATCAACACTTGGGCTCACTGTGATTTGCAGCGACCTCCAGCACCCCTACCAGCATGAACCGCCCACGCGCGAGGGCTCTTACTTCGTTCCAGTGAAAACGACATCAAACCACTGCCTCAGAGCCTCGCAGCGCGTGGTGTTGGAGGACTTCATGTTACAACTGGCTGCACACACGATTTCCCACATTTCCTTCTCCAAGTCGTAACCCGTCTCGTTGATCAGATCGTTGGCATCCCAAAGGCGTCCAACCTTCCCGTCATCATCGGTCCGGAATATTGGATCATCTGGCTCGCCTACTTTGAAGATATCGATTTTGAAACTGTTGTGATGAATGAAGAGTGTCTTCGTCTTTATTTCAGTTGGAGGCTCTCCAGCATGACTGGCTTCGAGGTCATGTAACTGATGGTAGAAGTCGGATATGGGGTCGGCCTGCTTCATTCCGGCACTTTCGAACGTTCCATTGAACCAACGACCAAGTACTGTAATCGGACTGCGTACATCGTAGAGGGGCTGCGATAGGGCTAGAGCTGCCTGTGCGAAGGTTTCCTTGTCCCCCTCACCTGGAGCATGTTGGGAGAGGAGGGGGTAGTAAACATTCGGACCGTACCAATTATAGTAGGCTGCTAAGAGGAGGCTTCGCGCGTGGGTTCGCTTGTTGTAAAGCAGAATTCCGGATTCTGAAGCGTGGCGTCTGAGAGTTGCCGGAGGGGTAAAGTTGGCGATCTTAAAGAAATGAGGGGAGATCGTACTTAGCCAGAAGTCAGGCCAAGTTATCAGTCCGTTTGACAGGAAGGGTTCCGTGGTGAAAAGATCATCAGGCGAAGCGATCGGCCAAGCATCTGAGTCTATGGAAAGTACTTTTTCGAAGGGCGAAAAGATGATAGAAAGAACTTTGTATTGGTAGTGATGTACGTCATCTGTCGGGCTAATGAACGATGAGAAAAGGAGACATTCTGCGCCCAGCCTTGGCAGGATATTTAGGCATATGTTCTCGTCATATTCAGAAGGCGAGTCGAGAAATACGTGAACTGGTAGTGTTGACCCAGAACGTCGAAGGAGTAGGAGAGATGTCAGCGCAGGGCCGAGGTAGCCTCCTCCTGCGGATATGACGATGCCGGTGGTACCCCGCCAAACAGGAAGCGTAGACACGAGAGAATCGATTGACGCTACGAATGTAGAGTGCTTCTTTGCTAAAGCATCGATAGTATCCCGCGTGAGAGGGATAAGGTCCGGCCGAGCGGAGGAATCGTTCAGCCGAGCGGAGATATCGTTGATTTTTGCAGGGTCGTATTCTGCCTCAGTCAGGTCACGGAGAGGCTTTAAAAGAGGAATCTTGGGATCTGTGTCGTTCAAGAGGCTTCGCAGAGAGTGCCAGAAGATAGTCGTTTCCGGGGAGGTGAGATGCAACGTTGCATTACGTCGCTGGATTTGGAGAACAATTGTTGGAGTTGCCAAATAATGAATGACAGAGAAAAAGAAGAAGGGAATTGTGAGCAGGAAGGCAAGTCGACCGCGAGACCTCGAGCGTATCATATCTTGGTAGATGCAGAGCTCAGATCGTAAACGCTCCTGCTGCGGGGGGTGACCTTCAGCCTGACCTGGCTTTTTAGGAGGGTTGAGTGTTATTCTGGAGATGGAATAGACGTTAGCAAGCGCTTGACCAATTGACCAACTCCTCGTACCCTAGGTCTTACCAGCTTGTTTTCTCTTGAATCGGTCGAGGTTACGACGAAGTTCTGGTCTGCCTGACCTTTTCGTTGGCGAAAGTGATCACATGGAAGAAGTCGACGAACCCCGGTGCGGAAAATGGATGCCGCCTCCGGCATTTGAGCTGGTCTTAACAGTGATTTGGTACATATTGCGCGAGCCCCTTGATATACATCAAAAAAAGGAGCCAGCTGTTTGTGTCGACTTTCCCTGTGGCTCAGGAATGGGCCAGGGATAATGGCGCTTGATTGCATGCCAAAGATAGCAAGCAGCTGGCCCTTCCGATTTGTGCCTCCCTGGCCCCGATAGGCCGCCCTTCCTATTGGTTTATTGATGAAACCTGTATTTATTCAAGGGATAGGGCGTTCCTTGAATGTTAGCGTGGTACCTCGTTAGACAACGGTCTCTCTTTAGTGCCTACTTGATTCTGTGGGAAATATTCTTTTGTCTTAGAAATAACGAGGCGATTTAGGTAGAGGGTGTAACAAACCTTCAAGAATCGTATTGTACGAAGGGGCACAGATATCAGGGATGACCTCACAAGTGTCATAAGCTCGGGGCATGTCAGGGCTAGATGACGATGGTATTTGCACCTGGGTTCTGCATTGATATAACGGTAGTCGTCCGCGGATGATTATGGGTTCTGTTCTATTGATGTTACCTCGTTGAAAGGAATTGCCACTTTCTTCGGGTTTCTTTGGCCACAACCCCAGTAGATTGAGGAGCAGCATCTTGTCGTCGGCCTCCCCGTATCTGCAGGCTGCAGGTTGATCATTCAAATTGGCAAAAATAAGACCTCTCCTAAGCTCCATTACCACTTCTTTCAGTCGAAAGATACCTTGGATCTCCGCATGTGGGCCTTGACTCTTTCAAACTCCAGACCGGGGAACCTCGAGATCAGCCCAGCGTCACAAATGCTCGGCCAGGCTCGGAAACCCGCGTAGTTCTGAAGGACCTCGATTGTGGCGCTAGAAGATGGATTCAGCGAGATTGGTGCCATCGTGTCGTCCGATGATGTCTCGTCGGATCTTAGGAATTCGGATAACACCCGTTAAAAAGGCGGCCAGCAAAACATCAAAGATCTTGTCAGAGACGACGCAGAGGCTGCTATGGTACTGGAGTGGAATTCGATATGGATATATTTCCCGCTTGCTATTATAAAACGTTTCGTAACGCTCGAAAAGAGCCGAGAATGTGCTCGATCAGAGAGCCATGGCTTCCTCCGATCCTCGTACAGTTGCACATGATCATCACGCATCAAGGGAAGTCCCTTCAGTCTCGGCTTGAGACAGCTTGCAAGGTCCCAATCTTTACATCAGGAATTGGTGCCGCCGACATTCGTCCTACGGCCTATTTTGACGGACAGTCAGACAAGGTCGCCATTCTGAACACATACAACTCCACTTCCTTTGGTTCTCGTGGTAGCCCAGGTTTTGAGGTCAACGTGGACTGGAACAACAAAGGTGGCATGCCTGGAGAGATTGCTACCGTTGAAGTAAGCAAGGATGGCAACAAATGCGAGGTTGTATGGACGTCATATCTGATAGTCACCATGGTTCCGGTACTATCGACTGCATCTGGCCTATTCTATAGCTATGTTCAAGACCCAGACCTAGCAAACGAAGGGAAGTACGTATGGTATGTTGTGGCGCTCGATATGGCAAGCAGGAAAGGAGGTGTGGAGGGTCAAAGCGGGAGCGGGTGGTATCTTCAACGACAAGTTGACAACTTGATCGCTTCTTCTATTGGGCCAAGTGGAGCCTTCTATCAGCCCGTTTTGGGCGGCATTGTCATGATCAAGGATACATAGAACATCACTATTCACAGGGTCGTGCTTGCGGTTCATTTCGTCTATCTGCCCAAGGATCTGGGAGGCTCGGTCGTTCGATCGGGCCAAAGATATCGAATGACGTTAAAGTGAACGTGAATTTTCTTGCCTCTATCGGTAACTTGGAAACACTTGATAATTAATTATTACTGCTATCCTTAACCTTTTCGTGCTGAGGTTTTTTCCGCCGCGCCCGGATTTCTCCAGCCTTAGAAAATTCCTGCCATTTCGTCAGGGGCCATTTCGGGATCGCGAGCTATGGCTCCAGATAAGCGCCGGAAATTTCTACCATCTGGTCGCATTGAATCCGGGTGCTGAAAGTAATATGGGTTACCGAAGATCAAGTAGTCAAGGCCTTATGTTGAGTTGGAAAAGAGAATCCACAAACATGATTTCTTTCACGAAGCCGACACCGCTGACACCATGCTGATTTGTCATTAGTAGCTACAGTCACTATCTTTCTGTTGCCAAGTTACAATTCCATCATAGTCAAATTTCGCAAAGACAGATAGCGACAATCTAGCTAACTTTCGAGTCTTTCAACACAATTTATATGCAAAGCTGAGTCTAAGTTGAACATACCCAAATACAATTTACACACATTGCCAACGCCAAACAAATAAGAATCACTCAAGTGAGATGAGATACCAGAGAAACAACGTGAAGGTTACAGCGATGACACAACCGTAAAGGATGACTCCGTTGCGATCGTTGCCAAAAGACGAAGCCCATCTGAGATGAACGGGGTGAAGCTGAACTTCACAATGCAGTCCGTCTTCAACAACAACAACGCCATAATCCCGAGGAACGTAACGCCTCCACCGTGTTTCTTTGGTTCGCTTGTTCAAATGCTGTGGGCCATTTCGTCTACCAGAAACAATGCGGACTTCAGACGAAGACTGATCGACATGCAAAACAATGAACCATCTAGACAGGCCTCTAGCAATTGGCATCAACTTAGCCACAAGGGTAAATTTTGGAGGCAAGAATTTAGGAAAGTTCCACTGGTGGAGACGAGTCCCAAATTGGATCTGTGGCCTTGCGATGTTTTGCAGATCACACGCGATTGAGAACCAGACAACGGGAAAATAGGTGGTCTGTCCACTTCCACAATACAGAAAAGTCTCTGTGAGTTCGTAGCCAGCCAGATCAACAGTTGTAAGGTGGCAAGCCGAGTTCATACTGCAATAAATCGGCATGTAGATCTCAAGGTTGTTCTCGAAGAAGACTTGTAGTACTTCGAGACGTCTCGGTAAACCGGAGTAGGTGCCAAGTCTCCCGGACGTGTCGTATCCCAAATCCCTCTCACTCAAGTATATCGTATGTCCGTCAATAAGAGCGAACAAGACATTCGAAAAGAAACCATCTTGTGCCGCGTTGACATCAAACAGCTTTCGATCTAGGAGCATACGACAGATGTCGAGCTCACCAGAGAACGCAGCCGAGGCCAGCGCGTTTCCCACTCCAGTGTTTGCATCGAGAGCGGGGTCAGCTCCAGCATCAAGCAGAGCTTCAAATAGTTTAGGATAACCCAATCCTGCTGCCAATGATAGTGCGGTTCGAAAGCGAGAACGAGGGAGAATCTGATTGACGTTCGCTCCAGCATATATAAGCTCTTGAATAGCCTCTGTTCTCTCAGGATATAACATGATAAACGTGTAGAGAAGGCTCGACTCTCCGTCGGTTGCATTGATGTCGAAGTCTGAGGCAAAAAGAAGATCGAGCACTCCAGTTTCGTCATCTTCCCAGTCGTTCATGTATGCACCTATGCAAACCATCTCTTGGTCCCTTTTCGACGCCAGCTCGAACTTTGCACCTAATCTCAATAGTTGTCGAACACCTCTCGTATTTCTGGCGCGGGTCGCACGCATCAACGGGGATATTCCTTCCCATTGACAGTTGACGTCTACGCCAAGCCGCTCAATGAAGTATTCAAGATCAGCCATCTCGTTTTCAGCCGCAAGGCAGAAGAGAAGGTCTGGCCTGGGAATGATTTGCAGTTCGTTGAGCAGGATGATTGCATCTTCAGTGTTTAAGTGCTTGGCGGCTAACTCAAGAGCGCTTCCATGGTCTGTCTCCATGTCCACGAGTGCCTTGTTGTGCAAAAGTTCGTCCACGAATTTGTATCCTTCATTTTTGCCGTCGAAATGACCAGGGTGGTCGAAATGACGACGGTAGCCGTGCCATGCCGAAATGGGCGCCGAAATGGGCCATCTGCCGCGAAGATCATATGAGGCCGCACACATTGCAGCTTTCAGTGGCGTGTCGATCCCCAGACTCTTGCTGAATTGAGGAGAGTCGTCTCGAGAGAGACTAAGGTCTATCTGGTTGACATCCGCTCCGGCATCAATTAGTGCCTCGAATGCAGGCACGCAACTGACTTGTATAGCGGCAATAAGTGGAGGGGGATAGCCAACATTGATTGCTTGGTTGCTTTTTATCAAAAGTCTCCATATCGGTTCGTGGCCATGTTTGATAGCCAGTGACAGAATCGATGGGCTCTCTGGTCGATGGCTTTCGGGATTATCGATTACTTTCTGCCACCAGTCTTCGAGCGTGTAGAACAAGCCAAAGGAGGCCATCGTTTCCAAAGGTCTTGAATGCAGTTCGGGGGAAATCCATCCGTAATATGAAGCGCCTTCCTCATCGTGGCATTCATCCCGCCATTTTGAAAAGGTTGAGTTACCACTCTCGATCGCCCCTAAAAATTGCTTGAGAAGATCGCCAAGTTCCGTATCTACAGCTCCTGGCGAGTCAACGCGTTGCGCATGACTGAGCGCCTGATGCAAAATGTAGAGCCGTAGGCGTACGGTCATCCCACTCTTCGGAATCCATTTCCCTGTACGAGTCCTAAGAACAGTTTGGCTAAATAGTGGGATCAGGTCCCGCTCCGATGGCGGTCGTAGTAAATCCCAATAAGTGTTTACGGTAAGAAATTTCAAAGAAGAAATCGCAACATGATAGTGGGCGTTGACGATATCATATTGACTCTTGTTTTCGACATATTCCCGTGCGGACAAATGACAGAAACGCCAAATATATACTTCCTGCATTTTGTCACAAGTACATGTAAGCAGATTACCGCATGTATCCAGGATGTTTTCTTTGTCAAGCGCGGTTTCAGGTCGAGTTGCTTCGGGGCCCAATTGCATTGCCAACGACAATTCCGCAGTCTGAAGAGGCTCAAATGCGCACACAACCCACAAAAAGGCACGCTGGGCCATGGATACTTGGCCTCGCGGCATATCCTGGATCTGCCCCCCAGACAACGTCATATGCAGCTTCGAGGCCTTTCGGAGCAATCTCAAGGTGGTTCGAGATGTTGGATTCGCTCCAAACGCTAAGTCTGTTGAGCTGCCGTATCTGCAAAGCCGCCCATTGGAACATCCCTTGGCTCTTCTCCCGGAAGACCTGTTTGATTTCGTGCCGAAGACTCGGTTCTAAGGCGTCCCATCGCCTGTCTCGAGACAGTCTATCATGTACGAAAACGGAGATGTCATCTTCGTTGTCTGTTGTTTGCATCTCAATGACTGGCCGAGATTGAAAATGGCGCCTGATATCGTCGTCGGTCCGACTCGAAAGAAATATTCGAATGTTCGCGTTCCCTTGGATGAGCTCGTCGAAGGCAGCCATCAGTTCCTGTCTGCTTTCTCGGTCGCACTCATCAAGAGCATCGAGTATGATGGTAGTTCTCGAGTAATCTCCGATGATCTCTTTGATAAGTTCTTTGCAAGTGAAAAAGTCGAAAGTCTTGCCTCTGCGTTCAAGCTCATCTGGCAGCCCTTCTAATGCAGGATGGATCTTGCATTTGTCGGAGATGGCGTCGGAGGAGAGTTGGCGCAGTATACTTTGAAGGATATGCCGAGGGTTTCTTCGGTTATCTTCATCTCTCTTGCAGTAGAAAAACGCCACTGCTTCATTCGATTCACCATACTCTTTGATGGAATCAGTAACAAAGTCGATGACCTTCGAAGTGAGAAATGTCTTTCCGGCGCCAGCTAGTACATACACAGTCAGTATGATTGGAACACAGAGGTTGAGTAGCAAGTGGCATACGTACGAATACCGTATAAGACAATCACAGAGGAACTGCCTCTCATCCAGCGACGGAACTCCTTCCTGCCTGTGATCCAGTCACAAGTGCCGGTTGTCCTCCTGTGGCTGACGTCGTCATGATGCGTTTGAAAAGGAATGTTCGAAATCGCTCGCAGAGTTCGTTGCCATTCGATTTCATCAATGTGCACAAGAATCCGGGAGACTTGATTGTGTAAATGTGTCAAAGACATCCGGTGGACTTCAAGCAAATTTAGAAGTTGCCGCTCCACTCGATTACTTGACAATCTCTTGCAGTTATCGCCGCTTTCAATGGCCCTTGTGAGCTGTTCTTCCAGCTGCGCCAAGATTTCTCCAGGCTTAGAGCTGTTGAAAATTGCTGCCACTTTCCGCATCGTCTTGGTCTTGGTGAAAATTGAGTAACAAAAATGGAGACCGCTCAAAAGTCTAGAGTAAAGGTCCACCAGCTCTTGACGCAGGTGTTCAAGAGATTCAAACCCGATCTGAATCTCTTCTTGCTCGTCATCGAGATCCATGGACTTATTCGAGTAGACCATCTCAAAGATACGACCCGTAAAGAGCAAGCGTGGCATTGCTGCGAGAAGCTTGACGAACTTGTCAGAGTGCTCCTGCTCTGCGACCAAATGCTATCTCAAGTCAGCTTCCATCAAGTCTTTGGTGTTGTGGATGGGTGTATGTACCTGCAAAACAAACCGGAAAGCAGCCCAAGGCAGAGCCGCATGAACAGGATCGAATGAGGAGACAAGATCCCCAATGCTCTTGAACTTGTCCAGCCATTTTATCATGCTGTCGAACAGCGGCCGGAGTTCAAGCTTGTGCTTTCCAGCTTTCACGGACCATTTGTGTCGGTTCTTCTCCAATTCTTCCTGCTTTTCCTCCGCTTGGCTGATGAGCCCGTCATGAATTGGGCGTTCGTCGGGCTCGGCTCGGCTGTCCACCCGCGGCGGCATCGAAGCCCGAGAGCCATTCTTGGACATCATCCGGGAGACCCTCGCGGGCTTTCGCCCAGAGATCAGGCGCCTCGGTCATTTGAATCGGCGTCGCAATGTCGACTGTTGCTGTTTGCGAAAGGTGAAGAAGGGACGAATGAAGCGCCGGCCAGAAAAGGGTTTGGCATCGTGTCAGAAAGAGGCATCCATGGATCCAATCAATGTGGGCTTACGCGCCACAGCATGCACTCGCTGAGAGGGGTTGCGTGCGCGACCAACAGAATGCTGGCAGCTACCCGATCCCCGCGCCAGCTTCTCAGATTAGGATGCCTGCCGACGTTGCGCGATTTGAGTCACTAAATCCGGGCGAGGGCACAGCGCAGCCTGCACTTGTCGCGCTGCCCCGGGGCTGTGCTTGATGATTGTAGAGTAGAGAGGAGACGTGAGGATGGAGGCTGCTATGGTACTGGAGTATACTTCAATATAGATATACTTCCCGCTTACTATTATAAAAATAGGTCCTACAATACTTGAAAAGAACCGATAACGTGCTCGATTAGAGAACGATAACGTCCTCAGATATAATTAACGAATTTCATCAGTACTATCGTGCCTGGAGTGGGGTTCACTACCTGGGCGGAGCCGAAGCTCAGAATCCATGCAGAAATCCGTATGATGAGGAAAATGGTCAGTGAGAAAGGCAAAGTCGCTGCTTTTCTGCTACCCGCCACCTGGTAGGGCTCGGAACATGGCTTTCGGATAACGGGAGGTGGCACCGCTTCCTCACACATTTGAAGTTGAATCAAAAGAGATAGAATAGACAATCAGAGCCCAGAGTTGACGGGAACTACGAAGACTACGGAGACAACGTAACCCTACGCCCGGTTAGCCACAAGCACTCAATCATTTAGAAAAGCTGTGGTTGAGATTCAATTACTTACCTCTGATCGGGTCGCAAGGGCAGTGGTGGCGTGTAGTATTCAACAGAGACCTGGAGCAAGATATTAATCGGAATCACTATAAAACTGACTACTGCGCCCTGGCTTCTATGATACAGTCAACGGATACTATGCCGCCGGCAAAGGGAATGGAGCAAAAGAGAGTATCACCAGAAAAAAACAAACAAGACAAAAGCAAGACCATGACCCCCAAAAAGGTTACATGCCAATCCCTGGAAAAGCCACCCATTCCTGAACGCCCTATGCTTGGCCTCTTTTTTCTTCTCAACACGTGCCCAATACATCTCTCTGGCATCTCGTCATAGGACGATGCATCCTGGTGCGTCGTCGTCGGGGTCGGGGGGAAGGCTACTCTACTCCTTGTCCGCCGGCTTATCTTCGGGCTTCTCGTCCACGTCCATCTTGTCTTCTTCGGGTTCCGGCGCTTTGTCTTCTGGCTTCTCGGTGGTCTCCTTGTCCTTCTTGGCAGACTCCTTCTCCTCGCTGGCCGGCTCTTCCGCAGTAGGTTCCTTGGCTTCGGCCTTCTCCGGCTCTGCAGCCTCGGGTTCTTTGCTGGGTTCTTTCTCGGTCTCCTTTGCAGGTTCCTTGGCAGGTTCCGTGGATTCGGTAGCCTCTGCCTTGTCAGTCGTCTCTGTCGCGGCAGGCTCAGCAGGCTCGGCAGATGGTTTGCGCGATGCGGGTTTATCTTCCTTGTCCTCCTTTTCAGCCACCTTCGCGGTTCCGCCTCGGTCTCCTCCTTGATGGCGGTGTGGGCTCGTCGGCATCAACGCTGTCTTCCATGCCGACATCTCCATCGCCGTCGACAATCTCCTTGGGAGCTTCAGGGGCAGCCTCCTTTTCGGCAGCCTTCTCCGATGACTCCTCTGTATCGACGGGGTTCTCGAGGGTAATATCCGCGTCGACAATCGGCTCCGCGTTGGGGGCCTCCTCGTCGGCGGCTCCGTTGACAGGCGACGCAGCGCTGCTGTTGGCCTCGGCCTCCTTTTGTTTGAAGTCGCGGAACGTGCGCTTCTTCGCGTTACGAGGGCGGGTGATGCCGTTTGCTTGCTCCATATCTTCGTCGTCACTGTCCTCGAAGTCGGCCTCGTTGTTCGTGCGCTGTTCCCAGCGGCGTTGCGTCATGCGCTCGTCGGGGTGCTCGTCGTCGTCCAAGTCGTTCAACTCGGCCTCCTCTTCATCCGTCATGCCACCAGGCAGTGGTTGGCGAGGCACATCCTGCATCTGGACGGAGGGAACGGGTTGTGTGTGTCGCAGGTTGTCGATGACGGCAGCCTTGATCTTTTCGAGGTATTCGAAGCTGTTGGAATTCTCCATGTTTGAGGGTCGGACGTTCAACTCGAAATCGGGCGCATAGTACTGGGAAGAGTTAGCCGTGTCATGGTCACAACACCGGAGAGAACCTACTTCGTAGTATTCGTTGTAAGGCAGCGTCCTGGGCAGGTGCTTGCCGACAAGAACACCAGTCTCATATGCCCAGGTACGGGCGACGTTACGCATGGTGTAGCCACCACCGCCAAGAACAAGCGTGGGCAGCCCGAAGCTCTTGACGTATCCGACGCAGTTGGCATGACCCTCCATGCTGAGGTTGAAGCAACCCAAGCGGTCTCCACTAAGACTGTCGCCACCGCATTGGAGAACGACAGCCTCGGGCTGGTAGAACTTCATCACATGCTCGATAACGGGTTCGAAAATAGACTTGTATGAGTTGTCGTCGATTCCATCGCGGAGGGGGAAGTTGACGGCGTAGTGCTTGCCGGTACCGATGCCGATGTCGCGCAGCTCACCAGTACCAGGGAAGTATTCACCGTACTTGTGGAAGGAGACGGTCATGACACGGTCGGTGGTGTAGAAAGCCTCCTCGACACCATCTCCGTGGTGGACGTCAATATCGATGTAGAGGACGCGCTTCTTGAATCGGAGGAGTTCGAGGATACCGAGGACAATGTCTGTAGGTTGTTAGCTGGCGCATGTCGAGGGCATCCAAGGTTGGTCTTGTACCATTGACGTAACAGAAACCACTGGCTTCACTCTTCTTGGCGTGGTGGAGGCCACCAGCCCAGTTGACAGCAATGTCGCACTTTTGGCGGTTGAGGCGGGCAGCGCCCTCCATACTGCCACCGGCGCTGATGCCGCAGAACTCGAAAAGACCGTCAAAGACGGGACAGTCGTCTCCGACGTTGTATTTGCCCTGCTCCTTCTGATAGGCGTCCATGTTGTCGGGAGTGACCTTTTGCAGGAAGTCGATGTACTCGTCCGTGTGGAACTGGGTCATTTCACCCCTGGTCGCAGGCTTTGCGCGCTACAAATGACAAGTTAGCAGCAATCGCGTCGGTTTCGCGGGCGCTTGACGTACGTAGATCTCCATGTTCTTGAACAGGTCGTAGTGCATGATCAAACTGTGGGCAAGGCGGATACGGTGCGGCTTCATGGGGTGACCGGTAACGTAGGCATAGTTGCCAATGTCGGAGTCGTAGAAATATGCGACCTTCTTTGGGGACGACGAAGACCCATTGGCCAGGGCCACCGATCCGAGAGGTGACATGGCGTCGGTCGTTGGGGATATTTTGTGGTTGTGTAGTATATTCGATCGATCGTGATGATTGGAATTTGGTGGTGGAGTGGTTGTGGTGGATGGAAGGATGGGAAAGGCGAGCGAAGGCTGCGCGTGGGCGTGGAAGCTCTGATCGGCTCGGCCCCAGATTTCCCAAGGCTGGGTGCACCGAAAAAGTCAGGCCAATGGACAACCCGGATGACAGGCCAGGGGTGCAGGCTGTTGGAGGAGCTTTTCGTCCAATGAGGTTATTGGATCACAAGGTGGTGAGGGACGGCAGGTAAGATAATCCGACCAACAGTGTTGTTTGATTCGTCAGCAGCAACTGGGAGGTGCCAGCCGACATCGCCCAATCAGCGTCACCGGTGGGGAGGCGGCAAGGTGCTGATGATGATTATAGAGGGGTTGAAAGGTATATACTCGGCAAGAGCAGCCAAAACATCATGGAACCTGCTCACGATCATAAGAGAATGAGGGGCCGATATTTATCAGAATTGGCACATTTAATTGTTTCTTATGTACATATACATGATGAGGCTCTGTTTCGGTCTTGCTGTGATTATTATTTTGACATAGAAGTATGACTCCGGATAAAGCAGGCGGTGTAACTGGGATCTGGTGCATGCGCGAATGCAGCCCACCTGTGGCTTCGCATTGGTGATAAGCCACAACCCCTCGCACCTGGTATCGACGCGGTCCTTCACAATCGAAATAAGATGCGCAACAACTTGAAAATGTTATTGAGTATCAAGTTTCTTATTTACCAAGTTGCATCATCCGGCCTTCATAGTAAATCTAACGAGAAGAATTGATCAAGAGATACCACCGCCACAGCTACACGTGACTGTTTGTCAGCTGCGCGGTACGTACCGGACCGGGCTAGCTCCGCCGGGTCCTTTTTCGCCAGGCTGCTCAGAGCTGTCGTCAACAACTCACGAGCCAGCTGCTTCCATCCAACTCCATCACCTCAACCGCCTCCCTCCGCAACCTCCACGAACGAATACCTCCCAACCCGCGACAACCCCAATTCGAATTTTCCACTCAATCCCTTCATCATACACAGATCATCACAATGGAGCGCTTCCGCAACATGCTCCAGTCCCAAGTCGGTGGCCTGGGCAGCCAACCCGGAACGGTAAGAGCATCCCACCTACTGGAGCTACCAGGATAGCTTCCACGGCAGCATCGCCCTTGACCACGTGCTGACTTATGGATGCACAACACACAGCTCATCGATAACTCCGAGAACCGTCTACATCTCTTCCCTCGCCCTCCTCAAGATGCTGCGACACGGCCGCGCTGGTGTTCCCATGGAAGTCATGGGTCTGATGCTGGGAGAGTTTATCGACGACTTCACGGTGCGCGTGGTGGATGTCTTTGCCATGCCTCAGAGCGGTACCGGTGTTAGTGTAGAGGCCGTCGACCCTGTCTTCCAAATGAAGATGATGGACATGTTGAGACAAACCGGAAGGTAGGAATGCACCTCGACGCGACCTCGAGGCCATTACTGACTAGCAACCGACAGACCCGAAGCCGTCGTCGGCTGGTACCACTCCCATCCTGGTTTCGGCTGCTGGCTTTCCTCCGTCGATATCAACACCCAGCAGTCTTTCGAGCAGCTGACCCCCCGCGCCGTCGCCGTTGTCGTCGACCCCATCCAATCCGTCAAGGGCAAGGTCGTCATTGACGCCTTCCGCCTCATCAACCCCCAGTCGCTCATGCTTGGTCAAGAGCCTCGTCAGAGCACAAGTAACTTGGGTCACCTCAACAAGCCCTCAATCCAGGCCTTGATCCACGGCCTGAACCGACACTACTATTCTATCGGCATCAACTACCGGAAGACGGCGCTGGAGGAGAACATGTTGATGAACCTGCACAAGCACGTCTGGACCGAGGCGCTGGAGATGAACGACTTCAGGGCCGAGGCCGACTGCAACAAGGAGCGTCTGGAGCGTCTTGTCAGCCTGGCTGAGGGCTACGAGAAGCGCGTCAAGGAGGAGACAGAGCTCACCAAGGACCAACTCAAGACCCGCTACGTCGGCAAGCTCGACCCCAAGAAGCATCTGGAGGACGTCGGCCAGCAGTTGATTGAGGACAACATCGTTTCCGTCTCGAGACAGATGATCGACAAGGAGGCGACGATGCCCAAAAAGGATGGTGCCAAGGGCCAATCAAACGGCGATTCGATGGACGTGGAGGAGGAGTTGTGAGTGGGAATTGGCCACAATTCAGGGGCGGTCCAGAGGCGGGATACAGGACTTTACCGGAACTGTACGATTAGGCGTTTGGGTGGTTGGGAACGCAACGACTAGAGACCCCGCCAGGCATAACACGAACGATTTTACAAAACCAGTTGCATCGGATGGAAGGGTAATCGCCGTAGTCGAGATGATCATGGACAGTTCTTTGTTTATCAACACATTCCAGTTCTGATATTCTCCGCTCTTCTCTCATGACTGACAATGGTCCAGAACAACGTAGAAACACGACTATCTACTTCATTGTCCACAAACAGTGCGGTGCTCAGACACTCACAACATGGATGCGTACCTCTCAAGCTTTTACTTATATCATGTACAGCACCAAGTTGACCATGACAGAGACCGAATCGAATTGCCAAAAGCGTCACTACAATTTCGGCAGGAAGCATTTTGTCAAACACCCCTTCGCCGGAATCTCTCAGACGTCCACGGGATGCGACGTCGCCATCGCTCGAATACCCTCAGCCGTTTCTTTTGTCTCTCCCGGCTTCGGCGACCTAGCCAGGCCAGCGAAGATCGTTCCACCAGATTTGCTATACAGTCTCCAGGCAACGGCGGCGTGAAAACCTCAACCATCTCTCGCGCTGAGAAGATCAAAGCTTTCAGCCTGCTTCCGACGCCCCCATACTGGCGATACAAACGACGTCCTCCCCTACCCTCACCCAAGTCTGACTACAGCTACCAAGCCTTCTTACTAGAGACCTCAGCAACGATGGAGTATCCTGAGTCTATCGCAGACACCCAGTACACCGACGTATCCCTCCCTCCATCGCCGCCTCTGCGCATGTCCACATCAACCTTGTTCAAAGTGCTCCACCGTATCGGGCACACCTTCTCCCACGTCCAGTACGCCGTCTGTGGTACGGCCGCCATGGTGGCATTCGACTTTGACAGACGCAAGCCGACGCACGTCAGCATTGTCTGTCCGTCCCACGCCAGAGATGTAATGGCCTCCTGGGCCGTGGCCGGCGGCATGGCTCTATACCCGTCCAAACCCAACGAGATTGGCGTCCCCGTCGACGGAGACATATGGACGATCCAGGTGAAGTACCTCGGGATGGACGACAATCACAGGTTCGAACGGCTGGAGACTTGTCATTTCAACTTTGGGTGTGACGAGGTTACCACGGCGGTCTTGACGATGGCTGCGCAAGTCGAGCAGATTGCCCAGGTGTACATCGACCCGCGGTATAACGAGCGCTGGCGGTACAAGGAGCGATTAGGAAGCGATGCCATCTGGCTGCTGGAGCAGATGTGTAAGGACGGCGCGCATCAGGTTGGTATGGATTTGAGGAAGGCGAACATTCCGACGGTTAGGGACCAGCGGTTTTGGCTTGTCTTCACGACGGCGCATCCGGAGGCTGTGGGGCTGTTTTACGATGCTGGCTTGAGATTTGGAGAGGAAGAGGTGAGTGGCAGCGGACGGGGAAGCCGACAGGAGCAAGATCCTGTGCATGCGCAGGTGTATGATCAGGAGTATGAGGAGGAGTATGAGGAGGAGTACGAGCAGGAATATTGGCAAGAGCATGAGCAGGAGATTTGCCAGGAGATTGACCAAGAGCATGATCAGCAGGGGCTTGAGCAGGAGCAGGTACGAGTCGAATCTCCAGCGTCGCCGCATGATCCACCTCCAGAGCAACGCCGACGCAGAGAGGAGAGCGGGCGCTCGAGACGCAGATCATCTCGGGTCCGTTCCCGCTCCCGCACTCGCACCGACCAGGGGTCTCGCCGCCGGCGACCTTCTGAACATGGACCGATCTTAACCCGGGCGGAAGAGAGGCGCGTTGCCATGGATAGGGCGCGGGCTCGGGGCCAGGGCAGACGGCGCAGCTCGCAAGAGCCGAACAGATTTTCTTTGAGCGGTGCTCTTGATAGCTTGCTTGGAGGCGGGCACCGCGATGGGTACAGGAGATGATCGCTTGGTAAGTTCACCTTTCGACTTATTGGAAAATGCGCGATTGGGAAATATTTTTGACTTGAATTGTCTGATTGTTTTACCTCTGATTGAGGTTTCGCTGTGTAAATGATTCTACAAAGGAGATGATTCCGAATCCCCTTTTATTGTTTACGCCCGCCTTTGAGCATCCTGTTACCGTGCATGATCCCCTTTCTCAAAACCCGCTTCGCTGGTATAACAAATGAAAAACTCCCTTCCAGTACCCGTCGCCCCAGATCCCCGCGAATTGCTCCGCACATGTTCGTCATCATCTATTCCCTCTATTATCCAATTACTGTCTTCCGTATCCTTGCTGGGTGTACTGCTGTCCGTACGTCTGCTGAGGGTATGCCGGCTGGTACGCCTGCTGCTGAGCATACTGCTGCTGGTGCTGTTGCTGGTGGGTGTATCCCTGGGTCTGCTGTCCGTAGGCCGCGCGGTATCTCTGCTCATCGCCGTTCTTCCTCTGCTCGCGGCGCACCTCCTGGATCTGGACGCTTTCGACGCTCTGGTCCTCGCAGCGGCTCTCGAGGGGCGCGGCGGAGTGGCCCATGGCGCCGCGGCGGACACCGTTCTTCTTGAGGTAGCGCCAGTCGAGCCAGGCGATGATGGTCGCGTAGCCGGCGATCATGGAGAGCAGGATGCCAAGGACGACGACGACCCAGCCGATGGTGCAGGAGGTGCCGATGCAGGCCTGCTGGGTCTGCGACTGGATGCCCATGTAGACGACGGCGGCCCAGAAGACGACCTCCATGGCGTTGAGAATGAAGTTGGCCTTCAGCGAGGCCCAGCGGTGGAGGGCGGAGACGTGTTCGGTGAGGACTTGGTAGAGGATGATTGCGAGGGACTTTGCGGACTGTGGGGGAGGGTTGTGTTAGCTTGATGTTGGTTTGGATGTGGGGATAGTGGAAAAGAGAGGCTTACCATGCCCAGCGCCATCGTGCCTGATCTACCCTGGGGACGGTTCGGCATGAAGATGCGTGCTACTGAGAGACCGAGGGCCGCTGCCACGAGGAGGAGCTGCACCATGTGGATGGGGAACTTGAGTTTGCTGGAGAAGAGGGCGTTCATCTTGGCGGTGTTGATGTTGGTGATGTCCTAAATGGAGTCGGAGTGGGTATCGTGTTGGTGTTGACGGCTTCCAAGGTTGGTGATGTTCGGATATGAGACTCTTGCAAGGCAAATGGGAAAATGGAAAGATTTATGAATTGGAAATCTTGAGCCTTGAGTCTTGTAGACTGGGTTGAGTTGTCTTGTCTTGAGTGTCTTGGTGTTCTTCCAAAAACATCAACACATCGCCGGGCCTCACGGGCGTCTATATACCACGAAGAATCCCGCATTGCATCTTTTCCACGTATTCGGTAGAGTTTGATACCTCAATTCCCATAACACCGGGCCTTTTCGCACGTCAATCTCCAGGGAACAAGCACAGCCATCAGCCGCAGCCTCTTTTTTCGGCGGGTTTGCGGGCTGGCTGGAACGGATCTTCTCACGCACAATTTGCTGTGGTTCTGTTTCGGTCTCGGTTTTTGGGGCAATTGTGGTTATCTTACGCAGTAATACAAAGAAGGCCAGACACACTGCATTGGCGCTAATACTGGATAACGTGCTTATTCTTCTCCCTGGCCCTGCACAAAGTGGGAACACAGCCCCAAAAATGGTCTCTTCGGTCTCGGTTTCCCACTGCATAAGCCACCGGCCGAATTGATAGCACTAACATCTAAGCATACGCGTATCCACCGAATAGAGTTAACCCATGGTCTTCCTCCTCCCCCCTACCAACGGATCTGCCCTTTCTTCGACTCATTTGTCGAATCCTGAGATTTTTTTTCTCATGTCTGACGGGGCTCCATAATTTCCCGCCCTGTCCGTCTGTCAAAACTTCACTGCCGCCTGCCAAGACGAGGTGACACGCCAGCAGCGCCAGCAGGCTGGGCCCAGCCTTCTGGAACGACCACACACACTCTCACACTCACACCCCTGACGGGCCCCGTTTTCTGGGCTCTGGCGGGCAACAGATTGGCGCGGAGTATCATTTGGGACGATCTGGCGGGTCTGGTTGAGTCTGCCTCTGCATGGGATGGAAATGCGCCTTGCGCTCAGGTGTGGGGGGGACATGAGGTTTCTGGTATTAGAGAAAGCGAGGTGCATGGGGGCCGGACGCTAACAGATGAGTCTGAGGCTCGGTTTCGATGTTGATTGCTAGGAGATTATTGATAATCAGAAAGAGGCTTTCTGTAGAAGGATCCGGTTTTTAAGAAAATTTCTCCCGGATAATGTTGGCTTTGCCACGACGGACGGAGCCTAGGTTCCTTTCCTTCACTCCGAGCGGTTGGCGTTCACGCGGGCGGTTGGCTCACGTACGAGAGCACGTCATTTTTAGGTTGTTAGGTTGTCAATACCATGACCTTTTCTTCTTATCTATTCGACTTTCAATACTTCATACTTTGAGTCCGTCCAAAGTCTCTCGGTTGGCGCGTATATGACCTTCCCTCTTCGTTGATGGCCTTCTGCGTTGTCATGGTGCCTGCGGTGCCGTTTTTGCCGGACTATCCACAGGTTCCTCCTTTCCACCCCAGATGTTCGTGAGGCAGGGAAGATGCTTATTTGTAAGTTTAAAGTCGCTAGCTGACGTTGAGGTTTCGTCAAGCCGACGGCAGATTGCTGACCGGCAGTTCGGAAGTTCGGATCAGGTATTATAAGTCCGGATGTCCAAATGGCGAGTCTGACCCAACAGCGTCGACGGTCAGCTAGCAGCGAAGACGTTACGCTGAAGATTTCCCGTGTCGAGTAAGATCCAGTAAGATTCGTTTCTTCGTTCGAACCGGTAACGATGTGCGCTAGCATCCAACCTTTTGAGTATTAACGTTTCAACTAGCGTGAGGGTGTCATGGCCCTGCTGGCTGCTTCGTTCGTTTTTCTCTCCTTTACCATTTGCATGCTCGACTCGAACCACGGCGGTTGCAAGTTTTCCCACCAGTCTCTCCTCTCAGAAACTACCGTGGCATGATAGATGACTGACGCCCTTGGTTGGCCCTCATGTACCACTCTCCAACTCGTCGTCGAACGTTTGTGCTAACGTCTCAATAGACCAGAAACCTGATATCTCTACCGTGTCGTTCATAGTGGCCGCCCAGAGGCACCTTCCAATAGCCCGCACATGTGGTACTGCTGGAAGTGCTCTCTCGATGGAGTAGATGCTCACAGGGTAGTCATAGTGCACGAGTTTAATGACCTCAATGACTCGACTCGCCGCTCGATAACATATCAACCAGCAAATTCTTTCATGACGGGCCATCATTTTTGTCCTTTGGACTCACGTCTGTTGAATCATCGGCTTTCGGCTCGCCCGATGACTCCCATACGACCGCTCCGAAATAATCACCCTGGCTCTGCCGATTCCCTCTGTCCGTATGCCGTCTCGGCGGTGGCTTGAGAGGCGTAGGCAACTCCGGCTCATGTCCCGGTGCCTCGAGCATGAGAAACTCGACCCCGTCGTCCGTGTCGACCCTCGTCAACGGCAATGTCATCGACATGGCCGCCTTCAACTCCTCTCGCGTTTTGAAAGTATCCCGGTCCTCAGCTCCGTCCGCGCTTCGTGGGCCTCGTCGATGTGTATCGCAGGCGGTATCGTCACCCCAGATAAGCTCCTAGCGTACTCGTCCACGACTCTGGGACTCTCCACGTCCTCGGTCGCGTGCTGGGATGTATGAGAAACGGGCCGAGACCGCCTTTTGTGTGACGTGGTGGCGCCATCAGATTGTGTGTACAATTCTGTGTCTGCGCTATCCTCGAGATTCCTCTGCACATACGTCCGCTTGATGACGGGGCTTAGGCTCTGCGTGCCTAGCAACGGCCGCAGGGTCGGTATGCAGACGCAGATGATGGCGCAGCATAGTTCTGTTATCGACCAGATGCCTGCAACGACGGTATTGTATGTTGGGTCAGTCGATGTCGAAGACGATTTGAGAGTCGTAAGTCGTATCACAGAAATTGCGCAAGTGCTACCATAACTGTCAGCCAAGCATCGCCTGGACCATGTCAACAACAAAACGTACAAGAAGCCGAGACCAAACGTCGCCATGAGAACGATCTTCTGCCTTAGTGGAACAGCGAGAGTCCTCAGTAGAGGAACGGGCATGACGAAGATGACAATGTCTGTGATAAGATTTATCGCCGAGCCTGTGTACCACCAGTCCAGCAGCTTGAAGCATTTGCCCTTGACGGAAAAGTCCCATAGGGCTCGTAATGGGACGCAGGCGAAGCAGAGTGACACCACCTGCGTGAATCCAAAGGTCATTATGAATATTAAGAATATGTTGCAGAGCTTTTGAAATGGCGGCAGCGGAAAGACACGACGGTACTGGAGGAGAAACGTCGATTTGATGAGGGGCATTGCCTGGAGTTGTGTTTAGTGATCACTTCTCTCCCAGGATGGTTCTTGTCCGTTGGAAGCTCCAGCCCTGCAACTTACAGCTTGGTAGACAGCAACAGCGGCTATTGCAATCTTTTTCAGGTAGTTTTCGCGCGTTAGGGTAGCCTTGTGAAGGCCGTCTCCGTAATGTGTGTTGATCAGCATCAACAGGCCGGTTACAAATACGAGGACCTGCCAGTCCTGTCAGCATCGCCATTCCGATATGTGTCGAACAAAACCGTACGTATGAGAAAGTGAGGGCTGTATCGTCAGGACCCCATCTCCTTAACCTCCACCTGCGGACGTATATCCTCAATGCAGTGACGACAGACGCCAAGAGCAATGCGGTCAAGGTAACCCCGATGACAAGCGGCTGCCTGGTTTCGCTCGCATCTACGGCCGGCAGTGTCGTGTTTGTCACCACGGGACTTCCACCTATCTTCGGTACCGTCCCCATTGTCTGGTCGTCGTCGATGGGATCCATCGCTGTCCGCCTTCTTCCCCGCCCCCAGGGAACCCTCACCCACTGCGGGGCTCACGTTATTCGAAGCCGAGGGCGATATGTTAGCGGTCTGCTCGAGGGATCGTCGCTACCGTTATATCATTTCGCTACTTGTCAGAAGGTCGAGTTGGTATCCGATTCATCTTCTCGTTGTGAAGGAAAGGACATGCGTGATCACAAACATCCGCTGGACTTTTGGAGACCATCAAGAAACAGCCGCTGCTAGGTTTTCGCAGGATGAAAAGGCGCCCGGGGAAACGGATTGCTAGCAACTGCCACCGAACCGCTCCCACAGGCATAGACAGCAAGTGACCGGTGGGCGGTAACGTGTGCCCAGTACTTGGCTAGATAGAGTTGGCGCTAGACGCAAAGTTGCCCATCCCTCCCTCCCACGAGGTCTCAAAAGAAGAGCATGGACATTCTGACGATCCCTTCGTCTGCCCATGACTCGAATCTGGTTCGTTTCCAGTTCCCAATGAGTGAATACATATCAGATCGGCATACCTACAAGGTCACTGGGTTTCGACTGCCCGGCGAGTTGTGAAGGGGAACATGCGAGGCAGTGGGATACCGTGTATCGCCATCGCCGGTTCATGCCACCTCTAGACACGTTCGGACGAGACAACTCCTACAAACCGGCTCCGAATTCATCCAAAACTCACAATGGTTTCGTGCCTGAAAGTGCCGGGCCAACATTGGTCCAGTGGAAAGAAAAGCATCCAACCTCCATGGACATATGTACAGTAGCGCAAGTAAGGGACGATGATCAGTCTCTCTGAAGAGTTCTGCCTTTGCTAGGCTGTTTACCGGGTGTTTCGTGTACAGAAGTATGCTTTCCGAAAATTCAAACTCAACATTCGATGACGTTCATTTGGCGATGAGATGCACACCACCAATAGTCATCTTCGTCCGGAGGTTGGATAGGACGAAATCGTATCTTGTTTGAGAGTCCCACACCCTCCCGAGCTCCGAACGGGCCTTCTCCGGTGCTCGGCCCCAGCGGATCCGCATCCCGGGCGGGCTTAGCTAGGTGGGAGGCGAGTGACATGAAAGCTTGTGCGAGTCAGGTTGCAAGTTGTGTCGTGTAGTTCGGGAGGTTCGGCGGTTGCTACTTGATTTGGACGGCCGTCCTAAGTGCCGGGTTGGCTGTTGTGAATGTATATCTCAGGGAACAAGCTATTGTGAATGCTGCGACTTGTCTGAGTTGATGAACCAGAAAACCCTCTTAGTTTACCTTCACGCCGCAACATAATACTGGTCATTCCATATGTGGGTAAAACATTGTCGCTTTGAGCGGAGTTGCAATTGTGCTGTATGAAGTGTGACAAGAAAGAGTCGTGCTTTCGTTCCGTAGCTGATTACAAATGTCTCTCCGAATGAACTATTCCACGTCGAACAACGTGCGTGCTGCCTATAGTACAACTTAAGACCTCGTATCTAATTCTGAACCCAGCCTCTCTTTCTCCGATATGCCAGGTTCTTTTCCAACAAGAGCATCATATGTTCAGCCATAGCTGCCTTTGCCTCATCTGCCTGCTCCCGTGTCCAGCGAGCTTTGCCCGCCCTAGCAAAGCGGTTTCCAAGGTTGTACCATTCAAAAGATTTCTCATCAGGCATCAAAAGCTTGAGAATGTCATCCAGTTGTCTACCACTTTCTATCGCCCGAGATATCATCGGCCGGAAATCTTTGTACATGATCTCTGCGGTCATGCAGGCTCTGTAGGTCCAGTTTTTGGATTTGTATTCTTCCAAAGGTGGACGAGCCCATGTGTTTGTAATAAGGTGCGTGTTGTAGAAGTGTAGGGTTGTGAGCTTTTGGAGATTCGCCGAATCGGCTAAAAGCTTTGCAACCGAGAATGAGAAAGTCCGATAACTTGCATCGCGACCGCTGTATCTGAACCCCGAAACGTCAAAGCAGGATCTGGGCCCCGAAAAGCCTAAGTCGTGAAAATTCTTAAACGTGATAGATCGCAGATAGCTCCGGTTTTTGGGACCGATCTTCTGAAGCCAGTCTAAGAGACGTCCCATCTTACTACTGTGTCTGTAATCATTATCAGGAGGTCGCTGGATTACGAAAAAGTCTCTCGAGTATAGAAAGTTGGTGGCCTCCTCGTGCAATGCGTTGCAGGTTCTCAAAAGAGACGCAGTTCTGTAGTACGCACCAGAAGGCGGGCGCCAAGAACCAGACGGTCGTACATAGTCTTCTTCGTTGATGCTGGCCGTGTTAGCTTCTTCTAGTACGCAAAGTCCCATGAGCCAGCATTTACCAGCAGCCTCCTTTTCCATAGCCCTCCATGACGAGGCGATTAACGTAAATCATTTCGTAGATCATGTATCGCAACTCGATAGGAAGTTTTCTATCGAGGTGAGTCAAGTTATTGGATATGGCAATTGAGGATGCTGAAGACTTACAACAATGGGAATGGGCGAACTTCGAGGTCCTTTGAATCATCTGACTGTGGTGTGTGTGAGTTGTTGTGCAATGCTAGCAGGCCACGGAAAGACGAAAAAGCCAGGAGAGGGAAGAACTTGGAAATCATGATTTCCGAGATGAATATTGGAAGATATCTTACCTCCTTCGTCAATTCAGCATTGTTCAAGTAACCTAGTTGTTCAAGACATTTTCTTTCCAACTTCGACTTTGGTTTGTAGAAGGCAAGATCATCTTCAGCGGCTTCTGGCAAGGACTGACGCGAAGCTTTCAGTTCAAGCAGCCTGAGACTGCGTCGGGGCATTATGAAGAAGTCTGGTTAGTTGACTGCAGCACAGGGCTTCTCGTGGTGATGTGTCGAAAGATCAAATTCACGACACTTGAGAAAGTCATTCAAGGCCACGGGCGAGAAGAAAATTTGAAACGCCACTCACCTTGAGATGCCTTCGTTCTCTTCAGTTCATGTCTCGTTTCTAGCCCTAACCATCAGGGTTGTGGATCCCAAATTACGAAGCAACTAGGTCTGAATTAAACCGGTAATCCATGAGCGTTTTGGCCAGAAACTTGGGTTGGCTGTGTCTGATTTTGACGACGGCTTGACTAAAAGGACAGGCCCTTCCTCGTCACGTAGACGTTCTTGGAACTTCAATAACTTTGCAATCTTTCACTTCCTTCATCAATGTGACCGTGGATTTTCACAGCAAAGCAGAGTTCAACAGCATCTTGTACTTTCATTACATGCGAAATCGCGGAAGCAAAGCACAAGCCTGTAATCAAGACGCGCTTCTCTAATACGTAGAAATCCGTACACTGCCCATAAGAATCGAAGAACCCCCAATACGAACCATCTATATGCTTGCCTCATGGAACTCTGTCAGCTAAGATAGGTTGCCACTACCTTTTCTCCGATACAACACGTTTCTTCTCAGCAGACACATCATGTGTTCAACCATTGCCGCTTTGGCCTCTTTGGCCTGTTCTTCTGTGCACTCGTGCAACTTCGTTCCGTGTTCTGTTCTGTAAAAGCGAAAATCCTCATCACATGGCGCCAGAATCTTCAAAATGTCTTCAAAAGACCTGCGATTGGTTATCGCGCGCGAGATCAATGGTCGAAAGTACATGTAAAGTAGTTCTGCAAGCTTGCAGGCTTCTCGAGTCCAATCCTTGGATTCGGACTCGTCGGTAGGTGGGTGACTTAGACGGACGCTGGTGGCGTCATATCGATATGGAGTGGTGAACCTCTGGAGTTGCGTCGATTCAACAAGAAGTTTTCCGATGTTTATCAATGTTTTCCGATGATATAGGTGAGGGTAATACCTGGACGGTTTCTCGAAAGAACATCTCAAAGAGAGGGATCGGAGGTTGCTTCGGTTCAGAGGCCCAATTCTCTTCAGCCAGGCCAAGCACGATGGCATGGGTATCCGTTGTTCGTGGAAGAAGAGCTTCCTCGAGTATAAAAAGTTGGCAGCTTCCAAATGTATCGCCTGGCAAGTCCTCAGGATAGATACTGTTGGTCCGTCCCGGGGCTGTTCATTCTCTTGTTGGTAAATCTTGTTGATACTAGTCGCGCATTTTAGCTGTCTGCGGTCCTTCTCTGCGAGTCTCTCGAGTAAGTGGGCCTTACCGGCAACCCTCCTCCCGAAGACCATCTACTGTGAGTGGCTCAACCAGAACAAGGTCGTACACCATAACCCGCAATTCAAAAGGAAGTTTTCTGCTGCCGTCAGTACAAACAACCGAATGATTTGCGGGGAAGCCTTACAGGAATGGAAATGGGCTCGCATTAAATATTTCAGGTTGAGCTTGCTGCGATTAATTCATCAGTGACCGCTTCACAGAATATTGAAAGAGACGGTGGTCACGAATTGGGGAGAAAGCGGTCAAGAATCCGCAGAAATAACGGGAGGGAATGATGAATCACCTTCGATGACGTAGCAACATCGACGACTGCCGAAATCTCGTCCACTTGGTTAGGCATAGCAAGACCCTGATCAGCTTGGTTTTGAAGGTCGCGAAGGATGATGCGAAGCTGCCTTTGTAGGCGCCCTGCGGCACCGTCGTGGCATTTTCAGAACGCTGCTCGGCACCAGGACCGGACTTGTTGATGTGTTGGAAGTAAAGAATCCCAGATGGTTGGGCTAGTCGGTAAATCCGGTGTTCAGCAGAGAAAAGTCGAGACGCCACTCGCCACAACACCTTGAGGGACTGGCAACACCCCCCAGACAAAGCGAAGCAAGGTTTTCGACGAGGTTCATGAGAGGTATGCCAGGCACGCCTTGAGTGCTGAACCTCAACTTACCAATTTCGATTGTTGAATAGCTACCCGCGAAAGTTATGGTAAGTTTGAAATAGCCAACTAAACATGCGTAGGGGAATGGCATGTAGGGAAAAGAAGCAAAACTGGAGACATGCAACGAATGGTTCAGCTACGGTGGATTTTACTGTGTCGAAACCAGTGGCACCCGTTGAACTTTGGGATGACACGGTCAAGAAAAGTGGTCCACATGTCTCTGCCCTTCTTATGTTTGTAGAACTAAGGATCTCCATAGATAAGACAGAAGAAAAATGACCCCGAAGCTATGTATGTTTTGACAGCGTCCATGCTTTAGCCCACAAAGGCCATCCTGGGCAACGCGCTGATTGTACTGCTGAAAGATCATCAACTTGAAATGCACTGCTCAACCAACAACTTCATGTGACGAGCCGCCTCTTGCTCGACCTCTTCCTTCCTGACATAATGACACCGGGCAATATACACGAAATTCTTTGGGTGAATCTTGGGCAAGTTCGCCACTTGGATCGAGGTTTTGCCAAGAGACTTGGCCTTCTTCATGAGGGGTAACAAATCGCTGAACACCATCTCAGCAAGAAAGCGTGTCTCCTCTTGCCAGGCCTCAGGAATATCTTTGGTGTCGACCAGGGTTGTTGTCTGGTACCTCATGGTATATCGGAAGCCCAAATCCAGACTTTCAAGGTGTTCGCAGTCACTAAGAAGTTGAGCAACTCGTCGTGAAGTAGTCCTATAGTCCTGCTGGTTCCAGAGTGGAAAGATTTCATATCCGTCGCGTCTTCGAGCACCGGACGCTTGGAAAGGCCGCGACAGCTTGATTGCGCGTATGTTGGCGGCTCTCGGTCCGATTCGTTTCAGCCAGATGTCCAGGTACTCCATGTCCTGGATTTCGAATGTGGTTGAGTAAAGCAATGCTCTGGCATCGGCGTGGACCGTCTTGCAGGTACGTAGTAGAGAGCCAAAGACACGACAACCTGGTTTTTGTCGAAGGCGCTTGCAGGAGCGATCCCAATAGATAGCAATCTGGCTCCGTGCGAAAGCTATGTCATAGAACACGTTACGTATCTCAGGTGGCAGTTCTCTGGGAGTTCGTTGTCAGCTTCAGCCGACATTGGATAGCCGACGGGTAAACTTGCAAGAAACCTATGTGGCCTACTTTCGCTCTCTTAAGGAAGTGGTTTAGTCAGCATCTGGTCCAGAGCCCAAGCATGAGCTGATTGACGCGGGAATGAGAAGAGGAATGTTTGGTCTAATGATGTTCGAGGACTGGGGATAAGAAATGAAATTCTCCAATAGTACCTTGCTGCGTAAGTTATAGCCGCCATTATCAACGCTAGATCGTGCTGCAAATGGTCTTCTGCGAGAGGGTTGACCAGAAACACCTTGCGAAGCCATGGTAATACGTCGGAAGATTGTTTGATGATAATATCATGACATGAGGTTTGGACGCACTAGGCTTCACACAATTTCTAGCTCATTGGTCAACTAAAATAGTTTGAAAGTAACTCAGATCATCAGCTGAGAAGATCGTCTGCCTTTCAGAAGTAACTAGAAGGCACTCCTCCAAATCTTTCTATCAGCGCAATTCTTGAAAGTGAAGATGTTTCATTGTCGCCTAGTATTTCATTTCCAGTCAAAGGCGACGTCCCTCTCAGGCATCGTTACTTCCTTCCAACCAGATAAAGAAACATCCTTCCACTGCAAGGCATCCACAGTGATTGTGCCCTTGAACGAGCGACAGTCGTTTCCAGAAAATACGACATATCCCCTGCCCGTTTCACTTTCTTCCGGATTAGACTCGACCATGCTCGATTCCGCATTCGACTTCACCTGACCCTTCCACTGGAACCAGAATTTGGGTGACCTGAAGCTGTTCTTCTCGAAACTTTTGAATCTTCGTTTTTCCTTGATTTCAGCCTCCCAGGCAATTTCGTTGTCATCGCTTTCCATGTCTTGCTCCTTTTCCGAAGCACTAGACTTGTCTTCGTTTTCTGCCTGATCTCCAGGGTCGTTCTCGGCCTCTGATTCCGATGTGGCACCATCCCCAACTTCGAGGCCAGAAACGAGCTCTTCGAGAGTCTTCCTGCTTCCGGTCATGACCAGACTTGCGTCGAGGACACCAGGCAAACACAGTCTTCCTAGCAGCCCACGGCCGTCGTCTGAAAGGCGGAATATCTCCATGGTTGGTAGAAGAGCCTGTCCTTTATTATTGCCCGTGTGAACCTGAGCGCCAAGTCTTTTCGCGTTTGCGCATTTTACTTCATATCTTCCAAATGTTCGTTTTACTTCGAACGCCCCACCGCCTCGACGACCCCGGCCTCCCCCGACATTGGATTTGCTGACTCGGTTGTGGACATGTCTCGTCGAAAATGCGGCGTCCTGCCAGTCGTTCATGTTCTAGATGATTTAGGCTTCTTAATGATGTTGATTTTGTGATTGATGCAGGCTGAGCGTGGGAAACCTTGTTGGTCTTGAAGAATCTTTGTCAATGCTCCCCTTCTCCCGGGGAAATGAAGCTTAGCAGTCTTGACGTCATCTATCTCTCGGGCACTAAAGAGCGCCATCACAACCATCAAATCTCGCTTTGAAGAAACGATTGAAGCATAACCACTTCATGCACTCGGTCTTATAATTATCAAGTTGCGGACGGCTGCGCGTACGATGCCTTGCGTGAAGAATTGTTTATCAGCGCTGCACCACAGCATTAACCTTAGCCTCTTCCGACCCAACAGATTCGCGATTGAAGTGGCAGTCGATGGGACGAGAAAAATCAGGTATACAGCCTTTTGTTTTCTTTTTCAAGTCCTGCAGAAATATTTTTGAGAAATTTCTCGTCGAGTATTTAATTGAAGTTTGCTTCACTCTTTCCAAGATTGTTAGGCTGAGCTCTGCCTGTTCCAACATAATGACGTCATACTCACTGTTCAACTTTCTACCGTGTCTGAAAGCTGCGAATAAATCGTGGTTAATTGCTGAAAGCTAGCACCATAGTCATTCTGCCCCAGTATAATAAAAAGTTATTCATGCTCTGTACTCTGTAATTAAAACGCCGTGGCGCAACACCACATCGTCTCAAAAGACGATATCGTGAACAACTCTCTATCTATGCATGAGCGACTAGGAGTCCAACTAGGATCCAGGGCTGTGATGAGGCAGACAGACTTGGTGATGGAACCAAGCATGGAAACTTCTGAACATGTCGTCGAAAAGAGTTCGGTCGACCAGAGTCTAGATGTTTCCAAAGTCAAAATGGCGGCCCGTCAAACACCTAAGGTGACCACCGGATCGAAGTCAAAGCCAACCAGCCCCACGATCTGGCGGGCTGAGCCGGCTACAACGTCGCGGCGCCCACCAGCGCTAGCAATCCGAAGAGTCTCACCCGGGCTGTCCCCGGACCGTCAGTGCACTTGTTACATCAGAGTCGCACAAAATGACCGTAGAAAGGGCGAACTGGCAGTGTTCTGATGAGATGGTCTAGAACACCGAGCAGCGAAATAACCTGCTTCCGACCCCTGTCAAGAGTTCCCCGCAGTGAGATGCCTGAGCCCCTCCGTCGAGTGTGACGTCAAGGGGCTACGAATGTGTGCCGAAAGCATGACCCCGCAGCCCCAATCACATCCGCCCAACGACAGCCGGGATTTCCTGTTTTTGGAGCTGGAGTCGTCACTGGAGGCCAGAGCTCTGGGCGATGTCATAAAGGCGATCGAGCCCCAGGTGTGCGAGCGCTG
This sequence comes from Colletotrichum camelliae, assembly GCA_018853505.1. NCBI lineage: Eukaryota > Fungi > Ascomycota > Sordariomycetes > Glomerellales > Glomerellaceae > Colletotrichum > Colletotrichum camelliae. The sequence continues at coordinate 4,366,595 of JAELVL010000008.1, read as the reverse complement.
TATCAAACTTTTCCCACACGACTGAACCCCGCGATAGAAAAAAGAGATAATTTTCTTGCCAAATACACCAAGACTACACGCGAAAGCCACATAAACAACCATCAACATGGGCGACGAGGGCGGGTCAAAGCAGGGAACCATCTACTCCCGCAACAAGGAAGACACGATCGAGGCGGAGACGCTTCTCTGGCGTGCCATGTGCGACAACAAGCCCAAGGCCCTCCGCAAGTATCTCGACAAGGACGCTGTCCTCTCCCACCCGGGCGACAAGGTCTACTCCCCGAAATCGAAGCCCACCCTGCAAGAGCACCTTGACGACTGGGAGCCATGGACGGCATACCGCATCCAAGACGATCCTGAGTTCGTCGAGATCGACCTGATGAGCTCGAGTCTCGTCTACAAAGTCACCGCATGGCGCCAAAAGGGGAAGAAGCTTGTCGCGACAGAGGGCATCTGCAACAGCGTATGGAAGCAGGAGCCTGGCGGCGAGTGGACATGCTGCTGCCACCACATGAGTCTCATTTGATTGAGCATAGATAAGAGGCTTGGACGGCTAGCATGTACGGCTGATGAGGCATGGACGTGTAAGAGGGATGGGTACCGGCGTTTTGTAAGACTAGCGACATGGCTCGCGGGCGCTTGATGATTTTCGGTGTAGTTAGTTTGAGGTACAGCTCTTAATGAACTTGCATTCATTTGATCATCTAAGGGTCGGCGAAAGCGCGCATCGCGTTGGACGATGGAGCCTGCGGATATGACCATGCAAACGATGCGCATCGGTCGAATGTGACTTGTACTTGAACGCTGATAGGGCTCACTGCTTTGTCAAGTCTCAGACCGGTAGGCTTCACTACACACATCAAGGGGGGACAATGACCGCACCAGCGTGACCAAAATACAGGTTTAAGGTTCATGTTTGTTGTGGTGACTATCTTTACAACGTGGGGTTTCGTGGAACAGTCGACAAGGAGCAAATAATCGACCAAGAAGGGAGGGGTGCTGATTTAATAGTGATTGACAGGGGATGGCCTGGTGGTCCCAAAGCCAAAGTGAAAGTGGTAAGAGATTGGAGGTAGATATTGCAAAAGAAAACATTGTATGGGATAGCCCAATCTAAATACAAACATCACAGAATTGCGTCTCCACCCACTTGAGCTTTGCATCCTCACAATGGAGGAAGTTCCCAGGTAACACCGCGGGGAGGTTTGGAGTCCGTCTTCGTTACCCAAAGAAGTAGTGAGAAGGCTCACCGGGGCCATCGCGGAACTGAGTTGGAAGGCTCAGCGAGGAGGATTGGGGGGGAGAGAAAGGTAGATTTTGTTTTGTTTTTTTTTGTTTTGATGCCCCGTTCTTCGAGTTCTTTCTGTTTTTGTCTTTTTTTGTCTTTTTTTGTCTTTTTTTTCGTTTCTGTTTCTTGTTTCTTCTTGTCTTTTTTTTTCTTTTCTTTGTTTCCGTTTTTTTTTTCTTCTTGTCTTTTTCTTTTCTGTTTTTTGTTTGTTCTTGTCTTTTTCTTGAGTATATTTGTTTCTGGGTCTTACATCTTTTCTTTCGTTTTTCTTTTTCTTTTGTTGCTTAGGTATGTTTTGAAACTGAGTTGGAAGGCTCAGCGAGGAAGGGGGATTGGGGGAGAGTAAGGTAGTTTTGTTTTGTTTTGTTTTGTTTTGATGCCCCGGTCTTTGAGTTCTTTTTTGTTTGTCTTTTTTTTCTTTTTTTTTTCTCGCTCCTGTCTTTTGTTTCTGTTTTTTTTGTTCTTGTCTTCTTGAATATGTTTGTTTCTGGGGTCTTACATCTTTTCTTTCGTTTTCTTTTTTCTTTTTTCTTTTGTTTTTATGTTCTTTTTTCCTTGTGACGGGAGGTGGCAGGAAGAGCGCGATGTAGGATGAAATGATAATAGATAGCAACACATGTGAAGAAGACAGTAAGAAATCGCCATAGATGGCAAAGGACGTGAAAAGGGCAATAAGAAATCGCACTGAATGGCACCAGATGTGAAGAAGATAGATAGGAACAAATGATAATAGATAGCAACATATGTAAAGAAGACAGTAAGAAATCGCCATAGATGGCAACAGGTATGACACAGACAGAAAAGAAAGGAATCGCAACAGACAGTAATAGATGTGAAGACAGATGGAAAGAAATGAGAACAGACAGTAAGAAATAGTGGTAGATAGTAATATGTATGAAGAAGAGATGTGTGAGGGAGGTTGGCAGGTAAGAAGATAGAGAGGCGAGATGGTAGAAAGGTGAGATGGTAGAAAGGTGAGATGGTAGAAAGGTGAGATGGTAGAAAGGTGAGATGGTAGAAAGGTGAGATGGTAGAGAGGTTGGATAAGTATGATGAATAAGTATGTTGGATAAAGATGTATGGGGAAAAGGAAGAAAAAAACCAGAGAGAAAGGCGATGACTGGGAATTTATAGATTTTGGGAGAGGGGGGAATGATGGGAAAGACGTAGAGGTACCTGATGGAGGGCTGGCAAGATTGGGTCCGTCTCCGGCCCACTTTGGCTTAGCATTCACCGAAGAGAAAGTTCCCACGCAACGTCACGAGGAGGTTTGGAATCCGGTTTGGTCACCCTGAGAAGTAGTGACCGGAAAGCCATCGCAGAAAAGGATGTGATCGCGTGAGCCAGGAATGGCCCTTTTGTGTTAGGGTTTCCTGGTTTTTTCAAACCTTTGTTGTGGTTGTTGCGTCTCGAGAAACTCGTTGTTGGACGTATATCAGTTCTCATACCAATTGACAACACGGGGTGAACCTGAAGCGGCTTGAGGGTCATTTCGACCAAAGCTACGTGGAATCTGAAAGACATATTCACAAACTTGACTTATGTCTTCAACCTGCATAGTTTTCTACTGTGTCGTTCGGCTTCAGCTTAGTGGCCCGTACAGTCTCCTCGCTACCTGGGCGACTGGCATGGAACTCCGAACCTATGTGCTCGCTCATGTGACCTTGCTCTGGAATGTCACTTGTGGAGAGACACACCGGAGATATCATTGGTCTACCAGAGAATTTGGCCAAGGTTTGTTAAAGGTGGCTGATTCCAACCTTGCTTGACAACTGCCGCCAGGAACAGGCGAGTCCATGGATTTGTGCCTGGAACTTAGTTGAGTGTATTTTCCAATTGGAATTTCAAAGCAGCTCACGACGGTGCAGAACTGGAGGCGCCCTGACTTGACCTGCGAAGAGTCTGCTAGAATTCACTAGACATCCCAGACAGGTTATCATCAAGGTCATGTTGTATTTCCAATCAACCCAGACTAGAATTTCTCGTCATATGAAGACGTCGAATTGCTTATGGCATCAAGGGTGCAATTTCGCATAGGGGCCGGTTGACCACGAAAGCGTTCTAGTCAAAGATACCGAGCCCGTACCATCCGCCCCTTTCTTGTCTCTGTGCCCGTTGAGGCCAACAATATCTCCATCCGATTTCCGCTTGTTGGAAGACTTCTCGCCCAGGACTTGAACCTCAGGTCCATCATCGTTAACCAGCTCAGGTCTCCAGCCTGTGCCACTGCCGGTTTTGCTCACATCCGCCGAGTTTGTCTCGGTGATGTGCGGACCCCTCTGGCAACCCTCGACTTTCCCATTCCTCTGGCAGCAACTCCACTTGAAGCCATCGGGGTGCTCTTCTTTCCAATGAGGGTTAGTCTCCAAGTCATCCCAATCAGTCTCTTCCCATAGGTCATGTGTCTCCCGCCAGACATCCTCATCAAACTCAAACTCTCCTGCAAAGGGTGTGAATCGCTGCTTTCATGTCCGGTGTCGCTGGAAGACTACGTACCTGGATGGTATTTGCAGCCATCTGTGCCTTGCTCATTGCGTTCAACGCTCTCGTTGCAACGGCTGCAGACCGTGCCTGCGGGCCTTGCAGACCCGTTGGTCATTGTCATGGCCGAGAGTTTCGCTTGGCTCCCAAGGAGCTGCCACGCCATCTCGACGGCCCTCTTCCTGGTCGCCCGCTCCCCACAAAGCGAAATCAGGACCGTTCGCGCCATGCCCTCGGGCATACCCCTGATGACGTCGAGTTCCTGGTCCACACTCCCATCCTGAAAAATCGGCATCGCGCCAGTCGCACGGCGGCCCGCTGCGCCACCAAAAGACCTCACGACTAAAATTGAACTCGGACTTGAAAAGAAAATTTTCCAGAAATAGTGAGAGCCTGTTCGGAAATAAATGGATCGTGAAGCGTCAAGGTGGTTTGTCTGCGACGACGAAGCGCGTTGGATAAGAAAGTTTGACGCGTGAGGGCACGAGAGGCCCACCCCGCGACTGGCGGAAATAGCGAACTTTTGGAGGGGAGCTCGACAACGTTGCTTTTTCCTGACTTTCCCCAAGAAAATCAGGGGGTCTCACCACGACGCGACTCTGCTGACATAATTGACTTGAGCTGGCTGCCTGCAAATGACGGTCCTGTCGCTGGGTTGATGTCATCGTCGGGCAGATGGGGATGATGATAAAAGACAAGGAGGAATTTCGACTGCAATGCCTTAGCATAGGTATATGAGACTTATACGGCAGTCTACAAGCGATGAAGTTTCGATGCCTGTCGTGAAATGATCTCTGCAGGCGTCCTCGTCGCTACGTTTTGCATTTCGAACATAATACTGTGTATCTAAGTAGAAGCAGAGCTTATTGTACAAATATCATCAATACCAAATACAAATATTCTGTGACTCTGGTAGCTGGTATAACAGGCGCCGGAAGCTGATCTACCAGTAGGCATCTCTCTTAGGCTTTTGGGCATAGACGGAGACTTCAAAACTGTCATCAGCTTTGCGCTTGTTGACAACCTGTCTTTCTCCCACGACGACGACTTCAGGATCATCATCCTTGTTCTCTTTAGTTTCGTCCTCTTCGTCTTCATCCTCTTCATCTTCGTCGTCGTCGTCATCTTCCTCTTCGGTGCTCTCATAAAACTCTACCGATACGCCCTCCTTCTCCCCGTCGTCATCGGCTCTGTGAAAGCCCCTGTGGCAACCCTCGGCATCTCCAGCTTGGTCGCAGCAATCCCAAGTGAACCCCTCCGGATATTCCTCCCGCATCTCATCCGTGTCGATGATCCCGTGGCAGTCCTCATCGTGATCAGCCCAGAAGTCGCCATCGTAGTCTGGCTCTAGGTTTCCTGTTCACAGAAACGGTCATATTAACGCACGGCATTTCACAGTGTTGGGCGAACTTTACAAACCATCGTGATACCGGCAATCGCCCCGATGGACGTTTTGAGGATCGAAGGCCTCCTTGCAGTCAACACAGATGGCTAACGGTGCCGCTGGTTGACCCGACTTCAGTACCTGAAGCCGTCTTCCAACTTCCTCGTTGATCAACTTCTCGTGCAAATCACGAATCTTTCGCCCGATGGAGGGGTCCTGCTTCAAAGAATTCAAAATAGCCCGCGCATGCTCCAGCGAGATTGTGGACATGTCACCGGAGACCATTTCGTTGCGTGGTGCTCTTGGAGCTCTCTGACCGCTGTGATTCACACGTGTCTGGGCATCAAACGCGGCTCGTACGCGCCCGCTTCGCTACATGTACTGTCAGTACATGCACGTTCAATTCTGACAAGTGACGTACGACAGCAAGTAGCGGTATACCTTAATCGCCGTCTGGAAAGGTCTAGACGCAACGTCGGATGAACAGGAACGCAACCAGACTTCTCGACAGATATGCAGGCCGTGACTTGTTGGTGACACGAAAGAGAGGTGAACAGGGGGGAAGCAAGACTCCACCGCGGCAAACCTTCAACGCGCTTCCGCGAACATCTTTACGCGTCCCGCCCAGTCCCACACACCAATCAACATGATTGGCATCGGTCAGGTACGGATACAGATACGCTATTGATCAAGCACCCCCCAACGGAAATAGCAGCAAGAAAAGGAACCATCCGTCGGGGCGTTCATCCCACTCCAGCAGCACACACGCTCTCTCTCTCTTCTCACCTCATCCTTTCCGCCGTTGGCCTTTTCCCCCTTCCCAGCGCCGATCAGGGTTCGTCCTCCCCGGGGAGGCACGGAACCGGCATCCGGCCCATGCACAATCGGACCCCCGTCCCCTAGAACCCATTGGACGCACGACCAGACAGCATGCAAAGTGCCTTGCGCCCCGTTCTCTTTACCGCCCAACCGGCCCTGTAAGCATGCGTGTCGCTCGCCTGGCATGCCGCGGGGAGGGGAGGAGGCCGGGGGTGGTGGTGGTGGTGGTAGTGGTGGTGGCAGCACACATCTATCAGTATGGCAACACAACAGGGCCCAACTGCCCATCAACTGTTCCCGCCGGACCCCATTGGCCGCCCCCGATGTGTCTTATGCTAGGCTGCTTACGGTGTCCCTTGCAGAGTGCGCGCTGCAGATGATATCGCATTCTGACTGGGAGAGCGCACAAGGGAAATCCGGAAGAGGGTAACAAGTCCATCCCATCCCATCTCACCACATGTGTGCGTGTGTGTGAAAAAATGCGGAATGCATGCATGGGTCAAGCAAGTCGGGCATGCATCTCGCCACCGCCTTTGGGAATCTCGATTTGCATTTGCAACGCTGTCAAAAGTGCGGTCGCTGCTGCTGCTGGCTGTCCTTTAATCTGTGGGAGACGAGGCAACTGGGTTGCCTCGTGCCGGCAGAGTTTCTGCCATCGGTTGATCAGCTCATTTTCCCCGTGTCAGAGTGTTCAAACTTCAATGTGTGCCTGGTTCTCGTGTAACACGCAATCGGGCTGCCCCGTTGATCAATTTACGTCTCTCTGGCCTCTCCTTTCGTTTTGGTTGTTCGAACCATAAGGTACAATGACTTGCTTTGCCTCCCATCCCATGCCCATAATGCCCGCTTCCCATGCCCTCCCACCCCCGAGTGAGAGTTCTGTGCCACACTAAAAAAAATCATGTGCTGTGCCGTATGCGCAGTATCGTGCTCGAAATCGGCTTCCCGCTGTGCTGAGAATTGACTGACTCCCCGCTCCGCCCCCTCTCAAAAAGAGGTGAACCAACTAACAAAAGTCCAAGTGAATTCCGAAATGGCTGTTTGCGTTGTGTGTGTGTGCATGTATGCGTGTGTTGCCTCCCCCTTTCCTCAACACCCAGAGCTGTGTCTGTGTCTGTGTCTGTGTTCCCCATCATCAACAAGGCCACTCGTGTGTGTGCCCATTTTGTGAACAAATTCCCAATGCTGTGCCTCCCAGTGAAGGAAAGGGGAAAAAAAAAATCATTAAAAAACCATGTGTCTGTCGCTGCTCCCCCCTTCCCAACACAAGAAGTGCCCAATGCCCTTGCCAACAACAATAAAGCCCATCATCTCGCGTATCTGGGCTGTGACCTTTGACCGACCAGACCGCAGCGCCGCGGAAGGGACCGGGAACCATCCGATTTGCTCGAAACCCAAGAACCACGCCCAAAAAAAATACGGGATTCTTTTCCTTCCCCTTGACCGGTCTATCAAACTCGGATCCAAGAGAGCGAAGTGCGCTCGAGCAAGAACTTTTTTCCTTTGGTCTCTTCCCTCTTTTTTTTTTCTCCCCTTCGTGCCGTGCCGTCCCGTCCACCCCCTGATTGCGTGTTGGGCGCGACAACCGAGAAAGAAACACCAAACTAAAAACAGATCCAAAACAACTCTTTTTCAACGTCATTGGAAGAAAAGGTCCAAGCGGGATGGTGTTCCCGTCAATGCCGTCCGTTGACTGGCGAGTGCTGCTGCGGTTGCTGCTGGTGATGATGATGATGCATGTCGTCGTGGTTGCTGCTTCCGGGTGAGTGCTCCGAGGAGTCGCCGTCGTCATCGTCATCGTCATCATCATCGTCATCGTCGTCGTCGTCTAACGATGTGTCGTCGAGATCCAGCGAATCCTCGTCGAGGTCCGAGAAGTCCCCGCGGCCCTTCTTGCTCCTGTCCGGGTTGGACTCGTGGCGGCCGGGCGTGCAGCCCCGTGCCTTGCCCGTTTCCCGGCAGCAACACCACCGGAACGCCTCCGGGTGTCTGGCGCGGATGGGCTCCGTGTCCAGATCGTACAGCGCCATTTCCGCCGGTTCACGGTCGATGGCGCTCTCATCCATTAGTTCCAGCTCGCCTAGACGAGTCATGGTTAGTTCAGGTAACCGAGAAAGTTCACTATCCCATCCCACCCCCCGAAAACCCCCATTAAAAAAAACAAGTAATACGGACGGCAGAGACGAAAATAGCAGCTGTCTTGATGACAAAGTGAGCAAAAAAAAAGAACAGGAGACGAAACAAATAGGGACTCCTCTCTTACCCGAGTGATACCAGCAAGCGCCTAGTTGGTTCTGGTCTTCGGTGAAGATCTCATCGCACTGGAGACAGATTTTCGGTTCCCCGACGGCTTTCCTTTTGGTTGAGCCCATAGTGGTGGTGATGGCGCTGGCGTTGCGGATGACCTCCTGTCCGCAGAGTTGCTGCTCGTAGTGCATGAGCCTGTAGTAGTTCCGCAGGGCCTTCTCCCGCGTGCTCGCGTCCACGCACAGTGCCACGAGGATGGTGCGTGCAGTGTTGCCGGACGCCCCTTCGAGCGGTTCGATGCCCGAGTCGAAGAGCGGCGGTTCGATGGTTGTTGACGATGCTGCGATGTCCATTGCCGTTGACATGGCGCCACCCTGTGGAGGGCTAAGCTCGGAGGCTTTGGAGGGTGTTTATGGGGAGGGTTTGATTTCCTGGGGGGACAGATATTTGAGGCTCCTCGGCTCTTTTTGGGGGGTTATTTCTGGGTTCTGGGTTCAGTCGCCGGAAGCCCTTCCCCGGATGTGTCAGCTCACGGATGCATTAGCCAGGGAAAGAAAAATAAAGAGGTGTCTTCAAGGAGGGTGGAGGCGTTGGGGATGCGGATGGATGGTACGGCCGCGGTAGTGTAGTGTACAGATGGATAGAGATGGATGGGCACAAGCGGGAAGGGTGGTTGACTGGGGATGCGCGGCTGCGTGAGTGGTGGACGGAGGGCGGGTTGTTGAACGTGGATAAGACGGAACGGAAGCAACTGGGCAAAAGAGGACAGGAGTGGGAAGACGAGTGGACAGTCTGACGGGCGGACGAACAGAAAGCGAGCAAGACGGGAGAGCAGAGTGGAAGTGTTCAATGAGAGTCAGAAGGCTCGCCCCGTCCGTACCGATATGCGACAACAGATACGGCGGCTGGGACGGACGGCCCCTCTGGCCCTTTTTCTGCCGGCCGGCCCCTTGGGGGGGCGAGACCAACAAAAGACTTGTTTGATGGGGCCTTTGTTATGGAGCAATTAACGGAGTACGGAGCATGAACTGGGAAGGGGTGGAAAGGGTCTGGTCTGGTGGGAAGGGGTGGTGGGAGAGAAGAAAGGCAGGCTGCTGGATGGCTGGCTGAGGTGAGGTGACGAGACGAGACGAGATGGAGGGGAGGGGCCCGGCCGGGGAGAGAATCACGCAGACTCCAGCGTTCCATGGTGGCAGCATGTGCATTGCCGGGACGGAGGAGAGATGGGGATGGGTTGATGGGGGTGGTCTCTTTTTGGTGTGTGTGGATGATCCACGACGGCCGACCGGCGTCTGTTCATGACCTCACGGAACGTGAGAGAACTGTGACCGCCAGCCCAGCAAATAGGAAAACAGCAGCAGCATTGCAAGCATGGGGAAAGAGAGCGAGCAACGGGGACGGCAACGGCAGCGGCAGCAAGAAGCAGCAGCCAGCATTGCAGCATTGCAGCAGCAGCAGGCGGCGCACGGCGGGCGGAGCGGCGGCGGCGGGCGGCGACTAGACAGACTCAGACTAATACCTTGCGGGGACCATGTCGATTTGGCCTTAATTGAGGTACATGGTCCATCAGGGCTGTATTTGCGTGCTGCAAGGTGCCCGTTTGAGCAATGGAGGAAGGGATCCAGGGCCGGGCTCGTGACCATTCACGATTTTCTGTCATATTTCGAACCAGAGACCGAGACGAGACAGACTTTGTTACCGACGGTCAACAGGTTTCTCTCACCTTCTCTTTGCCCAGCCTGCCTGCTGGGCATCCATGAACACGACTGTGTGTGTGTGTGTGTGTGTGTGTGTGTGTGAATGACATGCCACGATGCAGCGGCCGCGGTGCTGCTGGCTGTCCGGATACAGGGTATGTACCGTAGGTGTGCGTGTGCTGCGATGTGCTGTATCCGAACCGTCTGTACCGTACGTACGGCAGGCTCATCTGTTCTGTTCTGTTTCCATGGCCATACCATGCCATGCCATCTAGCATAATGCCAGGTCGACATACGTGCGTGTTCTGCCGTCTGGTGCCCATGCCACTGAATGTCTCGCAGATCAGATGAGTGGTGGTGAGCATGCCAGCAAATCACGGTTCTTCGGGCGCCACGATGGATTGACTCTTCAATTGAAACTGGGGAATCTGCGCTGGCCGTGCTGACTGATGAGAGATGGATTGACCGGGGACGGGGACGGGACGGAATCTGGGCCGCTCCAGCTTTTCCCTGTTGTTGCTGTATGTTCCGATCCGTATCGTACGTACGTACCTTTTCTCATGCATTGCACTGCAGGTTTTCCTCCTCCCAGGTCCCTGATTTCCCTCGTCAAGAGTCTGTCGAATTGTGGAATTGGGGAGGGGGGGAGAAGAGTCCCCGAAAAGGGAACGAAGGGTGTGCATGGCGTCATGTACGACGGTCAAATGCAGGCACCGATGGTCTGCCGCGGCGTCAATGTCGCAAGGGAACTGGGGAGATTGGACGGGCGATTTCCTTGGAGACTGGAGATTTTTGCCTCTGTCTTTGGTAGAGAGAGAGGGTGGTGGGAAGGGTGAGAAGGCGGAACATGGGAAACATTGGAACATTGGAACATTGGAACATTGGACATGGATGCGGGCAGCAGAGGGGACGCAGAGTTAGGGCCGTCAATCCAATCGAATTCCAGCTTCATTTTTGAAGATGGGGAATTATTGGGGGAACGGGGGTGGGGGGGGTGTGTCCCTTGTTCCTTTTGTGTGGGTGGCCAGGGGATTTTGAAGCGCAAAGCGCGCGTAGCGACAGTAAAATAATCCGCACTTGGCGGTTCATCCAGTCAAAGATCGGAGATTCCTTCACTCGAGTCGGCAGGGGACCTCCTACGACTCAGGGCAAACGAGCAAGATCAGCAAAGAGGAACAAGAAAAACCAAGGCGTCCAGACCGGACTCGAGCCGGGGGGTCATGTTCCAACAGCAACAGCATCAACAGCCCAACAATCAAATCAATCAATCAATCAGTCAATCAGTCAGTGCCAACATGGTACGAACACGCCAATGCCAGATGGTCAGCGCCAGTGCCAGATCGGGGCCAATGTCCGTTGGCCGGACTCGATGAACCGTCTACTTCGGGGACGCGAACTACATCAACAAAGAGTTAGACGACATCGCCAAAACATCCAGGAACAGACGTTTGCCTCCCGTAAACTAGACTAATCACATCACACACATAGTCCCATCAATCCCCAAATCGAACTGCAGTCCCGGCCGCACGGTCAGTCGGCTGCCCTCCCCGAGATCTGGTCATGTATGCGACCATCCATATTCGTCCAAGGCTCGTCGAGGGAAGACAGCAAGCACGCACAAGAGCACAACGCGGGTGCGCCGCCCATCCACCTGCCAGCGGGCCGATCCTGTTCTTGGCTCCGTCCTCTAAATTCGAAATAACTAGCCTGGGGCGGGCGGACGATGGGGCCGCAGACTTGGTCGGGTCCCCCGTTTTTTTCTTTCTTTTTGCTTTTGCTTTTTGGGCACCAAAAACTTATTTCGAGCCTGTTGGGATTCGTCAATGAGCGACGAGATTCCGCCCAGCCGGGCAGGACCTCTGACAAAACACCACAAGAGCGGAAGAAGAAAAGACGGCGCCACACCGAGTTGTCTGGGGGTTGTTCGGTGAGGACTCGCGCACGTCGTCCGGCGCGGCTATTGGTGGCCGGGCATGCATCTCGGCTGTCTCATCTAAGGCGTCTCGGCTTCGTTGGCATACTCGGTGAAGAGATGGCATGATGCCTTTGTGCTAGAGTAAGTCGACAAGTGACGAGATGCGGCTGCGATCACTTCAACAGTGTTAACCGAGCCGGAAGCACCCCTGCACTGCTGGCGGCTTGCGTTAAGCCGCGCCATCAAACCCGGGCTTTACCGACGATGGCTGCTTGTAGATCCAACATTGACGGGTCATTGATTTTGGAATGAATGACCGGTCTGGATGTGTTTCACTCGGAGAAAATGTCTGTATGCGAAGTTGATATCGATGACACACTGACACTAGGCTGCAGTAACATCCAGTCAAATCGTTGATGTCACAGCTGACGAGAGACCCAGGGAGGCAAGCGAAGCTGACAAGCGGCAGTTGAGCCGACCTGAAAACTCGGTTTGCCGTCCTGGTTATGCCTCTTGTTGGGCAGATTATCAATCTCTCTGTGTTGTTGTCTTGGGCTGAAGTACGCCACATACATCTTGTTAGCCCAATGTCTTGAGTCTTCACGATAGTCCCCTATCACCCAGCACTTTGGTCCACTAACCACCGCTGTTTCCCCCGCCATCCCAAACATACCAAACTCTCCCTATCTTTGGTCTTGACACCAGCCTGGATTCAACACAGCCGGCGACATGCCATCGCGTCTTTCCCCGTCATCTATCATAAAAACTAAGTCGCTGCTGGTAAAACGCACACCAAATCCGGCCACTGACGTTGAACGTTTACTTCTGCACCGGCCCCCATTGTCTTGGACACTGTCTCGCTAGCCCAAGCAAGGGAAAGAGGGAGAATTTCTCTTCCCTTTGTCAGCGGAGGCAGCCCGACCGGCAGGATGGAAGACGACGCAGCGGTTGTCTTTTGCGCGTGTCTCACCCTCTTTCCATACCAGCGGTACGCCGTCCCGCCCAGCCGTTTTGCTATTCGTCTGCGAAGCCCAGTAGTCCGCCTCACCTGTCTGACCCCCCCCAAAGCGATTGATTCATCCTACACCGCCTTGGTTCGAAATGGAATGTCACCCCTTCACGAAGTGGCCCGTTGTTGATTGTGTTTGAACATCTGATTGAGCAGTATCCGAAGACTTTTTGGAACATGAACAGGGACATATCCACCGAATGGGGTTCTCATCTCGCGTTACACAAAGATCTAGCAAGCAACTCTCGTGTAACGCGACATGTAGGCCAGGCCCGCCGCCCCTTCAACCCTTGCGCTATGCAAAGAAGAACGAGCTACTTACTTACCTCTACTAACACTGCTAAATCACTCGGTAATCAGAAAGATCAGAAACACCAAGAAAACAGACCAACGCCCAAATCCGCCCCCATCCTCCTCCATCTTACACACAATTCGTCACCACCAACAGCCCCAGCCGGATAAGACACTGCGGCCAGAAAATCGACCCATCTCCTCCGAATACCTGGAATCGCGCTGTCTCAGCGACGCAACCCCCCTCGGGAACCAGCTGGACAGGGTTTCTCCAGCGCTTGCGACGAAACCCCCCGTACCCAGCAAATCTTTTAAACTCGTCCTTTTAAGCGATGCGCCGAGCGCACGTCATTCCAGCAGCCTAGAAAGAGCGCCCCCAATCCCGACAAGACCCCCAAAAAGACGCCCCCAAAAAGAACTCCACCGGTTCGTCTCCCTTTCTTCGGGTGGTCCCCGTGCCGGTACAGCACGCATTCTTTGAGTGCCCCGGTACCGTCTGGGCCTCCCTGGATTTGATGATTCCTCAGCGCAGGAATATTATCCGAATCACCTGTCTTGTCTTGTCTCGTCTCAACCACATCATCAAATCGCCTGATATCTCAAATACGCTTGCGATGACTGGATCAGGGCATATTCGTCGACGACGGCGGCCTCACGATGTTTTATCTGTCAAATGTGAGGCTTCAACATCTGCTTTCTGCGTGTTGCGCATGGCTAGAGCGCAGATCATCATCGCTCTGGCGGTGTTAAGACGATCTGTCTGCAAGATTTCGCCTTGTCCTGCCAGAGACAGGCCTCGCTGGACAGGCATCCCATGTTTACTGCACATCAAGGTCCACGACAGTGGGTTAGACACCAGCGAACAAGTGTCATTGCACCGAAAATACAGGCGTTGCCGGCCAGCGTCAATTTACGATACATTGAATGGACAAAGCAGTGTAAGAACTCCTTGGATCAATCTTCTTTCTACCTTGGGTTTACTCATCTCGAGGTGGCGCGACATGAATTTCCCAGTACTTCATCACCTCCTTCGGTATTCTCCCCTTCTGCTCTTCCGTCCGAGTATCCTCGCCATACTCTTGATGCGTAGGCCCCTCAGAGAGCACACCACTTCTTGTGCTATTCCTCAAGAATTCAAGGAACTCCATCGAAACTCTCACATACTCCCTTAAACCCTCATTAACATTAATCGTAGCCCCGGTCGTCCATCTCAACAACAATGGTTCAATAAGCGGCGCGTCCGTAACACTGGGATGGCTCGTCTTCATGCTCGTCAGGAACCAACTGGACCCAACCCTCTTAAGCACATCCTTGACGATGTCTCTCACGGTGTCGAAGTGCGGCCTCCCAAAGAACATGGTGACCTTCTTCGACCACGAGTCCGAGTGAACCACCAGAATCGGCACGTCGATATCCGTGTTCAGCCGTCCGCTGCTCTTCCCCGGGTCGAGAATGATACCGCCGACGGCCGGGTTTTCGTCCGTCGCCGCGCCTCTGAGGGCCTGCAATGCGCCTGTGGCACCAAATGAATGCCCCGCGATGATCGTCTCCGAGAAGTTGAGGCGGTTCGCCCACTGCTCCAGGTCCATGCCCTCCTTCCTTGCGTTCTTCTCAAAGACGTCTCCGCCTCGGCCGGCGTCCAGCGATCTCAGTACGGCAATCATCTCCTCAATCTCCGCCTGGCGGAAGGCAAGCTGCTCGAACTTGAAATCGTCGTCCTCCATATCCTTCCCACCCCGAAGCTCCTTCTTGTTCAAATACATCACCCTCCTCTCCATATTCTCAGTAGTGACAATGGACCCGGGGCTGCTGCCGTCGCGGTGCTCGACCGCGGCCACGACGATTCCCGAGCTCGCCAACTCGCCACAGTAGTGTGTGTAGTCCGTCCTCGAGCTGGCCTGTCCATGCGACAATACCACAACCGGAAACTTCTCCCCAGACTTGTCTTCGAGGGGCAGAAGCGGGACGTCCACCTCGGCTGGAATCGTGATACTCCCAGCAATGGCCCACAATGCAAACGTGAAGATGGGTCTAGAGACGAAGTTGTTAAAGTGTGCTGCGCGGGCATAGCCTTCCGCTGTTAAGCTGACAGGCTTGGGAATCCAGTAGTGACGCCGTCGTCTTCCTTGTGCACCTTTGGTCGTGGGGTAGTACAGCGTGAAGAGAACCGTCTCGAGCTCGAAGGCCGGCTTGCCGTCCTTGAAAACCAGCTCACTCGTTTGCCGCGGTAGTCTAACAGGCACTTCGACATCGATCGCGCCAACACCGTACCCTCCAGAGTATTGAGGCAACTTGGATGCCAAGAGTGGTGATCGGATGATGAGGCAGTAGAGCACGTAGAGCCCGATGAGCGTCCATATGATGTACCCCCACGCAAGCCTCGGCTTCAAGAGGTCAACGGCCCTGCGGAAAAGGGCTGTTCCCCACGGCTGTGCCGTTCTCATCCATTTCGGTGTTGCTTTCATCGTTCTTTCAGGGGTCCCAGGCTCCGTGAAATCGTCCAAGTACGGCAGCGGAGAGTCCGGATGCTGGAAAGTTTGCGGGTCGTCGAGAGGCTCGAGTTCAACGTCGGCGTCTCTGTATTCTGGCGGGTTTGGGGCTGCCATCTTAGTGATGACGGATTCACATCATTAGGCTAGTTTAGTGTAATGGGTTATGTGATTGGGGTTTGATTGCATGATGATGGCGATGGAGAGACCGGCGACTCCAAGATGTTCATCTGGTTCGGGTGTGGCGGATGTCATTACGTCATCGGTCGCCGCTCAGGCAACGAAGACGTGCATGGGATGAAGATGAAGTCTAATCGGTAAATGACCCGATGTATCCCAGAGGCATCGCTGAGAAGGCCATCGAGGTGTAAAATCAGTGATCATTCATTTGTTGTCGGCTTCTAGAAGCGAATAGTCAGTTGCCGGGTCTCGTTGACAACTAGTTTCATTGAATTAAACGTGGAGTTGACTTTGAACTCCTCCCATGCCTCAGTATAATGGACCATGTTAACTGTAAGGTTTCTCACAGTACAGGCACTCTCACATATAGATTAGATAAATGTCTAATCATCTGAATCGATTTCAGCAAAGGTGAAATTCTTTGCGAGACGGCGAGTTCAAGCACAAGGCCATTTCAAACTCGCCCCTTTCTATCTCGTCAACGTCAGATCACCACGACCTTAGGCCCCGGTGCCGTTCCGAAGTCGTACATTTTCATAGATTCAGAATCATTTTTGGAAGTCTCGTCGAATGGTTCCAGATCCAACGCTTTCGTGTCCTTCCCCCGCAGTATATGCAGTTGAACCATACTGCGACAACTCACCTTGTGAGCTTTTCGAACTACCGTCTCGTCGTCTCGGAGATCTCAGGTTTGTCAATGTATTTCAAACTAAACATCTGTCAGCAAATGTTTCATTTCGCAGGATACCCTTGGCAAGATCTGACTGACTATAAGGGCGATGTTCATGAACATGTCTCCTGGATCCGGCAGTAGTCCAAATCCCTTGAAAACCTGATTGTATAAATTTATGCTGCGATCAGTCCACGGGGGGTGGATATATATAATCATAGCAACCGTCCCCGAGCTGTGCCGAATTGAGGACTCAAATGGCGAATCGTTTATTAGAAACGTTGTCGTCCAAACATGTCCTTTTGGCACCCATTCGCCTCTCATCTCTGGAGACTGCTCTTGGACACGCAACCTGACGCCCAAGCAGGGGATATTACCCGCTCCACGAGGGGGTACACGCAGCCATGTTAGAGCCATGCTATAATCGGGTCCGACATGTCCTATGCGCCACAGAACATCAAGAAAGAAATGCTGAGGATTTGCCTTGGCTATTAAATCTTTTGTCTCATCGCGGAGTTGCCGGTTGACCAACATCATAGCCAACACGAAGTTGAATGTGTGCTCGGGCTGGTCATTGGACTCTGTCGCAATCGAAATAGGGTAGGGAGCAGCTTCTTTAATTACTTTCGGTATAGGGTCCTTGGGGTGCTTTTCCATAGATTCTCGGAGGTCTTCAGCGGCGATGGTATGGTAAATGATTTCGTCGCGAAGCTCGCGAGGGAGTCCGAGAAGCGTCGGCGTAGGCCTCATTTTAGCGACGTATTACGAACTCGGAAAGTAATCAATGTTAAAAGTTTTCTTGAGTTCTATCCAAGGAAGAGTTTTCTTAAAAAGCCAAGATTACGACGACCTTGATGTTTGAATGTGTGGTCAGCTGACCCAGCTATGCACCACACATAGTTTAGTCAAAAAAGCGATCAAGGTGTCTAATCGCCACCCCGAAAATATATGTCTGGCTGTCTGGCCTGACTGTATCTTTGCCCTAAGGTAATTACGCTGAAGCCCCGGCTCAGGACTTCGGACCATGTCAAGCGGCCGGCCAAGACAAATCCTGAGATCCGGCCGGCCGGGATATCGGCAAGTTGTTGGACTCACCGAGGCATCTAACATGGCAATAAAGTACTGTCTCTATTGATTATAAGCGATGTCTGCAAGCGACCCTGCGCAGCTGGGATGAACACCGCCTCCAGCCTCCTGCTGGACACCTCGATTCAGCCAATCGCATTTCTCATCGCTAAGCCTCCCCGACGTCAAGGGTCCAAATGGAAGGTTATCCCAGCAAATGTTTAGACTGCCCATTGATCCATCGAACGGCCCATGACGTGAATCATAGCTAGTACCAACCAGTCGCATCATCCGGATCTGTTCTCCACGAGGCTAACGCTCGCCCGGGCTAACGAACCATGAAGCCGATCATCCGCCGTCCGTTTTGTCTTTTCTTTCCAAGCAGCTGGGAATCTCCAAGGTCTCAGAAAAAAAGATTGTTGGTCCGTGATTGGGTGAAGCACGCAGGAAAAAGTGAAACACGCCACACTGCGACCTAGCCGCCCGCCGCCGTTGGCTCTCCAATTCTCCGTCAAACGTTCGGCCGAGAAGCCGAATAGCTTGTTTGGGCCTTCGCTTCCTCTTCGATTTTGAGATGTGCCCTCCAACGTCTGGGATGCCCCCGCGAGAAAGAAGCATTTTGCGGCGGAAAGCCTGTGTTTCTCAGCCACTCTGCTGCTGTCCTCACCGACGCTCCTTGCATTTCCCGTCGCAAATGAGCTCAAATGGGATGAAAAGGCCTCGGTTAGATCTAGGCCCGCGATGGGGATGAGGTCGTCTCGATCGTGCCATGCCCTGCTCGGGCTGACGGCTGCCATCGCAAGTTGCCATGCAGTATAAGAATGCCCAGCATCGCATTCCCTCATCCCATCTTGATTTTGGCTTTGGCAGACTAGCTGGGAATATCAGCGCGACATCCTACCCAACTCTTTTTCGTGTTCGTTTGCTGCCCACGTTTCTGAAAACCACTTTTTTTGTCAACTCCTTCGTTCGATAGTCCAGTATGGTTCCCTCGCCGTTCGTGGCTTTAGGCTTTCTTGGCGCCTTGCAAGGCGGCGGCAGTTCGCTCGTGCAGCGGCAGGCCACCGGCTGCGCGACGGGCGTGCACATGATTGTCGCTCGTGCCAGTACTGAGAGGCCCGGGACAGGTATCATTGGCGAGGTCGCGACCAAAGTCCAGGCCCAGATCCCCGGGTCCGATATCACGCCGGTGGACTACCCGGCGCAGCTGAACCCTTACCAGCCGTCTCAGAAGGCCGGAGTTGATGCCATGACGAAGCTGGTCCAGGATTACGCGAAGCAATGCCCGCAGACGAAGATGGTGTTGATGGGATACTCCCAGGTAGGATGTTCCATTCTGGTTGAGTGACAGAAGCTAATCGTGATGCAGGGAGCGCACGTCACGGCCGATGTCCTCTGCGGAACGAGCGAGTCTGGGTTCGCAGCCACGCCAGCCCAAGCGGCCGATGTTACCGATAAGAGTGCGTATAATGGTGTTGACCACTGGGCAGAAAAGGTCTAATTCTAGCATAGTCTCTGCCGTCGTGCTCATGGGCGACCCTAGCCACGTTGTTGGCCAACCTTTCAACACGGGAACAAGCCAGAAGGATGGTGTAAGTATACCAGGAGGAAGGATCAAACGAAGACAACAAAGTTGGCTAACGGATACACCCGCAGGTCTTCCCGAGGCAGGACAACGCGGCATGTGGCGCGGTCACCAGCAAGATGACCTCCTTCTGCGATACCGGCGACCCATTCTGCGACAGCGGAGCCAACCTTCAGGTTCACCTGGGATACGTGACGAGGAACGGCGATGATGCAGTCAAGTTCATTGTGGACAAGGTCAACGGCGCCGGTGCTGCGGGAGGAGCCAAGAACGGTACATCTTGACTAGGGAACGCAGGGGCCGGCAGGTCCAGGCTATTGTGTTTCCAGTATCACATCTTGCTGCTGGCACAGATTGTTGGATTTGTTCTGCTGGCAGCCGCTTGAGCTCGGATCAAAATCTTTACGAAATGTAGTCATATACCAAACACGTACAAATAATCGTTACCATAGGCTCCTCCAGATGTGGTAGCCTAGAGATATGTGAAGCGTCCCTCGCAATCGAGATTATCCATCTCCCTAGAATCAGATTCGCCCACCACCAAGTTCACATTCTGGTCCTTGTCCGCTTTGGCTTTGACGATCAAATTCCAATCCTTCGAATTGCTCAGGCCTGCACCAGCTCCAATCAATTGTTCGGCCGAGGGTGGCGTGGACTTCAAGGCAAGAACAAGTAGATCCTGAAGGTCCGACCATGGAATAACACTCAAGACCCTGCCACGCGGCCTCGCACGATCCTTAGTAGCGAACGCCATCACATGTCGTATCCCTATACTTCCTGCGTAGATCCCGATGACTCCCAAATAGATATACATCATTGACAGGGCAAAGTACAAGGTGGGCCCTGAATGACCTGATCCGTAGCCGTATCTCTCCATGGTAACAGGAATGGCCGAGGTTGTATCACTAAGATTGATGATCCGGTTACTGTGGGTGTTGTTAAAGTGAGTCTCATTGACGAAATCGTACTCATAACGGTCTGCATTTCGGCCGTATTGTTTGCTCAAATTCAGCAAGGTGGAATTTTTGCCTGTCTCGGGAATCCTCAGGTAAGTGACTTTGACAGAGGCAGTTCGCGAAAGAGCTTCCGTCAGATAAACACCAAACACTTTCGCCAGAAAGATGTTTGTTGCCGACACGTTGTTCGTATTAATCGGAGAGACGCATACAATGCCACTACTATTAGAAGGATCGCAAGGCTCTGTGAACAGATTGGTAATTCGACCAAGGGAGGAATAATGGTGGCTCGAGGCATCTCCATCGCTCAAAATATCGAAACTAGGGACCATATAGTCAAGAACAGTTTCGTCAAACGTTACTGGTCTCACTCCCTGTACTGGGTTCTTGGAGGATTTCTCCAAGTTGGAGGTACCGTTAAAGGAAACCTCGTTGCTGAAACTTGAGTTCAGGATATCGCTGGCTTTTGGATCGAATATAAAATTGGACGGTGCCCAGCCGGCCATGAAGCCACAAGCGTACAGCAAGGCTGATTCATTTTCTGGAAATTTCCCAACAAGTCCCAGGATGGAGGACCTATTTCCAACAGTGAGAAATGAGCTGATGACGGAAAGCCCTTCAGTATCTTTGCTTCCCAGCCAAGCCCTCGTTTTCTCGGGATAAAGAGGAGGTCTCTTCTGAAACGACAGACAGGTCTCGTCGCCGAAGCAATTAAATGATTCAACAGGATATCGCAAGTCTGCAATATCGGCGGCATTGGGCTTTGTGAAGGACCGGCATTTTGATTGTACCAACGGCTGGAACAGATTGTGTTCCTGTAGCGTTTTGATCCGGTAAGATGCTCTGAATCTCTCCTCGAAATTAGAAGCCATATAGTTCGAGAAAAGCCCTAGGCTAACCATGAGAAAATGAGGCGGTGTAGTGCTAAGTGTAATCGAGGAATCGGCGTTGGCCGGACTCCGGGGTCTCGCATTGGAAGAGCCCGTGAATATCAGCTCGCGACGCAGCTCCGTTGGAGGATACTGAAATCTCAGACTGTCACCCAAGTCACTCGCGCCAAAACTCTGCGCCCACGACCAGATGTCACTGAATCCAGCGGCTGGGCACCAGTAAATGTAAAAGCCTGGGAAGCCTTTACAGGACTTTTTGCCAAGAAATGGTTTCCTGTCTTCCCGTAGAATAGAGGGCGAGATATACTCTTGTTCTAAGGCGTAGAACAGTGATGCGTTGGTCGTCTGAAAGTCTATTGCCTGATTGGGGGGATACCATCCTAGAATAGGCACGAGTAGTACCGCTGAAGCTGGACCGACAATAGTGGATATTATAGTCGCAAAGACGATAAAGCCCGCAAGGAGAAACTCCCAGGGCTTCTGGATGTTTACGCCTTGGCGCCAGAATGCAGCGGAAGTAAGATAAGTGAGATCGCCAACGCGATATCCTCCTGTGAGAAATCCAAGTCGAACCCCGTCCAGGATAAGGCTTCTTCGGAACATGGCCAGGGCAATGGATGAAAGTGAAGCAATAATCAAAAGCTCATGGATCTTTGCTGGCAGTTGAAGAAGATTATTGATGGCGTCAGCGTCAAGCGTGACCCTACTGCTTCCTATGCGCAAGCTGACGCCTTCTTCCGAGTACCAGTATTGATTTTGCTGACTGATGATAATAATAGCGATGGTTGAGGCAAGGGCGGGAAAATGGACAACCCATCCCGTGAAGAACCTCAACCAGTTGTTGCGAGTGATGGGCTTCCCCTGACCTCCATATGCAGGGAAAGTCCTGGTGTGTTTCGGGGGCTGTTCAAAAGATGCTCTCGGGGTATGGGATTCCGCATGTGTCGGAGACAGTAAAGGCGAACTGGATTTCGCCGGAACCGATGTATTCGCATGCGGCGATTCTGCCGGTGTCATAGTCCCACTGGGCTGCGGAGGGGGCTGCGGTATCGTCGCACATGACGATTCTGTCAGGGCTGTAATCTCACTGGATCGCGAAGTGAAACTTCGAGACGGTAGTTCCATTTCGTTATCCTGTTGGACTGACTGCATGGCTATTGGGCGTGACGAGTAAATGATTCGTGTGTTTACTGTGACACTGGGACGGGACAGACTGAGTGTGAGAAGGACTGGAGCGGATTTCAGCAACGGGGAACACTTTCATTTACGTTATGTGAAGCACGGGACTATCTATCAACATACCCTGGTAGCGAGCATGAGCCCGACTGCATATTTAGGATTCGCGGCCCTACTCGACTGAAGGGTGCAATGCAGCCGCCTGGCAATGCCTCAATGTGCGCTTCCTTGGTGGTAAGATCATATGTTGCACCTCAAAGTTGCAGTATTTACCTTACCTGAACATGCATATTCCTCTTCCGCATCGGCAGTCAGCATTGCTGGGCTCTCATCAGAGCAGCGAAAAGGGCTGTCTTCGAGCGTGCAGCATCACCTTGGCAATGGAAATTGGGGCACATCAGCCCAAGGCTGGGATTACAGTGGCTTCTGGGACTGCGTATATAATCTGCAAGTATTCACGGTTATCAACTGCCAGGCAGAAGGATGTCTTACTGCGATCCAATGAATTGTGCATATGCTGACCACCAGCTAATAGATGTGGGCTGCAAGAGGAACGATTGACGCTGCGGCTGTGTCCGGATGACAACGGACAGGCCACACATCTGAGGGGTGTATGAAGAGGCTCTCTTGTCTGACGTAATACCTGCATGGCTGTTGCCTCAACTTGCATCCATGAAGACATTTTGCGACCATGTTGCCCAGTCGCAAGCTCGGCACCGAAACTCCCACAATCTCGTGAATGTGGCAAACAGTACTAACTCAGCCTGGCACATCCCGATATGAATCCTGCCAATGATAACATGGATGCAAGGTAGCACATCGCTGAATGGAATCAACGTCATGATCATCAAGAAGAGAGGTTTAGAACATTATTATTACTATGTCGTTGCCTTGTAATCGTACATTGGAAATGGAGTTTTGCTATCCGGGCGGGTAGTGGGCATAGACGACCACAGGGACGATAATAACAACGACGACGACGACGACGACGACGACGACAACGACAATAACAACGATAGGGAGAGAGAGAGGGAGATATATAGAGATAATAAGGATAATAAAGTCGACATTGACGACAAGGACGATAAGGATAACAAGGACAACAACGACGACAGGGACGACAAGGACGATAGGGATAGAAGTAATAATAGTGAGATTGTTTAGACTATTAAGCCTAGTTACCTGCCCGGATATTAAAAAGTATCCGCCCGGACAGCGAAACTGACAGCGAAACTCTAGAAATGACTACTGCGAGAAGGATTAATCCATCTCCCCATCCTCGAAATCCTTGAATCCACTCCTGAACAGCTTCATGTCTTCATCATCCTCTGAGATCGCCAAGGAAAGAGATGAAATACTGTTCTTCCCAAGAGTCAGATCATCACCCAAGTCTAACTCCGTGATCACTCCTGGCTGAAATCTGTATTCTCGAAGAATATCCCTCAAACCCTCCCGATACTTCGGCAGCGTCTTCCTCGAGTATGCTTCGAATGCCCTCTTTGAGAACCACGGGACAAGATCGTTGACCGCGCCATGAACAGCTCGCTTGCGCGACTTTTCGATCTCGACGCCATCTTTCATCATCTTGACTTTACTCTTCAAGTATATGGCGGCGACTGCTTTGATGTTCTCCTTAGTAACCCCTTTTCCATACTGACCGAAAGCCTGGTCCAAGATGAGGATCAGATCACAGGCGCACTTGAGAATCATCCGCACCGCTGCTGGTGCCTCGAGAAGAGGTGCGCCAAGCGCAAGCGGGATACCACCGAGTACTGTGGTACAGGTGAGGCAGATGGCACCTCCCCAGATGATGAAGGATTGGCTGAGACTCATAGCCATGAACGGCGCGAGGTTTCTCCACACGACGCCAGAAAGCACATCGTTGATGTCACCGATGCTGGCTCTTGGGATGCCGAAGGACCCATGCGCGATCTCCTGACAGAGGAGCTTTGAAATAGTGGGCGTGGTCATGGCTGAGACGACTCCGGTCCCGAGACCAATCCCCGCAGCAGCCACGGTTGCTCTGAGAAGCTTGAGCGTCTTTTCAATGGCTTGGTCCATTTTTGCGTCTATATCGGGGACCTGAGCAGCCACCATCGCCTCGGATACTATTGGGCTGCTGAAGCTTTCCATGGTCATTTGGATCAATGCCTTGATTGAGTCTTGGTCGTCTGTGGCATAATGAATTAACACATGAATCTTGAAGGGTAACATGGGTTTGGGTACATACCTTTGGAGACGAAGGCGAACTTAGCCTTGAGCTCTGGCCAAAATGGAGACGTCTCTGGCTCTTCGGCAAACTTCTGACAGAAGATGGCTTCTCTTGCCGATAGCAATTCGGTTTCACCCAGTTGGCCCCTATTGAAGAGGAGATACTTGTCCTTCTTGGTACCAACAATCACAACTGGTGTCAAAGGGCAAATTTCAATGACTTCTTGTAGCACATTCGCCAGCGCCGATTGAACTGGACGGTCTGTGTCCGTGTCGATGCACAGCCTGAGAGGTGTTGGTCAGATATGAGAGAATAGTCGGCGAGCAGTGGGGGAATCTACTTACCATATCGCATGAAGGTTCTGCTTGATGTCTGGGCTGCCGGATCTCGCTTTCAGAAATTTCTTGAATGCAGATACCTCTTTGCTGTTGCCTGCCTGGAAACCTTCCGAGTCATGAATGATGATTCCCGGGTGCAGATCTGACTCAAAGGCCTCCTCGATATCATGCTCGCCTCGCTGGTTGGAGTTCTCCTGGGTCTAGCATCTCTGTCAGCGCTGAGGCCATGTTAAAAGAGCTTCACGTGTCCACACACCATTGCAATACCAAAGACACGGTTGAGAAGCGTGGACTTCCCAACACCAGTGTTACCACAGATCAGGATCCTGCAACTCGTGGACATTAAGAAGTCCCGACGCCAAGGATCAAAGCTCGCTTCCACCTTTTCAGAGAGATACTTGAGGCTGCTGCGGAATGATTCTAAGTGATCCATCAAATTTCCGAGAGCTTTGGGTATTCCCAGGGTAGGATAACAGTCGACTAAGAAGTAGACAGATGGGTGTATCACCGTTCCGTTCGTAGCTTTGTGAGCAAGTTAGCGGGGTATAACAAATGGCACGAGGGTATAAGAGGACTCACAAACGTCGCTATATCCCTTCAGGTATCCACGTCTCTGAGTATCGAAGATATGCCTATTTCCTAAAGCGAAGCCCCGGAAGCCCTTGTTCACAAGAACTTCATGCGTAGATCGAATCTTCTGCTCGCCATTGGGACCCACACGTCTCTGCAGTCTCCGCCTTGGAACCTGCTGCAAGTTCCCGTGATTGTGCGATTGCCGGAGATCATACATCGTGATCTCAATACCACTCGAGTACCTAAACGTCCACGGTTCAGTCTTGATGAGACTCTCTGGGATATCAGCCTCTAAGACTTTGTCTCCAAATTCAGCAAGCTTTGGGGGCTTAGGGAAGGCGAGGTCCATAGGACTGTCAATCAGACCCTTGATATAATCAGGAGGATCATAATCAAGGATCAAGCCCTCCGCCATACTCTCGATCATCATCCACTGAAGAGGGTACAGTGATAGGCCGTCGTGATCAGCCCCTCCACCCATATCTGCGTGTGCGCCGACGAACCATGCTTGAATACAGCGGTGACTGTCCTGCTTGACCTCAGTATTCTCGATCGGATTGATTGGCAGCAGAGGAAATGTCTTTCGCTCCTCGTTTAAGGCTAGAGCGTGCCGAATCTCGTTGGTGAAGCTAAGATCGGATATATCGATAGTGTCTTTAGCGAAGGTCATCTTGACGGTGTCGAAAAGGCCCAGGAATCTGATCTTTGGAGGGTCTCGCGTGTTTTCGCGGCTAGTCACTTTCGTCAGGATGAGGCTAGGCAGAACGAAGACAGGTAAAGCTACTTACCGCCACCGGAATTCCTGTCCGGCTAATCCAGTCCTCCGACGCCTGACTCCGAAACTTTTGATCGCCTTCCACATTGAACTGTCCTTCACATTTAGGGCTTCGCGTATTGTGGTGTTGTTCAGAAGCACGGATACGACCCGAACAACATCTGCATGCCCGTCAGCTCAACTCCATTCCTAGCGAAGGCACCTTCTTACATGCTCCACGGCTGAACCCGAACAACCAGACTTCGTCATCCTTGGATTTGATCTCTTGACAGCAGTACTAACTTCGTTGAGCGACTAACATTCGATTGAGGTGATTACACTTCATCACATGGCGTGACTTACTGCATAAACCTCTTGGATCTGCTCTTCGCAACCTTTTCCTGTCATTCCGTCGTTGAATCTGTTCAGCGGCATCTTATTGGTGCCGATCCCGGGGAAGTACTTCGCAACCTGCGGACAGTCAGCTACAAGCAAAGCACCCCAAGAATGGAAGGTTTACTTGTTCTACTTCATTTCCATCTCCATCCTTCGTCTTCCCAATCTTTACCGAGGCGTAGATACGGAACACGTTGCTATTATTGCCATGACCATGGCCTGTATGTGATTTAGCTGCGTGTCTTGATATGCAACACTAGTCCTTACCTTCGCGTCCATCCTCGTTGAACCAAGTGCCGTCAACGCAGACGACAATCCTCCTGTAACTTGATGGCCGGCTCAGCTTTTCCATGTCGATAAGTGAATTCTGGGCTGAGGATGTGAAACACGCAGAGAAGAGAAACCCCAAACAAAGACTTCAAAAGCTGAAGGAAACTGGTCAGGTAGCAGCTTTATCATTGAGCTGACGGGCTCACCCCATGTTTACAAACCTAGCTAGCCCGGAGCCGCGCGGGACCCCCATTCAAGATGACATTTGATTCTCGGCGTGACGATAGTGAAGGCAGGCTGCAATGAGGCTGCCTTAGCATGCAGCACTCACTCCGAGTGAGCCAATTACCGGCGTGAGATCTCCCATCAGCTTAACCATTCACAAAATGTGGCGATTATCTTGAGTCGCTGGGTGACTCTGGGTGACTGGGTAGCTCGGTACTTCACGCCAATCATTTGAGCGGCTTATGTGCTGACAAAAGCACATGCCCGGAGATAATGCTCTTCAGAAGCCACCTATGCATAGGAGGACCCTGATCCGTTTATTTTGCGTGATGATCTAAGGCGGGCGGCTGTAAGATTGAGTTGGGGGCTGGACGGAGGTGTGCCTCAACGAGGCTCTGGGATTCTTCCCCTGTATCGTGCGAGATTATGATTGGATCAAAGAACGAATTTCCCTCCAGGCATGCCGTGATTACGCCATATGCATGTTCCGTATTTACACACATTACTCCTTGAGCCGACCTATGTCGGGACGCACTTCAAGACATCGGTGCAGACATTTCAGCCGCTCCGGACTTCAGTAAAACCCGACTCGGAGGTACGGACAGTCGTTGACCGTCGAATGAGAGATCATAAGACATGCTTAGAAAGCGTCCTATCCCTTCTGGCTTACGATCGGATGTTGGCTCTCACGTGCTAGCTGACACGGCCCTCACACGATCTGCTTGGTGCCTTAACTTCTCCGAAACGCTCGTCTGGCTTGTCCCGAACTCATCCAACCAAAACAAACGGAGAAGGAGAAGTGTGTTATACTTTATAACGTTCGGTGGCTCAGTAGATACAATCTGACCCCAAGCACATCGAAGATCATCTTCAAGAGAAAGACCAACCCTTTTGTACGTGGCACAAAGACTAGGCTGGAAGCGACGAGAAACATGTTAATTCCTTCGCAGGGAATTGTTTCCACTGGTGATCATAACAGCCTCAGTAAGCAAATCTGAACGCATTGTGTAGTATGTTGTCGATGATGTGTTGCGCTTCAAGCAACAGAATGCCCTTTCGCTTGTGAGTCCGCGTCTCGTAAAGGCTTTCATCATCACTTTTTGGCACTAGCCATAAAGTGCTTGTTTGAAATAGAAACTGCCAAGGCAAACTGCATACCATCATCAACTGTATTCAAGCTATGAGCTTGTTCCCCATCTCTAGCTCCCGAGACAGGAGCCCAACACAACTGGATCGATTTTGAGAGCTCACACAGGTTCTACTCGACAGCTTTCGTACAGGATTCGGGGTTAGAGCGAGAGGTGACAGCTCGTTCGCATCCATGAATGCCGGGTTTGGGGGACAATGATGGGCTCGTGAAGCAACCTCATCAAGTCGAGCTGCAATAGGTATATTCTTCGGTCTGTCTGGCGATGTCCTTCGAAACGGGGAGTACGATGAAGGCGGCTGGGAGATTTTGACGTAGGCTTGCCTGACTTTGTGAATGTTAGCTTTGATAACTCGGTCAAAAAGGGGTAGGACATGTCGAGAGATAGAAGAAAGGCCCAGTATCTCTCGGAAATGCTCCCATTAATTTCGGCAATCCACATGAAAGCCTGAACGATGATGATTATAAGGTCATGTCGGACGGAGGTGAGCGGGCAAGAAGCCATCAATGTTGGAAGCCTCTTGAAACTTCGAGCTGGAGTTTGGATTTGGCAACAGCTGAAGATCCTCGAATGTCGAACTCTTGACAGAGTCAAGAGCCATTGAGTAAAAAGCTGAGGACGAAAGTCACGTCCAGACCGTATCATCAATCATCAGAAACATTGATCAGTTCTGCACTTGGAGGTGAGCCGGACTTGAGGTTTGTGGGGACTAAACAAAAAGATCGTGAACTTGAAGACGCGCCACCTAGAGGGACGACGCGACGCCATCCCAAGTAGCCAAGAAACGCGGACCCCGACTGCAGCCCTCGGCGACCATGCAAGAATCTCTCTACCCCTGCTCGAACCAGCCCACGGGACGTGGTACCGCTAGTGCAACCAGTATCGCAGTTTGAAAACTTACTGCCTGGTTGGCATCGGCCCCCTTTCCCATCTCTCCTGCAAGGCAAGGTAACCGGGCTGAAAGGTAGGTGACTACATGGAGTGGCTGGCCCACCAAAACGCATATGCAAGCCGCATAGACTGGAGGGAATATGGAATTAGAGCGTCCGAAGAGAGTGAGCTGCTGCAATCCAGGCTCGTTCTGGTCGTTGTGTATGATCCAGCCTTCCCGCTACAAGATCTTGGCTTGGATGTGGCCCTCAGAAGGTTGCCAGGGGTAAGGCATCAAAGCGTGCTAGAGGCGCTTGCATGTGTTGATCCGAAGATTTTGAAGGGCTGTGAACCAAGATGTTTAATAAACGAGGGGGAAAACGGTTAGTGCCTGAGGGGACTGTTTCCAGCACCGCGGATCCGTCCACACTTCGGGGGGCATGGAGGGTAGGACCCCGGTCTTCTTTCAGGAAAGGTGATCCGTTAGCGCCATGTCATTTAAGGCCAGATCAGGAAATTTGGCATCACTCCAAAGGGGTAGGTAGAGCTGCTGAAGGCTTGACTGGGAGGAGTTGGCGGAAGACGTTGCCGTAAAACAGCCTGCATTTTGGAACCTCAGACTGCGCCATCATGAAGGTGCACATCGCTGTAGCCGAGTTCCGATCTGGGAAGATGGAGTGGATGGTCTCGCGTCAAACTGACCTTCGAAACCCCCTGGGGGCTGGCCGATGGACTTGCGAGATTTAACATGGCCAGATTCTCTCTCTAGCTCTGTGGGTGCTTCCTCAGATTCGATGTGTCCAATTTTCGAGGGTATGCTGTGCCGCTGGAACACATGCAAAGGCGCCGAGACAAGACGGCTTTTCGGAGCGAACCCTGCAATAGCAAAAACAAACCCGCAGGTCACATGTCTTGGCTCGATTACTTCCATGGGTCTATGCCGGCCGGGATGACTGGACCTGGTGGTAAGACGCCGTTGATGAATGATGAGGCAAAGCTACAGAGAGCAGCTTCTTCGTACGGCCACAGCGCCACTCACACCCGAACTTACTCCAAGCCGGAACGCGGCCGAAGCTTGCCACGGGGATCGCCGAGGCCGATCCTGCTGGTGGACGAATACTAGATGCTATAATGATCTACGTATACTTGGCTTTCGTGCTCAACTATCGTCCACAAGCTGATATCGAGTTTGATTCTAGGGTCGAGGGCGGATGTTGGCTTCACGATCTTCCGAGCAATAGCTATCGATCTTGGATGTCACCAGAGAGCTCAACGGCTTGCCATTCCTGCGGCGAAACCCCCAAGCTGAGTAAAAGCCTACATGCTAGGCGATCTTCTTCCGCTTTCACTGGTAAATTGTCCTCGAAATGATGATGAATGTGATTCAGCTGAAGGGCTGTCACTTGTAATACTCCATGAAACAGCCACTTGGAGGTATCTTATCGCGCGAAGTGATACGCGAATACCGATCACAGGGCATGAAAGCGTACGACATCGCCGCCAAATTGTTTGGCTCATGGCTGGGAGCTTTCGGTCGTAGGATCCGTCCCGCACGCTCACCAGCGGCACAGCAGCGCAGCTTTCGGGTCCGTAATCCTGAGACGAAGGCGGCCGGTAAGGCGCTTTCGTCCGTGATAGCAAGCAGCAGCGTGGCGTTGGATCACGGCCCGGACAAGCAGGTAGGACGACGCCTGGAGAGCGCAACAACGTGTGGCTGGACCACAATAGCGGGAACAGGTACAATAGTAGATTCCTCGAATGTAGGCCTCCTCCCAGGTCTCAGGTGAGCAGTGAGCTAGACGAGACGAACGAGCAGCATGGGTGGGGAGTGGAAGGACAATGGTCTGACTAACAGACATGGATGTCTGGCAACAAGATCCGCGTTGACGGGTCGCGTCTGAGTCCTGATGCCTCGTGTGTTGTCGGGCCTTTTCGCAGGGCGGGATTCCACCACTCAATGTGGACCATTCACACGTCGACGAGGCCGCTTGGGGGAGGGCATCGAGAATAAGGAACAGGATGCCTTTGCCGGTGGCTTGCAGCGGCAGGAAACCATTGAAGGAACCGACAGATCTCACGCCCTATCAGACGGCGAACACGGCTTGTACACGCCCGTTGGATTTGGGGGCGTGATACATCGATTCTTCGAGCCCGAGTCGATGGAGCGGGATGTGAGCACTTGGCGACCATGTCGAAGCAGACGATGGAGGTCAACGGCGTGAGGGTGGGCAAGGGATCGTGGACACTGGCTGCCTTAGCTCGCGCCGACAAGGTCTAGAGGCGCTGACCGGGCTGGGCAGCCGCTTTGAGGAGAAATTTAGGGCGGAGGAAGGCGGCCCGTCAACCAGATAGGCATAGCGTGGTGGACTCATGGAAGGGAGGGACTTTGAGGGGAGTTGGAGAAGGTCATGGGCAACTGTCAAGTCGATCATGTAGTTTGATGGTTTGCTTTGGATGTGGCTGGGACAATTTGAGAAGAAAGAAGAGAAATTACACTTCAACGTTCCTGTTCTCAACTGGTGGCAAAGAGCGAAGGGTTACCATCTTCTCTTGCAGTTCTCAGACCTTTTCGATGTTGTGACAGGGGATGTACTATCGAAGACACATGTTGTCCGCCTGACAGTCAGGCCAAATGTAAGTACAGCTGTTAGCAAACATCCCGGAAGCGAGATGAGACGACAAGACAAGTACATTTCCTAGCGTCTTCTCAGAAAACATTGGCAGGAAAGCCGCCCAAGACAGAGACCGCCGCTAGAGTGACAGCCGTCCATCGTTGGCCCTGAGGCCACATGGAAAGACGGCCCGGTTGGAGAAGACGTTTGCTCCTCTCATTTGGATTCCCTGCCATCTCTTTTGGGCTTGGTGGCCTCTTTCTCCAGATCTCCTCCAGCTTTTCTCTCCCCCATCTCGCCCCTCCCCAACCAACCAAACGCCGCTACGCCCGCCGTGTGCCTTGATGCGACTGGCTCGTGTTTTCGGCTCTGGACTTCGAGATTCCGGGCAGGCGCTCTCCTGAAGCCAGATGATGATTCGATTCCCACAAATGTTCCTGATGTGCTGAAAGAAGCTATTGCCAACAACAAAAATATCTCCGAACAGCTGAGGCGCGGCGCATCACGGTCACGCATCGAATCGCAACATCCCCCGGACATGTGCTACCGCCATTGACAACGCAACCCGGCCGACTCGAGGCAACACGGGCAGCATCTCCACACGCCCACACACTCCCCCAGATTCAGCAAAACCTTCTTTTGGGCTCTTCTCCAGCGCGTCTCCATCAGGCTGGTGCGAGAAACGGAGAGCAGCACAGCATCTGTAAACACCCCAGTCTTTGCGGAGCACTTCGACCCGCTGATCCGGGGAGTGCTCGCAATGGCCGCAACCATGTTTCTCTGTCACTCTGCCCAGCGCCATTGACAGTTCAGTCAACGACTTTGGCTTTCTCACAAAACAAAGGTGCACCATGTCGACTTGTGTCCCGCTTGCCGGCCCGTGTCGTCTCTTCGTCTCGCGTTGACAGGTTAGCTCGACAATGGCCTCTTGACGCCCCTGGCACAACGGCACAGCACTGGATGAGCCAGCCAGCCGTCGAGGAGTTGGGGATTCGGGGTTGCGTCCACGCTAATTCAAGCGCGCAGCACACACAACCTAGTTCCCCAGGTGTCCCTCATGGTTTCTAGATGAGCTGCCTCGATGCCCACTCAATCTAATTCATATTGATTGCGACGCAGCCATCAAAGTCCATCAACGAGGGACTCTTGGTACCTGCCAAGCAGTGTCACGCTCCAGGACAGACACACCTAAATTCTCCAAGAAAGTCTGTGGTTCTAGTCGTAGGCGAGAACCGGCAACAGCGTACGCACAAACGGCCGTCTACTCTGCCCATCTGTCGGATGCTGATGGACTGGGTCCAGCTGGTGGCAATCAGCACCGCACATTGCAGAGAGCAGGGGGGCCGCACCAACATGGGGTGTGAGCAGTTCGAGGGTGGTGCAACCAACGATCTGCTGCCCAGCCAGTACAAGTAAAGTCCAAGGATTTCAGGCCTGCCGCCCTTTCGGTCCCATGTGGGAGTGGCCCGTCCTTCCACCTGCCCACCCCCTCCCATGCATGGAGGGTAGGCTCGAAACGGCCGAGCTAAGGATGGGCAATTGGAAGTTGGGGTTCGCTCTTGCGAGCTACCGCGTCTCTCCATCGGAATCCTACTCCTCATCCCGTCTCCCAGGGACCAAGACGCCGAAAATCATAAAACCTCAGCATGTCCCGCGATCCCTGGCTGGTTCGTCTTGAGTTTCCCATCCTCAACCTCATCCCCTCTCCGCCTCAACATCCACATCCACAGTCCAGACTGTGGTAGTCGGCAACTGTAGCTCTCCTCAGAGTGCCAATACTTCAACGAGGACGTTCTCGGCGGCTTGCCACCAACAGCCAAGATGGCCGAAAAGGTTGACTCCGTCAACATCTCACCTCACCATGTCGACCATGACTCCGACAAGGCAAGGCGCTCCCCTACTGGCTCGGCAGAAACATGGACGCTTGCTAACGTGCTTGACTCTACAGAAGGAAGTCGAGACCAGGGTGGTCACCGGCTCCGAGGCCTTCAACGAGGCCATGATCAAGGAGCCACCCAGTGCCTGGACGAAGGCTCAAATTTTGGTCTATGCGTTCTCTCTCGTCGGTTTCTTCTGTTCCACCATGAACGGATATGACGGTTCCCTCATCAACAACTTGCTGCAAAACCCCTCCTTCAAGGAGCGCTATGGCGCCGAGAACGACGGTATCTGGGCCGGTATCATCTCTTCCATCTACCAAATCGGTGGTGTCGTTGCTCTTCCCTTCGTTGGTCCGGCCATTGACACCTGGGGTCGCCGTATCGGCATGCTCATCGGAGCCGCCATCATCATCGTCGGAACAGTTATCCAGGCCACCGCCAGCGGCACCGGCCAATTCATGGGCGGTCGTTTCCTCCTCGGTTTCGGCGTCTCCATTGCTGCTTCTGCCGGCCCCATGTACGTCGTCGAGATCAACCACCCCGCTTACCGCGGTGTCGTCGGTGCCATGTACAACACCCTTTGGTTCTCTGGAGCCATTGTCGCCTCCGGCACTGCAAGAGGTGCACTGGACATTGAAGGTGGTAAGTACCAATATCTTTTTTAATCCTTCTTTTATTGATTCCTTCGTTGCCGTTGTCCTGCCTGTTTGCCTGGCTGCAGAGCGGGGCCGTGCGTGGTGGGGCCGGAGAAAGTGAAGCCATCACAACACCAACCCAGCCCCAGGTTCATGATCAACTTCACAACACCATCTTCATCGCTCTGTACACTCAGCTAACTATTTTCGACAGACGCTTCGTGGCGCCTTATAACTTGGCTTCAAGCATTGTTCTCTGGTTTAATCGTTCTTTTCTGCATGTGGCTGCCCGAGTCCCCTCGATGGTTGTTCGTCAACAACAAAAAGGAACAAGCGACTGCAGTGCTCACCAAGTATCACGGCAACGGCAACCCTGACTCTCCTTGGGTTAAGCTGCAATTGCACGAGTATGAAGAGCTCCTTGACATGAATGGTGCCGATAAGCGCTGGTGGGATTACCGTGCTCTCTTCCGCAACCGCGCCTCCGTCTACCGTCTCTGCTGCAACGTGTCCATTTCTATCTTTGGTCAATGGGCTGGTAAGCTACCCCACCATCTTTGAATGAATAGCATGGCTGATTTGTGCCATAGGAAACGCTGTGCTGTCCTACTTCCTCGGTTCCGTCCTCGACACCGCCGGCTACACGCACCCTATCCAGCAGACCAACATCACCCTCATCAACTCCTGTCAACAGTTTCTCTGCGCCATCTTTGGTGCTTTCCTCGTTGACAAAGTCGGACGTCGCCCGCTCCTTCTCTTCTCTTTCTCCGCCTGCACAGTCGTCTGGCTCGGCATGACTATCGCCTCCGGTATTCTTCACCAGTCCGAGACCATCAACGCTGATGGCGACGCCGAGTTCCACAATGCGTCCGCATCGCAAGCCTGCTTGGCCATGATTTTCCTCTTCGGTTCCGTTTACTCCATCGGTATCACGCCTCTCCAGGCTCTGTACCCCGTCGAGGTTCTTTCCTTCGAGATGCGTGCCAAGGGTATGGCTTTCTCCACCTTGGCTGTCAACGCCGCCGGTCTCCTCAACCAATTTGCCTGGCCCGTTTCCATGCAGAAGATCGCCTGGAAAACGTACATCATCTTCACAATTTGGGACGCGGTTCAGACAGCCGCTATTTATTTCTATATTCCCGAGACTAAGGGTCGTACTGTAAGCTGTTGATTCCCCCTGCTTAGCCTCAAGGCAGCCTTACTAACTTGAACCCTCTAAAACAGCTTGAAGAACTTGATCACATCTTTGCTGCCAAGAACCCCGTCAAGGAGTCCACCCAGAAGAAGGAGGTTGCCGTCGACCGCTACGGCGACGTCGTCAACGTTCAGAACGTTTAAATCTAGAACGCCTCTTATCATCGTGGTCAAAATGTCTAAGCGAGCGTGCGAGCGTGTTGTGTTGTGTTGATGGTTTCTTACTGCTGTTGGATATCCCTTTAATGTCACGAGGACACGGAGACTTTGGAGACGTGCTGTCTACTTTTGCATGGCTGAAGAGTGTGTACCCGTTCAAGGTCGCTGTGGCGGCTATCAGGTGTGGCTCTCTTCAAGCCAACTCTTCTCTAACTACATACCATACCAATATACCATGCTGTATACCCTGAATACGTACGTTGCATTGAATTTGACAATTTCCTCAGTGACTGGTAACTGGCCGTGATGACTTTGCCCCTGAAAGTTTTTGCCTTGACAAGCCGAGGGTCTGTCGGGCGCTGTGCCACAGGCTTGCATGCCTGTTGCCACCTCCTACATCCCACGGCATTTTGTAATGCCGCTTTCGGGTCTTGGCTTACTTCCTGTGGGGAAGTTGTAGCAGTGAGGCGAGGGTTGCGTCGGGTGTGGGCGTGACCTGAGTAGACTCGGTGGACCATGGTCAGTTTAGACGGCTCTCTTACTAAAAGGAGTTTTGCTATCCGGGTGGGTAGGACGGCGACGACGACGACGGCGACAAGGACGACGACAACAACGGCAATAAGGACAACGACACCAATAACAACGTCTACGACATTAAGAACAACCAATAATAATGATATTAGTAATAAAGATAATGATAGAGACAGAAATATAAACAGAGATAATGGGGAAAACAAAACTATCAGAATTAAAGGATCTATTAAAGCTTTATTGATTGAAGTACTTATCTACAAAGTTAGAAGTATCTATTTATATTATAAACCTTTTTAATATAGCTAAGATTTAGGAAAGAAGTAAGAAGAATAGTTTCTTAAGGTTGGTATAATAATAATTTGAATTAATAGTATTTATATGACAGGCTTTACAATCTGAGTAGGTAGCAGGAATAGATAATAATAGGGGAACAGGGACAACAAGGACAATAGGGACAACAGGGACGACGGGGATGACAGGGACGACAGCGATAACAGTAGTAGCAGTAATAATAGCAACGACATTGATGATAGCAACATCAGCGACGGCATTAACGACAGCGACGACAGCGATGACAGCACCAACAGCGATAGCAGTGATAACAGTAACAACAGGAACAATAGCAAGGACAGCGATGATAGCAACAGTAGGGCTAATCAAATTGTCAATAAGAATCAAACTATTAGACCTAGTATAGTAGTCATCTGCTGGGATAGCAAGACTCTTCCACATCATGTTATATTTGCTTGCCTGAGATCTGTAGAACCAGCACGGAAGGGCTGCGGGGGTTGCGTGCGGGGGGCGGGGGTGCCATGGAGCCGTCAATTCAATCGACAATGGATTGAACGTCACCGTCGCAACATCCGATCGGAATGCGCACTGCGTCAAGATGTTTGGATTTGGAGGCTAGGATTAATGTTGATGGAATTTGCGATTGATGAACGAGCCCAGACATACCATGTCGACTGTCTCCACGACATCAATGTAACACTTGATGTCACAACCTTTGGATCAATGGCGAGTCGTTGCGGGCAGTCGGGTTCTGCCCCAACCCCCAAACACGCACCCGACTAGCCATTGTCGTCCGACGTCCCAAAATGGTTTTGCGAAATTCCATGCGCCCAATGGCATTACTGGGCGGGATTGGAAACCCTCCCACTGGAAAATGGGCGCCGTTCACAGGCGCCAAACGTGCTCTTCGAGTGTTAATTTGTATGGTCGTGTCAAAACACGCGACAAGCGACAAGCAAAGACCATAGTCAATAGATGGTGTAGTCACATTCATGCACCATTGACAAAATACCGAGAAAGCAGCTGCGTCTGTTGTCGCAAAGGGTTTACGAGATGCGCATATGTCAGGAACGTTAGCGGATGGCGGACGTCATGATATGTGAAATACCAGTCACCAAGATTCAGATGAGTAGAAGACAAAAAGGTTTTGCCTTATTCAAATATCTCTTGGGAAGTAATAAGGCATAAATAATGCGGCTGGTGAGATGTCGGAGGCTGTGACGGCCATCTGTCCAGACGGTTATTCGACACGTTCTCGAACACCACTTCCACTCGAGAAAGTTCCACCGCATGTACTGGTGAGCGAAATCAATGTTGTATAAACAGCACGCGATAAACTGAGGACATTTCCATTCCTTGGCTGTCGTAAGGCATTGAAAGCACGTGAAGGAGTCTGCCATGACACAGACGGATGAAGCTATCATTTGCGAGGGAAGCCATCACTACCATTGCGACCATGAACTCCCAAGTAGTCGTAGTGAATGGCGGTAGTTATGTACACTTCGTCCGGACTAGCGGCAATGATGTCCCAGTCCGTAACATAGACAGCACACCAAAATGCTCTCTCAATTTTAAAATGTTAGTGATGCTGAGCTCTGGCGGCCAGACACTGGTCGTGGGGTGACCAGGAGTACATCATCAGTGGATATTCTCCGTGGGCTTGGGTCGGGAGTATGAAGCGGCTTCGTCTAATACCTTACGGTCCAGGCGTACTCGAGGTGTTTGCGCTCAGCTTGCGTGATCTTGCTCAGAGCCCTGGAAACAAGGGGAGGGAAGAGGGGAGAGTGTTCTACGTGCCACATGGATAAAGAAAGAAATACACGCATGCTCTCTGGTCATAGAGCGATAAACAACAAAAACCAAGAGGTCGAGCATGATGTCGCTGCAATTTGAAAGAAAGGCAACATGCGATTTGAGTGTTGGATGCGCTTGAGCAACGATCTAAAAAGGATAATGGGGAAATGAAGAAGGGAGAACGGAGCAGGACTGAGAGGTTTGGAATGGCAATTGGGTTCTGTGTAATGGAACAAGAGCGACAGTGGCTGTCCAAGACTTACCGACAAACATACATAATTATGGCGGAAATACTTTCTTGAGTCTGCCATAACGCATGTCCACCGCCCCAAGCTTTGTAAGTTACATTAACCGTGTAGAATTTGTTGAGTCAGGTGATGATCCGCTGCATGGGAGCTCGTTCTTCCAGTGCACACGCATCGGTCGCTGCTCCATTGGCCTTTCTTGCTCGACCCGGGAGGGGAGCTCGTAGGTCTTGCTCGACCGGGAGGGGAGCTCGCGTTTTGGACCTGGCTGATTCTTGGCTTGTAGACAAATGTAGATACTGGCTTAGTCTGTAAATCGAAAGCAGGTCAATCATGATTGTTCTGGAATGGGAAGAGGTAGGAGTTCGGCTTCTTCAGACTCAAAGAAATACGCAAGGTTCTGGAGCTCGAGGCGCGCAGATAGGTAACGCAGAAAGTTATCTTCTGACCGCTCTCAGAAAAGGTCCACCGAGTCCTGACCAGTTGAGAAATGGTTAGTTGCTCCAAGAGATGTACCATTTAACCAAACGTCGCCTGCCAAGATGAATGCACGGGAAGAAAAGGGTTTGCTATCCGGGCGGATATTCCTAGCAATACGGGCAGGTAGTAGACCTGCTTAGAAGATAATAAGGGTAGCGATGACGACGACGACGACGACGACAATAACGAGGATAGGGATAGGGATAGGGAAAAGTGTAAGGATAGGAGTGAGGACGATAGGGATAATAAGGATAAGAATAAGGACGACGACGGGGACGACGACGGGGATAACGATAGGGACGACGAGAGTAATAATAATAATAGAATTATCAGAATAAAATAGATATTAAGTATAAATTAAGTACCTATCCGCTTACTTAGTTAGATATACCCGCCTAGATAGTAAAACTTAAGAAGAATGGTTTCCTAGGGTTGTTGTGATGATAGAATTGACGGCTCGCTTTTCTGCGTTATGCCGGATTTGCTTTCTGGGGAGCTGTGTTATGACAGCGGAGTCCCGTTCACACAACATACACATATTTGAAGTCTGGCCAACTGAACATCAATAATTC
The DNA here is from genome assembly GCA_018853505.1 of Colletotrichum camelliae. Taxonomy (NCBI): domain Eukaryota; kingdom Fungi; phylum Ascomycota; class Sordariomycetes; order Glomerellales; family Glomerellaceae; genus Colletotrichum; species Colletotrichum camelliae. The sequence goes on along the minus strand of JAELVL010000008.1, from coordinate 4,327,271 downwards.
CGAACTTTTGAATTTGCCTCTTAAGTTATTCTTGCTGGGGTACCCAATAACCTAAGAAGGCTTTGGCACATGCCGCTGCTGTCACTGCCGCGTAGCTCTGCCAAAGCTTCGTCTTGTGACTATCGGCATAGTCGCAGACTCCCTTGATCACTACGCAGGGAAAGCTCTCCCACACACCAGCGCCCTCCATCTCGAATCCAATTACACCTTGTCGCTGCGCGATTTCGTCTCGCTGGTCACCAGCTTTCATGACTGTGTCACCGGACGCGATTAAGCCAAAATGAACCCGTGGCTCCGGGTAAGCTGTATCAAGGCGATGGCGTTGTACCAGCTCACCATTGCAGCGAGACTCTGTACAAGTCTTCCCGCCTCCAATATGGTGAGCTGTTGGTTCAAAAAGAACGTCGTTGTCAACGCCTGGATATTCGGCTTTCAGCTCCCGCATTTGCTGTAGTTTGCTGGTGTAGGCTAACGTCTTGTTCCGTAGGGCCTCTTTGTTGTATATCCCCTTCAGCTTCGTTAAGAGCGAGCGAATCTCTGTATTCGGCCTCCCTAACGAGTCAAGCAAAGTGTCTTTAGGGATAAACCGTTCAGGTAGACGTCTTCCAAAGTCGTACTGGACTACACCATCGCTAATGATCACATCACCTAACACAATCTCATCTCCAGTGCCCGGAATGAATGGCACGGCACCGCATATTCCAACAATCAGAGCTAAGGTGATGTTGGGAAAACTGATGCGACAAAAGGTCGCAACGCGCGTCGCATTTGCTTTCCCCATACCCGGCATATGGGCAAGCACCACGTTGTGACGACCGATGGAACCAGTAGAATATGCGTTGGGGTCTTGCGGCGCTTTGTCGTAAGATGGGCCGTTTTCATCCCAGTGAGCATCAAAAAGGGCCTCGACAGCGTCAGCTTCATGTGCAAGTGCGCAGATGATAGCTATTCTGAAGTCTTGCCGGCTTCTCGGCCGGTTTGGAATTTGAATGCCTGTCTCACGATGTACCTCCGACACAGGCCGTGCCGGAAGTTTCTTTGGCAGTGTCACCAGAACGGCCTGCTTATTCGATTGAGGTTGTTCAAGTGCTCTCCTCGTTGAAAGATAACTCATTTCATCGTCTCTTCCTCGGAAAGCCCTGTTGAGCCATTCCAGCCGTGACAATACACGTTCGTGCATTAACTGTCTCCGGCTAGAAGAGTCATAGGGACAAGTATCTCTCTCTTTCCCCATCAAGCCGTCAAATTTGAGACAATCTTCCACGGCGTCGGTGTAGATATGCTTGTGTGCAAAGTTATCCCATGTGGCGTATTTGAGGTCCTCCAGGTGCTGTAAAGCCAAGGAGTAACGGTAGTTGAGCGAAAGAGTCTCTCGATCAAAATGGGGGCACCTCAAAGGCTTTCCAAGTCCTATTTCCAAGAGCAATATGGCCAAAGCCTGGATACGAGGGCAACGGTGGATCAATGATCTCGTGGTTGCAAACTCCGTAGAGTCGAAGGCACACTCAGTCGCCTCGGGATGAAATGAGATATAAACCTTCAGTGGCAGCTTTTCGGAATTTCCCCGCAGATCCGGCTCTGGCATGAACCAAATTGTCTGACTATTCCAAGGCCGGTGCATAAGTTCCGAATCGTAAAACTGCCAGAAGGCCAACACTATGGCATGCGCAAGTGCAAGCCGTTCCTTGACACTCAATTCATACTGCTCCAGAACATCCGCCAGCGCTAGTCCCTTCCCAGGGGATGTTCGGTGTTTCAAAGCTTCTGCACCTAGGCGGAGTAATACCCCATCTTCGAGCTTTAAGGTGATACGACAGCCGTCGTCGTGCTGGAAGAACTCGCAGAATGTAGCCAAAGGTTCCATGTCCATACGGAGCTTCTGCTGACAGCACGCATTATCAGCAGCAGCGCCGTCTTGATCCATATCTACTGGATGGCTAGAGAGCCTCAACCTAACGATCAGTTATGAGCTCTGCTAGGCTATGGTGGACTCACATTGGCATATCGATACAAACATCCTGCCAGGAGTGATCGACCACGGATGAGGTGATGACGTCGAACCTAACCACATCGTCTTCATTTCTTTTTGGCCCTGTCAAAACCAGTCGCGAGGGGTGCCAGGAGGCCCCTATTACTTGGTTACTGAGACTTGGTTGACAGGAGCCGCAGGCTGTGTAAGTCCGAAGTATGGGTAGAAACTCCTTGTGAACTTTTGAGAAGTCTTCCAGCACCGGGGTCTCGACCAGATCTTCCGAGTCATTAATCTGAAGACTAGCTAAAAGCTGTTCGCATTTCGAACTGAGGCCCTTCAGAACAAAAGATGGTTGTTTCAAGTAGGCTACAATGCCTTTTCTGAAGGATGCGTCTTTCTTATCATCATCGACAAAGCCACGTAGCCTACGTAGGTCGGACATGGGCATTTCTGGATTCGCAACTCGCGGCCACTAATTGAACTAAGTTAGAACGCACAGATCTGCCGCAAAGTATTTCGGGGGAGGGTCAGAAGAAGCCCGGGTGAGAAGAGAACTGTCAACTCACCGAGCACATGTCCCGAAGGATTCTTAATAGATCAAACGCCTTTTGGTGAAACCTGCGACCAAACTCAGCCTCAGGGTCCGCGTCAGGGTCCGCCTCGAGTCGAATAGAGATCATGCCCAGCCTCGTCTGTATGTCCATGCAAACACCGCATTGCCCGCTGGGTTTATGTGGGCATGTTGGGAGGGCTTGTATCACCCCACTAATCTTCCACGCGTAAGCTGTGAGGCAGTCAAACAGATCACTTTCGCTCATTATGAAGTATCGATATGATGCTTTTGATCGTTGTATCTGGAAAAACGACGTCGGTCTGCGACATATCTCTCGGATGCGGGCAAAACGTCTGACCCCTCAGTTACGCGCCGTCCTTCGCTTTCTCATGCCATCATGCAGGTCAGATTTTGACTCGGGGCAACACAGCCAATCACACCCCCAGTCATGATTGACACGCAGGGTCGGCTGCTCCCTTAAGGGAAAAGCCCTTCACATCGGAGGCTCTCCACGCAGTTTTCTGGCAGCTTGCAGGCGCCTGAAATCCCTCATAGGCATTTACCGACGTTGCGGTATGATGCAATCGCCCACGAGTTCGCCGATCTGCAACACCATTGTTTCTCTCGTTTTCGAAAGAGCTCGTGCACTACTCATAGAAGAAATCTTCTTCTAAAGAGGGCGAAGTCGCAAACACGACAGCTTACCCACAACATCAGCTATGTCCACTAAGGAATCTCTCCCATCGACCCCAATACTCGAGACCAACCCGTGTGAGACCATCGACCTGGGTACGAGAGATGATCGTCACTTTCAAGATGAACCAGAAACACTGGACCTGTGGACAGAACGCCGTGCCATACAAAAACAGCTCGAAGAAGCTCAAGAAGAGCTTCGAGACGTGAAGGCTCGGTTGGTAGCGCTTCAAAACACCGTCGAGGTGTTACAAGATGACAAGGAGAAGTTGGTCAGAGAGAAACGCGTGTTACGCGAAGAAAATGATCAACTCAAGGAGGACATCAACAACTACCGTTCAAATCGATCGAAGGCTACAACCGAGATATCCTCGATCGCCCAACCACCTGTTCCTAAGGAGAAATCCAGGAGAGACGATATCAAAGTCAGGAGATCCGAGAGTAAGAGGAGAGGAGAGGACACTGATCGGGATACACTTAAGAGACGAAAGGAAAGTGAAAGGCTTCACGAGGAGGACAAGAAACGACTCTACGCACGCTTCGACCATCATGACTCCAAAAGTTATGATTCTGGCATCGGCTCTACTAGTGGCTCCAGCCGAAGGAGCCACATTGAACGAGACAGCTCGACCGCACCTCAATCCAGCGCGGAGAGTCCCCGTAGGATGCGTGCTGATTCGTCCTACTCCCAAATCAGGCCTCAAGTCGTTGCGACAACCAAATACCGTGACCACGAAGGTAGCACAGTATTTTACGACGACACCTACGCCGAAGTGGGTGGCAAGTACCATGCCTATCCGCTAGCTTCACCTGTTCAGTGGCGCGAAAGAAGGCGTCGTGATTCACCCCACGCTGGTGCGGATGGCGATTACCGTCCAGATCCCTATCCGCTAGCTTCACCTGTTCCGTGGCGCGGAAGAAGGCGTCGTGATTCACCCCACGCCGGTGCGCATGGCGATTACCTTCCCTATCCGCTAGCTTCACCGGCCACAAAGCCAGAGACAAAGTCTGCAACGGCACTAGCAGACATATGCTTGAGAAAGTTTGGCGATTGCTGCTCTCAGAGAGCTTTGGAGGCCAATCACTGGATCGAGAATCGACAGGCAGATTTCAATCTGTGGATATCTCGCATGATAGAATTCCGAGATTTGGTCGGCGGGAGCTCCTCTTCTGAGTTCGGGCTTGATACTAGGCCACGCGAATTAAGCCTTGTCAAGAACCTACTGACGAACTTAGGGTCGCACCTTTCGAACTGTGAAGCGACCAGCGAGGGAGACTTTCTCAAGGAGTCTAAACAGAACGTGGACTCCGCCATTCAGAATCTGGCTCTGCTAGCCATTGCGATTCGCCAAACGGCGAGTAAGGCTCGACGTTTGAAGGTGGGTGAGGCTTCCAATTTGCCAGCTTTGGCCGATCTAAGAACACATCTTGAGTGTTTGATTGTCGTTGGAACAACTGCATCAAAGGAGGATACCCGGCAGCTTCACGAAAAGCAGCCACTTTGGAGGCAGGATCATAGCTCTGGTAGCCTGACTCCACTTCAACAGCGGCTTGTTGAAGCTAATCTCCAAAGACGGTTACGGTTTCTTGCAGCTCAGCAGAGTTCTGACCAGATCTCCTGTCAACCTGCCTTGTCTCATGTTCATGTGGGACAGACTATGAGTTCTATCGCATCGGCTACAGACAAAATCCTGCCACCGTCATCGAAAGAGAAAAACTCAGCCTCGCTTCCAGCACCAAGTATTTCACCTCGACCAGGATTCCAGCCATCGCTACCTATTACATCCCCTGAGGCGTCTACTTCTTTCACCACTGGAATTTCCATTGATAACGAGTCCCAAAACGCTGAAACACCTCAAACCCAGCGTAGCTTCATCCGGACTGCTACGAATTACCCCAGGCTGGCCATGCCACGGCCCCAAATTGAAGGCGATGGGCATGAGGAGCTACATGGAGCCACAGTGCTTAAATGCCCATGTTGCTGCGAGACGCTACCATACAGTATGCTGGAAGACGAAAGTTTGTGGAAGTGAGTATAAACCAAAGTATCATGGCTTACTCGTTACTAATAAGTACGTCAGAGATCATCTTGCGGCGGATATTGATCCATATACCTGCATCGCCGAAGACTGTCCAAGGCCAAATGTCCTCTATCGTTCAGTGGCAAAATGGAAAGCGCATGTAAGAAAACACCATGCCAAAACCTGGAATTGTCAGCTCTGCGATGAATCCGACATGACTATATACACCTCTCACAAACAGTTATCGAAGCATGTGAGGGACGCGCACACCGACTCGTTTCCGGAGCAGCTTCTTGGCACAGTATCGCTGTGGCCTTGCAGCATCTCAGTTGGGCTCGATGCGTGTCCTCTTTGCAGCGTTGCCGGTCCACGAGACTCCCCAGTCCTGATCAGGCACATTCTGGAACACATCCATGACTTTTCACTTCGATCACTGCCGTGGGCAGACATGCCAATGGAGTATATACAGGGGTCTACTACATCGGGTATTTATGACCTCAGCTACTTGGAACTCTCTGAAGCGGCGGATTCAAGCGCGCCAATGCTTCCATGGATGATGAATTTTTGGTTTGAAAAGCTTGAGTTGCCAGAGTCAGAGCAATGGGCACAGGCTGAATCTGCGCTGAACGACCTGATATTACGGCGGTCGGTTCACAAGGGTGTGGGAAACGAGAGCTACTTCTCGAGGAATGATTATTTCGCATCAGATTCCGGACACGTATCACTGGATGTTAAGTTGGATGAAAGTCCTAGCTTACGAAGCTACGGGTCTGACTCTAGTTTTGGGTGTGAAAACCACGAGGACACTGATGAGGAGACGTTTGAGGGCAACACCCAAAGTGAAGATGAGGAGGATGGCCGTGCGGCAAAACACAGAAGACCTTTTTTGAAGACTTTTGCTATGCGGGCGAATACCTTAAGGTACTTGAATTAGGCTTAATGGTCCATTTCATTTGTATGACTTTGCTATTAATACCGTCCCTGTCATTCTTGTCGTCCATGTCGTCCCTGTCGTCCCTATTACCCCTATAGTCTATATTATCCCTATTTATTTTGTCGTCTCTATCCCTATATCTCTCCTTATCCCTACTGTTGTTGTCGTTGTGAATATTGTTGCTACTATCGTCTGTGCTCTATGCCTGCCTGGAAAGCTAGAGATATTCGCCCGGACAGTGAAACTCTATTTGAAAGGCTAGGAATCTTTCTTCCCTTCTAACTTTTCTTCTTCGCAGTTTACTGCCTAGAAGCGTACCTTATTAACTACTATATAACTCCCACAGAGCAATATTTAAAAGCTAGGATAGTTTATAGAGATATTTGTATAGTTATTTATAGGAGTATATAAAGAGAATATAAATTACTTTATAAGGAGTAAGTTTTTCTCTCTTTATACTACTTTAACTAATTACTTTTTTAATATTAAGATATTATTACTATACTATATTAATACTATTAATAACTACTTTAAAAGTAGTAGCTTCTCTAAGATTACTTAGAAGTACTTTAATAAAATATATAGGTTTTTATATATATAGTAAGTTTTCTAAGTAAAAAGCTTAAGGGAATATTAAATATATTAATACTTCTTTCTTATTTACTTTAATATATTAAAATATAGTTAAACTAAAGTATAGTAATATTTCTAGTAAATTAAGAGAAACGTTAACTTAAATAAGCTACTTAATTATCTATAAGTTAAGTATCTCTAATCACTAAAGTATATAGCCCTATTAAAAGAACTTAACAATACGTATATAATTACTATAACCTAGTTATAGTTAATAGAAGTAGTTAGATATATAGGAGGTAGTTAGAGTAATAGGGACCTGTTATATATCCCTAGTTATATAAATCTATACTATGCAGTTCTTCATAAAATGCAAAAGGCTAGGAACTTCAGAATCACTAGCTTACATTCTAGCATATATCGTCCACATTTGTTAAGAGAGAGAGACTTCAAAAATATCTTTAGTGCAAAATTCCAACGTCAAAAGGGTGAAAGCGGCGCCTGTCGCCGTCTTCACACTTTTCACATTCTCAATATCTCGAATATGATATGTCTTCTCCGGTTCATCTCGTCAGTTATATTATGAGATTATCAGGTGTGTATTAAGGTAAAAACGAGCGTAGGGGGGGCCTTCTAGAGGCGTGCCCTTAGGGCAGCAAGGGCAGTAGCGTGCAGCAGAAGCGCTAATTTTAACACACCCCCCTAGATTAGCTTATAAAGGCTTAATCTACTATAATTACTACATACACTAGAAAGGCTTAAAAGATAAGTAAAAATAAAGTATTTAATAACTTAATAAAACACTAGTTAAACTACTATCTATAGCTTCCTATTAACTTATTAATTTCCTAAGTAGTTTACCTAAAGCTAGCTAGCCTCTATAGTTCCCTATTACTCTTATTAAACTTCTTAGTAAGTAAGAAAAGTAGTACTATTTATAAGGTTTCTAAATACTTTTCTATATCTTTCCTAGGTCTTTATAGCTTTATAAATAAGGAGCTAGTACTGTATAAGTAGTATTAATACTCTTCTTAGTATTATATATAAAGTAGCTATTAGTAAGCTCTTCTTTAGTAGCTATTATCTCTATAAGTAGTAAGCTTTATAAGTAGTTAATAAAGTAGCTTATAAGCTTATTCTTTATTAAGAGCCTTTCTAGAAGCTCTCTTTAGCTTTATAATATTTATAATTAAAGTTAGTATTCTTTCTCTTTTAGTAGATCTTTTTAATAATCTAAGGTATACTTTACTAGCTTAGTAAGCTACTTATAATATAGAAGCACTTATTAAGACTATAGTAGTATATATTATATACTTTATAATACTCTACTTATTTTAGAAGTAGTAGTAATAATAGCTTCTTACTTATAGTATATTTTTAGCTTTATAGAAAGTTTCTATAAATAATTAGAATTACTTTATAGAAGTTAGTAATAACCTCTTATAGATTAATACTAGTAGCTATATTATTCTTTTATATCTTATAAGTAGTTAACTAGGTATTTAGAAAGCTATAGAAGATTACTAAGAAAAGCTAGTAAAACTATATATCCTCTTAAACAGGTATATATTAGGGATATATAAGCTTTTAAGATAGATAGCTTTAAAGCCTATAAGAAACTTAACTATAGTAGTAGTATAGCTTAGCTAGGTAGGTACTACTTTATAAAGCCTCTTATATTCCTTAATAAGTATAATCCTTTACTAAGTAAGAGAAAGTATAATATAAACTTATAGTAATTTAAACTACTACGTAAAAAGGTTTTAAGATATACAGTATATAGCAAAATAGGTAGAGCTAAATATAGCTATAATAAGCTTATATATCTCCTTAAAGCTATTAGCAACATAGTTATATTTAGTAAGATTAGTAATATAGTTAGTATATAGTTATATATATATCTTAAAGCTATTAGTAGAGAGATTATATAGGCTATTAGTAGCTATGCTAGCGTTAGTATGCTTTAGAAATAGTAATAGAGAGGGTATTTCAAGCCTTATAAGTATAGAAAAAAGAGCTTTAAGTATCTTATTATCTATAGTAGGTATTAGGTTAATATATTACTATATATTAAGATTATAAGCCTTTATCTTAATCCTCTAAAGCTAATAAAACTACTTAGAAAGCTTATTTAATAAAGCGTTAGTAGTTATAGTAGCTATATTAGCAGCTATAGGGATAATTATAGCTATTATTATAAGATTAAAGAAGGTGTTAAAAAGGGTATAATAGGTAAGCATAAAAAGTAATATATATCAGACTGTTAATTATAAGATTATTAGGTGTGTATTGAGGTAAAAACAAGCGTAGGGGGGGCCCCCTAGAGGTGCACCCTTAGGGTGGCGAGGGCGGTGGCGTGCGGCAGAAGCGCCAATTTGGACATATATCATCATCAGACTAACCAATGCCGCTGACCAGGAGCTAGTTCTCATAGCAGCAGAGTTGCTTGTCGGCGTGGTACTGCTAGTGGGCACCCTATCAGAGGTCGTAGCCAACGACGTTGTGACAACAGACTCAGGTGTACGCGTAAACGCAGCGAAACCCTGTTCTGACTTTGTCAGTTCCAATCCATCAAGCTCAAGATCTTCCCCAGACTCTAAGCTAGACATAGCTTTTGCTGCCGATCTTGTTTGCAAAGCCCCTGGTATTAATATTATATGAAAGCCTGTTAGAATACTACTACCTTCACTACCCAGTAGAAATACAGCAGAATCTAGCTAATAAGAGGGTAGAGATCTCTCTAATACTTAATACTATATTACTACTTTTACTACTATATTATTAACTTTAAATAAACTATATATTTTTACTTATTTATTAATTTTATCTATTTTAGTTAATTGAATATATTATAGCTATTTATATTAATACTAATTAGTAATTAACTTTTATAAGTTATTATAATACTATAAATTAGTAAAAAACTAAAAAAGAATAGTTTTTTAAAACTACTTTACTATTATAAGATTATAATAACTAATTCTCTTAAAAAAGTAGTACTAAAAAAAGAAAAATAATAAACTTTTATATTTTATTAAGTAAAATAACTTATAAGAATTAATTATATCTATTTTAAATCTCTAGTTAATATTATATTAGCTATAGCTTTATTATAAGAATATTTATTATATATTAAAAACTCTAAATATTTAAATTATTTAGTTTATAACTAAAAAACTAATTATTATAAGATTAACTAAAGAAGCTATAATTATATTATTTTTAATTATTTTATTTATATCTTCTATTTTGTATAAAATATTTAGTAAATAACTAGCTATTTTTATATTATTAACTACTTTACTTAGTTTTATAATAACTTAAGCTACTTTATAAGCTATATTTAGGTATAAAACCTTTCTTTTAAATAGTGTTATAACGGAGTAAGAGAGAAAACTTATTAATCGTGCTAAGTACTCCACTTTAGAAGGAAAGTCCTTAAAAACACCTAAATACTTATATATTAATTTTCTAGCTAACTATAAAAGATATAAAGATAAATATATAAATATAAACTTAACTAAGTTATATTTTATCTATAATTTCTATCTTTTTATTCTTTAAGTTATATAACTTCTTAAGAGAAAATAAACTACTAAGAAGAAGTTTAGTAGTATTATCTCTATAGTATTCTACTCTTTCTTAGCTTTAAATAACCTAAGAAGTATAGTAAGGATTAAAAAGAAAGATAAAAAGTAGGCTTAACTAAAGCTAAAAAAGCTTAAAAACGCCTATTTTTATTTAGTTTTTAAAAAGTAGGATTTAATAAACTTTTACTATAGGTTAAGCTAAAAGATTTCAGTAGCCTTTTTAGAAAACTAGTTACTAAAATTATTAAGAAAAAATAAGAATTTTATAAAAATAAATATATTTCTTACTTATCTACTTAGTCTTTTTTATTAAAAACTAACTAAGCTTCTATTTACTTATATAAGCTATTTCCTTTTATAATAATACTTAATACCTATAAATCTATCTATATAATCTATTACTTTAAAATTAAAATACTAGAAATTTTAAAACTTTACTTCTTTCTATATATCTTCTAAGTTTTTTTTAAGTAAAAGGAAGAAGACTTAATTAACTTTACTTTATATATATAATATTATTCTATGCTCTAAAAGCCTTATTATTAGAGGTTTTATTTTTTATAAACTTTTTAGTAGATTCTTACTTAACTTAAATATTATCTATATCTTTTTCCTATAGCTTTTTAGTATATTATATATTAAGTTTAAGCTATCTATTTAGTATAATTAGAAGTAAATAAAGGTTTTAAAGCTATATTACTTATATAATATTTTTTATAGAGTTATTAGTAAATAAGTAATTTTTTAAAGTATACTTACTAAGTTTCTAATTTTAAAGAAAGTTAAGTTTTTAAATATATTACTTAAACTTAGTATAATAGAGCTTCTACTATATATTTTCTATATATACTTATTAATTTATTTCTTATTTTAGTATTTAAATAAGTAATCTTTTATATAATTTTTAGAGAAAGTTAAATATATTAGATCTTCTTATTATAAATAGATATCTAAGTTATAAATATTTAAAGCTAGTTTTATATCTTCTTCTATAATTAATACTAATCCTTTTATAACTAAAAGCTAACTAAGCTATACTAAAAATAATCCTTTTTCTCTCTATTTTTATACTTTTTAAGTTCTATAAAACTTTAAATTCTTTACTATAGCTTCTTTAGTTTCTAAGAACTTTTTTAGTAATTACTTAAGCTTAGCTTAAAGTCTTTTAATTAAGCTATTATAAAAGCTAAATTTATTAATTAGAAGCTTAACTTAATAATTATAGAGTAATTTGTAGTAGTTTAACTTAGTAATCTAGTAGTTTAAAACTTATTATAACTAAGACTTCTTAATATTACAATTTCCTTTTTATAGAATATAATAAATAAAGTTAATAATATAGAAACTATATTTCTATAAGTTCTAAGATTTTTTAAATTTACTTTTAAGTTAAAGTTAAGAGATAATAAATAAAGTATAATTAATAAAGTTTTAAGTTTCTATTAGTACTTTATAGACTTTATATTAGTTCCTAATTATTTTTACTATATTTTAAAAAATTATTTTAGAAGTTCTTATTTTTATAGCTTAAGTATATTTATTCTAAGTACTATCTAAATAAAAATAGAAGCTATTTTTCTAGTTAATAACTATAGCTATAGCTTAATTTTATACTTTAATATATCTAATAAAGATAATAAAGTCTTAGCTTATAAAGAAATTATTATCTTTTCTATAAAAGAATACTAAGTTCTAACTAAACTAAAAGGTTTATATAATAAAGATCTTAGTATATTTATTACTTTTAATATCTCTTATTATAAGTTTATATACTAACTTAATATAATCTAATTCTAGCTTTTTATTTTTCTAAAAGTATTTTAATAAGTTATAAAGGTTTAGAAATACTTACTTTTATATAGCTTAATTCTAGTTATTCTAGTACTAAGTCTTATTAGAATATTAGAAACTTTTACTTTATTATTTAATTAACTTTATATTTATTATATAAACTCTCTATATTTACTAAAATATAAGAAAATCTCTAGTAACTCTTAGTTTAGAAGTATTATTTAAGCTATAAAAGTTAATTAGTATTTTAATTAGTTCTATTATACTAAACTAAATACTAAAAACATAGTTATTATTAATAATAAGAAAGAGATAATAAGACTTTTCTAACTATTTATTAAGTTCTTTTTTTAGTCTAAATAAGTATCTATAATAAGATATTTCTAGTTTTCTAAGAGTTCTTTTATAAGTTCTTAAGTCTATTTAGTTATTTAAAGCTTAACTAACTACTTTTTATATAGATATAAAATATAAGTTTAAAGATTTTATATATACTTTTAATCTTTTTAATATCTTATAAATTATTCTAGAAATTATATTAAAAAGAGGATTAAAAAGAAAGAGAAATTAGAGAAAATTAGTAGGATATAGTAAAGTTATTATTAAAAAAAAAAAGAAGCTTTATTAAATAGAGAGATATTTAGTTAAACTTATATATTATTAAATAAATAGGAAATATTCTCTAGTAAGTAGAAAAGAAGTTAAGATTAGAGTTAAAATATAAAATAACTTAGTAATAAATTATTATAATAAAAAGATTACTAATATAATTAGTAGAGATATTTTAGAAGTTAAAAAAAAGAATAAGTTAATAAAGTAGTAGTTAAGCTTAGTTAAAATATTAAAATAAAATATAAAAGTAGTTATTATAAAAAGAAAGTTATTATATATAAAGTAGTTTATTATAAGTTATTTAGTTTAAAATATTTCTTTTTATAGATAGTAGTAAAGAGGCTTTTAGTACTAGTAGTTAATATACTTTCTGATTTTATACTTTTTAGGTATAGAAAGAGCTAGTTAGGCTTATAAAATAGTTTACTAAAAATAAAGTTAGTTTATAGTTATTAGTTTAATTATAGATATTAATAGGATTTTTAAGTAAAGTTAAGTTATTAAGAGAAAAGTTAAGAAGAAAGAGAATAAGTTAGTTATTAATTATAATAATTAGTTTTACTTTTTAAAGTAGTTTTTTAAGTTATAGAAAGTATAGTTAAGCTTATAATAATATATTTAAGAGGAGAAAGCTAATATTTATAGTAGTAAACTATTTAAAGTAAAGTAAATTTTTATAAACTAATTATAAGATATTTAAGGTAATAAGCTTCCTTTTTATAAGTAGTAGTACTTTTTAGATCATATTCCTTATTACTCTTACTATTTATACTTAAATAAATATATCTTTTTTAGCTTAGTTAACTTTAGATTAGTAATAAAAAGTTTTTTAAGTTATTAGTTTTTATTTTATTAATAGATTACTATAATAAATATACTTTTTTATAATTATAACTACTATTTATTATTATTAACTACTTTTCTTTTTAAATATAAAAAGATACTTCTCTTCTACTTAGCTATATTTTCTTTTCTTTTATATAATATATCTATTTTTATAAACTTTAGCTTAACTAACTTTTTATAATTATAATTTTAACTTTCTAATTATTATAATATAGATATTAAGATTAATTTTAGTAACTTCTATAAAACTACTCTTAATATATTATTTAAACCTTTTTTTTTCTTACTTATCCTAGCTACTACTTTCTATAAAAATAAGAATAAGAAGTATTATTAGTATTAAGCTATTATAACTACTTTAGTTATAATATATTCCTTTTTAGCTTTAACTAGGTCTTTTACTAACTTATAAATAAGCTTCTTTTTCTCTTAAGTAAATATCTATCTTAAGTCTTATTAATATAGTTTAATATAAAGTTAATTTTATAGATAAGCTAAAACTAAGTAAATATAAAGAAAGTATTACTATATAGTTCTAATATTTATTTATAAAGTTTACTTTAATATATATAGCTCTAACTTAGGATAAAGAAGTATTTTCTAATTAGCTATTCTTTACTTAAGAGGTATATATTACTAATAGCTATACTAAACTTTAGAGTTAGTTATATTAGAAGCTTAATAAGTTTAAAGCTATTAAAGCTTTATTAATCCATATATATAATACTTATAACTTCTAGCTTTATAATAGATATTTTAAGTAATAGAGAAAATAACATTTAAGAAAACTAATACTAGAAATACTATTACTACTACTTCTCTATTCTAGAAATATATTTTTTATTAAACTAAATAGAATAAGTCTTATTTAAACTATATTTACTATAAAAAGGGATTATCTTACTTATATAGGCTTAACTATAACTAAAAGAAAATAAGCTAAGTTAAATATATCAAGAAAAGTAATCCTTAGAAGAATATTCTTAATAGTACTCCTTAAATAAATAGTAATAGAGTTATTGTATTTCTTAATAAGAATAAGAAGTTTCTTAAAAATAAGCTCTTTTTTTAGCTATATAGTCTATTTCTTAATAAACTTAATATATTAAAAATATAATATAAATATAATATTCTTAGAGACTTTTTAGCTATATTATACTCTATTATAACTAAAGTTATTATAGAATAAAAGAGTTATTTAAAGTAGGAGTTAAGAGAGTACTATAAGTAAGAGGAAAAATAAAGAGAGTTATAATAGTAGTTTTAATAGTAAAGCTATATAATAGAGTATTTAGTCTATCTTTAATTTAAAACTTTTAAAGATTAGTATTAGTTTTTTTTAGTTTTTTAGTGTTTTTAGTCTTTATATATAATTAGTTTTTATTATTTTTATATCTTCCTTTCTTTTATAATAAGTATATTTTAAGTAAAAGAAGTAATATAAGTAGTATATTACTATAAAAATAAAATAAAAATAACTAGTAATAAATATATTAAATATAAAGTTATTTACTTAAAATAGATAAAAACTTATAAATATATAGACTTAGCTATCTCTTAATCTTTTTATATCTCTATATTAGTTATTAAATTCTTTATTTTTTATAGAGATATCTACTACTAATTTATTCTTCTTCTACTATTTATTAATCTTAGTTTATAAAGTTTAATTTTATTTTTATAGTTATTTAATTTACGTTTTTATAGCTTTAATATTATCTATCTCTACTTTTCTAATATAGAAAGCTTATTAAAGTTAGAAATTTCTACTAAACTTAATATATTAAGATTTAGTTAATTTATAGTAGGGAAAACTTTAGCTATAGTTTTATTAAGATTTAGTTAAACTTCTATTTTAGAAATATTATCTAGATAGCTATCTTTATTTACTATAAATTTCTTTAAGTAGTTATTAATAATAGTTCTCTTAATAAGTAATTTAGTAAATATCTCTAAAAAATAAGAAGATATATAAAGAGAAATTCTCTAAATATAAAAAAAGCTAAGTTAATAAATACTAAGCTTACTAGAGAAGCTTTTATTAATAAATAGCTTTATATTATATATAAGAATAATATCTCTTATTTATAGCTTTTAGTATTATATTCTATATTTATTTCTTTAATTATATTTTTTAGCTACTTAATAATACTACTTTATAATATATTTAAAAGTAATATAGTAATTAGAATGAAGTTATTTAAATATTTATATATATAAAAAAAGCTTAGTTTCTATATCTATAACTCTTAACTAGTTTAATACTTACTAAGTAATACTTTTTATTTTAATTAGAATAACTAGATTATATTTATAAATAAAGTAAAAAGAAGAGTAACTAATAGAAGATCTAACTAATATTTAATTAGTAAAAAGAGCTATATAAAAAATAGAAGTCTAATTCTTAGTACTAAAGTCTAACTAAGTTATTAAAATATAAATAAAAAGCTAATAACTCTTTTTAATAAGTCTATTTACTTTTAAGTTATATACTGAAATAATAAGATATTATCTCCTATAGATTTAATTAAACTTTTTAATAAACCTTTTATTTTTAAAGCTTCTATTAATAATAAGAAGCTTATAAATCCTATACTAGTAAATAATATCTTCTTAGATAAACTTAGCTATTATCCTAGAGTTAATATTCTTTAGTAACTAATAAGCTTTAATATAACTAGTTAATATATTATAAGCTTTAGCTAAGAAATAGTTACTAATTTTCTAGATATCTATATAGATATACTAAAAAAGAATACTTAAAAGTATAGAAAAAGTATAGAGGTTTTTAAATTAATATAGTTAGGCTTAAGTATATAGAAAGTAGCTTTTTATCTAGTTATTTATTATTTAGTATATATTTTCCTAAGTATATTATTCTCTAAGCTTTATATATATAATATCTCTTTTATAATAGCCTTTTTATATATATATACTAGATAAGTTTCTTTTACTCTTCTTTATTATCTACTACTCTTTTTAGTATAGGATTTATCTTTATACTTTTCTAAAAAAAGAAGCTATTTTAAAGGATATATTACACTATATACTACTTAAACTTACTAAAGTTATATTTAGCTACTATTTTTAGTTAGTTTAAAGAGGCTAGATATTTAGTAATTTATTAAGATCTTTAAGATTAAGCTTATTTAAAGCTTAATAAATCTCTTTTTCTTAAGTATAAGTTTTTATTTAGCTTTATAGTATAGATAGAGTTATTAATTATCTTATCAAAGTCTTCTTCTTACTTAGCTTTATACATATTAGATTTTCTAGCTAGTTTTTATAAAAAACTATTTATAATACTATTTTTTATACTAAGTATATATTAAATATTAAAATTAAATATTTAATCTAAATAATCTATTATATAAAGATAATACTTAGTAAATCTAAAATAGTACTACTAATCTAGTTTATAAAGACTTTTATATCTATCTCTAAAGTAAACTATACTTTATAGAAATAATTATAAAGTTTCTTAAGAATAGATAAGACTAACTAAAACTCTAGCTTACTTATATTATAGTTAAGAGCTATATTTATCTAGATTCTACTTTTATACTTAGTAATATATCTTTTACTCTAATAATATTACTTAAAGATAGTACTCTATCCTTTAGAACGTATATTAGTAGAAAAGTAAATCTTATTTACTTCTTTATTATAATTAATAAACTAAAGTAATAGAAAGCTAACTAAGTAAAACTTACGAGTTTCTATAGCTAATTACTATTTAAAACTCTATTTAAAAGGTATATCTTTTCAGAGAAGCTTTATAAGTAAGCTTAAAATAGTATTATAGTCTTTAATCTATATATAGTAAAATCTAATAATTCTAAGTAAGTTTTTAATAGCTATAATATTATTATACTTTTTCTACTTAAAAATCTTAATAACTTTATTCTAGTTAGGTTTATATCTCTTACTATTTACTATATATTTAAGAAAGTTAATAATAAGCTAGTAAATTTAAGATTTTTTAGGGGAAATAGCAATACTAATAAGTTTGAAATTCTAAAATCCTATATTAAGGTTTATAAAGTACTTAAAAATATATAAATATATTTCTAGTAGCTTAATAAGCTTTATTATTATATACTATTTTTAGTCTTCTAATAAAGATATTATTAAAACAAAGCTGGTAAATATTTAAGATAAAGTTATAAAAATCTTTATAATAACTTTTATAAACTAAATAACTAAATTTATTATACTTTATAGTAAAATATATATCTTAAATAGCTTAAGAAAAGTAGTAAATATAATTAGGTTTTAGCTTTTTTTATTAAGAGAAACCTAGTTATATCTAGAGAATAAGTCTAAAAAACTTATAATTTTATAATTAGTAAAGTTTTTAGAGAATTTATTAGTTTCTAAGGGAATAAAAGTATTTCTAATACTAATCTTATTAATCTTTTATATATAAATTAATTAGCTTTATATTACTATTTTTCTTAGTAATAAGAAACTAAGTATTTCTATATAATCTATAAGACTTTTTAAATACTCTCTATATAATTTATAATTTAAATATATTAATAATTTTACTTTATAAAGCTTTTAAGATAGGAATTTCTTTCTCTTACTAAGTAATATATTAAATAGTCCTAATTTTCTATATCAGACCTATTTATAGATTTATATAGCTATATTTAGTTAAATCTTATATAAGTATTCCCTCTCTATTAATAAGAATATATTCTAGTATTTTAATCTCTCTTAGTAAAGAATATAGCTAAGTAATTTCAACCTTTAAAGACTTCTTTAGTATAAGCTAAATACTTTAGTTAAACTTTATAAATTATAGGTATATATAGCTAGTAAAAAGAGAGTTAGAAAGCTAAAAATAGCTTTTAACTTCTTAAGTTAAAATCTTTTTCTAGTTTTTTTAACTATTTAGAACTAAGCTATCTAAAAGTAAATTATTAACTAGATATATTTTCTTATCTTTTTCTTTATATAATATATAGATCTTTATAAAGCTTTAGTTAGTTTTATAGTTTTCTTAGTATAAATTAAAAGGTTTTTAGTTTTTTAAAATACTATTAAGATATTATTAGCTTTTCGTCTTCTTAAAGAAGTAAGCTTTAATAGTTTTTATTACTAGAGTAACTACTATTTTTATAATTATACTAAAAATATTAAATATAGCTAAAAATAAAATTAGAGTAAAGTACTAGCTATTCTAAGAAGTTTCTCTTTCTTATTTAAAAAAGTTTTCTTTTCTTTCTTAGGTAAAGAGGTATTCTTTTTAAAGTTTATTATAATATTAATATAGTAAGTTTAGACTCTATATATATATTATTTATATCTTAGTTAGGTTTATTCTAGTTACTAATAAATTTAAATATATTATAAACGTTTTATATATAGTTTTCTTATTCTAGAAAATAATACTAGATTTAGTATAAAGAATCTAACTATATAAAACTAACTAGAATACTAATTCTTTTAAGCTTTTTATTTTTATACTTTTTAGCTTTTATTACTATAGTAATAAAGTGTTTAGAGTACTTAAAAGTAAGCTTAGTAGAAATAGTAAAGAGAAGCTTAAGAAATAAGTTATAATTAACTATTTTAGGGTTTATAACTATTATAGTTATTATAACTTTATAGTTATTTATCTAGATAGATATATAATAAGCTTTAATAAAGTATAGTTTTAAGTTATTTTTAGCTATTATTTTTATAGTTAGAGTTATTATTAAAATTAAGATATTATAGTTTAAAATATATTTATAGTTAATAAAACTAGACTTAGGTCTAGTATTAATAACACTTTATATAAGAGAGTAGTTATTAAGATATTCTCTACTAATAATAACCTTTAAAATAAGCTATAGTATAATAATTATAAGTACTATCTAGTTTATAGTTATAGAAACTATAGCTTTAACTATAAAGATCTTTAGATAGTTTTATATTTAAACTATATTATTATACTTAGTTATTTAATTAGTTTATTAAGCTATTTTTTTAGAAGTTTTAGTAAAATTACTAAAGTTAGTAAGAATAGGTATATAAATAATACTTTCTAAGTTATCTATAAAAATATATATCTTTCTAATAAACTCTTCTCTATATTTAAGCTAGATCTTATATACCTTTTTAACTAGAAAACTAACTAACTTATAAAGTTTATATAAAATAAATTTATTAATTAATTTCTTTTTTTTAATAGTTTTCTATTTTAGCTATTAAAAAAAGTAATTAGCTATAAATTATTTTTAAGTAAAATATTTTTAGAATAAACTTTAGAAGAGAAACTTTAATTATATTATTAGTTATTACTTTTCTTTTTATATTATTTACTCTTTTTAGTTCTAAACTATTAAAAAGAATAGAAACTTAATTAGAAAATAACTTTTTTTCTATCTTAATATTTAAATCTTTTTTTATTTTTCTAAGCTATAAAAAACTTTTCTATTCTTTATAGCTTTTTTTAATAAAACTAGAAGCTTTTTAGAGTAAGTTTCTATAGCTTAAAGCTTTTTTAAAATAGTAGAAATATGTTTAATATTTTAAATAGTAAAATAAACTTTTTTAGAAAGGGATGTTAATATCTGCTTTTTAATTTTACTTTAATCTAAAGGTTTTAGTTTCTTTTATAGAAATAAATTAACTCTATATATTTTTAATTAAGTAATTATAAACCTAGAAACTAAAATTAAGTAAATCCTCTTTTATTATACTATTAAGTTATAATAAGTTATATAGATCTTATCTCTATTTATTTTTATTAACTATTAAAACCTAAAATATAGAAGCTTAACTACTTACTTTTTTATTAGATATTATACTACTCTTTTCTATAAACCTATAAAATATCTTAATTAAGTTAAAGTTATTTTAATCTTAGGAAACCTTTATAAGTATAGACTAAGATTTACTAATATTCTATTTAAGAATCTTAGTAACTTAAGCTTTTATAGCTTTATAGCTATTTTAATTCTTTAAATATATAATAATAGCTTCTTAGTTAAGCTTACTTTTTTATCTAGATAATATAATAATTATCTAAGAGATAAAAATCTTATTATTCTAAAAACTATAAGAATACTATTTTTAGAAATACTAGATTAAACTACTTTATTTATTAACTATTTTTATAAGTAATAGCTTGTTTTAAAGTTATAATCTATATAGTTTTATATTAATATTAACTATATAGTTTATATATTAATACTAACTATATAGTTTATAAAAGAATAGTTTAGAGTTTTCTTTATTAACTTTTATAGAATAAACTAAAAATAGTTAGTTATTTTCTATAGTTAGTAAAGCTTAAGTAACTCTCTTAGAAAATATTTTCTAGTTATTTATTATTTTTACTAAGTTAGAAAGTTATTAGTTTAAAAGCTAGCTTTAGATATTTTTTATGCTTTAATTAGGCTTAGGTTTACTTTTTTTTATTTATAGAAGAGGGGAAATATCTTTTTATAAGACTTTTAGGAGTAGAAGAAATAGAATATAAATAGAAGTTATAATATAAAGAGTTTACTTCTAAATAGCTTTAAAACTAAGCTAATTTATTAAGTTTACTTTAAACTTATTAAAGTCTTTTTTCTTAAATAACTTATAGATATTTAACTTTATTAATAAAGTAGTCCTATTTAAAGCTAACTAATTAAATCTTAATATAGTTATATAGATTATTTAGAAGCTACTTATAATATTAAAGTTATATTTTATAGCTTTAGTTTAAATATTATTAATTTATTAAAGAAACTTTATAGTAGCTTTATAGTTAAGATTATTAATTATTAGTATTAAAAAGATAATTTAGCTAATCTAGTTATTTAGAAGGTTTTAATAGTCTTTATTTATAGCTTTATAGTATTAGATTAAATACTTTTTTATTTATTACTAGGTTTTACTAGAAAGTTAGGTTTAATTATTAGTTTAAAAAAGAATATCTATATAAAATATAATACTTAATACTTTAGAAGTATGAGTAATACTTACTACCTTAGTAGTAGTTTTATAGTTTTTAATAAAGTTTAGAATATTATTTCTAGAAAAGAAAAATACCCTAGCTATACTAAACCTTAGTATTTTAAATCCTTAGAATCTATACTTATAAAGCTTTAATATCTTCTAATATAATTTAATAAGCTTTAAATAGCTTTATATTACTTTTATTTTAGAAGAATCTTCTCTAAATATCTTATTTATACTTATAATACTACTTTTAGAAGCTATAGTTTTAAGGATTTTAGCTTTAGTAACTATTTTAGAACTTTAATTAGAATTAAAAATTGAAAAACTTGCTGTTATTTATTTGCTAGGAACGCTTTATAGACTAGAGTCTCTGCGTGTCACACGCCTGCTAGTATGTCTAGGACAAATAAGGCAGTAGTTAAAGATCTAACTACTCTAGGAAATAATAACTAGGGGTTTAGTAGGTATTTATAATAGTTCAGAATTACAGTCTACTTATGATTATTTCTAGGCCTAACAGAGTTACCTGTATAAGTTGTGTTATGCTATATTATAGGTGAGTTATCAGCTAGGGACTTGCTCTTAAGTATATTTTGTCTATTATAACTAGATAAAGCATAGCTATACTAGTATACCTCGTTAAATATACCTATTACTAGTTACTCTAGTCAGTTACCTTATAATTAATTAGTAATAGAAGCTGTCTTAGTAACTAAACTCTTAGCTAAAATAACTGTTAAGAAAAGTGAATATTAGATTTATACTATTAAAGCAGAGACTCTGAAGTTTAATAGATAGTTCTTGTTAAGTCTAGTACACAGACTATCTTCTATAGGTACCTCATACCTTATAAAGTAGCTACTAGAATGCTTTACTATCTTATATTAGTCTTTTATTTACTTATTATAGAAGATAAAGAGCTAGACTTCTTTAGTAAGCTTATTTATTTATATAAGATAGTTGCTAATATAATAACTTTTGCGTTCTTAAGCATTCTCTGTTTTTAACACCTTTTTATATATAAATAATATTAAGTCTTCTTAATCCTAGTAGGGAAACTATAGTTAACTAACTATATAAATATTACTTAATCTAATACTCTAAGTATAGCTTCTACACAGCCTACTATAACTAGAAAGGTAACTAGTTAATAATTATTAGATAACTAGCTGCTTTCTCTACTAGCTATATTTTATAAGCTTGTTATAGAGAATACTCTAGCACTGTCTATATATTCTAGTACGAGTTATAAGCATCTTATATCTCAGCCTAGTATACTTCAAGGTAATAACGAAGACTTAGTTAAATCTACCTGAATAAGAGTCTTAAAAAGGGAGATCAAGGATTCATTCTTACCTCCTAAGCGAAGCTAGGCTTGCATACTGCTATAGGCTGGCGAGGTTATGCAGAAGACAGAGAAATTATAGCACCTAGAGGAGCTTTATACACCTTATACACGGTTATCTAAACCCTTGTTATCTAGATTATTTAAGCCTTGCATCTCTGAAGTTAACCAGACTAAGGTCTGTGTAAAGTAGTAGGAAACGCGCTTAATATTAGATAAACAGCTTATTACTAAGGCTAAAGGTATATATACTAGCTTTATTATAGTTAAGAGCAAATATATTAAGGTTATTAATGCGTAGGATCTTATAAAGCTAAGCTTAAAGCTGAATAAAGAGTAGTAGTAAGCTCTAATCACGCTCTACTAAATACTATTATATGAATACTACGACTTCTTCTTAGTATTACAGCACCTATCAGCTAGTCCTATACTAAGGGGCCTAGCAAGTAAGTACGCTATACTAGAGCATATATAGCGGCACAGCATCCACGCGTTTTTTAAGCTTTTATAGTACTATCTACTTAGGTCTCTAGACTATATATTGAACTTCTTCTACCTAGCTTACTTAATAATAGTATTACTTTATAAGATAGTGCTAGCGTTTGAGAATGCTTAGGTTAAGTATTTAGGTGATCTTAGGAGATATTAGTATATTAGTGTTTATAGTGTTTAAGCAAAAGCTAATATTTATAGTATAGCTATTAAAGATAAAGATATAAGAGATTGTGAAGTTTAAGTATCTACTAGCAAGCACTAGTATTTAAAAGCTAGTAACAGGGCACTTATAACAGGATAAATATATTATAGTCTTACTATTCTTATGCAGCTAAAAGCGCTCTAGTAGCTTTTCTATTACTCGAAGAGTTTTTATATCTAGGTCCTCTTTATACTAGCTTATAAGAGTGTTATAACTCTTTTTCAACTTCTTAACAAATTACCTATATATCTCTATGAGGTTAATATTACTTTTATTTAAGCTTATAATACCCTCTTCTCTAGGCGTAGCTAAGAACTTACACTTTTTATAAATAAGTTTATTAATAGCTTTAATTTATATATTAAGCAGACTATATAACAATAGATAGAGAGTAGGTACTATATTAGTATTACTCTTAGTTACTCCCTCCTCGAATATAGCAGTAAATCTAACATCCTAATATAATTAATTAAGGCAGGGTCTAAATAGAGAGTTAAAGTCTTTGCTCTATCCTAGAATTTTCTTAATGCTCTTAACTTCACTAGCTATATATATAACATTGTCTTTCGACGCTTCAGTAACCCTAGTATTTACTCTTATCTCTATATTACTCTCTCTTTCCTCTACTACTTTTCAAAATACCTTACTATTACTTATATTAAGTCTAAGATCCCCTAGAAGTTTATCTTACTTATGCTTAATATACTAGTCAGCCAGTGTTCTAACTTTACAAAGATTGAAGATAAGGGCTTTCTTCTAAAGCAAAGCCTATAACCTCTGCTAGATAACTTTGCCTAGCATAGTCTCTTTTAAGCAGAGAAATACTACCCTAATAACTAGTTTGCTGCTATAGAGATCGATTATAAAGAAAAGTATTCTGAAGAGATATCTATAATAAAAGAGAGGTAGGACTAGTGTCTTTAGTTAGGATATTATATAGCAGTCTTAACCTCAGGCAGATAGCTAATATATAATAAGAACTTAAAGCAGTTTAGTATTGTAGCGTAGTATAATATCCTGCTAGACAGCTTACTAACAGTCTTTTGAATAGAGTATATTATAACACAGCTGAACAGATAGAAGAGAGCAATTAATAATAATATAGATATTATAGATACACCTATATAGATGCTTTGTTAGCTTAGAGTTAGAGGGATCTTATAGCTATACTTTATAAAGGCTATAGAGTTTAAGTATCTGATTTAGCAGAATATAATACTTTTATAGTTATAAGAAAGTGCTGAAGTTTTCTATCTAGAGGAGTAGCCTATAGCTACTACTTATTAAGTAATAGCTAGTCACTAGCTTCTACGCTCTATATACTAGCTAGCTATAGCTAGTATCTATAACCCTGAGTCTTTATACTTTTATAAGCTAGCTACTACTATATAACGTAATAATTAGTTATATATTTCAAATCTTCTGCGGTTTATTTCAGGCGCTCTTATACTATAAAAGAGATAAATATAGCCCTGTTTTCAAGATATAATATCCTTATAAAAGTGTAGGATAACTAACTCTTGTTAGCTTAGATATAGAGCTATAGAACTAAGTTCTACTTTACTATAATAATTAGAGGGATATATCTAACGACAGCAGCTAGCTGCTAGCGTTTATACAGGTACTGAGCAGGCTATATAAGTAGCTGGAAGTAGCTGCAGCTGCTTGGAGAGGGGGGTTTATACTAGTAGTAAGGTAGGTTCGCTGCTTAGATATCCCTGTTATAGTGAGGGGGGTGTGGGTTATAATAGAAATCAGATAGCCTAGCTACTACGTCCTGATAGAGATATGAACACAATAGGTAACAGAGTATACCTCTAGGTATATAACGGCTTATAAGGGTAGTAGAGACAGGCTAGGGTTTGAACTGCTGCTTGCTAGGATGAAGCCTTATTCTTATTAAGATTATATAGAGTGGGTATCTCTAAACTATAACAAGCTGCCTATATATAACAGCAAGCTATATACAGCCTTCTACCATAAGGTTTATCGATTCGATATATCTTCTTATGCAGGGGGGTGTGCTGAGAAAAAGAAATAATTTAATTTCTAGGCATAATAGCTAGTAACAGCCCTCAAAGCAGGCTGCTGGAAAGTTTCCTTTCCACTACTACTATACCTTATCGTAGCCTACAGCCTATAGTTAAGATATAATGTAATTATCAGCATATAAAGCTATTAGCTCTCGAGGTGCAGAGGATCCTCTTAGATATAAGTCAAGCCCCCTAATACACACCTCGTACGACTTAGGAGAGAGCTCTAATATACGAGAAGAACTCTCCCTAGTTATTAGATTAGATATAGTTATAGACTGATATCGAGGGTCCTCTTCCTAATTATTAGCTATACAGGCACTTATATATTTTTAAATAAATAATTATAACAGCTAATAGTCTCTGATATACTGTGTAGTCACCCTAGTACGAGGAAGATATAGCTGCTATTCCGCATTTTAATACTTCGCCCTATACTTCTAAGTACCTGCTGAGAAAATCCCTTTAAAGCGAACGAGGTATTTCGTGCAGCATACCCCGAGCTAGTAATCCTAGGCTAGTGTACTTTGTATTAACGTATTATTACTACTAAATAAGCTCCGGACTTAGTTAGCTGTTGAGGCTTCCTACGCAATCCTATCCTAGCCACGACTTAACACTAAGTTATATAGTAACATATAATTATATGTTAGGTATACACCTTAGCAGCCTGGGGCACCTACCCTTAGTTAGGGTAGTTAGGAGAGACTGAGAGCTATCTTAGCTCTATCTAGGTCGACGCATAACAGGAGCGCATAAAACACCTAGGATTATTACCTGCTTTGCTAGTTACTATATATTATTAACAAACTTAGAGAATAGATATTATATACTGCGACTGTCAGAGGGATAATAAGGCTAGTTATAAGTTAGAGATAGCTTCACTAACTAAGCCTTTTAGTCCTAAAAGTTCATACCCTTCTATTAGAAGAGCATGTTAGATGTTTCTATGTTAGCTATATTAGTGTAGGCTCTTTATTTGAAATGACTATAATACCTTATTAAGTAACCTTTATCTCTAGATAAAGATATTAAGAGATTATAAGTTACCTCTAGTAACTCTCTCTTACTACTATAATTTCTCTCAGCTCAGATACTAAGCATACTTCTAATAATAACATATAAATCCTAGCTAGTAAGCGAAAGGTTTATATAGGTAGTATATATTATAGTGAGTTCTACTTACTTATAGAATAACGAACGTCCTAATAGATATTTCAGTAAAACTAGATATTCCTAATAAGACTTCCTATTTAGAGTTAGTTTGCTATACGTTTTAGATCCTTAGGTATATACTCAGGAGATCAGAAATCTACTATTAGTTCGAACTAAACATAAACAAGCTAATAAAAAACCCAGAATAGAAAAGTCGCCTCGAAGTGATTCTCAGCGACCTCCTATACGTTATATCCGTAGCTAATACTAAGGTATTCGAAATATTACTGCTTATAAGTGCTTAATAACTATTATTAATTAGTAGCTAATGCGTTCCTATAGATTTATAACACCTGTATGTTCCATGGAACACTAGAATGTAATAGAAACATTCCTTGTTCTATATACTCAGAGGATAGTCTACTATACGAAGGAGAAGGCTATAAGGCAGAATAGACTAAGTATAAGGATAATATCTTGCTTAAAAAATTCAACTTAAGCAAATACTATAAAAGTTCTGTTCTAAAGATTACTAAGCGAACAAAGATAGCAATAGTCTATTAATAGATATATTTAGAGAGAAGGAAAAGAATTAATAACACCTAGATAGTATATTTAAGAGGGTAAGTATTATATACTGCTACTATCTATATGAGTAGTATCTACAGAGACTAGAGGCGAGAACCTAAGTTAAAAGCTAGTGCCTAAGCTTATTGCACTAATTTCTTTGCTTGGTTCTACTAGCTAAGCTTTCTAAACTTTCAAAGCATGTATGTAATGTCTAGTATATATAACTACTATATGAGCGTTTTCCTTTAAGCTATCTAAATTAATACTTCTACAGGCTTATTACTGTTTCAGGTAGCTACGATATATCGCAGGAATCTAACTGCTTGTTAGGATTCTGTTAACCTATAAAGCAATAGAAACTTCTAGCTGAGGCAACTTTTTAGTGTGCTTAAAGATAAGTTAAGGTAGAAAGTTATAGGGAAGTGTCTCAGGTGATAATAGAGTTATTTAATTATAGATATCTAGTTAACGCCCCTGTCAGTCTTATAGGCCTGCTTATGAATATAGTGTAGTTATTCATCTAAGTACTTATTATACTCCTTATAGTGTTGTTTGAATATAATGCTTATCTAGTGTTAACTATATAGAGGTGCCTATATAACTTTTGTAAGACTGAAAAAGTCAGAACTATTTTCAGACTTCAGTACTATTAGTTTAGGAATATATTAGGTATTTACTCCTCCTTAGTAACCGTATTACATAGTATGAACAGAGCATTTTAACTGGTTTAAGTGTATATCCTTAGCGTCTACTAAACTGATCACTAATTGTCTTTAACTGAGGTATCGATCTCAGTTCTTATGAGATATCTAGTTAATTCAGTAAAGACTAGGCTTTGTAGATTGTTTATGATTTCGCCTCTCTTAATATTAGAGCTAGCTGTTCTTCTACTCGCCTGATTTCTATCCATAATACGAGGCTATATATAATAGAGCTCCTTTTATAGACCTAGCATCCTTTCAGGGATCTATTACTAAAGGGAAAAAGCTAGTACGTATATAATATTATAGTTAGCATACTAACGTAAGTCCTAGAGTACTTGCTTTCAATCTAGTGAAGTATATAGTAGAAAGGCGAAGACTAACAAGCGATATATTTACTATATTTACGTTTATAAGGCTTAGAACGAGAGCTAAATAGGGACTATCTCCTATAGGAGGAAGCAAAGGGCGAGAGGTAGCGTTGCCTTCCTGTGGTCGCCTGAGACTATTGCTGTTAAGAAGGGCTCCTTATCGCGTCAGCTATAGCTAATAAACAAAGCGTAGCATTATACTGGTAGCTAGTACTCAAGCAATAATCATAGTCATCTTACAGCTCTATATAACATTGCTGTAGGGGCTAGGTGGGCGGGAATGCTGAAGCTGTGAACTGTATTAAGTGTGGTTGCTTTAAGAAGGAAACTGCTTCTTAATATGACTTGTAATGATAGCACCGGGGCAACAGAGGCGATAACCCAATCGTTACGATAACTTCTAACCGGCTGCAGCAGATCTAATCGAAACGGAAGTCGTATTCAATAAGCTAGCTAATTAACTAATAACCTGTGATGTTTAAAAGCGGAGTACGATCGCCTAGGTATAAGGCAGTTTTAATATAGATAGAAACTTTAGTATATCGCCTTATATATAATGCTTATACCTTGAAGTATTTATAGTGACACCTCTCTATAAGATAAATATACAGGTCTGTGTAGTATAGCATAAGTCCTAGTTACTCTAAATATTAGCTAGTATTTTATAAGGTATTATTATTAAACGAACAAGCTTCAGTATAAGTAATTATCTCTAATCCTTAGCAAGGTTATATTTATACTTAGCTAAGTACTCTAGTTTTCTGTTTTAAGCTTAGGTCCTGCCTATCTTCACTTTTAGCCCTAATAGATACTTATTAGAGTAGTTTAAGAATATACTAGTATCTAAGGACTTAATTAGCTTTTTATAACTAATATTTCCTTTTCTAAGACATTATATTCTATTTAATCCTAGATAGACTTAAAAGCTTCTTTTATATTTATTAAGTATATTATAGCTATAGTAGTAAATAGAGAGACTCTAGTAATAGATTACTTATTTAATAATTTCACTTATCTGCTTTTCAAGCTAAAGGCTATAATCTAGAGGCTTAGAGAACCTGCTTTCTAGCTGTATTAGCTAGTAAGAAAGGATTAGAAGCTTAATATCTTATTTCTACTACTTCTTATTACTCTTACTATATATTAAGAATCCTATATACTTACTTTATAATAATTCTAACTCTTATTATAAAATATCTGAAACTCTAATATTAATTACAAAATTAAGGATAATAGTTATTTATTAGAATTATAAACCGGACTGAAAACTGTGTTTTGCAACCTAGATATAGATATTATTATTATAAGAGATATATCCTATTAGTTTAGTGTTAAGTACTATATAGCTTATTACTCTTCAAACTTATAAGTAGTGTTCTAGAACGTCTTTATATACTAGGAGTATTTCAGTGATATTAGAGTGCTTATTACTTGCTTTCTAGGCTTTCAGACTATTATATATATTTATTTTATCTTGCTTAATAAGAAGCTAGGCTGCTGGATTAGAACCTAACTAAACTATTATCTAAAGTAAGATTTCTTTAAAGAAGAGGCAGTATCAGAAGAAAATAGCTTAGAGGAATCTATTAAAAATAAAATTAATAATAGCCTAATAAATATAACGTGGTTAATAAGCGAAGCGATCAGACAAGCGAAGCGATCACCTAACCCCAACTACAGCATATTTCTAACTTGTACATAACACCCACAGAATTAATTGAGTTCAAACTACTCAGAAACCTCTTCATTAGATGTTTCTTCAATAAACTGACATGTTCGCGCATTATGACCAGTGTTCCCACAGACACCACATCGCTGTTGACCTGTTTCTGTCCTCAGCTGACAGCCACTACTCCAGCGCGTTTCCTCCTCAATCTGAGCTGTCGCCTCTCTCTGCGACTGAAGGTCCTCAGCCTCAGCTACAGTAAGACTTCCTCCTTATCTGAGATATATTTTCTTAGCCCTTCTATATCAGCTAAGTAGGTTATTCTCTTCCTGAAGGATCTGGACCTCAGACCTTAGTAAGGCAATCTAGTATATAAATCCCTGTGCTCCCTTTAATAGATGCTCTATAGCTTTAATAATTGAAGTTGGGGAGCTATTCTGATGGCGAGAGATCCTCCTTTTGATGAGTTCAGACTGAGAAAACGCCTTAGTTAGGTTGTTTGGCGTCTGAGAAGTCTATGCGGGGGGTGTTGTTGGAAGGAACCCTGGAGGCGTTAGAGTGTGTAACTTGATATCAAGCTTTGAAAGCACACTTTCAGCACTTAGAGGGATAAGCCCAGCCCTTCTGAAACCTCTCTAGATGTTTTTAACTGTGAGGGCTTATATAAATGCCTCGCGAAACGCAGGGAAGAAGTCTTCCTTTATAATATGCATATTACCCCAGCGCATCTTATCCTCAATTTATTAACTATAAGCCTTCTTTAGTAGCCTAAAACACCTAATATCTAAGGGCTGAAGCAAATGAGACGAATAGGCTGGCATACAGAGTGTGACGATATTGTTTTCCTTATAATATATCTCAAAGTTAGCAGCATAGTGACTTTCATGCCTATTAATAACGAGGAGGCGATAACTGCCACTTGCACGCGGTTTTGTATGCCGATCAAAGTGCTGGAGCTAATCTAGGCCTCTTTCGTTTGTTGTCCATCTGTTTTCAGATATTGCGATAACCTAGTTGCGTGGGAGACTGGTTTCTATATACTATATAGAGAGGTGATATTAGCCTGCAATAATAATATACAGCAGAACGCTATAGCCTGACAAGTTAATAGCCTGAATGACTGTAACCTATTGACAGTCACCAGGCTGCATCATTTTCGTGTTTGAACGCCTTTCGGAACTTGTGACGACCATCCCAGATGCAATCTGGCCTATTATAAACCCAGTCTCATTGAAATTATAGATATCAGAGTCCACAATACTATATTTCGCGATTATATTCGCCATAAGACGAAACCACGCGTTTATCGCGTCTAGATCTTCGCATTAGGCCCTCTTATAGTTATACTTGCGAAAAAAGCGCGTCCAGAGCTGCGGTTGTCGCTTGATGAAGTTCGAAGCCCAGCGCTTCCCAACTAGGGGCGCGTCGCAGTCGGCAAGCAGTCGATTAGCCATATCTTCCACACCACTGATGCGAGGAGGAAACGATCAGGAATCCAGGTCGAGGATATACTCAACTAGCTTCTCCTCTTCAAGCTCCGTTAGTTTGCGTGAGTTAGGTATAGTATCACGTCGTGATAGCTTTCCCTTCATTCGGTTGCGTAGCGTTGAGTAAGGCACTGAGTAGATCTGGGATGCAGCTCTTAAGCTAAGATTATTGCTTCGTTTGATTGCTTGGGTAGCTAAGTTTAATTGAGCTTCTTTATTTGCTGATGATATGGTTATGTGTAGCGTAATGTAAATGTAAAGGTAGGAGATAGGTATGTTGCGGTCAGGTGATCGCTTCGCTTGTCTGATTGCTTCGCTTATCAACCACGTTAGATACTAGAGACTTAGCAGAGGAGAATATAAAATATATAGGATAGAAGATATTATTTCTATATTAAACAGAAGTTTAAGTATATTTTGCGCTGCTCAGAGAAGTGTGTTAATATAAAGAGGACTTGCTTTATTTAGAATAATTATAGTTAAATAATAAGGGAATGCTAATAAATAAAAGCATATTATAGCAGGAATATAATATAGCTTATAATAGCTCTATTCCTAGTCTTAAGCAGAAAGAATAGGCTTTATAAAGTGATGTTACTTCTGTAGGATAATATATATGCTGTAGTATTAAGCACTATATAGAACAAGGTTTTAATAGAGTATATAGAGAGACTTAGTTCTATGCCTTTCTTTAACTTATAATACTAGAGGAGTAGCTATAAACCTATAGATTTATATATATAGAGTAGATAGTTTCTAGCTAACCTCTGAAAACACTTTATAAATACTATTCTAATTCAGATATACCTGAATTCTAGTGCAGCAACCTTACTTTATAACTAGATCTTTATATAGCAGTCTTATTAGATAGGTAATAAAGCGTAGTATATAGCAGCTATTAAGCAATTAACTAATAATAAGTCTATTTCTGTCAACTACTAATATTAACTATTTAAATGCTACTAGTCCTATTATTTATTCCTTATCTTTATTCTATTACTCTGTTCTATTTCTCTCTTTTTTTCTTATCTACTTCTAATAACCTTTTACTATAGTTATCATAATATATAGCTAAGCTTAACGCTATAATACTTTTTACCTCTTCTGAAGATTACCTACTGAAATTTATATTAAGATTTAGAAAGAAGCTTTGCTTAAAAAGTAAATTCTTCAAGTTAAGCATAAATTATCTCAACCAAGCCTTTTTATCTCGTTGCTAATATTACTATTTCTTAGTATCTGCTAGGAGTTTTGTAAAGTTATATAAAACTAATTATAATTCTTCTAATATTCTTCTCTTAATAACACGAAGTCAGTTTATTATAACCTAGAGACAGATATTGTTTAGGTTAATAACTTCGCTCTTACTAACTATATATAGTATAACTAAAGCTAGTAATAGTATTAGCATTTATAATAGCTCGACAAACTTCTACTAGTATTATTCAAGCATATTACTACTTAGTTGCTACGCCTTAATTTCAATACCTTTAGTAGCAAGCTCCTAGTATTAGAAGATATCTTTCTGCATAAATTTTCCCTGCTACAATCTAACCCTAGGCTAAGTCTACTATCTAGCTATGCTTACTATCTGCTAAATTTTAGTTTGATGAAAAACAGTTACTTGCTTAGTTACTTGCTAATAAGACGTAATAAGCATATTAGGACAGGGTGCCTATATAGTCCGATCTATTATAAGGTAGTTAAAGTTAAGATAAAACTAGTTCAGTGTAAACTTTATAGTAATAATTTCACTCTCGACAGCTATTATTAGTATATTCTTTCTATATAGAGATATATATTAAGCATTTTAATATACTTATTATAAGTACTCTAGGTATTAAATTTAAACTGCTTTATAATTAATATTTTAGTTTATTACCCTAGCTTTACTATTAACTATATTATTAGACTGAACTTAATACTATATACTTTTAGTATTCAGAGAAGTTCAGCTATTTATCTTATAAATCTTAGTCTAAGGCTGTGCTTATTCTTATTTACAGGCTTATAACTATGCTTATAATAGGAATAACTTCTGATCTCTCTTTCTAAATAACAGATGCTTAGCAAAAAATAAATAAAACTATTAATATATATTTTTTCTATTAAAACTCCTTGCTGTTATAAGTTATAAGAATTCGCTTTATTTTTAGCTATTATTTCTTTAAAGCAGCCTTAGTTATTAGTTTTAGCTATAGGTTAGTTATATTACTGTTTATAATAATAATAATAAAAATATGCCTGTTCCGCACCTTAGCTACTACTATTATACGTCTGTTATATTGCAGCTCTTTGACGTAGCTATTTGTTATCGAGGTTTAGTACGTCTAGCCTAGAGGGCTTAAGTTACACTGTAGGTTATTCAACGCTTTCTATTAATACTAATATGTAGCGTTATTATGTGGACCTTACTATAGCTTAAATCAACTACTTATAAACTAAATAACTAAAGATCTCTCTATCTTCCTCTAAATCTAATTAACTATAAAATTCGCCTTTAAGTAGAAAAAAGCAGATATTTAATATAATTAACTTAAACCCTGCACTATATATAGTATAAGTAGTCTACTTAGAGTTAATAGGATATATTACTACGAATCACTGCTTACTAGTAACGTAGCATAGACTATAGTAACTATAAGTACTATTATAGCCTGTGCACTCTAATTAACTACTAGCTGAGCAACTCTCTAGTTTAAGCCTCTAACTCCTAACTCTAAATCTATGACCTTGTTAGTTTAACTAATGATTACCTTATCTTTATCTATCACTAATAGCAAAAACTTATATAGCTAGTATTAACAGTATAATATATTCTACTTCTTTCTAACACTTACTTATTAAGATCTGTATTATTATCTAGGAGATAATATTACCTAAATAATAGATTTTACTAATTTCTGCCTATATATTATCTATTTTACAAGGACCTTTATATCTTATAGCTTTTATTAGCTATAGACTAGAATTAACAGATTAAAAGATAGTATTAGTGCTTCTACTAAACTGAGTATTTTCTAACACACTCTATCTATAATAATTAGTAATCTCCTAAAACAGATCCTAATATAGGTCGCTTAATAATTAAAAATGCTTGAATAGCTAATTAGCACCTTTTTTATTAATATAATAGCTTCTGTTAGAGCCTCTGTATACCTATTCCCTTTATATGCTAGAGTTATTCTGAAGGACTATAGAAACAGCATTTTATAGTACTATGCCCTCAGCCTGATAAATATTCTAGGCATATATTATATAGTTCTTTGCCTGAAGCCTGATAATTTTTCTACTAATATTTACTTTAAAGTATAGAGCAGGGTTAGATAGTAGAAGTAGGAAATATTATATTAGTTTAAGAGGACTTATGCTAATGTTATTCTAACCCTTATTATCTATTATACTAGATCTAATAATATACAGTGTATTAGTTACTGCTAGACCTATGCAGAGGTTAGCGTAACAGATTATTGCAGTATCCAGCGTAATATAAATACTTTAAAGATAGTGTAATCTTTTAATAGTAATCTTATAGCATTGCTTTGTTTTAATCTATTGATATCTCTAGCTTTAATTAATATTATCTAACCTAAGCAGAGATATTATATTAACTTGCTGTAACTATAGATAATATCTAATCTATTACTTATTATAACGTATTACTTTATATCTAGGCGGATAATTAAGTGGGAAGTTCAGCTTATATTAATAGGTAGATATATCCTGCTCTTTATCCTCTTTAGGTATGTTTTAGCTAGTATCTTATATTAAATCGCGTTATTCTTAGGCGTTCTATCTGAGAGATAGTAACTCTGAAGTTTTTTTATAGCTTCTTCTCCTAGAAACTTTTAACTTAACTTTCTTACTTATTACTCTCTGATTAGTAGATCTAAAAAGGAGGGATTTAAGCAGATTATTAATGCTTTCAAGGAAATATATCACCTCTAATAGCAATAGATCTTAGCTGTTTTTTTGCCGCTTTATATATCTCTCTAGAGGATTTAATCTAGTTTTATTGCTAAGCATAGTAGTAGCATAACGCGGAATCTCTATATCTAGCAGATTATTTCTTTAGCCTTATAAAGAGATTTCTTACAGTCTTTATCTATAAAACGAAGCCTATATTATATCTTTATCTACTAAATTATCCCCTAGCAGTGCAGTATTTACTATCTCTTCTATAGAGGATATACTGAGTTCAGCTGAGAAAAACAGATAGCGGAAGGCTTCCTTTGTAGAAGGGCGTGCAGTTAGGTTAGATATAAGTAGGGTTGAAATGAAATAGGAAGTCAGAGATAAGGGCATAGATTAAACGTAGTGCTATACTTTATCAGGCTAGTTCCTCTAAGCCTCTAACCTATTAGTCCTTTAGACACCTTAGGGAAGAGTGGAAGCTTATAGAAGTATTATAGAAGAATAATCCTCAGAGACTATATATTAACTTTCTCGTTATATACCTTTCTCTCTAAGATCTCAGGCGCAGTATACAGGGCAGTCTCACAACGCAGAGCCTTATCAGCTAGCTTAAGCAATCTAATTACTAATCTAAAGTTAGTGAGCTTTATAACTATAGGATACTGCGACTTAACTATTATATTAGGAGGTTTAATATTTTAATAGATAATACCCTAATAGTAGATAAACTCTGTAGTATTAAGTTGTTGCTAGATAACTTTCTATAACTCTATTAAACTTAGATAATCAGCCTTGAATTTCTGTTTAAGATTTAAGCTATGAATAAATTCTATTATAAGGAGAAAGGAATCGCTTTTCATAATAAAAGCGTGAAACTTAATAATATGTTCCTAGCGAGCGAATTAGCTCTAGTTAAAATTATAGAAATAATAGGTCTGTCTTATATATATAATGCTATATAACAGTATCACCTCCTCTAGTTACATTTCTTTGTCTTTTCTAAGCTGCTTAACAGTAACTATATCGCTAGTAACTTAGTATACTACCTTATATATAACACTATAAGCTCCAGACTAACTTTATCTTAAAGTTAGTATAGTGACGCACTTAAAGATATAATGCTTACGCTAAGTCTAGACACTAACTCTAAGTTTTAAAAGACTGGGATTTAAGATAAAACTTTAGTGATGAATTTCAATAATTACGTATGAAAATCGCGCTGATATATAGAATAATTAGGTAGCTAGATCTTAATATTATATAACCTTAGCAGTATATATATATTATCATTTTCCTGGAGTGCTTGCTAGTGCTTTAAGGCTAGTTTCCTAAGACTATAAGATCAAACATTAGTTTTATTACAACTATGGTTTTTTAAAAAGAGACCTCTATTTTCCTGATTTACCTAGATTACAAATTATTTTTTGCTTATACTCTATATAGGGTCCTTGTCGAGCAGGATATTGCTGATAGTAGGATTGCTGCTAAAACTAAATCTGATCTAGGTATTAATAGGTTTATAGTCTGTTGTAACTTGAAGAAAGGGCAATATCTCTAGGAGGGGTGTAGGTGTAATATTTTGTTCTTATCTAAGATTGTTATCTATGTCTCTAGCAAGTACTAAATTATAGTCTACTATATAGGTCTGCAATTCAGCTTTAACGAAGAAATCTATGTTATGCTTATTATATAAGAAGAGATTGCAGTGAGAGTAGATAGTAAAGAAAGTCTTCCTTAGGAAGGTTTTATCGCCTATTGCTTCTTATATAAGCTGTTAGTTAATTAGTATTTAGTTATCTACTGATTATCATTTTGTAAAGAACTATATAGTGTAGATTTATATGACTAAGGATATATAACAGATCCTTATTACTCTAACTACCCCCTATATATCTAACTGCTTCTATTAACTATAACCAGGTTATAGCGATCGTATATATATCGTTAAGTTCTTTTAACAGGGCTGTATGCTTTAGTGATTAGAGACGCTTAACTTGCAGATAGTTGAGTAGCTTATTCAAGTTAACATTTCTCTTGATTTGCTAGAAACATTACTATGCTTCGGTTTGACTATGTTTTAACATATTAAAGTATTCGATATTCCCTTAGGCCTTTCGCTTGGAAAACTTACTGTGTGCGCAAAAACCTGCACACTTTATCAGAGTACTTCTGAGCGATCTTGAGGAGGCTGCCGCTCTTAAGGCGGTTATCAATAGTATCGATATAGTATAGTAACGACATCTTAATATTAAAGAAGTAATTAGTTGAGGTAGTGTGAAGAGGGAGAGGCCTGCCCCCTATAAGCAAGGCAATTCGCGCTCTCTTTATATACCTCTATAGGTAGCTATAGAGGTGTCTCTGTGAGCTATCCTAGCCCTCAAATATTTCCCTATAAGAGTTATACAGCAGTTAATAAGGTGCGCCTCTAGGCAGTAAACTGCGAAGAAGAAAAGTTAGAAAGGAAGAAAGATCTACTGATTATATGCAATAGAAAGGAGGGGTTCGGAGGTAGACCCTCCACTTACTAGCCTCTGTGTATACCTCTGTTTAGCAGCATAATACCTATATAAAGAGACTCTACCCTAAGTATAGAGTATAATATATTTTAGAAATATAAGCTATATCTAAGAAAAGGTAGGGTTAGGAGCTTACTAGTGCATAGGCAACTAGGTATAGAATATCTCTGATACTATAGTCTAATGTAACCTAACCTCGATCTATAAATGCTCTATCAGCCTTTCCTATTCGCAAGCAATATTTCTCTGCCTTTATCTATAATAACAGTCCCTTAAAATAGGTAAACTATCTATTAAGCATCTGCTAACTAAAAGGAACCTTGAGAATTTCAGATATAAAGCCTTTTTAAGTCCTGCCTTATTAACAGACTTACTAAATAACTAGCTTGCCTATGTAAAGCGTTAGACATACTATATTCTCTAGAGCTTAAATAAGATTAGTATAGAAAGCAAGCAAATTCTCTAAGAAGAAGACCTTTATATTATTAACTATAGTGTTTGCTATCGAGGCGTAAAAAAGCCTACTCCTAATCTTAAGGATATTGCTTTTTAGGATGCTAAATTACACGAATAAGAACAAAAATACACCCCTATAATAAGGCTAGAACAGGCAAAAGGACAGGTGTGCGCAGTAATAACTAGTCTCTAGAGCTTTTAGCTAGAAGGCTTCTAGGCTCTAGAACAGGACGAGCTCTACATTCTACACGCCGGTGTTATCTGCTATCGTAGCTCTCGAGACAGTATGCCTAACCTTAAGGACCTAGCTTACTAGGAGGCTAGATTAGAATATTTTTCCAACTTATACCTCTAGTATTATTATCCCCTATTCTAGAATATAAGCTATTTTATTTATATAGATGCTATATATACGTTATAGTTAGTTTACGTCACTACAGTCTGTTGCGTTAACAGCGTCTAATTTGCAACTTTTAGCCTGAAAAAGGAAAGAAAAAAGGCTTTTTACTGAAAACCTATAAAATCGCCTAAACTTCGTATACTAATAGCTCTCTATATATATAATGCGTGTAAATAAGAATTACATTACTAAATAGCTCTTAAGTAGGTAATTATAATAATAACTCTTTTACTCTCACGTATTATATATATATAGAGTTATTAAAGTGTGAAGTTAAGGTCAGTTTTAAGGAGTGCTAAGTGTTATAGTCAGCTATCCGACAGTAGGGTCTACTAACAGAAGCTGGGGATTAATATATAGTAACAGTATACTAGTTATAGTCTGGGTTATAGGTTATAGGCTGTGTTATAGATTAGTAGTCAGAGGCTAAGGTGATCAATCTTAGACTTAATAAGTATTCGCAGTAAAAATAAGCTGAAAGTATCCTGAGGATAAATATAAAGTTAATTGCTGAAGAGCTATAGAAGTATAACCAGGAGTCAGGCTCAGGTTATACTATATACAAGTCCTGAACAGTCCTTTTGCTTTACTGCTGATCACTAATTAGGTATTAGTGAGCGCTCAGTAGTTGTTAGTGAGCGCTTAGTGACTCTAACTAAGCGCTCAGTAATCTACACTGCCTGCTCAGTCTTATCTTATCATTA
The DNA here is from genome assembly GCA_018853505.1 of Colletotrichum camelliae. NCBI lineage: Eukaryota > Fungi > Ascomycota > Sordariomycetes > Glomerellales > Glomerellaceae > Colletotrichum > Colletotrichum camelliae. The sequence continues at coordinate 4,287,726 of JAELVL010000008.1, read as the reverse complement.
TATGACTTATACTATAGTTCTTCTATCTCTAAGTGAGTCTCTGTTGTTCCTGTGATCCTGTAGTATAAATGTCCTATCCTAGCCGCCTAACGTCTGAGTAGGTTGTTCAGCTATTATCCTTGTTTATAGGTTGTAATACTAAGGCGGACAGCTTAACGTAACACGGCAGGGGTTTCGTTTTCTATATTTCTTTTCTTTTTCAGTGCTGCGTTAAGTGTCTGCTAACCTAGAAACCTCCTAAGCGCCTCTAAACTTTATATACTAATAACTCTATACATATACTATACGCGTGTATAAAAAAAATATAATAATCAATAGCTCTAAATCATATGATTTATTGACTTAAATTGTAGCTAGCTGCATTATATATGCATAGAGATACTAATATGCAGAGTTCAGGGTTATTTTAGAGGTTTCTAGGCTAGTAGAAAATTTCCCTCCTAGGTTATAGTTGGAAGTGGACGCTGTTAATATAACACACTGTCTTATTAAGTGAACTCTATCTTAATGAAACTGCAAGTATATAAGAAATCAACCTCTATAATTATTGTATAGCTATTATAATATATATGCTAAAATTATCTGGTTAACAGATATTAATAGGAGAAAGAAAGAATAAGTAGATCTGCTTTAAGGAGTAGTAGCTGTTTCAGTAGATATCTATTATAAGAACAGTTCTAGATAGTATTACTTATCTGTAACTAGAATCTGAATAGCATTAGATCTATTTATATCGAAATAATAATTAACTATATTAAGTAGACCTATCGCTCTGAAGAGACCTCTAAACTACCTCTCGCTTATAGCTAGAGCGTTTCAGGTTAAGGATTTTACATATTCAATAGAAACGTCTAGCCTTATATAACTAATAATTAAGTGCGCAGCAATGACTTGCTCACAGCTGCATATAATAGCCTAGGCAAGCCTGTTGATTTTGATGATATTTAGGCTAACTGTTTCTAGGCTTCTATTATAGTCGAATCGGATTTCAGCTCTGCGTTAGTTATACCTGAAGCAACTACTAGACTAGAGAGAAAGAGGAATTTACAGCTGAAATCCGACAGCAGCAGGGGGGCTGTTGCTGTTAGAATCAGGATTATTAGCTTTTCTATAGCTGTTCTTTTGCTGCAGTTTTGCTGTAGTGTATAATCTAAGATATTTATTTCGCTCTAAAGCACTCTAGAGGCTGTCGACCTATTTATACTTTTATAGGAAGCAGGAATGCTACTAATAAGGAGCTATAAAGCTGATTACAGCCTAATAACACTCTGATAGTAATTACTTTATAAATAGATTATATCTTATGCTATCTCTATATCTATCGACAAAGGAATAGTTAGAAGTTATAATAAGTTTTCTTCTTAGAGCTATTCTGCTAGATTCTATAAGAAGTATAATCTATAGCTCACCTTAAGGTTTCTACCACAGTATATTCTATAAAGCTTATATCTACTATCTATATAGTTATTTAATATACTGCATTATATGCTAGAATATGCTATACCTACAGCTTATGCTATACCTGCTACTCACGCTCTATATATAAATCATCTTCTATCCCTCCCTGATAGCGTTATATTGATAGGTACGCCAGCCTAGTAATAGTATAGCCGACTAGCTCTGTAACTATCGCAGCCTCATCTTATAATATAAGCGCAGTAAAGACAGACCTAGCTATACCGCCCAGCAGAGATACTATCCTGTTACCTAGGCTTATAACAGCCAGTAATATATATATTAGTGCTGCTAGCTAGTTAACCTAGGTAATAAACAGCAGCTTTAGGCTCTTGATTGAGGCTGCCGCCTGCTTAAGGTCCTAGGAGAAGCTGTATAAGGCATTGCTACTACTGCTGCTGTCTAGCTAGGCTGACAGGCCTTGTATAACTAGCAGCACCAGCAAGCTTAGACAGGACCTAGGCACTACAGACCCTAGTACTAGGTTATACACCCACTCTTCTAGGATCGCTATGCTGAAGGCTGTCAGGCTTGCCAGCTTTCTATTAGCTGCTGCTATTACTGTGTTATATCTTAACTCTGTTGCTGTAATAGCTAGCATGCTAGGCAGGAGGGTAGTGTCAGTTATAGTAATAGACTCTGTAATGCTGAGGTTAGTGCTAGCTCTGATCGACTTTAGCTGTAAGCTTGCTGAAACAGAAGCAGCCTAGTTATTAAGTGCCAGGCTATATATATAAGACTGTATAAGATCCTTGCTAGCTATACTAAGGATATAGCGCAGTATATCACGCTAGATTTAGTCTTGCTAAATAGTATAATAGTTATATATAGTTATATTAACAGACAGCAGGTTATGCTTATAATGCTTATACTTTTAAGGTCTATACCTATAATATTAGATAGAGATAGTGTTGTTTTCGCAGTGTCAGAAAAGCAGTAGAAGAAATCTACTTCTATATTCTTAATAAACAGCGCTAGCTGAAGGCTATAAGCAGCAGGCGCTGAGATAGTTAGCTGGCTCTAGCAGTATTAAGTAGTATTGCAGTAAGAAGTAGCCTAAGCGAAGCCTAGTAGAACAAGAAGCTTAGTAAGTAAGTAGCATTGCATTTCATAGACTAAAACAAATAGTTAAGACCTGAAGATGCTTAATAATAAGTAGAAAGAGGATAGAAAATAATCAACAGGCTAAGTCTTTAATATAATAATATATAATTTGCTTAGTTAAAGTCTAGGCAAGTTTATAAATATAGCTATCTACTAATAAATATATATAAATAAGCTTAGTATATAGCATTATATCTCGAAAGATATACTGCGCGCGGAAGTCTATAAATAGAAAGCTATTTTAGGCTGTGTCTATTTCTAACTGCATATTATAGTAGTTTCTATTTCTAGCTATATATATATAACTGAAAGACTGCTAGTTCTGAGGCTCCTAGCAAGTTTAATTGCCTTTAGAGTTGCTAGTCTGCTGTTCTACTAGCAAGTCTATCAAGCTATTATCCTGTAAACTGTTATTCCTCTTCGATAATAAAAGGCATAGCATAAGGCGGACTTCTATCTGTTCTAACAACAGGATGAAGCAGGTGTAGTATGCTTCTAAGAGGCAGCAGATAACCTTAGAGAAGGTCTAGATAGCTAGCTTAAGGAGTTATATCTTTGCTAGGTTAGTATTATTCTGCTGTTCTATACTGTTAATATATAACAGAATGCTGTTAATAAGTCTTATAATATAAGACCTATGCTAACTACAGAAGTGGTTATATATCTGCTAGACCTTACTCTTATACAAGGTATAGCATAGGAGTGCTGGATAGGAGATAGCGTCTAGAAATAGTATGATCTAGCTAACGAAAGCCTGTAGATCTACTATCTTACTATTAATAACTCTGTTAATAAATAAGAGGCTTATATTCTCGTCAGCTAAGTTACAGATGCAGGCCTTAACGTAGTTATTATAATATATATCTAGGATTCTCAGCATAGATATCTAGAAAGCTGAGACAGGAGATGCGAGGGGCAAGCATCTGTCGGAGCCTATTAGAGAGCTGTAGTGAGTTAGTAGAAGCATAGCCTTTATACTAGGATAGGGCGGCTTAACATGTTAATAGCTGGCTTAGCATGTTAAAAGCTGTATTACAGCTTTAATAATTTCTTATAGAATATTTCTAAAGCTTATAATTATATATAATATATACTATATAATTATATTTCTGTTATCCTCTCTATATAAGCTGTGTAGTATTATATACTAACTTATATTGCCTATATACTATATTATAGGCAAATATAAGAGCATCACTAGTATTATATTATAATTATGATAAGCCTACTACTAAGTACTATTATAAGGAAGATTTGCTGGGAGGCTATAGTATAGAGTAAGCACTTATATATTATAATAGCAGGAGGAACATATATATTCCTATTACAAATAATCCAGTCACTTTCACTAGTAGCTTTATATAGCTTATTATACATATCTAAACTATAAGTAATTAAACACTATAGCCACAGAAATCAGAGAAGCATATCTAATATTACAATAGATGCAAGCTTTTCTGTTATTACCTACATAGTGCTATACTATTAAACATATTATTTCCACGTTACTATCTAGCTTCTGCAGTACAAAATATAAGTGATAATGCTTTATAGTATAGAATAGTATATACAGTATATATAAGCTAGCAATACTATAAAGCGTGCAGATAGTATAAATATATCCTATTAACTAAACTTTTAATAACACTATTACTAGCAAGCAGTCTGCTTCAGCTACTAATATATTAGAGATCTGTCTTTTAGCTATTAATCAGTAGGTCCTATACTTCCAAGTTATCACAGCCACTTCTAAACACTATCTTACTGAAACTTAAAATAGAGTTGCTTACTATTCACTACAGTGTGTTTATAATCCCAGCCTCCTTCACCTACGAGGATATTAAACGCTAGCAGGATAGCCTGTATAAGTTTCTACAGAAGCTTTTACTAGAGAAATATATAATATAAGATGTTTTAGAGCCTCTTATAATATCTACATACATACTATAGAATAGAGAGCGCAATATTATCTGTTCTATTATAAAGATATCTCTAACCTATATACTATATATACTAGAGATAGGAACCTCTCAACAGAGCAAGGCTAGCCCTAGAGCCTTGTTTGAAGCAGTAGCAAAGCTACTTATAGGGGGCGTCAACAGCGATATCTCAACAATTAGATACTTTAGCTAGCTTGACATACCCAGCTTTCATTCAATAATAGCTAGCCCAGCTTAAAGCTGTGTGTGATCATAGTTATAAATAGAAAGATTAGAACAGCTTTCTTGCGAAACATAGTTATTCAGACAGAGAGGGTATAATATGCATAGAGCAGGAAAACAGCATTTATCGTTTATAAACTACATCATATTAATAGATTATATCTTATAATATTATGCATCTGATTATAAACTATGTGAGCTATTAATCCTCTTTTACTTATAGACTTATTTCTCTATACACACTATTATTATATAACATAATATAGCAGTATACAACATTATAAAACAGCATATCGCAGTATATCGCAGGTATATAGCATGCAGCTTCCTAATATAGTTAGGACTACTATTATTTATAAGATAACAGCCTACTAGACTACCTAAAAATATAATAGATCGCTTTTATAGCCCTAGCACCAGCTTTATAATACGCTTATACTATTTATATGTTAGTTTCTCTACCTTATACTTACAGGCCTTATGCCTGTGACTGACTGCTCTAGCTATAAGCTAATATAGAGATAATAACACTTAGCGCTAAGAAGCTAGTAAGTATGCTGGATAGCCTCGTTTCGCCAGACTAGTTCGTCTACCTAGTGCTAGAGATCTTATAGCTTCCTATGTTAGCGTTAATAGTGAGCGCACTAGTTAACTTAATTCTATTTGCAACGTTTCTAGTGCATAGCATTAGCAAGGCAACTGCCTAGATATTATCCGAAGTTAACTATTACCTACCTATGCTTTAGCTATATTGCTATTACTTTTCTTACTTCTTAGTTTATTTTTTCTGCGTTTAATAGCAGGGTATATTATTAATAACAGAAAAGCATGCTTAGTAGTGTTAGAAAGAGGGCTGCTAATAGAATTTATAGCTATAGCTATATTATATAAAAACAGATATATACTATACATAAGATGCTAAGAAGTAGATAATACTATAACGGGGATATAAACAGACTAAGTGAAGTTAAGCAGATATAAGCTTTATATAATATATTCTAAGCATTTTAGTATAGTACTATAGTATATATATCTGCATATAATTCTTTAATATCTAGTTCCTCGTCAGGCTTAGTAGGATATATATATATACTATTACTAACTTAGTTTTATATAGTAGCATCTTGCATACTATAATTAAAAGGTGCTTTGGAATCTATTAAGCTAATATATGCGCATACTAATATACTAACCTAAAGCCTTATAATATAAGTAATTAATAAATAGGGAGCTTACGTTATATTAGGAATATATATTATAATGTTATATATAGAGCTTAATATAATCTCAGCCTGAATAACTGACGAATTAGTTTGCATACCTCTTAGCAATTAATATAATAATACTGCTACTACTATATACTCCTCAGCAGCTAGTATATAACGCAGGCGTAGAGCAAATACCTGCTTTTCAAAATAACTCACTACTATAGGGTAATAGGCACTGCTACTATAGAGTAATAAGCTTAGCGTAGGAGTAATAATAAAGACAGCTAGGCTGAGACTTAATAGCTAGAACTGTAGTTAATATATAGTGCGCTGGCCTCTGTTTAAAGTGTTCTGTACGATGCTGATCCTGCTATGAGGAACAGCCTACACATCTCTACTGCTAGAGACGAGCTAAAAGACCTGCCTATTCAGGGCTAGAAAAACATCCTATCCTTCTATAAGGCTAGTCTTGTTATATGCAATACTTAGGAGTCTTAGCGCGGGAGATAAGCGCAGCTTCTGCCTATTAATAGATTATATCTGTCTTAGGAAGGATTAGTTCTAAAGGATATTCTAGCGAGGGGTTTTATTCCCTGAAGATGCTGCGATACTACTTATATCTAATAGTTAATATCTAGGATAAGAAGATATAGCAGCTAGCAGAGAGTAGTTAGGCCTGTCTATAAGAAGATATTAGTAAGTACTACCTGCGTATTATATTTAATAAACAGTGCTGGTCTGAAGTCCTTTTATTAGTAGTTGCTCTTATTAAGAGGTAGTAGAGAGGCAGGGAACTAGTTAAATATAGATATAAGTATAAATAACTCTTAGAAGGATTTAGCTATTTTTATATCTAGTTATACTATTAAGTCTTATACTATAGTATATATACTATATAAGCAATAATCTTCTAGAAAGCAAGTACTATACTTTATATATATATATAATATTAGCCTCGAGCAAAGGTTAAAAAAAAAAATCAAGCAGTTGAGGCTAGGTCTTCTCCTTATAAAAGCTACTGCTATAATCTCAAAGCCTAGTTAGACGACTATAGATCCCTGCTATTACCTGCTAGTAGAGCCTTCTCAGCCTCTTCAGCCTAAGAAGCTGGAATATATATAGCTAGAGAGCTGGTTTGCTAACGAGGAAGTCGAAGAAAAAGGAAATGACAGGCTCTTTTCTCGGCTGTTTAAAAGCATGCTCTCAGGCCTCCACCCCTCTGTTAAGCTTTAAGCCTGTTCTAGTAGCAGTGTAGAAGCTAAAGTAGAGGATATAGCATTAGTATACTACTATAGCTTAATAGATATAGATAATATAGTGGCCTAGACTCTAGAAGGCGACCTTTTTCTTTAATATAACTCTATAGAAGAATTTAACTTCTTCAGCTTATTAGTTAAGAATTTTAACTTATAGCTCTACTGCCTTAGCAGCATCCTCTTCAGGTTAAACCCTCCTACCTAGAAAGCGCTTGCCCTAGTTATTAACAACGCTATATTAAGCAGGGAATATATTAAGCTATTCTATATACTATGCAGAAGTATAGGCAGACTAAGCTAACTGCTTCTCAGCCCTGCTAAAGCAGTATCGCTTCTATATAAAGCTAAGGGAGATAGAGAGGATAGCAGGCTTATAGATATATCGCAGTATATAAGACTAATACCTCTATAATGCCTCTAGGTATACTATATAGTCTCCTTAGCAAGCTTTGAGGATAGTAAGTATATCTCTTACTAGATATTATAGCTGAAAGACTGGCTATAGAGAGCGCTGCCTGCTATAGGCCTAGTAAAGCGTCTGGCTTAGAACGCTAAACTGGCTGAGTCTAGCGTAGTTCTAGGCTATAGCAACTGCTATAAGTCTGACTGTTATGCCTATACAGGGGATATAGTATCTATGCGCAGCATATAGATCTAACTAAAGTAGATGTAGTAGGGCAAAGTGCTCGAGCGTTTGAGGAACCTGGCTGAGGGCGTCTTAATTAACCAGAGTATTATGCAGATCCTCAGGCAATAGAACAGGCTGTTAGTTATAGAGAAGGCAGTGCAGTAGTCACAAGAGACTAACTAGTTCTAGTTTGACTAGGCTATTAATATGTTTATAAGCTGTCCTATATAGATTATATTCGTGTAGGTTTGCCTGGCTGAGTAGAGACGTCTACTAGTACTAGGAGGTTTATGCTGTAGTAGTTCTAGACTTCTGTATTTCTGAATATAACTGCAGTATTTCCAGTAATTTGCTATATCTGTTTCTATGTTTTTATATCTGTTTTGTGATCTCTATAGCATATAAGCTGAGATAGCAGGAGCTGCTTCTAGAATATAGTTATATAAACATCTCTTGTTCTATGTCTAGGAGGTGTTAATAAGGCAAGAGTTAGCAGAATAATATTAATAACATACACCTCTAGGTAGCAAACTGCGAAGAAGAAAAGTTAGAAGGGAAGAAAGATATTACTGTGGAGGTATAAGAACCTTATATAGAGTTAGCTACCTCCTAATTACTAAGTTGTCTAGGGACTATAGTTAGGGTACTAGTTACCCCTATACCTACGCAGCGCAGAGATAGTTTTAAACCTAGCTGTCCCAGCCACTTCTACCTATAAGCTATTCCAGTCTCTACTTAATTATATCACTATAGCGCTACTAGCAATAAATTTTATTTCTTTGTCCTGCTAAATAGACTTTTACAAACGTAACAAATATCTTTTCCTAAGATTTAACTAGCGCTGAAACTTTTAAAACTGATTTTATCCCTAGTTTAGTAGCTTATACTAACAGCATAACAGCAACTCAGTTTAAGCGATGCCTGCTAAGCGAAAGCAGTGATATAGGAAGGAAAGGACATAGCTACTATAAAGAAAGAAACTATACTAGAGCAAAAGCAGAATAGCAGACTCCAGCTTACTAACTAACCTATACAGCATTATAGATAAGATCAGCATAGTCCTGATATAATTTAAAACTAATAAAGGCCTGTATATATATCTAAACCTGATCTCTTTTACTAATAAGATAATAAAGGATAGCTAGAAAGGTATACTGCCTAACATAGACAAATATAATCACCTGGGCAATTTTCTATAGTCGCTAATTTACAGCTGAACTTACTAGATCAGGTTCTTCAGCTATCTGCAGGCAAACTAAGTTAGCACTAGCAATAGCTAGCAAGAAGATACTTAGAACTGCTTTATAGTAATGCTTATTAATAATAAGAAGTAAGGGAAGTATCTCCTTATCTATAATAATAATACTAAGGAAGGAATTAATAAAGATGCATAGATTTTAAGTGTACTTCAAGGCTTATAGTGGAACCTCTAGAGCAAGACTAACTAGTACTATAAGCTTACAGCAGTATAGTATTCTACTAATCGCAGTAACTACAGCTTAGGCAAATGTCTATACTATGCTCTATATCAGGTGCAGTCCTAGGCTAGCATGCTAGATAGAGCATTCTAGGAAGACGACCTAAGGGTTTTAGAGTTTATACTACTTGTAAAGAAATAGATCAAGGTATAGATAGCAGGCTTATAGTATAGTAAACAGCTTTTAACTGCTTCTATCAGTATCTTTTGCAGAGAATAATAGAAGAGGGTGTTTAGAAAAGTCTCTACTTTGCTTTAGTTCCTCCCTTTAAACAGAGAACACAGCAGATATAAGTGCTCTAGTAGTGTAGTAATACCTAAACGTAGTACTAGAACAAATAACAGTCACTTCAAAGATAGAACAGATATACTTATAGTAAGTAGTAAAATCGAAGAAGCCTAAATAGCTATACAGATAAAGTATATAAAGTATAGATAATTAACTAATTATATAGAGAGCTATATCTAGAAAAACTACTTATATAATTCTACGAGCACTATATATATCCTTCGGATTATTAATAGTGGAGGTTATAGTAATTTATATATATTAGCTAGGTATCTGCTGGATAACTTAGTTTTAATAAGTCTGGACAGAAGATCTACTTAAGCCTTGCTTATAGCACCCTGTTAAGAAACAATACACTAGGAGGACAAAATAAGCCACTATATATATTAAAGAGGTAAATTAGCTAATTATCTTATAAGCATTTTTATTCTTATTAATAGCAAAAATAGAGAGCTGACGCCTGTATATTCTACTAAAACTTAACACTAGATTATATATATAGGGTAAGATTATAGTATACACTCTATCAACAGATCTATACATTCTATTAACAGTTCTTACAGAAGAATAGCCTTAATAAAGCTATCTGTTTACTTAGCTATTTATTACAGCAGTCTAAAGTCTATATAACAGTCTTTATCTAACTTCAAAGTTAAATAACATATATTATAAACTTCTTCTGAAAGCAGATTTTATTACTTTCGCTATCATCAGATTATCTACTACTAAGTATATAATGCTGTATAATATCTCTTGTCTTAGTATATTAATATATAGCGTAGTCTATAATAAGGTGCTATTTAATATATAGGTTCGAGATATCTCTAGGCTGGTCGTCCTCAGTAAGAACGAAGTTATTATATGTATTATAATAGTAGCTATATATAGGTTAGACTTATATATATACTGCAGTTATATAGGCGGCAATCCTCTGTAAGGTATAGGGCATAAAGCGATTAGGTATATCTCTCAGCTTAGCAAAGCTGTTTCTTCTTTTACTATTAGAGACTATATTATAATTCCAGACACTATGTCTCCAGGGTATATAGATATAGAGCTGAGCGCATCAAACTACTTTATCTTTAGGAATAGTATTATAAGCCTCAGCAGCCTTTAGTATAAGTGATATAACCTGAGCGAAGGCGTTTTATGCTAATAAGATAGTTAATAGCGGAATATGCATAGGTTCTGTATATAGATATAAATCTCGTTCCACTCCTGCTAATATATAAGATAACTAACTTGACAGTTAAGCAGGACTATCTCATAGTATTAAATATCTTTACTACTGCCTAGGCAGGTGTTAAGTATTCTGGTTTTAAAGCAGGGGATACTGTGGCTGTGTTTAGTAGTAGCCTTGTTAGACTTCTTGCTATTTACTCTACTATCCTCTACAGGGCTTCTAAAGTTTTTATTATTAACTATATTAGATAATAACTTGCTTTAATAGCTTTAATAAGCGCTGTACTGATTGATTTCGCAGAGTCTGATACTGTTACATAGATCCTAGCGTATAAACCTAACAAAGTGATGCGTTCTATTAACTGCGTTAGTATAGAGGTAGTTAACTTATATCTATAAATATAATTAGATATTATAATAAGATAGATAGTAGAGGTAGCTTATTATAGTAGAAGACTTAGACTGATAGATATATATAAATCCCAGCTATATTCGTCTAGGGCCCTTTATAGGGATACTATGTCTGCTGATATTAGTTTCCCTATATTAACTTTCTTCAGCAAGGCTCTGACTTTAAGAGGTAGAGCTATAAACCCTAAAGTATATGCCTTAGTCTTAATAGATTTTATTAGTTATAGTAAAGCTTACCTGAGCTTTGTTATCAGTGCTATAGTTAGGATTAAAGATGCAGCTGAGTATTACAAGCATTTCTACTACTAGCAAGAAACAAAAGTTATTATACACTTTCTATAACAGGTCTATCAAGAGGAGTATAGTAGCCCCTGAAGATAACTAACACTATAGATATACTTAACTGTTAGTAGCAACTATATTTTCAACAAACTGAATTGCTCCGAGCTACTCTAAAATATATTTTGCTTTTTTATAGCGTAGTATAGTATGTGTATATATTCGAAGCTGAGTTGCGCAGCAATAAGATATAGCTCTAAGAATACGCTGTCAAATGTATTTAAAAGACTTTGTTGCTGGAATCTTTATATAAGGTGTTAGATAGTATAAGGAAGCGCAGGATAGCAGATTTATAAATAGAATACTAAATGTTGCTTTTGCTATGTTATAGTAGATTGTACGTGTATTTCTACCTCTTGTAATGCTGTTGCCTAAACTAAAAACGCTGCGTCTATCTGCTCTTAAATCGTATGAAAATTAATGTCTTGTTCTTGTATGAATGACTTCTTGTTAGAATAAGCTAAGATATTCTCCCCTATAAGATATACTATTACACAGCTACTGTAAATCTCTGACTTTATAACGTCTAGAGATACTAGATAACTGGCTTCTGCTAGCGATCTAATCTCTAGGAAGTTACTATAGTCTTTTAATAATATACTAGCAACCTTCTCTAGCTTTAGAGTTAGCTATATCTAGACGAAGTATATACTATAAAAGGTTTCTATAGGAAGATCTTCAGAGAGCTTAATATCTGCTTAGTACTACAGATCAGCTTCTTAGGGTTTAACTACACCTTTCTTAAACTAGTCTTATCTTTGCTTTAAAATCAGGCTGCTATTTACTTAGTAGCATTAGCTGTTGTTAAAAGGTTTTATAGCCAGGAGCTTACCCTATCTATCCCCGCCTATGCTGTCTGCTATCTATTTCTTATATATATCAAAGAGGCTATTATCTATATATAAGCTTAAAATGCTATATATATAGATAGTACCTCTGTTAGACAGCTTATAAGCAGGAGTATTAGGGAGGGTTATATATCTGTTTTCCTGATACTAAAGCCTGATAATATCACCTAGCGCTGCCTCGAGGACGGGGAATCTATCGACTTAGTTCCCTAAAAGTTGCTTTACGCACAGGGAATAAATAGGTTCACTTAGAAGATTTGTAAATAAGCTGTTATAAAAGCTATTACCTCAGCTGAACTATTTTAGCAGGAACCCTAGAAGAGATAGTATAGTATTGTTAGGCGCTATTCTGTTTAGCTGTTCTACTTATATATATATAGAAGTGAGAGATAGTAAGTTATATTAAATTAAAAGAGTTAGGATAACAAAGCCTAGAAAGTGGAGCTTTATACTAGTCTTTTCAAAGATATTATTTAAGAAAATAATTAATAGGACTATAATCGTTCAGAGTCGGATTTACTGTTATTTAGCAAGGATATCTTAAGCAGCTGTATATTACTGCTGTTATGCAGTTAGTCGATTGCGTTCTAATTATAGCTTTATAGCGCGCTGCTATTTTCAGACACTTAATAAAAAGGTGCTGTAAGACGACTTTCCTCTATATATATTATTAGTTAGGTGAACTGAATAAGCATCAGCTTGGAAATCTTCTAAGGTTGTTAATTAGCTAACTGCATGCTATATATCCTTTTATATATCTCTTATAATCCTAGGAATATATAGTTTATTTAATAATTTATATAGCATATGCTGCATAGTAATAAAGTAAACTAAGCATGAAAAGACAGCGCTATATTTTCACTAGCTTATATATTTTAGTGCTTAGGTGTTAGACAGCATAAGCAAGAGATAATTAAAAGATTCCACCTGATAAAGAACCTTTATATTCTATGTAAGCTGATTTGAAAAGAGGCTGAATCGACATATTACTATTGCTCTAAAACTTATAAACACTAGCCTAAGCAGATAACTTTAGCTGGCCAGCAGACAAAACAATAGAGATATCTAGAGAACAGTATATTCTCAAAAGTATTAACTCTCTTATCCTAAAGTCACTTATCCTTTAATAGAGTAGTCTCCTACTTATCTATATACTTTATACCCTAGGAATTTTAACTATGCTGCTAACTTATAGAGTTTATAATAGGAATATCCTTATCACTATTTCCAGTAATAAAAATAAGAACATCTGCACTATCCCCTATAAACCCTGCTAGAATCACTGTATAATAGATAGCATATGCTGACTCTAGTGACAGTATAATACCTTCAAGCTGGCTTAATAACTTAAAGCTCTAGAGCGCTTTATTATTAGTTATAGAAGTAACCTTAATATATCTACAATCTTTCTATAAGCTTAGCTCAGAAGTAACCCTAGAATAATTTATTCCAGCAGCTATAGAATAGCTTTACTAAATCTAGCCATCCTCGTTTTACAAAATATATACTATGCTACTATGAAAGACGCTCTGCTTTCTATATAATAGAGAAGCACTATGTTGGGTTGTCTTGAGGCTATCTCTAGCAGCTTCAACACCTATAAGCTGAATAGTAGGGTTATGTAGAAAACTAGAAAATATACCTATTGCGTTTGAGCTAGCCCCTATATATATAATAACTGCCTCTAGTAGCCTGCCAGCCTCTCGCACTATTTGCTATCTTGCTTCTTCCCTGATAACTGCTAGGAAAGACCTGACTACTAGAGGTATCAGATAAGGACCTGTCAGAGCACTAGCTAAATAATATATCATACTATTATTAATAGTAACATAGGCATAAAAAGCCTTGTTTACTGCATTGCATAGCGTTTTGTTGCTTGTTCTAATGATGATAATACTAGCGCCTATAGTAGTTATTTTGTCTATATTAGTAACTTGCTGCGATTTGTCTTTCTTAATAAGTATATAGTAGTCAGAATATAAATAGACAGAGGACTAGCAACTTGCTTACCGCTCTAATATATATAACACACTCTATACTAAACTTAGCATATATAGCAGTAGTTGCTATGCTGTGTTAGCTATTATTAGTCTCTATAATAACCCTCTTCTTCTCTATCTGCTGTATAAGAAGGACTTAGCCTAGTATATTAACTATCTTATATAAGCTAGTATAGTTTAGATCTTCTCTAAGTAGCTAGATCTTTGCTCTGTCTGCGTATATAGATAGCTGCCTGGCAAGGTGAATTTAGCTTAGGCAACTAAGATAGTTATAATATAATTAATACTTATCCTAGAAGGTTACATCTAACAACTCTCATAGAAAGGCGGTTTCTAACTCTGATAAGAACCTGATAAGGCTTTCTAGTATATATCAGCCTCTATACTGACTGAATTGCTTGCTCTGTATTTCTATTTAGCTGAGATATACTTTTTATATGCTCTTTAGTATTATTGCTATTTTCTATGTTCAACTGATATATTCTGTAAGGCTTAGATGCATTCATAGAATAGATTTCTGTTATAAACAACAGAGGATAATATTACTAATACGCAGCTAGTGTGACGAACAGGCTAAGAACTAAATATCGTGTTCCTACGTTTTATATGTATAGAGGTGATTACTTACTAGGTGTTGTATAGTATGACTAGTCAGCTTAGCTTATGCTAAGGCCTAACCAGGAGTTTATAAATAGATAATAGATAAACTATATATATATGACAGGGGTTAAAGCTTATATAATATATGCTGGTCTATCTTTATAGCTATTAAAGCGCGAGATAACAGCTGCCTATATAGTATATATATATGTACAGTATTAGTATCTTAAATTAAACTAGTTACTATACTCCCTAATTATTAAACAATTTATATAATTAAACTTTAAATCAGTTTATTACTAGCAGCGTTTTATCTTATATTTAACATTTTCATAGCTAGAGGAATGTTACTTAATAGATAAAAGTTAAATTATAAATCGTGATTCCTCTGTTGAACTGCGGCTTCTGTCTCTCGTTCTATTAGAAGATGATAGATACTTTCTCCTAGCAGCTACTTCTATAAGAGGCTTTTTAAACCTGATTTATCAATTTTAGCAAATACTTGCGTTCAGATTACCAGCCTTATTAGAGTTATAAGAGCTATAGATAGAAGTGTAAAAGCTGCCTGTACTATCTACTAGGTCTCTGTGCAGCGATTTAGAGTGGAGAGAGGTATATATTATCCTTTGCTTCCTTGCTAATAGCTATGTATAGGTATTAAGCCTACCTGTAGATATATATTTCCCCTCTCTACGAGCATAGACTACCGTCTGATTTGATCTTAAGACCTTACCTTCTGCACTTTCTGTTCTATTACTTGAGGTAGCTAGTTGCTTAGAGCTTCTGCTAGTCGCTATATATATAGGCTTAGTCTTATAGAACTATACTAATATAGACTTGAACGACTTCTGACTAGAGAGCCTATAGGTATATTATACCTTCACTAGCACTAGTAATAAGGCTTAGTTCTACTTTATCTTAGTAGCTATAGAAGCAGAAGGCAGATATATAGTGCTATATATTTTCTCTATAATAGACAGCTTTAAGGCGTAAGATTTCCTCAAAGCTACAGACGCTTTAGCTGAAATTAGTAAGAGTATTAGAAATATAGACTATGTATTAGGCTGTATTTACAAAAGATATAAGCCTAATATTTTCTTCTATTAAATTCAGCCTTTTTTCTAGGGCAGCTAAGGAATACTAAGTCTACCTAGAAGTGTCTTATATAATAAAGGTGATGTGAAAAGGGAGTGGAAAGGATATAAAAAGAGGAGTAACAGCTAAAGTACTCTGTTTCACTTTCTAGATATTATACTTAGTATATAGTATAAGCTGTTCCGCTCTAATACTAGTATTGCTCCTAGGGTTAATATATCTAATAACTTTTTCCACGAGATAGTTAAATATATACTGAAATATTATTAAGAACTTCTTAATTCCTTTGTAACGAGGGCGAACCTATATAATCTAATCTTATTAACTATAGAGAAGCTATATTATATAAGGCTCTAGTAGGCATATATAGCTATAACAGAGTAATTAGCAGAGTTAAGGAATAATTACTTATATATCGTCGCTTGTTATATTATTATACTATTACGAACCGACTGTAATGCTAACACTAGTTGCAAAGGGCTTATTAGAACGGGGAGTACAGCTTTGATCCTATTCTTAAAGCAGTCGCAGAATAAAACGTTTCATGCTGTAGAATTCAATATTATCTGACATAAAATACTACTCTTTACTTTTATATTAGATATCACCTGCTTCTATATAAGCTACTATCACTAAGAGATATTACTTTTAGGAATATAGTCTACTAGTATAGTGCGATAATAAAGATATATATAGCTATTTAGTACTAGTAGACAGCTATAGATTATTCTAAAGCAAAGCTGCTAAATTATAGATATTTAAATTATAATAATAGGCTATTTTAGAGACTTCAGAAACTTAATAATATATTATATATACAGAAGATTTGCTATTTTAGTTTCTACTCAGAGTAATAACCTGTAGTACTAAGGAGATTATTATTTAAAATTGCCTGAGTTCTAATTATAATTTTTCATAATCAAAGACTAAATAGATATATTTCTTTGAAACTAAGCTAGGCCTATTATATAATATATCGCTTATAGTGCATAGTATTATAACGCTATATATTATAGGTCTTCTTCAGTTTTAAGCTCCTTATTATGCTTAGCCTGTCTCTGCTTATTTCAGCTGAGCTACTTACCGCCTAAGTAAACGTGAAGCTTAGTAGCAGTTTATATGCCTAGTAGAGAATAATCTCTATCAAGATACTATTCCCTCCAGAGTCTTTCAAGGCAGTGATACTTATAACCTATCTTAACTACTCTTTCACGTTCTTAGTCTGTTAGTTGCTTAACATCACCTTCAATATGTTACTAGATTAGTCTCTGGACTGCCTTCTTGCCTGTATTAAGATTACTTGGAATTACTGCATCCCTGTTACTTAGGAATCTTGATGAGGGAACTTAATAAGAGCCTCGCTGAAGGCCTTGCTGAGAGCCTCGCTGATTTTGCCTCGATCCTAATTAATATATCAACGTATTAATATATTAAAGTGCGTTAATCAGGTTAATAAAGTCTGTTAAATAGCTCTTATTAGTATCATATTTATTATATGATAGCTTACCTGCAATATATTCTATTAGTGTTTTTAGACCTGTCTAAGAGATAGCGCTATCCAGGCAAGCGCTATTTAATACGAGAAAGTCTACTTTTGCGTATAGTAGTAATAGTATATCTTTATTAACTGCATTAAACAGGGTATTTATTAGCTATAGAGTCTGAACTACAAAGTTAATATCTGCTCTAGCTCGTTATAACACAGACATTATCTCTATGCTATAGATGTCTGATAGCAAGGCAAAGACAAATATATAATTCAGCTCTCTCTAGTATTCTAAGAGCCTTGTTAAGAAGCTAGTCTAAGTTACTTTCCAGCGTAATAAATTAAGAACGCGTAATGTTACTCTCTTCTTTTACTGCTAGAACGCATGCTTGCTTAGAAACAGCTGTCTAGAGGAGTGCTAAAAAGTTATATAGTACTATAAACATATAAGTAATAGTAGTAATCCCAGACTAGGAGGGCTTTAGCAACTGATAGAGAGGGTGGGTCTAGCGTTGTAGTGTAGCAAAAGCTTGGCGATTGTGAACTGCGAGGCTGTGAGAGCCTCGGATAGTATACCGTTGCATATAGATTGCTTGATATAAACGTGCTTAGTGTCTATATATATAGTTAACTGTTAGATAGCACCTATAAAGATGTATGATGGAGACCAGGTTAGCAGCAGCTTAGGACTGGAGCCTATAACTGATTTATATAGCTCTAGATTAATAATTATATATAACAGTCGATAGGTTTGCGCGAGGGCGTTATAATCCTTAAGGCCTAACTAATATATAATATTGCTAAGTAGCTTGACTAGGATCTGTTCTAGAGAGAATACTATAACCTATTCAGAAACGATATAGTTTAGTAGAGGCGAGATATATAAGGCTAGCTGCAGTCTTATCTAGTAAGATAGCTATAGTAAGATATAGTTAATACCTATATATAGTAGCAGTTCCGCTTTCCTAAAATAAGCAGAATAGGACTAGTTTTGTTCAATAAGTATATACTGTATATATACAGTCTAAGTCACAGAAATGCTTTAGTTTCCTAGGGCTGAGCTAGCAAGCCTAATTACACTATAATCAGCTACAAAGCTGATGTCTAACGAACGCTAGGCAGCTTCTTAACTAACCTCTACCCTAATAACTAATACTAAAACTATAGACAGGCCTCGCTATACGTTAGGCATATAAGCTCCTGCATAACTAATAGTGATAGGCAGCTTATATAGTAATTACGCTGCTAATAAAATATGTATTAGCAGCGTTGCCTAGCAGCGTTTACTAGCTGCTTTTATAAAGAAGAAGCTGAACTAGCTTATTACAGACATTCTATATCAGCTAGGCAGTATAAGCAGCACTAATATAATTAAAAGTAGGGATATCTATAGAACTATAAATATAGTCTGTAAGTTACACCTTATATATCTAGGAGGACTTATGCTCTGTGTAATATTTATGCTACCTATTAATTATAATACTAAGCCTACCTAATATATATAGCACCTTAGGTCTATTAAGGAGCCTAGTGAAGCTAGGCTCCTCTATATAGCTATATACGTTCCTTCAGGGTCTTAATCGCCTGTTAATAATACACTAACTATAACTAACTATAACTGACTGTAATAGATAGAAAGGCGCCCTGATATTTACTACAGGCTGTTAAGCGCTACTTAGGCATACAGCAATAACGACTGCTGCACTAAGCAAGCCTATAGTCTTATAAGTATCCTATTATATTATTACACAAACTAAACTCTGAGGAAGGCTGACTTTGCAGTAGATAGATCTCTAGTATAGCTTCTAACAGAAAGCAGCTGCCTATCTATACTGATATGCCTAGATATTATAAATATAAATATTACAAAAATAGTCTGGCTTATAGCTACTAGCTTTATAACTATATTTTTTGAGGTGTTATACATACTTTCTATCGCAGAGAAAGAGCAACAGCTAAAAAAAGGTATAGCAACTAACTCTTCAGTGTAAGCCTCACTGCTATATATAAAACATACTAGTATCTGCCTGATTTTCGCTGTGGTAAGCAATATATATAGCAACTATTTTAGTCACGATATTCTACTCCTTCTTTCTAAGTATATAAGTATAACTAATCTGAATAATTCTATTGCTAACCAGCTATTAGCTCTGTTTATATAGGGCTTATCACTTTTATCTAGTAGAGAGACAGCATTAGTTATATATCGCTAGTATAGAGTGTGATAGTTTGTTTTCTTTACGCAGCCTATATAACGGCGGTTTATATGCAGGGCCTAATATTATATAACCTCGCAGAGATATTCACCTAGCTTCTAGCTGCTTATTTTATGTTTCTTCCTTAGATATACTAGCTACTTACGCTAGGAAAGCTTGCTAAGACGGAGTGATACTATTACTAGCAGCAGCTAACAGCTAGGGAGTGGAAACAGCCTGCAGAAACTTTATATAATGTAATTAAGATAAACCCTAGCTTACTACTCTATGCCTTATTTATAATAGAAATTTAGTCTTAGTATAGAGTTATCGCAATATTAAAACTGCATTTTACTGAACTTTATGTTACTGATATATAATGAGCACAGTCGTCTTACCGCCTAGTTATCTTAATATTATATAATAAGTCTCTAGATTCAAGCAGTAGAAGCTACTTTGCTTAAGCTCCTTTGTAAAAGTTATTCCTAAGTCATTTTAGGTAGGCTAGCTCTTATATAAAATACAGTTCATTATTTTCATCACTATCTAAAACAGTAGAAAAGTTCCTATATCTCTAGCTCTGCTACTTTAAAACCGCTTTCCTTTTCTAGATATACTCTCAGCAGTTACAATACTATAATATCCTATAATAACACACTAAGCCTACAAACAAGCAAAAGCTATAAGAAGATAGTAAAATAGAAATATATTCCTAGACTTAGTATATATCGCTCCTAGGACGACAGCCCTAGCAAGAGTAGGATTGTTAGCTGTGCTTAACATCTAGAACATATTGTTATAGTTTTATTAAGAGCAATAGAAAGCAGAGCACCTGATTTCTCAGTAGCGAGGTTAGGCGTTAACTAGATCGTAGCAACTACAGCAGTTACTATAGATTAAATAAGCTTCATTCCCTGTAAATAGATAGGTAGGATCTAATTACTAAGCGTTATTATAATGTCAGGTGCCTCCTGCTATAGAGTTACTAGCGCGAGGGTGTCTATTTTGAGGAGCAGATTTCAGCTTAAAGCTCTGCTGCTTATTCTATCTAGTTATAGAGGCTGCTTTATAGCAAGATAATCTTAAGGTGTGAGACTTAAGTCTATTATTAGATTTATTAATTCCTGATTACTAAAATAGATTAAAGCTAGAGGTGTCTGCTAAGCAGCAACTATATCCTTTATATATATACTAAGTATAGCTCTTATATAGGCTTAATCTTTCTTAATACTATGTATAATATATAATATAGAAATCTAGATAAATAGTAGTTAGGTTTAGTTAAGATTAAAGGCTTACTAGACTTAGTTGTCTGCTTACTAGTACTTTGCATATATTACAGAGGTAGCTACTGATCTTCACTCTCAGGGAATATTAGACAGCATAAGCAAAGCAAGACATATGCTATTCGTATATATCTTCATATCTTCCATAGTACAGAATAACTACTATAAAGCTAAGCGCATATTCAGATACTTATCTACTGCAACATCTATTCATCCTGCTGTACAGATATAAATAGAGAGATATATCAAGCTACTATAATCCAAAAGTATTTATATATATACTGCAGTTAGCAGCTAATTATATATTACACGACTAGTCCCCCTAGCATGATATGCGAAACTTATTACTAGTTACTCTATCCTTTCTTTTCTAATCCTATTGAAATATTTACAGTTGAAACAGGTATACAGGAATCCTATCTCCTATCACATCTAAGCTACTACATATAGCTACTATCATAATCCCAGCCACTATTATAAACGCAGAAGCAGATATAAACAGAAGCGCTAGCAGTTAATATACTTAATCTTAAGCTTCTATTAGAGGAGTCGCTTAGTAGCAGCATAGTATTAATAGCAAAGTTGCTTTTAGAGGTCACACAGCATCGTGAATAAATTGAGCAGCAGTAGGATATGCTATAAGCCTCTCTCTGAAGGCGTTATAGTTATAAGCTATAATAATTACAGTTGAAATATTAAGAATTCAAGTTAACAGATTTAACGTCGAAAGGCTGGGGCGACCTAGGGGATAGAAGGAAATCAGTAGCTAGTAGTATACTAGAGACTTATAAGCATAAGGAATAAGTAAGGCAGTTCTTAGTATAGATAACCTGATAGAGGCTAGGGAGCTTCAGTATAATATGCAGAGATCTTTAGAGAAGTAGAGCTCTAGAAAGACTCTAAATATATATAGAATATTATTAACCTAATATATTAGAATGCGATATAGTTATGTTAGTGAATACTATGCATTATAAGCAGAGGTGTCTCTCTTTTTATTTATTACTTAAGCAAGATAAAGCACTTTCGTATAGTATATTGTATATAGCGACCTAAAGCCTTATCTATCTAGCTATTAAAAATATATTACCTTAGATAGCTTTAAATTAACTAGCAATATACTTTAGTAGGAGATTATTTCGCCCTATAAAGACAAAGCAAAGAAGTCTCTATATAGTTCTTTTACTAGCTATATTTAAAGTAGATATAATATATGCTCTAGTAATAACTATAGTATTTATAGCTTATACAGCAGGCATCTGAGCCTCTCTAATATAGATGCTGAAATATCACCTCAGGATACTACACTGCTGCATCAGCCTACTGAACAAACAAGCCTACTGTAGCTAGGTTTATAAGTAATATCTATAGCTACAGCCTGGAAATAGATAGATAGTAGCAGCATAGAACTACAAGGGCGCTATTAAGTATGAGGTTCTTAACCTAGATAACACTAATAACAAACTATACCTTAGACAAAATATAAAGAAGCAGCCAGACAGTATATATACTGCAGGCTATACTTATAACTACTAAGGTTTTCAGGGCCTGCTCTTCTGGGCTCTTCAAAGCATACACAGCCTAGCCGAGCTTAACAATGTTCCTCGACTATATAGCCCTGTATATGCTGTATATACTGCTAGCCTTGATCTCACGCTAGAAGATGTTCTGCACTATAACGCTACTGATAGTAATGCCTACTGTCTGCCTGAGGGACTGAAAGAAGTTTGTTATGCTTGAGGCAGCGGGGGTGTGTATAGGAGGCACTGACGCCTACAACGCAAGGTTCAGTATTATAAACAGGAGGCTAATCCTAACACCTAACACTAATATCAGAGCGACGCCGCTAGCTATACTTATAGTCTTGTCTAGCACTAACTATGCTCTGCAGCTGACTATTGTTATTGCCTAGCTAAGCTATAGTAATAGATAGTATCAGCCTATCCAGGATATCGCAGCGCCTAAGGCTGCTGAGGCTACTATAGTAATAATAGAGTTAGGGAGAATATAGAGGGATGCGCGCAGAACGCTAGCTCCTTTCACTATTATGAAGTAGAGTAGTAGGTAGTAGAGAAGGCTGAAGATAGCAACGCTATAAAAGACAGTATTAGTATATATAATAATACTATTCGCTGTTAAGAAGAAGGTGTAATTAAAGATAGGGAAATAGGACTATAGAGTAGAATAGAATACAAAGCTAATAAGTCTGCTGAGGCAGACGTATAGAGGCAGTAAAATATATATTAAGACCTAGTTAAAAAGGACACTACTTAGTTTATTAATTATCAGCTATTTCTACTATACTTAAGACTTCTCAGGACTTTGAAGGGATTTAATCTAGCTGCTATATTACAGTAATAGCTATTATATACTTTATATAAGTAGAATAAGGAAGCCTATTAGAAATGCTAGAAATATAAAAGTGCTGATCTAGTCTAGCTAAGTAAGGCTGCTGAGCGCAGATAATAAGCTAGCTTCTGCTGAGTGTAGTATAAAAGATAGCAGGACTACGAGGGAAAACAAGGCAAGAGGTATATCGATCCAGAATATCCACTGCTATAGCCCCTGCTCTAAGATAGAGGCTCTAACTACTAGCCTAACTGCGCTGCTGAGGGCCTGGATGGCGCTAACCTAGCCTAGTACTGCTACGCTCTTGCCTGATAAGATGAAGTTAAGAAGTATAAGATTAGTCAGTGCTATAATACTGCTGATGCTAAGACCCTGCATAGTGCGTGCAGCAATCAGCAGGTTAAAAGAGCCTGCTATTAAGGCGAGGCTACTGCTTGTAATAAAGCAGGCTATAGTAACAAGCATCATTACTATACAGTTCTTCTCAGTAGACAGACAGACCTAGAGAGGCTGGGAGATAGTTAACAAGAGCAACATAGATATGTTTGTCTAGAAGGCTTCTAAAGTTGACCTACCTAGTTCGCTGGTAATAGCCTGTAGTAATTCTCAGTGCTAGTGCATAGATGCAGGCTAGGGCTGCCAGGGTATGCTAGAGGTCTCATTACAACTACTGTCGATAGTATAGTACTATCAAAAGCGTAAATATAGTTAAGAAGGTATAATATAGTAAGGATATGTAAAAGTACTCAGTTAGGCTGTAATATCTGCTAGTATCTAATAGCTAGTATATCGCTTAATATATTATAGATAAAGATGCTATAGTTAGTTATAGGCGACGTTAGGTTGCTTGAGGGGTCGCCTTTGCTTAGTTCTTGCTTAATAGTTATTATTCTAGCGGAATATTTATAGATAGCAGAGAGACTTTATATCTATAAGTCTAGAAACTGCTAAGGTTTTTGCTAGTTACGCTGTTATATATATATCTAAATTGCTTATAGATAGCTTATATATAAGCAGTCTGGTTATAAGCTCTTTTAGAAAGTTAAGAAGTAACTAGATATATTTCTAAGCATTCTGCTTTAAGATAATTATTATGCTATAGAGCTTCCGCTCTAATATATTTAACTTTAATCTTCAGACAGTATAGAGTAAGTATCTAGCTTACTATTTATAAGCTCGATTATAAACAGTAAAATATTATTATAAGCTAGATTTAAATTTATAACGCTACTTTAGATATTAAAACATTCTTGCTACCTTTTATATATTCTTCTAGTAAACTTTTAAGAGGCTTCTTACTTCTTTAAATACTTCTGTTTAGAATAGCAGAATCTTAGATTCTACTAAGAATGCTTAGCTACTACAACCTAGCAAGTCTCTATAACTATTTCTATAGATATCCTATAAACAAAGATAGCTTCACTATATTCATTGCTCAGATAAATCACAAACTCTACTAACTACGTCGCTTACTTAACTATAGTAGATTTATATATAGAGGTATGCTATTACTCAAGTAAAATTGTTCTGTTTACTTATTTTTAAAACAACCTTACTATAGGTTTTATAGAGTGCTAATTATAATATAAGAGGAGGTATAGCATAGAATTATAAGCTACTAAGTAATAGATTATATATAGAAAGGTAATTATTCAGCTAAATATCTTTCAATCTTCTTTTTATTACACTAATACTTATATACTATACATTATAAGTAAGATCATACATTTAATAACAAGAAAGCAACTATATAGAAGCTTTAGCCTAATATATACTCTTTTAAAGATTTATATAATAATTCCCTCTTATTACTATATACTTACCTATATTAATATAAGTCTTTTAGCTATATACTATACAATATATACTACTTGCCTTGCGTTTATAATATATCTTTTAGTGCTTAGATACTACCACTAGCATAATTCCTATAGCCTAGAAAACGCTCTAATACAGTATATAAGCTTAGCTACTAGTATTATATATATGTTCGTTCCTCAAAAGTCCTCTTCATCTTCATAGCGCACTGCTAGCTTATCCTTTACATAGCTTATTATGCTTTGCCTAGCACTATATACTACCTTCTTTGCTGCTCTTTCTAGCGCCTAAATATTATTTTTACGCTAGCTATATAATACTACTAGTTTCATCACAGGTATCTTGCTTTTTATCTATATTCTACTAGCTTTATATAAGCTAACAGAGATTTAAATACTTCGAGATAATAGAGCGCTTATTATAAGTTACTCTGTATTCTAAAAAGAACTATTATTATAAAGATAATAGACTGATTAATATGATTTTAAGGTGTTATTTCCTTTAGCCTTCTTACTATTCTATCTAGCAAAGTAATAAGAGAACACTTCTATATAGCCTTCTTCTATATACACTAAATATTAGCCGTAGCTATAATAGTTAGAATCGTAAAATATCTCTATTTCTACTCCTACTATCCTAGTAGTTATATTTATATTCTAGCAGCTATCTATAGTACTTTTATTATCACTTTACTAGGTTTCACTCTATATCGCTTTATAGCTTACTTCTAACTAGGTAAGTAGCTAAGAGCTATTATTCAGACTCCTAAAGAAAGTAGTATATTAGTTAAAGTATCCTTAAATATAACTTCTAAAGTAAAGCCTAGCTAGTTTATCACTCTCTAGTTCTTTAGCTTAGTAGTAAAGCTGAGCCTAATTCTTTAGTCTAGCTGTTTTATTATTATATCTATATCTAGAACACTATAATATATATTTCAGATATTCGCTAACCCTCGCTTGTAACTTATAACGCACCTCCTTACCCACAGCCTAAATAAACAGACCATCTCAGCTTTTATTACTAGGCTATACAGTAATATTATACAAGCAGAGCACTTTAAGGTTGTTCTTATAGTAGCGAATAATCTCAGCGTTATATCTGTTAGCACAGGTATAAAGGTATTCAGGGGCGTAGTATATGCGCCTATATAGTATAGGGTTATAGATGGAGATATATTATGATAAAAAGTGATAATCCTCAGCATTTATAGGCATTTATTTGTATAGATAATTGATAGAGAAGGAATATATTGTGATGATTCTGGTTGATGTTGTTGGCAGGTTACATCCTAAGGTAGGGAAAAAGGAGGGGAAAGATAACCTGAAACATAAGCTGTAAAGCTCTTAATTACATAAGTAGGATTACATAATATAAGGGATTACGTAAGCATTTATATAGTTATAGGTTATAATAAACTAAACACTTTTATATAAGGTTATATATATAAAAGTCTATTTGTTTATTTTATATAGAATATTTAAGTAAGTAGATTATTCTTATATTATTATTATTATTATATTAAGACGTTATATGTTAACAATAACTAATAGAACTACTTCCTTATTTCTAGTCTATCTATCTTCTGAAGATATAGGTAAGCGGATTATAAGCTGTTTAAGTTTCTATAGTATAGCTATACTTATTTCTAATCTAGCGTACTTTATAGTGCTAGCGTTAAACCTAGCTTTTAGTTATTACAGTCCTCAGTAAGTTAGAATCGCCTTACGTTATAAGCAAGCTTATGCTGTAATGTTATTTTCACCTGGTTGCTGATGCGATAACTTAGTGGAATGCTCTGTAGGGATAGCTGTAGAGTGTTATAAAATTATATATATAGTATCCCTACCTTTTACAGATACTCTAAGTTAGCTTTTACCAGCTTATTCTAATTACATCCCTTTGCTTATCTCAAAACTCTCTCTACTTTAGATAATTTTATATTCTATAGATTAGGCGTATAGTAAGAGACAGAGGTACTTTGCTAGAGACCTAGCTTTTTAACCAGATTGCTGACAGCTTATCTCTATATTTTAACAGCTAGCTAATATAAAGAGAGCTCAGAGTGACTATAGCGGAGGTTAATTATTACCAGCATATATAAGCAGAAGATCTGCATCTCACTTTTATTCAACTTTGTAGAGATATTTGTTTATTTAAGCCTCTATTCTATCTGCGCAGTAAGTAGCTTATGTTAACTATTACTCTAACCTCTAGATAAGTATTTTAGCGCTGTTTTTAATAGCGAATTATATTATTTAACTAATACAGATTTAAGTAAATCAGATTCTGTGTACGCTCTATCTGCTTATCTATATAGGAAACTGAGGAAACTTAGAGTAAAAACAGCTCTAATATATACCTCTAGAGGTTAAAAAGATAATACTTCTAGTGCTTGCTGCGCCTTGAGAGCTAATCAGCTTCTAGGCTTACTGCTGAAATATTACTGTTATAACTTAAGCTTATATCTATATTCAAAGTCCCCAAAGACAGAGAGAGATATAGAGCAAAATACAACATCCTATCTTTCAACTATTATTCAAGCCTTTATATCTTATTCTGCTTATATATTAAAGCTTACTTTACTTACTTTTAACGCCATAGAAAGCTGTTTTCAGGCTCTTATAAAGATATAGCAGGTCTAGGCTAAGGTGCTCCTGCTATATACTATATACTTAAGCCTTAGAAAGTTAATACTTACTAACTATAAAAGACCTGCAAAGTAGACACTAGTTTTGCAATCTACTATATATATATAAATAGTTATATAAATCCTAAAAAGCTCAGCTAAGGCGCACTAGATAAGTATATATTCCTATTAATGCTTAATATATTGCACGTATAGGCTGTGTTTCCTAGCAGTAAGATAATATTGCCTGTTAATACAGCAAAAGCATCTGAAGGATAGCAAGTAACTATCTGCATATATAATTATATCTGTTATTCAGCACTACCTAATTATCCTGCCTATACTATCTAGCACTGCTTTCCTTTCTTAGGCTCGCTTTACTTAGACTCCTTAACTGCCTTACGCTGCCTGCCCTGTTTTAGAGCTGTCTTTACTATAGAGGGTATGCTCTGTTAGCTAGTCTCTATAGCACTTAGTAGAGTTATCTGTAGCCTTACACCTATTACTAATATAGGTTCTATAGCTTGCAAGTTACTGAAATTTATCTGCAGCTTATATAAAGCTAGATATATTATCTCACCTATTATAATATTACTTTGCTATATCTAGCTAGTAATCCTATTTATAGACTACTGCCTACTAAGGATAGAACTAGCAAAATTAAGTCCTATCTTATAGTAGATATTAAAAGCGCTGTAAATAATATAGATTATAATATAATAGATTATATTATTAAAGAGGCGAAAGTTAATACTTATGCCTAGGTATATAGGATACTAGTTATTCCAGGCGAGCTTAAAATAGATATAACACCTTAACTATCTATGCTAGAGAACTCTAGTCTAGGGCTAGCTACTGCTAGAGATAAGGATCTATTCCTGAATACACCCATCTCTTATTATAGTAGTCTAATAGTATAACATCAATATATAGAAGTTGACTTACAGGCCTTTAAGAGGCGTCGAGTTAGCGCCTAGAGCCTAGCAAATAATAGGAATAACGTCTATCTCAGCTGTTGCTCATACCTATATAGGTGAATATAAGAGATAAAGCATAGACTATAAGCCAGTCTAAGAGAGACTGAGGAATAGTATCTCTATTAAAGTAAATAATTGCTTTGTTGCAGTTAATAAGAAAGAAGTTATTCACCTCTAGATTTCTCAATATAATCAGGCTACTATCTATAACTAGATATTCTGAAGTAATCCAGTATAAGCAGATAACACTCTAAGCAAGAAACAGATTAAAAACTTAAAACAAGAGGTAAAATAACCTTCAGAACAGCTTATGCATCTGCGCAGCCAGACGAGTTCAAAAACAGGCTCTATACCTCTCTATACAGCAATGTTATATATATAGCAAGTAAGCACCTATTATAAATGCAATCTTGCTATTTTAGAGAATAAAGCTAGCTATATCTTTAGGTTGTAAAGTAAACAGGCTAGCCTATAGATCTCAGTATAGCGCTGCTGCTATAACTAATAGCACTAAGGACATGCCTCCCCCGACCTTACTACTAACTAGTCTGAAGTATAAAACGGGCGCGCTAGCTAACAAATCACCCCCGCTAAAACAGCAACATGCTATATCTACGTCTGTATTCCCCTATGCTCTATAGTAGTCCTGAGACTCTAAGCTGATAATATTATAGCAGAGAAGATATTAAGATAAGCATTATAGATAATAAATCAGTTACACAGACTAGCAACACTCTGCTGGCTGTTAGACTGTTACTGCAGGTTATCTTAGAAATCTAATTGTATATCACGAATAGAGATAATATAGAGATGACTAGTAATAAGACCTTCACGCAAAACTAAGAGACCTGCTGCTACTTAGGGCGTTTTTATATAAGGTCTTATAAAAGCCTAGACTACTAGAGCATTAGTAGCGTTTATATATAGCACTAAATTAATAACTGCTTAGCATTTGATAACTAAGATATATTTATATCTTATTCAAGATATAGTAGTATAGTAGTGCAACAGACCTACCAGGCTAGGCTGTGATAGTATTATAATTTATAGCGTTAATATATACTATATAAGCCGCGCTTTATATAAGAAGCAAAGACTTCTAATCTACTTATAAATAAACAGATAGAGCAACTGACTACTTTTTCCTATGCCTTACTATACTATCTAATATACAGCACTTCTTTAACACTATTTCGACGCTTTTATTTCTATGCTTCGTCATCCTCGTTACTATGTCTCTTACTAACCCTTAAAACTAGACAGATAGCTTGCTCTTAATTAAGGTAAGTATAGTTTATAAGGTATTAATCTAATAATATCCTAAGTTCGTGAGCATAGATTAGCGATCTGAACACTACTGCAGTTAATAGTACCACGATAGTAGGCAGCTTACAGCACTTTAAAGTCTTAGATAGAGCGGAAAGCATTAATAATCACCTGGAGATAATGCTCCTAGTAGCTGAGCTGCGTGCCTGGGACACTACAGGAGAGGTTACTACTTCAGTAGCTAGCAGTACTAACAAGACGACAGCTAATATTATAAGCGCTGTTCCTAGGAACTACTTACTAGGCATACAGAGATTCTATGCAGGCTATGCAGCTGGCTGTTTATGCAGTGCTCTACCTCTATAGCTAACCTAATTACTTCTCTAGGCCCTTGCTAATAGACACCTAGACATCTTCAATACAACAGTCTTTATTAATAAAGCTCTGTCCGTTATACAGTCTATAGCCCTTATATAAGGCTCTGTAATTCTAAGCTTAGTTATCCTAGCTATACCTCTGCTTATTCTGCTCATTTCTTTATATAAATAGCCCCTTAAGGTGAGAAAAGCCCTCAAGTCTAGAAGACATTATATGTTTTTTATATTATAGTTATTCGTATTAAATGGTCTGATATTAGTAGCTAGTCCTGTTATTATAGTTATAATTATACAGTCTAGGCTTCTTAGTATTCTGGAGTGGATCATAGTATATCCTAGATATTCAGGAGATACTCTTATTATAGGTATAAGCTGTGCAGTAGTGTCTATAGCTACAAACTAGGTACTATAGAGATATATATAGAACCGCAAAAAGTATAAATTAATAGACTAGCTAGTAATATACAGCTGCGTACTACTAAGCTTTCCAGCGCCCTGATTTAGATACAGAGCTTCTAAGCTATCGTAGAAACTCTTAGCTTTCGAATCGCTATATAAAGACAGTTTAGAATATAGTCCTTTAGAGATTATATAAAACTAGTAGTTAATAAGGCTTAGTAACCCCAGCTATTTACGAATAAGAAAGTAAAGGAATAATAGATTTTCAACCTCTAATAGCACTAATAGCATAATAGTGCTAGTTCTAAACAATTCAACCTCTGTTAAATTTTTATAGAGCAGGCTGTTATTCTATTTAATAGGTGATACGTCTATATATTAGAATATAGTTATAATTACGTATAAGGCGCAGGCCCACAGAGAAAAGGTAGAACTAGGCATATCTTATTAAAGGCTGCCTTCTTAGCTTGTTAGTTCTTCACAACAAATACTCAGGGATTCTTCCTCCTATTATAAGCCTATAATTGCTTTACTGAACGTAACTAAAGCCTAAACAAGATAGCTCTAGTTGAATAATTGTAATATGGAGTGCAGAAATCTAAACAGCATATAGATCTTTTATCCTCCACTTAACTATAATAATACTGCTGCTAGATGCAATATTATAGGGTATTAGATCTATACTAAAAGTAAAATTGTCTGAAATAATCTCCTCTAATTACTATCCATCTAGGTATACAACTAAAAGCTTAATTTTCCTACTATTAGATGATTCTCTACACAGCTATATATTCGTCACGCTTAACGCTAGTATAAAGAACACTAGTGCTCAGCAGTATAGTAAGCGATATAGCTTTGGTATCTCTCATAATATTAATGTGAAACCTGCTTACCTTGAGGTTTGCAGTAGCTGCTGACACTGAATAACGCCGCCGCAGCCTGACAAACACGCACACAATCTATATAGATATATTGCTTAGTCTACAGCATTCGCCTATGCAGCTAAGAATATAATCCAGCTCTAGGGCCTGGTTAGTAGCCCTTTACATTAAGCTGGCAAAGTATAAAACGCAGCATTTCTTTATATTACCTGTGCGACCACCTTATAAGGCAGTCTTCACATACTTATAGCCTTTCGAGAGATGCTCCTAATATAAACCAAATAATATAAGATTATTTTTATATTTTTTTGCTCCCCTTTTTATGCTCTCTGTAGCTGTAGATAACCCTTTCCTCTAAGCCTACCAGGAATATATAGCTGTTCTAATAACAAGCGTAGGTCTCAACCTATCTCTTGAGAATAAGTCACCTATCGAGCTGGCCAAGCCCACGATAACTACTTCAGAGCTATACTTAACTACTACCCTCGAATCACTCACAGAGATGAAACCTGATAGTCAGGTTATTATAATAACCCTAACCCTCACCTTACCTAGACTGGAGCTGCCTGTCAGATCAGCTGTTGCTCTCCTATCAGAGACAGCTAACCTAAACATATATATTATAGATATCTTTATAAGCAGCAACTCTTCTTTCTGTCCAAACTAAGTTAATGCAGTTATAGGTGATATTATTTGATTTAACTTCGAACAGAGAAATCAGATAATAATATAGTCTTCACTTGATATACTTTATACTGCCTCAGGCTAAGCAAGCTTTATAATAAATAAATTCAGCCTGCTTAATATTACTAGTGCTCTTAGTATAGACTTTAAAGTAGAGCAGATATTACCTCTTTGGTTTTATAGGTTTATAGATCTGATACAGCTGTTTCCAGCTCTTTCTCTCACAGCTTTCTTATATAGCTAACTTGAATCTAGTTGTTCTACGAACGCTATGCAGTATTGCAGTGCTGAAACAGTCTTTGCTATTAACTCTAGGGATGCTTTTAGCATATTTACCTAGAATGCAGACCTACAGGGCTATCTCTACGCTTAGAGATAAACAGCAACCTGTTAAAGCGACAAGCTGTACTTAGGTTAGTCTAGCAGTAACAGACCTAGCGTTAGGCATTAATTTATAACATGAATATAATAGGGATACTAAGTGTTATAGATATATAGTTATAGGTTTTATAGTTAATAATGAGAATACTCTCGCTTTATAGTTAAGATACTTCACTGCTATTATTATTCCTCGTATTTCTATTTGTGATAATTCTAGTATTCTACTGCTATAGCTATCTATTCTATTATTACTTTATTAACACTTACTATAGCTAACTTAGTATAGACTTAAAGGGGATAATTACTATAAAGACCTTAATAATAGCGATAATACCTTTGTAAATATACTAAGTTTTATTAATATAGGAATATTATCTATCTTAACAAAGATATTAAGCTAGCTATAGGCTGTCTCTATAGCTACTAATATAGTAGACAGAGCTCTATTCTGTTTAATAATAGAATATATCTTCTATCCTGAAATATTTTATAGCGGTTAAATATACCCTGAAGAATTAAGATTATTAACTTTAAGTATCTAGCTATTATAGTATCTGCTATATTTACTTTATCTAATATATTAATATAGTTTAGCAAGCTTATTATTAACGTCTGGATATAAGACCTACTACAGCTATATAGGCAGCTGTAAACTTGCTATATATAGGCTTAGCTATAGTTAGATTAAAGAAAAGTAGGGTAATAGAGTGTTTCGAGGAACGGCAGTATAGTTATCTATAGTGTGTAAGGGTTAATTGCATTGTCTTTAGTAATCCTGCGAATTTAGACTAATCTGATGTTCTTATCAGCTAGATCACGCGCAAGTTCTTATATATACTTATTATAAGACGTATCTAGGATTCTAAGAGACAACAACTAAAATATCTCTGAAGAGGGATGAAAACAATAAAGATATAGCTCTCTTTAGGTAGGATGATCCTGAGATTAGCTTTCTATAGTAACGAGGATAAGAGAGAAAGATAGGGTACTATTAGAGAGAGAAAGATGTAAACAGAAGCTAGTATATACTTTATTAAGCAGACTAGTCAGCTTCTGCTATAATATTACTATATAAGCATGACTTTATAGATCCAGTATATACTGTGATTAATAGTAGCTATATACTATATATATAAAACTACTTCTAAACAGAAAATATATAGGCAGTATAATACAGCCACGTAAGTATTATAATGCAGCTTACTTTATTTTATATTCAGATTATAGTTTGATTACGTTTTATAATAACTTATCACAGCAGAAGAACTGCATTAAAGATTAAACAGTATTAGTAAGCTTGCTACTACTATAAGATCTATTAATACTATATATCCTCTTATAGGTCGCGCGTAGGATTCTATAGCAGAACCCGCCCTACCCACCCTTTAGAATATTCTATCATTCCTCACTTTTTGCTTATATACCCTCTACTAAGAACTAAGACTAATCTACTAAGGCCTGTTAATACTCCTGCATCTACTACTTAACCCTGCTAAAGTAGATTATTAGCTCCTGCATCTTACTAGGTATATTAGCCTCTATCTACTATATATAGCTCTCTTTCATCAGGCTCTTCTCAAATTCAAACTTAACCTGCCCCTTCTATATTTAACAAGAATTAGCAAATACCTTAAACAATTTAAGACCTTCTATATAAAGCTTCTAAAAGACTGCTGCTATTTAGTCTACCTATAACTTAATAAACAGCAGTATATTTGCCTAGCTAGTAAGCGCTTGCAGCCTGTATAATAAGAACGTATTAGGTAGTCTGTTAGTAACTATGCTGAGGTATATTGAGATGCCTGCGCCCTACCTTTTTTAGAGCTGCATACTATATTTATTATAGATATTTATATTAAAGAGGCTACCTGTGAATAAGTTATAGCCTGTTACGAAGATAACAACATCTAGTGGAATCAACTGCGCCAGTAAATAATAGCTGACAAGAATACCGTCTTAGTAGAACTCGCGGATCGGTTAAGCCTTCAGGTCTATAACCTTGATATTCAGCTAATCGAGCATCTTATAGTAGTCTTCTTCCAGGTTAACTTAGTAATATCTAAAATGCTCGGATTGACGTAGAGAGGTGATAATATCTATCTTTTCGCTATTTAATATATATAATCTTACCTTATACACCTAGAAGTTATAAAGACTGCTGTTAGCTGCCTCGTCTTTTATAATATCAATATAGTTACAAAAAGTCAGCCCTAGTCTGCCCCTAGCCTAAAGTCGCTCATATTAGGCTTGCTATTCCAGCTTAGTAGCTTCTCTAAACTTACTATAGCTCTAGTTATAGGGGAAGGCAGACGCAAAGCTATACTTTGCTTTAAAGAAGATCCCCTTATACAGATTCTTCATCTGCTCTATCTCCTCGAAAGACAGGCTTCACTAACGCATCAGCATAATAATATACAGGCTTCGCATAAATATACTCAGTTTATAATCCTGTTTCGCAAGCTCTTATATAATCTGCATACTAGTTATATCTTAACTAATAATTCTAATCTTTTTGCTTCTTATATTAAGGCTGTCAGGCTAATATCTAGGATAGATAACCTACCTAGTAAACTTATCTAGTCTTAGAAATATAGGTATATATAGCTTAGTCAGGCTTCTAGTACTGAATATAACGAAGCAGTATATAAACCTAAGGCTTATTATTATTAACAGTAACTATATTCTAGCTTATATATTGTAGTATACTTCCTTCACCTTTATATTGAAGACTATATCTTTTTATAGGTTAAGAATATTATCTATATAAGTAAAGTATTTCCTGAGCTTTTTATAGCTAGGATACTACTTAGTGAAGTTGAATAACTCCTATACCTTAGCGATATTAAGCTAGTATAACAGGGTGTCTGAATCTATATAAGCTTCTAGATATCTATTAAAGTGCTATATACCTCTGAAATCGCTTCCTGCTTCAAGGACCTTAGCAGTGAATCCCTGTAGTTAAAGCTTATAGAGAGCGGAATAGCTGCTGAAGCTAGCGCTGATAATGCCTATATCTACTACTGAAGCTCTATTATCCTTATAAAGGCTCTCTATATTAGAACTGCTTTCCTGCTTTTAGTTGTTTGTGTAATACTATAATAATTATTTATACTATAAGACTATATTAGTTGAGACTGAGTTTATAAACTAAATATATATACTTTCTTGCTAGACTTAAGA
Source organism: Colletotrichum camelliae (assembly GCA_018853505.1). NCBI lineage: Eukaryota > Fungi > Ascomycota > Sordariomycetes > Glomerellales > Glomerellaceae > Colletotrichum > Colletotrichum camelliae. The sequence goes on along the minus strand of JAELVL010000008.1, from coordinate 4,251,767 downwards.
ATATAGACGCTATTCCAGGTAGCTTATAGAGAATTAATATAGTAGCAATAAATATATGCTACTGAACAGTATAATAGTAGTAAAGAAGAACTTAGCTTATACTAGCCTATACTATAATAGCCCCCGCTTTATAATAAGCATAATAGGTCTTTAAGAGCCTAAGCAAGGCAAGATGTCAGACTTATAATAGGTATAGTCTGTTCTTAGTATATAGCTTCTAGCTGCAGCCTACTACAGACAGCGCTATAAGGCAACAGAAGGCTTGTCACCTTTAGCTTTAATTCTACAACGCATTCAGAATTAATTCATTAATATAAGGCGTTGCAGCTGCTTAGCTTATAGGCTGAGAAGGATAGAATACTATAATTATCTTATAAGCTAGGCATATATCAGCTGACGTTAAGAATAGAAGGAACCTTTCCTACTAACTGAACTGACTCTGCTGTAAATATAGAGCTATAAAAGTAAATAATAGATAGATATATATATATTTTAATGCGAAAAAAATAGACTTCATTCTTCTACCTATCTAGCTTTTCTCTGTGAGAGGCATTATTAAGCAAAGACTAACCTAGTTATAAGATATAACTTATCTACTATCACTCTTTGTTCCTAAAAAGCTACTAGTAATAGTATATTATATTTAATATATATAGAGCGCGCTATCTGAGTATATAAATGTTATTTTTATTACTGCTGAGTGCTGAATAGAAATAAGGCTAGGCTTATTAAAGTTCTAGAAATAAAATATAGCTAAGTCTCTATATATAGATTATTATAGATTAATATGCTAGACGTAATATACTAGACCACTATGCTTATATTAAACTGCAGAATTGCACAGTATATTTCAATTTTAAAATCCTTCCTAAATTACCTTATATTCAGTATAAGAAGCTAATAAGACAGCTACTAGCTTTAGCTCTGCTGCAGAAATAATTTCTATACTATTAGCTTGACTCTGCTTCTTTCTAATAAGCTTAAAGGTAACTGCAGCTATCCTAGTCTCTTTTACTATATCAGTCTTAAATATAAAGATGCTGCCTTATACTAGCTAACTATATTAAAGCTAGCTAGGCAGACGTTTAGTAATATTTATCTGTATGTTAATCAGCAGGCAGAAGATGTCACTACTAAACGTCCGCTTCTGTATACTAATATCACTGTTAAAGAGAATAGTCTAGACATACTTATATCTAATTCTATCAGTGATCAACTCAGACATACTATAGAGACATCCTATTTAGCGCTAGTAGCAGCTTATATAGACATACTTAGCATTCTGACAGATATTATATATATGTCTTTGCCTAATATAGTAGCTCTTAATATAGTTGCTAAAGTAGTTATATTATAGTCGCTAAACTAGCGCAAAGCTTCCTCCCTCCTACCCTGTCTAGTAGTTATCATAAAAACTAGCCTAGGATAGAATCAGGATAAGATTTATTTATAGCTGCTTAATATTATTCATAAAAAGACAGATATAGAGATGCTTAAAGCAAGGTTCTCAGCTATCAGCGTCTATATACTACCCTTCAAGGTAGATATATCTACTGAATACTAGTATAGTTATCTATATAATTATATAAAGAGTGAGTCAGATATTGTTTGTAAATATAGAATAGAAAACAGCCTCCTCTTTAATAGCTACCACTTTGCTATACTAGCTAAGTCTATATATACCTTATATATTAATATCTAACTGTTTGATGTTATGCAGGCAACGAGAGCGTATAACCTAGTGCTGTATAAGATACAGCATTTAATAGAACGCTTTATTTACAGGTTTGCTAAAGAAGAAGCTGTACTCGCTATATTTATCCTGCTTCACATTGCTTCTACTATAATGCTAGACGCCTTCCCTCCAGGAATGCATAGTTTATTACTTCTATCCCTTATTATCTATGCTTAAATAAATACTAACCTTCTAGAATTTATACTAGAATAGATATATTACTTCCTATATAAGACTATTTTTATAAGAGCTCTAGCAGTAGTAGGTATACTAATGAAGTATAAGGCTATTTTGCAGAGCATAATTATATAACACCTATAGTATATATAGACTAACGCTGGACAGATTAAAGGCTAGCATAAATTTATGCAGGCGTATATACACTAGTAGAGAGATATCTATAGTGATTAAGACTGCTTAGTCTATCTCTGCAGAACGCCTGAATATATGTTATTATGCAGGCATACTATCTATGCTGTTAACGCCTGATGCTTTGGTCAGAAAACTAGACCTAACTTATTTGTTATTAATACCTATCCTCTCTGCTTTAGATCAGTTAGAATGTTACAGTATAGAGTCAAGCTAAAAACTAAAGGTATTAACATTCTAAGCATTAACAGGAGCAGGGTTCGAGGCATTATTCTACTGCAGATCTTGCAGCTGCTTAAGAAGAGGCTGTTATTCTTTCTGCCTGACTTTCTAGTCTAAAACCACTTTAATTTAATAGTGAGTATAAGCTCTAGTAAGCTGCTAGCTATCAGTATATATTATTACCCCCTCTTATTATCTGCATTCTTATATCTTTGCATTATATTATATTTATTCTACGCCTACTACTATATATAATACTGATATATATTATTCCTAGGCAGCCTTATTATTTTAAGTATAGTTATAAAAAACTTTTCAGTGTTCTGCTGTATAAGTATGCTTTGCAATATATTAGCTAGCATTTTTCGCTCTTATCTATTATTACTAGGATAGCTGCAGAGATAGGCTCTGCAGTTACTGATAATATACCTATTTAGCTCCTTATATCCCTCTGAGAGTATAGATACTTTCTTATAAAACGCCTTAGGAGAGAAGAAGCTCCTAGATTATTACGTAGTAATAGCGAGGGGAGCAAAGGTTACAGTACAGCCTCTAGTATGCTATAGAGTGGGTATCTGTTATCGAACTATAATAGAGCTAGGTCTGATAAACACTAGAGCACCTACTAACATATCCAGGCTACAGAGCCCCCTGATTAGGCTAGTGTATATAACGCGTAAGTACTAATTACTATGCTATTCTGTTATTCTATTATTATATTATTAGCTTATACTGATGTCTCCTAAGTATAAAGGCTATAACAGCAGCTCCTAGGTAAGCTTCCACCCTCCTAGAAGTATGACTACTATAGCTGACTTATATATTACAGGGTCTTCTAGCCTTACTCTGTCCTCTGTATAGGTAAGCTGTAGAACAGCGCGATTTACAGGGAAAACTGCTTGAAGCAGATAGCCTTATATAAGAGCTGTTCTCTATAGCCTAGCGCTTGCTAGGGTGTGACCCTCTCTCTTAGGACTAGGTATATAGACGCTTAGCTGACGTCTCCTATTTCTCTAATAACTGCACAGGCTTCTAAACAGGTAGGTAGGCCCTCAAGCGTCTTTAATATACTATATAGCTATATCTCAAGCCTGTTTTATGCGGTTAATTCTTTTATAGATAGCAAGGCTATATATAACTGATATATACTTAAGGATAGTCCTATGTTAATAGATAGTAAGAAAGACTTTTACTATAATCTTAAGCTAGAAGGTCTTATACCTACCTTCGACGATCTAGACGCTATTAAAGGTCTAAGGTTATAAACTTCAGCAGTATTTCAGGGTAGTAAGCAGATTAATATAGTCACTAGGATGCTGCTATTAACGCTCTTCTATTTCAAGCTAACAGCCTAGCTAATAAAAAACCAGTCTAGTATAACCTGTATAGGTCGTATTATCTATAGCTTTAACCTAGGCACTAATCTATATCACTTTATTATATCTCTTACTAGTAGCAGAGCTGAGTTCTTTGTCTAAAGCGTAGTAATACCTCTATAGAGAAAGAGTGTTAATTATAGAAATATATATTTCTAGCAGTCTATCTAGCTAAATATATATGATCTTGACGCTGAGTTTCCTATCGCCTTGTAGGTTAGTAGCCTCAGTTATAAGTAGGAGCTAGTCTCTATCAGTTTATCACCCTTCACTTTATATAGTCTCTTAGATAGCTAGAAGTGGAATAACTATTTTAGCAATGCAGATAATACCTTAATAAGTCTAATACGAAGTTATAAGTGCTTTCTAGATATAGAAAGGAAGTGGATAAGTAAGAAGCGGCGTTTATAGCTTGATTTAAAAGCCTGTCTATATAATACAGAACTTTTATTAATAGACCTCCTGTATTTTATATTCTAGAGTATACTAATATTGCTGCTGCCTTTCAGACATTATATATATTTTATAATATTACTAGTATTAAGTTAAATCGTAGCCTAGCGCGTAGCGATATCTGTAAATCATTATGTTTATGATAGCTGTCCGCCCAGCTGCTAAAACAGCAGGCAGGATTTTTATTTAAGAGTAACTGTTTTAAGCCCCTTATTAGTCCGGTAACATTGATAGACCCTGTTTATACCCTGGGCTAAGAAGGCTTTTCATCAGATTGCCCTCTTTATTAATAGTATAACAGCTTAGTTCAGATTCTGCCTTCTCTTGAGATACTAAGCCCCTTCTATTTAAGTATAAATAGTGAAGTATCTTACACTGTAAAGAATCTAATCTTCGCTATCCTTTATTCTCGTTTACTTTAGTTATCATATTATGCCCAGCAGCATCTTACTATAATAGCACCTATAGATAATATCCCTGCTACTAAGTCTTCTCTTTGTTTTTATTTTCAGTTATATTGTTTTGATTAGTAGTTAGATGAAATTGAGGAGCCTATATAAAATAATAATAATGAAAAGCCTAGCTTAGGTCTACTAGTAAATCTAGCGTAGTATACTAAGTCTTCCTTAAAAGAGATAATAAAAAGCACTAATAACACAGTAAGACTACTAATATCCCCGTCATACTTTGACTTTTATTTCCTAACACTATAGAAAGTTTCAGATATACTAAGACCTCTAATAAGAACAATTCCTCTTAGCGCTAAAAATAACGAAGGCGAGACTGTCGAAATATGTCGACTATATAACTTAAAATAATAAATATAACATTCACTATAGCAAGATCATCCTTATAGAAGCTAGCTTTAGGTAGCTAGAAATAACTAAGGTCTGTTTTAGGCTACGGCTTGTAATATACTATGTTTATATGACGTGATATCTATCTTATAACACTCTCTATAGTCACTGGTTCAGTTATAGTTATAAACAATATTATTTCTGTGGAGATAGAGGCTACTATAACAATTTATATAGTGCTTTTATACGAGTTATAGGGTTATATAGAATTATACTATAACTATACCCAGATAGTTAACAGTAATAGAAAGCCGCCCTTCTATAAGTAAGCTACTTAGTAAACTAAAGTTTTTATTTAGTTTCTCAGTAAGTCTATACTATAAGTCAGATTTAGAAATAAGACTGCAAGTAGATATTCTATTATTTACAGCTCACAGGCAGTATTCTATCTATACAGATAAGTGCGCAGTTTAAATATATAGTAGCATCTTACTATTATTATATATATATCTTATACTTATGATAACTTATAGAGGCTTGATGCTAAAGACTGTCTGGAAGTTCTCAAAGGATGTTTACTAGACATATATATCACTTATAGCACTATAGAACTAGCAGTCCACAGAGGGGAACCCAGGCTAGGACACAGTTATTAGGCTTATATTCATTATAGCAGCTACCTAGCTTAGTGTCAGCCTTCCCTATATAATTAGTTCTAAAACTTATAAACAGACTGCTACTAATTATTAAATAGAATAACGAGGCTAGTAAGAAGCATAGCTATAGCTATTCCTATCATGTTAACAGCACCTACAAGGCTGCAAATCTATATAAGCTGTCGGCTTTGCACGGTAGGGTTAAATGAAAATAGCTAAAGAGTGCTTAGTAGAAATATAGCGTTGATTTATAAAGAGGCCTGATAAAGTGAAAAGGTGAAGAAGGCTCAGCTTAAGTATACTATGTCTAAATGCAGACGTATATATTCTATAAATACCTTACTCTATACTGCAGCTAAAGGTTAGTGGATAATATAGCTACTAATCTAAAAATATCTCTCTATCTAACAGCTAGTTAGAAGTCTCTATTATAATAGGTAAGCGATAAAATATAACTCCTCCTTACGTTGTATACCTTTACTAGTCCTTTTTAAGCGGTTAGAGCATCGTTTCCATACTAGACTGGCTTAGAAGGCTATTCTTTTCAAAGTCTACTGCAAAAATAGTGAAGATCTAGGTATAGTTGCTATATCATAATCTGAGTATATCACTTTTATATAAGGCTTAGAAGTTGATTTCACTTATAGTTATAATACTTTCAAGGCGTTCTGTAGCTGAAACCTTGCAATCTCTGCTATACTTAGGTCTGATATATCTACTTCTATAGTGTCTGTCTGATAACTAAGTTTAAGCTGTATTAGATATAAAGCGTTGTTTATTGCCTTTTCTAGCGCTGCGATAATTTTGTTGAACGTGAACACGCCTTGTTATCTACCTATTTTAAATGCTTCGATCGCTTCCTCTCTAATATCTCCTATTTTTACCTAACTGCTCTAGCTAGCGTTATAGCCCTCCTACTTAACCTTATAATAGATATAACATCTAATCTTCGCTTTAGCTAGGAAGGTCTTAACAGGATACTCTGCTTAGTTATTAAATATCTCTATTATAGGTATAGCTAGGGTGTTATGTTTTTGAGGCGTTATAGGCTCTCGAGGTTGCTTCGAAGTGCGGCTTCTCGTGATAGGCCTCTGCCCAGCTGCCCTGTTAACCCTAGCATCATCCTCTCTATTAAGCAGGCCTATTACTAACGTAATTAGATTAGAGAGATCACTATTATCTATTAGTTATAGCCTATACTCTATAGGCATTTATATAGGCGTTATATAGTTTTTATACCTCTTTCTATTACTAGTATTGCTATTACTATCCTGCTTTTATTTTCACTAATTACATAGATATTCTTCTTCTAGATTAATATAGTATTCTATATCTAGCTTATTTTATACTGTCTTGTCACAGATTATAGATAGCTAGGCCTCTGGGTTGCTTAAGCTAAAGAGCTATATCTTTATACTTTTGCTGCTATCTTAAGCATGCATATTAGCGATAGGAGCCCTAAAGCAGTAATAAGGAACTGACTAGATAGGATCTAACGTCAGCAGGCTTTGCAGTCCTATCTTGAAAAAATAACAGGAAAGGTTAACTAGTAGGCATGCCTTTATAGACAGGCTATAAGAAATTATACAGATTTAAGCTAGCACTAAGCATCTTAAGAATTACATCGAGTACTATAGGAAACAGAATAGTTATAGATTATATTGCAGAGAAAACGATACCTTGTATACTTACTAGTAAACTAGCTTAACCTACTCTATCCTCTGAGAAAACAGCAGAACATACTAATCTTATTTCATTGCAAGCTATAACCGTCTTTTCTCTGTGATTATTATCTTAATAATTATAATATGCTTATTTCTAGCGCTGTAAAGGTAGCTGCTACTTATTTCTATTAGTATGTCTATTATTATTAGGCTCTTACCTAACAGCCTAGCAGTATATTATTATAGGTTATACTATTTAATTCGCTTTAAGAGGGTAGATAGACGAATATCTTTCCACAGTATATATACGCCCACTTTCTTCCTAGTCTTAATTAGCTAGATTTCCTTATTTTTAGTTTCCTGTTCTTCTAATCTTAGGCCAGTCTATCTTACTATATAAAGCCTCTCTATACCTCTAGGTAACGCTTAATAGCCTAGCATCCAGGGAGCATATCAGAGCTCTAACAGCTTATAACGACCCTGCTAACTAATATAACCTACTATACCTTTCAGGGTAAGGCTTCTGCTAGGGTGGGCGAAAACAGCTGCTCAGCGATCAGTACAACAGCCCAGTCTATTATTAACGTTTTATAGTGTAATACACACCTAGAACTAGAACTTATAGATAACTGCATTAAAATCAGGGAAATAGTTATAAAGCAGATATTTACTGCCTTTAGAGCTTTCTAGTAAATCCTACTAGAAGGGTCAGTAATATATACTAAGCTTGCAACCAGTATACGATATAATATGTGTCTTCTAAGTAGGGCTTCCCTTTTTATAGAACTTGCTCGTGGCTTTGATCTTGCTAGTCAGCTAGAGGGAAAGCCTCTCTAGCAGCCAGCATACAGTATATAACGAACGCAATAGGAGATAATACTTATATTAACTGATATAAACTAGCTTGCCTCGTATAGATACTACTATCTACTAGCATTCTATAACAGGACAGGCGAGACAGGGTTGCATATACTGACAGGTTAAGAGTCTTCCTGAACTACTATCTAACTAGAGACCTCACTTAAGTTATATAAGTTAAGACTAGCAGCTAATAAGCTATTCCAGCTAAGCTTATCTCTACAGGTTTATATACAGACTGGTTTCCTATACTAAGCTAGCTGATTATTTCCATTAATATAGTTATTTAGAGCCCTAAAGACTAACACCTACGCCTTTCTCCTTCGCATATAGCTAGCTAGAGAAGATAATTTAAGATATTGCTTACTAGGATCTAGAGACAAAGCAGGTGTTTATACAAGCAATAACTGCTATAAGAGCAGTCTCTCCTATTTATAGTTTATATAACTTTTCCTGGGTTATAGAGGCGTTTAAGGTAGATAATAGCTGTTATATACTACTAGTTAATATTAGTAGGGGAAACAGCTATATAACGCGTTCTATTATAAGTAGTAGCTTACCTTTATAGTAGTGCGTCCTGCAGGACAAGGAGCTGGTTATTAATAAGGTTAAGCAGGCTAGCAAGATATATAGAGTAAAGTTAATAGCTATCGATATGTATAAAGAGCAGCTAGTTAAAGGTCTGCCTAGCTTAGCCTCTATTAAGACTAGCTAACTGAGATATATATAGATGCCTATGTCTACTATATTCGATATTGCTTATATAATTATAGTGATAAGGCTGCGATTACTATTTTAGAGATTATTATAGATATAATAGCTGGCGATAGTAGGCTGCTAATTATAGAGCAGGTGCTTAATAATCCTCTTTCTACGCTTACTACGTCGCTTAATCTGCTAATACTAACTATAGGCAGGAAGGACAGAATAGAAGAGATATAGAGAGATATAATTACAGCTACTAGGCTAGAGTTAGCTAGTGTCTTCTCATTAGAAAGTAATCTACACACTATACTAGAGTGTGTTAAATAAAGCAGTGGAGCTAACAAATACTTAGGTATATATAGGTCTATAAGTATATAGTTTTATATCTCTTGTATCTAATAAATAATTTGATTTTAATTAATACCTCTCTTTTTCTCTTCTTTCTTCTTACCTGTCTGTTTTTTAGTATTTATAGGCGACTGTACATACCTTCGCTTTAAGCAAAAAAGTAATTATAGCATAGTTAGGATAGATAACAGGCAAGTATATATAAACCCTGAATATCTCGCGTATCTTCATAGTAACGAGAAATACTAGTAATATATACTAGAGATATAGAATATATACTAATAGTTATAAGCAGGCGACATACAGGCTAAGATAGTGAGAATAGAGAGCATGTTATAGCTTAAGAGCTAAGTTCTCACCAGTCTTACTACAGAAGAGAATATATTAGTAGAGAAATATATTAGCTGGGATAACTATTAAAGTCGGATAATAGAGGCTCTATATACTATTATATATAACATCAGGCAGTGATATATACTGTACTAGGAGAGATATACTATTTCTTAAGCTTAGGAGGCGTAGATATCGACTTTATACTGTCTGATTATAATGCAGGGTAATCTGTGCTGGCCAGCTTTATAAATAGATTATATACAGCTGAAATAAGCAGCTTACTCTTATTAACTAACTTCTTTTATGTTATTAGATCTTATCTTAATGATAGGCGTGGCCTTTTGCTATATAAGATAAGTATTAATAAGTGAAGCATTAAGTTAGTGTCAGATGGCAGAGCTTGCTGATTATTTGTCTTATGGAACTAGTAATTACTGCATTAATATTATTATTAAGCAGGAGGGTTTATTACACAAACCAGTATATAACTCTTACTATACTGATATAGTAGCTACAGTATATATAATACAACTTAGCTATAATAAGTTCCATCCTCTTCATACAGACAGAAGGACATTTCTCTTCAGATACTCCTTTAGCAGCATTATATCTTGAATTAAATAGTTTAGATCGTTACTTATATTTTGTCTTTTAAGTCTTCTATACAAACATACTCTTTCAGCTACCACTTAAAATAATACAGGACGTAGTAATAACAGTGTGTTAACCTTTCCTCTTAACCCTGCATAACTTTTATAGTATCCTAGTGTGTGGAAAGCAGTATATAGTAACTTATATAATAATTAGGTAGGCAACGCAAAGGACTAGAAGTCGCTCTGCCTAGTATTGCGTTCTGTATATAGGTTCGTAGCTCTCCTGCTTTTTATATATATTATGCTGTATTACAGTAAGCTGTTCCTCAGTAGAACTAATATATATATCTAGTCGCTATATAATATTAAGTTAATATTATTCCTATAGTATATAAAACACCTCTAGATTATATCTCAGTTTTAATACTATATTAGTAACTACTAATACCTATATTTTATAAGCCTAGATAGGGACTTTATAAATAAAAAGGAGAGCTAAGCAAGAGCTAGTAGCTTTAAAGATCTAATAAGTAATATAGGATAGCTCTTATATTGCCTGCGAGAAGCATACTTCGAGAGCTTTAAGTAAGATAATTCTCTTATCTCTACTAAGGATATTAGGTATTTAGCGAACGTTTATACTAACTAAGGTATACACTCACTCTTAGCTAGGAGGTAGGAACCTGCTTTCTAGAAAGTGTCTTCTAGCTTCTAAGCTATCTACTATAAGCATAAAACAGTCTTAAGTCTATTAGCCTGATTATAGATAGGTTATATAGCATCTCCTTTTACACTAGAAACCTGCTTATCTTAGATATATTTCTAAAGTTAAGGCGGCTTTTATAGGTTAGCATCTGTTCGCTAGATAATATATAAAGCGTTAAGAGTTTATTATTACAAAACTATAGTATTATTAGTAACTTAGAGCTTGATATTATGCGCTATAATAATAGCTAGGCTAGTATTACTAGGGATACTATTAAATATAATATTATTATAGATTTTATACTGCTATCTCTAAGCTAGCTAGAGTACTAGCAGCTAACTACTCTGAGGAGGCTTTTGCTTAGCATAATGCTGCTATATCCTGCTACTGACTAGGTAGTAGCTATCTTATACCTAGGCTAGCTCTAGTTACTCTAGCTCTAGGCCTGCCTAGGCTAGATATACCTCTTTTAGTATTAGTTAATATTAAGGCTTAATATTAACCTTACCCTGCTTAAGATTCAGGTTTTGCTAGATATATTTACAAGAGCTTTCCTAGAGAGAATGCTAGTCACTTTTTTAGAGCACTTCAAAGGCTTTGAAGAGCTGTATATTTCTATTCCAGGGTTACTAGACTACCCTACAGCTTTCTAGTATACCGCACTAAGCTACCTAAAGCTTAGGCGCTTCGTTTACTATATGTATATCTTCAACCTTAACCTTAAGTTAATATATATAAAGCAGAATGCTAGCTAGCTGCTGCTCTTTAACACTATAGGAGATATTATCTTAGGCTAAAAGCTTCTAGCTGTCCTGCCTATAAACCTTAAGTATCTTAGCATCACTTACTTCTCTCTATACTTTATTAGTTATTTATACGCTATATAAAAAGAAGAAGAATACCGATTATAGATTGCTGTAGAAAATGCTTATTTAATTGCTAAGGTAGTATATATCGCTGAAGGTTCTCTATATTTAATAGTCTAGAAGAGATATCCTATATTATAACTTCTAGAGCCTCTATATAGTAGAGGAAGTAGAAGACTTATAAGTGTATAAGGATTATAACAGAGGGTTAGCAAGTAATCCTTTAACCCTAGTAAGGTCTATTATCTTCAGCATGCCTAGGGAGGACAGCTGTAGACTATATAGATATATAGATATCAGAAGTATCACAGGCCTCTGTCGCTTACTCTAGCTAGAGTTCTAGCACTTCGCAGAATAGGCCTTCAGCCTAACAAGCATTCTATTGCTTGAGATATTTGCCTTTAGAGACTTTTTATATTATAGAAGATATAGACACCTCAGCTTTATACTCTGTTGATAAGAGGAGTTTAGTAAGGGCTAGGCACTGTTTTAACTATACTATAGGATAGGAAAGCATCAGGAAAAGTTTAAAATGCTGGTTGACAGAGCAGTAGACTTCTTCAAAGCCTGTTTAAACGAATCTCTTTTATATGTTAATAACTATAGTAGATAGGATATTTAGTGTGGTTTTTAGACGGTATAACTAATGCTACTATTAAGTAAAGTCACTGCCTAGGTTCACTTTCAGATGTAGTATGTGTTATAGATAGTAGTATTAAAGTACTCCTACTAGAATCACTATAACGACGGAAAAAGACTCCTTCTTATAACTTTCTATAATATTGCAAGCATACCAAGAGTTATCCTGTGTTATAGGAATAACCCTAGCCATAGCCAGACCTAGAGACTAACTAATAAGGCGTAAATTAACTGCGGGCGCCTATTCAGAACTAAGAATCTGCTACAGTAGGCTGCCTACAGCGCAGGAAATCCTAGCAGAAATACAAGTAGCCAAGCCTCTTAACAAGCCTCCCTTTCTATCCCTATCCTTTTAGTATAAAGCAATTACAGCTGTTCTTTCTCTGCATAGCCGGCAAAGCCCTCTGTCTTAGCTAGAGAGGCCTCTTCTCAGATAGCTTGCTACTATGTTAGCTACTGCTTATATTACTGTTATTTCTTAAGGCTACTAACGATATAGGTGTGTTTCTATAAGCTAGCTAAAATTTACACAGCCTTGCTTTAAGAGACGTCTAGGCAGCCTCTTAGGCTTTACGCAGCTTTTTATATACAGTTTAAGCTTTATCTCTCTGCTTATATATCTTGATATCTCTTATTAATCAGTAACTAGATAGATATTATAGGTTATATTAATAATGTAAGCTTTCGGCTTTCTTAGCTATGTTCTATATAATAATTGAACGCTTATTAGTCTTAATTGTTAAACAAGCTAAAAGTTTGCTCCTAATATAATGTTAGTGTATCTATACCTCAGAGGAAGTCAGGCTAATTATAGTTTATAATTCATACTTATAGTTCGATTAAACAGATACAGTAGAGAGAGTAGCTTGATTTCCTCTGCCTAGGTTGATTATAAATTCGCAGCGTAATATTAGTTAGAGGTATAGTATAATCACTATGCATAACCCCTATTAACTATTCATATTTTTTGATAAGTGCAGGGTAAACTAGGTACTATAGTAAATATTATATATAGGTATATCTATAACCTTTATGTCGAACATATAGTGGGTACTATGTATATATAGTTCGCAGCGCTCTGCTTAAGGCATTAGCTACTTCAGGCTTATAAGACTTAGAAGATATAGTTAGTAATACGCCTTACGCTTTTTACAAATCAGCACTAAGGAGAACAAGGTCTAGTTTACAACTATCACTGAGGCATATAATAGGGCCTCAGGAGCCGAATCGCTGAATATATATAGCTGCTAGATTTCTCGCACTCTATCTTTATAGCTAGGAATCCTTAATCTAATACCTTATCTATCTTAAGATAACATAGGAATTGTATAGCGATAAGACGACTAGGACATAGAGTAGCCTAGAATTATGTTACGACCGCTGTAGTTAGTTCCTGTAGGCTTATAACTATATAGTGTAGAACAGGGTATATTCATTATTACTAAAGCTTTTGCTTTGTGTTATAGTTAGTTGCCCTGATCTGCCTGTAACAAATTAGGTCTTAGCTACCTGGACTGCTCTCATCCTGGCGATCTGGACTGTTGTAAGCCCCTAAAACGGCGCAGCTTGTCCCGACTGCTGACTTGGTCCTCGGCAATCTTGTGTCCAATCAGGGACTCTTTCATAGAGGAAAATGGTTGGGCGAGATTTCTCAATGCAAAGCTTCGCATACATAGAAGGATTCAGTCTAAGATGCAGTAAATGTCTGCGCCAGCCAAAGGCAACGCCGCATAGTAACAATCTGCCTTGTTCCACAGGCGCGGCACTTGCATAACAAGCCATTGCATAACAAGCAATTGCTCATTACATAGAACGTGATGATTTATAGTACAAATCCCAGCGACAAGATCTGAATAAGGCCCTCCTCCCAGACATCGTCCAGATACCTATCGATCCTAGTCACAAATAGTAGCGACCGCTCTTGGAAACAAAAGCAGCACTCGAGACTTATTCACGCTGCCCCTCCGAGGTTACGTGTCGTGCTGAAGTCCTGTACTTGCGATGTCCCTCCACCTAGTGTGGAAACCAGCGTCTGGTACAGTACACTCACAGTACCAGTGAAGGTTGACAAAATGCTTTGCTGCAGTTTGCTCTCGGCTTGGAGATTGACGACTTGCGCCTGCAGACTTTGCACCTGGTTATGCAGATCCCTGATGAGAGTGGAGTGGATCCTGATTGTGGGGCCGTCATCGTGCATTGTAGGCGGGTCGATCTCAAGGTCTAAGGGGCTTATCCCCATGTGGTCTTGGGCGTGTTGCACGTGGTGGTTGTGTGACGAAGAGGGGGTGGCGTCGCTTTGTGACCCGTGCGGGCCGGCGCGGGGCAGATGGCCTGTCGGAACGGAAATGTACACTTTCCCATCGTGAGGCATGTCGCTGTGCAAAACAGGGGTTCGGGCTTGGGAACGTAGCGTCTTTGGTTCTTGAAATCGCTGGTTTCGCGTCAGCCGCTTACGATGTTTGGTGGCTCGCAAGCGCCCGCTCTACACAGAGCGAGCGCTTGCAAGAGGGTCAAGCAAGAAAGTGCGTACTTATTGCGAGGTCAACCGGAAGAATAACGGCAGAAAAGTGAGTGTGGACGTGAGTATCAAGTTCTGTCAATATGTTCGGACTTCTCAACATTAAATGCCATGTGCAATACAGTAAAAGGCGTAATGGGCTTCGCCAGATGTCGTAGTTAACATCTTTTGTAGTGGTGGTGTGGAGTTGCTGCAGACATGGGTCAGATGACGTGTTACGACCCGTAAACAAGGATAACAGCTGAACGACCTACTCGGGCGTCGGGCGGCTGGAACAGGACATTTGTACTACAGGATCACGGGAACAACAGGAACTCGCTCGGAAACGGAAGAACTATAGTATAAGTCACGTGACGATAAGATAAGAGATTAGATCCGTACGCCAAGAATACGGAGGCCGTCCTTAGCGTATACGGGTTCTGTATAATTAAGGGACGGACCCTGTTAGGATCAGGAATAGTAATAAGACAGAGGGTACTGTTTAGGACTTATATATAGTATAACCTAAGCCTAGCTTATAGTCAGACTTCTATAGCTCTTCAGCAATTAACTTATAAATATCCTCAGGATACTTTCAGCCTACCTTCACTGCGAATACTTATTAAGTCTAAGACTGATTACTTTAGCCTCTGACTACCGATCTATAATACAACCTACAACTTATAACCTAGACTATAACCCTAGTATACTATTACTATATATTAATCCCTAGCTTCTATTAGTAGACCCTACTATTAGATAACTGACTATAACACTTTGATTGCTTTTATTTAGTAAGTTAACTATTAATACCTACTAAATAGTATAGAATATCTTCTTATACCTCTGTTAAGTCTCTTACTCTTAGACCTTTATCTGCCTCTAGAGGAAAGGTTCTCTAGAGCCTAGCCTAGGAAATTAAGGACTAGAGAATAAAGGACGACTTAGATAGTAAGGATAACACTGAAGAACCTAAATAATAGCTTGATAAAATCACTAAGGACTTCAAGAAAATACGCGATATATTTAACTAAAATGTTACTGCTTTTAAAGAACTTCAGGAATAAGTATATAAGACCTAGGAACTTAAAAAAGAAGTTAATACCTTCCGAGCTGCTACTAATATTATCTTAGCCCTAGTTAAAGGATACGAACGCCTTAAACTTAACACACCTTCTACCTTCAACAGAACCCTAGGATAACTTAAAGGATACTTAGTTCAGGTACAAACCTACTAAGCCTTCTATATTAACATATTCTAGAACGATACTGAATATATAGTGTACGCTGCTATTTTCCTTAGAGGACGAGCCCTCGCTTAGTTTAAACCTCTTTAATAAGAATAGCTTAATAACTTAGTTAAGAAATATAGTAAAGAAGTAAAGAGTATCTTCTTCAGTTTTATAGGCTATATTAAAGCCCTAGAATCACTTTTCCTCGACTTTAACGAACGAAGACAGGCTGAACAGGACCTATCCTACTTCTAATAAACTAAGTTAGCTACACTCTATACTATAGAGTTTAGATAACTAGCTATAAGACTCTATATAACTAACGAAAGCAAGGTCTTTACTTTCTACTAAGGACTTAAGGATGATATTAAGGATGAAATAGCTAAACTAGAAACACCCTCCAGCTTCCTTACTTATACTAAACATACTATTAAAATTAATAACTGCCTCTATAAATAAATAAAGGAACGAAGAGAGAAACGATAAATTCCGAACTCAGGACGTAAGTACTAGTAATAACCTCAGCATAAATTTAATAACTAACAGAATAATAACAGACCTTGTAATAACTAGAATAACACCTGACAAAGCACTTCCTACAGATAACACAGCAGACCTATAGACCTCAGCGCTACTACTAAGAATAACGACAAGAAACTATAGAACCCTAAGTACTATAACTACGAAAGAATAGGATATATTGCTAGAGACTGCAGATAACTTAAGAAGCTTAACTAGAAACCTGTACTTAAATAAACTAAGCAAGTTAGCATAGTAACTAAAACACCTTATATATTCCTATTATAGACTGGATACTATAACAACGAATGCTTCACCTACTACAGCGATAAAGAAGCTATAGGATACTAGCTTAGTAACTCAGACTGTAGAAGAACAGGTTATAACATGACTATCCTAGAAGTTAAGATAAAGACCTTTGCGATAGCTTCCTAAGCTAACAGTAAGCTATTCAGAAAGACTACTAAACAACTTAACGAAATGCTTCGCGTCTAATAACTCGATATAGTTAACCCTAACCCTATAGGTTATGACATAGAAACCTGACGAACAATCTAAGAGTCAGAAGCCTAAGTCTAATAGGAAACGAACTGAATCCGTTAGTATGAAACAAGACAGTAGATTATAAGTAATAACGAATAACGGATCCTACGCTTTGAAGTAGTATAAGCATTTCAGCTATAACGGGTATAAGAGGAACTAGACAATATTATATAGTATTGCTAAATTAGTGCCTTGATAGCATACCTCGAACGATGAAGAAATTAACGGCGTCCTGGGCCAGGTGGCTGGCTGGAAATATTGAAGACGTGAAATAAATCGCCAAAGGATTAGATAGCGGCAACAGCAAGGGAACATTAGCTTAGGTTTAGATATAACTTGTAGCAATCAACACAATGGCATTCACTATAGCAAATCAAACCGTCCTGTAACCAGATACACTTCCATCACCGCTTCTTCCGTGACTGCCTTGACCCCTTCCCTGTACCTGATTCATCCTGCCCAGCTTCATCGGCAACCTCTGCGTCAGCAGGCCGCTTTGAGCTTGATGTTGTATCTCCAGTGAGACCCAACGCAGCCTCACCCGCACCATCACTCTGCGATAAGTCGACCGTTGGCGTTCTCTCTATGACATTTCAAACCATACAAAAATAACCATCCATAGATTGTTCTTACCTGGGGTAACGGGTTCGGGTATGCGCCCATTGTACGAACTCATAAGAGGACGACTAATCAATCATCTTCGCAGACAAAAGGATTTGTGCAATTTAGCAACGAAATGCCGGAAAGCCAATACTGGAACCAAGAAGTTGTAGAAAATGAGCGGATTCCGCTGATTAACGGCTACCTTGGTTATGACGCTACAGAAACAATAAAAGGATACAGTAACAGAGGAGTATTAGAGCCGAATGCTGTTCTGAACGGGTCCCTGCCTGTATGTTGATGAGGCAACATTACCGAAGCTTTTGCTTTGGGCGATAGTTGATTGCCCTGACCCGCTCGCAACACTTAGGTGCCCCTCGCAGACTCCTTTACTTCTAGCCGCCACCCTTCCCTGACATGTAGTAAACACATCATCATTTTGCAACGGTCATTAGACTAGACTCAGATTAGGTTGGTGAGCTTAGTGGTCCACTGCCGTGGCAAAGTTACAGTCTGAGCCTCCTAGAGTCGTCATGAACTCTGGTGATGACCTCAACATTGCGCAGCAGAATGATGCGCACTGTACGTTCGATAGTTAGTCAGTCGCTAGTTGTTAAACCACCAGACAACCCGCCTGAACAGTTGTATCTATTTGTCAGATCAAAGCTTTTCCTTCAACAGTAAAGAAAGTTCACGTAGGTCCGGCCACGAAGTTACATTGCCAGGGTGGTGCGAGGATGTTTCGGAGGAAAATGTGCTGTAAGTCAGAAGTCATGATGGGCTCTGAAAATACTGAGTACTCGTCCCTGTACTGTACCAGGACATTTTTGAGCTATGCGTTTTGCCTCGATGAAGCAGCAGCATCAGCGTCAGCGCCGAAACCACGATGCGTGCTCATGTTCACCGATCATGTCCGTATTACGGCTAGCCATGCGGTAGGACTATGAGGTCTGATAATAGTATTTATTCGGGAGTGACGCTGTAGGTTGAGGTCGTAAGTGGTCGGATTCGTATGTAGCCATGGTGTGCCGAACAGATCAGGTCTTCAGGGGAGGCCCGGATGATCGGTCGCAGATTCAACGAGGTATTGTAGTTCGCAGTGGAGGTATTGTGAGCATTCTGAAGAATGCTCACGATTTTGAATACGTCGGTTGCCGAAGAGCCATGAAGCTCTGGTGATGATTCAGGCTCAGGTAAAATAGTATCCCATCAGGTGCGAATTGGCTGGAAAAAAGCGTCGATCATCACCTGTGTTCTCTGATTAGCTTTATCTCTGCATGTCTTTGTACTGTAGCCCACAATTGGAGGCGCATTGTAACTAGTGTAGTTCACTCGCACCTGATGGGAGGAGAGTCAGGAGACTGTACAAGTCTTGCACAGTGTCATCAATTTGTTACCGATCCTAGTATGGAGGCCGTGCTTAGCACATAATTACGGATCTGGATTCCTTATCCTATCATCACGAGACTCGTGCCATATTTGCTCCTTGTGCGAATGAAGCCGCATCTCTCCCGTGATCCTGCAAGACAGATGTCCAGTCACAGCCGCCTGCTGCCCAAGTAGGTCGTTGAACAGTCATACTTGCGTACAGGTCGTAACATTCAGAAAGGGCAGATGGAGATTGCCGCGTTTCAGGTTTCACAGTAATGGGAACAGCCTGGCAGCCTAAATTGGGACAGCTTACCGCAACAGGCGTTGCCTTCCGCATCTTGGTTCGTGCTGCGCATCCAGTTGCAGATCGCTCGGATGATCATGGGCCCCTCAGGTACCCGGAAAGATGCTGACGAGCAGCAGATCATCTCAGGAGCTGGGTGACATATGTAGCCTGGATGCGAGCAAAATAGGCAATTCAGGCCGGATCGGGAAAGTGACCAGTCAATATGAATGTTTTCCATGGAGAGACGTCTAAGCATGATCAGCCGAGCGCAACAGACGCTGACGACAAGCGGGGGCTGCAATGATTATCCGGAAGAACGCTGTCGAAAACGAAGAGATACCAACATACCGACAGACGTGTCCCCTAAAGGGAAATGTCCGACCTATTCCCTGCTTCCCCCGCCTACCGCCACGGTGCCGGCACAGGGCACCGTCAGACTCTCCATCTCGGGAAATATCTCCTATAGTCCCTCCGCTATAAACGCGACTTCCTCTGCTCCCGTAATCCGTCCTTCCCCCGTGATAACATTCCTAAGCGTAAGCGTACGAAGCTATGGTTATCCGAGTCTGAGGATAATATACAGCCTACCTACCTTCGTCAGCAAGCATGCACTGAAACTTATTGCTAGCGTCTCTAGCGACAGCTGCCTATAATAAACCTTCTATAGTAAACCTTCTAACGTCTTAAGTATATTATCTCCTATATCTAGCTAGAGATATTACAGGCAGTCTATTTTTTAGATAAGAGTTATAATAAACTAGGTATCTTATTATTCCTTGTTAGAAGTAGTACTATTACTATTTATAATCTTAAGTATCTAGAGATAGATAAGATCTCTGAGGCTGTATAATAAGATCCAGGCACTTATATAGCAAGAGCAACTAGCGTCTATATAAAGGTATATCAGGTTAGAGATATATCTAATATTACAGTCAGCTATCCGACAGTAGGGCCTGCTAACAGAAGCTGGGGATTAATATATAGTAATAGTATACTGGGTTATAGGTTGTGAGCTATGTTGTAGATTGGTAGTTAGAGGCTAAGGTGATCAGTCTTAGACTTAATAAGTATTCGCAGTGAAAGTAAGCTGAAAGTATTTAGAGATAAATATAAAGTTAATTACTAAAGAGCTATAGAAGTCGGACTATAAGCTAGGCTTAGGTCTTACTATATATAAGTCTAATTCTAAATATATCCCTTTATACTTTAAGTTAAGCTAGATTATTCTAACCTAGAATAATTACTTAGCCTCTAAGTTATATTAGATTATTCTAATCTCTAATAATTATTATCTTATTGTTATATAACTTATACTATAGTTCTTCTATTTCTAAGTAAGTTCCTATTATTCCTATAATCCTGTAGTATAAATATCTTATCCTAGCTACCTAACGCCTAAGTAGATTATTCAGCTGTTATCCTTATTTATAGGTTGTAATATCAGGTCCTCTCTCTAAAGGTCTTATCCTTAAGACCTAATATAAGTAGGTTGTTAGTCCTAGGTTAAGGATCTGTTAATTATGTTTCCTAATTTACCTATAATGCTGATATTATATCAGGTTATGTTTAAAAATCTAATTCTTGCGAAACTCGTTACGCTTAGATTTATTGTAATCAGCAGGCCCTTAGTACTCTAGTCGATCACTATAGTTATAATGCGATACCTTGCTCTCCTTACTTCTAGTACTATTATATATATAAAATAGACCTCACTAACTTAAAGTGTTATAGTAAGTATATTAAGCATAGTTTAACAGACTATAATAATAATAATATAGCGAATACTTATAAGTTGTTTTCCTAGGTAATTAGAGTGGATACTGATTAGTTATAGTGAATTATTATTTCAGAGAGTAAAAGAAAGTAGAGTAGGAAGAGTAAGAGGCTAAAGAGGTACTAGAGGTTCTTTAGATATAGTTAGTAATAGCTCTTAGTCGCTTATCTTATCTTTATAAACAGAAGAAGTTTCTAAGAGAACATAGTTTAGACTTAATCTATTATAGGATATAGTCTATTAATAAATAGGAGGCGAAAGAGTAGTCTTTAGAGGCTTAGGAGTCTTAAGTACTTAAAGATTTATTATTATAGAGTGCTCTAAATAAGTTAGACTAGTTTTCTTTAGGTATAAGTATTATAGATTTAGGTATTCTAGCTATAGTTAATTCTTTAGAAGTGTCTTAGTTAGTTTCTAGTGTTCTTAAGCGAATAAATAGTTTTCTTTATTATAGTCTATCTACTTCTATAAGTAGTCTGATATATCTATATAGGTATTTAATACGTAGGTAGCTAGTAGTATTCGTTAGGAGTAGTGTTACTAGTACTACTAGCGTTATTTCTCATTCTTAGTGTTATTACTAGTAGGTTATAAGTTTATCCTTCGTATTAGTGATATTCTCAGCTAGTTCCTATATATTATCTTCGTGACTATATCCTTTCTATTTAATAAAGTACTAGTATCCTTCTAGTTCTTCGAAGTAGTTAATAATTCGTTCGACTTTATACTCTAGTTTGTTATCTTCTATAATAATAAGGTTATTTATTTGTAATCCTTATAATGCTAGTTCGAGTAGTAAAATGTAGAATATTAGGAAACATTTCATTATATTAAGTAGGTTGAGTTTATAGTTAACTAGTGAGATTTTTCAGAGGATTTTAAAAGGTCTAAGTTTCTTGAAATCTAGTTTGTTATTTAGTTGTTTTATTTTAATATTTTACTATATAAAATAGATACTATCTCTTTCTTTTAAGGTTAGTCCTTTAATCTTTTGTTTATTACTGAAATATATTATTTATTATTATATAAATTTAAGTTCTTTATATACGTTGTCTTAGATATCTTTGATTTATCTGATTATAGCGACAGCTTTTAGTGCTACTAGGCTAGTTTAGGGTTCTCTATAGGTAGTTAGTTTGAATCTATAGTTAAGGTAGAAGGAGGATTCCTTAGTACTTTCTCCTACTACGCTGTTATAGGCGAATTAGGCTACTAGTAGTAATACTACCTAATTATCTTAGTTATAATTAATATAGGTATAGAGGTAGGTTTTAAGGATCTAGTTAATTTGTTCTGTTTATCTGTTAGTCTATAGGTGAAAAGCAGTAGATATTACTTGTTTAATACTAAGTTATAATATAATTAACTTCTAGAATTTAGAGGTGAAGATTTTATCTCTATCTAATACTATTTCCTTAGGTGTTCCGTGGTTAGCAATAATATACTTAAGGAATATATAGGCGAATTCTTTAGTATTACTTGCTTCCTTATATAGGATGAAGTAGATATACTTTATAAGTCTGTTAATAATAATAAGAATGCTATTATAATAGACTCCTATAAGAGGTTCTCAAGACTTCAGTAATTTAATAATAAAGTCGAGGGATATAGAGTGCTAGGTAGTTTGTAGTACAGGCAAAGGTTGTAATAATCTATAAGGTTAGTGTTAGGCTGGTTTACTTTTCAGGCAAACCTTGTAATCCTTAATTACTATTACAATATATTCTCTAGTAACCTTTTCTCTATATTATTATCATAGTTACTTCTAGGTTTTTATAATTCCCTAGTAACTATATACTAGTACGCTATAGAATTATCTGATAGTTTTATTATCTAGTTTACTAAGTAGGCTAGCTATAGATCGTCTAGTTATTATAAGAGTTTTTATAGTAAGTACTAGGTCTCTATTATTATTATGTTTGAGAATTACCTAGGTTTCTTTTAGTACTAGGATATTATAGTCTAGTTATTAGCTAAGAGCATTAGCTCTACTATTCTCTGATTCTCTCTAATAAATAATTCAGAAGTTAAATTCTAAGAGGAATTCTAACTATCTGATTTGTCGTTTATTAAGTTCTTTTAAAGTAGTGAAGTGTACTAAGTTCTTATAATCAGTGTATATAAATACTTAGTAAATAGTTCCTAAGAGTAAAGGTCTCTATTCTTTAAAGGCTTTAATAATAGCTATAAGCTCTTTATTATAGATCTAGTAGTTAAGTTCTAGTCTGTAGAGTTTGCGCGAGAAGAAGGCATAGGAGTATAGGTATCCTTTTAAATCTCTCTAGGATAGTTACGCTCTAAGGGCGAAGTCTGAGGTATCTATTTTAACTTTAAACTATTCTTCTAGGTTTAGGATTATTAGGACTAGTTTACTAGTAATATAGTTTTTAATAGTCTAGAAAGCTGTATTCTAGGCTTCTTTCTATTTAAATAGTTAATCTTTATAACTAAGATCTATAAAAAGTATATTAATCTTTCTATAGAGTCTAATAAACTTTCAGTAGAAGTTAATAAATCTAAGAAATCCTTAGACTTCCTTAAGGTTAGTTAGTATTAGCTATTTTTATATAGCTTAGACTTTCTTTTTTAATATACTAATATATCTAGAGGTGATTATAAATCTGAGGTATTCCACCTCCTAGGTATAGAATATACTTTTTTCTAGTTCGACTAGGAGTTTAGCATCTTAGAAAGCTTAGAGTATAAGGTATATATACTTCTTATACTATTCTATTATTATAGAGAAGATAAGGATATTATTAAGGTAGATAACTATAAAGATATCTATAAATTTCCTAAGAACCTAGTTAATTATATTCTAGAAAGTAGCTAGTATATTAGTGAGACTGAAAGGTATAATAAGGTATTTGAAATATCTTTTATATATTCTAAAAGCAGTTTTCTATTCTTTTCCTTTCTTTATTTAGATAAGGTTATAAGTACTTTTAAAGTTTAGTACTATGAAGTAGTTAGCTCCGTAGAGTAATCGTTAGAGTTCGTCGATTAGAGGTAGTAGATATCGATTTTTAATTATTATTTCGTTAAGTATTCAGTAGTTAATGCATAGTTATAGTTTACTATTCTTTTTTAGTATAAACAGGATTAGGCTTCCTACTAGTGATGTTAATTCTCTGATATAGCCTTTCTTAAGGTTTTTATTAAGGTATTTATCGAGGGCTTCTATCTTAGTTAGGTTAAGTCTGTAAATTTTATTGAATTTAGGCTCCTTCCCCTCCTTAATAGGGATTTCGTGATTGAAATTCATATATTTAGGTAGTCTAGTTTCTAATTCAGCTACAAAGAGTTTCTCATAAACTCTGTATTCTTCTAAGATAGATAGAAAAGGATCATCCTTTTGTTCGAGATCTGTAGTCTTTAATAGTCGTAATATAGCTTCTTTTACCTTAAAGTAGTAGATATATTATTTTACTACTCTTTAGTAAGTAGATCTATTTAAAGCCTAGGTTCTATAAAGCTACTTAGAGACTAGATTATTATTATTCTAATAGAGTTAGCCTGTTCTCTAATCTATCTATAAGTTATTCTTTTTAAGCTATAGTATTCCTAGCATAATATTATATATACTAAGTTTAGTAATATTAAATTAGAGTTATTCGTTTCGATCTAAGTAACTTATCTTAAGAGGTATAGTCTTATTTTTAATAGTTCCTCTTTTATACTAGACTTATTCTCCTTCTATATTACTAAGCTAGTATATATATTCCTTTCTTTACTATAGTAGTTATAATCTATTTACTACTTAGGGTAATATAAAGTTTATTTTAGCTCTGCTGTTAATAAGCGCAATAGTTATAATATCGTTAATAGTAACTATAAGTTATAGGTATACTTTCTAGTCTAGGGATACTAGATAAATAGACCTTATTATTATTACCTATCTTAGTCCTTTATTAGTAAGTAAGTCTAGTTTTTTAACTACTTTTATTATCTAGGGTAAGTGATTTGCTTTCCTTCCTATTATACCTTCGTAAGGCAGCTTTCCTAGAATCGAAGTCTTAGGAGGCTCGATCCTTCTTATAGAAGTCTATAGGCCTTAGCCTTCTAAGTCGTATATATAAAGCATTCGTCTCTTTAGTATTCTTCCTATTTCATTACATTATTATATTAGTATCTTATAGGGTATTATAGGCTTAGGCTAAAGGTTGCTACGTTATTGCTGTATATAGTTATAGTCTATCTAACTATAGTAGTTTAAGTGTAAATATTCTAGATAGGGTTCTTATTATATCTTCTAGGGTAGAATTAGTATTTATATTTATCTCTAAGATATTCCTTACACTTATTAAAGAAGTATTATAGCTAGAAGAGGTTTTAGTAGTTATAGTAGTTATACTTAAGTGCGGGGTAATCTTCTGTGTGAAGCTTCAAAGTATAGTCTTTGTTTCTCTGATTTGCTAGGATACTATAGAAGTATCGCTGTTAGTTATTATAGCTTATATTAACTATCTAGTGCTAGATAAGTTACTAAGTCTCTTCTTCGTTATTAGATTCTTCTTTAGAACTAGTGTCGTCTATTCCTAGGGTTAGTCTACTATAGTATCTTACGTTTTAATTAGTAATATTAGTAAGAGAGTTAGAATTATAAAGGATCCTATCCGAATTAAACCTAGACTTAGGTTTACTGAAGTTCTAATTACTAGTGAGACTAAGTAGTCGCTGTTCTTCTAGGAGGTTGTGTTAGTGTTTAGGTTCTTTATTAGATTCTTCTTTAACCTATTCTTCGAGTTCTTAATTAATTTGCTCGATTCTAGTAAGGTTTCCTCGTGTATTTCTTCGTTGTTTAAAGTGTGCTATCAGGGTACTAATTTAGTAATACTATATAATATTGTCTAGTTCCTCTTATACTTATTATAGCTGAAGTGTTTATACTACTTCGAGGTATAGGATCTATTATTTGTTGTTACTTAGAATCTGCTGTCTTGTTTTATGCAGATAGATTCAGTTCGTTTCCTGTTAGACTTAGGCTTCTAACTCTTAGATTGTTCGTTAGGTTTCTATATTATAACCTATAAGGTTAAGGTTAACTATATCAAGTTATTAGACGCGAAGTATTTTATTAAGTTGTTCAGTAGTCTTTCTGACTAGCTTACTATTAGCTTAGAAAGCTATTATAAGGGTCTTTATCTTGACTTCTAGGATAGTTATGTTATCACCTGTTCTTCTACAGTCTAGGTTACTAGGCTAGTGTCCTATAGCTTCCTTATTGCTGTAGTAGGTGAAGCATTCATCGTTGTAGTATCCTGTCTATAAGAGGGCTACGTGAGGGGTTTTAGTTACTATGCTGATTTGTTTAGTCCGTTCAGAGACAGGCTTCTAGCTAAGCTTCTTAGGTTACTTATAATCTTTAGTAATATATCCTATCTTTTCGCAGTTATAGCACTTAGGGTTCTATAGTTTTTTGTTGTTATTCTTAGTAGTAATGCTGAGGTCTATAAGTCTACTATAATATCTAGAAGCAGTGCTTCATCCTTATTAACCTTAATACTGGGGTTTCTAAGTGTATTTTTTAGAAGTGTTTGCTTTTTTGAGGGTCTATAGCTATTATCCCTTTCGTTCGAGACGTCTCTTATAAAGTTAGTTATTAATCTTAATAGCTATATTAATAAAGATATAAAGTTCTTTAGGCTGATTATTATATATAAGTTCGTCTTTTATATCCTCTTAAAGTCCTTAGTAGAACTTAGCGATAAGAGCCTTGTTACTCTATCCTAGTTTTAATATAATTTAATAGAATTTAGAAGTATACTTACTAGCTAATCCTTTCTATATAAAGCTTATAAGCTTTTACTTAGTAATATATTCCTTATTAAGGTTTCTAAAAGTATTCTTAAGTTATTTCTTAAATTTGTTATATTTTTTAAAGATAGCTTAGATGTCTTCCTCTTGATTATCGTAGGTATTCTTAAGGTAGTTATATATAGTAGGTTTAAACTAGGCAAAAGCGTCCTTCCTAAGGAATAAGGCTGTATAGTAGACCTTGTCTGCCTCGGTAGGGAACGAACTGCTATAGTAGCGTAGATAGGTGTAAGTTCTAGTGAGAAACCTTTACAGAAGTCTAGTAGTACTATTAAATAGCTCTAGCTCTAGGTACTTAGCTTAAGGAGTTATAAGTACTCGGCTAGCGTTCAGCTAAGTATAGAGTTAAGCGTTCTCCTCTCGAAGCTAGTTAAGTATATTAAATAGTTACTAGTTCGTGGGAAGTAGCACGACTAGTTAAGCTAGTATAGTAGTAGTAGGTCTAGCTACTAGAGTGCTAGAGGTTATAGGTATATACTAAGCATTATTATTAGTTAATATATTATTTATACTGTTAGTAGTCTTAATAGTTAACTTACTAAACAGAACTAATTAAAGTGTTATAGTTAGCTATCTAATAGTAGGGTCTGCTAACAGAAGCTAGAGATTAATATATAGTAGCAGTATACTAAGTTATAGGTTGTGAGCTATATTATAGATCAGTAGTTAGAGGCTAAAATGATCAGTCTTAGACTTAATAAGTATTCGCAGTAAAGGTAAGCTGAAAGTATCTAGAGATAAATATAAAGTTAATTACTAAAAAGCTATAGAAGTCAGACTATAAGCTAGGCTTAGGTCTTACTATATATAAGTCTAATTCTGAATATATCTTTTTATATTTTAAGTCGAGCTAGATTATTCTAACCTAGAATGATTGCTTAGCCCCTAAGTTATATTAGATTATTCTGATCCCTAATAATCGTTATCTTATCGTTATATAACTTATACTATAGTTCTTCCGTTTCCGAGCGAGTTCTTGTTATTCCTATGATCCTGTAGTATAAATATCTTATCCTAGCCGCCCGACGCCTAAGTAGGTTGTTCAGCTATTATTCTTATTCATAGGTTATAATACTTAACTTCTTTAATTACTGCTATATTAGCTAGCTTAATCTCTAAACGCTCTAAGCAGGGAAAGTACAGCTTTCTATTAACCTTATTATAGGTTTTTACTGCTTGAATTTATTACTTTAAAATAATATCTTTTAGTATAACTTCTTATAAATCCTATAAGCATACTAGCGCTTATAATATAGCTTTTAATATTAAGCCTTAGCTTTAGTAGTTTTTTATAAACATAAGATTAGTATATTAGAGCGTTAGGATCCTTTATACTAGGCTAGTACTGCTGTTAATATTGCTATCCCTATTACTATCTCCCTCTATATTGCTATTACTCTCGTCTTAGGTTAGCCTGCTTTCTACACTTATATTAAGGTATATAAGGTTTTCTACCGCACTATAGAGGCAGAAGATCTTGCTCGCAGGATATATCTACTATTTAATTAACAGCGTTTTTAGGTTAGAGTATTAGTTAATAAACTGCTGAATGTAGTTTATAGCTGTGTTCTGTAGTTATATATAGATATGCTTAATACGTAGGAAATCTAGCTTAAGTAATGCTCTGAACTAGCTTAGGAGTGTAAGCTTGCTGTGAATGAGTTGTAAGTTAACGATCTCTGTTAAATATTCCTATATATGCCTGTCGTCTATAATCAGGTGTTGAAAATCTGCTATCTTTTAGATAATTACCTTTCTACTAGCTTAAAATAACTGGTTTATCCTTATTAGTAGTGCTAGGCTGCTCTGCTTATAGACTTTATAGAATATTATCTAGATATTTTACGCAGCTAGCTATATCAGATTGCTAAATAGTTTATTAAGCGAGGTCAATCTAATTTTAGTATACTTTAGTAGCTATTAGTTTAGAGTAAACTTACTTTAGTATTGCGTATAATAGTAGGTAATACTATTCTAGCTAGAAGTAGCAGTGTTATTAAGAAAAGGAACTAGACTATAATATAAACAGAAGAGGTTCTTTTAAGAGAGATTGCAGTGTGTATAATTATAGGTCTCTGTTTAGTTATTAGCATGAAAATCTTACTTCTGTTTTCAGTTTAAGGAAGGCAGGAACTGCTGACTGTTTTATATACGCTTACGATTTCAGCTATTATACTCTTCTTATAACTTAGGTTAAGGCTTCTTCTAGCGAAAATACAGCTTTAAAATAGATGCGGAAAAGATTACTGCTTAAAGCGCACTTCTCTATAGCGTGAAAAATGAAATAAAGTTTCTCTTAACCTATTTACTAATATTAATACTTACTAGCTATCTAAGGCGTTAAGAAGGAGCGATAGAACTAGATTAGTAACTTTATTAGGGTCTAATTATTATGTTTTTAAGTATCTAGTCGAATTGTTAGAGATATTAAACTTAGAAAACACGAATTAATCCTGAAATACTACTGCGATTAAATTGCACTTCACTTAGTTACTAGCAATAATCCTAGTTATTAAGTGAAGAATATTTCTAGTAAGGCGTAACACTAAGGCTTATAGTCTGATTACCTAAGATCTTCCCTTCTATTCCTTGTCAGTTCGCGTCCACTTAACCTCGTGCGATCTCTCTATTCTTCTTACTAACTTCAGCAAGTTAATATTTCCAGTCTTCAGATTGCTATTAGTACCTATTCTAACTAGCACTGTTTTTCCGTAGCATACTGATTTTTACAAGGTCTCTCCAAACAACAAACAAGCCCGCCTTCATTTAACGACTTTTCAGCCCTCTTCTTAACTCTTCTTAACTCTTTTTAATACTCCTCCTAACTACTGTTTCTATCTTCTTCTCGAACTGCCTAAGTTCTCTCCTAGCTTTCTCTCTTTAACCTTTATCCTTCCTCTAACTTTTCAGCTCTTTTCTTAACCTCTTTTTAACTCTTTTCTAACTCTCTTCCTAACTTTTACTTTTCGACTCTCCTAATACTTCTCTCTATTCTCTTCTTAATCTTCTTTTTTATACTTCCCCTCGAAACTCTTAACTTTACTAAGTTTCTTCCTAGCTACCTTTCCTTAACTTTTATTCTACTTTACTTACTTAACCTCCTACTCTAAAGATAGCTATAGCCTACTTACTTCCTGAGATATAGTATATAATCAGTAAGTATCTTCAGTCTACTGAACTGAATACTATAAGCAGGACCTCTATATACTATTGCGCGCTTTTTAAGCCTATTTTCTATACTTATAATACTACTTATAAACTCTCTATCCTTTAGGCTACTATTTAAAGTAACTAGGCTACTCTATAAAAAGCAATTAGATATAATATTATTATTAATACTAAGTAGCCTAGAAAGTAGAGAAGCCTCTAGAAAACTACTTACTACTCTAAGTAGCGCTTTAATAAAAAGCTGAAAAGCTATATAGCGCTGTATATAGTAGCTGTGTTTAGGAGGATAGATGCAGCTACTATACTCCTTAGTACTAGTACTAGTACTAATAAACTCGCCTCTGTCTACTAGTAGTATAATCTTAAGGAGGAGACTAACGCTCTATATAATATTATACTATAAACTGTAATAAGAACCTTACTATATTTTATAGTCTGTTATATAAACTATAATATTACTAAAAAGCTCCTTTAATATAGTATGAGGATTAAGGTAGATAGGCTTAATATTTACTACTAGTCTGCTCTCTATAACTTAAGCTATATTTACCTGCCTAGCTATATAATAATTAATTTTACTGACTAGATTATAAATAAATGCTATACTAACCTTAAGTTTATTAATAGCTGTAATAAGATGCCTCTTATAACTACTTATGAGGCTGGCTAGTTTAGGCTAGCTTGTAAGCTTCTCTCTCTCAGCGCTAACCTGTATATAGCTTTACTAGGAACGACGCTTGCCTACTTTACGCTGTAAACCTGCAGTAATATAGGTATAAGACCTCTTGCCTGTGACAAGGGTAAACTGAAGATATACTCACAGTATATTATCAGCTAAGAGCTTGATATAGATATAATTATAAACCTCACTAGCGACTTCTTTTACTAGGGTATTAGTGTGGATACTGCTAATGCTTTAGGAAGAATGCTTCTGTATATTATAGCTGTATATAGTATTACGTATACTATAGATATTCTTCTATAGAATAGTACTACTGCTGATATATAAGATGCTGACAGTCTACTGCTTCTTAACCTTACTAAGAGGTACTATCTCTTCTTTACAGCTAGCAGATAGTCAGCAAATACTAGGTAGAGACTGATAATAAATATAAGTAGTAATACCTTTAGCTATATATTGCTAGTATACTAGACTCTTCTTAATATAACCTTATTAAGCATTATATTTAATATTAGCGACGTTTAGTACACAGATAATACTAATAGAACTTCTTTCAAGCTTAAGTATCTAAAGATACTTACAAAGGAGTATAAGCTTTTAATCTAATAATAAGTTATCTTAGGCGAGGAAAACCCTGTTCTATACTATCTAGCTAGTCCTAGTTACTACTTAGACCTTTAGCTTAGTATCCCTATTAGTATAATCTTAGCTGTTCTCTAGGCTATTTATAGATAGCCTAGAGCTATACTTAAGTTAAGAAGTTATAATTATTATAACTCTACCTTCTATAAAGAGGTTATCTAGGTAGAGTTTCAGGATAATATATATAAGACGTAATTCTTATATTATATATTACTATTAGTTATAATAATAATAGAGGAGTTACTATAAGATATCACTGTCTGTCTCGTTGAATGAGATACTAACTGTTTCCCAGGGGATGGATCTAGCGTGTATAGGTTGAAGGCATGGCGTGAGGGATGATGTTTGCTAGGTGTGGATTTTACTTGCTCTGAACTTGCTCTGAAAGAACGGTATGGCGAACATTCAGGATTACTGTGTCGGGGACTAGCTCTGGCCCCTGGGTTGACAGGCGAGTCAAGGAAACGGTCTTGTTTTTAGAAGATTGTGCGTACGACATGTGGATATAGTCGTTTGGTATCACAGCATCATGTTTGATGCGAGGGAATATGTAGGGCATCACACAACCCACCATTATCGACAAATACCAGAGGAACTGAGATTATGTCACAATTGTGCCCGACTGCGTAGTGAAGAGGGTGTGACTCGTGGTTTCCAGCCGGTCTATAGTTGGGAGGGCTAATAGCCGCGGGCAATTTGAGATTGAGTGCTTTGGTTTCGCAGCAGCCTCTTGCAGCCTGAGAGGTTAGCCACCCAGAATATTGCATGCTTTGTTCCTTCAGTGTTCCCGTTTTTGTTGTTTTCGGCGGGGTCAGCTTTAGTCCGGGCCGGCATTCTTCTGTTTATTTACAGTGTTGTCCTTCGGACCCTCTTTTTCTTTTTTAGTCTATCTTTTTTTCCGACTCCCTCCACTTTTGTTTTTTCGGCACTGGTCTCCCCCCTCATCGTCGCCTCCTTCCACTCCCGACCCACGCCGCCGTAGATCGCCCATCAAACTTTCGGCCACCGAAAGGCCCCATCTCCAGGCAAGTCAATTTCTATGCCCCTCGTCAAACCTCTCGTACTGACCCAAACCACAGTCGCGATGTCCGGAGAGAACAGCAATGTCGCTGCCGACGATACCGACGCCTAGGACGCGTCCGTCTGCCCCGTCAACTTTGCCGAGCTGGACTACCATCGCATCACTCCCGCTAAGCCATACGTCTTCGTTCTGGAAGAAAACAACCCCCCTAGCCATGTCTCCTCCGTCGACTGGCTCACCATATCCATCGTCTTCGACGACCCGCTCTATAGCTGAGATGCACACGTCCGAGCCCAGGAGCGTCTCCCGGTCGCAAACCGGCTGTACCGACCCGGCGTCTTTCTCATTCCCGCGTACAACCTTCAATTCGCTGCTGTGGTTTCCAACTACTTTGTCGACTTTGGCTTTCCCAGTCACGTCAAGATTTGCGTCTGGTGGTCGGCGGACGACGGCGACGCCAACTTCAGAGCACATCTCGGCAAGGTGTTCCGTGACGGCAAGACCACCCTGCACGCGATCTTTACCACATCCCCCGACTGCAATCTCGAGCAGCATTGTCAAGGGCTTGATCTTAAGGACCCTGAGGTAGGTTATCTTTCAAAGCCTGGTGCCTATAGCTGCTCCTCTCCTTATAGACTTATGCTGACATATTTCCCTTTCAGACAGCTGACACCTTGTTTCTTGTAATGCCTTGGGCTATTGCTGAGTGTGCAACTCTCGGCCCGCTGCTCAGCGATCGAGCTAGAGCCATCGTCGATCAGGATGACGAGGACTGGCTGGCTGTGTCTGGCGGCGAGGGACAAACTGTCGCTGACAGCCCTGCGCACCGTCAGTGGGAGGATGGTCTTGAGTTTGGATTCTAGATATAAGACGTCAATTCTAGGCTTGTAGATGGGCATGGGTGATTGACAGTGACCGTCTTCAATAACTTGAGCGCAGTCTGTCACATTAAAATTAGCTGTGGAGGGGGACGGATCCTAGCTGTCGCAGTCTTGATAGAACGACTAAGCTGATAATCATTAGTCTGCATCTGTTTCCGGAAATCGATCCCCTCTCGACGGTCTACTGAAAAATGAACCGTCTCTATGATGAAGTAGTTGATTTGATCTGGAACTTAAGTGCATCTTCTGATTTGATATTCCCAGCGACATTGGGGCCTAATATAATGCACCTGGAGAGGCTATTCATAGATTGGCAATTTCTGTTGGCGTATTCAATATTTCCTCTGGCAACACACGTGCTTATCTTATTCAGATGACATTTCGTCTAACATTCAGACCCGCAGCCTAGACAGTATTTTCGACGAATTCCAAAAACCGCGCGGAACGTGTCACTGCGCAGAGACCTCCCTACCCCTCTCAGCGCCTAGGCTTCAAATTCCATTTGCTGCACAGTGCTGCAGTTAATATCCTTGTCGTAATAAGGATGAAAGCCACTGACTACGATAGAAACGATCGGAAATGATGCGTTATATCATCACCTCCTATACCACCGCCAAATTAGACAAAGACTTGGTTATGTTGAATCTTGCCATTCCGCCCCGGTATCCCAGTGTTCAGAGT
The DNA here is from genome assembly GCA_018853505.1 of Colletotrichum camelliae. Classification (NCBI taxonomy): domain Eukaryota; kingdom Fungi; phylum Ascomycota; class Sordariomycetes; order Glomerellales; family Glomerellaceae; genus Colletotrichum; species Colletotrichum camelliae. The sequence continues at coordinate 4,217,733 of JAELVL010000008.1, read as the reverse complement.
GAGGATAACGCGACGCGGACCTTGAGCACTCCAGTGTAACTGCTTGATGGCTTGGGTGCGCAATTCAGCACAATGGTCTAGATCATCTTGTCCCGTTTGTCCTGATGACCAAGACCGCAATATGTATCCCTCAGGGTCATGTACCACCATAGATCCTCCCTGGTGTCTCGTGATGTCGTTGAATAGAGGCCTCTAAAGAATCTTCGGTTCTCACTGTCATCAACGTAGAAGCTATCGCCGAAATCAAAATCATCCATGATGAACTGGACTTGTTCGAGCAGAGGAACGAACTTGGCTGGGATATGCCCTTGACTCTGCTGGCCCCAGTCAGAAAATTGCGTTAGGGTATGGGAGCGAGTAAGACGAAAGAGAGGGCTGTGAAAACGCTTCACGACATCGAGGGCGGTCAATTGACCATCGTCTTTGATGGAGATGTTAGCATTTACCGACTCCTGCCCCGAGGGCCGAGCCTGCGGCTGCAGCTGAGGGTAGTCACATTGCTGATCCTATTGCCCCAGGTAAGGCCGGACTTTTGGCATTGTACATATATTCGAATGATTTATCCCAGATTGATGGTGCGGTTGACGCTCCATTAGATTTCACTAATGATACAGCTTCAAGCTCCAAGCAGCCTGCTGAACCATCGGGTAATGATGAAGCCGGCGTGGATGGCACAGGCGCGGGCAAAGGGTCGACGCAATCGCGGAAGAAGCGGTGATGCACACTTGTATTTCTCTAGGGAGATATGATTTGTCATAATGAATACCATTGTGTTGATTGCCGCAAGCCACATCTAATCTAAAGCTGAGCTAATGTTTCCATCCGGTTGCTACCACCAAATCCTGCCAGGGTACCTTTCCCGTCTTCAATATTTCCAGCCGGCTACCTGACCCAAGGTGCTATTACTGCCAAAAAGCTTTGCTTGCCTGTCCCGTAACGCCATCGTCATCTTCTCCATAGGGTGGTCGGGTGATTCGAATGTGAGGATGATGGGGGGAAGCTTCTGGCCAAGCCGGTCAATCCGAGCAGTAGCTTACGCCAAGGTACCGTAGTTTCGAATAACAGTGAACTTGACCATCCAACACGCAACCTTCAGTCCATCTAATCCCGTGGAGCATAATCGATAGGTCGAAAAGAGGATGCGGGTCTTCTTTCGAAAGTTCCCTTCATCATCGTAAAAGTCACCAAACCAGTCCATGGCCTTTTGCTTCTCGACTTTCGACATACCGCCATGGATCCATGTACTTTCGAACCTATTCGGGTCTAACTCTCTTTCCGCGAAGATTTTCAACCATTTGGCTCCACAGGGGCGGTCTGCTAACACGAGAAGACTCTTCGGGCCGTTGTATCCTGAGTCATACATCCGATTATCGTAATACGCTTTTTCAGCTGCATTCTTCAGCTCTGTGAGGCGAGACATTTCGTCGATAATGATCTGAATGTATTCCTCCCACTCTTCTGGGAAACACCCATCATACTGGCGGGGCTCTGGTGTCTTCACCGAGCATACATACGCCTTGAATGTTTCCCAATTGATGGGAAGCTCGAAGCCATTGTCTTCAGCCCTTTCCATCGCGTACGCTAATCCAGGGAACTATATCGCTAGAGAAAGGTTACAGACATCCGGCCTGTTGTAAATCGCGTTCCGAATTGTCTTAGCGGAAGGCTTCTCCTTTTTGTTCAGCTGGACCGTCACGTCTTCAATAGTTGCCTTTTGCACTCTCATCATCAATCTCGAGAGCGCCGCTCTGTACTTGTCTCCGATTGGACATTTAATCGGAATGGACTTTGCTTTGGGTTTGTCCATCAAGGGGATATCGAGGAAAGTTGAGTCGCTGCTTCGTTGCATAAAACCGGTGAGCTCGGTGGAAACTTGAGCCGAATCGTCCTCGTCCATCTCCGAATCCATAACGCTGTTGAGTTCTTTGAAGCTGGCGGTGAGATTGTTAATATCCTCGCGGTCGTTAAAACCTTTGAGTAATGAGAAGGCAAAGGTGAGGTCGACCAGGCTGGTCGACACTAGTGTTCCGCTAAAGGCGGTAATCCATGGCTTCTTCAGCTGTCGTTGAAGCATGCGGAAGACGCAGAGCGCCTGGCTTGCATCCACCCCCTTCCACTCATGGATCTCGTTGATAACGAGGTAGCCGAAGCAGCAGCCACTGTTGAGGAGAATTCGGTACCATTTGTTGTCTCCAACAAGCACCTTCACAAGTACACCCCATATATTTTCGAAGCCAGCGGGCCTTTGCAGCATGTTCCTGGAGACGACCATAAACAAAGTGCACGGCAAACGCCCGCCAACGTCATTCGGTGGCTCTACTGTCGCTGCGATACCGAGGTCCCGAAATAGCTGATCAGGATTGCCCTTGAACTCTGCTGGCTTCGGTTTTAGTCTCTGCGTGTCGCTGAACGGCTGTGCGTAGTCGAAATTCCACTTTGCGCATGCAAGCTGCATCGTCTCCGAGAACTCGTTCCCCCTTTTTTCCTGTTCCCAAGTGGTAATCGCCATACCGCAGAATCTTCGTCGCTTGCCGGGAACTGGACGGAAAAGTTGGGCCTGAAGAATTCGTTGGCCTTCTCGACGGTCTGCGTGACCAAGCTCGCAGGGACAATAGCCAACGTGCCACCGTTGTTGCTTCCATGAACGATATTGTAAGACATCGACGTACGATCACAGGGACATTGTGGATCGCCGGGCTGTCGAATCAGGTAACAAGGATGATCATTCGTTTGGTGAAGATGTGCTGTATCAGCGTCAGTGGCGTGGTCCCAGAAGCTGAAGCAAAACTAGCGTACAGCTGCAACAGCCATAAACATCCTCGTCTTGCCGAGACCCATCTCGTGGGCAAAGACTGCGCTGTACTGCTGCTTGTCCGGATCAGGGTTAGTGACTAAGCAAAGGTAGTTATAGATGTTTGTGAGTTAGAATAGAAGGAGTGTCTGCTGTGCGCCGGTCAACTTAAACCCCTCCTTCAGCTTAGTTATAGTTAGAATTAGGTTGTGATGAAAATAACGGCATGCATCCTTCCAGTTCGCCTCGTCACGGTTGTTTGTCATAAGGCTGGCCACACGGGATCCGAGTTCGTCAACTTCGTCGTCATCCTTATCTTGGCCGTCATCATCCGGGGAGCTGCTGAGGGATCCATCAGATTCCAAATCGGAGTCATCGTCTTCGCGTTGGGCTGGTGAACTGGGAATTGAAATCACATCCGCATCCCCAGGGTTTGAAGCAGTAGGCTTGTTGGAAGTGTTAGGCGGAACGCCGGGTTCTTTTGGTAACTCTTGCACAGGGGCTGCAGTGTTGATAACTGACGTTGACCGCTGATCTGAAGGGAGAGTTAATGCATCGGTTTCCGGACGCGATAGCTCTTGAGAAGTTGAGTTAGGTGTCATTGAAGGAACCATTTCCGGAACCAATGTCGCAGACTTGTCCAGCAATGGTGTCGAATTCTCTTTCGGTTGAGAACTTGTAGGCTGCTGATCTTCAGGAGCCGAAGTCGTCACCACTGTTGAAGTAGTTGTCAGAGAAGACGAGATGGGTGCATGGGCGGTTGACGGAGGTTGGTTCTGAGGTGGAGTGACAGTGGCCGGGCGTTCAGCACATGGATTCGACGTCGATGCCAAGTCTTCGTAGGATTTAAACGGCTTATAAGCGCCATTGAAGGGATCTACATCCTCCACTGTCACGTTAAGGCGATAATCCAGGGCCAGGTGAGCACTCGATTTACTTTTGCCTAGAATCAGCAACAAACAGCTAACTGCGTTCGCAAAGTCACCACGGTGACAAATGATTCCTTCTCCAGCAACCTTTGAATGCTTCATGAGCCGCATATGGAAGACACTTGTTGTCAGTTTGAAATTAGCGAAATCTTTGAAGGTTTTCATGAACTTCTTAAAGGAGAACTCAGCTGGAAGCAGCTGATGATTCGAGTACCTTCCGAAAGATCCAGGACGCTTTAACAGACATGAAAAATGGGATCGATAAGGGAAAGGCCTCCGATTGCTCCCTGCGCTGACGCGCTCGTCAACGTAGTCGACAGCAACGAATGGGAGTACCTCATGCGCATCGCGTTCGCGGCTTGCCATGTCGCGTATAGGGCCATGATCGTTTGTAGGGAGAGCTCGATCGGGTTGAGTAGAGTTGCCATTCACGTCCAAACATTCGGTTGGATCGTTGAGCGAAGGTCGGCTGCTCCTTGAGCGCTTAGGGTCGTTCTGCAGGATTTCATCGTTGTCATGGTGGCGTCTTCTTTTCATTTCAGAGGCTGCGCATTTGGGTAGTTAGTGAATAGTTCGGGAGCGAGAGAGAGATGATGTTGTTATGCATTCTCACCAGTTGAAGGGTTTTCCAATAGAATAGCGTCTGGAGTCGCAACTACCCGTTGCGCAGCAACGGCGTCGGTTATAGTCTCCATTTCTTGTGAAGCTTCAGCAACTTCAAAAACTCGCTGAGATGAAATCATGACTGGAATTGTAGAGGGTAAGAAGAGAGGTTTTGTCACAGTTTGTTGGTAGGAGAAGAGGTGGCGACAAGCGACAGGCTGAGGGTGCGAATGTGGTGTGAAAATGAGGCTGATTTGGATTGTGGAAGACAAATTCGCTCGCCTTGGCTGCAAACGGTAGGAAGCAAACAAGGTGTGAAGGAAGATTGTTCTTTCCCAAAATAAAAACAAAGAGTAGCCAGCAGCTTAAGAGATATATTAAGCTTTGCTAGGATCTTGTTTGTCTGCTGTATTGAAGGTGATTGCTGAATGGACCTGCAAGTGCAACTGGGCGCTCTTGCAAGTTCACCTCACTCTCTTCTGCAACCGATAACAAAATCAAGCCTTAGGATCATTTAGATCTTTTCAACTTCAATACATATCATCCAAATCACCATTGAAACCTTTTCTCACTTTCGCTCCACTGCAGCTACCTTCCAGACCCTTTCATTACATCCATTGCTAGTTCTTCTCTAGTTCGTACTCCTGAATCCCTTCAATCTACATATTCAGGCTGACCAAACTTAGAGCAGGTAAGCTATTCATAATGGATTCCCATCCAGTCATCACCTTCATCGACGGCGCTGCTCTGGTTCTGACCCAAACGAAAGCCCCTGCAGATGACAACCGCACCACCAGTTGCTTCTCCTGATCCCTCCCATCTTCTTCCAGTTCGCTAGTGTGAACCAGGATGTCTGGATTCCTAGAGCCACCAGAAACCCCAAGGTGACAAGACGCCATTACAGCAATATTTATTGCTTGCTCGCGAAATCTGGGCGAGCAGCTGTAGGTCGACGTCGTTTTGGTGGCCTGAAGTTTTGTGATGGATTGTTAACAAAAGCACGTCCATAACCTCAGGGTTGTCCTCTTTCAAGGTGATTTCTAGTTGTTGCTCAGAACACAAAGCGCGCCCTTCGCAAAAGTAATGTCCTAGAAGAATTGTGAAATACGGCGATACCGCTACGAGGACTTCAGAATAAGCCAAATATTTGCGGGCAGGCTCAGTGCTGTCACGGCGAAGTATGAGAATCATATAGGCATGCAGATGAAGCTCTATTAGCTTCATGTCCTCGGCAAGTTCAATGACGCCATGGTCGTTTGGCATCTTGAACAACCCAGTATCTGTGTTAAGGCGCTCTATATCATTGACGCAAGAGACTGTTGAAGATGACTGCATCAAAATTTAGAAAGTATAGGCCCGATGCGTCCTGACGTATATGAAGATGTCTGTACATCCTCAGCAATCTGAGGCGAACCTACCTAAGTCCTACTACGGGCATCATGAGAATTGTGCAGACGCTTCAAGCAATGTCTGCAGTTCGAAATGTTGCAAAGGCATATCCTCTGTTCTGACTGTCCGACCGTCGAGGGACGTCGACCTTCTGGGGCTCAGCCTTAACCCGGGGTCACTCATGCAGCCGCCTCCAGAAGCAACTTCCAAGTCTAGCAGTGGACAACATGCGGCTTGTACTCAAGGATGAAGAATACTATTATGCCGTCTCAGCTAGATAGAGGAATTACCATGGTCTAGAAAGTATTGTGCGGGAATCATAAATTGAGGCGCATGGAAAATTTGCAGTTGGACCTAGCGTGAAGGTCATATTGATTTCTGTAGGGCGAGGCGCCCAAGCGCACACTTGAGGACGAGTCTCAATCGTTTTCTCGCAACCTCTCATCCTGCTTCATATACTTTTGTGCTGACCAAGTGCAATCTCGGCGCTGGAACGACCTCGGAGGAAACAGCACAGCCCTTCAATCCCACAACCATGCGACGTATCCCCATTTGCAGTGCCGGGACCTTCTGTCATCATTCTCACAACCAACTTCGGAGGGAAGGTGTTGGCATTTGATATGCGAGACGCTGTTGGCTATTCATCGCGACAGTGACGTCGGTATTGGCTCCAGATCCATCGCGTCAGGGCGTGCCTTGGGGCGCCGCGAGGTGACGTCGCATGCTTCTAATCGCCTCGCCCAGCAAAACTAAGTACATCACGTCGAAGAACTTTTCGCTCAGAAAATCAATATTGCGGAGGATCCAACATGTATTAAGACTATGTAAATCCATCCCCCCAGTGGAATATTCATATCGTAACATTGCCCAGCTATGCTGAGAGGCTGTGCTGCGCGAGAACAGAATCATCATAATTGTTTTACGTGGGAGGATGAAGCGGTTCACGCCAGGCTGTGAAGGCTTACTGATGTTTAATTTCCCAGGCATGACTTATGAGTGAGTTGCTTCCCAAGCAAGTTCTCTACCATCGCAATTTCCACTGAAAAGACTCTCTGGTTTTGACCTCGGCTTGTTGGCTTTTCTGTTGAATTGCTACCCTTTGCAACCTCCACTGTCCGTCTGCGCTTGTTCGGCACCAGCAGCCCTAGTGGGGGGCGCAATGGCTTCAAAAGCTGCGCCCTTTCAAAGTCGATTATCATGATCCCATTGACTTCCTCATTGAACAGCATGTTTTCCTTCCGCATGTCTTTGTGCACAACACCCTGACAATGGATAGCATGCAATGACCGCATTGCCGTCGCTTCCAGGTGTCCATCCCCGTTGTCTACACACCCCGTTGAATAGAGACCATGTCCTCCCCACGACAGAAATGTCATGTGCACTACATAGACTCGGTGGTCGTAGTAATAGATCTTGTTCAGCGACCGGAGGTCTATCGATCCGAGGAACACCGGCACATGCACACCCTGAATAGGCCGCAGACGATTGTAAACATCTGCCTCGTGCTGAAGGTCTTTGATAAATGCCTGCACTGTACCTTTGCTGACAAAGGTGTAGCCATATGAAAGCAGGCTCACTTTGAATAAGACTCCTCGCGCGCCGCCTTGTCCCAACGGTTTTATGCCGTTGTCCAGTGTCCGCTCCAGCTGCTCTCTGAGAAGCTTCACGAATTCAGTGTGGTTGATTAGATGACGAGTATTTGCGCAGCCACTGCTGTGGTCATGTCGGCGGGCATTGTTCGGCTTCCTGCGGTGGAGTAAATTGTTCGGGCACTCTGGGTCGAGAGCATCGCCTCTGACGAGCCCCGACAAGCATTTCTGGGTGCAGTATGGCGTATGCTTGTTGTTGTTTCCTCCACCTCCACCACCTCGCGGCCGACGCGCTAGAATTCGCTGACTGCGTCGGGTTACCTGACTACCCTGATCGTCCTGACTTTGAGTGTCACTTCCACGTGTCGGCTGTCCTGTAGGTGTGGGGGTGTCTGGCACGTCCCGTCTCGACTCATCGTCTGATGATTCGTCCCCCTCTTTCCTGGCTTGCTCCCTTGTGTGTACGTCCCCCGCTTGCCCTCGCCTCCTCCTTCGGCGCGGGCGTGGAGCTCTGTCGACATCCTCGTACGTTGTTGGTTCGTATCCCGGCGAGCTCTCCGGTGGCTGCCTTTCTTCGTCCGGAACTGATCGTACCGTCGTCTCGAAGTCTTCCGCCCACGTCTTCAGCCTGTCCATAGCTTCGCGCCGCTCATCCTGCCCATGCAGCCGTTCCTCGCCTGGCATACCAAGAGCAATCAGACTAAAGGCCAGGTACTGAGCAACTGCCGTGCAAAGGTGGGCATGCTCGGGGTGAGCTTCCACCTCAGCAGACGGCTCCGCCAAGTGATAGAAAAGTGTCTCCGGCTTGCGCCAGTCAATCTTCAAGAAGACGATCGCCTCACCCGTCGTCAACAAGCTATGCTCGAGCCCGCCTTCGATCATGTAGTGATAGGTCTGTGTGATGGCGGCTGCCGTGAGTCTCTCGGCATGATACTGGAACCGCGCCTCTGGGTCGACAGATGTAGGGATTGTTTTTCGGTTGACCACCTCCTTGTAAATGTTCATCGGACGCAAACCGAGGCGAAGGTGCGGCGCGGTAAGTTTATGCGGTGGCTTGTATTCGGAAACGTAGAGCATCGTACGGCCTCTCGGGTCGGCGTTTTCAGACCGGTAAACGCAGATCTGATCGGCTTGTAGCTGTTTGAGGTCGACTTTGTTATCCAGTGTAGAGGGGGGTGTCGATGGGGTGTTGCGGTCGACGACCTCCGCGGCCATGTCGCTGATCGCATGCGGGTGGTTCTCGAAGACGATACCGTTGCCCAGATCGAACGCGCTTCTCACTTCTTCCACCTTCTTGAGTTCATCCATGATGGTTCGAACAGGGTCCTCGACGCTGTTATGCAGGAAGTACTCGAGAGCCTTCTCGTCAGTGATCTTGCGCTTCGCGATTCTTCTCCCTAGGCCAGACAGGAACGATTGGCTCTCGAAGCGGCGTCTGTCGGCGGGAAAAGTGTCGTAGAGAGTGCCGAAGACGATGCTCTGTCGCTGCAGGAAGTCGGACCATGGCTGGAGATTGGTCGGACACCACTTGTTCCGCGGATTTGTGATGGAACCCTTGGAGGTCAGCCTGCGGTCGGTTTCGACGGAAAGTTTGGCGTAAACGAGGAAATGACAGGCAGCGATGTATTCATCGAGCGAGGTAGGCTGGGTTTGTTGCTCTGCCTCGTCGGCGCGCTGTCGTTCTGCATCGGCGCGCTGTCGTTCTGCATCGGCGCGCTGTCGTTCTGCATCGGCGCGTTCTTGGGCTTCTTGCAAAAGCCTCGTCAACTCTTCAACACTTCGTGTCCCGCTCATGATGGCTGCGATTGATGTAATGACAACGGTTGGGTTCTAGGACTGTTTTCAAAGGGTGGACAGTGGGAGTCTAATGCTTAGCTCAGCCAATAGAATTGACCTCGCCGCTGTATCGCTAGGGGCAACACCTGCATCCCTGTCAGCGTGTGACCCCCGACGTAGTAGGCCATCTGCAGAGGGGTGTTGACGCACGAGCCATACGCCTGCCACCCGAGAATTTTGCGCAGGGCACAATAGGCCCATCCATCGGCCCCGTATTCCACGTCAGAAGTACGAAAGAGACCTTTTTGTACCTAATACGCCGCTATGCCGCGATCTGTTCTTGTCGGCAGAACACCGAGCACTGTAGTATCAGTGGCAAGGATGAGCAGTGAAGAAAGATATCATTTGCACAGCCGGTCTTGCAACCTTTCGCACGGTCAGGGTTTGGCATTTTTCACTGGACTTATATAAGGCGTGTCGCTCTGAGAATTGACGAATGAGTCGTGATTGACGCGTATAGAAGCCGATCAGTAATTCGGTGGACATGGAACGAAAGCCGGTCTGGAGGGGACGCCAAAAGGGTTACACCAGGGGGGCTTCGGAGGGCGACACCTGATATGATGCGGAAGCTAGTGCTACATCGCGCCGATTCGCGCTGGTCCGCGCCGTTTGAGGCATGGCGGTAGCGCATCGCAACGCCAGGAAGGTTCGATGCACGGAGCAGGTTGGGCAGATGCCGGAGGGTACTTGGTACCGTGGTAGCAATTGACGTAAGCCAGACATTACACAATTCTACATACCGAGAGTGGTCAGGACTTGCCTGTCCTCCGTTCACAGGATTGACAGCTGGCGAGTGGCTCTCGAGCATGCCCCCTAGGCGAAAATATAACCCCCCATTTCGGTAGCACACTGAGCATCCAGGGTAGGGCTGGATAACTGCTCGGCTCATGCGCTTGTCTCCCGCGGAGAAAGAGCAGAATGATGATGTGGGTCTGTAGGCTTGACTGTGGTACAGTTCCCCGGGTCGGCAACCGCATGGGCTCTGCATCGACGACTTCCGCCAGGTTCAGAGCAGATCCTTGCTCCAGAGACGGGTGCCCCTGGGACATGCATCCATATGCCTTGCCCCAGCGGCACTTCAACAACTTCACCTCAAGGCCGCCTCTTCAAGACCGAAGGGCGATTTGTACGTGAGAGCCGATTTTGATTTTGTACGTATAGAACTAATAGCGATCTCGGGACAGCATGCATGTGAATGTGATTTTAATTGAACCAAGAGGATGTACGACAGATTTGCTACGAAGGTTGACCTGATAAGAACCGGCCAAAGTTTTGGGTCCGTTTGAATTACCTGCATCGATGCTACGACACGAGATATCCTGCCACGTCGCAGATGCAATACACACCAGCGCGGTAGTTAACACTGACAGGCGTTCGTAAGCAAGGAATGCATTTAAGTCCAGTCGAGATTGACGCGACCTTCAAGCCTCCTGAGCCATAATCGTCAGGCTTAGCCCAGGTTTAGGGTTGTCTCGCCGGACTCGCTATATAGCTTATGGTATCCAATAGAAAAGATTCGTCCGCCCTTATAGTTATTAAGAACGAAGCGAAAAGCTGAACCTCCTGATGATTCTATGCTATAGCTGATGCTATATATAGCTTTGTAAAAGTCGTCCTAGACGAAGGTCTGCTAAGTACTGTTCCGCAGTAACAGCTAAAAGTCTGATTTTAGAAGCTTGATATATGGTAAGCGACTCGGAGACAAGCTGTATAATGTCTGTTAAGTCGACTGCTCAGCTGGTTGATCAGGGTTTTAGGTCTAGTCTTCTCCCTGTCGCTGACGCGTTCGTTTGAGTTGGGTTGCTGTAGCTGCTGTCTTAGGTGCTATGCTGAAGACTAAGACTATAGGCTCTGTCGTAGCTTCTAGTACAGACTATTCAGGCCTAAAGGGCATGTCTCGTTCTATCTCATGGAATATACCTTCATGAGCGTTGTTGTTCTGCGATACCTTTCCTATCTACTGATCTAGTCTTTGCTAAAAGCTCTTATATCCTCCTATAAAATTATACTTATTAGTATCTTCTATTACTTTAACTACCTTCTTAAGCATCTCCTTCCAGGGCTGCAGTCTGCTAGTCTGCTCTATATAAAAGGAGTTAGATATTTAAAAGTATTCTACCTAGTTAGAGATTAATAGATGCTGGCTCTCGGTCTCTTCGAGGCAGACAGCTAAGATATATAGATTGCTGAGGATCTGTGAGACAGCTACAGAGAAAGACCTGCTTCTTATAACTTCTTAATTAATAGTTCTTATCACTGCTGAGAACCCTATATAACAAAGAATCAGATCGTTCTTTTTAATTAGCTTTAATAGCTAGTAGCTAACTTTAGTAAGTGAGCCTACTAGCAGTAGTATAATCTATCAAAAATAGGCTAACCTCTCCTCGAACGCAGTAGAAAGAGTATAGTTAAGAGATACTGCAATCTTCATAATATCTTTATCTGCCTCAGTTAATAGAGGACTACTAATCTATTTAATAGCAGCTCTTATTCGCTGGTTCAAGTTGCTGAAGATGTTGATATAGCTGAAGAAGGTTGTCAGAAGCTCCTTTAAGCTGCTGCTTTAAGCCATTCTCTTTAAGCAGCTATGCTAAGAAGCTAGGTCTTAACAAAGCTGCTACAAATCATCCCTTACTTCGTTAAGTAATGTTCTAATCATCTCTCGCAAACTATCTAGGTTGATATTTATATCGCTTTTATGTTTTGGAAAGGAAGTATGCGCGATAGGTAGGCTTCCTTCTACACTAAGATTATTATCTTAGATAACTGTCCCCGCCTCGTCTTTTGTCGCGTCAGGGATTGTATCTGCAAAGCTGCCCAGGAACCAGTATATCTCTGTTTGTCCTTGCAGCTGCTAGAACAGCAAGTTAGGACTAACTAGCTTCAAGCTGATTTGCAGCAGTGTGTTATGCTCTGCAACCTGGGATACAGCATCGCTGTAAAACCGAAGTTCCCCTGCTGCGTCGGAGGATCTGTCGTCAAATTCCAAGTATGATACGCCTTTCACCACAATGGAAGCTTTACGCCCCACCCAGACGCTGAGCAGATGGTGACGGCCACCTGAGCGACGGAAACGTTGCGGCGGGAATTAACACCGCATCTCAAGTAATGATGGCAGAGTATTGTTCTCCGAGAGGTTAATGTAGTTAAGTGCCGGACAAGTACAACGAACATCAGCACCCTCTAAGTAGGCATAAATGTCAGCGTTTGGGTTCTGGGGAAGCCTATACTGCTATAGGTTTTTTATCCTAGCACCTGTATCTAACTCTGACCAGCTCTTTTGAAAAGCAGGAAGGTGCTCCTGCTTCTCTTTGAGTTTCTTAAGGTTCTGCTGAACTATCTCCTGGCGAGAGGAAATGGCCTGCTTAAACTGTTCCCTGTCCATGAGAATCCTTATAGTTGAGGTAGTGCTAGGGCTATAGGTGCAGTCGATTTCAGATAATCTTGTTTGCTAGTTTAGGCTGAAGGCGTGAGTATATGACTACTGAAATGAATGCTCGTCAATTTTAGTGTAGGCATCGCCTAGCCCTAAATCGGTTATGTTAATCTTAAGCAGCTTGTATGCCCTAGCTATCTCTTCGACTTCTCTGCGTACGTGGTCCTGGGCACCCTTGATCCACTGCTCTAGGTTTGTCTAATCGATCTTCTTACCTGTCGCTTTCTCTAAAGTTCGGAGGCCCTTCACGGACGGTAAACTTTCGAGACGTACCGAGAGATTCAGGTGCGAAAACGAGTCTATGATGTCGTTAGGATTCCTAATATGCCCAAGAGTGCTTCGGATTTCGCGTGCGGCATCCTATAAGAGATCGAATTGCTCCAGTTGCTTGTCAACCCAGATGGCATAGGGGTCCATAGTGGCGGCCACTCTTCCTTGCGTTTTCTGAAGTAGCCGTTGTTGGTTGAGGGTGACGAAAGAGATGTTCGTGTGTAAGCGATATAGTATAGAGCACATGTAGCTTCCTCTTTATACACAAGCCTTCCATATTCAGGAGAGCCAGAACCTGCTGTTACGTCTGTTTCAAACGTCTATCGCTGGTTGTGGTTGCCTGTCTACAAACAAAATGTTTGAAGTCAATCTAGCTCATTACAGTGCGGGTGATATCTCACCTCTGGGGTGTACTTGATTATGTCCATCTCTGACTATGGGCAGGGGACACCCTCAATTGAAAATCCATCCATAGGCTGTACACAGTGCTAGCCCATCAGGTACGAGCCTGTGTGGGGCAAGTCAAGGGAATCGAAGTGTGTTTCCAAGAGGAAGGGATTTATGCTCATGACTGTATGTAAGCGATACATATGCATCACCAGTGTCATGAGAACAAAAGAAGACGAGACAAGGGGGGAAGTAGCCCACCTTTATAAGGAGGGTGACGCCACCTGCAGCTAGCAATTGCAGCCGTCGGAGCGGTGCCCTCCCAATGCAATAACAGAGCTAACTGACTAGCAGGCAGTTGCAGCACAGACGAAGTCACGTCAGTGTTAAGGATAGATGGATGCAGTGGACATGAACCAAACCTAAAGTTCGTCCTTTCTTAGGGGTTGGTGGTTCTGGCATGTCTTCGACGGTGCGATCCACCACCACCACCCCTGGCACACCCTTCCACCCCAGCCCGCCAACCCAGAGTCCCTTAGTAGGGAGAGCCCAGCCAGCTAAGCACAGGCTACTGGAGGCACTGTGGCAGAAGCCAGAAAAGGAATAAAGCAACGCATGGTGCCCAGGACATGCCTTGCAACAGAAAATGTGTGATAAATTAAGCGGAGGGACTTTGCTGCGTAGTCACCTTTTACATAATTTGAACCCCAACGTTAACTATTCCGCAGCCTCCCCCGAAGCACAGTGCATCTAGCAGCGCACAGCGCACAGCAGACACCAAAAAGCCTGGCGGACCAGAAGCATTATGGGCTTTTATCAAAGAGCCCCAAAACCCCACTTCGCATCCCAATCAGAACAATATTCTATAAGGGTGTGGTTCGCAACAGATAATACAAAGCTCTACACGTAATCAATGCATGATAATGCTTCACGTGGACGAGATTCATTCAATCATTCAATCATTCAATCATTCAATCATTCAATCATTCAATCATTCAATCATTCAATCATTCAATCATTCAATCATTCAATCATTCAATCATTCAATCATTCAATCATTCAATCATTCAATCATTCAATCATAGGCTATCGCGCTGCATTCGCCAGCTGCTAGTGGTTTACCCATTTGACCAGATCATATTATGTGTAGAACCTGGGGCATAATACTACTATTGAAGAAAATTCAATGGGTTCCAACACATGCCACATCTGATCAACATTAGGAGCTATCCTCCCTCCTCAGCACCCTCAAGACTGCAGGCGCAACTGTCGATATCGATTATATCACAAGAGACAGAATATATTCGCTGGTTCCGTCCCTTGCGACCCAGAACGTAGGTTATATCCGTTGAGTCTTCGAGCGAGGAGTTCAGCTGCTGTCTAACGGAATGTGCGCACCATGGCTGGACAACGCGCGACATACTATAGCCTGATTGGACGTGGACCGATTCCAATTCTGCCAGCCTGTCACAGCCTGGAACCTAAGCTGGTGCGCTCTTTTCAAAAGCATGCTGATGAGATGAATTGTTTCGAGTGTAAAAAGCACGGGACCTCGCAGGCCTGCTTCAGAGACTTGATGTGTTGAAGTGATTGTATCCTACCTCCCAACCATCATGTTTGATCATCTCCCCAAATCGAGGAATGCTGAATATCTCGGGCTCAGCCTCCGGCGCGAGACCGCACAAGAGTCAAGACCCCTTCGATCCGCCAGCCCAGGAGCTTGGTGTTTAGGGATTCCAGTCGTATAGGCGAGCCCGCGCGTGGGCTGGGGCCTTGCCATCGGAGCAAGAGAGGTTCTTTCGTTCGGAGCAAGTCTGTGGGAACGGTGGAACCGGTAAACTCTTCGTCAGTCACGGCACGGTCTGGAACGTGTGACGTTTAGGGTAGAAGGTACTGTACTGCATCGACTTCGCTGTTATGCATAGACGTCGTCATGGTTCTGAATAGTTGTTCGCTATTACCGACTCTTGTGTCGGTTTCCACGACGTTGCGCCACGTTTCCATGCGATGGTATCCCGGGAGAGACGTCTGCTCTACTATGGCCACGGCTAGTCACGCACGAACGCGCTCAGGAACTAGTCTCAGAACACCATCTAGCTCCATATTCGCAGCGCACGAAGAAGAGCGAAGATCTGGGAGCCACCCATGATGGTGCGCGTGCCTTCGAATTGATGTGCGTGTAGGAGCTCCTGCGCGGAATCACGTCAGCGTGTCGTCTGGGTGTCAAGAAAGGTAACGTAAGGCGGGGTGGGGGTTTCCGGGAGGTTGACATACAACGCGATCAGGCTTGTTCACAGCAAACAAAGCTGCCAGGTGGAACCGGAGATATAAAGCAGCGGTAGACTGATACCATTGGTCTGCGTTCCGAGCAGCTGCTGGAGGTGGATGAATTGGGCTGACCCCCAAACCGGAGTTGAGCCTTGGCCTCATCTTCGGAGCCGCCGGGCTTCTCAGTCTCGATGCTCACGGTGCTTGGGCTGGTACAGAGACACGCAAACTCTGTGGTTGACGGACTGCGGGAGGGACTGAGCTCTTTTCTTCGTCCTGCGTGACGACGCCGTGTTGTTAGTGCTCGTGCTAGACTCGGATGCGGCAGATGACGAGGGACCATCATCTAGCCGTTACCCAGGCGAGGCAGAGTAATCAGTGGAGACATGTTGCGGGCAACACTATGGACGTCGGGATCGCAGATACAAATGCAGTAGTCGACCTGGCGTGGCGCGGGATACACGCCTCGGCAGGCCACCGCCGCCGGGACCGCCCCGAACGTGAGCCCATTCTAGCTTGCACACTAGGTGCGACGCGCCGCGGCCTCCCACAAAGTTCCAAGTGCACAGTGCCCAACGGCGGCAGGCAACTGCGCACCGTGGGTCACCAACGTGTCCAACGACATGCGGTTGGAGTGGTCACGGATAGGCAAAGTGCGATGAAGAATCGCAGCTACTACATGAATTCAACGGTGATGCAGCCGTTGTATCGGCTGATGGCTTGTTGGGTTGGTGATTACATAATGAAAAGCAAGCCTTAACCCCTCCCCCCGCGGTGCCTCAGGCATAGCGAAATTCTGGACTATTGTACTCTGTACGGCCACCTGCTCTCCCACCCAGGGAACCAAGGAAACATCGCATGTCCACCCACGATCCGTCGGCCAGCATAAGATTCGGGCTCTCAGGGCACCCGCCACACACGCACACACACGAACCTAGTCTGTCTTCCCGTCTATTTCCGGTTCGATCACCTTGCTGACTTCGCGCTTCCCTTCGCAGTTTCAGACGGACGACGGATCTTCGTTCTGCCACAGCTCAGAATCTGCATTCGACTGACAGCCAAGAGCGCACAATGCCACCACGTGTGCCAGGACCACGTGTGCCAGGAAGACTACATGAACGGCGGAGGCTACATTGGGAACTCGATGGCTTGTGCGGCGGACGAGGCTAGTTGCCTGATGACGTCGATATTGATCACA
The DNA here is from genome assembly GCA_018853505.1 of Colletotrichum camelliae. Lineage (NCBI taxonomy): Eukaryota > Fungi > Ascomycota > Sordariomycetes > Glomerellales > Glomerellaceae > Colletotrichum > Colletotrichum camelliae. The sequence goes on along the minus strand of JAELVL010000008.1, from coordinate 4,201,037 downwards.
TCTCCTATGATGCTCTTGTCACCATTCGCAAGTTGGTTCGGTGGGCTTTGAACGAGGGGAGGCCGCCTACCAGCCTGTGGGCATTAGACGGAGAGCTACGAGGTGTACGATACACCACCAGAGCTTTGAGCGATATCTGGAGACGACTCCCCTCACACGGAGATCACGGCACACAGGATGGGGTGGCTGGAGGTCAACCTGAAGACGTACCCGCTCCAGTAAGCCCCAACGGCCCCCACTTGTGTTCCCAAGACCTGACTTCTGGAATAGACTGGGCCCGAGAATGCTTCCCAGCTGAACCGCCAGCTAGCAGCATCTCCGTCAGACATCAATGCCACCCTATCGCAGCCCACCCCAGTTAGGGTGCTGCCCATCGGTCATTTCGCCGGTTACGGGGTCTTTAGTTCGGAGAACGGCAGGGGTCAGACAGGCCAGACACCAACTTTCAACAATCTTGACAATAGGACTAGACCTGATACCTATCTCGAAAGCGACAAACATCAGCCTTCTCCCGCATCTGCGGCCGGCTCAACGATTGTCGTGCAAGCAGAGTTGCCAGAGCGCATGTCCCGATCGCAAAGATCGTCGGCAGTACCTGCCACAAGTCCTATTCCAGAGTTCGCCCTCGGGGCTAATAAGTCGTCTGATATTATCGAGCGTCATGTTGCTAGCAACTTCTCTCCGTCTGCTTATGCAGGCGCTGGTCCTTTGGCCAGCATGGCCAGCATGGAAAAGCGATCGGGATCCCCACTGCCTGCGATTCCCAAGCGTTCACGGCTGGCTACGCCACCGCAGGCATCGCATGGCGGGTTCGACTTAGAACGCCTTGCACTTGACCAGCATGTCAATGAGGGGATGATTTACCAGGTCATTGAAGCGGCAGCCGCCATGTGCCCGCTCTCTGTGCGTGTTCTTCATCCACTGCTGCTTAACGGACAAGAACCACCGCAGGACCTTATTGACGACCTAGCAGCAAACGCCGGTACTATTACGCTGGCTCCCACCAACCTCGACAATCATACCCACTGGATACTTGCTGTCATATCCGAGAATGTGGTCACTATCTTCGACTCGAAACCAGCCTCTACAGATAAAGGTGTCATCGCGAGGGGGCTGGGGCACCTGTTGCCATGTTTCGGCCGTGATACTGATTTTACCTTTCACCAGTGCGCAGAGCAGACGAACGACGCTGACAGCGGTGTTGCGGTGATAGTAAACGCCCTTCATATCATCAGTGGCCAACAGATCCCAGCCATGATTGACTACGGAATTTGGCAACCTGTTCTCGCTGCCCTCACCAGTGGAGCGCATCATGGTTCATTTCTGCCTAGTATCAAGTTGCAGGCGCCGTTCGTTTCGACGCAGAGCATCGCGATACCACCTGTGTTGCCGCCGACCATAACTCTGGCTGACTACCAACTCTGGCACAAGCAGCAAGCGACTTATATGGGAGACGTTGCCCGGGTCATAAAAGCTCAGCATGACAAGATGTGGTCGGACCGACTGCGGGCCGCAGCTGAATTGAAAGGCATGCGGGATCTTCTCCAGTGCCTTTCCCGTGCTGGGACTCAGCAATGGCGACCCCTGCTTGCTGTCTCTCCGCCGTCTGACGGCGACCTGGACGAAGTAGATGAGGTAGGGAAAGAGGTGCTCCACTGTCGAACCGCACTGGAAGAATTAGAACGCTGCCGAATCAGCGACACGTCGGTGACGCAAAAGCTACGTGCCCGATTAACAAATTTGTCAGGTCTTCAAAGCCGCAGGGACACGATCCGGAAGATTGTTGCCTCACTCATAACGGTGGTGGTGGAGGACCTAGCAAAGATAAAGACACGTTTGGAGGAGCTCAGGGCCTGGGGTGAGGAGATTACCCCCCCGTTGGCTGCTTAGTGACCAAAGTTTTCCTGGTGTGTTGAGCGCTACATATGAGTGGCATGCTGATACGGCTCGAATTCTGTTGGTGGTTACGGAAATGATCTCAACCCGAACATGATACCATTTTCTATCCGGAAAGAAGTACCACGCGGAGATGGTTTCGGTATGGCAGACTAGCATGTTGAGGGGAACATGCGATGAGAAGCATGAATGTAAGCAAATCGAGAATAAGGCAGCAGTCGGGATAACCTGATCGACCTTACAATTAGCTGAGGAAACCAACGATGGTATCATTCCCGCGTCTTTTCGTCTAAGTTGCTTCAGATCGCGGCGAATGTTGGCCAGCTCTGACGGCCAGGGTCCTCACTGTGAAACGGAAGTGAGCCGGTTCCCGGTCGTCGCTTGACCCTGGCAGCATTGGTGGGGGGAGTGTTCGAGGGTACTGTCAGCCAGAGTCTGGCACTAATAGTTTTTAACGTTAGCTCGCTTGATGTCGTAAATCGTGGTACAATCCTTCAGGGGGTGTGGTGTACAGCCCGAGGCCAGTCTATTTGGAGATCGATGTCAGGTTGTATTTCAGTCGTGGGTGCAGCACGTCGGGGCCAGGGGTCCGGGCAGGCGGGCCCACGGTGGTGATCCTGCTTGAACGCTTGGGTAGCATCGCGGGCCAAACCCAGCCTTCCTATGCCCATGAGAGAGGGGTGAGACGCCGGCAGGCAGGGTGCTTTTCCACATGGCTGGATTCTCGCATCACCACGCCCGTCGAAAGCCCCTGTCGAGGTCCAAAAGCAGCCTTATAGCAGCTGGGCCTACTCTGGGCTGCTTCTCGATGTCTCCGCATAATCGGCAGGCTCGAAGGCTGGAAAGCGTCAGTGTGTGAAGTGATCGTACGCGGAGGTACCGTTTGCTGTAAACGGGCGTAGTATCCTCTTGGAGCGGACGTATCCGGGCCTTGCTACGTTACACAGGCATGAGGCGGCGGGGGATAGACCAACTCATCCGCGCCCCAGTGTTGCGAGAGACCCCAGCAAACTACCAACACCATGAATGCCTGAGATTTGTTCGGTCGAGGTAGGCACTCCAGTGCACAACTTCGGCCCTGATCAAGGCCTTGCTTCACCAGCCAGGATTTTGTACCCAAGCTCGTCTCACCAGCGCAGCCCTACTCGCATTGGCCAGGGCACACCTTCAGCGCAGCAGCCGCTGCGAAGCTTCATCTCCAGCTGCGGCTTCACCAACGGCCAATGAAGATGCAGATTGTACCTGACGTACGACAGGGATGCTCCTCAACCGGGCCAAAGCCCGCTTCCCCGCCTCCGAGATTGGCCCTACAAGATCCCTGTACTAGGTACTGTGGAGCTGGAATCGCGGGGACTGGCGGCCCATACAAGGCTCTGGATTAACTGCTGAATGGCTGGCCTAGTTTGCCTGGCCCGCAAAGAGCCGTTTTTATTTTTGCCTGGTGCCTGGTACCGTAGTAGTGCGTGTTTGGTCGTGGTCGACTCGGACGGGCGCGCGGCAGCGACGACGAAGTCGCGCAGGCCATTTTCGGCACCCGACCAATCGTTGACGCCTGTGACGTGAGGTAGATGTGGGTCATTTCCCCCAGAAACCCCCACCTAGCCCCTTCCAGTTCTGTTTCCTATTCCGCCGACGTTTTTATCTCTACTTACCCACATCGGTTCACGCTCTTCACGCTCTTCACGCTCTTCACAACTTGCGAAAAGACCAACTGCGGCGTCGCTTCTTTCCCGCCCTTTCCCAATACTCCATATCGCTTCGAAGCATTTCCCACAGGAACTTTTACTATGCCTGAGGGCAAGTACTCCTCATGCTCCTCGTCCGCGACGTCGAGCTCCTCGGAATCTTCGCTTTCCATATCACTGTCCAGCTCGGAAGGTACGGCGACACCAACTGCAATATATCGCGAGAGTCGGCTAACATGTCCCCAGATGATCAGCAGGATGAACAGCAGGGTCTTGCCACCAAGCGCTTCGCGGCTTAGTCGGCCGATCGCGCAAGCAAGAGAACCAGGATTTCATCGCCGTCCAACGTCTCTGGAGGCAGCCCCGTTCTTGTCGCTGCCTCATCCAATCCATTTGCCCAAAGCTTGAACCGCTCCTCCACACGCCCGGCCTTGCGCTTGCCCGATCATCTCCGCAACAATAACAACGCACTTGCCCGCACAGCTCCTGAGCGTCCTAGTCTCTGCAACGATCCCCTCATTCTGGGACGCTTTTATGTCCAGCGCGACAGCGTCCTGTACGAGGACATGATCGAATGGTTGCTTCGTGATAGCGCCGGCCCCCGAAGCGTTTGCACCTCCCACCGGCTCACCTCCGATTTCGACTGGTCCAAGTTCTGGGAGATACTATGCTCCGATCGAGTCCAGTATAATCCCGTGCATGAGGTTCTGAATGCACGTCTCTTGTTCAGCAATATGACGCTTTGGACCGGCCGCATCGAGCATAACGGGCAGTGGAGAATCGCACTGGACAACATGATGGCTTAATGCGAGCTGTATGTTCATAACAAGGCCGAGGCTCGCCGTGTTGCTGTATTCTAGGAGATTCAGCGACGGTTCCCAGAGCCGTCAGGGCAGTTTGATGAAGAGCAGGAGAATGGAGTTGATTAACAGCTGCTAGTACCTGGTGAAACCGACCTGGGCAACACGATCGATCAGCATCTTCTAGGGCCTGCTGAGCAGGCACAGCAGTCTAGGCATGACATTCAACCGCCTCTTGTTCCCTCTGACGTCCGTGATCTGCCCGACGAACCTCAGCAACCAGAGCAGGCGGCCAAAGTCATCATCGCCAACCAGTTGCGCAGTACTAATAACGATGCTCAAGCGCAGTCCAAGGAAACTGAGATTATAGACGAGCCCCTCAAACCACACCAGGAGATGTTCATTTCGTCGCAGAAGCCCAAGACTGACGGAGCCACCAAGACCACACCTGCACCCCCTTCAAGCAGGGCGAAGGACGACGACGTTGTCTTCCTCAAGGCCCTCCAGGTCGAGCATATGCCCGATCAAGGTGGCGTAGAGGATCTGTTCAACTTGGCTGACAATGATACGTCTTGGCGCAAGACGTGCGAGTTCTTCGGCCACGACAAGAAGCACGTCACCACGAAAGCGAAACATTGCTGTCAACTCCCCGGTACGAAGCGCGCCTTGAGGCCCTATCAGCTTGATGACGTCCGAAGGGCAGTTGAGCAGGCTGTTGTCGACGGCCATCTGGGTGCCTTGCTTGCGCATCCCATGGGAGTAGGCAAGACGATCACCTACCAAGGCTTCATCGCTATCCGCCGTCTTAGCTTCATCAGCCTAGACCACTACATGGCCTATCCAGAGGCGCATAACAACGACTCAGGGAAGTGCGCTTTGCGCGGCATGCCCTTCGGCATTCAGTGTGCGTGCGAGAAAGGTGGTCTAACCGCGAGGCTCCTCCAAAAGTTCCCTCGCGGAGCTACGCTGGTGGTCTCCCCGAGCTTGGTTGTTGGTCAAACCCTAAAGGAAGCCAAAGCCTACTTCGAGCCGACTGTCGATCTGGAGATCCGTTCTCACGACGGAAATGTGGTCTACGATGAGACGTTTAATTTTATACGTGTCGTCGACTGGCGGCTAGCTAAGCAAGGAGATGACAACCAAGTGAACGCCGCGCAGGCGGTCTGTCTTCCCACCTTTCAGGCGGAGCTTCCGACCAAGACACAATCCTCGAAGATGTATAAAGAATGGGAGCAAGATGGTTTGAATCTCCTAAAGGCGGCCGGAGTGACTCTGCAACTTTCATCTAAGCCCACTGATAGGGACGACGCCACGGGCCTTCTTCTCGTTGTCGGACAACAGCGTGTCAGTTGTGACACGCAATGGCGGAATCTCTGGACTCAGCTGATTACGCTGCCCATTCGTGGCGGCAAGGAGGTAACCATCACAATTAGCGGGACCTATTTCTTCAGCCTCTTAGTGTGGGATGAGGCATATCAGGTCCGCGGTTTGGAAACCAACATGGCCAAAGTTTTATGGGAGATTTTGCAGCGACAACTGCGCGCGCCCATGGTGCTGGCGGCCACCAGCAGTCCGATCACCAGTGGCCTCGTCAACCTGGCACTAATCTTCTCACTTCTGCGCAACAAACCTGGCATCGCGTGTTGCGCTCTGCTGCAACTGCTGAAGGAGCTTGACGACAAACATGCTGGCCTGCTCAAGACCGTCAGCCAACTGACCAGCAATACGGTCAGCCAAGCTTTTATGCCAGATTTCGCCGACGCCAACATATTCGCATACATCATCAAGCGGGCAAGCTTGAGCCTGTTTTTCGGACGTCCCATCCTGCAGAAGAAAGAGGTGGCAACAAAGAAGGTCGAATGCCGCATCGACACCCAGTTTCAGGCGCCCATGGATAGCCTTATCGCAGCCGTAGGCAGTACCATTATGAAGAAGCTCCAGGATATGCGTGCTACAGCCTCAGACAGACCTGCAGGAGCATCACAACCCAACACAAATGCAGCCTCGCGCGCAACCAGCAACATCCACATCATCACCAAGAATAAAGACATCCGTCTATTAGAGCTTGCGACCCACATGCCAGGATTTCTTCGAGCGGCGGATGATACGCCAGGCGCTCCAGCTATCGAGACCAAATAGGATGGGATTGTGAAAGTGATCGGACGTGGCAAGGGTACAACGATGCCATCCAAGTACTTAGACAAGTCAATCATGCCACCCAGCATCTGGGAGAACATCAACACCATCCTGGCTAATTGCAGCCGACTCAGAACGCTGGCCAGGATCTGCGCGGAGGCATACAACGATGCGCAGGCGTATCCGGACGATAGCGAGAACTAGGCTGGCTTTCAGGGCCCCAAGAACATCATCATCTTCGCCAAGTGGCCTATTCTGGCGTATGCTGTTCAGCTCTGGTTCGAGAAACTAGACAACACCCACTTCCAGTCAGCCTTCGTTCACAGCAGACTTGCTGGTGACGAGCGTCAGAAGATCGTAGATTAGTTCAGCAACTTCTATGAGCATCAAGGCGGAAGCGGTGGCAGCCACAGCGCAAAGACACACACAAAGGTACTCATCACTACGTACGCTCTCTGTGGCACCAGTCTCGACGGATTGAAAGTTGCCAACTACTGCGTCCATTTTGGCATCACCAAAAACGTGAACGATGTCGATCAAGCGACGGGCCGCATTGATCGACAGGGTCAGCCACTCAAGAGCTTTGTGTATCACCTGGAGTCGATGACGGAGCCCCTTAACCAGCTCACAGCCCTGATGAGAGACACGCGAAGCGCGCTGTTCGGAGAGGGTGGGCTGTTGGGGGAGGTCATGAGGTTATTCAACCAGTAGAGTCTTGGGTCATGTTTGCGAAGTGGAAATTAGTAAGAACTCGCATGTATGGAAAGGGCCCAATAGCAACAAGTTGCTCTGTAGATCATTAGCTCAACAAGTCATTCGGACGTACACGACCTCCATCTGTTGTGACTTCATCGCGTCCTAAAATGTTGTCCATGATGACGTCTGTCCAAAGTCTACAACACGGGGAAGGCAGCAACGGCGCTGCCGTTCCAGATCCGCGAGGCACAACTACCCACAGCATCGCGCCCGCGGCCAAGGAACGTCCAAGACCGGTCGGCGTGTTTGAAACTTGCTTACCATGGCGATGCCACTCGATTTGGACCCAACGACCCAAATATCATCCAACAGCTTATTGATGTAAATGCGAACATCTCCATCAAAGACGATGGTCAATAGACCGCCCTCGATGTCGTGAAGCGTTTTCATAGTCGTCTCTTTCGTCTTACTCGCTCCCATACCCTAGCGCCATTGTCTGACGGGGCCCAGCAGAGTCAAGGGCATGTCCCAGCCAAGTTCGTTCCTCTGCATAATGTCAATGGCAGTGGCGTATCAATCCCTGAAAAAAAGCAAAGATGCCAAACCAGCAGATGAGCAATCGCGACAGACGAGTGAATCCTTCTTACATACAAATGATGTCTGTCGCTTTGTTGTAGGATACGTCCTTCAACTGAACCCAGTGACTGTGCCTTTGATTAAGCATGGATTCCCCAGGCGAAATCACAGTAAACGTACTTGGCCGCAAGGTACGTCTCGCAATGCAAACAAATCCAGCTCTCAGCTTGAAGTCAGGAGATTCCCTAAGCCGCAATCGATTTCTCAGAAGATACCATGTGAAGCGCATTGCGGACTATGCCGACCCTTCGCCTTTGGGAACAAACAGAGTCCCATCGTAGATAATCTCAGCCATATCAAGAAAACAAGGATTGAGCCAATCTAAGGGCAAAACAAGTGCTCCCGGAGAACCCTGTTAGTCTATCGCACTGCAATACATTTGTACGTGGTTCCCTCCCACGCACAGCATTATCGTCCTCGCCATGTGATGGCTTCCGAGCCCTTAATAAGACACCATATCCCCAGCTGCAAATCGCTGCCGTGCTCGTGATCCTGCGAACTTCGCTCTTCATGCAATGTGCACATATGGTGTTCCTCCCTTCCCCCTCACCTCGTCGTCAACCTCATGACTGAGAGTGTGTCCGTCGGCCTTCCTTGTCCTGCATTCTTCTAGCTTGAATCCAACTGTCGAGACTTGTTGGGGCCTGTGGCGTGGCCACTAGCTGGGCCTACTTTTGTGATGTCGAGGAGCTTAGGTAAATCTCCCTGGGGACTATGGGAGACTCAGGCCACGCAGGCTGGTCATTCGAGAGGATGCCTGGGGGCGGTAGTGCCTGTCCATGGCTATGGTCCAAGTGGATGCCACTGTAGATGTGATGAGGGACGATGTTTGAGTTCTTGTCCTCCGGGGGAGGTGGATACAGCACCCCATGGGGGAAGTGGCTGTTGATGACGCCAATCCGTGTGGGAGGGGGGCCATGAGGCGTCGTCGCGTGGCTGCCGGGTGTGGACTGGACAGGCGTGGCAGGGTACTTTGACCAGTGCGTGCAGTCATGCATCCGGTCCGTGGTCAGGACCAAGGTACGGCTTGTCTGTACAGACACTGGGCGTTAGTGACGATGTATAGGGAGTGGTTGATCATCCATACTGACCTTCGGGTTGTCGCGGGGGAGACATCCACACCAGCCGTAGAGGGTGAAGTTCCGGATGTCAATCAGATGGTGAAAGTTAGGCTTCTTGGAAGGCTGGGGCCCGCGCTGGGGAAACCAGATGTAGATATGGAGGTTGGCCGCCTTGACGAAGTGAGGCTGTTTGTCGCTGCGGAAAACGGCGTCGTACAGGCGGGCGAGGTCGGCCTGGTCAGCGAACTGCCAGACGTTTGGAAGGTGACACTTGGCGGGGTCGCTGAAGTCGAAGGTGTTGCCCACCGTCCTAAAAGGAGAGACCTTCAGACGTTGCTCCTTCTCAGTAGCGGTGGTGTCGAGGAGATCGATGAAGGTTCTGAGGGTGTTGTGGCTGGGATCGTTGTGGGGGAGGATGCCAGGCTTGACCAACATAGGGCGGATAGCGCAAAGCATCGTCTCCTCGGCCGGCTTCGGGTCAGCCGACAGCTTGGGATTTGCGATAGCAGCAGACATCTTGCCCAAAGGTGGTTAGTGGTTGCTGAGGAAGGAAGCTGTGCCTTTGGATGCTCCCCTAGCGGTCGGGGCCGTCGATCAGCGCGTGTGAAGAAAAGATAAGCTGGCTTGGCTGGGTAATGAAGATAGTTTGTGAGATGGAAAGAAGACAGTTTTTTCCCCTGCTGGTGATGTAGGAGGCAGAGAAGAGGAGGAGTTAGATCTTTTATTCCCGGGCGGAAGGAGGGGCCTTGGGAGCAGCCTGCGTCTTGAAAGAGAAGGGGCGGCCTGAGAAGAGGGGAAAGAATGATGAAGACGCAGCAGCCCTGACAAGAGGTTGAAAGAAGGGGGTAGTTAATAAAAAGCAGGCAGGCAAAAACTGGTATTACGACTTGCTTGGTTGTCCAAGAGAGAATACAATCACCTGGCTCCTTCACTACTGTAAGTACCAAGCTTCGCCTTTACTGCTCTGCCTGCCCACCAGTCAGACAGCTAACCACATATTCAGATACCCAAGGTATGTGACACCAGCCTTGCGACACTCTGAATGACAGATTCCCGTTCTGTCAATCTCGAATCGCCCTCGGCCCTGCCGAACCACAGACTGGCTGGAAACCACGAGTCACATCCTCTCCAGTTGACGCTTCCGCTACACAGCCGGGCAGAGTCCTCACATAAGCCCAATCTCTTTCATCCTTCATGGTAAGCAGTATGATGCTTTATGTATACGGCCGTCTCAACCATGATGCTGCGATAACGAACATCCATATCCACATGGCGTACAACAAACGTTTGAAAGCGAGGCCATTTCCTTTCCTCGTGTGGCATCGACCAGAGGCCAGAGCTATACCCAACACAGTAATGCCAATCAATAGCCACACCATTCCTCCAAAGCAAGTAAAATCCATACCTATGGAAAATCATCCTTCACGCCATGCCTTCAACCCATACACGCCAGATCCATCCCCTGGGAAACAGTTAGCATCTCGTTCGACGAGACAGATAGTGATATCTTATGGCGACTCCTCCGTTATCGTTGTGACCAACGGCAACATGTAATGCAAGAATTGCGTCTTGTGCATATTGTCTCGAAATTCCACCCGGACGACCTCCTTACGGAGGGCAGAGTTATAATAATCGTAACTTCTTAACTTGAGTATGGCCCTGGGCTGTCCGCAAGCAGCCCAGAGGACGGCTGAGATCGTGCTAACAGGGACGCTAAGCCGAAGGTCCGGGCGGTGACTAGGACCGGCCAGATGGTACAGAACAGGGTTTTCCTCGCCCGAGACGACCCATTGTTGGATTAAGAGCTTGCACTCCTTTGCAGGCGTCTTCAGATGCCTGAGCTCGAAGGAAGTTCTGTCGGCATTGTCCGTGTACCAGACGTCGCCAACATTGAACGCGGTGCTCAACAAGGTCGCATCGAGAAGAGTCCAGTACGCCAGCAACACATAGCCAAGGGCACAACTACTTACGTTTGCCGTCGGTCCCTGCCCAGCGTTCGCCAACCATCCGCTGGCGGCAAGGAGGGGATGGTGCCTCTTGGCGAGGTCAAGAGGCAGCAGGCCGTCGGCGTCTCGCGCATCAGCAGTAGCACCGTTCCGCAGAAGAACATCTACAGCGCACGTAATGCCACATACAGCTGCGACATGCAGAAGCGTTCTTCCCGAGGCGTCAGTAGCATCCACGCCGATACCCTGGTGAAGGAAGTCGCCAGTGAGGTCTGCAATTGCGTCTATGTCAAGCTCCTAGCCGACAATGTACTGTGAGTACGTCTTCGGTTTGCCCTCGTCACGGGCGAGGGGTCTCGTGCCCATATCGCCGCAGGTTTGCAGCGCGAAGTGGGCGAGCGTCGTTCCTGGTGAAGCTGCGTGCGGGTTAGCGCCGAGGGAGAGAAGCTTGCGAGCTAGCCTGAACTGGCCAGCCTCACAAGCGATTGCAAGGGGCGTCTTGTTACGGCTGTTGACGTGCTCGAGGTCGGCGTGGTATTTGTTCATAATCCAGTCGGCAAAATCGATCGTCGCGTGGCTGGACAGGCGAATGCGGCTCAAGTCGTGGAGGACAGACCAGTGGCGAATGTTGGGCCCGTCCACCTCGATCCTCGCGCCGTGTCGAAGGAGCTCTTTGGCAACATCGTAGTTTGTGTAACAGACCGCGAAGTGCAGCGGGGTTCTTGTCGCGGTTCGTGGCGTGACGTCATGCAGAGCGTCGGTCTCCTCCTTGAGATTGCACCGCCAGCAGACGGGGGCGAGTTCGTCGATGCTAGCGCCGGCGCCGAGGAGTATGGCGGCCGCATCCGTCCTCCCAAACACGGCCGCTACGTGCAGCGCCGTGTAGCCTTTCAGCTTCTCGTCGAAGCGCCACTTGGGGTGGCAGGTGGTCTTCCAGGGGCTCCTCCACTTTCTAGGCCACTTAGTATTGGCGGTGACGCCATCTCTGATCGCTTTTCGCAGGGCGCCCTGGTCGCCTCGAGCGGCAGCCCAAAGGACGGAAAGTCCGCGGGTAGCATCGCGGGCGTAGAGAATGGGCTTGAAGAGCGCGCGGTGGTATGTGGAGGTCCTGCTCATGGTGTTCAGTTCAGCAGGCTGAAGATGCTCGCCGATCATGCACTACATCTCGGGAGGCAAGTAGGCCATGGCTGTCTTCGGGGTAGGAGGTCGAGTAGGTAAGGCAGGATGAAGATCAGGGAAAGGTGGCCGGGAGGAACCTTAGCAGGGTTGAGAATTTCGAGGGGAAGGTAGGAAGGAGGGTTGAGGGGAGAATGGAGAGAAGTGTTAGGAGAGTTGAAAAGTAAAAGTTAGGAGGAGAGTTGGAGGAGAGTTGAAAAGAGGTTGAGAAGAGGGCTGAAAAGTTGGAGGAAGGATGAAGGTTGGGAAAAGAAGGCTGGGAAAGAACTTGGGTGGTTCGAGAGGAGGATGGAAACAGTAGTTGGGAGGAGTGTCGAGAAGAGTTGAGAAGGGTTGAGAAGAGTTGAGAAGAGGGCTGAAAAGTCGTCGGAGGAAGGCGGGCTCGTTCGTTGTTTGGAGAGACCTTGTAAAAATCAGCACGCCATGGAAAAACAGTGCTGGCCGCAGGCCGCCGGGTGAGATCTGACCTGCCAGTAAAATCGGAATAGGTTGGCGATCTGAAGACTGGGAATATCGACTTGCTGAAGTTGGCAAGAAGAACAGAGAGATCGCGCGAGGTTGGGTGGACGCGAACCGACAAGGAATGGAAGGGAAGATGAGAAAATCAGCAGCCAGATGCGGTTGCTTGCTGGGGTCTTCCCGCCCCACTTTCGTACGTTTCGAGGCGTGCTTAGGTAACCAGGCCACGAACCCTGGTGTTGCACCTAGCCGGAAACACTCTTCGCTCAATGACCAGGATTATTGCTAGCGACCAAGTGAAGTGCAATTTGATCGCAGTAGCATTTCGGGATTGATTCGTGTTTTCCAAGTTCAACATCTCTGATGATTCGACTGGATACTTGAAAACACAATGATTGGGCCCTGACGAAGTTGCCGATCCGGTCCCATCGCTCCTTCTCAACGCCTTGGAGAGCCAGCAAGCATTGATATCAGCAAACGGGTTAGGAGAAACTTTATTTCATTTTTCACACCACAGAGAGGCGCGCTTCGAGCAGCAATCTTTTCCGAATTCATTTTGAAGCTGCATTTTCGCCGGAAGAGGTCTTGACCCGAGTCACAGGAAGAGCACAACAGCCGAAATCGCAGGCGCGTGCAAAACGGTCGGCAGTTCCTGCCTTCCTCGAACCGAAAACAGAAGCAAGATTTTCACGCCAGCAACTAAACGGAAACCTACTATTATACGCACCGCAATCTCTCCCAAAAGAACCCCTTCCGTTTGCATCGCAGTCTAGTTCCTTTTCTTGACGACGCCGCCACTTCCAGCCAGGATGGTGTCACCTGCCATTACGAGCGATGCCGGGGTAAGTTTACCCCGAACTAACAGCCACCGAAGCATACTGAAATTAGACAGACGTCGCCCAGCAAGCCATTTGGCGATCTGACGCAGCTGGCTGCGCAAAACATCTGGATGATATTCCACGAAGTTCACGAGCAGAGCAGCCTAGCACCCCTGATGAGGACGAACCGGTCATTTTGGGCCAGTGGAAAGGCAATCGTCTAGGAGACGGCGGATTTTCGAAACCTGATCATGGACGACGGGCGTGCACAGGAATATGCACCAGAGATCGTCACCTTACGACTCATTCATAGCAGGCCTGCGCTTCCGAGCCGGTTCGGAGCATTACTCAAGCTGGATTTCCCGCGCGTCAAGCACATCCACGCACGACTGCGGAACACAGCCACAAAGTACGTTCAGCGGTTCATTGACCGATGCCCTGACCTAAAGACGCTGTCGATTGAATGGTGGACATGTCCTGTGAGCAAGATCTTCTGCATCTGCAGTGCGGCTAGAAACCTCACACACCTCAACCTGAGTGTGGAAAGCGGGCCGACCCAAGACGAGAGCGACAGCGACATGGAGGGAGACAGCGATGGGGACGGCAACATTGACTACAGTACCAGCCTAGTGCGAGGGATCCCAACGCTCCAATATGCTAATCTCATGTTCGCGAAAAACCGACAAGGCCAAGGCCTGACATCGAAAGCTGCGTTGCAAGCGCTGGCACGCTCACAGGATTTGCGAGAAGTTGTGCTAAGAGACATCGTCTTGGGACAACGAATTCGAGCAGCAAGGATCCACAACGAGGTCAACGGAATGCCGTACTTTGCCCGCCTGGAACGTCTGGAGATCGAGGCGGCCGATGCAGCGGCGATCGAAGAAGTCGGGCGCATCTCCAACCTCACATATGTTCACGTGGACGTCAGTTGCTCTCGCCACGCAGGTGCCCGGATATTGTCACACAGCCTCAGAAACCTCGTCCATCTCCAGACGCTCAAGATTACGAATGGCAACAGCACCGCTCATGATGAGGAACAATGGGATGCCCAGTCCGTTATGTCTCTCATCCAAAAGATGGACTGCCTGCAACATCTCCAGTTGGACGTGGGTGACGACGTGCTTGAGACGTCGGAAGGGTTGCTGCGGAGGGTTTGCTATAGGCGGCCGTCGCTGGAGACGCTGGCGATGGGTTTCAGTGCATGCTTGCCGACGAAGGCAGTGGGCCGCAGGTTGTCCTCGGACTCGGACGACCACGGCTTCGTACGCTCGCGCTTGGGAATGTTATCACGGGGGAAGGACGGATTGCGGGAGCGGAGGAAGTCGCGTCCATGGCGGAGAGACTGTGGGAGATACTTCCCGAGATGGAGAGCCTGACGGTGCCCTGTGCCGGCACCATAACGGCAGGCGGAGAAAGCGGTCAATAGAGCGGTCATGAAGATGTGATCGTATTCTTTCTTAGCAGCTAAACAAGCTTTCGCAACCCACAGCAGCCCGGAAAAGACGGCTCGAGCCTGAAGGGAGAAGTTCAATTGCTCAATTGACGCAATTCTGCGTGACTTGTAGCTATTAGTTGATGTTCACCATGGAAGAGACACGAGGCTAGTCGCCAGTTGTAGTAGGCAGCTCGCGCCGCCGGCTACGCATGTCGCCATTTTAACCAACTTGCAACACAGGGTGTTCAGTTGCAGACGAAATATATGAAACATTGGGCTCTCATAACCCCAAGCGCTGCCACCGGTTCCTGAGCGCGTTTCCACCAGTGTTGGCGGGACCACCAATCAGCGATCGACAAGAGGTGTCCTGCATGGGTTGGTGCACGCCGCACGGTGCAGGCGGTTCTTCGTTGGCGCCCAGAACCTGGCGGGCCAGGCCAGGCCTGCATACCTAACGCACGCCATGGATCGGGGCGTGAGGCACATTCTTTGCACCGCGGCCGCTGGCGCGTTCCCTGTTCGTCCGGTCGTCGTGCTCGCAGCGGTCAGGTATCATGCATGTACTCTGCAATGTGGAGCTTTTGCAGGACGTCGGCCAGCATTTTCACGGGGCGCTAGGCGAGTACCTGGCAGGACCTGGACCAGCCAAGCGTGCAGATTGGGCGGGAGGCGTGCTTTCGACGTGTCCCTGTCGTCGTCTCCACCCACCCGCAAAGTTTCCTGGCGCCATCGTGGGGGTTGTCAAAGTGGCCCGCTCGAGACGCGGATCGGGCGGTGTGCCCCTGGGAGCGGACCCAGCCTGGGAGCCCCGCGATTGGCCAGCCAGCTCCGGGTTTTCAACGACATGTCGTGGATGACAGTCCGCAAATATGTTATCGATGTTGGATCTTTTACGTCGGCCGCCCGTGCGCGACATCGTTCGTCGGGAACGATGCCGTGGGCCGCGGCCTGGTACGCCGGGATTGAATTATCAACGGTCCCCTCCAGATCCTCCAATCTTGGCCAGAGACTCTTTTGACGTCGAGCAGGGCGCAGCATTTGAATGATTGCTGAAGCATGCTTGGCCAGGTTGCGCACCACGTATGCAAGAGACGACCCCCGAATGGCCGCCACTGAGGACTCAGAAGCTCTGACCCGACGTTGCGACTGGATTCGCCGAGAGATTCCATCGAGCGTTCCATTTCACGCCAAGGCAGCAGTCTTCCCACCGGTACGTCATGTTGATAAAGCATGAGGGTCGTCTTCGTGGACAATCTCCCGTTCGAGGTGGCCAATTGAACCCATTCATATCTCCCTGCGCCTTGATGACTCATTCCCGAGCGCGGATAAATTGCGAAAGGACGCAGCGACACCGTCTCGGCGAAATCGCCGCGGCGCCAGTTGAGGCGGAGTCCGAAGCAGTCGTAGCCAATCAAATGGGGTTCATCGGGGAACGAAAACACTTTAAAATCACCGATGCTCGCTGCTTGCTCCATTCCAAACTCGTCACTCAAGGCAATACAGCCTGCGTCTGCCGTACCAGTACCAGAACTATTCAGCACAGCATTTCCCGGATGGGCACCATTTCTGACACGATGTTGCCCAGCTTATCCTTTCGAAATTTGGAGGTACGTGGTCGTTCCCAGTCGGCGATTGCGGACTAACGCATTGGAGTCCCTGGGCACACAAGATGTTGCTCATGTCGGCGTGGACGATGGCTATCCCGGCTGGCGAGAGATACAGTCCAAAGAGATATTCCAAGCTGCAGCCATGCTGGTGCATATGAGTAGCGACGATCGTGAGCCGTGTCGCTTGGATACTTCTTCACTCAACGCATTCGCCCACCAGTCGGCCGGCTCTGGAGCAGTCTTTCTCCGTGAAAGACCTGCAAGTCAATATGGCATTGGTCATGGACAGGCGCGGGCAGTCTTCCCACCCCTCCAGAAGACTATGCAAACGGACAATGGCCACACGGGCGGTCAAGGCCTCCCGGTCGTGAAGGATGGCCCGAAACTGGACGTCACAGGGGACTGCTGCTGCCGCTGCCATAATCTCTTGGTGAAAGGGTTGAACGAGATAAAGGGGCTTCTTGCTCAAGGGCACATGGCTCCCCCGAGGATCACTCGTCAGTATGTGAGAAGTCCCTCGATGTAATCAGCGACGATGAGCCATGAGGCATTCGTGAGATATATTTCTGATGGAAGTCGGTTTGGATTCGGCGTACGACGCGTGGCGTGTTCACAGCAAGGACGCTCATTGACTTGTCATTTGCTGTGGCGGTCCAGCCTACAGACCGAATGGGGATTCAATCAAATGGGTAGAAAAGGAATGTATGACAAATTAAGACCAGCAGGAGTTGGTGGTTCTGGGACTAGCTGCCATTCGGTTGACGTGATAGACCTTGGATTGACGCCGTGAGTGTGTAAATTGCTGTCCGAGAGGTAGGCTGCCCGGGTTGTCATCGCAGCTCGAGTCCTCTCTCGGTGAAGCAGAGGGCGTTTGAAGCCGAAATGAACGCCCGCGACGGACTGATGTGGAGCCGCCTGCTGCAGCCCGGGGGAGGAAACCCATCGCGTACGCATGCTCATGTTTAGGAGCCCTGCTGCAAACAGCTTGGTAACGAGTGTCGTACTCCTTACCGATTTCGTTTATGGCAAGATGCAATACTGTCCTCATCATGACACGAATTATGCTACAGGATTCCTCCCCGCGTTGAAACGCCGCACCTATATTGTGATTAGTACTAGCTCATCCCCGATTCTCTAAGCGCATAGCTATTCCCTTCCCTTTTAGCCAATTCAAAGCCATAGGCCATAATCGTTGCGCTGCCACTTTCCACATCGCGTGTCCGACTCACTCGTTCTAATCTTCGGTGTTCATTTCTCTCATGCCCGCCAAGTAAACGCTCTTAGGTTTGAGTATTGAATTGATGGGTGGTTTTTGGACAGCATTCATCATGTGTTTTATTCTATTGGGCTCTTTTAGAATGGTTGGGTCAAAAATCATTTTTATTGAGGCATACCGGCTTCAGGCTCATCAGACTCGAATCGACGCTTGTGCGGTACGCTTCTCTGTGTCTTCAAATGGGGAAACTTGGACTGCATGAGTTCGTGGAACTTCCCATTCTCTGGCTTCGCATTGGAAAGTCGAATGAGGACTTCCCGACGTGAGCCGCATACGATTTGCTGGGAAGTCACGAAGTCACGAATTTTGGATGCTGTGAATACCGGAATGACTGTTTGCATGCTTCGACGCGTGAAACACGTCGACGCGAAGGCAAACTCATTCGGCAACAACAGGCTGACTTCTCGGATGAATCGGGCCATTACCATCTTCTCCGGTACTTTGTCAATGAGGTCTTCGGTGGCGATTTCCGTCTTCTCCAGCACAACAGTACCAGCCTGATGAACGGCCGCCGCGAAAACGTTGCATTCGTCTAGATCTTTCGTTGATAGTGGATTAATCGTACTGAGTCGATGTTGTGCATGAATAAGGCTTTCCACAAATGCAACTTGCGCCTGGAGGTTGCTGATAGTTGATTTGACACACGGCAGAAGCTGCGGCTGTTTGAATAGGTTGATGTTAGAAGCCATTTGCTAAGACTGAACTTGGGCAGACAAAGGGTTTGGGAGAAAGAGGGTTTGGGAGAAAATGGGTTCGGAGAAAAATGGGGTTAGAGGAAAAACGGGTCGGATAAAATGGGATTAGCGCATCTAGGTCTCGTGAAAAATATCGAAGAGTTCGCGCTATGAAGCTAAGTGGCACCAGCAAGACGTGACGTGATCTGCTGCTGATGAAGTTAATCTTGTAGAGCAATTCAAATGGACTTTCGGTCTTCATACTCTCGTGTAATTTACCTGACGCCCGAAGTTGTAAATCTGACTCTTGTAGCAAGGTTGACGTCGGACATGAACACCAGAATTTCTTGGTCGCATAGCGGGCCACAGACCTAAACCCACGAGAAATGGACCATTAATACACAAGTAAAGCAGCTTTTCTCCGTTGATAGTTCTACGCAATCACTTCATGACTGCGCCGCAAAGCTGCTCAGGCGGATGACCAGATCCGCTAGGAAGACAAGCATGAAGGGATGTGAACCATCTCGTTGTTGCTTTCCCGTGCCCACGGGTTGTAAGACTAGGTTCCGGCACCCCTGGTCGTGGAAACCTAGTGGACGCACTTCCTTGGCCGAAGAAGACCCTGCCTGGCTTTTACACGCAAGGCCTCTGATCCTTACACAGTGCCGCTTCAGTCTTTCGCATCGATCTGACCCTCCCATCCACATGTCCAGCCGGCTGCATGTAATGGCCTACATCCAACGGCCATATCGACTGCGGAACGTCCAAGCCAGCCTGTTGCGACCCTGGACGGGACGAGATCCTGGTGCCCCAGGGACCTGGCCAACGCGAACGCAACAACATGCGCGATGCGAACCAGCACCACGCAGGACCAACATTGTGCAGGCCGGAGTGCTTGATGCAGCCGAGCAGGCCACCATGCATGCGCTGGTGAGGGCTCATGAAAGGTTTGCGAAGGCGAACGAGGGGAGTTGTTGACCGCCCCGTGCCTCGCCAGCTCTCGCTTTCAATATCCAGATGCCAGCCTCAGTATGGGACTCTGCTGGATGGCCGACTGTAAAACGTCGTGCCTTTCATCGCCTTGTCAAGCTTCTCCTGGCTCCAGTACTTCGCGTTCCTCTCTCAGCCCCAGCCTAAAACCTGCACAACTCGTATACGAAGTGGAAATATCGTAACCTTTCTTCTCTCTGATATCGATACCGTCACCCATTGATCGACCTTCAGTCCGCCTTACAGCCCAGGTCCCCGCCATGCCCGAGTCAGGAAGCACCAGAAATGACGCTGCAACAAGCGAAAGTGATGCTCGGCCACAGACGATTACACGTGAGGAGTTCGAGAAGATGGGCATGGACATCGTGCAGGTAGCTGACCGTACTTGAATCCCCAATAGGTGGCTTGCCTGCTGACCCGTTCACACAGTCTGACCCGGAGCCGGAGTCGAGTGGATCGAGCGCGGAGAAGGGAAGATCGTGATTGTTGTGTTTGGGGAACCTGACATGCTAGCTGACGTCTCAGCATATGCCGTGGCTTCTGCACGTAGGCGACGGTGATGGCGACGCTTGAAGCTATTTGGGTTGCAATATATGGTTGTCTACGGCCTCGGCCGATACGGCTTGAAAACAACTATGAGTCTGTGAAGTCTGTGAAGTCTGTGAAACGTGTGAAGCCTTTCATCTGCGTTTTCGTTTTGTCGCCATATTGTGCCAAACAGCTGTATCAGGGTGCGCTCCATCCTGGTGACGAGCCCACGGCTCATGGCACTTGGGCCTGGCGATGACAGCTGGGTGGCCGGAGCTATGTTGGTGATCAGTTCACCACGGCTGTCACAGCCGCCACGGCCGCCACGCAAGAGGCACGGCTGACTGCCTGCCTTTCTCATCCCGATAATGCCATGGCGCTGATGCGATTCGACGTAAGCCCAACACGCAGGTCCTGTTCTGCAGCTTATCCAAACCTCAACCACAAGTCGCTTGCCTAGGCCTGTATCTAACGATGCGCGAGACTCGCATATGACCATGCGGCCGAACCACGTCATCAGTCGCAAGAGGTTGCGGAGGCCTTCACGTGCCGACTGGCAGTTTGTCCATGTCTCGAAAAACGACTACGACCGCCGCTCTGCTCGTGCTTGAAGCTGTTCCGGAAAGTCCGCCGCATCTCGCCCAGTTATTCCATGCTCGCAACAGGGGTAGCTGACAACTCGCTGGCCGTGGCTCGCTATCGGGGATATTCGCGCGCGCTCTCGAGTTGACAGTCGGAAAAACACCACGGTGATTGCTAGTCGTGTGGGCGTGTGTTGCTGGTCGGCTGCAATCGCCACGTTTAGCTGTCATCTGCTGTGAGGTCGACAGGTCTGTAGCGGTTACGGATTTCATGGGGTCGATTGGCATGCATGCGACGGCCCGGCGCTACTATCATCCGCAGGCCCGCTCGATTTGACTTGTTGCAGCACACCGCCTACCTCCCATCTCTTCACAGAACCACTTCACAGAAGACGTCTGAACTGGCTGTACGGCAAAGAGCTTCCCCCAATATGACACTGACACTTCCCGAACCTTCGACTTTTGCACCTTTTCGTCTCTCAATCGATGGAACGGCCGACGGTCTCGAGCCCCGAGCGCAACGGCGTGATTCGAACACACGACATCGTGTACACAAGAGCGGGCCTACAGGGCCTTGCGGAGGAGTTCAAAAAGACCCTTCTTCCGGACGGGCAACCGCCCGATAGCGATAGCACGACGCAAATATACGGTTTCCAGTGGCTGGAGGAATACGTCGGGATGGTGCGGCGGTATCTTGATTTTGACGACAAGACAGCCATAGACTACCTCGCTGCGAATGATGGTCGTGAGTCGAACGACATCGGCCACTGCATCAAAGCAAAGCTGGCGCGGTCTGGCTTTCGGTCGCCGGGAGAGTCGGGTTGGTATTTGCCCTCACTAAGCGAACTCCGGTCCGGATGTCAGTGGGTCCCGCCAGGCAAAGTGGTCATCATCTTCCTCATAGACACGCCACATGGCGGAGCAGTGAACGTGGACATACTATCTAGGAATGAGGCCGGTCACGAACAGGTCGAAACATTGATGAATATCAAGGTGGGCAGTGTCATACAAGTATACGGGCCGAGCGGATGGAAAGCAAGTTGTTCTGTGTCCTTCCTACACCTCTGGTACGATATTGAGCGCGTCTAGTTACATTATACATCCCGAGGACAAGCTCCAGAGACATTTAGCTCCATACTACGCCCATGTTCATATCTGTAAATAGGACACGTGCACAGCTTGTGGGAGCAGACGTTCAACGGAAGAAGACGTCTGGAACTGTATTGAATTGGCCGTAAGCGACGCACTGCCTTAGACAGACTGGCTGTGCATGCAGATAGAGGCTGGCAACGGGTGGCAGGTCATGTGGTGATGGTTGGATGGGCTTTGGCTTTCATCGTCATCCAGGTCCATCGCGGCATGGTAGGTGCTCGTAGACGTGTACTGCGGGGCTGGGCAGATGGCCTCGCTCGCAAAATAGTCCGCGACACAGGCTGGTCGCAGAGACGCTGCGTGGTCGGACACAGTCTCTGGTAGAGGTGTGCCTAAGGGAGCTTCAACTGACCTCTGATCCAGGGTGACGCGTTCTTCTGCTTGGGTTCGTGCTGTGGAGGTCGGCTCTTCCTCATTCAGGACCGACTGCATGAGCGTCAACAAATGCTTCATGAGTGACACTACGATGCTGCTGTTACTCACCTTCAACTGTTGACATATTTTTGACAGGTATGCTCTTAATGCGGTCTCAAGTTGGGCAAATTGTCGAGCTTTCTCTTGGACTGCTTGGCTGCGGGCTTCCTGGAACAGTTTACTTTCCCCAGCTCTGTCGCCCGTTGGCATCTTTTGATATCTTTGTGGAGTCAACAACTTGTCGGCTAGCTGGCGGAGTAGGGAACCAACGTCGAATCGAGCGTTTCAGCAAGCGCGATGATCGTGCCCGGCTCGAAGTTCTGTGAGAGATATACCGATGTTCTACCATACGCGTTCCATTCGCTCAGGTCCTTTTCTTCAATGGCAGCTTCTGTGTGAAAGCGAGCCGCTTCGTGCAGGGCCTTGCGGAACCTGCTGGCGCGGGGACCCCACGATGTCCGACACCGGTGGAGCTCTCCTGCGATCAGTCTGAACTTGATTGCGGCCAATAGACCGTACTTTCCTTTCGTGCTCCATGCTTTCAGGTATCTGACGACATTGAGCTGGCTGCAACACCATAACCACCAGCTCCAGCGCTCTTTGTGGATGAAAACTAGCCAAAGTGGCCCAGAGGAGGAATTGGTAACCACAAAAGCTGTATATTGAACCTTGGCTGGAAAAAGGGCTCGGTACCGGCTCTCAGCTGATTCCGGCTTCTATGAAGAGGTAACAATAGCTCCTGACGAGAACTGTACTACGTCTATCACCTGAGCTAGCATAGTTATGAATAGCCTTGCTGCTACTCTCGGCACGTAGGTACGAGGGCCTAAAGCAGGGTGGGGGAGCAGCGTAAGCTACGAATACAGTGCTCCATCGCCAAAGGCTGTATGCCTACGAAGAACACTCAAAGTCACTCGGAACGTAAAGCTTTATATTATATATATATTATGTTATAGATAGTCTGCACTATATCTTACAGCCTATAAATTCTCTGTTATATAGGTTTCTATAATAGAGTAATAAGAAATCTTATGAAATATATCTTAAGCTTTATAATATATAATCTAGTATCTATTAAGGTCTTTTTATAGATATACCTTTGCTCTATTACCTTGCTTATAATAAAGCAGTAAGTAAGCTTAGTTTACTAGCAGGATAGTAGTTATAATAAAAAGCTTATATACTATCTAATAGATAATAAAAGTCTCTAGCTTCTTTGTTTTATTTTCTTTTTATACTTTATCCTAACTTCCTAGCTAACTTATATTAGTTATAGAGCTTTATAAATCTTTCTTTTAATTTTATTAACTTAACTCTTAATAATACTCTTAATAATCTCTTCTACTTTCTTTGCTATACTATTATTAATATTTTCATAAATTTCCTCTTAAGCTATACATTTTATACAGTCTATTATATCTCTAACCTTATTACTAATATTAAGTAACTATTTCCCCAGCTTATTATATTTCCTACTTAGCTCGTCTATATTATAAGATAAACTACTGATAGCATTATTAAAGTCGTCTTAATACTCTGCTAATTAATAATAAGTTCCTTCTAGATCACTAAAGGCTTTTTAATATATCTTCTTCTAAGCTTGCAATTCCTTAACTTCCTTCTGTAGTTCCCTGACGGTCTTTTGTAACTGCTTAACAGTGTTCTGTAGTCCTTTGCTATATTCCTCTCCTACCCTGGGTTGTTGTTGTTGTTCTGGTGCATGCAAACTTGCAGCTTGGCTGTTGTTGTTTGCGCTGAAAAACAGGGTTCTCGCTAGTTTCTCGTGGCGGGGCGCGTCCGCTGTAGATTTCGCTGTAGTATGTAGGATGGTGGGTGAACGTTTCCTTTTCGTGGTTAAGCGTATGTTACTGTCTTTCTCTCTACAGGACAGGACGCCTGGAAGGGGATCCTGCATATCAGCCCGCCAGTTAGTGTCTCTATACTTAGGCAGGTTGTAGTCGCCTCTAAGACCTGCTATAGCGATGTCTATGATATCTGACCTAGCCTTCAGGGACTGACTTTTAGATATGCGTTTGCTATATAGGGGCAGTAGAGCTCGGTATAGCAGAACATCGTCAAAGGAGAGAGTACTACTGCTACTATAAGATGTAGGTGTTCTTAGAGCTGAAAGACTGTTATAATCCCTTATAGACCGAGGACTGTAATAATAATCACAGGGCGTATACTCTTTGTGTTACGGTCAGCTATCCGACAGTAGGGTCTACTAACAGAAGCTGGGGATTGATATGTAGTAACAGTACACTGGGTCGTAGGTTGTGAGCTATGTCGTAGATTAGTAGTCAGAGGCTAAGGTGATCAGTCTTAGACTTAATAAGTATTTGCAGTGAAGGTAAGCTGAAAGTATCTAGAGATGAATATAAAGATATTCATAAGTTGATTGCTGAAGAGCTATAGAAGTCTGACTATAAGCTAGGCTTAGGTTATACTATATATAAGTCCTGAACAGTACCCTTTATCTTATTACCGTTCCTGATCCTAACAAGGTCTGTTCATTAACTATATAGAACCTATATATACTAAGGATAGCCTCTGTATTCTTAGCGTACGGATCTAATCTTCTTATTTTATTATTATATAACTTATACTATAGTTCTTCCGTTTCTAAGCAAGTTCCTGTTGTTCCTGTGATCCTGCAGTATAAATATCTTGTTCTAGCTGCCTGACACCTGAGTAGGTTATTCAGCTATTATCCTTGTTTATAGGTTGTAATATCAGGTCCTTTCTCTAAGGGTCTTGTCCTCAAGACTTAATATAAGTAGGTTATTAGTTCTAGGTTAGAGAGCTGTTAATTATACTTCCTGATTTACTTATGATACTAACATTATATCAGGTTATATTTAAAGGTTAAAGCAATCTAAGTCAGTATTTTGTTCTGCTTATAAAGATATTTTCCACTGGTTTAGTTCTGATAATATTATATCTTATACTTACTATTTCTATGCGAAGTATATATGTTAGATAGTAGAGGGTGTGAGAACTTATCAGGGTTATAAAAACCTAAAGCATCTTTATAATAGTCTAGTAGTTATATTAAGTTATAAGTTTATTATATTTTGCAGGTATTTATTATACTAATTAGTTATAGTAAAAAGGCTGAGTAATTAGTGTTAAGAATAAGAGGAGAAAGAGGAGTAGGCTAGTAATATATTGCTAGACCTTTATAAAAAGCTAGCATAGGTTTAGGTAGAGGTAGCTAAAGTAGCTAGTTATCTATTATAGATTTATATAATTTAAAAGAAAGTGAAGGAGCATTATATAGAAATGTTTTCTTAGGGGATATAAGAGTTAGATGAGGATAATATCCTTCTTATATTAGATGTTTATAAGAGTAGCGTAGTTAGTGATCTTTAGTTTTAAGTTATTAATAATAATCTAGATTAAATAAGTTTTAGTATTAGTAAGGAGTTTATAGACCTTAGTCTTCTACTAGGGGACTTATAGTTAGTGTTTTCTAGGGGTTCTTAGTTTTCAGGTATTCTTAGGCGAATAAATAGTTTCTCCTATTATAGTCTGTCTGCTTCTATTAGTAGTCTGATATATCTATATAAGTATCTGATATATTAGTAACCTTTAGTGTTTGTTAGAGGTAGTATTATTAATACTATTAGTGTTGTTTCTCGTTTTTAGTGTTATTACTAGTAGGTTATAAGTTTATCCTTTATACTAGTGATATTCTTAGCTAGTTCCTATATATTATCTTTATAACTATACTTTTTCCACTTAATAAGGTATTAGTATCTTTCTAGTTCTTTAAGGTAGTTAATAATCTGTTCGACTTTATACTCTAGTTTATTGTCTTCTATAATAATAAAGTCGTTTGTCTATAATCTTTATAGTGCTAGTTTAAGTAGCGAGATATAGAATCTTAGAAAACATTTTATTATATTAAGTAGATTAAGTTTATAGTTAACTAGTGAGATTTTTCAGAGGATTTTGAAAGGTCTGAGTTTCTTGAAATCTAGTTTGTTATTTAGTTGTTTTATTTTGATGTTTTGCTGTATAAGATAGGTGCTATCTCCCTCTTTTAAGGTTAGTCCTTTAATCCTTCGTTTATTACTGAAATATATTATTTATTATTATATAAATTTAAGTTCTTTACGTGCGTTATCTTAGATATCTTTGATTTATCTGATTATAGCGACAGCTTTTAGTGCTACTAAGCTAGCTTAAGGTTCTCTATAGGTAGTTAGTTTGAATCTATAGTTAAGGTAGAAGGAGGATTCCTTAGT
Source organism: Colletotrichum camelliae (assembly GCA_018853505.1). Classification (NCBI taxonomy): domain Eukaryota; kingdom Fungi; phylum Ascomycota; class Sordariomycetes; order Glomerellales; family Glomerellaceae; genus Colletotrichum; species Colletotrichum camelliae. The sequence goes on along the minus strand of JAELVL010000008.1, from coordinate 4,174,821 downwards.
GCTTTCTCTTACTGCGCTGTTATAGGCGAATTAGGCTATTAATAGTAATACTATCTAATTATCTTAGTTATAATTAATGTAGGTGTAGAGGTAGGTTTCAAGGATCTAGTTAATTTGTTTTATTTATCTGTTAGTTTGTAGGTGAAAAGCAGTAGATATTACTTATTTAATGCTGAGTTGCGATATAATTAACTTCTAGAATTTAGAGGTGAAGATCTTATCTCTATTTAATACTATTTCTTTAAGTGTTCTGTGGTTAGCAATAATATACTTAAGGAATATATAGGCGAATTCTTCGGCATTACTTACTTCTTTACATAGGATAAAGTAGGTGTACTTTATAAGTCTATTAATAATAATAAGAATGCTGTTATAGTAGACTCCTATAAGGAGTTCTTAAGACTTTAGTAATTTAATAATAAAGTTAAGGGATATAGAGTACTAGGCGGTTTACAGCATAGGCAAAGGTTGTAATAATCTATAAGGTTAGTATTAGGCTAGTTTGCTTTTCAGGCAAACCTTATAATCTTTAATTGCTATTGTAATATGTTCTCTAGTAACCTTTTCTCTATATTATTATTATAGTTACTTCTAGGTTTTTATGATTCCTTAGTAACTATATGCTAGTATACTGTGGAATTCTCTGATAGTTTCGTTATCTAGTTTGCTAAGCAGGCTAGCTATAGATCGTCTAGTTATTATAAAAGCTTTTATAGTAGGTATAAGGTCTCTATTATTATTATGTTTGAGAATTACCTAGGTTTCTTTTAGTACTAGGATATTATAGTCTAGTTATTAGCTAAGAGCATCAGCCCTGCTATTTTCTAATCCTTTTCAATATATAATTCAGAAATTAAATTCTTAGAAGAATTCTAACTATTTAATTTATTATTTATTAAGTTCCTTCGAAGTAGTGAAATATACTAGGTTCTTATAATTAGTGTATATAAGTACTTAGTGAATAGTTCTTAAGAGTAAGGGTTTCTATTCTTTGAAAGCTTTAATAATAGCTATAAGCGTTTTATTATAGATCCAGTAGTTAAGTTCTAGTTTATAGAGTTTGCGTGAGAAGAAAGCATAGAAGTGTAAGTGTCCTTCTGAATCTCTCTAAGATAGTTATACTCTAAGGGCGAAGTCTGAGGTATCTATTTTAACTTTAAACTATTCTTCTAGGTTTAGGATTATTAGGACTAGTTTACTAGTAATATAGTCTTTAATAGTCTAGAAGGCTATATTCTAGGCTTCTTTCTATTTAAATAGTTAATCTTTATAACTAAGATCTATAAGAAGTATATTAATCTTTCTATAGAGTCTGATAAATTTTCAGTAGAAGTTAATAAATCTAAGAAATCCTTAGACTTCCTTAAGGTTAGTTAGTGTTAGCTATTCTTATATAGCTTAGACTTTCTTTTTTAATATACTAATATATCTAGGAGTGATTATAAATCTGAGGTATTCTACTTCTTAGGTGTAGAATATACTTTTCTCTGGTTTAACTAAGAGCTTAGCGTTTTAGAAGGCTTAGAGTATAAGGTGTATATACTCCTTATACTGTTCTATTATTACAGAGAAGATAAGGATATTATTAAGATAGATAATTATAAAGATATCTATAAATTTCCTAAGAACCTAGTTAATTATATTCTAGAAAGTAGCTAGTGTGTTAGTGAGACTGAAAGGTATAACAAGGTATTTGAAATGTTTTTTATATATTCTAAAGGCAGTCTTCTATTCTTTTCCTTTCTTTATTCAGATAAGGTTATAGACACTTTTAAGGTTTAGTGCTATAAAGTAGTTAGCTCTATAGAGTAGTCGTTAGAGTTCGTCGATTAGGGGTAGTAAATATCAATTTTTAATCATTATTTTATTAAGCATTCAGTAGTTAATATATAGTTATAGTTTGCTGTTTTTTTTAGTATAAACAGGATTAAGCTTCTTACTAGTGATATTAATTCTCTAATATAGCCTTTCTTAAGGTTTTTATCAAAGTATTTATTAAAGGTTTTTATTTTTATTAGGTTGAGTCTGTAAACTTTATTGAATTTAGGCTTCTTTCCCTCTTTAATAGGGATTTTATAATTAAAATTTATATGTTTAAGCAGTCTAGTTTCTAATTTAGCTGCGAAGAGTTTCTTATAAACTCTATACTTTTCTAGGATAGACAGAAGGAGATCGTCCTTTTATTTAACATCTATAGTCTTTAATAGTTATAATACAGCTTCCTTTGCTTTAAGGTAGTAGATATATTATTTTACTACTTCTTAGTAGGTAGATCTGTTTAAGGCCTAGGTTCTACAGGGCTGCTTAGGGACTAGATTATTATTATTCTAATAGAGTTAGCCTGTTCTCTAATCTATCTATAGGTTATTCTTTTCAAGCTATAGTATTCTTAATATAATATTATATATACTAAGTTCAGTAATATTGAATTAAAGTTGTTTGTTTCGATCTAGGTAACTTATTTTAAGGGGCGTAGTCTTGTTTTTAATAGTTCCTCCTTTATACTAGACTTATTCTCTTTCTATATTACTGAGCTAGTATATATGTTCCTTTCTTTGCTATAGTAGTTATAATCTGTTTACTACTTAGAGTAATATAAAGTTTATTTCAGCTCTGCTATTAATAAGTGTAATAGTTATAGTGTTATTAATATTAACTATAAGTTGTAGGTGTACTTTCTAGTCTAGAGATACTAGATAAATAGACCTTATTATTATTACCTGTCTTAGTCCTTTATTAATAAGTAAGTCTAGTTTTTTAACTGCTTTTATTATCCAGGGTAGATAATTTACTTTCCTTCTTATTATGCCTTTGTAAGGCAGCTTTCCTAGAATCGAAGTCTTAGGAGGCTTGATCTTTTTTACAGGAGTCTGTAGGCCTTAGCCTTCTAAGTTACGTGTATAAGGTATTCGTCTTTTAGCATTCTTCTTATTTTATTATATTATTATATTAGTATCTTATAGGGTATTATAGGCTTAGGCTGAAGGTTGCTATGTTATTACTGAATATAGTTATAGTCTATCTAACTATAGTAGTTTAAGTATAAATATTCTAGATAAGGTTCTTATTATATCTTCTAGAGTAGAATTAGTACTTATGCTTATCTCTAAGGTGTTCCTTATATTTATCGAAGAAGTATTATAGCTAGAAGAGGTTTCAGTAGTTATAGTAATTATACTTAAGTGTAGGGTGATCTTCTATATAAAGCTTTAGAGTGTAGTTTTTATCTCTCTGGTTTACTAGAATGCTATAGAAGTGTTGCTGCTAGTTGTTATAATTTATATTAATTATTTAGTACTAGAGAAGCTATTAGGTTTCTTCCTTATTATTAGATTCTTCTCTAGAGCTAGTGTTATCTTTGCTAGAGGTGAACTTATAAGCGATTTCTGCCTAAGTATATTAGCAGGCAATGTTATAAAGTTTGTCTGAGTTATAAGGGGAACTCTCTCTTTCTCTAAAAGTCTAATTACTAGTGAGACTGAGGATCTGTTATTCTGTTAAAAGGTTGTGTTAGTGTTCAGGTTCTTCGTTAGATTCTTCTTTAACCTGTTCTTTAAGTTTTTAGTTAATTTGTTTAATTCTAGTAAGGTTTCCACGTGTATGTCTGTGTTATTTAAGGTGGACTATAAAAATGCTGATCTGGCGATGCTATATAGTATTATTTAGTTCTTCCTAGGTATATTATAGTTAAAGTGTTTATGCTACTTCGAGGTGTAGGATCTGTTGTTTGTTGTTATATATAACCTGCTGTCTTGCTTTATATTAACAGATCTAGTTTATTTCTTACTAGGCTTAGGCTTCAGATTCTTAGGTTGTTTGTTAGGTTTCTATGTTATAACCTGTAAGGTTAGGGTTGACTGTGTTAAGTTGTTAGACGCGAAGCATTTCATTGAGTTGTTCAGTAGTCTTCCTGACTATCTTGATGTTAGCTCGGAATGCTATTACAAGGGTCTTAGTCTTAACTTCTGGTATAGTTATATTATATCCTGTTCTTCTACAGTCTAGGTTGCTAGGCTAGTGTTCTATAGCTTCTTTATCGCTGTAGTAAGTAAAACAATCGTTATTATAGCATCCTGTCTATAAGAGGGCTGTGTAAAGGGTTTTAGTTATTATGCTGATTTGTTTAGTCTGTTTAGGGACAGGCTTCTAGCTAAGTTTCTTAGGTTACCTGCAATCTTTAGCAATATATCCTATCTTTTCGCAGTTATAGCACTTAGGGTTCTATAGTTTTTTGTTGTTATTCTTAGTAGTAATGCTGAGGTCTATAGGTCTGCTGTGATATCTAGAAGCAGTGCTTTATCCTTGTTAGCCTTAATACTAGGGTTTCTAAGTGTACTTTTTAGAAGTGTTCGCTTTTCTAGAGGTTTATAGCTATTATCTCTTTCGTTCGAGACGTCTCTTATAGAGTTAGTTATTAATCTTAATAGCTATATTAATAAAGACGTAAAGTTCTTTAGGCTGATTATTATATATAAGTTTATCTTTTATATCCTCTTGAAGTCTTTAGTAGAACTTAGTAATAAGGGCTTTATTACCCTATCTTAGTTTTAATATAATTTAATAGAATTCAAAAGTATACTTACTAGCTAATCTTTTCTATATAAGGCTTATAAGCTTTTACTTAGTAATACGTTCCTTATTAGGGTTTCTAAAAGTATTCTTAAGTTATTTCTTAAATTTATTATATTTTTTAAAGATAGCTTAGGTATCTTCCTTTTAATTATTATAGGTATTCTTAAGGTAGTTATATATAGTAGGTTTAAACTAGGTGAGAGCGTCCTTTCTAAGGAATAAAGCTGTGTAGTAAACCTTGTCTGCCTTAGTAGGGAATAAACTGCTGTAGTAGCGTAGATAGGCGTGAGTTCTAGTGAGAAACCTTTATAGAAGTCTAGTAGTGCTATTAAATAGCTCTAGTTCTAGGTACTTAGCTTAAGGAGTTATAGGCACTCAGCTGGCGTTCAGCTGAGTATAGAGTTAAGTATTCTCCTCTCGAAGCTAGTTAAGTATATCGAATAGTTACTAGTTTGTAGGAGGTAGTATAACTAGTTAAGCTAGTGTAGTAGTAGCAGGCCTAGCTATTAGAGTACTAGAGGTTATAGATGTATACTAAGCATTGTTATTAGTTGATATATTATCTATACTATTAATAGTCTCAATAGTTAACTTACTGAACAGGAGCAATTAAAGTGTTACAGTTAGCTATCTGATAGTAGGGTCTACTAATAGAAGCTAGGGATTGATATATAGTAATAGTATACTAGTTATAGTCTAGGTTATAGGCTGTGTTATAGATCAGTAGTCAGAGGCTAAGGTGATCAGTTTTTAGACTTAATAAGTATTTACAGTAAAAGTAAGCTGAAAATATCCTGAGGATGAATATAAAGTTAATTGCTGAAGAGCTATAGAAGTCTGACTATAAGCTAGGCTCAGGTTATACTATATATAAGTCCGAGCAGTACTTTTTGTCTAGTTATAGGTGATTACCTAGGTGTATAAGGTGATTGCGATCAGTTGGTATTGCTAACTGATCACTGAGCGCTTCCTGATATACCCTACTGATCGTTCTTTATCTTATTGTTATGTGACTTGTAGCATAGTTCTTCCGTTTCCGAGCGAGTCCCTGTTATTCCTGTAATCCTACAGTATAAATGTCCTGTCCTAGCCGCCTGACGCCTGAGTGGGTTGTTTGGCTGTTATCCTTGTTTACGGGTTGTAACACTATGCTAGCAGTAAAATGTATTCAGCGTATGAAAGAGGGACTTAGGTGAGATATCTGCAATACTTAAAAGTCAGACTTGCAAAGAGATAAGATTAACAAGGAAGTGTTGAATATATATATCTCTGCTGATCTCTGGTATGCTTGCCTTTATTAGGTTTACTACTTATAACAAAGCAAAAGGTCTCTAAGAGATAACATTTATATATTCCTCACCACGCACCTCTTTTATTAGTTAGAAGTCTTAGGACTTCTGGGCAATATATAGGATAGTGTCGCTATAATTAAGCAACTTCTAAAGATATGCTAGGTAAGTAGTAGTGTTATTACGCTATACTTAGGCTAACACTTCCTATAGTAGGATCCTAATATAACTATAGAACTGAGGGAGTTTATTATAGATATAAGCAATATTATAGCTAGTTTTAGATCTTTGATTTAGGGTTAATCTGCCTCGTGTTCATAGCATAAAATCTGATTAGGATACCCTGCAGCAGACGCTTGAGGGCTATATAGGCTCCGTCAGCGTAGTAGCCTTCTCGTAGGATGGTTAGGTGGTAGCGTTAGCATCGGATGACCATATAGTCCAGCTCTAGGATACAGCAACCAGCGCGCCCTAGCAGACGCTCGAGGGCTATAGTAGCTCGGTCAGCATGGTGGCCTTCTTGCTAGACGGCCAGGTAATTATATTAGCCTTGCAGGACTAGATGGTCCGGCTCTGGGATATAGCCACAGGTACGCACCGCCATACATTCGAGGACTATAGCCTTTCAGTCACTGCAGTAGCCTTCTCGCTAGATAGCCAGGTGATCGCGTTAGCCTTAGAGGACTGGATAGTCCAGCTCTAGGACGTAGTTATAAGCGCGCACTGCTATACACTCGAGGGCCACAGTAAGTAGGTCATAGCAGTAGCCTTCTCGCTAGACAGCCAGATAATTACATCAGCCTCAGACGACCAGACAGTCTAGCTCTAGAACGCAGCCACAGGCATATATCGCTACACACTCAAATATTATACTTAGAGTGTCGCATTCGATCCTTTATCTAGTATATAACTGCTTACTAATTTTAGAGCTATAGACCTGCTTATAAACTCCTTTATAAGCAGACTATAGTTACCTAAAGAAATAGTGTTATCTCTAACTATCTATAGTCTTAGCCTTAATCTTAATAGGACCTAGATTTTATAAGGGAAGGAGAGGGTTATCTAGCTTCCTAATAAGTATAGACTAGTAGTATTAGCTATAAGAGGTTTACTGATATATATTAGCTGTTTATTAGGGTGTGTTATCTATATTATAGATATAATATAATACTAGTAGAATTATGTAATTATAACTAGTAGTCTTCCTTATTATTATATAATATTCTATTATAGCTTGCTACTAGAAGGCCTTAAGAGAGTAGTTTCTAATACTTAGATATAGCTACTGTTTTTCTGCTAGATTCTTCTGCGTTCTTTAGTAACTAATATATACTGAGATTATCCTATTCAATACTATAAAACGCTAGAAACCCTTAATATAGAGTAAAGCTAATTAATATATATATATAGTAACGCTAAATACTTTTAGTTCAAGTTATAAACTTCTTTTTCTTAAGATTTAGAGTAAAACTAGGCTAGATAAGAGACATATCCTTTTAGCGTCTTGTAGTATTAAATAGGATATAGTTACTTCGGTCGTATTAATAAGCTGAGCTAGTTTATGATAGAGCCTAGTATATAACATAATAACTATATCGAGAAGACCCTACTAGCATGATTACTGGTCTAGAAGTCATTATGCCAGGACGTCGTGTATACAGTGTCCAAATAGCTCTTAATTAACACTGTGTGGGGCAGTCGTAGAACGTTGAGGTGTGATGTGAATAGGAAGATGATTATGCTCCTAAGTGTACTGTAGGAGTTTGTAAATGGCAAGACTGCTCACCTACGAATTCGGCTGGCGGTTGTAATCGGCAGCCAAAAGCAGCCGAGGCTGAATAATTGAGATGTTTGTTGCTATGAGCCACAGTACGAAGCAGCATAAGCAGTCGTCACTATGAGTCTGTTCTTTTCGATCACTATATCCTTTCACAAACGAGCATAAACTGTGCGTTATCCAAAATAACCCGCAGAACAATGACCGCAGCTATTTCTAGATCTTGCAGCCAAGTATCGCTAGTCCACGCGACATGTACCGCTGCGTGGATGTTTCCTGCTTCGTCAGCAACATAATCCATTGACGGCTTTGGTTCCAAAAACTTGGAAAGTCGAAAACCGGAAACCGATTTCGGTCGCAACTGTCTAATAACCGTCAGAATGGAACCACCTTCGCCCAAGAGGCGGGATAGAACTAACGAAATCTTCTGACGAGGGAGCCAAGAACATTATAGGGCGATGTGTTCAGATATGTCGGCGGTATGTACAGCATTGTGCATACATAATTCAATGTATCAATTATTTAGGTGTCGTGGCGATTTGGTAAACTCCGCCCTGCCCAATACCTCTGATTGTACACGAGAGTCGCCGTGTAAGTCGACCTCACTTTTGTCCAGCTTCCCAAATTCCAGCTATTGAGACAATCTGTCTTCTGGGTTTTCATTCTTGCAACTTCCCCTCTTGAATCTCGTCGTCGCTTACTCTTCAGCCGTTTCATTCTGTTTCCTTTGCCGCCGCTGGAGGCAGACCGGTGTACGTTGGTGCTTCTGGGTCTCACGAAATCCTCTATGATAGACTTAACAGTCTTTGTGGGGGATGACCGAGGCACAGAAAGGAGCAGGAAAGCCGAATCGGCTTCTTCTTCAACGTTAACGTTGAGGTCTGCATCACTCTTCTGAGTGATGACGAGCTATCGAGGCTTATCGTGCCTATAACTATATACACGAATTCGTGGGAACAGCGTGGAAGAAAAATGGTACACCAGCCTTCCCAGTAAAGCAATTAAGTGCATGCAAACTTCGGCGGAGAGAAGTAAGCCGATGATCATGAAGATCTTCGTTTCCTCCAATATCGCTGTTTCCAAAGGGTCGCAAGGAATATCTACCTTGGCTGGCCAGATCATAGCTCCTGTTCCGATTAGGATCGGGTTTCTAAGATAGTCAAATCAGGGTCTTACGCCTCTTGGAACTTATCGTTCGCCAGATCTTGGTCCTATGACTTTTAGAACCACACTTCGCGTACTAATTAGTCACCTGGTCTTTAGGCCAGTATTCATATGCCATATCCTCAGCTCCTTCAACCTCTGGATATACTGCAACAATCTTGCCAACAACAGTACTGTTAACCGCTCCTTTTAAAACCAGCTCTTCAATGTCTTAGTAATTAGTTAAACCTGACAGGTGAAAGCGGACGGGCAGCAGAGGCGTCAACAGGGTAATAGTATGTCCTTGGGCAATCTTCCAGGCGAAGATTGCGGAGACGCCCTTCATGTATCTCGTCTATTGCACGCTCGTCTTGGAAAGTCTCCTGCACTTTAGATAGGTCCAGTTCATCAGATCGCCTATGGCACTGGTAAGCGTTTGCATCCCACTCTGATTTGCCTATTCTTCAACCGTGGTATAAGCTACGCTGCTCTAAAGAACCTGCTTCTCATTAATCCAACTCTTGTTAAATTGACGTATGATTTCCTCTCCTTCCTTTTTGGTCAGATACTTGGGGCATATGATGTTGAGTAGCTGGTTGAATTCCGGGGTTGCCAGATGCTAGCGGTGGAATGCACTGGTTCGTTGACCCATTGTCGGCGGAATTGTCGTAAAGCTTCGTTATGGTAGGGGATCAATTGGAGAGAATGCCTCTAGCACGCGCGTCGAGCTTTATTCATTTTCCTCTGACCGGCTTGCATTCAGACCTCACCTTGGAACCAGGAGACAGTTGTGAGAAACTCTTTGGATTAAGTGTATCTATCACGCCATCAGGCTGTTGTGATTGGGCGTACTCCGCAGCTGTGGAAGTCAAACATGTTCTAGGCTTGAAAAAGGAGACCACCAAAGTCCTGTCACGAGATTGAGTTTTGTGTACGTTCCCAAGTTTCCCAACACCAGACGAATGGCTGTGCTTGTGGAAAACCGCTTCTCCGCAAATCTTCTGAGCCCGTTGGGTTTCGTTCTCGCGGAACCAAGAATGCCGATTTGGATTTGCTGCTAGCCATCGCTAGCTTGGTTTCCTCTTCTCGTACGCGGCGCTTGTGACGCACGAGAGCGACTTCCGCATTGCGAAGGAGATGCGCCTCATACCTGAAGACCTGCAGAAGGCGGCATGGAAGATTGCCGTCGTACAGCTCTGGACGTCTCTTCCACCAGTGCTGCATGTTGACAGACATTTCGACTTCTCCTGGAAGACACCGCTCCACGGTTACATGTCTCGCTGGAACCAGTACGGCTCGTTCTTCCACGACAACTTCGTGCTGGCCAGCTCGACGGTCTACATGGGTGTCGTCCTCACGGCGATGCAGGTCGATCTTGCCGCGGAGGCGCTTTAGAGTAATGCGGTCTTTCCATTGGCGTCTTATGGCTTCATTATGTTCTCCAGCGTCAGGCTGCTAGCTGCTGCTGCTGCTCTTGTTGTTCTGCTACCTGTTTATTGTTAATTGGGTGGCCACGCGACACTACAGAAGGCAGAGGCGGGAGCGAATTCAGGGCTGGCAGCGTTGACACTGCTAGCGAGGTTAGCCACCTCAATTGGCGAGGGTCAAGGCGGCGCGTGCTGGTGCCGGCGGGGAGCACCGACTCTACAGCACCCGAGCTTTGCTACATCGTTGCTGGGTGTACTGGGATCGAGTGCGTAGCCACGCCAACGGGATGCAAACACATGCGCCGTATTCTCCATCTGGAGGGGGGCTGTCAGTAATTTGTGAGTAGCAAGGGCAGAGAAGAAGCCTGCGCCGAGATGGGCTGAAGCGGTCGATGCTCAAAGGTCGGCGGGCCCGCCAACCACAGTCCGCTACGGTATGGTTCCGCCGAGATTGGCGGACATTAGAAGGGCCTGGAGAAATCCAGTAGCAAACAAGATGGTTCGACCATCGACAGTCCCCCTCAGTGGCGATAAACGTTTCCGCGGGGACCGAGGAGGCGTGGTAAGGTGCTGCATTTCGATGCGGCTCATGCCATCGCCGCGGCGTTTAGTTCAATAATGAATACGTTCTTCCCGAGCCCGAGCGCCTGGAGGCCACACTTGATCACTACTGCGCATGAGGAGGCCGCCGTTGGCAGACGAGACGCAGCCAATTTTTGCTGACTACCTTACGTCGCTCTCTGGCTTCTCAATGAGGCGCAAAGCTTTGCTCCCCTGGCTGATGGGCGACGTGCCCCAGCACCCCTAATTTGGCGTGATCTGATTCTACGCAGTCACAGGCACGCAGCAGCAACTGCAGCTCATGCTGCTTACTGACCCTTCCAAGCTCGTCTGGCTGATGTGGATTCCTCCATCGACACCGTCAGCCGTCATGGGCTCCGTGGATAGCGGCAACTGCCGCACTGCTCTTTACAGCGTACCGATCTGTCGCCCCGTTCGTTACCAGGCTCTAGCCTGGCCAGCGAAATGTACGCAGACATCGGACGTAAATAACGTCGCCCATTACAATCCGATGCGCAGCACACGAGTTGTGCCACAGAAGGGTGCATTTCTTACTAATTATGCAGCAGGCGTACAGTACCGCAACTGCAAGTAAATTGGGAACTGCTTCTGCTCTTTGCCTGGCAACGACTGCCACTGAATGACAAAAACAGCCTACAGCCCACTAAAAGCTTTCAATTATTCGATTTATGGTCTCTTGGGTGACCATAACATCGTCATCATTATCTCGAAGTCCGAGTTATCACCTGCTACCGTGGTTGGATGTGTGTCCCATTTGATGTGTGCGGTCTGTCACATCACCGAACTGAAGCAAGGTAATAGATAATCTTCATTTCCCGCACCACATGAACTTAAATCAGTCGGGAGACTATCACACGTACACTGGTGGCATGTTGTCACAGTACCAACGACTTCAGATCTATTGCGTGTGTTTTCCATTGCGCTATGGCCAGCGTTCGCATGCCAGTTAACCCAGACGTGGAGCATCGTGCCAAAAAACCCCTTCTCGTCGGATCCTTCAATTTACTACCTGGCTCACCCCTGATCTGATTTCCATCAGTCTCTCTTTGAAATCTATCAACTTGGCAACCTGTTCCGAGACTGACTGGGCTCCAGTACTGCCCAGGCAGATACACTCGAACTCAGACTTCCATGCTTCCAGTTTCACGACAAACGCACTGACCGCGATGATCATTCGGTCCAATCTATCAATCATCAATCTGGCCTTCCAGAGCTTACACGGCTCGTAGATGTCCTTGAATAAACGCACAAGCACTTCTTTCTCGCTGGGCCTCGCTATGGCGTATCTAGGATGAAATCCTTTGATTACCCACGCAGTGTGACCGTGGATATCAATCGGGGTCGCCCGTGCATTTTTCGCGTCCCGGACACTCGAACACAGCTGCCGTGCTAGTTGATTCATCGCCGGTTCCCAAACTCGTCGTCTCGTACTGTGGGCCCCATCGCCTTCCTCTTTCCAGGCTCCGCTTCGTGTTGCACACTGGCAGCAGATGATAAGCTTAGGTTGCAGGATTGCCAAGATATCCTCGGTCAGCTTATAGGCAGCTTCGACGGCCTCCCTTCGCCGGTCTCCATCCATCGCCAGCAAGTCTTCGTCACTGAAAAGACTACACACGTCCAGGATAGGTACCAGCGTCAGCGGAAGAATAGAATGTTTGAGTAAGCGAGAGACGTAGTCGATCGTATAGCACTGTATCATCTCATCGTAGCTTTTCGAATGTGCATTGCTTGGGTTCTGCAGTAATATGAGAGGTATGTGTCGACTGCCACAGAGGAGACAGACGAAGTTGCGCCACCGGTTAGACTCTATTGCCCACTGGTCCCGAAATCGTTGGGCTGGCGCGAAGCAAGCATCGTTTTCCGTGATAAGTTGGAATTCAGAAGCGGCGCCTAGACTTGGCTCCAGCACGTCGGTCACAACTCGTCCACGTTCACTAACACTAGATTGTAGTGACAGCCGAGAAAACGAGTCAGCTAAGACGCCGGAACAGTTGCCTTCGTAGAAAATCTTTTGTCAGCAATCTGCCGTACACCCAGTGGCACCAAATGAACATAGTAGTTCATTACCACGTGCCCTGGTGTAGATTCGAAGGGTAAACGACAGTGCTTACGGTCAATGTGTGTTGAAGACATCGTTGATAGAAAACAAACAGGAGGTTGAAGAGAAACAGGAATGCAGGAATACCTAAAGTCACAGAGCCTTAGGGCGAAGGAGATATTTGTCTCCGGACCTATGCCAACATCATTGCTGCCGGGCGGGATTTCTCTGCGTTACCATGCTCAGCCCGGCTACTCAGAGATAGTCCTCAACGAGTCGCAGAGCTTATCGACGACAAGGTTTCCGGATACATCGTTCGAGTTAGACGGAGGCACATTCAAAATTAGGGTTAGAGCTCACCTCTCCGAATAACTTAGATGCCAGACCGAGTGGCGACTACTGGAACGCATGTCCTAAAGACCGGCCGTTGATGTTTCATCTATAATGTGGCTGATGTGAACATGCATGCTACAAATTTGACAACATCATCCCGACCCTGCAAAACAGCACCCGTTTTTCCAGTTGCGTCTCATTTCGGAGAGCCCAAGAGAAAGTATGCTGCCGTTAAGACCTTCTGCTGAAACTCGGGCGAAAGAGCATCGGGCCGCTTGCGGTTGACACACAAATGAAGAGCTGGCATAAATAATAGTCAGACGGCATTTTGTCAATCAACCGCCTCCACTCCTGATCTCGCATATGTCCCAGCCCAATCGCGATGGCGTCAGCGATCCCACCACAAGGAGAACTATTCAGATCCCTCGAAAGGTGATAGACGTTCTCTTTATTGACATTTAAATCTGATGCTAATCCTTCATCAGCCTCTATAAGACCGGCATCTACTCGGATCTGAAAATATCCAGTCTCACCAAAAGCTATCTTGTACACCGTGCTGTCGTTTGTCCACGGTCCGATTTCTTAGCAGCGGCATGTCGTATCCCCCTTAAAGTACTGATGCCTTGGCTGACACGCGAATTTTCTCATGTTCATTAGTGTTAACATGACGGGCAATGCAGGAAGCTGCCGATGGCGTGATTTCCCTTCCCGACGACGAACCTCTTGTTATCGACATGATGATCCAGTACTTCTACCTCCTCGACTATCAGCAATCGCTTTACTCCGACAGCACCTCACAGTCGCCAGAGCTAGAGGACACAAACTCCACGCACATCTCTCGTCTACTACTGCATGCCAAGGTGTATGCAGCCGCAGAAAAGTACGCCATTGGAGGTCTCAAGGACCTCGCTGTGGCTAAGTTCAAGACGACTGCTATACAAGACTGGGACCCCGCTGCTTTTCTCGATGCTGCCAGCGAGGCGTACACGTCCACCTTAGACACCGATCGCGGGCTACGAGACGCTGTCATCGAGGTGTTCGCCGCGCACAAGGACTTGCTGTATGAGGATGAAGCGAAGGTGGTTGTCGAGAGGCTTGGCCCACTGGGTTATGATTTCCTCGTGTATCTGCATCGGAGAGGATACCCGCCTTTATACAAGTCATACAGGCCATTAAAATAGTGGTGATGGGTCTCCTCATAGGTGGGGCAGCGGACAACACCACTTTTGCCCGACGCAGTGGAGATGTGAAGTTGGGCTGGTGTGTCATTATTCCGCCGAAGCCCGTTCCTGGCCTGATGTATTTCTTCCTTAACTCAGAGGATGGAATGGCCTTCTTCTATTTGTCCCTCCTGGCCGCCTTGCATGACGGCAACGGCTAAGCCTCAGTTATACTGTCTAACCGCAGGAAGAAGCGGTGATGGCGCTTGTTCGCAGGTACTCACGGCGGTTTCTCATTCACGATTTGCTACGAATATCAGTGTCTGACCGTAAGAAATTCCCATTCGAGCATATATCCAGAAGCTACTTGTAACTACACACGACCCCTTTCATCATTTCAATACTCCCAATTCGTAACTTGACTGAGAAATCCTTCAGAGCCATACTTCTTGTTGTTCTCGTTCAAATCTCCAACCACGAGTGCGTTTAATGGGTGATCAATACTCTGGAACCTCAGGACATGAGTGGTGATTTGTTGACCCAGTCGATCGATTCGCGCAGCAGCCTGCTTGAGCCTGTTGTGGTTTCGTCTTGCTGCATACTGGACCTCCCAATTGGCAACCTTCAAACCATCGAGGCCTGTCGAGCACAGCTCATAAGTAGATATGAGGATCTTGGTGTACGTTTTGAAAGCGCCGTCGCTCTCACGATATTTACCAAGCTAATCTATTGCTGTTTGTCGTTCCTCTTTGCTCGTATCCGCATGGATCATGGTTGACTGAAACTTAGTCGGATCCATACACTTCTCAACATAATACTTCAGGGCAGTCGCACCAAACGGCAGCTCCGTTAATACAAGCATGTTCTTTGGGCCTGAAAACCCGCTCGAGCGTTGGTCTGATACTGGATAAACCTCGGTGTCCGAGTACGCCGCCATTGCCGCCTTATCGAGTTCTCGAAGCCGGCTGCACTCCTTGAGAATCCGATCGAGGCACCACCTCATCTGGGGCGGCAAAGAGCAGCCATACCGCCGGGGTTCTGCTGTTTTCACCTTGGCCAGCTTGTCTTTGAAACTTTCGACCGTCGTTTGAATAGCGTATCCCTGCTCGCTTGCTGCGTTCATTGCGGCTGGATAGGCGGGAAACTGCAGTGCGAGGGCTAAGTTGCGGGTTGAGGGTTGGCTGAAGAATGAGTTCGCGATCGTCGCCTCGCTTACGTTTTTGTTTGAGCGCGTGCGCTCCGCGGCCCTGCGGATGGCTTCGCTCTTTGCCTTCGACGTTATGTCCCTCAGGTTGGGGTGGTACTCTTGGTTGATTGGGCATGATATGTTGTGGTACTTGCCCTCGGGCTTCTTTATCAGAGGATTTTCAAGGAAGGATGAGGCGCTGCTCTGGAATATAAACCCTCGTAGGGTCCGAGTAATCTCTGCGTTTCCCTTGCTGCTAGATGCAGACGTGAGCTGTGTGTCGAGTCTCTTGAGATCGCGCCTGAAATCTTCAGCATGTTGCAAACTTGGTAGCCCCATTATGAGTGCGAAGGGGAAGGCGAGGTTGCTGATAACGTCCCACACCCACTTTCCGCCCACCCCCCCATTCCGCCCACCTAAAAATACCTCATGGAAAATGCTCACCGCCACTTTCAAACTTGAACAACTTCACCAAATTTCACTCAATCGTCACCATACTTTGCAAATATCATCATCATTATCAGATGCCTCAGTATACTGAAAATAATGTGCATCAGGCCCTTGAGGCTATAGCTGCTGGGCTTAGTCATCGGCAAGCCTCAGTGCAGTATGGTGTTCCAAGGTCTACTCTCCGAGATCGACTTTCAGGCACTCAGTCAAGAGATACTGCCTTTTCCGACCAGCAGAGGCTTTCTCCACTACAGGAAAGCAATCTGGCTGAATGGGTTCGAATCCAGGCTGCCCTAGGCCTGCCTCCAACCCATCAACAACTCAAGGAGTTTGCTGAGCGTATCCTACAGATCCATGGAGACTCCCAGCCTCTTGGAAAGAACTGGGTTCAGTCTTTTGTCAAGAGGAACCCATCTGTAAGGGTCCAAAAAAGCAGAGCAATCGATTCCTAGCGTATCAATGGAGCCTCAACTAATGTAATCAGGCAATGGTTCAAACACCTCGCCATACCTGAGATTATGGCTATCAAAGCCTCTAATCGATATAATATGGATGAGACTGGTATCCTAGAAGGGAGAGGATCAAATGGGCTTGTTCTTGGATCATCAGAAACTTGTTCTATCCGCAAGAAACAGCCTAGATCATATGCTTAGACATCTCTGATCGAGTGTATCTCTGCAACTGGCAAGGCACTGCCTCTACTTATTATATATAAGAGCAAGAATATCTAGCAGCAGTGGTTCCCTCTGGATCTGACGCCATATGAGTCCTGGAAGTTCACAGCCACAGAAAACGGGTGGACTTCAGACTCTACAGCTGTTAAGTGGTTGACAGAGGTCTTTATTCCTTCAACCCAGCCAGGGGACCCCTCAGAGGTCAGATTATTGATCTTGGATGGTCATGGAAGCTATGAGACTACTTCTTTTATGTATACCTGCTTCAGAAACAAGATACACTTGCTGTTCTTGCTAGCACACACGTCACACGTCCTTCAGCCACTTGATCAGTCGGTTTTTGGACCTCTCAAGGCAGCATATAAGAAGGAGCTTGGATTACTGGCTGAATGGGATGCTGGTATAGTTGTGGGCAAGAGAAATTTCATTCTATGCTATAGCAAAGCATGCAAGGCAGCCTTGATAAGCAAGAATATTATTAGTGGCTGGCAATGGACTGGTTTGTGGCCTGTCAGTATGGCAAGACCCCTCCTCAGCCCTCTACTGCTTGAGAACACCTTAACCCCTGCTAAACAGGCTGGTCAGGTCTGCAAAGGGCTCTCTGATGGCAAGGCAAGCGAAAAATGGGCGGCAGATACATCAGCAGTCCCTTGGTCAACCCCCAAGAAGAGGGATGAGCTTCAGGATCAGTTCAGCCTATTCAGCAAGCTAGATAACGATAAACATACGCAACGCCTGCTTTTTCGGAAGGTTCAGAAGGGCTTTGATGAGAAGGATTACCAACTGGCAGTAGCCCAGCAAAAGATTAAGGCACTACAAGCAGAGGTTGATGCCAGCAGGGCTAGGAAACGCAAGAAGGTCAAAATGAGCCCAAATTCGAAGTTTGCCAACATTGAGGCTATTCGGAGGGCTCAAATCGAGGCTGGCGAACTTGAAAATAGCACAGACGAATCCAGCGAGTCTCAAAACCCTAGTGACAGCGAAAGTTGCATCGTCGTGGCATCATGATATATATAAATAATAGTTGAAGTTGATGTGTATTAATGTGAGGGCATTAAAAGTGGGTGGGCGGAATGGGGGGGTGGGCGGAAAGTGGGTGTGGGACGTTAGAATCAAGTACTGGTGTGCCACTCAGAGACAAGACCTAAGGGTTTCTCGATTGCTGACTAATTATTCCTAGGAGCGACTTCGCTTGGCTGCTATTGAGGCTATGGTACTCGTGCACCTTATCAGCGATAACAAGCCCCCAGCACATGCTCCCTCTAACTATGACGGTGCGTTATTTGTTGTTGTAGGTGTGAACAGTCAGAATTCTTGCCTAATAATTCTCCCACCTGGCCTTGGTTTGTGTTATTGTCCTTGAAACGACTATGAAGAGCGATGCTGGCAAGCGGCCTGCTACTAGATCTGGGGGGACGGCGGTAAGGGTGATCCCTGCGCGCTTGAGAAAGACTGTCGGGTCTCCCTAGAAGTCGGTTGGCTGCACTTCGCGCGTGTCGGTGTACTCCTTTTCCTCGTCGATTTCCCACTCAGCTAGGCCGAGTTCCATCTCGGGGCTCAGGTCGAACTTAGCCTTCTCCTTTTCCCATGTAGTGATGACCATACCGTTGAAGGTCACCTCCTCGCCACCAAAGACCATCGTGAAAGATGACTCGAAAAAGTCCATAGCCTTTGTTTCTGTTTCGCTTACTAGATTAGCAGGCACAACCACAAGGGCCCCGCCATCGCAGCCTGTCGTGGCGATCCTGTACGAGAGGCTATTTCGGTTGCAGGGGCAAGGAATATCACCCGGTCGGCGCTCTAGTAGGCATGCATGGTCTTTGGTTCGATGTAGGTGCGCCGTTTTCTTCGCCCTGCAGTGAGCCAGTAGTGAGATCGCGTTGAGACGCACTTGCTGAACCGCCTGGTATATCCGGGTCTTTCCCAACCCCATCTCGTGAGCAAGCAGAGCCCCGAAGCGCCGAAGGTCTTTATCCTTGCAGGTGACAAGTAAAAGGACGAGGTAGACGTCTGTGGCTTGGAAGGGGAGAAGCGTCTTCTTAGTGCTGGTTATAGCGACCCCTTCTTCAGGCTTGTGGGAGATGACTGACGGGTCATAGTTGAAGAATTCGCAAGCAGAAGGCCAGTTCTTCTCATCATCACGGCATCTCATCAGTAGAGATACCGTCTCGCCTCTCTTGTCCTCTTCGTCGCCAGGCTTTTCGTCTTCGTCGCCAGGCTTTTCGTCTTCGTTGCCAGGGTTGTCCCCTTCATCTCTAGGGCTGTCCCCTTCATCGTCCGGGATTGTTATGACCACAGGTTCCGAAACGACTTGCTCTTCTGATGGCGGGGGCGAGTGGACTGAAGTCTCCGAATAGGGCTTGGGCGATTCGGCGTCATCTGGATGATTGGCGTCATCGTTGGAAACATTGGGTTTCGTCAGAGACAGCTGATTCTCAGGCGGATCCCCTTCCGGGTGATTGGTGGTATTGGGGGAAGTGGTCCCATACACTGTCTCGGTGCTGTCGGGGTTGATGCCTTCCTGAGAACCTGCGGGGGTAGCAGGCAGCAGCTCTGCCTCTTGAGTCGCAGCAAAGGGCCGGTAGTTCGTGGTCTCGGTTCGCCCATCTTGAAGCTTGCAGGAAATGCGGTACTGTAAGCCATCATGACGGGAGGACAAGCTCGTCCCGGCAATCGAAAGCATACGCCCAACAGCATAAACGAAGTTGTATTCGTCCCTAACAATTCCATTGCCGACAACGACTCCGCGGCGTATTAGCTCGACGGAGAACAGAGTTACTGCCTTGTCGAAGTTCGGAAACAGCTTAGCGACTCTGCGAAATTTTTGAAATGAAAATTCGGCGGCCAGCAATGGGTGGCTGAGATATCGACGAAAAGAACTCGGGCGCTTGATGAACAATGACATGGCCGCATGCCGCCGGATTTCCGCTCCTGAACTCTCAATCGGCGTGCGCTGGTCGGCAAACTCGACGTCAATAAAAGGGAGAACCTCGAGGCGATATGTGCCGGCGTTGTCTTTCACTGTGTTTGACATGCTGGACAATACCGGCACCGCCAGCCCATCAGGAAGTGGGCGTGTTTCTGAATGGAGTATGGCAGGTTCGACAGCCTCGGTCCGTGGACGTGCTTCTGAAGCGTCCCTGGCAGGCTCGGCATCCTCGTACTCTGCGGATGGTCCTGATGTTCTCGCGCGCTTAGGTCCGCCTGAGGGTCCTTCATCATCCTCGGCTTCTCGATTGCGTCGGTGGCTCCCTGCTGTGATGGGGAAATGTTAGCGAATTCCGTATGCTGTTTGGTTGGATGTGGGCGATTTCATGAGATCTTACGTTGCTGGGATCTAAAAAGAGACATCGCAAGCTCTTGTCTCCTGGCTTCTGAGGTTTCTGAGTTGCCGACTACGGCAGGAGGGTCCATGATGTGCTCATTGCGTTTGTGGTCGAAAACATGAAGCGGCTTCGATGGCCTTTGTACTCGAGAGAGGATAGCTGAACGGGTCGTAAGAGCAGAGCAGCTTGATATCACCGGACCAAGAAACGGAACTGGACAGTTGAATCGGCTTCTAATTTTGACAATTCAACAAAGCACGCTGACAAACGAATGTGTCGAAGCGGAATGGTCATCAAGCTTGATGGGAAAAATGGTCGGATGCGGGCAACAGCAAGCCCGAGGAACAAAGGTTCAATTATTCGGAGGGATCGCATGTTGCGTAGAAATGATCGCTCCTTCTTTTGAATAGAGTCGAACAATAGAAGCAAGGGTGGCGGCAATAACCGCCATTGAGATGCCGCTTTCGCCTCGACAAAGGAAGTAACAGTCGGAGGCCAACGCTCCTGCCCACTTTCCTGGTTTCCTTCTGTCAGCACGATATGTCAACAAAGATATTATTGAGGTTAGTGCCCTGATTTTGCCATAATGTTTCCTGTTGCCCGTGAGTGGTACAGCTGACGCGATGGCATGGATCTGGTGATACACTATTCAGGTACGGAAATAGAAGAAAGACGATACTTGGTCGAGGAGAGTAAACGTAACAATGCAAGATATAGCAGGCGAATTGAAACTTTTGACAGACATGGAATTGAGACTGGTTGCGGAGGAGGGAGGGTTGAAGTTGGCGGAGGGAGGACAGCGCTCCCCGTAAAGCAATCAAGTCAATTATGAGGGTTAAACTTAACTTAATTGCCAGAGGGATCATGAAAGAATGCAGCTTTGATTGCTAATTTGGGTTAACAGGCAAAGAAGAAGCAAAAGCTAGTCAACTCTCCTGGCCGCTTGCTCCTGCCGGCTTCATCGATACCATTCCGTTGGAGCATTTTATTTAGCTGGCTGTGTTGCGGCATCTCCGCCTTCCTCCAAGTCTCACGCAGCCTTCAACTTCACAAGGTAACAAGATTTGTCCCTCTCTACGTCTATCGGGAGCTTTCCCCATTCTACGTTCATATTCCAACTCTATTATGTACCAATCGCATCTACCAACTTCAGACTTTGAAAAACCCCACTCTATATCAGCCGCCAATTTAGATCTGCAACATGCTGATAGCACCAGTCCTGGAACAGTGCTGAAGCCGATTGAGATAGTGCCTGGCGATGCGTTTGAAGTCGAAATGAATTCCGACTGTGGGCCGCGAGGCGGGCTAGTCAAGGGTGCACCACTGAGCACAATGACTGCGTATCTTTGTGAAGTCTTGTCCTTTTACTCATCTTACTCTGGATGTCACCGAAAAGCGCCTGGAGGCTTGTTATACGCACTGCTGTATACGTGATAAAAGCTGCCTTTTAGCCAGCACGACGATCTCAAACGCTCGACACTTGTATGATCAAACGATCACTTCAATTCTCCATAGGCATTTCAGGGCCCTGCCCAATGTTTGCGAATGTCAAGCGCAGTCGTAGTGGCGGACACAAGTCTCGAGATAGCGTTCAGGGGCTCGAGAAGTTGGAACCGGTTCTGCGAGGACACTCATTTCTGAACGGCGCGCTGATGAATCTCGCATCGAAGGCCTCCGGGTCTGCCCTGTAAAGCAATCAACATTGCAAGGACAGCGTTTTCAGTCGTTGCAAATACCATCACATGACGCAGAGCACCTGCGGGACCTCCTGCATGTTGGAACAAGGGTCACCGAAAATCTTGACACTCATCAGCTAACCAGTGCATTGCCTGGCTGTCCCATAAAGCGAGGCCGGTATAAGTCTTCTGTGGAACGGACATGAGCAATGCAAAGATTGCCTGTCTTTTCACTTGATTTGTTTCGAATGCAGCATATTATCAGGCTTCATGATGACTGATAAGCATTACACTGATCAGCGCCCGAAAAATGTGCTGTCTGACCGCCACCGTTAGCTCTTTACGCTAATGCCACCGCAGGACCTCTTAGCAAACGCCTACGACTTGCTACATCGAACACTGTCTGAGTATCCGTCTTCGCTTTCATTCTTAGAACGAACCAGGCATATTCTGGACTTTCCAACAAATAGCATAATCTGGGCCGTTCAAGTAGCCGAGAAGATGGCTTCTCATCAATTGACGAGAGTCAAAGTTGTGGGATTCTGTGACCCGCTTCTGCACCCGCCGCTGTATGTAGATGACTGCTACACCTACCTCAGAGCTGACAGCCCATAGATGCACCCTCAAACCCAATGTTGTTCTTGAAGTCGATCAGCACCTCTTATAGAATAACAAAGAAAAGTACGATCTGATACACTCGCGAGTGATCGAATACATGGATAATTGGCCACAGCTTTGTGGAAATGTGCGATCTTGCCTGGCAGCTGCAGGGGAGCTAAGGATAGAGATAGTCGGAATGATTCCTCTGAGCGACGACGGCAGCCTGCAGAAGGATTCCGCACTATTGGAATTGTCGCGTATGTTGTGGGAACCTCCAAGCACGTTAACGGAGTCAATCGGGGATCCTTCCACCATCAGACGGGACCTCGAAAGCATCGGGATGATCGTGTCGACCGTTCACCGGAAGCTTCCCATCAACAAACATTCTGATGATGAAAAAGAGAAGATCATTGGAGACTGGTTCGCTATAACCGTGAATGAGTTTATAAAAGCGAGGGTGCCTCTCACCAGAGAAAGATTGGCATTGAATGACAAGCTCGTCAAGAAAGCAAGGAAAGAAACCGAAGACACCACTATCTATGCTTATTGCAACTAGTAAGTTTCCCTTCTCCTCTGTTAAGGGGCTTCCAAGACTGATTGTTTTCAAGCTATTCTGTGTCAGCAAAATGGATGCCTCGGCCGTGGGATGTGTAGTGTTGTGAATGTATGGGAGAATGTGTTGATGGACGGCTGTTAATGCCCCTGGGATCTCGGGTATTGCTGCCAGGAAGGCAGCGGGTACGCATTTCAAGAAAGCCCCCAAATATCCTCGCATCTCAATACTGAACAAGCGCATCCGCAACATATAGTGAACGTTTCGATTTATGTTTTGTCATTGCGTATCAATGTGAATGCAGTACGAGAACTGCAATCAGATGCTTAAGCGTCAATGCCAGCAACGTAGCAAGAGTCCTTTGGTTTGTGGGCTACGAAGGCGGGTGGGGACTCCACTGGTTGTGTCCATGCCCCATCCACTGACTACTGAAGTGGTATTCTATATATTGGCGGGATGCCTTGTCTCTTCAGCGGCGAGCTGTGCCTCACTTTCCTGGGCCAAAGTGTTAGCAAAACACCTGGACGCTGCTGTCTGGGAGCCACTTCGCCCAAGGTTGTATGTCCGTCTACACCTATCCCACAATATAACCAAGCCCCGCAAGAACTGCACTAACCTTCAAGACCGTGGGATAGGTGTAGAACAGTGGCAGTCTAGGTTCCACCCTCGAAGAATAGGTGATGGTAGTACTCTGAATGCGTCAGAAGCTCTTTGACGGACTGTTTTGGCTCCGTTGTCACCGTCCCGGGAACCCCTGAAAGCAGCTGTTGGCTCATGTTAGGGGCCTGGAGCTGGCAGTGGACGAGCCGAGACCCGCCACCGGTAATTGGCTGTCGAGGAGTGAAATGAGCGATGAGGCCGTGCACCACTGTCAGTACCTTATAAGACTGTCAGGTTCTCGACAGGAGCTATACGGCCGGTGATCATATTCTCAGTCAGCCTCAGAAAAATATTAAATTTGGACGACATTATGGAACACAGCGACGACGATGAAGGCTACTTCTCTTCAGACAGCCGCGATTCCACCGCGCAAGAGGTCTCAGAAAGACGCAATAACTAAAACAACAACGCACTTAACGTGGAAATGCTGAAGCGTCGATTACAACATTTTGAACTGTCAGACCCGGACATCACATATGCAACAGTCATCATCATCAATCGTCTCTCAAGACTGATTGCCAGGCACTTCAAAGATTGCCCAGACAACTCAGGGGAGTTCGAATTTACTGAGTATATATATGCCACCTAATTCTTGTCGCTTTGCCTGCTGACAATGACAGGGACGAGAACGATGTAGGCGCTCGAGACCCTTTCGACCGTGTACTTTTTGGTACTGTGGGGACTTCCATCACACAGCATCATTTGGAGAAATTATACAGGTACCATCTGTGATGCAAGCATGAGAGAGACGCAGGCTAAACCCTATGGCTTCAAGTCTTCTCCAACCCGGCGGAACAATCGATATTCAGGTCGCCGTACCAGACCCGAACCGCGCAGCGTTGTCTGGCAGTCAGACGAACCAACCGCTGAGTAGGGTGGATTGCGACGAGGTCGATAGAGTCGAACGGATGATGCAAAAAGTCGGGCTTGAAAACACGCGTTACATCGATGCTTGGTATCCGGATGAACCAGAACTGGCGCGTGAGATTGCAACAGGAGAGATACATAGTTGGGACGGTGTTGTCAGGCAGGAGGCACAGGGCAGCTATGAAATGCTTACGCACTTTGGCCTCTAGAAGGACGTTGAGGATGTGTCACTGTACGTCTGGCCTCGGTGAGCGATGAATAGAAGCTGACTGTCACAGTTACACTATCCGAGGGAGGAGGCCAAAGACGAATAACAAGAGGTCTAGGGACAAGCTTGACAAAGACAGCTGGGTAAGGAAACGAGTCCATCTACTGGAGGACTGGGACTCCAAGGGGCTAAAGAGATGATGCGGTCGGCAGGATACAAATGAATTCACTTGGGTAGGGTGATCTGTGCTCGTAGACATACACATTATCCTCATACGCTTTTTGGCCAACTCGACAAACAATCAACAGCCGGCTGTCACTTGCCGTAAACTAGGAGAGTAGCGAGAGTCGGGAAAAAAAAAAAGGAAGGAAAAAAAAGGTGCCACCTGTTCCAGCATATCACCTTGCGACGATCCGATGGAATAGACCCCAGACCGATTCAGAGGCCATGATGACAACAGCTTCTGCGGGCGCAACGGGCCAGCATCGACGCACGGGTGTAGGCATTTTGGGCCTAGCCTAAATTAGGGCTCTCATGTACGTTTGGCGCAGCGGCCGCCGCCAGCTGGAGCGAGTGACTTTGGCTGAGGGGCTCGAGCTTTTCTGCAGGGCGACGGATGTAGCTTATGTGGGGATCCCTGACCTGCCAGACGAAGTGGATAGGAGTGCACCGATCAGCAAGGTGGTGTGTGGCAGCATGACGCATTGCATAGTGTGCGTCTATGTAGACCCGCAGAGGGCTTAGGATGGAGGGGTGCGACAGACGTGCCCCATGCTCACAGCCCTCCAATGCACAACGTGGGGAGCTCATCTCACGTTTTAGCGTCCCACACGCAGCCCGCTTTTGGCATGCAGGTGGAACCCCACGCCCGGCCAATCGTGGGAGCCTCTTTCGACTTCATGTCTTGCGCAGCGACGGCCAGCGCAGCTTCCGCGAGCTTCGCATTCGCCGACCACCATGGATGTTCTCATGCCAGTGGGCCAATCGCGGACATGCCGTCACAACACCTTTGCTGCCCGTTGGGGACTCGACGGCTAGCTGCGGAATGTAGCCATCCACTGTTGGGATCTTCTGAAGGGGGCGACACGTCACGGATACCTTCTTATTCGTGGGCGAGCAATATCCTGTTGAGGACGTCTCGACTCAGCGAAGAAAGATTCAAAGCGCAGGTGGGTGATAAAGAGAGCGAGTCCTGACAGAAGGAGTGTTGACTTCCACAACTTCACCGCCATCATATTTCATCCTCTCCAAGCTAATCACCCATACGCGAGCGACCGCAGCATCGAAAAGAATCATGGACTGCTACCCCTGCGTCAATAGATACAAGCATGGCGTAGACTGCCCCGGCTGGGTGAACGTCCATGGCGCGCGTTGCGAAGATTGCGTCGTCGTACGTGACAGGCCTGACCGAACGCGAACCTTGCTGACCCTGGACAGTACAACTGCTAGTGTGGAAATCAGGGGCTTGGAGTTGATCGACGAGGGGGAGAAAGGGGAAACGGGCGCGTGTATCTGCAGCACTCTGCTCTCCAGAATTGACCTTGTTCACCCTGAATGTGCAATTCTGTGAATGTGACCTGGCTGATGAACGCTAACGTAACTGGCCTGCTTCGCCCCGACCTAAAGTGATGACTGCAGCTGCAGCAGTGAGCGCACACGAGCGCTGTCTGCCTACTGTGGTGCCTCGCAGCCTGATGTTAGATAGCGAACCATCGTGGACGCCTTGCGAGTCGAAGAGACACAAAAGCACGCCGTGCCTGGGTTTTGCGTCTGATCGGCTTGACTCTGCCTTCTGCGGACAACCACAGCAGAAACCTGTTCTGCGAGTCAACAGCATCACCTGCAGACACATTTGGAAGCAGGGAGGGTGAGACAGTCAATGCTGATGGAGGTCCCGGGAGCTGACATACTCAAGCTTGGAGAAGCGGACCAACGCCAAAGCTGAGAGCACAGTTTGCGACGATCACAAAGGCCCAGACACCTCACAAAGCAACGCCATCCACATGCAACCCCCACAGCAGTCCTGAGTATCCATCAGCTGAATCCTCTCCATCAATAGCGCGATGCCTCTCCGCAAACTGGTTATCGGCTTCCGGTCGGGGAAATGAGGACAGCCCCGCACAGCTGGTGAGCACCACCCTCCACTCTGTCTGTTGTCCCCACACTCCTGCGCAGGCTAGTGCAAGACAGTCAAGCTGTGACAAGGAGCATGCCAGCGGGCAACATCGTTACTATTGCTAATTCCCTCACATGCACCACGAGATGCGTCTTTCCATTCTCAACAGCAGCTGCGTACAGCGTTTCTTTTCGCGAGCAACAGTATCTGACATATCACCGCCGCTGTCTCTAGTGGTGGCACATCCACATACTTCAATGCGACTGGCCCTGATTGGCGTCATGAGGCATGATGTTGATGTAGATGCGTCCTTCGCCAGCTTACCACTCTTTTCAGCTGTCGCAAACACTCGCCTTTCGCTAAACACTTGCCTTTCGCTATGCCTAGTCCTCCCAGTACTCACCCTGACAACTTGGACACCGACTATGTCGACGAGAGCACCATTAACAGCGAGAATGACTCTTCCGACTAGGAAGACTCTATTGAAGACAGCAACAAGTCCAGCATTAACGAGAAGACCTTCTTTCAGCGCGTCAACTCCAAACACAACCTGACCTCGAGCCGCTCTCTCATTGCCCTCATGATTGCTCATCACCAGGCTGGCAACGTTCGCTTTCAGTCTAAATCAGCTCTCCCTTAGACTCGCACCAGTTACCCAGCCCCGCCTACCTTGGCTGTCTCTCCTAACGACTCCGACGATGCTCCTTTGATGATGAAGCGTAGCAACCGCTCGTCGTCTCGAAAGCCTATCATCAAGGTGCCCCGTTCCGCTGCTCGTCCTATCACCGCGACTGCCGGTCACAGCTATCTGCAGGCCGCCCTCTCCCCCCAAACCAACCGACGCAACATGCTTGCGATTGAGCTGACCGAGTCTCTGCGATGTAACCTGATCTGGGAGCGCCAGCAGAAGTCCTCCACTGCCAATGCAGTTCTCAAGCGCCGCTATACGAACAACAACGAGGATCTTTCCATCGCTCCCCAGTACGTCTCCAAGTACTATTCCGAGGGTTACTATTCGAAGGGCTGGTGATATACGTGACCACGAGATGCCTGGAGCATTATTTGACACGCAGGATCGACTGGGGTTTCGTAGGTCATACACTAGCTCTCAATAAGCTGCGAATCAGAATTGGCCGAGATGGATTCATGATGATACGATAAGAAAATATGGTAATATTCGTACATACAAGAAATACAATTTGCAATTGTGTTTTCAAGCATGTGGCGCTGTGTTCGCAATCGCCAGACCCGAGAGTCTTGTGCAGTCTACGACGTACTTGTTCCATCATGTTTTCCGCTAGACCGCACCATTTTCAGGCCCCGCAACATCATCAAATCATCCGGACTCAGCTTCCCTGCTCAGTTGCTTATTAGAAACTACACCATGCTCTCCCATATAGACACGACCCCTGTTGCTATGCCAGAACACACCATAGACTCGGCAGCATGCGAGGAAGGCGTTTGCCGGCAGGGTGAGCCAAAAGACAGCCTTCAACACAAACTCAGCCAAGGCTCCTATTGTTAGGGGAGACGTACCATATACGAGGATACAACATCCTCAAAAAGAGCAGCGAGGGGTGCAAGAATAAAGAGTCCGTGGCATGCCAACAGCGTGTAGCTGGTGACGAGGAACCAAACACCGTTGCACCGAGGCGACATCAACGCCGCGTGGAGAGGGCTTCTGAAAGACCATGCCGACCAGATGCCACTGCCAGAAAGAACAAGTGTCAAGGGCTGCAGAAGGAACGATGGGGAGTAGCTTCTAGCGATCGCGGACGTCACAACAAAAGCGACCCCGCAAGTGAGTATGGCGGCGAAGAAGAGTCTCGTCTCAGGCGTACAGCATCTGTGGCCCTGAAGAATCAACTGCATATTCTCGTCAGAGGCCATGCGCTCGAATACGAAAACACCCTACCTGTGTCGCGTTTAGGTTTGCGGCCTGGGCAAGGAGCGGAATGGTCCACTGCCTCCCGTGCGTAAACCACTGAATGAAGAGCACGCAGAAGACCGCGGTACCAATGGCATGAGCCACCAGAAATGAGCTGCATGATCGACAGAGGCGACGACATACGACACCAGCTGTCACGAGCGCGACGAGTGAGGTGACAGAGACAACAGCCATAGTAGATGCGGGATGAGCACTATCTATGGCGATGAAAAGGCGAGATGACGAGGGAGTATGTGACTGAGTTTTGGGCGCTGGATGTCTTCAACTAGGGCATGGCAGAGAAGGATCGGCCATGGTCGTAGACTCGAGGTAAAGAAACTGGCCATGATCAAAATTCATTATTTCCGTTTGCGGAAGGTAGCTTGGAGTGTCTGAAGACGATGGGTTCGGAACTAATCACCAGCTAGGAATTGCATGATCATTACTGGTTCGTGTTACTCAATGGCTGTTGCTCTTCTATGAAAGCCCTGCACACCGGGCTTCCTCACTCCATGAATTCTTCTAGGGACCCCACGGGAGTTTGAATCATGGGATTCAGACCACCTCGAAATTCATGGACATTTGTGATGGGAACTATCTCGCTGCTGGCTTTCGGAATCTTATCCCACTCGGCTCCGATGGAACCGTCTGTCTGAGCATGAACTTGGACCGAGAGCTTTGCTCGTTCTTGAGAGCCTGGCTTCATATAGCGGTCGTAAAACTCAATCATCTCCTTTTTGGTGATTGTTTCGACGATTGCGGCATCTTTAGCAGCTGCCGATAGATCAGCACCTGATATAAGTTCAGACAAATACGTAAACTCACACCAGTCAAAGTCGTAGGATTCACTCCAGATCCATTGCCAGTGCCAGCCACTCTCCTGTGTTAGGTTCAAGGGCTTTTCTAGGCGCTCCTCAATTAAGCTTTGCTTATGGACCTCGAACTCGGTCTCGGACATGGAGTCCAGGTTGTTGGCGAAATTCTTGAGGAATGCTTCGATTCTCGACTCGAGGTATTCAGGCGTTCGCTCACTCTGAATGATGAACCGGAAGCCACAGGTGGTTGAGAAGCTTCGGACTCCACTCCAGACGACATAGCCCAGCTGCTCCTTGGTTCGGAGTTGGTCAAATGCCGGCTCCTTGGTCATCTGGTCGAGAAGCATTGTCTTTGCCCGCGTCATGCGGTCGCTCTTATCCCCAACATACAGCCATACCTCGATGCAGTGGTTGACATTTGCTGGGTCCTTCAACGTCTTCTTGTAGACGTAATTTGATCTAGCAGGAAGAACCAGGGATCGGACGACAGGCAACTGGGAGCGTGGCGATGCAACAGGCTCTAGCACTGTCTTAATCACATCAGTCTGCTTGAGGGCGTCCTCTTTGCACAGGTGGCCAAGCACGTAGCTTTCGATGTGCAGTGGTGAAAGCATCTGATTCTTGAACTAGCGAACGTCATCAGCAGTGATG
The DNA here is from genome assembly GCA_018853505.1 of Colletotrichum camelliae. Classification (NCBI taxonomy): domain Eukaryota; kingdom Fungi; phylum Ascomycota; class Sordariomycetes; order Glomerellales; family Glomerellaceae; genus Colletotrichum; species Colletotrichum camelliae. Next base: position 4,144,791 of record JAELVL010000008.1, on the reverse strand, counting down.
TTGGGTAGCTCAGCCAAATACTCCTCAACAACGTAGTCACGCTCGGAGTTGAGCCAATTCGCGTAGTCTGAAACCAGGAGGTAGGGCTGCTGAAGTTCCCAGTTGTTGTATTCTCGGCTCAGGTACTCTTTGATGATGTCAAACCTCTTATCCTTGATCTCGAGATCACGAATCATGACGAGAACTTGCTCCAAGAGGTCCTTCAACTTATCATTGTATCCACTGAGGTCGAGGAGCAAGCCACAGGCATCAAGGGTAACGCTATACTGCAGACCTGCAAGATTCGCACAGTACAAGTAGGTATCCAACGCGTCTGTGACAAGCTTGGTAAACATTCTGGTCGTGACGGCATTCTTTGCAGTCGAAAGAAGTTTTGGGTTCCAGCAGCTGATGACGAGGTTTGCCTTGGGCACCCAGAAGGTGTCATCCTTCTTAAACCACGTCCGAGTGGTGCTGTCATTCCGGACGATACGCGGCGCCACGGCAGGTTCTTTGACTTCCTCCTTCTTAACCTCGAGGTTTTCGGGGATAAAGAGGTTTTTGTCGGGTAGTTGTAGCCCAACAAGTGTGTCGGGGGCTGAGCTTGAAGCAGCCTTTTCAATTTCCGCCATGAATTCGCCAGGAATTTTCTCTTTGCAGTACTCAGCGTCGGACCACTTCTCCTTCTGATCCCAGTTGCCAGGAAATTCCTGCGAAACGATGGTCAAGAGGAAGTTATCAGGTCTCAGGCAAGACAATCCCTCTTCGATCAGCTCAGAATCGAACTTGCAAAGTCTGTCGCCACCGAGAAGCCGTTCGCGCGGCACAGGCTTCTGCATGATGCCACTGATCATTTGAGTGAAGTCGACTGGCTCTAAAGTTCCCCCGAACTTGAAGTTGTTGTCGTTCATGACCTTGATCTCATTAAAGATCCATTCTTGGGGCATCGACTTCCGGACCATAGAGACGTATTGGAAGAAGATTTGGACGATCTGCTCGTAGTTCTTCAAACCCTGGGGAATGCGTCAGCATGTGATACCGTCGGAAAATCGAAAATAAAATCCAGCCTCACCTCCTCGGTCAGAGAAATATCGCATTTAAAGTAACTGGGAGTGCCCAGGCAGACTAGGTATGCGCCGGCAGTCAGTTCATCAGCCCAACCCTTTTCCTTAATAAGGGCCATAATACTTCCAGGCCCCTCATGGCCAATCAGATAACTAATGTATTGACTGGGTTGCGACTCAGACATGTTCTCTTCGTCGAGGAATGGGAAAAGAAGGTTCAGTTTGAGCACGTCCATGACCAGCTTGACGAACACCTGGACACCGAGCTCGCTCTTGCGGAAGGGTACCTCAGTCTCCCAGCGGTTCTGCACTAGATTCTTATTGGTAATTCCAGCAAATAACTCTGCAACCCAGTCCTCTAAAACATCCAAAGGCTCCCACCCCAGAACCACCAACTTCATCCTGTTCGCCGAGTAATGCTTCTCGTGGAACTCCATGAACTTGGCCCGAACATTGACGCCATTGGCCTCTGGCTGGACCTTGAGAACCTGGAAGTTGCCGGTCGAAAAGCGGTTGAAGGGGTGCCTTGGGTTGGACAGGCTCTTTTCGAGCTGATAGAGTCGCCACACGTCGTCCTGTAGGTTCTTCTTATTCTCAGAGTCGACGGCGTGCAACTCTCGGTTCAGGGTCGATTCGAGGAAGAGAGGTTCGATGAAGAACTGGGCGAAGCGGTCGAGCGCACCCTTGAAGGGGGAAGGGTTCGAGGCTGAGGGATCCATGTCGTTGGCAGGCTTTGCAGAAACATCGAAATAGTAGCAGGTGGAAGTGTCTACCGTGAATGCGTTTGAGTCGCCGGAGTGTAGGGCGAGGTATTGGGAGTAATCGTTCTCTGCAGGGTATTTCTTGGTGCCCATGAACGAAACCTGCGCGAACAATGGTTAGCCAAGAGAAGCGATTATGGGTGGAGAAACATACATGTTCCACGGCATGGGCCATGCCAAGCATATCGTCTTCGTCGCTAAAGCTTCCGACATTGACGTCGAGGGCGGCGCTGGCCTTGTCCGTCTCTGGATCGTGAACCAAAAGGGCTTCGAGCTTATTGTACAAACGAATGACACGGTAGGTTCTTTTGTCGGCCAGAGGCTTCTCGAGGTTTTCCGTGACCCGTTCCACAGGTGCCGGCTTGGGCGCTGTCATGGTGGGCATGCAGAGTCACGATGGGAGAAGTGTTGGGAAACGTTGTTGTGTCAAGTCAGGACTGAGAACCAAGGGGCAGTGGAAGCTCTGCTCGTGTTTTCTGCAACTTAATTACTGCTTATAGAGAGGGAGTGGACGTTGTACAGCGTTTACCGTTTTCGCTGTGTTCATTCTATTGGGCCCTCTCAGGTCGTGTGTGGTGCGGGGCCAAGAAGATACGTACGGCCAACGAAGCTTCTTAGACAGCGGCTTCGCTCATGAGAATGGCTCCCAGCCACGGTTTCTCGCAAGCACACCACAAATACCCAGCTGCATGACCGACTTGAGACGGAGCTTGCTATGCGATCTCCGCTTGGCGAAAGCATCAAGCGATGCACCGCTGTCGCTTGACGCACTATACCTGTCTGTCTGGACCGCAGCACATATGGACGCAGGATTTGTCACAGTGGGCCGTCGCATCTCACCAGCATATTGGTACAGAGAATTTTCGCCGCGTTTGGGAGCGTGAGGCTCTAGACGAGGCGGCCGCTCAGAGAGACAGGGTTCGTTCATGAGTGCCACCGGTTCAGGGCTTGCGCGGTCCGTTGAGAGCGAGGGGGCCTGAGCATGGCCAGGCCCTACGAGGAGCGATTTACAAGTACCCGAATGATCTCGTGGTGGGGTATAATGTACTGCGTACTGCTAGCCGTCGCAGCTCCTCGACAGGGTACCGGGGTGGACGATGCTCATTTCTAGAATGGCCAGAAGGGGTGTGTTTGCAGCTGCCCATGAATTATCAACGCCCTGGCCCCTTGCGGTTTTGGTGGTGTCCATCTCGCGCCACCCCTAGCCCATGCGTTGACTGACGAACGACGATCAATACTTTTCGTCTGGTCGGGGCATACCTTGTTCCAACAGACGACATCGCTTAGAAAGGGAGTCGTTGCGGAGTCGACTGGGCTGGCGGGTTGTCAGAGCTGGAGTCGCTGGGAAATACGACTTCATCGTGTGCTACAGTACGGGGCCTGTGTCGCCCCAGGAATGCTGCGCGGGTTTCCTTCTTCCTAGCTTCCGCCCCCAGAGGAGCACGCTCATCAAACCGACGCCCACAATACTCTAAGGCAGTCGGCAAGGCATGTTGATGCCTCTGTCTTCGCTGACTCGTCCAAGCTCTTCTGGAATGGTCATGCTGCCATAAATCTGTCGTTATCCCCAATCGCAGTAACCAGCCTTCGCCTTTGAAGTCAACGCATGTCTAGGACCTTTACACTCAACCGTCTCAATCATTCTACGGATCCATCGTCTTGCGCTTGTTTCATGCTTCTTGACAGTGCCGATGGTAAGTTCGGGGGCGGCGATCGAAGGCGAAAGTGGGTTCTCAGGGGTTACAATGCGTGAATACTGCTGGACCCGGTCTTCGATGGCAATGTCGAGCTGGCTGTCGATATGAAGTCGAGGAGAGCCCATTGATTCGCAAGACACACCGCGGAAAACGTCATCATAAAACCATGAGCGCGGGAGGTTCCGAGTGGCTATTGAATGCTCTGCCGAGAGCAGACTGAACTCAAAAGACGTCGCCATGAGTAGAAGTCAATCTCGCTAACAACTGCGGCAGCTCGCTCTTGGCCACTGAGGTAGAATTTTCGATGTATCAAGTGGCGTTTCGCCGGAAAGAGATCGTGGAAAGAGCCCAGCACTTTTCTATCACCATCATTCCGCGGCACGAGGTAGAGCAAAGCGGCGACTTGTCGTTGACGGCCCTGGTATGGCAAGATGAGCTCGCCCCATGGACATGTTGCAAAGACCAACAAGACGGCCGGTGTCGCCTGCCGACCCGCAGTTCATCTTAATCCAGTGGGACCTCCGTCAGCAGTTAAGCGCTGGTCAGGGCTTCGGGGGTGCACGCAGCAACAACTGGCTCCACAGGCGGTGCTGGGTAGGCCTGTTCAGACCCTGATCCGGAGCCCGCATTGACGCTCGCCTGAGCTCCAACAGCAGGAAAAAGATCACACACCTCCCCTGTCATCCACAGGCGGGGGCACCTTGCAGGGCGACTCGTACGGTGGCACCAGCGGGCCCGCTCGTACCTTACTTCCTGGCAGAACACTTTCGTACGTACCCACCCTCGCCGCCGGAGTGTCGTGTACATCTCGAGGTAGATGCAATTGGCAAAAGTGGCCATCACCAACCAATCTCTTTCGCTTCGGGACCGAATAAAGTCGTGCCTGGAACACAGTTAGCCGCTTTAGTCATCTTTCGTTAATCAATCCTCACCATTTCCACACAGAACGCAGAATACGGATAGCTCGTGCCAGTAGCCGACTGCATTCCGGATACACCCCATTGCGAAAGGCATAGAGGGCCACCAGGAAATGTATTTGAGCATCTTCAAGGGTATTTCCACGCTCCCGATCGACCATGATGTCAATGGCCAGCCTCATATAGCTGATTTCGGGTTTGGCTGCAAAGTTTGGCGCCGGACCGATCCCTGTCCAGGTCACTTGCTCCTGTTGGCAAGGTTGGCCAAGGCCCACGATAACCAGCGCAAAGGCGTCTCTCCTGGTGGGGCAAGACGTCTTGGGATCGATCCATCTCCGAATGAACGCAGTTACGAGTTCTTCCGGCCGTGAACAAGGCAGGCAATGGTATTTGCGGAGTATCTGTGTCGGACTGGTGGCCTCCGAGCGGTTCTTCCCTTCGATGTCTTTCGCTGCCAATCTGAGGTTGGTATCAAGGTCGTTCGAGTTGAGATGGGTGAAATAAGTAAAGAGAGCTGAACCAGTGTTCAACCAAGATAAATCAGACTCTTAGTGTCTTGACAGCCTGTATCCATCAGCATATAAGCCAGTCTTGCTGGAACTTATGATTGTTATTGTGCACTTGACGCTGCGCCCTCCTGGTCTAGTTATGTCTACACATGCTGCGTCAGCATCATATCCAGCTGTAATAGATCTTTATTGCGCATCGCTCATATGTTGAAACGCAAAAGGCAGGGTGAGGAATTCACTTACTGCAAAAACAGCTTAGGTGCGTTGACTGCGTCTAGTGGGAGATGTAATAATAGAGAGGGCGTGTTGGGGGCTAAAGGTTGTCTGTGGGCTGGGGGAAGCTGCAATTTGATAGGAGACCTTGTAAGCAGGGTCTCCCTCGCCCCTCCTGAAGATGCTGCACATAACTCTAAATCATATGAGTATGCTTTCTTATCCTATCTTAGCTAATTCTTGCAGCTAGCTGTCTCTAGCATAGCTTTTCCCTGGGGTGCTAGTTTCAGACTAGATAGGTTGAAGGATAAATTATTGCACTACAGCATGTATCTAGGCTGTAGCAAATATATCTAGTCCAGTTTTATTCTATCATGCTTCTTACTAACCAGATTTCTATGCGGAAGCTGGGAGCCTATGCTTCACAGGCTTTTTATGTTGGGCTATCCAGCGACTCTCGAAATTTGCCTGTATGCCACAGCAGGTTTGTCTCACTTATGCACGCTACATATATATAGTTCAAGCGAAACAAAGTTGTTGCTATTATCGCTCCCCCAAACACAAAACGCCGACTTTATGCATCGAAGCATGGGCTGGAAGAAGGTCCCATTCACAAGACCCTAATTCTTTAGTGTAGTGGGGGACGGAACCAAGATATGCTTAGGCAACAGGCTAACTCCAGCAGCCTGCTTTATTAGCATCGCTGCAAAGAAGCTAATAGTCGTCATATCCACACAGAACCACCCCCTGCAGGGTCTTCCAGCCATCAACAAGAGACAGGACATCTCTCCGCGCCCCAACATAAGAGTAAGGAGCGCAAAACGACAGGAAAATATCCTGCCACTATCCCCTAACCGCACCAACAGGCATTAGATTGCTGCTAGCCACTCATCAAGGAAGGGGATAGCTCAGCCCCAGCCCACTTAACCAGTTTGTCACACACTAGAGTGGATAGTAATATTCAACGCAGTTGAGAAGACCTCGAAAGTTAAAACGACTGATATTTAATTCTGGATATGGTTTTCATTGATGGTAAGAGCTCCTGAGTGGTCTTAGGGATAATAAGGATCGTCAAACCCTGCCCTCGTGCTGTTAAATAGCTCTGCAACAAACCCCTCGCTATTCAGTTCTGCCCTGACCAATGGGCAAGCTGGCCCAGAAGAACTAATGCCAGAGGAGGTTCCACCTTATACAAATTTCCATCGAGAATTCGTGCATGCAACATCTCCAGACAACAGCATCTTTTGTTCATGCTTTGACTCCAGCTACAGCAGGAACAATATGGCTGATTTGTCGTCGGCGGTTCGCCACAGAAGTGGCATATATGTTTTCTTTCAGCTGGCCCCTCGTATAAGCAGTATTGAGAGCCCCTGTTAAGCAATTAATTAACATCTCAACCTCTAACCAACCCCAACTACAACGTAAGATGGGCAAGGCGCAGCGCTAACCTCCGTTGCCTTCAGGGATTGAAAGTCCAATGTATTATAAGAGATAAGATTTCTTGATATTCTTCTCTAGGGCTCTGATTAATACTATAAACAACCCTTTTTACTTGTCTGTTATACCACAGCCATCATGAACAACATCAGCATGCATCTAGACATCACGGAGACATAACCTTCGGGGAACTTAGTCGACCTACACTATTATGTGTTTGGCGTTGGTTCTAGCATTTCAACACTGCTTTGCTTCTTACAGCTGTACAATAAGCACCACTCCAAGTCTTATAAGCTTAGGAAAGATGACTGTGAGTTACTTGCTATAATTCACGAGCGTATTAGTTGAAAATTGAAACTATAACGCTAATACACTACCAGTGTGGCTGGCTTTTTCATAGGTAGGTTTGGGATCAGGACTTATTTGAACTATACCTAGAGCTGATGTAAAGTCTCAGCTTTTCTCAACAGCTATGCAGCTCATAATAATAGGTAGATATATCCTATAGTATAGTGGAACAAAGAGATGTTTACGAGGTCGGCGCAGTTGCTATACAGATGAAGACTATATGCTACCACCGCAAAGAAATACCAGACGACTGTTTCGAAGTTTACGTCGAGGTGTGCAACCTGTTATTTGAAGAATGAGAGATCTATAACTGACGACTTGCTTTAGCTTAGTTATAACGCAGCGCTGGCATTTATGATGTCTATTAGTTGTGCGAAGATATCTATTCTATGTGTGTATTTGCGCACCTTCTCCGTCCCGCAGTTCGAGATCATAGCTAAAATCACTCAGGGTGTTGTGGCTGTGACCACATTCACTATCACCTTGTTACTATACCTCTCTTGCCTTGAACGCCTGGCTCTTAACGACGTGGCTCTCTTCCTAGCAACAGCTGCATCAAACGTAGCCATGGATGCTGTGTTGCTCGTCCTGCTAGTACTAATAGTTCTCAGCCTGCAGATGAGTTGGAAGAGGAAGTTTGTCGTCACATGCTTTTTCAGCCTGGGATTGATGTACGTTGGCCAGCCCGAGTGTTCTAAGCAGGAGCTGATTTAGTTTTCAGAATAATTAGCACCTCAATCCTTAGACTGTATCTTCTTAATTGGATACTAGGTAGTTCTGATCTCACATAGGATGCTGCGCTAGCGAACATCACCTTGTAAGTCACTAGAAGATAATTAGTGTAACCCTCTGACGGATGACAGATTCCTCGAGGTGAATTTACATCTGATTTGTGCTTGTATGCCGGCTGTATATAACTTCCTCAAGGGCTTTAAGTGCTTCAAAGCTATTTCCACCTACCTAACCTACTAAAGCTAAGTCTCAGGGACATAACAGCTGCTCTTGGAAACCTCCAGTCAAATCCAACTGCGCGAGCTCTCAGGCGGCTCTGATATGGAATCAGGAAGGGCTATGTTATGAGGCAAATTGAGTGGTATGGCTAGCAATTGGAGCCTAAAAGAAGTGGATGATCTAACAAGGCTAGGACTGGCATATGAGATAGCTATTTAATTCTCTTTATCTGCTTGCAGATAGATCTCTTGCTGTCCTTGACAGGTGCATAACAGATGATTGCTATTTGAGAAGGGCCTGTCTTATTTCCTAATGTACACTGAGGTAGTAGAGTAATAGAATAGCAATATGAATCAGGGCTGGCTGGCTGGGACAGGTGTAAGTATATAAAAAAGGCCTGCTGGGATCAGGTGGACGGCAATACCTAATTAGCTCAGTCTTTCTAAATGTGAATATATTGACTGAGCTGCTCCTTTGTGTGGTTTTCATGTTATTGCGAAAACTAGTCTTAATCCCAGCTAACTTAACAAGTCTCAATACTATATTAACTATGCAAAGCTGAAGCTATGCAGCTATGGCTGAAAAGTCAGGGCCAGGACTCCTAGAGGCGCCGTATTGAGGTCTATGTTATGACCTTGCTTACCTAGATGAGGGTTGCTCCCTATCCCCACTTTCCCTCCACTTAGATGCCAGCATGCTTATCGTTGGCGCTCGCATGTTTTGTATAACTTTTGGGCGGTGTCGTCTAGGACTCTTGTAAGGGCTTTATGTCTGCTGATATGCAGTATATATATTCTCTGGCCTTGTTATGGCTATAAAGGCTTGACACTGTCCTCCTTCTATTTATCCTTGCTACTACAAACAAGCATACTATCCATCTTTATATCTTTATTGTAAATATGAACGTGTTGTTGATCGCGCTTGCATCTGGTTTAGTGTTTGGAGTTGCTGGTGCAACTGCTATAGGAAGCGCCCTGCGACAGTGTGTATGTCGTCCCCACTTATGACTATCCCTCTCATACTGACATTGCGTTGAAAGTGTGATGCCCTTTTGAGTGAGAAAAGTCTTGCTGGGAGAGTTCTCACCTCGTGTGATGATGAATTTCAGGGTTGACTGAAGTTGTACTACTCTGCTAATGCTGCTAATCCACCTTGTTGCATGGTGTTGCCTCAGGGCACAAAGGATATTGCCACAACTATCCAGATTTTATCTGAACTTAGGTGTGCATTCGGCATGAGAAGTGGAGCTCACTCTGCCTTTGCTGGGTCTAATAGACTTAAGGGCGGCGTTATAATTGATTTTGGTAAGTTACTGTTTTTAATAGTCTGGCCTTTCTAATAGAATCCAGGATATATGAATTCGACTGTGTATAACCCCTCTACTGGGATCGCTTCTGTTGAGCCTGGGTCTACTTAGGGAGGTGTCTACTCTGCCCTGGATTGGTTTGGTGTTACTGCTGTGGGGGGCTGGGCGTCTGTTGTTGGTGTTGGGGGGTTTACTACAGGCGGTGGTGTAAGTTGGTCACGATCGACCTCCTAACTTCCCTAAAGACTAACTCTTGGTAGTACTCTTTTCACACTAGTAAAAGAGGGTTTGCCTGTGATAATGTCGTTAACATCGAAGTCGTGCTTGCTAATAGTACCATTGTGAACGCGAACAGGCACGAAAATGCGAATCTCTTGAGGGCTCTAAAAGGGGGCTCTGGAAACTTCAGATTAGTGACAAACATCTCTACTAGTGAGTGATCTATTACTCTATTCGCTGATAATTGCGCTATACCTAACTGTCTGACCTCTTGTCTCAGGTGTTGTCCTATTAAATAAGATTTAGGGCGGTATCATAACGTATGGCTTGAATAATACAGATAAGGTAGTCGATATGTATATGAAGTTTGTTAATAAGATGGATGAAGACCTGGCTAGTCAAGCCATAGTAACCCTTCTCTATGGAAAGGAAGGGTTCAGCCTTGTCTTAGTGCTGACTAATAGCAAGGCTGAAAGCACTGCCCTGGCCTTCCACGAATTTGTCAAAATTAGAAACATTTCAAGCACAGCTTGCGTTGGATCTGTTGCTGAAATGGTTCCAGAGTTCACCAGTCTGACTCTTCTCAGTCTATAGTATGTCTCTTTCGAAGCTTTGAGGAAGCGTCATGACTAACTATAACATAGTGCTAACTAGAGGACTGGTACCGCCTTGCATAATCAACAACTGATGTATTTCATTCTCCGCACAGTTAAGATTTATATCAATCAGATGCGACTTGCCGCGCCATCTTCGACCTTTGAGCTGCTCACTCAGTTTCAGCTGGTAACACGGTCAATGGTGGCTCATAGTGCCGAACAAGGTGGCAATGTACTTGGCTTGGAGCAGGTGGTTGCGGATAGCCTGGCTTTTATATGGCTGCTTGCTCTGACAGTGGACACCGCAGAGAACCAGAAGCGAATCTTATCTTTGTTACTCTAATTGGAACGTGCTATTAACTGGTATGCTGATGACAAAGGGACTTAAAGGCACTGGGAGTTTTTGAACTACAGCAGCCTGGGACAGAATCCTATCTTGGATTATAGGAAATTGGAGGTTGATTTGATGAGAAGTGTTTCACAGGAATACAACCCACAAGGTGTTTTCCAGCATTTGCGAAAGACAGGTTTCTATATTCCCATGTAGAACACACTTATAGCTAAGAGGCTTGAAGGTGGGACAGGGTATTAATTCACTGTTTCTGTTTGCAGTAGGAGACTATTACTAGGTAGTAGGCAGACCTCTTTTCACCTAGCTCTACTCTGTAAATATCAGCGAAATAATATTCCAAGTTATGTCTCTAAGTTCATATATTTCAGGTAGTTAAATAAATAGCATCCGCAGAACTGAACAAATTTTCTTCTTATTATAGTTAGCAGACTTGTCTTTAAATGTCTAATAGGGCCTGTGTACAGCGCTCTGGGAGGTTTGCGCACTAGGGTCTAGGCCTACTATGCTCTTTATATAGTCTGATGTTAGGGTGTAGCTCTCAAGGCCTATCTCCTTAAGCCCTAATATAAATCCCTTTTAAGTTCCTGCTAGGGGGAGGGGGGTAACTAGAAGGTGTCCTTAGTACTTATAATATAAAGCCACTAATAGAGGGCTAGTAGGGAAGTAATGAGGGCCTTATGAGGGCTTGTAATCCCTCTGTATGCAGTCTTTAGGGGGCTCTCTAGAGGCCTTTAGAGGCCCTCGAGCAAACCAGAGGCCAGCGTTCTCGCTATTTATCACAGTATCTATCCTATAACTACCTCTATAGAGGATGTTAAGGTCGCTATAGAGGCTGCTAAAAGGCATATATCTCAGGGCCCAAGGAATTAAGAAGGCTCCCAGTGTATAATTATAGTCTTTTCGATTCTCATAAGAAAAGCCTTCAGAATCAAGGTTGGTCAGGGATAGCTAACGTTCCTCAAGACGGTTTTGACACACTAAAGCAGTATTATTAGCAGGATAATACGCGCAATCACACAGAAATAGGCGACCACTGCTGTTTAGGACTTATTCTCTCAAGATGAAAAGAGCAGGCTTACTCTGGCACATAGCTTTTACTACTGTGACTGCGCAGGAAATTTCAACGCTTTGCTCCACACTATACTTGTTTTTGAACATAAACATTCCCCTGAAGAGTCTATCTCATTTCTATACAGGCCTTTCAAGCGCACCCAACCTAACTGTTACGACCGCTACAGTTGGTCACTGTAGGCTCGTCACTATATAGTGCAGAACAGGGGATAATGACAACGGATTTGTCATTATCGAAGCTTTTGCTTTGTGCCACAGTTGGTTGCCCTGACCCGCTCGTAACACAATGACAAATCCAACCCGCGTAGAGGGGTTGTGGGTTCAATTCCCGCACGCTGCGTCGGTAGTGTGATTGTGCCTCCCACACTACGTAGGGCGACCCGACCGTGGGCAGGCTGTTATATGGGTTGGTGCCCCACTAGCCTGGAGTTTCCCTGTGTTATACCCAACTATTGCCGCTTGGTCCTCGGCATAGGGACATGCCTCTTGGAGGGGAGACATGGTGTTACGACCGCTACAGTTGGTCACTGTAGGCTCGTCACTATATAGTGCAGAACAGGGGATAATGACAACGGATTTGTCATTATCGAAGCTTTTGCTTTGTGCCACAGTTGGTTGCCCTGACCCGCTCGTAACACTAACTTAGTTGATTTTGGGGGTAAGGCAGCTAACACAACAAACATCTCAGTCTATTTGCGCGAAAGGCATCACTCCCTGTAGCCTCTAAGAAACAAGCAATAGGTCTGCGCCACTGCTGCTATTTATAATACTATATATGCTGGCTGTTATTTTACTGTATTCAGGCTGCAGGTGGCATCCCTTTTGCGAGAGCAGTAGTGCCATGGAGATTTCATAGCAAGAGTTCAGCGCAGAGAGAACAATGATCTGACTGTAATGGCCCTGGAGCAACATGACTGTTCTAGTAGCACTGGCTAGCTACTCCGAGTTGAGAACCGCAGCGCTCTGTGGCCCCTGACCAGCTAACATCTGCCTGCCCAGGCCAGTCAGCTGCCTAGACCAACAGACTGCCAGTCTGCAAGCGTCAACCACCTCTTCAGCTGCCCCTGACACTGCAGTTACCCCTCCCTAACATCTGCTAGGCGTGTCCTAGCAGCGTCAGTCTCAGGCTGGGGAGGAAATACCCCAAGCCTACCAGTCGATGACCAGCAGCCCTGCGCAAGCCCCTTCCCGAACGCTCCAGAGCGCCTGTGTCTCCCCTATAGACAGGTATGAGCTGCTTGTGGACTGACTTAGCATGAGGGGCGACCTCAGCTAAGCCTGGCGCCAGGTTACGCAGAACGCAGCTGATCCTTGTCCTGGAATAGTGCTGATGGCGATTGAGGAGGCCTATTAGTCATAATATGCTGGGGTTGTCAGTGTCCTTAGGTCGGCCGCCCCTTTGCTGATGTGCTGTGCTGGTGTCTGCAGTTGCTGATAGAAGGGCTTCAACCACAGCAGACCCCGCCTACGCCAGCTACAGCAGCAGGACGAGCGTCTAGATGCCACCAGAAGACATCCACAGGGCTGACGTACACTTATCAGGGCGGTTACTCTCCCACCAAGAAACAAGCGTTCTGGGAAGATGGCTTTTTATGTTTGATTGACTCCATTATCAGAAGGTTCTAGCTGCAAACACAGTATTAAGCATTCTACTCTGCATATATTATATTGCAGCGCTGACAAAAGCATTATAAGATTATGTATGAAATCGTGAGAATCACAGAATACTGCAGTGGCACAGCACCTTAGCCAGACTACTACTCTGTTCGAGGCCTCTAAATGTCAGCCTATTTATTACTTGCTGCGCACCTCAGCCTGACAAGACCAAGATCACTAACAGGAGGCAACGCTAGCAAAAGATAAACCTAGAACCTGAATCTATTATATGCAACAAAGCCACTGATCTGTATGTTTGTTGTTTGTTTGATATTTAACGCCGTGGCGGCAAGGGCGCAGCCGCCCTTGCGGCAGACCTCCCGAAGGGTATGTGGCGTGGAGGGCCGCAGGCTCTAGCTATATACTCTGTAGTACACGTCTCTTCCTAGCGTCCTCCAGATCTTGCCCGAGGGCCAATATGTGTTCTATCCATCCCTAGTTCCCACTGGTGCCCTAGTTCCGTTATAGCAATCTGCTGTCCTGGTGACTATAGGTAGTCTGTTGTTTTTGAGAGGATAGGTTAAGTCCTATCTCTTAGTAACGCGGGCAGATCTTCTGGAAGAAGTCTGTCATGTCAAGGAAGGCCTGGAAGCCTTCAGAGTCGATAAGTAGACCCTTAAAGTAGCGCTCTAGGGAGCCTATAGGTCCTAGAGGCTCCCTTCGGCTACAAGGGTAGAGGATAGGCCACCGTTGCCTCCTCACTAGGGTCTTACGGCAGTAGACCAGGTGGTCTGCCTCTTTAGCCTCCCCACAGGAGCAGGTGAGCAATGCCTCTGTGTGATTAAAGCGTTGATGATACTGTTCAAAGTCTCCGTGGCCTGATCGTGCTGCCAGGAGATAGTGAAGGGTAGCTCTTGGTAGAGCTAGTTCAGGAGGGCAGCTAAGGGTGGCCTTAAGCTCTAGCTGGGTATAACAGGGGGGTGCTTCTTGCTTCCACTATTTCCTATGCTGGTGTTGTTTGCGTTCTTTGGCCAGTCGCTTAATCCCTGATAGGGTAGCTAGGAGGCCTCTTGGGGCTGGCAGTGTTGTGCCCTCCTTAGCGCCACTGATCTGTAGGCTACAAGGCTGGCATGTATATATGCATAATCGCAGAATTCCCATCTCCTTGCCTGCGCCCTTCCATATATCGCACTGCTGCTGCCCTAACTAAGAGGGCGCTATCTTCTCTTCCCTTCACTATAAAAATATAATAGTGTGTTCAAAGTCTTACAGGCGTGTTGTTCCTATATCTTTTATCAGTTATCAGACTCAGTCAAAGCCTCAAAAGAGAAGAAGCTATTACGGTCTGATTATGTTTTCTAAGGGGATTAGTGCGGACAGCTTGTATTTGCTGCAGAGCTTGTCGCCCTTGAACCTAAAGTGTGTGATGCATAGCTGGCAGCGTTGCTGGGTTCTGATGTAGATAATGCGCATAGGATGCAGTTCTATTCTGGCTACGCTTATAAATCGAGCTTATAACCTATTTTCAATATTATAGCCTGGAAACCTTTCCCTAGTTATACTTATCTGCTGCATCCCAAACTATAATGACATCTCTTATTAAGTAGACTTCTGTATCTGTTCCTGAATCTCAAATAACTAATTATCTACTGCTAAGGCTTGAATTTAAGTGACTTTCTTATAGGCTTGCAAGGGTTTATAGCATATATTAGCAATTCTTTAGAAGTAACTATATTCTCTAGTTAGTCTGTCGCTTCTAGTTAACACTCTGAGAAGTTAGCCAGGCTATATAAATTTTTAGTGGAGCTTACTACTACTTCCCTCCTCTACTTTCCACTAATTAAGGGCAGCGATCAGAGCAAAAATAGTGCGTGTCAACCTAGATAGTAACTACTTTCCAGTGTTAACATTCTTCTAAGTCGAACTAGCTTATTATATATAAATATAGGAAAGTAAGGTATTTTATATATTCGCAGTAGAATTTAAGCTGGACTGCTGTATATATGTTAGGAATGTGAGATGTTTACACAGCAAGGCTGATATAAACTTCACTGCGAACAGCCCTCTTCTAGTTAATATATAAAAGCACTATTAATCTTTAAATAATTTCAGACGTGGTTCAGTGTTATGAAAGCTATTTGCGAAGCGGGGCTTTGTGGTAAGTTAGAGCTAGACCTACAGCTATCATCATTATACCATGCAGGGTTATGAGACTGTATTCTGTATAGTATGCTGCTTGACCAGTCAAATTGCCCTATTCGCCTGCAACATATGCAGCTAGCTATGTTCTGGCGTGGGGTCTGAGTATCATATACTACTTGAGTATATCTTTGGCAAGCTGATTAGCATATGCTATCTACAGCATGAAAAAGAGCAGTATGTACTGCTTATGAATTTCATAACCTCTCTAGACCAGGGTCAGGTGTGCGATCTAACTATATAAGTCAGCCAGCCCTGTCTACTATAGCACCACCTGTATTCAACATATTAAGGGCTGCATCAAGCTGCTCACACTACTATTACTATCAGCAGATGCTAGTCTAGTCTCAGATTAAGCTGGAGAACACTTCTTTCCACACTTATGACCTACAGAGCTTGTGAAATTCATAACCTCTTTGAGGGAACCCTACCTAGCCTGCAATTTCCCTGTCGCTAAATGAAACACGCTTGCTCGTCCCAGCCTAGCATAGAACTCTCCTAATAGTATCAGCTATTATATCTTATATAACGTATCAGGTATCTAGCCCTGCATCTCTGGCAAATTCCCTAGTTTCTCTGCTCTAAAATCTACCTCAACTATATCTGCAGACATATCCACGCTAGCAGCTGAGGCTGCTGTCTCTGCGCTGATCAACCATACTATCCTTGCTGCTTAGCTATGTCTGCTCTAGCAGCTGACATCAGACGCATTACAGCTGCGCTGCGCGCTATATTGCCAGACCAATATGGACTAGAGGTGAGTATGCTCTAAAGCCACCTGCAGAGAAGACAACAATATAAAGGACATAGTATTGACACCGCTGGTCATCTACCATAGCTTGTTGACGCCTGTATCGAGATTTTCCATGCTTTTCCCTAGTGTAGCAAACAACATGTAGCTGACAGACTTAGCAGTCTCCTGGATGCTCCTTGCTATAATTCCCTGGCCCCAGAACTCCCAGCTATACGCATGCACCCAGATAAATTAGTCAGGTTGCTCAGAACCTTCTTCAGAGAATCTTCTTACAACCTGTTACGAGCAGGTCAGGGCAACCAACTGTGGCACAAAGCAAAAGCTTCGATAATGACAAATCCGTTGTCATTGTCCCCTGTTCTGCACTATATAGTGACGAGCCTACAGTGACCAACTGTAGCGGTCGTAACACCATGTCTCCCCTCCAAGAGGCATGTCCCTATGCCGAGGACCAAGCGGCAATAGTCGGGTATAACACAGGGAAACTCCAGGCTAGTGGGGCACCAACCCACATAACAGCCTGCCCACGGTCGGGTCGCCCTACGTAGTGTGGGAGACACAATCACACTACCGACGCAGCGTGCGGGAATTGAACCCACAACCCCTCTACGCGGGTTGGATTTGTCATTGTGTTACGAGCGGGTCAGGGCAACCAACTGTGGCACAAAGCAAAAGCTTCGATAATGACAAATCCGTTGTCATTGTCCCCTGTTCTGCACTATATAGTGACGAGCCTACAGTGACTAACTGTAGCGGTCGTAACATAACCCTGTCAAATTGTTATTAAATACTAAGAAGATAAAACAGCCTTATATTAGAGTTGCTTTCAGGCTTATAGCGAGAGAGCTATACTAATAAAGAAAAGAGATAGTAGTAAGGATGTGGGGTCCCCTCGATCTATTTATTAAGTGTCTAGAACGTATAGGCTTCATAAAGATAGAAATGCATAACTACTAAAGGTGGCTGCGCTGTAGTAAAGCTGTAGATGAGATCTCAGAGCAATCTAGTGACAGCTTCATCTTCTTAACGCAGGACATACCATGCTCCTTATGGGTAGCATCTCATGCTTGAGGAATACAGCTGACGACGTGCAGCCTTGAAAGATTCTCTCTAACATCTGAAAAAGACGATGTTATCAGATTTATTACTAAAATAAAGACACTGCAATTTAGGGCAGATGCTGAGGAGTTTGAGGAGGTTAAGAAAGAGGCTGCGCAGTATGCCAGTTATCTCTTTGACTGCTTAGACAGCGCTGGTTCATATAAGCAGCCACAAGCAAACCAACCTCGGCTCCATAAGTCCACAGAAGCATCTATAACAACTAACAATACTCGCAAACCGCCCACCAAAGAGAGCACCGGTGCTCTTCAAGTTGAAACACTAGTAGTTACACAGAGCTCAGGTATGACTGCTCTAGAAAAGCCTTCCTTTGTGGTTGCCTCTATGTTCCCTGGGGAGGAGCTCTAACTAAGCGAAACTATCTATATGCATGCGAAGACAGCTGGAGAGGACTTAGGTAGAGGTTGACCTCTACCTCTGCAGTCTGATGGCCAGCCCGCCGCTAAGGGCCTCTACTATAACTAGAAGGCATGCCACCAGCACACGTAGGATCCCATTTTTGAGGAATGCATACGTCACAGAAAGGACCTATTAATGTCAGCAAGCTGATATAGCATTGCAGAAGGGAAAGATATACAAACTGTTCTCAACATAGTTAATAAACATTACAAAATTAGTTATCACCTTGAAACGCTGAGCAACCTTTATTATCCCCCCCAGGCATTCAGTCATTATCATTCCTATTAACTAATAAGACAGCAGCATCTCTATTAAGACTAGGACAAGCAGCAATCCCTAAAACAAGCTATAGCACTCTGATCTCAGCTACTATATCTATAGTAATACCAGACTTATTACAGCAGAGGAAGATATTACCTGCCTAGCTATTATTGTTTGCCTGGCCAGCAGCTGGAAGCCTGCTAGCAGCCTTCATAACGTAACAGTCTGTACTATACCTAGTATAGAAGCGATATTAGATTCTCCTAGTGGCAGGCTAGGAGCAGTGTCACAGCTAGCTTCAGAAGAGAGGCTGCCACGCTCCGCTATATCGTCTAGGCTGCCCCTTCTATCCCAGACGGACAAGCCCCAGGGAACGTGTTGTTCCAAGGCATCTGATGGAGGAGCATCTTAAAAGTATAACATTTTTGCTTAGAGAGGCAGGTAGTTAGCTTGGTTCTGCTTATTAATTATATCATAGCATAGAACACATCCATCCAATACAACTGGACTTCTAAGCATATGCTAATGCTATAGTTAATAGTCCCTCCTAGTGTTTAGAACAGTCTAGCTGGTATAGTTATTTTATGCACCTGATATTATGTTCGCTCCTTTGCTACCCTGCAGCCTATGCTGCACGCTGCTGGCTGTTCCACACTTGCCTATTATATATCTAGTAATGATAGGAATTATTAATTTATTAACTTGGCGTCGCTTTGGAGGGGCAGGTCCTTGGGTGTATGGCATAGGATGTTTGCTATAAGCTGCCTCAGTATAGCGTCCAGGCAGCGTGAAGGTAGTTGATGGTCGCCTATTGCTGCTGCCTGGCTGACGTCAAACATTGTTGGCAAAGTAGGCAGGCTGAAGGCGTGTGTTGGGGCTGGATCTGCTGTCAACCCCCTATACCACCTGTGATGATGACAAGATATGATGGTCTATATTAACTGATATAACTGATGAGGATGGCACTGCAGATGACTGAAATGGTTGAGGAATTGTTATGTTGCTGTCTGGCGCATCCTGTTTATCTGCAGGGCAGCTGATAAAGATGCTGCATAGATTACGTAAGAGCACATATCACCTCAGTTATATGCTATGACGCTTATCAGCCTTAGAGGATATACTATGATATGTTTTATTCTTTACTTATAATCACTTAATGCTGAAGCCTTAAGCTACTAATGCTCCTGGCAAAACTGCTGCAGCTGGTTTCTAATATTATTCCCTAGATCTGTAATATCTCTTCTTCGCTGGGGATGGTGGTGATGTTTGTTTCTCTTGGCGGCGAGCAAGGGGTTGTAGTTATGCTGGTTATGTTATCTAGTATATTAACTATAGCTTATCACTTAGCATTTGATGACTTTCTCAGAGACTTGCTCTACCTTATATGAAGGACGCTGACGTCTTTGGCAGACTTAAAGCTGAGTAATGGCTATGCGAAGGAAGGCGCAGTGGGAAGTGGCCAGAGAAGGTCTTGCGTTGCAGCAGCTAAAAGGCTTGGAGTCAGAGATGTAATTAGATATCTCAGTAATTAAAGAGATCCCTAGATTTATACTCCTTCATAGAGATATTGGAAACTGCTTTACCTTTCTATTAACATGACAGAATACATTGGTTTGTGGTGTTGTTGCTCCCTGGTCAGCATCGCCTGCGGTTCACCTTTCCTAAACGCCTTGAGGGCTCGCCAACGCATGCGTAGTAGCCTCCCCAGCTGCATTAAGCACTCCTGCATGCACTATGTTGGTCCTGCGGGGTGCTGGTTCGCATCTTATGTGTTGTTGCATTCTCATGCATCTGCGCCATATCTCTGGGGCGCCAGAATCTTGTCCTGTCCAGGGTTGCAACAGGCTGACTTAGATGTCCCAGGCCTGATATGGCCCTTCAGCAGGATGTTATATGCAGCCGGCTGAACAAGTGGATTGGAGGTTAAGGTCGAGCTGAGAAATCAAGTTCCTAATCTGCTGGCTCCTAGCCAGGAGATTGTGGCGTGAGCATCTAATCCATATTATTATGATGATGCTGCTTATGCTGGAACACTATAGTGCAGCATAACTCTGGTTGCATCAGGATACAGGGTTTCAAGGCTGTGAAGAGCCCAGCATGTGAGATCTTTGAGGTGTTTTTAAGAAACCTTTTGTTATTAATAACGCAGCGTTATTAATCTTAGCCTGAAAAAACCCAGCTAGCATTGAAAGGGTGATGGCTTCCTTCTCAGGTATTAAGGCGAAAGCTGTAAGAAGACCATAATATATATATTCCTTATAGGCTGTAGGCAATAGCAGCTAGCATTTAAATCTTAGCTTTGCATATGTTTAGGTGCTATCGAAGCAACCTAAAAGGCCTGGTACATAGGATCTTATGTATTAAATCTATATTTTAACTAATGCTATCCTAGAGATAGCTTTGACGACTGAGATCTTAGGTTTCTAACTATTCTTCCCACTCATATAACCCTGGAATCTAAAATCTTGTACTATTCAGGTCTGCTATGCTTTTCAGTGTTCCCAGCTCTTTGTATAATTGTTTAAGTGCCTTCTCTCAGTTAATTTGCGCCTCAGGATTATAATCGACTGCTTCTAATAATTGACGCAGCATATAGATCATAGATATAATAATGACTGCAGTAGCATGCCTATTTGTCCTTTCGAACTTATTGATTACGTTCATGGCTTCCTGGAAGCGATGCTCCGCTTCGACATAGTCTCCCTGAACGAAGGAGATTTTTGCTAGCGTTAACCAGGTTCTTAGCTAGTCGAATCGCAAGATATGTTCAAGATGAACTAGCTCTTGACACAGCTTCTCTGCGTTCTTAAGAATCTGTCTTGCCTCATAATATATATTATCACTCAGCATCTTGTGGCTTTTAGCGAAGAGATATTCCACTAGCAAAGCCTGGATCTGTGAACGTGACTGAAACAAGAGGATAGGATTCTGAAGGCTCTGTGTTACGACCTGTAAGCAAGGATAACGGTTGACCGACCTACTTGGGCGTCGGGCGGCTAGGACAGGACATTTGTACTGCAGGATCACAGGAATAACAGGGACTCACTCAGAAACGGAAAAACTATAGTACAAGTCATGTGATGATAGGAAGGACCGACGAGAGATAAGCAGTCTAAGAAGAGGACCGATATGGAGACAGCAGTCCACCCTCGGGGACCGCCTAGAGCGCATCGGTCCCAGGATAAAGGGACTGATCAGGACTTGTATATAGTATGACCTGAGCCTGGCTTATGGTCAGACTTCTATAGCTCTTCAGCAATCAACTTTATATTCATCCTCAGGATACTTTCAGCTTACCTTCACTGCGAATACTTGTTGAAGTCTAAGATTGATCACCTTAGCCTCTGACTACCGATCTACGATACAAGCCTATGACCTACGACCCAGACCACGACCCCCGTGTACTGTTACTACGTGTCAATCCCCAGCTTCTGTTAGCAGACCCTACTGTCGGATAGCTGACCGTAACACTCTGTTAGAGGTATTTCTTAGCTTTGTCAAATAATTGCTGTTTATAGAGCATATCAGCATAAGAGTAAGCTAAGCTAGGCAAGTCTTTATTAAAATAGAAACTGTTCTTGCTATGCTTATTTGCAATCTTAAGTGCTATTTCGATAGCACTAGCAGCCTGCAGAAAAATACCCTGTTGCTGCTTGATTTAGCCTAGGAGGCAGTACTTCTGGAAGAGAACGACCTGCGCTATCAGCTGCTAGGAAATAGGGTTCTACCTAGCAAGGACATCTTCAGCTTTTAAGAAAGCCTCTCTCTACATCTCATCTAAGCAGTCTTATAGAGCTAACAATCTAGTTACTGCATGTGTCTGAAGATCATTAGGTTCTGCAGTACCCATAACATATTCATTTTTGAGCCATGGAATCTCTTTCTTTGACAACCTGCGAATAAGACATAAGTTCTCAAAAACGTAAGATACAGCAAAGGCACTCTGTCCGACATAACAAAAGACACAGGCCTGGTTAACAGCAAATGCCTTCCATAGTATCTTAGGCAAGTGCATAGCTTCTGTGAGAGTGAGAACTAAATCCTCTGCAATCTCAGGTGTGAGGTTGAAGCTGGGGATATCTGCGGATAAGTCGCCATCTAGTGTTAAGACATGTTAGAGATGTGGGACTGTTATCGTGGCAACTAGTGTGCTGCAGACTGTTAGAGTGAACGTAAGATATATGGAGTAACGTACCTAGGCTTGATATACTTCTAAGTTATTGCGTGGTATGAAACGAGCAATGCTTGCTGCTTCTAAAACTTGATGCAGTCTGATTTGAGTTTGGCCAGGGTTTCTTTAATCAGATGGGGATGAATTTTGTAGGTCTTATACCTGTTGACTGTGGCGAATGAGATCACGCCTGACTTAATAAGCGCCTGAAGGGCAGCATCTGTTCTTGTTTCGTCGCTGATGAAAGCTGCCAAGTTATAGTGAATACTACTCTTGCGAGTGGCAGTACTCCCCTCCTTGGTCTATTAATTGCGCAGCGAGGTCCCTAGTTGAAGCATTTCGACTGGTATATCGTGCGAGGGAGTGAAGAAACATGATAGTTGCAAAAGCATATTGGCGTCTGAGGATGAAAAAGGCTGATCAGTTTGGTTAGTGTTGAAGGTTCTCAGCTGTGGCACCAGCAGATTGATCCTGTTGTTCTTATATGCTATTATTGATATGATCTGAGGATTGCGTGTATGCGCTGGGGTGCTGTTAATGAATGGCGCTTTAGATCTAGGTCAGCTAGAAGGTAAGATCTGTGCGAAGCGAGCAACTTACATGCAATAGAGTCTAAAAACCTTTTCGCAGCAGGTGTAGCACTGCGCACTATTTCATGGATGTGTTAGACTTATTGCAAAGATTCTAACGCATGGGAATGAATTTCAGGCTGTGCTTTTTCCTAGCTAGCAATTGATAAGCTTGATGGCCTGTGTTGGAGACAATATGACTGACACTGCAAAGTGTTTAATATAGCCCAGGAGCCTAATGTAATTTTCGCCGGCATAATTTGTGTCGACTATTTGGCAAGTGTCTGCCTATACTCGACTGATATAGAGATGCTTTGCAACTGACCGCTGTAAACCATCTTTATTATACGACAGGTTATATTCTAAAACCTTATCAATAATATAATTGAGGGACAAGCCTGTTAGATAATATTTCGCAAGCTTATAGCTGGCAAGGCGACCCTGCAGCTTAGTGGTTAAATAAGTTAAGTATAGTCTGATAACGACAATGCTATGAATATTAGATAGCAGGGAAACAATATATGTTGGCTTGTCGGATATTCTGTTCTTCAATTTTTTGATTGCCTCGAGGTCTGCCTGGGTTGGGGTGTGTGAGTTGATGGGAGGCAGAAGCGGTACTGTGCAGCCTGGACTAGTATTGCAGTGTTTAGATTTCAAGGAAGTTGTTTTTGCTGGCCGAGCTGGCAGGATCGCATGTGCTGGGGTGATGGATGTTCCCAGCTGGATACTGATGTGTAATAGAGAGGTTTGTTTTGCTGGAGGTGAGCGTAGGTTAGAAGTCCTCTTCTTGGTTTGAGTGGCATTTGGTGAGCAGGTTAGCTAGAAGAGTTGATCAGCTTCTGCTAAAGCATGCTGAAGAATTGATTGCTGGAATGTCACTTGATTGTCTTTTGGGGAGAACTATAGAAATAATAGTGTGTACCTCGTCCTCAGTCACTAACTTGTATTATCTTGACTGGAGTTTCTTGCATAAGCACAGCATATTGTGGGCAGTCTTAAAAATTGGGTGGCTGATGGTCGGCAAACGCGTTTCAACGAGCAAGATAAACTACGTCAGACGTGGCCTTTTCATACTGCTTGGCATTCTGCTGACTGTGGCGAACAGATTGTCGAAATTGACTAACTTGATTCAGCCTTGTGATTCCAGGCTGGAATCAGAGAGCCTATCTAGGTATAGTGCTGTGAGTGGGTGTGAGAGAGCTAACCAGCGAGAAGTAACGCAGTAAGATCCACATCATCACACTAGTGTTACGCCTGAGCAGAATGAAAATTGCTATAGTGGGGGTCTTCTAGCCAACCACAGGCTTGGACCACTGGTGTTACGACCGCTACAGTTGGTCACTGTAGGCTCGTCACTATATAGTGCAGAACAGGGGATAATGACAACGGATTTGTCATTATCGAAGCTTTTGCTTTGTGCCACAGTTGGTTGCCCTGACCCGCTCGTAACAACTGGCTTATTATGTTGCGCTAGCTAGCGCAACTAGCCCTTCGCGCTAAGGCTAGTGATTAAGTGCCCTGTAGCGGCCTGAGAGTTTAGGCCTCAGATAGTTGAGATCTTCCACTATGTTGAATTAATATTTTGACTATATGCAATTAACAGATCTTCACTCTTAGCACCTCATTTTCTCTTGAAGCAGATATCTAGTAACATGCACTTACTAGGTTGAAGATCCAGGCCCTTCCTCTTAGTAAAAAGCAATTATCTGCCATAGCGTCAGAAGATGATCCTACTCAATGAGATGACGAAAGGCCTTGGGACTTACTGCTCAATATAGTGGTTTTGGCTTTATGCCAGGCTTTGTAGAAGCACCTCGAGGCAGACTTGCTCTGTGTGCCGAATGTTCCCCTCCTGCCGGAGGACGTTAGTCCGTCGCTGGCTCTAGGGAAAACCGGAGGCTAGTGCTGGGTGGGCATGGCGCCGTCGTTCATAGGAACCAAGGATGGGTCGTCGCTGGCTCTAGGGAAAACCGGAGGCTAGTGCTGGGTGGGCATGGCGCCGTCGTTCATGGGAACCAAGGATGGGTCGTCGCGGGCGTCACGGGCACCAGGCTAGCATGGTCTTATATGCCCTCCGGCTTGGTGAGGCAGTGCAGTACATGCATTTACACTACTCACTTCGGGGCGTAAGCATGAAAGTGCGAGCCCTTCCATGTGCGAGTGGAGCTGCGGCTAGGACAACTCGACTGGGGTTAGCTGATCTTGGGCACAAGCCTGCTGCAACATGATTGCTTCTGCCCAGTAGTACCAGTTGGAGGGCGTGTGCTAATAGGGAGCTGATCCCGTACACGGGTGAAAGGGAACGTTGACACTTTCCTACATTCCCCACGTGCATCGCCCGGATGCCTTCGTCGGGCGGTAGTTCTTTCTCAGTCCTGGCCAAGGCCTTTGTTACAACCCGTAAACAAGGACAACAGCTGAGCGACCCACTTGGGCTTCACGGGCGGCTAGAACAGGACATCTTTACTGTGGGACCAATGGATCACGGGAACAGGGACTCACTCGGAACGGAAGAACTTCAGTTGATCACGTGATGGTAAGATAAGGAAAAGAACGATCAGTGGAGCACAGAAGAAACGCTCAGTAAGCAGCTGGTCTCACCAACTGATCGCGATCACCACATGCACCTAGGTGATCGCCCAACACGCATTGCAAAGCTTTCTAATGCGATTACTGCGGGCAAGGGTTTTCACGAAAACAGCTGGCTAAGAACCATCTTGGGAATGATATTGAGTGTATAGAGGCGTTACGTCTTGATTGAGGCCTTGGGTTGATACGCCTGAGATGATTGGGAAGTTTCCAAGTGCAAAGACGAAGACGAACTTCAATATCATGTCCGTGTCATGATTCTCGCTGTCATAAAATTTACCGGTTTGGCCCAGAAGCCGTTGGGTGAACTACTCTCCATGACAACGAATGACGAGGAACTCGGGTACGTGCTGTGTTTGTGGACAGATTTTACACGCTGAGATTGTGATAGTCAAGCGCTCAAAGAGATCAACATAGCACCTTCTCATTGCGGGACATAGTGACAAAGTTGGTCCTACCAAAACCCTGCCAGACTTGTCAGCATATACACTCGCAGGCTTCGGCGGGAGCGGGAAACACAAGCGGGGCATCCGAGTCGCAGATTTGACGAAAGTAAACAGGCGGAACTTCAACAGCAAGACCAAACCGTAACTGCCATGGCTACTGTAACTACGTGTCAACGTTCGCTTTTGACTTCGTTCTGCGATTATTGGTTTGCTGTGTTGGCGATGAGCGACACTTGGTCAGACCTACAGCCTAATACGCTACGCAACGGAGCCCTTGTCGCCAACCCTATCGCCATATAAACCAGTCGAGTGACTCGTCAGACTTCCTTCATACAATCGATTCGAGCCATGGCCAGGTCAGCACGTAGCAGAGAATAGACCTGGCTTCAGTGGACGCAGCTACGTGCACTCTGTGTTATTTGGAATCAAGGCTAGCGCAAGCTACTAGCAAATTTACTTCCTCTCGGATGACGATCATAAGCGTTAGCATCCACATCGTCTCTGTTCATCGCTGTAATCTGAAAAAAGGCTAGTCTGTGTTCTGTCTCTTTACCGCAGTCTTAAGTCTTCCAGTTCTCAAAAGTTGCGTTCGTTGGCCGCCATGCCCCGTCGTCTGACTGAGGGGGCCATTACTTCCGAACATGCTCTCGCGATTCTACCCCAGCAGCTAAGTTATGATTTCAATAGGTTGTTCTTACGATTGGAGATAGAAAACGGGCTGTCCCTGGCATTTGATTCAGCCATCAGCTTGCTTGACCTGGTTAATGTTTTTATTCATGCCGCAAGGTTGCGACTCTAAGTCCGTCGAGGCCGGTAGAACAAAGGTTGTAAGTGCTGATGATAGGTCGTCACGTCTTCGTTGGCGAAGGTCGCTAGCCACTTGATGGCTTCCTCACATTTGCTGCTGTCCAGGGCATCAGAGCATCGTCAATACCAGCATCGACCACACTTGATCGTCACCGGGGTACTCTTGGTCATCTTGTGTCACGGGCTAGAGCCCGGATCGATATCTCCGGCTTTGCCGGAGCAGTTACCGAGATCCGGCTCCGTTGGACCCACTATCCTGCCGCAGTACACCGCCTAACCCGGTCGGCTTCACCGCTGTTAGGTGCCCACTCTTGTAAAGTCCTTCCTTCCTTCCTCAGCTTAGAATAGTCAATCGACGGCACCTCTACGTTGAACAAGCCTAGGGGCCAGCCCCTTACATCTTGATACGTAATCCAGAAGACTTCCTGGAATTCTCTCAGCCGTGAACAGAATTCCAGGTGCAGATATCCTCAGTATATCTAATATGGATCAAATGCTCATACTCCGATGTCTCATGCGACTATGAGATTGCCGATGAGGTTGCAACGCAGCAGTTCGTACTAATGACATCAACATGGCAGCTCCTGTTGAGCAGAAGCCCAGCCATTAATTCGGCACATAAGACCATAGCGAGAAGCGGCGCTTGGAAATTGTCGACCGAAGATGTAAATAGCGATGACGTGCTACGCGGCACTTGATTATAATAGGTCCAGGGTTGCCTTGCAATGTGAACCCGTCTTCTAGGTTGTTAAGATCTCCACTGTCGGAGGGCAGTTAGTATTCGACTAAATGCTTCATTAAGGGTATTTCCAACATCTAACGTTCGCTAGGAATTACCTGAGATGTTACAGAGCTCACAAACTATAGCTGGCCGCGTTCTCTTGACCGAGATACGCAAGTCAGACCACTCGAGGTAGCAGGCGCGAGTTCATCATGAATCGCCTGTCACGGGCTAGAGCCCTGTGTGGGCTTAGGCTACGCCGTAAGCCGTGGAAGCCGTGGGAGAACACTATAGTACTTAAGTGCAGCAGAATGAACAGATAGGGATCTGTTCATTACGTACCTTTTGGCTGCAAGGTGCGCATTGGCGCAACGGTTCGTTACATCTGCTGCTGTATTTGCCCTGGGTGGGGCCCAGACCGTTACAATACTCGCAGAGAAATAGAAACGGGCAGCAGAATGAACAGATAGAGATCTGTTCATTACGTACCTTTTGGCTGCAAGGTGCGCATTGGCGCAACGGTTCGTTACATCTGCTGCTGTATTTGCCCTAGGTGGGGCCCAGACCGTTACATCGCCCTGCGTTATCCTGTGCCAGTGGTATTCGCCGATGAAGCGACAACTTTCCGTCCGTCTTTGCGCCAGTTCGCTTAGCGCATCTGTAACGCTGATAGGCCGTATCTGACTTTCGAGAGATGGCTTTTGGTTAATCGGGGCAACCTTGCGGGCCATCCGTGGCTCCGACGGCCTGGACGATTTTACCTTCATCCACTCATCCCGTAGGCTCGAGATCTTCGATGCGTCGATTCATCTACCACGCTGATGTCGTGCCCACCACTTCATCCCCGCCTTTTTGGCCTTTCTTATCCCCAAAGGAAGCGCCTTGCCCTAATTTTCGATCAGGTTGACTCGGTTCTTAAGGGAAGATGCGGCTAAGGGTGGTCGATTATGTTCAATTTCCACCCGAATCTATCATATGGTGTTATGTCTGTTCTAGTTGGCCGGCATTTTGCTGATGCTGCTAGCTGGTGTTATCACGACTGGCCGCACGTTTCTGTATCTGTGGGAATACTGCCGAGCTCACCGCCCAGGCCATGTACGGTAGAATTTGACCAGGAAGAAGGCAAGAATCTCTCCAGCTCTCAACGCCCATATGAGGGCTCTCTTACCGCTGTACTGCCACCCAATACCACTGCGACCCAGGACGAAGTCATGTTGATCGCAACTGCCCTATACCAAAAGTATGCCCCACCTCTTCAGCAAGCTCAAGCTAGGTACCATCAGCATTGAGGATGTGTCTGGGCTCATCATGGACTGGTGTATGTTGTCACAATGCGGGAAATCCGGTGCGTTATGGCGTGGGGTGTCCAGAGCTAGGCCTTTTGTGTGCTTAAATAAGTCTTGGCTGGTCCTTCAGTGGCTGCTACCCCTCAAGGCAAAACGGATCAAATTGTGGGCAGGTGACGTAAGGTGATCCCTGCGGACTATTATATATCCGTTACCACAAATACTTCGAGTCGGTTCCGCAGTTTTGCCTCGACCCGCATTGACCATCGCAATTTCTTCCTTCCTTCCATACACATTACCCGTCTCCAAGGGACCTCAAAGCCGTCCACCACATCCTTCCTTACCGACCACGTGAGAGCGCCCCAAATTCCCCAACACTCAGGCCTCTCGCTTTCTATTTCTTTAGGAAGCTTCGACGCTCCCGACCCCGTGCCCGAGGCACCTTCTTCAAAGGGCTACATTCCCGCTTTCTGCACCCACTGTTGTCATGGGTCCTGCTCCCGATAGCAAGACCGCTCGCACACCTGAGCCAGCCTGCCCCAGTCTGCCGTCGCCTGTCTAGAAGACCTCGACGAGTAGTCCTGGCGGCACAGGTACGACCACCTCAGCGAGCAAGGAGAAGGCTGGAAAGGACCTTGGCCGTACCGACGCCGCTGTCGAGGCGAAGGATAGCTACCCGTCTGAGACATCTGACCGACAGGACGAGGCGCTCCATCGTAGGGAACACTTCACATTGCGTGAGGAAATCAAAGCTAACATACAGTCGCCACAGTTGCCACCCCGGCCACAGATGGGGCCGAGATCACCGTTGCCATCGCCATCGATAACAGAGACACCACCGACTCCGTTCAACCCGCGGATGCTGCTGATCCCAAGGATGATGCGGACGACCCTGAGAACGGCATCTTCGTCATCGAAGCCATCGTCGGTCATCAACGCGACCCTGACGACCCCACCCTCTTCCAGATGCGAGTGTGCTGGATGCACGGTAAGCCGACGTGGGAACCCGAGTCAAGCATCCAAGAGGATGCGGAGGAAGCACTCTTTGCATATTGGGACACCGTAGAGGGCGGTCGCGTAGACGCTATGGTCGACATGAATCTTTGGCACGTGCTCAAGGTCGAGAAACACAAACAGGAGGCTACCGGTACTGTGAAGCTGCATGTCGCCTGGGTTGGATCACATGAGCGGACGCGGGAGCCCGAGGATCAAGTCCTGCAGAACGCGCGCGAGCTTGTACAAGACTACTGGGCTACCCAGGGCGGACGTCAGAAGCACGTCAAATCCATTGCCATACCTGTCAAGAGGAAATACCCCCACCTCGGGGGCTCAGTCGACGAGGAGCAGGCTGTCGGGGCGGTGAGAACCTGCAACAAGTTGCCAAATTAAAGCATATATAGACCCCCGCGTAGCACAATCAGAAACCGTCCTAATATTTCTACAACCCCGCTTTCTTTGCAGCAATGCCGAACCAACCAAGCCATCTCATTCCTCGCAACCACTACTCAGGGCTGGTGACCGATGATGTCCCCATAGCTTCCGGCATGGACTGGTCGTGAAGCCAATTTGTTGTCGCCACGAATACGACCACGCTTGTTTGACGCTCTCCATCGCCACCCGCCAGCTGCTCCATAGCAAGGTACACACAATTTCAGATTGCTCTGTCTGCCTAGATTCGTCTTTCCGCGGTGCTAGTAACGATACAGATGACGTTCATAATGGGTAGCACGTGGTGAGAATATGACTGACGAAGCACATTGTCCTAGCATCGCATTGGATAAATATTCGAGTAGGCTCAACTAGGACGTGGCGTGAATTGCCTGTTCTCCTTGTCAGGTACAACGATGAGGCAGGATTTGCCTCTAACTGTTAGACCGCACGCAGCTGTTCCGCTCTGCACATGCAGGTGAGACCGGTCGATCGCTCCACATATATCTCACAGCCAGCCATCGGAACAACGTTCTCCCAACCTTGTGAGTGGTCAGTGCGTAGCGCGACGACTTCTTCCGCGACGCGACTGCTAATGCAACGCCATCATCCAAACATCACGTTTAGCAGCACCACACCTATCATGGAAGAGCACCCTGATTCAACCATTATCGACGAAAACCCTATCGGCAGCGGTCTTTCTGCTTTCTTGCATGCATTCAAATCGACCTGCAGAGACCCTACTTACAAGCTGCAAGCAGTGGACGAGCTCGAGGTGGACGGTAGGAAAGACGCAACTGCCAGTTGTTCTCTAACTGATCATGTTTGCAGATCTTCAAGACCTTGTCTTGATCCTTCTTTCGACACTGCGAATTCTTCCTGCTGCACGCCTACTTCCTACAAGGACAGGTAATGGCACTCTTCGAGACGATCTTTTGAGACTGAATACATCAATTACATCTAACGACTTCGACCTCAATCGAGCCAAACCTCTCCTGAAAGCAGCTCTTGCCGACCACCCTGAGGATGAGCTGATTTGGCGTCAAGTCAGCAACCTCGCTATCGAAGATACCCCACCTCTGCGATCGATAGCGTCTTCACTTCAACAAACCCCCAGTGTGCATAATACGGGCAGCTTTGCAAACTCGTCCGAACACCGCCGCTATTTGACGATGTACTGAAAGAAGAGCTCGGCACTATGTATGTCGGGCTTCCCGGCTTTCGAGACGCATATTTTGGAAGTCTAGTAGGACTTGAGGCAGCGTCCAAGGAATTTTTCGATCAGTGCCTCAACGGGAGCCATCCTGCCTTCCAAAATGGCTGGCAGGGATGGCCCCAGGATGCGAACGAGAAAAGCGTGCTAGAGTGGCTTGCGAAGTTCGTCAATAGACTAGTGCTGTTTGCAAACACCCAGAAGCCAAATGCGACACGTCAACGAGACCTCTTATCACAGCCCAACACGCCAATGCGGGGTTCCACAGCAGGCCGCAAACTGGACGTTGGGTTCATCGACAAGATGAAGCCTGGCCAGGGGCCTCAATATCATTGGAAACAGATACTGGTACCTGGAGAACTCAAGAGCAATCCATCTGCCGACACTGCCTCCAAGGCTTGGCTTGATCTTGGGAGATATGCTAGGGAGGTGCTTGCTGCACAGGATACCCGGCGCTTTGTCCTGGGCTTTACACTATGCGGACCTCTCATGAGGGTGTGGGCGTTTGACCGGCTTGGGGCCATTGCGTCAGAGCAGTTTAACATCAATGAAGATGGGCAGCAATTTGTGTCCACAATACTGGGGTTTCTCTGGATGGACGAAGAAGCCCTAGGGTTTGATCCGACAGTCATGACATTGAACAACGAACGCTTCATCGAGATCGAGCGGAATGGTTCCACAGAGCGGATTGTTATTGATAGGGTGATCCTACGGGCACGCTGTGTCGCTGGCCGGGCTGCAACTTGTTGGAAGGCCCACCCCGAAGGGCATCCAGAGATGCCGCTTGTTATCAAGGATTCATGGCAATACCTTGAACGTGGTGAGGAAGGCGAGCTCTTACATGAAGTGACGAACAAAGGCGTTGTGAATGTGGCCCGGTATTATCACCACGAAACGGTCCAGGTTCATGGGACAAACGATGACGTCAGGAACAATGTTCGACACGGCCTAGATGTCACAGCAGCGACAAACTACCAGCCAGGACAACAGATGCGACCAAGCAACATGGCAAAAGATGCCCCACGGAAGGGCCGCAGCAGCACCAGCAGGAAGCGTCCGTCCAGCCAAACCAATTCCGCTTTGCCCCCAAGCAAGCGATCCTGCTCTGTGTCTCCTATAAAGGCTGCAAGTATACCACCAAATCGGGTTCATCGACGTATCATTCTCCAGGATTATGGTAAGCCTATCTATAAGGCAAGGTCTCAATCATCACTACTTGCTGCCCTGGTGGGCTGCATTAAGGGCCACGAGTCTTTATACAACGCAAGCGTCCTCCACAGAGATATATCCATCAACAATCTCATGATCAATGAGGATAGTGATAACCCATCCTGGCCTGCGTTCTTGATCGACCTTGACCTCGCTATTCGGGAGAAACGAGAGGGTGCTTCGGGTGCCAAGGGAAAGACCGGCACGAGGGCCTTCATGGCAATCGGGGCACTGCTAGGCGAGCAGCATTCGTTCATGCATGACCTAGAATCGTTCTTTTGGGTCCTGTTTTGGATATGCGTTCATTACGACGGGGATGGTAAAGATGTTGGGCCAACTGAGTTTGATAGGTGGAATTACGAGAATGACAACACGTTGGCTGAACTCAAAATGGGCATTGTTGGTGATGAGGAGTATTTCCAACAAAGAGCTACTAAGAACTTCACTTTGTACTACCAGCCCTTAGTCCCATGGGTCAACAGACTGCGGAGGGAGGTATTCCCTAGTGGTCGGAAGTGGAACAGGTTAGAGCTTGGGCTCTACTCCTCGATGAAGGAGATCCTTCTCAAAGCACAGGAGGATGTAGAAGTGGGAGTGGGCGGGAAATGTACACTATAGCTGCTAATTATTACCCAGAAGAGGGGTGACCTAGTAATCCACAGAGCCAGATGTCCTTGCTATCTTTTTCTCTTCCGATTTCACTCGCTTCTGATGGCACGCTAAAACAGAACAACCCTGGGGCTCGATTCTTTGGTCCAAGACTCAGCTATCAAAGGCATCCAACGAAGGGATGTCCGGCAAATGCAGGGAGATGGTTCACTTTCAGCTTTGATCTGATGTAACTGCATTTGATGCTTGTCCAGGGACGATTTCTTGGGCCGCGATGCTAGACTCTGCCCGTGAGTGCGACTAGGGAGTTTCGTGGTTCTTAGCTGAGCCGACATCAGGGACTGACGCCACACACGGCGAAACAGCAAGTCGACCTCTCCAACAAGTGATGGGTTCGGCTCCCAAAGCTTCTATCAGCATACCTCTCAGCCATCTACAGGGCTGAAGAATACAGCTAGGACTATGATGAAATAAAACCCGAGCAGCAAAGCACCTTCCAGATAGTTAGACCGGCCATCTCTGACGACAACAGCTGCAGCCAACGTGGCGAAGACGTAGGTGACGGTCGGTACGAGCTCAAACTGCAGGGTCATAGATTTGTGGAATAAAGCCCATGCGAGAATGACGAGGCAAGGGGCGATGAGAAGCCCGGCCTCCGTGATGGAGTTGAGGATGATGTCCATCGCGAGATCCATCCTGTTACGCATAGCTTTTCCGACCGCGGCGGAAGCTTTTGCCGCATTAATGGCAATGGGAACAAGCATAAAACCAATGAAGTCTGGCCCTATATGCGTGACCTCGGCGAATGGGTTGATGCTTCCGACCAGGTTATCGGCGCAGATGACCGCGAGGGCAACCGTGATGGCGAGAACGGCGGTTGCGGCAACGATACTGATGACGGAGTCCTCGGTCTCGTCAGGCTGAGTCTCGTCGCAGAAAAGATCGGAGTGTGTGCGGGACTTGAACCAGTGATA
This sequence comes from Colletotrichum camelliae, assembly GCA_018853505.1. NCBI lineage: Eukaryota > Fungi > Ascomycota > Sordariomycetes > Glomerellales > Glomerellaceae > Colletotrichum > Colletotrichum camelliae. The sequence continues at coordinate 4,111,021 of JAELVL010000008.1, read as the reverse complement.
TGTGAGGTATAGAAGCAGGAAGATAATCGCGGCACCTCGAGAAAACGCGAGGATGCTCTGGTCCCTCTTCGCGGGGTGCTCATCGCCAAACTGTGAAGAGAGCTGGCACTTGGTGTCAGACGAAGGTCAAAGCGTTCAATCACCAGGGAACTCACAATGGCGGACATGGCGACCGGCGTCATCGGCACAGCTATCACGGTGCATATAGTCTGCGCCGTGCCTTGTGGGAAGCACTGTTCAGAGCCCAAACCCGTGACTCTGTCGCGCATATTGGCGATGCCGCCCAAGAAGAAGCACAAGCCCATGTTAGGAAGCAAGCTGAATAGGATAGAGCCGAGGACTATCGACCGGGCCAAAGTGAAATGGTCGTGCTTCAGAGCGACAATGCCCACAACGAACTCGACAGCATTGCCTGAAGTGGCTTTCAGCAGCTTCTTTGGTTGTGCGCCCAAGTTCATCGAGATGCGGTCAGTCGCAAATGGCAACACGGCACCGAGGGGCATGATGGCAAAGAAGTTCGTGCGAAGACTGTAACCGGGCTCCAGCTGCGGTTGGGCACAGTGATCGCGAAAGGGACGACGACGAGGAGCCAGTGAAGACGGTCTAAGTGCGCCCTATGTCAGCAACTCGGTGAGATGACGGAGGGGCGTGGGACGTACTTCTCAGCATAATGGCCTTGGCTTCGTGCCAGGCTTTGTAGAAGCCCCCGAGGGCGGAGGACGTTGGTCTGTCGCTGGCACTGTGGGAAAGCAGAGGCGAGCGCTCGGTGGGCATGGCGTCGTCGTGTTGGTCATTAAGGACGGGTTGTCGCGGGTGTCACAGTCGGTGACAAGCACCAGGCTAACATGGCCTTATATGCCCATCGGCTTGGTGAGGCATTGCAGTACGTGCATTCACACCAATCTCTCCAGGCGGGAGCATGAATTTGCGAGCCCTTCCCTGTGCGAGTAGAACTTCGGCTAGGACAGCTCGGCCGGGGTTGGCTGATACCGGCAAAAGCCTGCTGCAACGTGCCTTGCTTCTGCCTAGCAGCGCCTGTTCAAGGTTGCTATGGAGCTGAACACGGGTTACAGGGAAGCGTCGACACTTGCCTACATGCCCCACGTGCGGCGCCCGGATGCCTTCGTGGGGCGGTGGTCTTTCTCCACGTATGGGATGATGGATAGCGAGAGCATGCAGCCCTTCCCGGGGCGGAAGAGTATGCCTTGCCGCCTTGTTTTCGCCATGATCGACTCTGCGGGAAATATGAGACGAGGACGAATCATATGATCATGGCTGCCGCCCTACAAGTCGTGTTATTGATGTGACCGGGGGCTGTGGAATTGGGATTTGGGCGGCTCGTGCATGGCTGCAAATTGTGACTTTAGGCCAGTATGCGATCCAAGCCATTAAGATCGAAATCAGCCTGGGGATTTCACTCACTGGAGCTTGACTACGCAACAGAACAAGGATGCAAGCTGGTATATAGTAGACAGGCGAGGCAGAATTGCTGGTGACTTATATTCACCACCTAAAGGGCAGGTGAATTCCTAGCGCCTGCTCATAACTGCAGAGTATTATCCTGGTACTTTGATGTACTCCAGATATAAAAGACGCTCCGACAGGCGCTCCTCTATTAATATCAACTGCTCCTGTCCAGATTAACAACTATACTCTATTCTCCTTATTGCCCTAATTATACTATTTACAGAAGTACTTTCTAATAAACACTAACTTAGCTATGCTGATCTTCAGAGTCTATAATCTTTCTAATAAATAAGTTAAGTATATTCAGCAGGAAAAAGCACGGGCGTGCGAAGGAGTCGACATTAAGTTAGTAATTAACTGCTCTAGTTCTATGACAGATCTAGTCAGTAAGACGTCACAGGTCAAATAATTTAACTATGCAAAGGATATATTGTCTGCTATTGCTAAATCTGTCCTCAAAATTGATGATAAAATTGACTGCTGGAGTATTAAAGACCAGGCAGGTATGTTCATCAAGAAACCTCTTCTCAAAGAGAATATTAGATCTGTTCCTAATCTCAAGGTATATCTCGCTAGTTTCCATGCTTCCAGAGGGACTCTATTCTGTGAAGTTCTCACGCATGTTCTCAACTGCTTCATTGCCTGTCTGAGGGAGAACTCTAACACTAAGTCTTTGAACCTAATTATTGTTAGAGACGGCTATGATGGAAAAGTCTAGGATATTATGCAGAAGGCGGCGATTGAGATCTTTAATATTACTAAGGAAAATCTATAACTCAAACTTAGCATTCAGGTGATCTTAGCGACTACGGATGAAACAGTTATTAAGACTTTTAAAGACTTCAATAATATTAGCACTTACAAATATAATAGAACTAGTCTTGAAGTTGATGTTATATCAGTTACGACAGTTCAACAGATTAAAGATATAAGCGGTATTAAGACTGAGATATGCTAAGCTAGAATTCTAGCTAGTGGTCTGAGTGCCCCTCTAGATATTATATTAAAAGAGTTGCAGCTTAGCACTGCTAACTAATAGGGTTATGTTACGACCCATAAACAAGGATAACAGCTGAACGACCCACTCGGGCGTCGGGCGGCTATGACAGGACATTTGTACCGCAGGAACACGGGAACAACAGGAACTCACTCGGGAACGGAAGAACTATGGTACAAGTCACGTGACGATAAGATAAGGAACGATCAGTGGGGCGCGTCAGGAAGCGCTCAGTGATCAGTTGGCAATGCCAACTGATCGCGATCACCTCATGCACCTAGGTGATCACCCGTAACTAAACAAAGGATACTGTTCAGGACTTGTATATAGTATAACCAGAGCCTAGCTTATAGTCAGACTTCTATAGCTCTTCAGCAATTAACTTATGAATATCTCAAGATACTTTCAGCTTACCTTCACTGCGAATACTTGTTGAGTCTAAGACTGATCACCTTAGCCTCTGACTACTGATCTACGACATAGCCTACGACCTACGACCCAGACTACGACCCCAGTGTACTGTTACTACGTATCAATCCCCAGCTTCTGTTAGCAGACCCTACTGTCGGATAAGCTGACCGTAACACCAAGCCTTCACAAGTTATCCCTGGACAAGAATAAGTAGCCTTAGCACAACCAACCTGTTACGGTCAGCTATCCGACAGTAGGGTCTGCTAACAGAAGCTGGGGATTGACACGTAGTAACAGTACACTGGGGTCGTGGTCTGGGTCGTAGGTCGTAGGCTGTGTCGTAGATCGGTAGTCAGAGGCTAAGGTGATCAATCTTAGACTCAACAAGTATTCGCAGTGAAGGTGAGCTGAAAGTATCTTGAGGATATTCACAAGTTGATTGCTGAAGAGCTATAGAAGTCTGACCATGAGCCGGTCTCCAGTCATACTATATACAAGTCTAATTCTGAACATGTTCCTTTGTACCTTGAGTCGAGCAGGATCATTCTGACCTAGAATGATCGCTTCGGCCCCCAAGTTGTGTTGGATCATTCTGATCCCTAATGATTGTTATCTTATCGTCACGTGACTTATACTATAGTTCTTCCGTTTCCGAGTGAGTCCCTGTTGTTCCTATGATCCTGCAGTACAAATGTCCTGTCCTAGCCGCCTAACGCCCAGGTGGGTCGGTCAACTGTTATCCTTGCTTACGGGTCGTAACATCAGGTCCCCTCTCTAAAGGTCTTGTCCTCAAGACCTAACATAAGTAGGTTGTTAGTCCCAGGTTAGGGATCCATCAATCGTGCTTCCTGATTTACCCATGATGCTGACACTATGTCAGGTCGTGTTTAAAAATCTGAATCTCGTGAAACTTGTCACGCTCAGATTCGTCGCAATCAGCAGGCCCTTAGTGCTTTGGTCGATTACTGTGGTTACGACGCGATGCCTTGTTCCCCTTGCTTCCAGCATAATCGCGTGTGCAAGATAGACCTCACTAACTCAAAGCGTTATGGTGAGTGTGTCAAGCATGGTTTGACGGACTGTGATAGTGGTGACGTGGCGAACGCTTGTAAGTTGTTTTCCTGGGTGATTAGGGTGGGTGCTGATTGGTCGTAGTGAATTGTTGTTTCAGAGAGCAAAAGAAAGTGGAGCAGGAAGAGCAAGAAGCTGAAGAGGTGCTGGAGGTTCTTCAGACATAGTTAGCAACAGCCTTTAGTTGCTTATCTTGTCTTTGCAAACAGAAGAAGTTTCTGAGAGAACGTGGTTCAGACTTAATCTGTTGTAGGATGCAGTCTATTAATGAATAGGAGGCGGAAGAGCAGTCCTTAGAGGCTCAGAAGTCTTAGGTGCTTGAAGATTTGTTGTTGTGGGGTGCTTCGAATAAGTTAGACTGGTCTTCTTTAGGTATAAGTGTTATAGACTTAGGTATTCCAGCTGTGGTTAATTCTTTGGAGGTGTCCTAGTTAGTTTCTGGTGTCCCTAGGCGAATAAATAGTTTTCCTTGTCGCAGTCTGTCTGCCTCTGTTAGTGGTCTGACATGCCTGTGTAGGTGTCTGATGCGTAGGTAGCCAGTAGTATTTATCAGAGGTAGTGTTGTTAGTGCTACAGGTGTTGTTTCTCGTTCTTAGTGTTGTTGCCAGTAGGTTGCAAGTTCGCCCTTCGCATTAGTGATGTTCTTAGCTGGTTCCTATATGTTGTCTTTATAACTATACCCTTTCCACTTAATGAGGTACTGGTATCCTTCTGGTTCTTTGAGGTGGTTGATGATCTGTTCAACTTCGTACTCTGGTTTGTTGTCTTCCATAATAATAAGGTTGTTTGTCTGTGATCCTTATAGTGCTGGTTTAAGTAGTGAGATATAGAATGTTGGAAAACATTTCATTATGTCGGGTAGGTCAAGTTCATAGTTAACTAGTGAGATTTTTCAGAGGATTTTGAAAGGTCTAAGTTTTTTAAAATCCAGTTTGTTATTTAGTCGTTTTATTTTAATGTTTTGCTGTATAAGATAAATGCTATCTCCCTCTTTCAAAGTTAGTCCCTCAATCCTTTATTTATTACTGAAATATATTATTCGTTATTATATAAATTTAAGTTCTTTATATATATTATCTTAGATATCTTTGATTTATCTGATTATAGCGACAGCTTTTAGTGCTGCTAGGCTAAGTCGTAGTTCTCTATAAGCAGTTAGTTTGAATCTGTAGTTAAGGTAAAAAGAGGATTCCTTAGTGCTTTCTCCTACTATGCTGTTATAGGCGAATTAGGCTATTAGTAGTAGTACCACCTAATTATCTTAGTTATAGTTAATATAGGCGCAGAGGTAGGTTTTAAGGATCTAGTTAATTTGTTCTGTTTGTCCGTCAGTCTGCAGGTGAAAAGCAGTAGATATTGCTTGTTTAATACTAAGTTGCAATATAATTAACTTCTAGAATTTAGAGGTGAAGATCTTATCTCTGTCTGATATAATTTCCTTAGGTGTTCTGTAGTTAGCAATAATATACTTAAGGAATATATAGGCGAATTCTTTAGTATTGCTTGCTTCCTTATACAGGATAAAGTAGGCATACTTCGTGAGTCTGTCTATAATAACAAGAACGCTGTTATAGTGGACTCCTGTAAGAGGTTCTCAAGACTTCGGTAGTTTGACGATAAAGTCGAGTGATATAGAGTGCTAGGCAGTTTGCAGCACAGGCAAAGGTTATAACAATCTATAAGGTTAGTGTTAGGCTGGTTTGCTTTTCAGGCAAACCTTGCAATCCTTAATCGCTATTATAACACGTTCTCTAGTAACCTTTTCTCTATATTATTATTATAGTTGTTTCCAGGTTTTTATGATTCCTTAGTAACTATATACTGGTGCGCTGTGGAATTCTCTGATAGCTTCATTATCTAGTTCGCTAGGCAGGCTAGCTATAGATCGTCTAGTTATTATAAAAGCTTTTATAGCAGGCATAAGGTCTCTGTTATTATTATGTTTGAGAATCACTTAGGTTTCTTTTAGTACTAAGATGTTATAGTCTAGTTATTAGCTGAGAGCATCAGCTCTGCTGTTCTCTGATCCTTTCTAATAAATAATTCAGAAGTTAAATTCTAAGAAGAATTCTAACTATCTGATTTGTTGTTTATTAAGTTCTTTTGAAGTGGTGAAGTGTGCTAGGTTCTTATAATCAGTGTATATAAGTACTTAGTGAATGGTTCCCGAGAGTAGGGGTCGCCATTCTTTGAAGGCTTTAATGATAGCTATAAGTTCTTTGTTGTGAATCTAATAGTTGAGCTCTGGTCTGCGGAGCTTGCGTGAGAAGAAGGCGCAGGGGTGCAGGCGTCCTTCTGAGTCTCTCTGGGATAGTTACGCTCTAAGGGCGAAGTCTGAGGCGTCCGTTTCAACTTCAAACTGTTCTTCTAGGTTTGGGATCATCAGGACTGGTTTGCTGGTGATGCAGTCCTTAATAGTCTGGAAAGCTATACTCTAGGCTTCTTTCTATTTGAAAGGTTGATCCTTGCGGCTGAGGTCTATAAGGGGTGCGTTGATTTTTCTATAGAGTCTAATAAATTTTCAGTAGAAGTTGATAAATCTAAGAAATCCTTGGACTTCCTTGAGGTTGGTTAGTGTTAGCTATTCTTATATAGCTTAGACTTTCTTTTTTAATATACTGATATATCCAGGAGTAATTATAAATCTAAGGTATTCTACTTCCTAGGTATAGAATATGCTTTTCTCTAGTTCGACCAGGAGTTTAGTATCTTAGAAGGCTTAGAGTATAAGGTGTATATGCTCTTTATACTGTTCTATTATTACAGAGAAAATGAGGATGTTATTGAGATAGATAACTATAAAGATGTCTATAAATTTCCTAAGAACCTGGTTAATTATATTCTGGAAAGTAGCTAGGGCGTTAGTGAGACTAAAAAGCATAATAAGATACTTAAAATATCCTTTATATATTCTGAAGGCAGTCTTCTATTCTTCTCCTTTCTTTATTCAGATAAAGTTATAAGTACCTTTAAGGTCTAGTGCTATAAAGTAGTTAGCTCTGTAGAGGAGTTATTATAGTTCATTAATTAGAAGTAATAGGTACTAGTTTTTAATTATTATTTCGTTAAGTATTTAGTAGTTAATATATAGTTATAGCTTACTATTCTTCTTAGGTATAAACAGGATTAAGCTTCCTGCTAGTGATATTAATTCTCTGATATAGCCTTTCTTAAGGTTTTTATTAAGGTATTTATTAAGAGCTTCTATCTCTATTAAGTTAAGTCTATAGATTTTATTAAACTTAGGTTCTTTCCCCTCTTTAATAAGGATTTTATAATTAAAATTTATATGTTTAGGCAGTCTAGTTTCTAATTCAGCTGTAAAGAGTTTCTTATAAACTCTATATTCTTCTAGGATAGACAGAAAGAGATCATTCTTTTATTTGAGATCTACAGTCTTTAATAGTTATAACACAGCTTCCTTTGCCTTGAAATAGCAGATATATTATTTTATTACTCCTTAGTAGGTAGATCTATTTAAGGCCTAGGTTCTATAAGGCTGCTCAGGGACTAGATTATCATAGTCCTAATAAAGTTAGCCTGTTCTCTAATCTATCCAGAAGTTATTCTTCTCAAGCCATAGTATTCCTAACATAATATTATATATACTAAGTTTAGCAATATTAAATTAGAGTTATTTATTTCGATTTAAGTAACTTATCTTAAAAGGTATAGTCTCGTTTTTAATAGTTCCTCCTTCATACTAGACTTATTCTCCTTTTATATTACTGAGCTAGTATATATATTCTTTTCTTTGCTATAGTAGTTATAATCTGTTTACTACTTAAGGTGATATAAAGTTTATTTCAGCTCTGCTGTTAATAAGTATGATAGTAGTAGTATTATTAATAATAACTGCGAGTTATAAGTATACCTTCTATTCTAAGGATGCTAGATATATAGACCTTATTATTATTACCTGTCTTAGTCTTTTATTAGTAAGTAAGTCTAGTTTTTTAACTGCTTTTATTATCTGGAATAGGTGATTTGCTTTCCTTCCTATCATACCCTTATAAGGCAGCTTTCTTAGAATTAAAGTCTTAAAGGGCTTGATCTTTCTTGTAGGAGTCTATAAGCCTTAGCCTTCTGAGTTACATATATAAAGCATTCGTCTCTTCAGCATTCCTCCTATTTTATTACGTTATTATGTTAGTATCTCATAGGGTATTATAGGCTTAGGCTGAAGGTTGCTATATTATTATTAAATATAGTTATAGTCTATCTAACTATAGTAGTCTGGGTGTAGATGTTCTAGATAGGGTTCTTATTATGTCTTCTAGAGTAGAATTAGTACTTATGTTTATCTCTGAGGTGTTCCTTACACTTATTAAAGAAGTATTATAGCTAGAAGAGGTTTTAGTAGTTATAGTAGTTATACTTAAGTGTAGGATGATCTTCTATATAAAGCTTTGAAGTATAGTCCTTGTTTCTCTGATTTGCTAGGATATTATAGAAGTGTTATTATTAGTTGTTACAGCTTATATCAACTGTCTAGTGCTAGATAAGTTACTAAGTTTCTTCTTTATTATTAGATTCTTCCTTAGAACTAGTGTCGTCTATGCTAGAGGTGAACCTATAAGCAATTCCTGCCTAAGCATGTTAGCAGGCAATATTATAAGGTTTATCCGAGTTATAAAGGGAACTCTCTCTTTCTCTGAAAGTCTAATTACTAGTAAGACTAAGGATCTGTTATTCAGTTAAAGGGTTGTGTTAGTGTTCAGGTTTTTTGTTAAATTCTTTTTTAACTTATTCTTTAAGTTTTTAGTTAATTTGCTTAATTCTAGTAGGGTTTCTATATATATATCTTTGTTATTTGAGGTAGGCTATAAAGGCACTAATTTAGCGATACTATATAATATTATCTGGTTCCTCTTATGCCTGTTATAGCTGAAGTGTCTATGCTATTTCAAGGTGTAGGATCTGTTATTTATTATCACATATAACCTGCTATCTTGCTTTATATTAATAGATCCAGTTTATTTCTTGCTAGACTTAGGCTTCTGATTCTTAGATTATCTGTTAGGTTTCTATATTATAACCTATAGGGTTAGAGTTAACTATATTAAGTTGTTAGATATGAAGCATTTTGTTAAGTTATTCAGTAGTCTTTCTAACTAGCTTGCTGTTAGCTCGGGAAGCTATTGTAAGGGTCTTAGTCTTAATTTCTGGAATAGTTATATTATAGCCTGTTCTTCTGCAGTCTAGGTTGCTAGGCTAGTGCTCTGTAGCTTCTTTGTTGCTGTAGTAAGTGAAGTATTTATTATTATAGCATCTGGTCTATAACAGGGATATATAAGGTGTTTTAGTTGCTATGCTGACTTGCTTAGTCTGTTTAGATATAGGTTTCTAGTTAAGCTTCTTAGGTTGTCTGCAGTCTCTAGTAATATATCCTATTTTTTTGCAGTTATAATATTTAGAGTTCTATAGTTTCTTATTATTGTTTTTAGTAGCAGTGCTAAGGTCTATAAGTCTGCTATATTATCTGTAAGAAGTGCTTTGCTAGGTGTTGTTCTAGTTATTACAGGGTCTGTTATTATTCTGCTGGTTATTAAACTTGCTCTGGGGCTGCTACTAATACTTACGTTCTGAGTTTAGATTTTGTTGTTTATCTCTTTATTCCCTTTATTGCTTATAGAGGCAGTTATCGATTTTAATAGCAAGTTCAGCATATTAGAGGAAGTCTTCTAGTTAATTAATCTTAATAATCTTATCTTTAACTTTATCTTTACGTCTTTAATAGAATATAAAGATCTTAGTTTCTTTAGTAAGGTTAAGTTAGATACTAAGTTATTTAAAGTTAACAGAGTAGTCTTTAGCAGACTTAGTCTGTCTGAGCTAGGCAAGGTTATACTCAGCTTATTGTTTTTTGTCAGGGTCCTGGAAAAGTGACCTAAGTATATCCTTAAATCCTTGGAAATTAGTATAGATATCGCAGGTTTCTATAGAGCACTTATCGAGGGTCTTATACTTAAGATATTCTTCCTAGATTAGTTTAAACTATTTAAAAGCTCTCCTTCTAAGGTAGGTAGCTATATATACTACTTTCTTAGTTTTATTAGTAAAGTCTCTATAATAGAAGTTCTAATAGTTCTTAACCTAGATTAGAAATCCCTTAAGAGTTTCTAGGGTTCTATTATATATGTAAGGGGCTGGCCCCTAGGCTTGTTCAACGTAGAGGTGCTGTCGATTGACTATTCTAAGCTGAAGAAGGAAGAAAGGACTTTACAGGGATAGGCACCTAACAGCGGTGAAGCAGGCCGGGTTAGGCGGCGTACTGCGGCAGAATAGTGGGTCCAACGGAGCCGGATCTCGGTAACTGCTCCGGCGAAGCCGGAGATATCAATCCGGGCTCTAGCCTGTGACATATATAACTAGAGTACTGAGCTTAAGCTTCTGTTATCCTCTTATAGGGGTAGTAATAATATTAGTAGCAGCCTAGAGAGTATTAACTTCGTTCTAGAGTTCCTATACGAAGAGGTTATTACCTTATCCTCCTAGATATATAATTTCGTTTTCAAGGTTCTGAAATTGTTAAGGTCTATTACTAAGTTCTTAGATTATGTTTTTAAGGCTTTAAAGTTTATTAGCTGTTTTGTTATATATAGTTTATATCTTAGCTATATTATTATCTCTTTTCTTAACTTAGGCTTAGAGCTTATTATATATTTCCTTTTTAAAGGTAACCTTGTTATCTAAGACTATAGCTATTAAGGCTTCCTTAAGTTCCTTAGCTAGGTTTCTAACTAGCTATTTAGAAGAAAAAAAGCTTCCTAGAGTAAGTGACTTAGCAGAGGCATAAGAGGATATTTTATCTGTACTATTAGTAGGTTTTAATAGTTAATTTACTGAACAGAAGTAATTAAAGCGTTATAGTTAGCTATCTAATAGTAAGGTCTACTAACAGAAGCTAGAGATTAATATATAGTAACAGTATACTAAGGTTATAGTCTGGGTTATAGGTTGTAGGCTATGTTATAGATTAGTAGTCAGAGGCTAAAGTGATTAATCTTAGGCTTAATAAGTATTTGCAGTAAAGATAAGCTGAAAATATCCTGAGGATAAATATAAAGTTAATTACTAAAGAGCTATAGAAGTCTGACTATAAGCCAGGCTCAGGTTATACTATATATAAGTCCTAAACAGTACCTTTTATCTAACCTAGAGGTGATCACCTAGGTATATAAGGTGATTATAATCAGTTAGTAAGGCTAACTAATCACTGAGCGCTTCTCGCTACGCTCTACTGATCGTTCTTATCTTATTATCATATAACTTATACTATAGTTCTTCCGTTTCTAAGTAAGTCCCTGTTATTCCTATGATCCTGCAGTATAAATGTCCTGTCCTAGCCGCCTGACGCCTGAGTGGGTTGTTCAGCTGTTATCCTTGTTTACAGGTTGTAACACCTCACTTAAGGTCAGACTTCTATAGCTCTTCAGCAATCAACTTTATATTAATCTTTATAGATACTTTCAGCTTACCTTCACTGCAAATTACTTATTAAGTCTAAGACTAATCACTTTAGCTATAACTATAACTACTATTATTAGTATTAATCCCTAACTTCTATTAGCAGACCTTACTATTAGATAGCTGACTATAATAACAGGTTAGGCTAATAGCTATATATAGATAGCTGTATCTTAATGCGTTCTAGCATAGAATAACTGAGTAGGCGCTCTGCCTAAGCCTTAGAAGACCAGAAATTAGGCATCCTTAATTGTAAACCTAATATTTAACACACTTGAAGCCCGATCCTCATCAAACTCAAACCCCTTCGCTAGGCCTAGCTTATCCGCCTCATTCTTAGGCTGCACCGTCCCCCACACCACCGCCTCCGTGATCTCCTTCACGCCTAGCACATCCTTATGCTGAATCAGCATCCACGCCGTCGCCGCGCCGTGCGTGCTCCCTAAGATAGCATCCCCCTCCCGCGTGCCTATCTTGAACGTTACACGATCGTCCCACCCGGGTACGCGCTTGTGCCCTGCCCGCATTAGTGTCTGGAGCACGATAAAGTACGTCGGCCAGTATGTGATATGTGCGCGGAAGACGACCTTAAGGCTCTTAGGGTCGACCTTCTTCGCCTGGCAGCCTATAAGCCACTGGAAGAAGGCAAGGTCAGAGAGCGTGTCCATGTCTGGGACGTTGCCGCGGCCAGATTTCTCTACGGCGTGTTTAGGGGATATGTTCACGTCGAAAATAAGCGCGCCAGCAGCGGGGTTGACAATATTGCTGTATACAGCCTCAGACGGCTGAGAGAAGTTAGTATAGATTTTGCTTTAAAAGATGGGCCCCAACTCCAGGAGCAAAAGTGTAAGAGGCCCTGCAGGCTGTTCACTCACCTTCCCCATCTCCCCGTTCGCCTGCTTAAACTCATGTTCGTGAAAATAAACGGACAACGCCCCCGTCTTCTCATCAATTGGGAACACCTGGTCACTAAGCGCCTCGCTCAGAAACTTCAGATTTTCTGGCGCCACCTCGTCGTCGTTATCATAGGGGTACCACCACATGTACTGGCTCCATCCCCACTGCGCCGCGGCGGCGGGGTCCTGGAACGGGCTGACCACGGACGCGCCGCCGTTCGCCGCCTTCGCGCCCGCGTTGTCCACCGGCATGAGGGTCCGGAGGTACTCACCCTTCTCGACGCGGCCCTCGTAGTCGGCGGCGAAGTCGGGGAACGCGCGCGCGCGCTTGGAGAGCGTGGGCGGGGGCGTGGGCGACGCGGTGAGGAGGACGGCAGGGAGGAGTAGGAGGATCGGTAGCAACAGGCTCTGCAGCCTAGAAAAGAACGTTACGCTGGACATCGTGAAAAGAGCGGCACTCGTCACAGCAGGTTCATCAATGACAATGGTACCGGAGCGGCGGTCAGGCTTGATCCTGAGCACATGGGCTCCCCGTCTCTTTATTGACGATTCGCGGGATATGAAAGGATTGAATTGTCCACCTCTGCGTAGGGAAAAGGGGGCGAGAGGGGCTAACGTCAGAATAACCGACTCTCAATTAAAGATCATTTCTCTAGAAGGGCGGAGGGGCAGTAAGGTTACGTCGGAACTCATGTTCATCATATAGCTAAAACGTTTGCAGGATGTACTGTGTATGGATCAGTAGCATAAAACATGATTGAAAACCCCTTTTCTTGCCTTATGAGATGGCCTTTCAAACTTAAAGATATTCGTTCGCAAATGAGGGGAATAACTCGATTAATGCAAATATAGAGCCTGCACGGAGGGGCCGTCTCTAAGGCCGGGGGGAACGTGGTTTAGGCTGGAAAAGCTGTGTGGCTTGGCATTTTGAACGACCTTTTGAGCCCAGCCACATCCAATTTGTGGAGGTTTACGCCACACTATGAAAATTCCGTTTATACCTTGATAGATGCCTACTAAGCATCGTGATGGCCGAAAGGTATTAAAACCTAGCTCCAAAAGCCCTGGAAACCCAGGCCTAAGACCCCTCTTCCAGGCCCCTCCGGGGGCTTCCCCTCCAGGGACCTCCTTCCCAGGCCCTCCCCCTTAGGGCCCTCCCCTATATGTGGGGATATTTACTAATTACTTGCAATGAATTAGCAAGTATGGCATTGCGATGTGGCAATCAAGTTTATTTTAGGCCTCAAACTTAATTGATTGCCTTGCAGGGGGCGCCGTTCCCTCTGGGCCCTGTTAATTCATGATAGGTGGCTTTCACCCGCAAGCGAGGGAAATTCCCAAACTCTCGGGGTATCCGAAGTCTAATGTAAGACAAGTCATCTTTAGCTCATGATCAGGCCCTAGTGAGCCCCCCCAACACTCCACTTCACCTCAAGGTCTACGATAGGGCCGCCGCACCCAAGGCCCGAGCGCCAGCCCAGATCTCCTTTGTCGGCCATGCCCGAGTTGTGCCAGTTGCACCAGTTGCGCCAGTTGCGCCGGGCGCTCGAAGGCAGATCAATTGAAACACCACGCCAAGCTTGCGACCGGTGCAATTGAATTGTCTCAAGCTCTTCTTTGGTAACCATTTTTGCTGTGCATGTAGCAAAGACTCCGATTTGGTAGCGCAGCTTTCGTGTCATGAAATAGTACGACTCAATCGTGGTATATGGTGACGGATCCGGGGCCGGAATGCGCCGCTCGCCTGCCACTTGACAAAGGCCGCTACGGCGTCGCTGGCTTAGTTGTCAATGCCAGATAAATAACAAATTGCGCCCTCTTCATACGGTCCATCTATTAGCCATAGAGGTTTTTCTGTGAAGCCCAGTTCATCCTAGCCCTCATGCATGCCTTCGTCACATTTACCCGGCAGTCCAGAAGGTGTACCCGCAGGCAAAAGCCTCACATACGAAAGCATAAAAGAAAGGTTCAAACTGGAAAGAAAAATGAAGCAAGAATCAGTGTCAATTTGTGCATGATCTAAAGTATAGCACGAAGACAATTGACTTAACCAGTATTACATACATCTGACTAAACCTGTTTATAGGTTGTTGTCTCCATTCCCTCCGATGTGCTGCTTGCTCAGACGTTCATCATGTTCCACAGCCCCCGCACTTATTACCAGCAGAGTCCGCCCGGGCTATTATTAACGTCGGACAAGTGCATGCGGGAGAACATTGAGGGAAGAAAAACTATGCAACGCTCTTTGCTTATGCTCAGCTGAAACTCATTCTTAGTTGATGACTTACTCGGTGTTCGTGGCCAGTGGACTATGCAACGGGGTCGCGTTTCTGCTAGGTTTCTGTCTTTTAAAAACGAAAAGTTGATTATTCCTATCAACGACTAAGAAACTAAAGTTCATGTCCCGGAATATCTACTTGTCCTGCCTGTAATAGGCACCCTGCAGGCTAGGGGCTGTCCGGCCTCCTCTGCAGTGCCCTTTCTGTCACAGTCACGTTGGCTCCTTGACCGGCACGATTGTCGCGCGGCCTTTGTAAGAGACTGGAGGGCTGCAGAAAGCCGTTACGTGGGAAATCTTGCAACAGCTTCATGCTGGAAATTCAAGGTCGCCGTTGAGAGCGTACAACGGTTCGGATAACTAAGATCGCCAGTTGCACAGAACTTTGGGTAGTAGAGAATAACATGACGGATTTAGGAAGCCCTCCACGAGTTCCCGTTGGATGACACCAGTAGGTCATGGAAGTCGACGATCAACCCCTGCGACCACAGGGCGAGTACCCTGATAGTTGCACCCGGTTGCCCCAACGCTCAGGCACCCTCAAAAGCTCCTACTCCAGTGGGAGCTTTTGGACTCAGAGCCCCACTTAAGACCCCACTGCAAAAACTCCCACTCACTCAAAAGCTCCCACTCACTCAAAACTTCCACTCACTCAAAGCTCCCAAACCTTCTACAGCCTTTCATTTAGAAGAAAACTTAAACTTATGTAAGCGTAAAAGGTTGACTTGAGAACCCTTACGCGAGAACAGTAGGGGGCATAGAGGTAGCTTAGTTCCTTGAAGCGTGAGCGTTTTGCTGTTCCCTCTGGTCGCAAAGTGAATGCCTGCTTACCTACGATTACTAAGGTATTAGCGACATTCTCTGTCGCGCAGAAACAGGTGACTGTCTCAATTAATTTACGTGTATCGAAATAGGTTTTCACTATGCTTGAGTGGTGATGGAGGTGAGGCAAGGGTATTAGCTTTTAGGTGTTTTCAAACATAGATATTGATTTACTTTACGTTACAACGCCCGCTAACACAGAAAGAGAGTCTACCTAGATGCCTATCAAGGCGTTCAATAGAACATATCGAATGAGTTCCCATATAATAAGTGTGGTGTGTAGCTGGGTTTAATGTTCTCCGTGTAAAGATGAAATATTCAGGAAAGAATAAGCGATGCTGGACACAAGAGACGCCTTCAATTCCTCTAATCTCTTTCGTTGGTCCATAAAGCCGACTACAAGTAGTGTTATTAAGCTCACTCGACATTTCCCAAAGCAAGTATTCTCACACTACTACTAGCAGCAGGGTCTGAAACAGCAAGGAATATGTCTTGCTTTTGGATCTGAGGAAGAACTCCAGAAGTCAGGTCCGCCAGTGGTTTGCCAGGGGTGTCATCATAGGTGTGCAAACAAAACTTCCCTGGGCAGCTATGCTGCCGTTGCTTCATGTTCTTAGTCCTATTTTGAGATGTTAAGTGACGGACAGTGCCTCCGCCGATTTGCATACCGCTCCAAGTCATTCTTTGGAAATTGCGGTCCTGGAACATCTTACTATCAAGCTTCATAGCTCTTTTCGCACTTAAGCCTTGACAGCAATTGCCACCGAGAAACATTGTGAGTCTTGGAACAAAATGCCAGCTATTGCTCAAAAGGGTTTCCGGATAGGACCAAGCTCTATTCGCTTACATTATTCTGATAACTTCAATACATGCTTGGCCGTAAGAATCACATCCCCGTCGAGAGACGGGTTAAATCGCAGGACTATGACGATCGGTTTGGCAAGATTGGATAAGTTGCGCAGCTGACTGAATTGGTGGAGCACTTGCGACATACTAGTCCCTGACTTCTTGTGGGTGAAACTACTGCGACCCACTTTCTGATTCAAGCCAGCGTAGCCCTGATGTCCTGTCACGTTCTAGCTAACAAAAAACGTGGCCTACAAGCGTCTAGATTTGTTTCGCTTTGATAGATATAAATCCCTCTCCGCCGTCTTGGGACCATGTAAACAGTAGTCGCATCCAACCACGGTGATATCAGCCTTCAAGCAATTGCTTGACACGTTCGCCCCTTGAACCCGGACTGAACATATCTTAATGCCCGTCCCAGCCAGCCAGCACGTACCCCGGCAACTTGCATGCCAATTTAAAGACAGCTTGCCGATCAACAACCCCTACAGTAGGCTCTTTCACGCAAGCTAAGGTCTCATCAGAGACACCCAAAGATCAGATTTTTATGTCTCAGCAGTACCCTGACAACAATGGGTTTCCAGTCCTGCGTCTTGGGCATGCAGCAGTTCTTCCCATCGCCTGACACGATTGATGTCCCTAGATCACTGGCATATTTTCAAGATTCAAAACTAATCCCTAGAGGAAAGACATCAAATTGAAGCCGCTTAGCTCCGATTGACGAATATAATATCATCAGGGATGATCTGGTCTTCCAGCTTGTTGAAGAGCTCCACCTCAGCGGCAAATGGAACGTTCCCCATAACGTGAACACGATATGAGCGCGTATCTTGGATTCACATGCGATGAGTTTGAATTTTCATGCGCAACAAAGCTACAGACAGAAACAGGAGCCTGCGGACAGCCGAGGCAGTTGAACAGAGACATTGATAACCAATTGGTGACCAGCATTCGCCAAGGAGAGGGGCTGGTGAAACAGTCCTCAAAGAAGAGCCTCAGGCATGGTGTCGCAATGGAACACGTGGCCGTTGAGCAGACGACATATTGTACTGTCGCTACTGAACATCTTTTGATCAAGTCAAAACAAGAGTCCACTAGACTGCTATCTACGAACAGCTGCGCTTCCAGCAAGGCCGCACGGATTCTGCAGATACATCAACAGCCATGCGTTACCCTGCAACCTTTTGCGTATTCATTGTACCGCTGTTGATTGCGGTCTTTTACCACCAAGTGACAAAGGGTATCCCAACGCGTCTTCACCATGGCCAAGCCCCAAAATCACTTTATGGAGTTGTGCAATTAGGCGGCGATTTGCCAAAGCGAGCCTCCGGAGTAGAGTAAGCGCTTGAAGACACCGTATAATAAGAAAGGTCACTGAATTTGGCAGTATCATCTTCGTTCACGGATTGGGTTAACTTATCGGAAGAATCGACGCCAGGCAGACAACAATTCATAAACTGGGTTAGCGATTTCCTCCCTGAGGACCTCCAAGCAAGCCAGCGGAATATAAGGATGTTCTTCTATAATTACGATTCGTACTGGAAAAAAGATGCTGTGCGATCGCGGCTGATGACTTTGGGGAATGAGCTGCTCGAGGATATCCATGGGAAAGTCATTATTTCTGAGACGGTAAGCACAAGCAGCGAGGCCACACAGGGTGCGGCATGAAACTCATACCTCGCTATAGGACCGAGGTAGACATCTCATCTTTGTAGCGCATAGCCACGGTGGACTTGTAGTCAAACAGGTTAGTAGGCAAGTGACTCCACAGGCGAACTAATCTAACCATAACAGGCACTCATTCAAGCCCAGATGAGCTAAAGATTCCTTCAGATCGTAGATCGCACGAAAGCAATTCTTTTTCTAGGTACACCGCATCGAGGGACGAGTATAGGATCTTGGGGCTGGATACTCGCACAGGCTCTAAGGCCGCTTGGCTCGAATCCATTGATTCTAGCGGATCTAGGCTACGATGGGTTTCCGTTGCAAGACTTGCACAGACACTTCGTCCATGCCACCAGAGATGACCTCTACGTGTTCAACTTCTCCGAAAAGCTACCTACCGTCCTATTCCAGCTATGGTTCTTCCGATGGCAGCAATTTGTGAGTGAAGCTACCCTCTTGACGAGATTCACTATGAGTAACTCCAAAACATCAGTGCGTCCAAGAGCAGTCTGCTACGTATGAGGGGAAGAACGTGAGAAATATTGGCTTGTCGGTCGATCATTACGGACTTAATAAGTTTGGATCCAGACTTGGCGGCTACGACATGGTCAAGTCAAAGCTCGTTGAAGTGTGTGAGCGGTTAACGAGATCGCCAAGACGGTACTACCACGTCCCTCTCGAGTTAGTGGATACTTATACCGAACGGGTTGAGCTGTCACAAGAGCTCGAGGCGAAGTTGAAAGTACAACACGAGACATCGGAAGTCCTACATGCGGTTCTGCTTCAAGACCTAGGCGGTACTGGTAAGTCACAGTTGGCGCTACGCTACGCGGAAGAACACAGAGATCGGTTTAGTCCCATTCTCTGGCTCGATGCAAAAGATGAGGAGTCCATGCGACACAGTTTTAGGAGGTGCGCGGTAGAGCTCCAGCTTGAGCTTCCCAAGGACCATAGCGCGATTCGAGAGCCGGTCTTTGAAGACCCTGCTGTACTGGCGGTAAATCTCTGGCTTCACGACAGAGTAGAATCTGATGAGGAGTGGCTGGTGATAGTTGACAACGCCGATGACGTTAGTTGGGGCGTCCGAAAGATCATACCAAAGGGCAGACGCGGGAGTCTCATCATAACTAGTCAAGATAACCGGAGCGTACGACTGGTCAATGGAGCCTGCGAACGGGTTCATGTCGGTCTCATGTCAGAGTCGGAGGGCGTGGCGGTTCTACTCAAACACATACGTCTGGACACAAACTCAGCTTCCACAGACATTCAGCAGGGTTGCAGCAATCTGGCGAAGAGACTTGGGCTCCTGGCGCTCGCTATTGACCTTGCCGGTGCCTATATCGGTAACGACCCGAATCCCCGGCTGGCCTTATTCCAATATCTCGCTGATTATGAAAGGCATTATACCGAGCTGCTTCGAAAGGATGACTTCCGGGGGCTGCGACCGACGGAAAAGACTGTGTGGACAGTATGGGACGCTACAATCGAGAGGATCTCCAAAGAGAATACGGAAACGCGACCTGACCAATTGCTCACATTCATTGCTCAATTCAAAGGCGGCATCGTGGAGGAGGAGATGTTTCGTCTGGCCAGTCTTGGCATGGCAGAAGTCAACACCACGCTGAGCAAAGCATTCATTGATGGAGCTCACTATGAGCTGCAGCAATTTTTATCGAGCACTGACGAGGGATGGGACAGTTTTAGGTACCGACAGGCCCGGGAAGTGTTAGTCCGTTACAACTTGCTCCAGAAGGTTGAAGGTCATGAAGGAGCGTGGCCTAGTGTATCAATGCACAGTCTGGTGCAATGGAAGGCGAAACAGAACGAACGAGACCATCCATGGCCATGGTGGTATGAGGTCTTTGTTCTGGCAGCGTGCTGTCAGTTCAACACAGAATCGAGGCCTCAGTTTGGCCGCCACTTAGTGGTACACTTGCAGAATTTGAGCACTGCCTCTATCAACAACTTCAAGGACACAGAAGGATTTCAGAAGTTCGCAATGTCCAACCTGGGCATGATCTATTTTCAGGAGGGGAGAGGGAAAGAGGCCGAAGAGCTGTTGGCGCCGGTGAGGACAAAGGCGTGTACTGCCGGAGACTCGCTCATCAACCTGCAGAGCATGTACTTTGTGGCGATTTCGCAGAGGACTCGAGGCCAGTTGAAAGAGGCTGAGGACGCCTTCAAAAGGATAAAAGAGAATTTCGAGGAAGTCCCAGGGGGGGGGAGCATCAGGCTACTCTTGGTATCACGCATGAACTAGCGACAACTTACATGAAGCAAGCCCGGTTCCAGGAGGCTGAAGGGTTGGAACTGCGGGTGATGAAAACGACAGAGAGAACACTTGGGCAAGATAGTCCTCTTCGACTAAACAGTATGGCCAACCTGGCTGTAATATATGCCGAAATGGGTCGGAAGAAAGAAAGCAACGAGCTATATGGGCAGCTTGCAGAGATAAAGGAAAGAAATCTTGTCCTTGAGCATAGCGATTTTCGCACACTATCGGACCTATCGAATCTGGGAACAGCGTATCTCGGCCAAGGTCGACTGGAAGAGGCCGAGAAGACACTGCTTCGGGTAATAGCAACAAGCAACCGGATTCTTGGAAATGAGCATCCCATGACGCTGTCAACGATGCATCTCTTAGCGTCAACATACTATCGACAGAGCGAATGGAAGAGAGCTGAAAATTTATTTCAGCGTTTAGTAGCCATGAGAAAGAAAGTTCTGGGAGAGGACCACCCGGACACGCTAGAAAGCATGCATGAATTAGCAACGACTCATATTCGCCAAAATCAATGGACAGAGGCTGAAGGCTTGGAATTACAGGTCATGGAAATCAGTAAGACGGCATTTGGAGACGACTATCCTGATATATTGGGAACCATGGCAAATCTAGCCTTGGCTTATGACAGCCTGGGCCGGGAGAGAGAGGCGAAGCTAATGGGTGTTCGGGTTATAGAGAAGGGCAAAAAAGTGCGCGGTCTTAAGGTGGATGACGTCACGACGGGATATCTGAAACGAAGTCAATGGAAGGAAGCGGAGGAACTGGGATTAATGGTGGTAGAGACGAGAATCAGCATGTTTGGGGAAGAACACCCCGAAACCTTGAGGGGCATGCATGTCTTGGCGTTCGTATATCTGAACCAGATACGACTCAAGGATGCTGAAGAGCTAGGACTTCTGGTACTACAGAAAAGGAGGAAGGTGCTTGGAAAGAAGAACGCCGATACTCTGGTGAGCATGGGCAACCTGGCAGGAACGTATACGCACCAAGGACGATGGAGAAAAGCAGGCAAACTATTTGCGCAAGCGATGAGGACGTCGCAGGAGGTGTTTGGAGAGGAGCATGCCGACACTCTTACGTACGCATCCAACCTAGCGTCCTCATACATTTACCAGGATCGACTATCGCAGGCCGAGCAGCTACTTGTCCAGCTGCTACCGACGATGCGAAGGGTTCTTGGAGAGGAGGATTATACTACTCTTATCTCAGTCAACAACCTTGCCACAACCTATGATAATCAAGGTCGAAGAAAGGAGGCAAAGAATTTGCTCGCAGGATGGCTAGAGACAATGCAGAGAGTCTTCGGAGAGGACAGCCTTTCTATAGTAACGGCTATGGGTAATTTAGCCGCAATGTACGTGGAAGAGGGTGAATGGGAAGAGGCTGAGGGACTTCTTGTGCGGATTACGAAGTCAGTACAGACCAGCGATTGGAAAGATTATCCCAGCATTTTGGTAGGCTTGTGCAACCTTGCAATAACTTGTATGCGGCAAGGCCGATGGAAGCACGGCGAGGAGCTAGTGGTCCCGGTAATGAAGTCTATGCAGAGCCTGATCGGGGAAGGGCATCCTCAAATTCTAGCCTGCATGGAGAACATTGTATCAACGTACAAGAGTTCGGGCCGAGTAGAGGAGGCTGAGAAGATTAGAGCGAGGATGATGGAGAACAAAGAAACCTTCCTAGCTATCTAAAAGCATCAACCCTAGCTCTACGCAACCAGTTCCCATTAGCAACATTCGAAGGGACCCTCGCAATAGCTGCATGCTCCCACGTTGGAAGTGGATTGTCATCCAAGGTGGGCATCGACATTATACCGCAATCTCCCGTCGTCAGCCCATTGAGAGAAATATGCAAGCGGTTGTGAAATACTTGAGGTGTCTTGGCTTGAAACCCTTTTATCCGTCAGTTGGTTTATGACACCGAGAACATGCTCGCATCTTTGCATAGAGTTCCGATCCTGGAGTGTGATCTGTGGCTCTACGACAAATTGAAAGACGAAAGATAAATTTCCACATTCCAATCTACACGGATCAGAGAATATTTTCGCAACCGTTCTCTTTGAGGCCCGCTCAGGACATGTTCGATGCAAGCCTCTGGCGAATTTGTTTTGGATAAGTTAGCTGCTGTTGTGTGACGGTCAGCAATTAATAAAATCATAACGAGGGGTCAAACTTGGCGGATAAAAACAATTTCCACAATAGTCTTGAATGTTTGGACTGTATTAATTGATTCCGACTGATGTCTGTGTACGATGCCCTCGGTGGTGATGGGGTAATGGTTGCTGAACCTCTTTTTAAGGTCCCGAAGTTCGAATACGGTCGTGCCCGGTTTTTTTTGGCATCGACTCCTACGGCCCCACTAAGTCCGCGCCGGAACCCGGCCCCGGAAAACCCCCAAGGCCCCTAAATGGCCTGGGCAGCGGAATGACCTTGATTCTGGGAGCCTACGTCTTAAGCAAAACAGCTAAAACGAGTGCGTCGTTGTTTTAGCTGATTGAATATCTGGACTGCCTCTTTTGACTGTCTGGTTGATTGAATTAATTGATTTGTCTCGATGGGGTGCATCGCAGGGTTTGTCCCGCGCATTTATTCATTACCGTTTCGCACTAGTTACACATCGTCAATCGTGATTTTTCGTCCATGATTTAGAATAAACACCGTGAGACCAACTCCTACCATTCCTCCGACGTCCACAGGCATCAAAGATAAGATCTCTGTGCCTCCAAAACCAGACGGACCATCACCGCCGAGAAAATACTTGTACACGAGCCCCTGGCCGGGGTACCTCCTAGGCCTAGCGCGAAATGGAGGCCGACGGTCGTCAATGACGTCCTCGAGGAAGAAGATTTCCTCCAGAAGCTTTTCGCGCGCCTCCCTGATGGCGATGATGCGGTCGTTGTCAGGCTGTCTGCCGCGCCCTCTGCCAATCGCTAGCGGAAAGAGCGCGTCGAACATGTGGGCTCGAAGATCGAACAGCTAGCCCATCCCCGGCGAAGCCAGTTCTAAAGCATGGCGAGAGACATGTCATCAAAGACCCGAGCGACGTCAGAGGCAACAGGAATCGGTTCAGCGGGGAGGGCGTCGCTGCTGACTACCACATCGCCGGGCACAACCTCGTCTTGGTCTTCTTCGTTCTGGCCACGCCGAGCGGGCTCATCAGCAGGAGCGCTGGCAGGGACGGATCGCTGCCGGTCCTTGGATCCATCATCGCTATCATTCCGGGGCGGCGGGACGATAGTAACGTGGGCCAACCCTACCAACTGGGCGCGTAGCGCCTCCATCCCATCCTGGGTCCAGCGGTCCTTTCTGCGCTCGACGTCTTCGGCATCCGACACATTCTGCAGCAACCGGCGAGCGTAGTCTTCATCGAAAGTGCTGCCGTCTCACTCATCGGACAAGAAACCTTTGGACCACTCCTCCCAGACCCGCTCACCATCCTCTTCGAGCACGAGGCCCAGTTTGACAGCTTCCGAGGCACAGCGATTCATGGCGGTCTGGATCTTGGGGCGGATAACGAGGTCCCAGATTTCGGTTCAGGACGAGCCATCTGGGCGGACGGTGTACAGTTTGAGGGCGATGTCCCCCACCGCTTGAATAAGTATAAGACCACCTAGCTTGTTCCCGAATCTTTCATCTAGGATAAATCGCTAGAAAAGCTCCACAACTACTGGGCGTCCTTTAGCCAGCCTAGATAAGTCACCATCAGTTCTAACTTCTACTACATCCTGAACATCCTCACTCATAATGCGGACTCAATACTGAAGATATAGTGGGTTGGGTATCCGCCGTCTAACGTTGAAACAACATGGGACCCCGCCGCCAAGGTTCACAGGATGAATCCCATGCTTCTTATTGATTACATTACTCAATATGACCCTAAGCGTGAGATTAAGGCGAGCCTGAAGCGCAGTTGAGTACGGCGATAGCTGCTGCGTTGGGTTTGATAATACTCAGAAGCTTTCTCTCCCGTTGCTTTCGCGGTTTCATCGGACTGTGAAGCTGTCACTAGCCAAGCTATACGTCGCTGTCCTACAATGAACCCATCTCCGTGCCCTGCAGGTTTAAACACAACACTGATGATGACGTTTTCTTTGGCAGCCTTTCTGCTTCTCCGAGAACCCTGCCACCATCTCGTTCCGAACTGTGGTATACTCCAGCTGGCTTCCGAATGATTGATGGTGAGGCACACGCTGTAATGAATGCTCAACTTTTAGACCCCTTGAAACCTGGTGGACACGAGACTGAATAGAAGGAATGCCATAGATGACGCGTGAGCATCTTGCAGCTGCCGCGACTTGTGACCTACCCTTCTCTTACGCCTTGGTCTTGGAGCGGGAGTGGGTAAATTGGACTTGACGGCTGAATAGGAGGCGTGAGGGAGTATTGGAGTTAGAGATAGTGATAGCGATGGCAATTGCTAGTGCTGCTCGGACGCGGGCAGCGAAAGTATGTCAGATGATATCCAAGGGCGTAGGTAGATCCACGCTAACGGCATTACCATTGAGCCCCTCAGCTATTCGTTTCCCCTAGAGCTACCTGCCGAGAAGAGAGAACTTCTCAGCAGGGTTGATAAGGGCGGCAGCACCATACTGGGCAAGCAATCAATTACCTGACTGCCTTCCTCAGTTCAGCATACCGCCAAGCAAAGGCTGAATGGGAATGTGTTGCAAGACCAAAGATCAGGTTGTATCCTTCACCCAGGTTCTTCATCCAGTTCAAGCATATTCACCCTGAACCAAGCCTAATACTCATTTGCACACCATGCTGCCAAAGTCTGGATAGCCTGAATCACCTGGTATGTTCCTATCGCAGTCATCGTCAACCTAATGAACTGTTTCATCCATAACGTCTGCCCTTAGTCAGCCATAACTTGTCGAGGTGAAAGGTTGAACCTACCTTGGCACCGTCTATATTAGTCGTTGCGACAAAATACTATTCTGGACCTTGCACGATCAGACCAGGAAGGAAGTCCAGGGTCCCAACATCCAGACCTCGCACAGCCAGCAACTTTTGGAGGAACTTCCAATGTGCTGCCTGCCAAGTTCCAACCTGCAAGGCTGCAGCTGCCATGCTCCCGTCTTGTTTTTAGACTTGATGCTGAGCGTGATAGGGTGGTTGCGTAAAATGTGGTAGTTAGTGTGATTAACTGCCTTAGACTTCAATCTTGAGCGCAAGGCCTGAATGGCGGCTAGGGCTACTGGGTTAGTTTGTCTAATAACGTCAGAGTTGAGGTATAGACAGAAGTCGACTATCTTAGAGTAGACTCTCTGCCTGCAGTCGAATAAGTGCTTATGGATTGTTGCTGAGGTGCTAAGTAGAGCATGAGTTAGACTCGCGCGATCATATATAATCTAGATCTATTCTTACTAAGACGAAAAGTTAACTATCCCAGACTCTATACAGTTGATATTATGCTTGAGGGCGACACGAAGAACTTAATAATACACTTCTGTGTTCTACACAACTTCAGCTACGTGGTTATATTGCTGAGAATTTGCCTGGATACTGAGAACTTGCTGGACTGTAGGTAATAGACCGTATTGAAGGGGTTCTTAGTCTTCGTAGTATGACAAGTTGGTGAGGGGTACAAGGGAGTTCGTCGTAAGGTTTAACGCCAAAGCCTATGGTTAGTACTTTGTCAGTGCCCAGAGAAGGGGGAACAAGATGTAGATACACAAAAGTGTTACAACCCGTAAACAAGGATAACAGCTGAACGACCCACTTGAGCGTCGGGCGGCTATGACAGGACATTTGTACTGCAAGAACACGGGAACAACAGGAACTCACTCGGAAACGGAAGAACTATGGTACAAGTCACATGACGATAAGATAAGGAACGATCAGTGGGGCGCGTTAGGAAGCGCTCAGTGATCAGTTGACAAAGCCAACTGATTGCAATCACCTCATGCACCTAGGTGATCACCTGTAACTAGACAAAGGGTACTGTTCGGACTTATATATAGTATAACCTGAGCCTGGCTCATGGTCAGACTTCTATAGCTCTTCAGCAATCAACTTTATATTCATCCTCAGGATACTTTTAGCTTACTTTCACTGTAAATACTTATTAAGTCTAAGACTGATCATTTTAGCCTCTGACTACTAATCTATAACACAGCCTATAACCTATAACTTAGACTATAACCCTAGTATATTATTACTATATATTAATCTCTAGCTTCTGTTAGCAGACCCTACTATTAGATAGCTGACTATAACACTTTAATTACTTCTGTTTAATAAGTTAACTATTAAAGCCTATTAATAGTATAGATAAGATATCTTCTTATGCTTCTACTAAGTCACCTACTCCAGGAAGCTCTTCTTCCTCTAAATAGCTAGTTAGAAACCTAGCTGAGGAACTTAAAGAAGCCCTAATAGCTATAGACTTAGATAACAAGGTTACTCTTAAAAAAGAAACTTATAATAAGCTCTAAGCCTAAGTTAAAAAGGGAGATAATAATATAGCTAAGATATAAACTATATATAATAAAACAGCTAATAAACTCTAAAGCTTTAAAAATATAATCTAAGAACTTAGTAATAGACCCTAATAATTTCAGAACCTTGAAAATAAAATCGCATGCTTAAGAAGATAAAGTAACAACCTCCTTATATAAGAACTCCAGAACGAAGTTAACACTCTTTAGGCTACTACTAATATTATTACTATCCCTATAAGAGAATAATAGAAGCTTAATCTTAGTACCCTGGTTATATATAATAGAACCCTAGAAACTCTTAAGAGATTTCTAATCTAAGTTAAAAACTACTAGAACTTCTACTATAAAGACTTCACTAATAAAACTAAGAAGGTAGTGCACACAGCCACCTACCTCAGAGGGAGAGCCCTTAAATAGTTCGAACTAATCTAAAAAGAATACCTTAAATATAAGACCCTCAACAAATACTCCACGGAAACCCGCGATATCTACACTAATTTCCAAGGATTTAAGGATGTACTTAAGTTACTTTTCCAGGACCCTAACAAAAAATAATAAGCTGAGCATAATCTTGCCTAGCTCAGACAGACTAAGTCTGCTAAAAACTACTCTGCTAACTTCAAATAACTCAGTATCTAACTTAACCTCACTAAAGAAACTAAGATCTTTATATTCTATTTAGAACTTAAGAACGAAGTTAAAAACGAGATTATTAAGATTAATTAACCAGAAAACTTTCTCTAATATACTAAACTCGCTATCAAAATTAATAACCGCCTCTATAAGTAACAAAGAGAACAAGGAGATAAACAATAAAATCCAAACTCAGGACGCAAATACTAATAGCAACCTCAAAACAAGTTTAATAACCAGTAGAACAATAACAGACCCTGCAACAACTAGAACAACACTTAATAAAGCACTTCCTACAGATAATATAGCAGACCTATAAACTTCAGCACTACTACTAAAAGCAATAGCAAGAAACTATAGAACCCTAAATGCTACAACTACGAAAAAATAGAACATATCGCTAAAGACTGCAGATAACCTAAGAAACTTAGCTGGAAACCTGTACCTGAACGAACTAAGCAAGTCAGCATAGCAACCAAAACACCTCACATATCCCTGTCATAGACCAGATACTATAATAATAAATGCTTTACCTACTGCAGCGATAAAGAAGCTATAGAACACTGGCCTAGCAACCTAGACTGCGGAAAAACAGGTTATAATATAACTATCTCAGAAGTTAAGACAAAGACCCTTATAATAGCTTCCTAAGCTAACAGCAAGCTAGTTAGAAAGACTACTAAACAACTTAATAAAATACTTCATATCTAACAACTTAACACAGTCAACCCTAACCTTATAGATTATAACACAGAGACCTAACAAATAATCTAAGAGTCAGAAGCCTAAGTCTAACAGAAAACAAACTAAATCTATTAATATAAAACAAGACAGCAAATTATAAGTAATAACAAACAACAGATCCTACACCTCAACATAGCATAAACACTTCAGCTATAACAGGCATAAGAGGAACCAGACAATATTATATAGTATCGCTAAATTAGTTGTTACGACCTGTAAACAAGGATAACAGCTGAACGACCCACTCGGGCGTCGGGCGGCTAGGACAGGACATTTGTACTGCAGGATCACAGGAACAACAGGGACTCACTCGGAAACGGAAGAACTATGGTACAAGTCACGTGACGATAAGATAAGAACGATCAGTAGAGCGCAGCAAGAAGCGCTCAGTGATCAGTTAGCCTTACTAACTGATCGCGATCACCTCATACACCTAGGTGATTACTTCTGGGTTAGATAAAAGGTACTGTTCAGGACTTGTATATAGTATGACCTGAGCCTGGCTTATAGTCAGACTTCTATAGCTCTTCAGCAATCAACTTTGTATTTATCCTCAGGATACTTTCAGCTTACCTTTACTGCGAATACTTGTTAAGCCTAAGATTGATCACTTTAGCCTCTGACTACTGATCTATAACATAGTCTACAACCTATAACCTAGACTATAACCCTAGTGTACTGTTACTATGTATTAATCCCTAGCTTCTGTTAGCAGACCCTACTGTTGGATAGCTGACTATAATACTATGCTATTTCAAGGCGTAAGATCTGTTATTCGTTATTATATATAACCTGCTATCTTGCTTCATATTAATAGATCTAGTTCATTTCTTATTAGACTTAGGCTTCTGATTCTTAGATTATCTGTCAGGTTTCTATATTATAACCTATAAAGTTAGAGTTAACTATGTTAAGTTATTAGACGCGAAGCATTTTATTGAGTTGTTTAGTGGTCTTTCTGACTAGCTTGCTGTTAGCTTAGGAAGCTATTATAAAAGTCTTAGTCTTAATTTCTGGAATAGTTATATTATAGCCTGTTCTTCTGCAGTCTGGGTTGCTAGGCTAGTGCCCTGTAGCTTCTTTATCGCTGCAGTAGGTGAAGCATTCGTCGTTATAGCATCCAGTCTATAACAGGGATATATAAGGTGTTTTAGTTGCTATGCTGACTTGCTTAGTCTGTTCAGGTATAGGTTTCTAGTTAAGCTTCTTAGGTTATCTATAGTCTCTAGCAATATATCCTATTTTTTCGCAGTTATAGTATTTAGGGTTCTATAGTTTCTTGTTGTTATTTTTAGTAGCAGTGCTAAGGTCTATAGGTCTGCTATATTATCTATAAGAAGTGCTTTGCTAGGTGTTATTCTAGTTATTACAGGGTTTATTATTATTCCGCTAGTTATTAAACTTGCTCTGGAGCTGCTACTAATACTTACATCCTGAGTTTAGATTTTATTATTTATCTCCTCGTTCCTTTATTGCTTATAGAGGCAGTTATCGATTTTAATAGCAAGTTCAGCATATTAGAGGAAGTCTTCCAGTTAATTAATCTTAATAATCTTATCTTTAACTTCATCCTTAAGTCTTTAATAGAATATAAAGATCTTAGTTTCTTTAGTGAGGTTAAGTTAGATACTAAGTTATCTAAAGTTAGCAGAATAGTTTTTAGCAGACTTAGTCTGTCTAAGCTAGGCAAGGTTACACTCAGCTTATCGTTTTTTATTAAGGTCCTAGAAAAATAACCTAAATATATCCTCAAATCCTTAGAAATTAGTATAAATATCGCAGGTTTCTATAGAGCACTCGTTAAGGGTCTTATACTTAAGATATTCTTCTTAGATTAGTTCAAACTATTTAAAAGCTCTCTTTCTGAGGTAGGTAGCTATATATACTACCTTCTCAGTTTTATTAGTGAAGTCTCTATAGTAGAAGTTCTAGTAGTTCTTAACCTGGATTAGAAATCCCTTAAGAGTTCCTAGGGTTCTATTATATATAACTAGAGTACTAAGCTTAAGCTTCTATCGTCCTCCTGTAGGAGTAGTAATAATATTAGCAGCAGCCTGGAGAGTGTTAACTTCGTTTTAGAGTTCCTATATAAAGAGGTTATTGCCTTATCCTCCTAGGTATGCAATTTCATTTTCAAGGTTCTGAAATTATTAAGGTCTATTACTAAGTTCTTAGATTATATTTTTAAGGCTTTAGAGTTTATTAGCTGTTCTATTATATATAGTTTTTATCTTAGCTATATTATTATCTCTTTTCTTAACTTAGGCTTAGAGCTTGTTATACGTTTCCTTTTTAAAGGTAACCTTATTATCTAAATCTACAGCTATTAAGGCTTCTTTAAGTTCCTTAGCTAGGTTTCTAACTAGCTATTTAGAAGAAAAAAAGCTTTCTAGAGTAAATAACTTAGCAGAAGCATAAGAGGATATTTTATCTGTACTATTAATAGGTTTTAATAGTTAATTTACTGAACAGAAGTAATTAAAATATTATAGTTAGCTATCTAATAGTAAGGTCTACTAATAAAAGCTAGAGATTAATATATAGTAACAATATATTAAAGTTATAGTCTGAGTTATAGGTTATAAGCTATATTATAGATTAGTAGTCAGAGGCTAAAGTAATCAATCTTAGGCTTAATAAGTATTTACAGTAAAAGTAAGCTGAAAATATCCTAAGGATAAATATAAAGTTAATTACTAAAGAGCTATAGAAGTCTGACTATAAGCTAGGCTCAGGTTATACTATATATAAGTCCTAAACAATACCTTTTATCTAACCTAGAGGTGATCACCTAGGTGTATAAGGTGATCGCAATTAGTTAGTAAGGCCAACTAATCACTGAGGGCTTCTCGCTGCGCTCCACTGATCGTTCTTATCTTATCGTCACGTGACTTATACCATAGTTCTTCCGTTTCCAAGTAAGTCCCTGTTATTCCCATGATCCTGCAGTACAAATGTCCTGTCCTAGCCGCCCGACGCCCGAGTAGGTCGTTCAGCTGTTATCCTTGTTTACAGGTCGTAATACACGGTCGATGAGCAGAATAGAAGAATAATCAGCTTCCGATAACAGCAGGGGCAAAATCGCAAGCAATCTACAACCTGTAGTTTTTGTGGAATTAACTACTCTGTAGATATTTCACAAGAACGAAATGGAAACCTTGGTTAAAGACTACTAGCGTTCGTTTTGCCTGATAATGAGGTAGAATCAGGATTAAAGGAGCGTAGTAGCCGAATATTTAAAATTATATTTGACGAACCGTATGCCGTTGGAATTCGCACTCCGCTCTTCCGTCCACATCATTGTCTTCGCTCGCTGCCAATCTCTCACTGCCTAAGCTCTGCAAACAAGTGATCCAACTGCCTAACAGTGTTCAGGACAGCTCTCATCTCTTTCGCCTTGCAAACGTTGCATGCAGCTACAAGGGTTTCCCCAGCGACGCCCTAAGACACCTGGCTGTCTGTGATGGTGCACACAACCTGAACTATGTTCCGCATTTCGAATTACAGCCAAGATAGACTAATACTGACCCCTGTTCAACCACATTCTAGGCGTCTTTCAGACATATCGCAGGCTAAGTCTTGTTCTTTATAGCGCAGACATCCTGCTACAGCCAGAGAGCTTCTTCATGCCGAAACAGATGACGATGATATTAGCATCACCAAGGTTAAGACTTCACCATCACTTCTCTATTAAACATCACAAATATATAACTTTAGCAAGATTTCTATCCATCAAAGCAACAACAAATTCTACTACAAACCAGACCTGGACTCTATAGCACAGGAATCTCGATTTGAGCAGCTTCAAGATTATAACATCATTCAGCAATTCAGCTAAATGCACTGAATTCCTCTATGGAACCGTCAAAAAGAGACTGTTTCGGATGCAGGAAAGCGAAAGTGAGAGGGAACACCTCTGTGTTATTGATCTACCCTTTCTGAAAACCGAGGCTTTCAGCGTAAATGCTTGGGCGTAGGTACAGTGGGCATGCCCTTAAGAAACTCAGTTTCGCGAAAGCATCTCTTCATATGATATGGCCTGAGATTCTTCGTCCTTTTATTGCATTGCGCTGGGCTGAAGTGCCTGGTTATATCGTCAAAGGTAGATTGTGCCTTAAGAGTTACGGCTTGGAGTTTCCCTGGGGATTGCACATAAACTCACCAAGGAAAAACAGCCATAGCTGGAGCAGTACGATGAAAGCATCTACGATGATTTCAACTGGAAGGCATGAGTCGAGAGCTCTCGTAGCTAGGTACCTTTATATTTCGAGTTTGATATACTGTGCAGGAGAGAGCCTACGATATTTAAATTGATGTTGAGGATTGATTGGTGTTGAGAAATCAATTCGCTACAAACCCTGCTCGTTCACAATTGTGTACAACAATATTTCCAGCTCGCATTATCCGCGCATCTGCACACAGTCTGCTTTGTCGATAGCCAATCATTCTTACACCATCGAACCATAGTGACGTATCAATTGATTTGCTGCATGTTGAGTTTCCCTTTTGAACCAAATGAGGGACACCTTAGGTACCCTCTAGGGGCCTCGATGGGCGGTCAGGACTCATCCTGTCAAGAGTTTCTGGGCCATTGGGGGCCAGTGGTGTCGTGATTTGATGGCAGTATTTTAACAATGGGCCCCGAAGAGTCACAAAAGATAGGCCCCCGGCGCCTCCCAGCCTCCGAATTCTGGCTTCCTCGCACTTATAACTCCGAGTCGTATGATGTATCCAAGCTGAAGATTGAGTGCCTAGCCACACTCATCCTTGGAGATGATTGCTGCTGTGACTTCAGAATGACTCACGGACACTAGCCTCGTCCGTATCTGCGTTGTCAAGGAGCAGCCCCGGCCAGCAGCTCAGATAGGCTACTAAGTTCAGCTGCGCATCTGTTGCAAAGCATAACTAGGTTGACAATTAGAATCATTTTAAGAACCATACTGACCATCGGAGGAGTTTGGGTGACGGCTGCAGCCTATACAATGTATGTAGGCATGTAGAATTTCACCTGCCGCCGAGGAAAGCTACAATACAATGACTCTATCGTTGCTATTGTTCTACCTATGATGTATCGGGGTCGCTTTGCCGTAGACAAGTTATCCGCCGTCCTAAAGACACTCCTTCTTCTCTAAGCCTGAATCTCCCAAAATTCCTTTCCTCGAATTGCCAGAGCATTGTGTCATATTTCTATGATGAAGATTGCGGCTCAGCACTAGTCGTTCTGAAACGCAAGATTAACTTACGGCGCTTAATATCTTCCTTCTTCGCCTTCAAAGTCTCTATTATCATGCGCAACGAATCTGTCTCAGCTTCCTTTAGCCTAAGCTGCATCAATCTGAGTTTAATAACCTGTGCGATCAAAAGATTAATTTGGGATTGTTAGCGCCTGATTATGACTCCTAGATCTTGGAGTGTTTTGACTGCAGTTCGTTCCTCAGGACGGCTAGCTTGCTAAGCATGAGTGATGCATGCAATGAGGTGCTAAGAAGTATTACATACCGTGTATGACGAGCTCTATCAGGAGTTACGAAGCCATTAGTAAGGCCGTTGCTCATAAAGTGTGGCTCCCTATGCAAATCGTTGTTTTGTTCCATGTTTACTGCACTGGAATCGAGTTCCGTTCCCCGCAGTCCATCAGGCAGAAAAGAAACCAGCGCTGCAGGTATAATAATCTGATTAGTGATGTTATAGACTTTTGATGCTTCGTCTCAACAGAAAACTTCCCGCGCTTACTGTCGAGAACTTTGCGGCCTTTCTCGTAACGTTGCCCGAGGAGAGATATTACCCTTGCAGAATAATATCATTCGCACTTAGGCCCCCATGGAGATGCCCCGCTGTCAGATGATGTTGCAGATTGCTGACTGTCGCACTTGATTATGTGGAGATATGTCACCCACTTGCCAGGGTAGGTCAGCAAAGGGCTGGAAACCTCGGTAGGGTCACAAGCATTACTGTACAGTACAGTACACGTCTGTAATGTAGAAGATAGCGGGGCAGGTACTGTACATATGACCACCATTCACTTCTGTGATTATTGCCTTTTGTTGTGGAGTGCTAAGTTCCAGACCATGAGGCTTCCCAGCTTTTTTTGCGTCTTGTTGCTCACCAATGAGGTGGCAAAACAGGGCATAAGGCTCACGCGAGAAAGTAGCCTTAGATCTGAACGACCTTGCACGCTTATGCGCGCCTAATATGTCACCAAAGGCAGCCGCAAAGAGCTGTCGAAAGAGAACTTAGAGTTCATGAATCGCAATTTCTTTCTGTTCGTAACAATAGTATGGATTTAGAGATGCCATGTAAGCAAGAAAACAAAAAGGAAGAAAAAAAAAAGGGGGGGGGGGGGGGGGGGGGGGGGAAGCCGGATGGACTCTGCAGCGCAGTCAAGCGGGAAATCAGGAGTGCCGTACTTCGAAAGAAAATAAAAAGTTGAAAAATGACGAGACGTAAACCATCAGCAGAGCCAATTTTAGCACGTGTAATTGCACGCTGGTTCTAGATAAACGCAGTCTTGCAGCCCAACCTATAAATCGACTTGATTATCCTACCTTATTCTTCGCGCAGAAAGCGCTTGCAGCCATATCATTTCCCAAGAGCGCATTACTGCTGCTCATACTTCACAGTCTCACGGCAAGGGCAGCACAACATTCACTCATGTCACCAACTTCTCTTCCATCCATCACTCCGGACATAGTGACCGAAAAACGCAGGATTCAGAATCGAATAAGTCAACGAAACTATCGCCGCGGAAGAGGAAAGCTGCAGACGTAGCGATAACAGCGTCTGACAAGCAGGACCCTGCCCCCCAGAGCCAGCAGGTTTCGCCTACGCGTGATCAGCAATCGTCGTCACGAGACACAGTTGCTGACGCACCATCTTCAGCTGTTGATCAGGAGAACTCTCTTATTCAGAGTTACCCGCCTCTCAACAACAATTTTCCCTCCACGTTCTCAAACCTTTTACACACTGAGTTGATGGACCTTACCCCTGATATCAGCCAGACGACTTATGCAACACAAGTTCAGCCTACCATCAACGAACCCTGCTACTTGCCTGATTCCTTTACTGGTCTTAGTGCCGCTTCCAACTTATTTAGTCAACCCTTTGAGCCAGCTACGTCAGCTCCTTTGGAACATCAAGTCCCGCTTGAAATAGACGACTTTTTTATGACCGATGACTTTGGCATTGATCGCATGATAGGCAATTCTCAGCTGAAAAGCGATGGAAAAGTTGACAGAGATGTTCAAGCAGAAGATGCGCTGCCTTCTTTGGGATCCGTGAGAAAGCACAGCGACCCTCGCACGGAACTTAGGGCTCGCTCTACCAAAAGCCCCGGAATGCTGTCCCAGACAGCCGACGTCAATCAACAGGGCCTGCTCAATACGGCGGAGAACTTTCATACACTACTCCAAGCATATTATCAGATGCTTATCATAACAGGCGGTCAGATTCCAGAGTCGATACTCCAGCAGTTGGTGCATAGAGGCGCAGCTGACAAGCCAAACCGCTAAATACATTCACGACGTATCGAGTAATATATGCTAGTGTACCCTAATTTCCATAGCGTGATATCTTATAATTCAATGTAGTACTGAGGAAACAATATCTAAAGACATATCAAGTGGACGAGTGTGTCCCACGCAACGTAAGTGTTCATTGTCGATACGTTCATCCTCGGCGAGTTGCAATTCGAGGCCGTGTTGACAGCACATGCAAAATGGTGAAGCCTGTCATAATGCAGCTTCTTACCAGTCACTTCACTTCTGGGTCTGCTGGTACAGTACAATACATACTTGTACTCTTGTAAGCTAAGAGTCTCAGGAGGTGAGTGGATCAAGCATTGGGTTTCGATTCACATACGTTTTGGTCATAGTACTGGGAAACAGTACAGACCGGCATACGTGACATACCGACTTATCAAGCCTCCCTGGATGGCACCTTGCCAACTCGCTGCACTGCCGACTCTTTGAACTGGATCGTTGCCGATTGCTGTTCATGACTGTCACATACTGTACTGTGAGAATTCTTCACCCTTCTTTCTTGGAGGCGTCATAACTGGGATCATCTGCGAGTCATTTGTTTGGGTCGGCTCACATACCTCTTGTTTTGCTGACTATGGCCCCCTGTTCATAGCTTTCAGCCGCTGACTTTGCTGCCTCTGGTGATCTGCTGCTAACCCTGCTCGCCTCTCGGTAGACCCGCTGAAGTCGTCCATATTACGATATGTATCCGTACCCTGAGTGATTGGACTGCCTCTACTTCTCCACCACCCCACGATTTGCCCCATCTACAATGTGTTGGTGAGAACCACTTGTGCAATTTATGAAAACTGCGAGTGCGAAGTCATGCGTTAACATTCATTCCGCGGGGGTGAGGGGACTTTGTAAGACTGTTAGCCCGATTGGTCGTAAAAGCCTGTCAAACTGTGTGCCGTCATCAGAAGTTTATTGCGATATCTTCGTTGTTGACGCAGTACAGCAAGCATCTACACCGCTGAGATGAGCCGTCTAAACTGTTCATTACATAGTAGAAACGGTAGTGTACTGTAAGACTACTCAGCACGCACCTAGCTGTTCAAGGCGCGCTCCTTCCCACGTATGCTCTGTCTTAGTCAATAATAGAGCTTTTGCTCCTGCAAATTACCATGCACTGATTTTTGGAAACGGACGACGCTGATAGATTACTGCATAATCTGCGAGCACTGTTCGCTGCGTCACGGGAAAATGGAGCAGAAATCATCAGCATAAAGCTAGCCCAGTAGATCTCCAAGAGAATGAATTTTTGGTATGTAGTCCTTTTCATGACACACATCTTGAGCTTTATATGAGCCGGGCGCCTCTTACCCAACAGCTAAGTCTCATGGACTTCTTACTGCTGCTCAAGACCTTCACAGCACCCACCTGAAGCATAAGAGCAGCAGCAAGACACCCGACATCGAAATTGGTAATAATAATTACAAAGAATCCCATTCACTCCAAAGACATACTGTCGCAAGCCTTTGCGAAGCCGAAAGCCGCTGCTCAACTGTTGTCGTCAGGAGAGTTTTCTCCTCAGAAACCTCGACGCACCATGTCGACGAAATGAGTCCGTGACTGCATTTTTTTCCTTTTTTTTCTTTTCTTTTCTTTTCCCTGATGAGAAAACAGAGCCGATGGGACAGTTGCGTGCATTTCAGATAAGTTATAACCTGTCTCATGGCAGCGTTGCTGGTGCGTGCTATCCTGCTTCTCAATGTTGACGTTATTGCTATGGTCCATGGCGGCCCTGGAGACATAGCCAACGTAAGAGGCTCAGAGAGCAACTCTGCGGATAGCGCTATATCACTGAAATCTATCAGTCTAGTCGCAAGAAGGTGACAGAGTGCAGAAATTAATGGCTCGCGTGAAATGACCGTGCATTTAATACGGATGATTCATCAATAGTCGAAAGTACACAATGCTTACTAGCCACCTTTGCAAGTCCTCAACAGCGTTCAATATGGAGCATCAGCTATTATGGCCGTTGAATAGGCCATTTGATTCCTACTTGAAAGCAAACACAGAAGTAGGTCGAGATGTGAATTAGAGCCTAAACCTACAATAGCAGGCAACGATTTAATAGTAGCAGTTACGCAGCTAATACGCTGCCTACCTGGTGATCTGTTTGAGACATCTAAGTGCTTCTATATACACAATGCCTGGTTTGATACCAAGCATATTAGCTATGGTTCCCTACGTACTGTTCAGTTACGCCCACCTTTGTCATCTCTGAACAGGTCATGCAAGGCTGGTCGCAAAGTTTCTGCGAAGAAAGTCTCCAACCAGAAGGTTGACAACTTGAATCTTAGTGCAGTAGCAATGTCGTCAGCATGACGGCAAGCAACAGAAAGGTGATGACAGGTTATTAACAGAGCTAGTTATATGGCGTTTAGCATCAGAATCGTCAAGAGGGAAGTCGTCAGCAGGTCGGCA
Organism: Colletotrichum camelliae; assembly: GCA_018853505.1. NCBI lineage: Eukaryota > Fungi > Ascomycota > Sordariomycetes > Glomerellales > Glomerellaceae > Colletotrichum > Colletotrichum camelliae. The sequence goes on along the minus strand of JAELVL010000008.1, from coordinate 4,073,048 downwards.
GTAGTCTTGTCAGCATTATTCTCAACAGTACAGAGGTTGGCAGGGGTAGTCAGTATTTGTGGTCACGGGGCACAGGGACAGGGTATGTTGTAACGCATTTGTGCTGTCAGCAATAGACCATCCGGTCAGCGCTCAAGCTTGATTGTGCAGTGAAGCATGCAGTAATGCAGTCATGATGCATGCATGGTCAGCTGTGGCACAGAGGATGGCTAATCATGCACCCCAAGATGCGCTTCCGTGCGCTCGTCCCTGTGGACAGCCCGCTTCCTGGCTTTCCACTGATGACGGTCATTTCTGGTGGCTGATTGCCAACTGTTTTGCTTTGTATGATCATCGTATTTGTGGCCCCTTGCGACGATATCGTCACCACGTAAGCATGAGAGTCAGCATTGTTGTACGTACGCAGACCTGCAGAAACTTCTGGATCGAAGATTCGAGCTTACTTACGGTCCTGGTTGGTTCCCCAGACAATGTTTGTCCGAGGCTGTGAATCTGCCAGTCTCGAACCAATAGCGCCTTGTCCCTATCGGGAATTACAGTCCTCCAGGGAAATACAGATATTTGGCCCGTCGGTTCTGAGACAACCCTGGCGTATCCCTGAAGGTGACTTCGAAGAGCGTTTTTCACGCTTAGAAAAATGAATTTTAACGCTATTAATACGTTTTAAGGTTTATTCTATAGAGAATAAGTATATCTCTATTTTTATAAAATTTTCCGTTTTAAAAAACGTTAAAGTTTAGGGGAAATATAGGGTTTAGAAAGATCATATATTTGTACTACGTATACTGTTTCATTAAGAAGGTAATTACAGGGGGAAAATTCCCCTGGTAGACTGTGAACCCTGACAGATGGTCAGCCTTTCCAGAGTTCATATATATATAGTATGTTAACCCGGGTAATAGTGGCGGCAAGGTATCGTCTGGTGGCTGGAAGATTGTTCCAGTGTCTGATCCTAGCAAACATCTTCGCGTAGAACGCGAGCGCAGGGTTCGCTCACTAAAGCTAACAGCATTCTTCACGACGCTTACAAGTCAGGTGCCCTGTAGTATGCTTACTATATAGTATCTACTAAATTCTCACGCCTCTGAGCCTGAACCTTGCTATAGTAAGCGAGGCGAAATCTGTTATGATCTGATTAGTATTTAGGATCAAGGTTCTAGTGTGGCGGTCTGCCCCCTTTAAAGTGATTGCAGTTATCAGTATAGAGAAGAACTGGTATCTGTTTGGTTACTCCACAGTCTATACTCTGTGCATGCTAGCCACAGCACTAGCCCCAGCCATAAGGTTTTCAAACTAGGCGTTAAAATCGAGGGAAAATCGTAGAAATGTATAGACTGATTAAGAGTTATTAGAGGCGGGGATATGATTATTTGGGTTCAGGGAAGTGGTTAGCGGGGGGTAATAGATGAATACTGTGGTACTAGTTCTTCTTTATACTAATAACTACACTCTTTTAAAGCTTATTATTCTGTTATACTATCCTGCGCTACTATAGTATTACTTTATAGATAACTTCGCTGTAACTGTTAGCATAAGACGTATCTCGGCCCTGGGCTTGAATGCTGGCTTGAATCCTGTCTTTACGGAAAATCGGCTACGCTGCTTTGTAGTATAGCGCAGCTAGCACTTGTAGTAAGATTGATTAAACTGTTTCATACAGTTGAAATAATCTGTTTTTAATTTTAGCTGGCGCTAGACCTTCTATAACTAGTTTATTATATTAATACAAAGACTATATTATCTTAAGGTGCTCTAGTATCTCTTAGCTTTCCCTGAATAGCTTATAAAGTATATAGTAGGCATGCTGAATATCACTCAGTTAAAATATCTACAGGTATACTAGGACTGCTTAATAAGTTAGGTCTGCTCTAGTATATCCTATATCTCTGCCTGCTTTAAAAACCTGTTTTTATGCTAATAGTTAAAAGTTAAATTTATAGAGAAAACTTACTAACTTAAAAATCGTACTTTATATTTCTGAGCTTGACCTATATAGGTTATGCTTAAAGTCAGCCTTACTATATATATATAATTATAATTAGCAGTGTGAGAATAGCTGCTGATAAAGCTGGTTTTAGATATTTTCGAAGTATTTTCTGATTATATGCTGCTCTTACACTGTTATACACCTTTTGCAAACTAGCTGATACAGCTAATACTAGAGGTCTGCAGAGACCTATTATAGCAGGTTTTAACTTCTTAAATATTAAGAATGTTTATAAGAGAGGAAGCGACAAATAAAAAATACTATACTACTTATTAATCTTGCTGTTCTTAATGTTGGGGTAAGCTAATATTAGCGTATATTTCTCGCTCTAAGTGATGCTGCTGCTTAAAGAGGTAATTATTATCTATCTAGTGATTATATTTAGGTTAATTATTCTAACTGCAAATTATTACTCTCTATTACAGTAGATTAAATAATTAGCAGCATTATATAAATACTTATAAGCCTGGTAACCTTGTTAATCTGAAGAGAGGCTTATCTCTATTATATTTACAGCTCAGCTTGTTCTTACTTTGAAGAGATCATCTATATAGTACTGTATATACACTCTTCTATAGTTAATATTATCCTTGTGAGACCTGCCTAAGGCTAATTAGCAGGGCTTTTTGAGGTCCTAATAAGAGTGCGGAATATCTTACGTTTTAGTACTCTAAAGTACTAGTATAAATACTGCTCTATCCTGTAATACGTTTCTTAACTTCTTCGTTAATCTAAGTAGGCGCTCTAGTAGATAGCTGAGCGAAGTAGTACTAGAGCAAAGAATATGCTAGAGAAATGTACTATATACTATATATAAGGATCCCTCAGTGTTAAATATTAGTGTAGTACTTACAGGGTCTTGTTATATAGAAAGGACTGCAAGAATCCACTAACCTTTAAAACTATAGAATATAAGTAGGTATAATATCAGCTGTATTAGCACATCCAGTTTCCCAGGTTATTACTGATTTATCATATTAGCAATAAGGCCTAGGAAAGGCAAGCACTATTATATCAGAAGGCAGCCGCCCCTAACCTAATACAGATTATCTCTATAGCACTAGTATACACCTATAGTTACAAGGATTGCAATAGAATCACTTCCTGCCTGCCTATAACAAGCAAAAGTCGATATTCGTTATAATATAGTGCCTATAATAGGAGGACAGACTTTCGTAGGGAGTTCTAGCCTTCTTTGCAGCATTTTTGCGCAGCTTAAATTATTATTATCTTGCTTCCTCTAAACCCAGAAGGTATAGCATCAAAGCAGTGCTCTAGGTATGCTGCTACTTTACTCTACTGATATGTTTGCTAAAGCTAGAGCATATAGTTAACACAGCTGTCTGTCTTTGCCTCAAACTAATATAAAAAAAAAGAGTTCTTAGGCTTAGATAGTAGTTAGCAAGCATAAGGACTAATAAGCTAGCTAATTACTAGGCTAGCGCAGATTATTACTGTGAGATATATACTGAATAACAGCTGAAAGCTGAGGCTACTGTTTAGTTATGCTTATCACAGACTTATATATTAATTAGGTGATAGTATATAATAGTAATAGTATTTCTTTCTATAAGTTGAGGGGAATTATTTTACTAACCTTTTTAGGGTATATATATATAGTAAGCTGCAGTAAGTTTAGTAATTTGACTGCAGATGCTCTTAGAACCTTTCTCTTGCTGAGAATTATAATGTCTAGTAAAATCTGTGGCATATCCTCTAAGTTCTGCAATACTACGGACAGATCAGCAGATATATATTAATACAGGCTACTAGCTGAGGCTTCTTTCCCTCCTATATATAGTTGCTTTTAGTCAGCTTATATAACTATAGCTCTGTATAGCTCTGCCTGTCTCTGCTAGACAGATATATAAGTCTGATTCTAGTGACTAGTAGATATAGAGACTGAAAGTGAGATCTGATTAAAGCCTGCTATAAATATTAAGTTTATATTCTAAGCAGGTAGCTTAGTATAGATATTTATATTCTAAGCCTGATAGCTGAGCTGCGTTAGTTAGAGAGGTTTACTATATAGTAGAGCAACCTGCTACTGACAGAAATATCCTAGTGCTGATTAATACTAAGGCAGGCTATTACTGAGAAATATTCTATAGTCTATACCTAAGCTAAGCAGCTAGGCACTATTACTAGGCAATATATAGCTAGTACTATCTACTTATCTATTTATCTATACTAGATCTTATAAGTAAGGTTAAGATGCTACTAGTATGAAAGCTTAATACTCTGATAGTAAGTAGGAATAGTGCAAGGATATAAGAGTTAGAAAGATAGCTAATGAGGATAATATCTATATAGATATAATTAAAGAGGTTATTAGGTTAGGAGTCTGTGAGAAAGGCGTTTGCTTTTTCCGTTCGCAGTAACAGCACTAAGCTAGTTAGTTCTAGGCTCTCTGCTTCTTATCAGCTATAATCTATGCATTATAGCGTATATTTAGGAAGAAAACGCAGACAAGTTATTAACTAGTAGCTGTATATTAATAACTGTAAGATAGAAATATAAATCTATAATCCGCAATACTTATAAAGATAACAAGCTAAAACTATTTCTAACCTTATCCGCCTTCTATAATTAAACAGACTGCTCTTATTAACTCGCTCTAACTGCCTAGCCCTGTATATATAGTGCGGACTAACTAGACAGTTATAGATATAGTCGAATATGTAACTAATAAGCAAATAAGTACTGTAAGCAAATAAACAGACAGACTAACAGACTCGTTTTCTTAAAAGTCTAGTTACTGCCTCTGCTCTAATAACTTTCCTTATTAGAGAACCTAATAGTCTGGAACTATAATCAAGCGCAGCAGACTTACTGCTGTTAGAAACTGAGAAAGCAGTCTATATAGTCTACTAAGTTAGCAAACTAGCTGAGGAGTTTGTCTATAAAACTAGTAGTAGTCTTTTTATTAGGTGTTAGATAAGAATAACAGACTCTTAACACTATTATTACTAAGCTAATAATACCTAATATCTACAGCAGCTTATTATAATAACTTCTTTATTAAGAGACTTTAAAAAGGGTAAAAGCTTACTAACTTCAATGTTATGCACTCTATAGCTTTCTTTATATATAAGTTGCAGTAACAGAAACTTAACTACAACTTTAAAGTTAATCTTAGCTGTATAATTAACTTTACTTTATATAAATTAATAGCAAAAACAGTGAAAGATTTCAGGAATTCTTTTACTGAGACTTTTACTAAAATGTTTAGAAATACTATATAAAGGCTTTATTTAAGATGTGCAAAGGCAGCTTAATAATATGAGGAAATCGCCTCTAAAGAGCTTAAAAACCTGTTTAATAGTAAGAGTCTAGAGATTTAATAGATAGTTTAGTACTTCCTAGAAAGTATATTTGCTTTTATTTAGTTCCCTATTCTATATATGTTCGCTTGCTATAATTAGTGATATATACTGAGAAGTAATAAAGCACTATCTCTGAATATGCTAGAAATAGATATAATATAAGTAGTAAGAAGCCTTTCACTAAAAACCGCCGCCTCAACAAAAGAGACCTGTTCTATAAAATAGAGTGAATCTAGTAGAAATAAACACCTAGCGCTAAGCACACAGAAAGTATATATAATAAAGTCTTTATAGTAATTATAATAGTTAGAAATACTTAGTAGAATGCTACTATACTGAGCTTATCTAAATATAGCATATTAGTAGATATTAAGAGCTAATCAGTCTTCTTAATATAATAATCTGTAATACTGTCAGAGGTTTAGTCTGGCTAAGAGGCCTAAGTTAGAAATTTAAAATAGGACAGCTATCCTAAGTAACTAGGATACTTAGTAGCACTGCATAGATGCACTATAGATCTATGTATAGTGAGTCTAGGGCTTCAGGGAATATTATTATATATTCTAAGCATCATCACAACAGTTCCTATCTCTAACTACTACTAGCTAGTGTGCTTATCTTAATATAAGAGGTTGTTTGCTACCCTATTAGAGAGGACCAGGCCTGTGATATACTAGGAAGCCTATTATACTATAGTGTTATAAGTAGTATATATCTATACTAACAGTCTTAAAGGTTAGTGTGGTTATAATAGGGCTTTTATATAACAGAGCCTTGTAAGTTAGGCTAGGTATAGGACATATCATGCTGGAAACAGGCTTGCTTATGCGCTATTAGTAATGCAGCTAGTACGAGAACACAGCATCAGTGTAGCCTATAACAGGAACAAGTTATATTACCAGGCCTTCGCAACCTCAGGCGGGGCGAAGGCCGTCTCCCCGACAATGCTAGCAGGGTTCCGCTCAGGCCTAGAATTGCATACATAAGTTAGGAAGGAGGCTTAGGAGGATAGTGAGGCACTGTGTTTGAATGATAAAGTATTATAGTAATATAGATTCTTATACTTTTCTGATCTGAGTTACTGCTGTCACTTAGGGATCTGGCTGTATATAAATCACTTAACCTGAATATCTGGATCTGTTATATATAGTGTGATCTTAGTGTAGTTCTATAGCTTATATATTCTAAAAGAGCAGACAATCCTGTATACAGACTAATTAAAGTCCTAAATAATAGCAAGTAAATATTAATTATCTTATCTATATACTTGTAACTTAACTATATTATGCTCAGCCTTAGCTGTAATAATCTGTCTTAAATAGTAGTAATATTAGAAAGAAATATATAACATAGTTATCTAGAAGCCTAAAAGTATTGCTGATTTATAACTTTAAACTAGTAGCTGTTGCAGTGGGAAATATAACGCTTAGTATTACTGATACTGCTCTAGGTGTAGATTATCTGTAGGGCTTTAGGAGCTATTGTTTTCTCTCAGTGTAATATAAAATTATATGTAGTATTTCTAGGCTTACTTATAATTAAGCCTTAGCTTGAAATTGAAATCCTGAGATATTAGGGCAAACTTAGATTATAAGATATAGGCCTTAGTATATAAGATATAAGAGACAGCTAGCAGAGTGCTAACTATATTATCTACTATAGAACTAACTAGGTGCTGTCTCTATGCGTTCTGAGGGAAGCATAACATCTAGTTAAATATTATCAGCCTATAGTACTTAGTTTATAAGTAGATCTTATCTCACTAGTCCTGTTATAGGAATTATCCCTGATATACCCTGATAACGCAGTTATACTAGGAGGCTCTAGTAAGCTAGAAAGATAATTTATACTGCTTAACGTATTCACTATAAGCAGCGTATCTAATAAGAGCGCAATTAAAGCGCTACTGTTACTAGTTAGTTTAGTTTGCATACTAGAGCTAGTATAGAGGCTGTTAAATAGAGACGCTAGCGCTAGCTATATTCTACTAACAGCCTATACTAGTATCTCTTAAGCTTAGCTAAATAGTAGACTTATAGTAGAAAGAGGAATTTATAACTCTTATAACTATCTCTATATCTGTTGCTGTTAGCAGAAATTCTGCTAGTTAACCTGGTTCTAGGTTTTATGCTTATTGCTAGTTATAGCTAACTAAGCTGCAGGGATAAGAGATATGCTTAGGTGAAGAGCCTGCCTAGTAATATGTAAAAATAGCCTGTTATAACTGAGGTGGTCTGCTTATAGTTATAATAGCAAGTGCAGACCTAGCTAAAATGCAGAGCATATAAGGCATAGTGATAGCTGCTCCTTAAGTACTTAGAAAGTAGTTTTATAGTTTGCTATCTTATATTAGTAGTAACCCTATATCTCGTTAACTTTAAGATCTACTATAGTAGTATACAGATACTACTATGCTGTATTGCACTGCTGTGCTACCAGACTATCTATTATTTTATATACTGCTCTATGCTCTATATAGATATTTATAAGGATAGGCTACTCTGTAGATACCTAGGCCTGTTGTTAACTATTCTCCTTATTGCTGATTTGCCTGCTCCTAGGCTATAACTATAACCTTGCTATTATGCTGGTATTATAAGAGATAACTGCAATATTGCTAACACCTTACGATGCTGCTGATATTCTTGCGACTAGGATAAGCTAGGAACCTTGCCCTATAAAACCTAGGCACTAGTGATTACTAGTAGTAATCTACCTTTTAATTAAAATGCTGACAGCTATATATAGGATAGCAGCAGGAAACTAATAGATCTTTCACTAGCTGGCCTCTATCCTCTAGATATAATGACCTTGAAATCCTAGCATAGCATATTAAGAGGAGCGCTATATAAAACTATGCTGCTGATAGACCAGCTTAAAAGCAGTGTTTAGCTAATGCTGAATTATATCCCTGCTAGCTACTGTTCGCCTTAATAATAGACACCTAGTATAGACTGTTACTAAATTAAGCAGCTCTTACTATATAGAAGGCTTAGAAACTTAACTACTGCAGATAGTGCTGACCTATGCTATTGCCGCCAGGGCTTCTCAGCGCTTACTTAAGTGAGGCATATCAGGCTATAGAGCATAGTCTATATAAAGACAAAACATTAATTAATTTCCTCTTAAACATAGCAAAGACAGACAATCTAGAGAAGGCGCTAACCTTAATACCTTTGCTAGGCAGTTTATTGTTGCCTCTTTCTGGTAGTAGTCTATAATATATAAGAGCAAAAGCATAATATTAGCATAGTCAGTTTAATGTTGTTAATGCTGGCATTCGCTAACCAGACTATGCATAAGATCAACAGATATTCACTTCTATAGCTTATTAATATAGGCCTTATGCTGTCTAGCTGAGCTGCTAGAACGTGGTTGCTAATCTTAAGTCTTCAAGCCCTTTATTCAACATATCAACAAGTGACATAATTCATCTTAAGTTCACTACTAAGGTTCGCAGGTTTGTTATACTAAGAGTGTGTGATCAGCTACTCCTTTAATTAGTAGGAAAGCCGTGGAAAGTACAGAATAATAAAAACACTCAGAGTATTAAAGGGTCTAAGTACGTTCCTATTACAATTATATTTCTATACTTACCTAGCAGTAAGCTTGAAGAGAACCTGCGAGATGCTTTAGGATTAAGACTGTTCAGTAGGATGTCTCAGCTTTGTAGATAAAACTTACTTAATATTTCTATATAGTATATATTATATCAGGGGATTATAGGTATAGAGCTGCTGTTGGGTTGTATCTAGGGCTTTGCAAGCTACAATAACCTCTTTACTATATATAGTCTCTTTCTATTCTTTGCGCTATATCTTAGATCTGGATTCATTCATATTTTATACTATATATACCGCTATAAACCGAGAATTAATATAGTTATATTTTCTGTATTAATATAGTTTTTGAGAGAGATATATATATAAGACCTCTCTAAATCTAAGTGAGGTAAACAGGTTTATCTCAGACATAGGAAAAAACTGCGATTACTTATCACAAAGAGTTGCCTAGAGCTTAGACAAAAATATTGCTTTTATAACCATAATATATCTATAATATAGGTTTACTTTCCTTAATATATACCTTAGTCTCTAGCTAGTCCACAAAGTGCCTGATCTATATTATACACTCTAACAAAATAGGATATAGCGATCTAACTAACCAAGAGATCTGTACTATATATTAGATATATAGCCCGCATAAGTATGTGTGCCTCGACGTCGATCGCAATGCATTCCACAGCGCGCGATAGGGTGTCCAGATGGTTTTCAAGTGCGCTCCATAGTAACAGCCACAGGGCGGCTGGAGCGCACGAACTCCATAGTTATACCAATTCACACGCTTCCATCTTTCTGCTTAGACCCACATGCTCTTAACGCTAGTACTGTGCGATCTTATACAGCTGTATCAGTAACCTATCTAACGCAGCTTATGGATCTGGATTATTATGGGTGAGTGTCACTATATGCATAAGCTGCGTCGCTTATATATCATAACAGGGTCTATATCAGCTTAGATATCCACTTGATATAACTCTCGTAGGGATTGAGATTAACAAACGTTCTCTTGGCAGTACATCGTACTTTTAGGCTCAAAACGTTGTTTTTTGCATAGAAAACAATGCCTACTAAAACGGTATAGAGCCTGGAGCCTAGAGAAACTTAGACTCTAAGCCTTCTAAGCACTAGCCTAAAAGAGACCTGTTATTCCAGGGCACCTCTAGGTATCCCTACTATATACTAATTAGGTTAGCCATTTTGTTCATGTTTTATACGTTTTTAATCAACAGTACAGGTATGTTGTTTTTTATGTAAAAAATGTAAAATCTTAATTTTTAAACTCTCATCCTAATCTAGGTGGCTTACTGTAGAGCTAACAGGTTTATATTATGATAAGATAAGAAACACACAGGCATTTTAACTTCCTAGCACTATACTAAGCACTAGGAAGTTAAAATGTCCGTGCGGACAAGGATGAGAGAGTATGAAAGCCCTTTTTATTACAGACTATACCTATAGATATTTAACTAGGCAAAGAAATTCAGCATATACTATACTATCTATACTAGGCTTCCTCTTCTATGCTTAAGTAACTGAAATAAACGAAAAAATAATCAGGAAATAGCTCTCAGCGTTAGGATTATATTAATTCGAATCCTTAAACACGATATTAATCTCCCAGATTTTTCGCCCAGTTGCTTGCAGCACTGTACTCTGATTATGCTAAGAGCTGCTTATCGCTTAGCAAATTATACAGCGTTATGCCCTTACTACCTCGCTCGTCTAATAACTATTCCTAAGCAGCTTATAAAGGTTAACGAGGTTTAAGGCCGGAAAATAAGTTTAACTGCAAATACACGTCATTAGCATAGCAGCACACCATCCTATCAACATTCTGTTCGCAGTGCATTCTTGCGAAGTGTCAGCAAATACTTTTATCTTCTATCAAAGCTTCACTCAGTAATATATTATAAGCAGAACCTATTAAACAGAGTTAAAAAAGCTCTATAGAGTGGATTATATATGCTGAATAAGCTGCTAACTTCTAGCGTTAATGCTGAAATCTCTACATACTATTATAGAGCTGTAATATACCTATGCATATCTAGGTTATTAATATCTATATCTGGTTAATCAGCTAACATTGCTTATAAGGGCTAGCAGACAACGTTAGCTAGACAAGATACTAAAATGCTAGAAAATATTATAAGAGAGAAAGCAGATATATTATAATAGACTATCTCACTGCTAAAAAGTACTCTATATATTATACCTATTTTTACTGTTGCTGAGGTTCTGTTATGTTGTTAAAGTAGTATCTCTAGAACTATATCTAGCAGTGGATTAAAAAACTATAAGCGAAAGAGATTTAGGGATAAGTATAGAGAGGCTCTAAAGAAGCATATCTATGAGTTTGATTTGAAGGCTTATAATGCTAGGCTAATAAATCTAAGTTGAGAAGATTAGTCTAGAAGTGTAGGCGTCAGAAGTCTAGCTGAAGACGTGTCTAAATAACCTGTATGTTTAGGAATACCTCCTGGAGATAGAACACCTGTTTTCTAGACAGCTTAGTGAATATTCAGTCAGGCTGTTGCAGAAGCTATGCGACGAGGTCGGTTATAGCTTTGAGGCTAGGGGCAAGGAGAACAAGGCGTCAGGAGGTTTCAGCTTGAGAATCAAGCACTTATCTAAGGAGTTAGAGTCGCTAGAATCTAGGTATACTGAGCTCACTAAGCGCTTTAACGTTCTAGTAGAGCGGAACTAAGTACTGGAAGTGTAGAATGAGGAGCTCTAGGAAAAGAGTATTAGACTAGAAGACTAGAATAGAGAGCTTGAAAGGTAGAATAAAAGGCTGGAAGTATGATTTAATAATCAGTCAGCTGAAGTTATATATCTATTTAACTATATCTGCGAATTCACTAAGAGTATCTAAAGCTTTTAGCTACTGCTTAGGTTATAAGATCTAGGAATTAGCAGTATTAGTATAGATAAAAGCTCTAAGTAACTATGCAATATTATATAGTCTAGGTAGCATTAAATAAATAAAATTAACTATACTTCTATAGGAGGCTAATAAACTAGTAGCCTAACTCTTTAGTAATATAATTTTTAGGATATAAGCTGCATAACTAAAACAGAAGAATTTAAGTTTATGCTTAAACCTAGTGTAAAAGCTAAACGCTAGTATTTACATAGCTAATTATATGCATTAGCATAAGAGTGTAACACTAAGTAAGTTGCAGTAGCAGGAGGTATCCTTTAGTATATAAGTTCTATAGTGCTCTAACAGTGTTATATAAACCTGCTGGAATTATTACTGTTATTAAAGCAGGCCTAAGTACCTGAGCAGCTCTAAGCTATACTAAGCTATACTGAGCAGCCCTAAGCTATACTAAGCAGCCCTAAGCTGCTCCTAAGCTGCTTTTAAGCTGCCTTAAGCTGCTTTTAAGCTGCTTCTAAGCTGCTTCTAAGCTGCTCTTAAGCTATACTAAGCTGCCCCTAAGCCTTACTGAGATGCTTCTAAGCTTCTGAACAAAGCTATATATATCTTATACTAGTATATTATCCTCAAATAAGCTGAGTATATATATAAATCACTATATTCTCTTATAAAGATAGTATGTTTATTGTTTATATATCTCTAAGCCTTGTTAAGATCCCCTATAAGGGCAGTTATAATAGCTGCGAATACTTTAACCTAGGCATGCTACAAAGCTTTGTAGTATATAAAGCCTGCAAAAGCTACACTAACCTTTAACTTAGAACAGGTATAACAGTACTCTGTACAGTTATAAGTTAAGAGTCTGAAGTTATCCCTCTATAAATAACTACCTATAACTTTACTAGATATTAACTAAATTGCGCGCTTTTGCCGCTAATTTAGCGGCAAGGTGTTCCTCTAACGATAAGCTGACCAATCTATAGCAGGTTACAATCACTGCAGTAGTGTTAAGCAGCACTTCGTAACGCGATGTATCTGCGCTCTTCAACTGCTCACGCAGCATAGTTAAGAAGACCTTTCAACGCTTCGAAAAAGATAGCACTTTCAACTTGAAACCCTGCGAAGAGTGCCCAGAGATACTCTCGCAGCAGTAGAAGAGGGCTGTAGTACATACTGCTAAAAAGAACTATTGCTAGACCTACCTCAAGCTTGCTGTTAAGTAGAGAGGTTACGCTAGCCCCTCCACTTTTAAGCGCGTTCTATATAAGGCAAACTTCTATAAATAGAAAGCTATAAAGAGACTGTTTATTACTAAAAGAGCAGTTGCTCTTCAGCTATAATTTATGCGTGAGTAGCTTTCTAAAGTTGATGAATTAATAGTTGTATGCTTTGTAGCGATCAGACCTCTTCACGCGTCTTCTTAGCTAACTGAGCGCTTGTGCAGTCCTATCCTAGTTTTCTGACGAGTCTTCCTACTAGAATAATACTTCCTCGCCCTCTATCTAGGTCTTCAGATTACCTTATAAACGCTAGGATTCGAAGTATATTAACTTTATAAGTCGCGTTAAAGAAAATATCTTGATTATAGTGTGGGGGATAGTATAGAAGGAGTTACGAAGCAAGCTAATCTTTATAGAGCGCGACGAGACCTCTAAGAAGAAGGGATATAGCTTCAATAGCTATATAAAGTGTCTGTAGGATAGGTATATCCCTTATATAGATAATATGAGGCATTTTATCTAGGATAACGCCTCTATTCACACTCAGCGAAGACGACGGAGTGGATGTTCACCTGAGGGATTTCCTAGTTCAAGTAGCCGCTATATTCGCTAGATCTTAACCTTATTAAGTATGTTTAGCGTATAATAAAGAATAACTTGCGTTATCTATATCTAGAAGTATTTAACCTTAAAAAAATAAAATAAAAATAGATATTAAATAGTTCAGAGTGTAGTCCTAGTGTGGGATGCAGTCTCTCAGGCTAAGATTTAGAGCCTAGTAAAGTCTCTGCTGCGCAGGCTTGAAGCTGTGATAAAAGCACAGAGGTAGTTTACATAGTATTAAAGAGCAAACTTTAGCATTTAATTTAACTATAGTTTCGCTATATAAAGATTAAAATTAACAGTTTTCTAGCTCCTTAAAGTATATAGGGTGTGATGCAGGTAGTATAGTAACGACCTTGCTGCGCTTGCTCTAGCAGATATTACACTGAAATCTACTGAGGTATATACTATTAGATGCTTATAAATTCTATTACTTATCTTTAAGGAACAGACTACGCCTTTAGGCGGAAGCTTATACTACCTTAATTTTATTCACTATAATATACCTAACCTGCTGTCTCTGCCTGAATGATTTTCGACTTCTCTTTTAATTACTCTGATAAACGCTTTTTACCTGGTTTTAAGATCACTAGTAGTAGGTATATCTGATCCTACTTTCTAGTTAATAAGACTTAGAAGTCTGTTATAAAGATATATACTAGATACTCAGCTGCTCTCCAGCTAGTATCGTCTAATATATTAAATACTAGATACTGCCTAGAATAATATATTACTAAGTATATTATAATATTAAACTTATTATAAAAGTCTTTATAGTAGCTATTAAGCTTCTAGATAAGATTGTTTCTGCGTTAGTATAAGTTTAATAGCTTATTCCTTCACTTTTTTTACTTCTCTATAATATTATTTATAGGGACTTAGGCTAATGCTATATCTATGCTCTCTTTAGTAATATCTAGTAATATAGTAGTACTACTTCTCCTATCTAGGGCTGCTATATCTGCTTCTCAACTTAAGCTATAGAAAGCTAAATAGGTAGTGAAAAGCAACAGCTACTAAATAAGTAAGGCGTAGTATACTAGATTAAGGAAGTGAACTGCCTTGCTCTTTACTGAGATCAGCACCTGTATAAGCAGCACCTTCAGCAGATTAAGGCTGTGAACCTTATATCTTAAAGCTCTCATTCTAGATTATAGGTCTACTTATTACCTAGTCTGTCTAGACCTACTATACACCTACTTCAGACAATTATATCTTCTGCAGCATCTTTTTATACTGAGGTACAAGCTAGGAACTTGCTCACTTTGCAGCGCGTTACTGTAATATTATACTGTATATCTTATTATTACTAACTTTGCAGTGTAGCTGAATAGCTGCTCTATCAGTCGAAGTTGCCAGCGTTAAAACCTGCTAGTCTTCCTGATTTAGTTAAGATAATAGTAAGATATCTGCTATAGCTAGTAAGTCTCTCTGTTAGTTATTCTGCTCAGCTCTAGAAGCCGTGCTATATATCTGCCTGATTAAAAGTCGCTAGCTTCCACTAACTTCTACACTTTGCAAGCATACACCTACTACACTATCTCCATCTACTAAGTAGTGATAGTGCTTGCTAGTCGAAGGAATTTATCTGTAGTCGTTCGAATTAAACGATCGAGATATTATACTGTATTACAGGCTTTCATAGTAACGCAGACTATGATATAGCTATAAGCATATTAACAGCGATCTCTAGCAAAACGTCACTATGCCTATATTTCAGCTTACTGTACGCTGCTTATACGTATATACTAACTGCCTCTATAGCATCAGACTATTTCTTTTATAGCCGCCTATAATATATATTATAGATAGACTGTACTAAGCTATCTAAAGTTAATATATTAAAACTACACAGTATATGCTCTGCCTGAGGTGTCAGTATATTAGAGCCCTAAGAGTGGAGTAATAACTGTATTAAGATCACTGAACTTCTATTACTGACTTAGATTATAACTAGTTATAGATTACTCTTAGTTTAACCAGAATTATAGTTCTATTATAGTTAGTCCTATTAGTAGTACTAATCTTAGAAAGACCTAGCAATATATTAAAAACAACACTTTATCTATCGTCTAGACTACTTCTCTGCACTTTCTCTTCTATTACTGCTAGATTATATGCTATTCTTTTTCTTAAGAACTCTAAATAGCTAGCTTAGTATATATAGAATAAAGCTCTTGATTTTATAAAAGTTGAAAATAGCTATAGAGTATTTCTGAAGATACTTAACAGATCTTAATGCAGTGTATTTTATACTGATCTGTTCTTCTTCTTATCTAAAGGTAGCAAAACTAAGAGTTTGAGCTGCTTATATATAGTATGCTTCTATAAAAGCTGATTATATAAGCCTATTATTATTTCTATTAAAACTGCCTCTTATAATCTCTAGTGAAAGAAATCAGCAGCAGTAGATTAGGATATTTTTGCTGGTTATTAGCAAGTTAACGCCTGTACTTGAGGAAGAAGTTGTCTATAATAGTTACGCTTATAGATAATGTTAACATATAACATCTTAATATATATAATAATAATATAATAATATTCTACTTACTTAAATATTCTATATAAAATAAACGAATAGACTTTTATATATATAACCTTATTTAAAAGTGTTTAGTTTATTATAACTTATAACTTTATAAATGCTTACGTAATCGCTCTTATTATGTAATCCTGCTTATGTAACTAAAAAGTATAACCTGAAACGTAAGGTTATCTTTCCCCTCATTTTTCCTACCTTAGGATACAACCTGCTAACTATATCAACTAGAATTATATTAATACATTCCTTCTCTATTAATTATCTATACAAATAAATACCTATAAATGCTGAGGATTATCAATTTTTATTATAACATATCTCCATCTATAACCCTATACTATATAGGCGCATATACTACGCCCCTGAATACTCTTATACCTGTGCTAACAGATAAGAGAGGAACAAAGGCTGTAGAAACAGATGCTAGCAATACCCCTCTAAGCGCTAGTCTGGTTCTTTTAATAACTGCTACTAAAGATACCACCTATAATTAACTGCTAAATAAAGCACTCTATAACAGCTAATCTTATGTTAGCGTCTGCTAGTAACGCGTATTTATCAGCAGTTATTTATAAAGCTATATCTGCATTCTGCTAGTAACCTGTAGCTAACTCTTCTTTCTTTAGATAGTGGGTGAGGAGAGTGTTAGCAAGTAAGCAAACGTTATATGCTATTCTCTTCTAGCAGTTAATAATAGCTATATCTGAGACCTTAGTATTGTTTGCAAAGGCTTGCTCTGAAGCTCTAGCTAATTCTATATTATATATATGCTTATATAGTGTTAATATCTCTTGCTGATATTTGCATATATAGTTATTTATATGCTTAATATATGCGACTTATGCTGTTATGTAATTATGCTTGAAGTCTGTAATATTCTGACTTACTTTATCTAGAGCAAGGCGAAGCAATTAGATAACTTCGTTATACTGACTTAATTGCTGCTTCATTCTCTTATTTTCCTATATAATACTCTTATAAGTCCTAGAGTAAGCTCTACTATCTCTATAATTATGTGTAAACAGCCAGCCTGTCTACTATTAAGGACTTATTATAGTAAGATTAGCATTAAAGTTACTAGAGTCCATGCTTTTATCTAGTCTTAACTATTAAGGCAGATAATTAAAATCACTTATTAAGCCTTCCCTAACAGGATGCTGTTCTTTATTTTGATATATTGTATCAGGAAGAGGTCTTTAAAAATAATAACTTTTGTAATAATCTTAAGCTTAATCTTAAGCTTAATCTTTTTTAAGATAAATAGAAAGTATATAGCTCTATTTTTATATAACCAGGCAAGCAAGCAGGACTTATAACTATTTCTGAATAGGTACTGTTCTGCAACTAACTTAAAATAGGCTATATAATGCAGCAAATACTATTAAGCAAGCTTTTATAGCTTTAAGATTTATATTAAGGAAAATATTATTAAGCGAGAAGTAACACTGCCTAAAACAATAGTTATTACGCTAGTAAGAATAATATTGTTTTGATACTTTGCATACTAAAGGATATTAGTTTTACTTACTACTTATAGTAAAAAGTTTCGAGAGAATAGCGAAAGCTTGAGTTCGTCTATAAACTTCTATTAATGAGATAGAGATAAATAAGGTTAAGTTCTGCGATGCCTCGGGGCTTTATGCGTATCTGTAGTATATTTAGTACTACTACGCCTGTATAAATCTCTTTCCTATAAGACCTTTCGCCTATTATAGCAGTATATATCTATTTCTCTGTGAAGGCTGTATATATGGTGTCTTTTAACGTATGTTCGAGTTGTCTGTGTTACTAGCAGATCCTTTCAAAATAGCTGATTTTAGCGATTAGAACCTTCTAGTGTATGCGAAAAAGAACACTATAGTTATAGGTATTAACTTTAGAACTATGTTGAGTGCCTAACATTCCACGCCTGATTAATAATTAACTAACCTATTAGGTCTTGCTATAGCTTCTCTGGAATCAGCTAGGTATTTGCCAGTCAACTAAAGAACATTGAAGTTATAACCTAATAGCCTTTAGAACTAAGCTTTAATTCTGATACTGAGAAAACACTATCTACGCTCCTTTATAGCACTCTCTAAGATAATGCAACTTAGGGATATAGTGTCCCTGCTTATAGTACTGATAAATATCTGAAGTGGTTTAAATTGCTCTTTATTAACTAAAAAGATCTTTCTCTAGAATTGCAGGAATCACTATAAATCGCTACTGCTAAGAGACTCTTAGAAAATGCTAACTAAGAAGTAATAGAAGTTATTAGCAGCTATTTATAACGCCTCTAGAATCACTCTATTAACTATATTGCTTACTTAACAGGAAAAGGCTTGTTAAGACTCTGCACTTTTCATATAGTGGTTATAATACTAGTAATCTAGCCTAAGTATTCCAAGGCTTGTATAAGATATACTGCTTAAGACGCTAGTATCCTAAATATCTATCCAGCTAGTAAGACAGTTCTATCCTTTATTACTAAGCCTGAGGCTGTAGCATTAGCTATATTATACGACTTATAATTTCAGCCTGATATTAAGGTTGCTTTATAAATTCCTGTGGACTGCTTAGAAAAATACTAACAGAAGGTGTAAACGCAGAGCAGAGACTATTTCATTGTCTGTAATACTAGTAGTAGCACTATTAACCTAATCTCCTACAAAGTAGTAACTACTAACCTTTTAGTTATTAAGGAAGCTGTTAAAGGAGATAGGAGATTTTGCAGCTGCTTATTTCTTAACTAAGCCTTTATTAAGATAATAAGAAGCAAGGTTAGCTCTTAAGTCTAGGATATATTGCTAAATAATAAAATTTAACAGCTTCTTTATAATAATTAGAAGCATAGAATTAAAAAGCAGTTTTATAGCTAGGACTGAGACTAGGTAGTTACTCTTCTATATAGATATTACTCAGCTGCTAACTAAATTAGTTAGGCTTAAAAGCTTGTGTTGATTTTTAATAACTCTAAGCTGGAGCTAGTGTTCTATCAGATAGTGAGATAGATTAAAGATCTTATTAAAAAATAAGTAGAGCAGGCCTAACTAAAGCATAATAAGTCGCCTAAAGCAAGCAAATTATATAACACTTATTTCTCTAGGCTGTATAGCTAATTAGTTCCAGTATATTATACTTATTAGAGGCTTTAGTTACTATATATACCTTCACTATCACCTCATATAAAGCGTGAGCAAGGATAATATAGATATTTTACAGGCGTAAAGACTAAGACTATAAATAATAAACTGCTGTATTATTTACTCTTCTGATTCTTATAGATAGAGTGCTATTTATTATAGTGCTATTATTTATAGACTCACGCAGGTAAGTGATTCTCAGGAGTTTCTAGTTAAGATTGCATTCTGTATTGCTTAAATCAGCTATAGAATAATATTCTATAAAACTTTTAACCTTACTCTTCACTTGAACGCTGACAGGGTCTGGGATGAGAAAGAAATAAAATAGATTGCAGAAAATCAGGTCTGATAGTACTTGCAATAGGTGAGACTAACTATATATTACACTGTAACTAGCTGATATAAGCTATAGGGTGCTAATATCAGCGACACTAGTTCTGTTTTTCATAGTTTCTACTGCCTGTATAAGCAGCCCTCTGATAAAATCACTAGAATGCTATACTATTCAACTGCATTATATATACCTTCTTGAATTAATAAGATAGTTAACTAGCTTTACACTATTTAGTGGAGCAAGCGAATTAACTTTAAAAGACTTTTAAAGTTTATTAATTTAGTGGGAAAGGTTTTCTATTGTCTTAAGTAGGATATAGAGATGATAAGTGATAGCGTTAGTCTTGATTTTATAGTTCTATATAATAGAAAGCGGATAGCTGCTAAGAATATATAAGTAGTATTTAAGACGAGCCCTAATAACGGAAATTTCCCTTAGAGCGATCTGAAATAAAC
The DNA here is from genome assembly GCA_018853505.1 of Colletotrichum camelliae. Lineage (NCBI taxonomy): Eukaryota > Fungi > Ascomycota > Sordariomycetes > Glomerellales > Glomerellaceae > Colletotrichum > Colletotrichum camelliae. Next base: position 4,053,012 of record JAELVL010000008.1, on the reverse strand, counting down.
AAGCTGTCCTATTTATATAACTTAGTCCTAGTTATCCTAGTATATAACGACATAGAGCTATAATAAGTCCTTCTCTTTTTTTATATCAGACTACTTTAAACTATATAAAAGCTTCACATTATTATAGTATATTATAATATATCTTATATAGTTTCGTTTCCTTAGCCTCTAGTTAATACTATTTAAGAGCATCTGCTACTCCCCCTCCTTCTCTAAGGCACAGTACGTAAAAGGCTAGCAATTATCTCACTACTCTCTCCTACTACCTTATACCTCACTAGTTTAAATTCTCCTGAATCTGCTTATACTGTTCACATAACATTATGTTAGTTTGCAGCGCCTAATTCAGGAGTGAGATAAGGTTCATAGATACCTTTATTACTACAAACTTATATAAACTATTTATATTAAGCTAAACTATTTATTCCTTAGAAAGTGAAAGAATATAATAGTAATATTTTACTGGCTATACTTAAGGCTAAATTTGTGAAGCTTTAGTAAGATAGTAGGCCTCCTCATAATTAAATAGGTTTCTAGCAGCAATATATATATTAAAAGAGCATTATAATAATTGCCTCTATTATAGGAAAAAAGGTTTAGTTAAGATAGGTTATAATAGGTAGTGTCTCAGCATTCACTCTCACAGCACCCTGCTAGAACTTACACCTCAGCTAATAAGTAGACTGATATTAAGATGCTTACTAAGCGCTTCTGCACTATCTAAGCTACTTCAGCTAATTACTGATATAATATATAAGAAGGGCAGCAAACCTAAAAGCAATATAAAAGCGCTATTAAGATAGACTTATATATTATAGAAAAGCAAAACTATAATTTTCCTGGGATTTATAAAGCAATCTAGCTTTAATTAAGTCTGAACTAGTATCTAAGCTAAGTTTGCTAATTCAGCTTAATAAGTAATGTTAGAGAAACTGCCAAGCGTAACTATTCTCTCTGCTGAATATTACACTGTCTCTAGGACTAAGACGTAGTAATTCTATCTTATACAGAGTTAAAGATATATATAAAGGCTACTTTCTTAGTTTTATAATATATATATAAAATTTCCTGCTTCTTCTTAAGTTTATTACTACGCTCTTTATAGCCTTAGTCTAACTAGTTAATCTTTTCCTTAGTTCTACCTCTTAACAGCAAAATAGCAAGCTAGGTATAATTTATACCTGATCTAGCTGAAGCTAGAGTATAGTAGTAGGATGATAAGGACGTGTATATTCGCTGCCTAGGATATAGAAAGATTCACTACTATAGTTTTAACAGTTATTATAAGCTACTGCTATAGTATATATCACACTGCGATATAATAGGTCTTAAAGCATACTTCCTGAGGTATAAGATTATATTCCTCTTTAATAGAAAGTTAGGTGATATAGACTATAAAATTAACAGACAGAGAGCTATATTTATATATAGAACTACTAACCTTATAGTATACTTCGGCAAGCTAGAAGAAGAGCAACTAAAACCTAGGAAGATTATATTCAGAAATCGAAAGAAGTAGACTAATGCGAAAGAGTAAGTTCACTATAGTAAATCTATAATAGGACTTCTTAGTAGCTATAGTATTAAAAGAATTATTATTATAGTAAGCAACCTAGTTAAGAGAAAAGTAGAAGTAGTTTGCAAGTATCTTAAGTTATTACCAGATATATATATTTTTTTATATAGGGTAGAAGCCTACTATATTTCTCAGCTTAATAATTATAACTCTAATAGTAGCAGCTAAGAAAGTAATAAGGAGTAGAAGAATAAGATTTATATCACTAGCAATATAGCGCTTCACTGCGCTGCATACAAAAAGTCAGATAATATAGTTCGGCTTCTCCTATAGAAAGGAGCGAAACTAAACATAGTTAATGCAGCTAGAAGATCTCTGTTAATAGAAGCTGCCCTGTGGGGAAGGCTGAGGAACGTTAAGCTCTTCTTAGAGTATAGCGCAGATACTAAGATATACTGCATTCGCAATAGTTAACAACTGCATGCAGTGAACTTTGCAATGCTACTAGAGGAAAATATTGCTGAATAGGAATCTGTGGCTAGAGGGGTCTATAGAGAGAATACGCCTGAGAAGGATTGCAACTGAGCTGCAGTTATTTATCTGTTGCGCGGAAGGGCTGAAAGCCCCCTACTAGACTGGAAACTAGCTAGGTTTGCTTTCTATTATTCCCTGGATAATAAAAAGTTCCTAGTGATAATTATAACCTTTAATATCTTAAATAAGTAGAAGACTGTAGCTATGCTTTATAGAGGTGGAAAGTTTCCTGGAGTTATAGTAATAAGCAGCTAGGGCTATAGAGAGAAGCTTAATATTTAGGTCTCTGGAAAAGATTAAACCTAAGAAGTATATAACTTCTATAATAGAATTAGCTTCTTACTATACTTATATAACAGAGACTAAAGGAGTTAGAGAAAGTATTATACTTGCTATACTGAGAAGCAACTAGTTACCTATTTTATCAGCAAACACCTCCTATATAAGAATATTAAAGATATAATTAAACTAGAAAATCTCTGTCTTAATAATACTAATAACTATATAGAACAGGGATAGAATAGGCAGCTCTATAGGGATAGGCTTCTAGCTCTTAAGCATATTAAGCCTCTAGTTACTCTATATAAAGTAGTTATTATAATAAGCTAGCCTATATATAATAACTGTTAGGAATTTATAGTATATATTAATTATTATTACAGATTAAAGATCAGGTTATATTAATAATACGTTTATAATAGATATAATATATCTTTATAAGTTGTTTTAGTGCAGGTCTTTTATAGCTTTTAATATAGTAGGAATATAATAAATATATATACTTTAATAATAGTAGGCTATATAAATCTAAGTATGCGTCTGTATTAGATTCTATATCTTATACTTAAGTAGATAGTCTCTGATACTTAGAAGTATACCTGCTAGATATCTGTTACTAGACCTATTTATAACAGAACAGCAGTACTGCTTTATCTAGTAAGCATTATAGAGCTTAGTGTTTCTGTCTAGCTTATTACTACTATATAGCTGCAGCAATTCAGTGCTTATTCGTAATATATTCTTTAGGCAGCTTCTTTTAGTATACTACTATATTAGTTTGGGCGAAAACTTACTACTAAATATCTGTACCTTTTATATTGCTCTTAGTATTATTAGTCCTGCTATTAGTATCTATAATAGTGTTAGACAGGACAGTTAGCCTCAGCTTGCTAAAGAACACAGAGAAGCATTATATATATATACTAGTCTGCTACTCCTTATAATTATAAGCTGACAGCTTATAAGTTACTAGTTAAGATTGCAAGACTGTTAGCTTCAGGAGTATATAGGTATATATTAAAGGCTGATGTTATATCAGCCAGCGATTGCTAGAGTAATATTATAAAGAGGTCTTAGGTAGAGAAAGCTGTATAGTTAGAGGGTTAATAGGCTTAAGTATAGAAATCCGTCCACTAAAGTCTGCTAGTCCTTTTCATCAGAGTACTAATAGACTAATACTAGTTATATAGAGGCTTTAAAAATAGAATAGCAGCTTATTAACAACTAATCTTATACTTCTTCGAGCGTTATAGCGAGGATAGGTATAACTGAGTATATAATCAGCAGTATTATTTTAAAGTACTTCTATCTTTTAGGTCTTCTACAGCTTGCTAGATTTCTCTAGATAGTAGTAGTTTGCTTGCTTTAACAGCTAGTTAATAATATACTATATTGCAGAATTCACTCTCAGTTATTCCCTGGAATAACTAATTATATTAAACCTATTTATGCTTAATACTAATAGGAGGTCTGTTTTCTTCTGTTTTAAGATAGTAGCCTAGCTATAAAGAGAATATGCCTTTCTTATCAAACTTGCAATATATATCACGCTTGCTACTATAAGAATCTATAGCACTTCCTATTTTTATAGAAGTTCTTTTTATAATAGAAAGGATTTTCTTCTGCTTTCCTTTATAACCTAGAGCCTTGTTATATTAGTAGGATATTATTAGTTTAGCACTTTTATATAGTTTATTCTTGCTATATATTTATTATTAATTGCTATATTCTAACAGTCTTCTAAAAACAGCTTATAGAGCATTAGTATAAACCCAAGAGATAGATACTATACTTACAGGTTAACTTCTTAACACTAAGCTTCTTTATAGCTAATAAGATATTACTATATATATTAACTGTTCTTAGGCAGCGATTAAGTAAAGGCTTCGCAATGTTTCTCAGGCAGAAAGTTATATATAATCTCTGTAGCTTATATCCCCAGAGCGAGATAAGTACTTTCCACGCATATATATATTCCTCTCTTGCTAGGAATAATCTCTTAAATATATATCTGTGTATAATAGCTACCTGCATTATTAACTACATAAGCGCGCACGGACTATTCAGCTACGCAACAAGCTTATTCTATATAACTAATATATTTCCAGTGCCTATTTTTCTTAATCAACATCTTATTACAGCTGATTTCCTTTACTAAGGAAGCGTAACTATAAAGGCTGGGGTTAGAAGAGAATAGCAAGCTAGGCTTACTACTGAAAATTAACTAGGACTCTTTTAATATAGAGGCTATAATAGTTAGAGCAGGCGTATATTAAGAATTAATTATAAGAAATAAAAATATAAAGCTGATTACTATAAACAGTATAGAACCTAAGTTATTCAGTGTGGAAAACATAGACTGAGAGCATAGTATTAATAGTAGTATAGGGTTAGATATAGAAGGAATAGACTGAGAGCTAACTTCTATAGACTATATAAAGTTAGATTTATTATCTGCGGAAGATATATATAGGCAACTAACTAAATATATAGATATAGACTAGGAGTAGACAGGCCTTAGAAGGCTATAAGATAGAGAGATAGAGAATATATAACTATTTATCTTTAAGGCTAACCTTATGATATTTACTGAGAAGACTGTTAATAGAAATTATAGGAGTTAGGTTAGAGAGGACTTTATTACAGATAATATTATAACTAATATTAATAATTTAGATATTAATATAATTAATACTAACTTAACTAATATTAATAGTAATATTAATATAGATAGATATTAATATTAACGTTACTAATATTACTAACGTTAATATTAAACTAGTTAGTATAAACCAGATGCAGGAAGTTAGGTTTATAAACATACTAACGCATTATAGATAGAAGATTAATATCTATAGATATAATCTATCATAAAACGCATATATATATAAGTAGGGTATAGTAGAATAAAGTGCATTATCCTTGACTTATCTGTTGCATTTCCACACTTTCGTCGTCTATAGAAATATTCTAATTATCAGCTGATTAAGACTAGCAGTATAAGTGATAGTAATCTATTAGCTTGCTAAACTGCTGTATACAGACAGCCTCAACCTGCAATAGCAGTGCTAGCAGTAATTTGTTATTAAGTATTCCTTCTCTTTCTTAACGAGGCGTGTAGGCAATTAAAGAGAACAATCTGTAGCCCCCTCTATACTTAGGAGCATAATCATCTTCCTATTTATATCATACCTTAACGTTCTATAACTGCTCTATACAGTGTTAATTAAGAGCTATTTAGATACTATATATATAACATCCTAGCATAATAACTTCTAGACTAGTAATTATACTAGTAAGGTCTTCTTAATATAGTTATTATATTATATACTAGGCTTTATTATAAACCAGCTCAGCTTATTAATACGACCGAAGTAACTATATCCTATTTAATACTATAAGATGTTAAAAAGATATATCTCTTATCTAGCCTAGTTTTACTTTAAATCTTAAGAAAAGGAAGTTTATAACTTAAACTAAAAGTATTTAGCGTTGGTATATATATATTAATTAGCTTTACTCTATATTAAGGGTTTCTAGCGTCTTATAGCATTAAATAGGATAATCTCAGTATATATTAGTTACTAAAGAATGTAGAAGAATCCAGCAGAAAAACAGTAGCTATATCTAAGTATTAAGAACTACTCTCCTAAAGCTTTCTAGTAGCAAGCTATAATAGGATATTATATAATAATAAAGAAGACTACTAGTTATAATTATATAATTCTACTAGTATTATATTATACCTATAATATAGATAACATGCTCTAATAAACAGCTAATATATATCAGTAAACCTCTTATAGCTAATACTACTAGTCTATACTTATTAGAAAGCTAGATAACTCTCTCCTTCCCTTATAAAATCCAGGTCCTATTAGGATTAAAGCTAAGACTATAAATAGTTAGAGATAACACTATTTCTTTAAATAACTACAGTCTACTTATAAAGGAGTCTATAAATAGGTTTATAGCTCTAAAGTTAGTAAGTAGTTATATGCTAGATAAAGGATCGAATGCAACACTCTAAGTATAGCACTTAAGTATATAGCGATACGTACCTATAGCTATGTCCTAGAGCTAGACTGTCTAGTCGTCTGAGGCTGATGTAATTATCTGGCTGTCTAGCAAGAAGGCTACCGCTATGACCTACTTACTATAGCCTTCAAGTGTATAGCAGTGTGCGCTTGTAGCTATGTCCTAGAGCTAGATGTTACAACCTGTAAATAAGGATAACAGCCGAACAACCCACTCAGGCGTTGGGCGGCTAGGACAGGACATTTGTACTGCAGGATTATGGGAACAACAGGGACTCACTCAGAAACGGAAGAACTATAGTATAAGTCATGTAGTGATAAGATAAGACTGAGCAGGCAGTATAGATCACTGAGCGGTTAGTTAGAGTTACTGAGTGCTCACTAATAATCACTGAGCGCTTACTACTACCTGATTAGGGATCAGCAGTAAGATAAAGGGACTATTCAGGACTTATATATAGTATAACCTGAGCCTAGCTTATAGTCAGACTTCTATAGCTCTTTAGTAATTAACTTTATATTTATCTCTAGATACTTTCAGCTTACCTTCACTGTAAATACTTATAGAGTCTCAGACTGATCACCTTAGCCTCTAACTACTAATCTATAATATAGCTTATAACTTATAACCTAAACTACAACCCTAGTATATTATTACTATATATTAATCTCTAGCTTCTATTAGCAGACCGTACTGTTAGATAGCTGACTATAACACTTTAATTGCTCCTGTTTAGTAAGTTAACTATTAAGACTACTAATAGTACAGATAATATATCGACTAATAATAATGCTCAGTATACACCTATAACCTCTAGCATCCTAGTAACTAGACCTACTACTGCTATACTAGCTTAACTAGTTATACTACCTCCTATAAACTAGTAACTATTTAATATACTTAACTAGCTTCGAGAAGAGAACGCTTAACTCTATACTCAGCTGAACGCCAGCTAAGTGCCTATAACTCCTCAAGCTAAGTACTTAGAGCTAGAGCTATTTAATAGCACTACTAGACTCCTGTAAAGGTTTCTCACTAAAACTTACACCTATCTATGCTACTATAGCAGTTTATTCCCTACTAAGGTAGATAAAGTCTACTATATAGCCTTATTCTTTAAGAAGGATACTCTCGCCTAGTTTAAACCTATTATATATAACTACCTTGAGAATACTTATAATAATTAAGAGGAAGACACTTAAGCTATCTTTAAAAAATATAACAAATTCAAGAAACAACTTAAGAATATTTTTAGAAACCCTAATAAGGAATATATTGCTAAGCAAAAGCTTATAAGCCTTATATAGAAAGGATTAGCTAGTAAATATACTTCTAAATTCTATTAAATTATATTAAAACTAAGATAGAGCGATAAAGCTTTTATTACTAAGTTCTACTAAGGACTTCAAGAAGATATGAAAAACGAACTTATATATAATAATTAGCCTGAAGAACTTTACGTCTTTATTAATATAGCTATTAAGATTAATAACTAACTTTATAAGAGACGTCTCGAACAAAAGGGATAACAGCTATAGACCCCTAGAAAAGCGAACACTTCTAAAAAATACACTTAGAAACCCTAGTATCAAGGTTAACAAGGATGAAGCACTGCTTCTAGATATTATAGCGGACCTATAGACCTCAGCACTACTACTAAGAGTAATAACAAAAAACTATAGAACCTTAAATACTATAACTATGAAAAGATAGAACATATTACTAAAGATTGCAGGCAACCTAAGAAGCTCAGCTGGAAGTCTGTCCCTAAACAGACTAAACAAATCAGTATAGTAACTAAAACCTCTTATATAGCCCTCTTATAAACAGGATGCTATAATAATAAATGCTTCACTTACTGCAGTAATAAAGAAGCTATAGAACACTGGCCTAGTAACCTAGACTGCAGAAGAACAGGTTATAATATAACTATCCTAGAAGTTAAAATAAAGACCCTTATAATAGCTTCCTAAGCTAATAGTAAGCTAGTTAGAAAGACTACTGAGCAACTCGACGAAATGCTTTGCATCTAACAACTCGATATAGTTAACCCTAACCCTATAGGTTATAATATAGAAACCTGACAAACAATCTAAGAGTTAGAAGCCTAAGTCTAACAGGAAACGAACTAAATCCGTCTACACGAAACAAGACAACAGATTATAAGTAATAATAAATAACAGATCCTACGCCTTGAAATAGTATAAACACTTTAGCTATAATAAGCATAAGAAGAACTAGATAATATTATATAGTATTACTAAATTAGTGCCCTGATAGTATACTTTAAATAACGAAGAAATGCATACGGAAACCCTACTAAAATCGAGTAAATTAACTAAGAACTCGAAGAATAGGTTAAAGAAGAATCTAATAAAGAACCTAAATACTAATATAACCCCCTAGAAGAACAGTAACTACTCAGTCTCACTAGTAATTAGAACTTCAGCGAACTTAAGTCTAGGTTTGATTCGGATAGGATCCTTTATAATTCTAACTCTTTTACTAATGTTACTAATTGAAATATAAGATATTATAGTAGACTAATCCTAGGAATAGATAATACTAGTTCTAAAGAAGAATCTAATAATAAAGAAGAGACTTAGCAACTTATCTAGTACTAGACAGTTAATATAAGCTGTGATAACTAATAGTAACACTTTTATAGTATCCTAGTAAATCAGAGAAATAAAGACTACACTCTAAAGCTTCACACAGAAGATCACCCCGCACTTAAGTATAACTATTATAACTACTAAAACCTCTTCTAGCTATAATGCTTCTTTAATAAGTATAAGGAACACTTTAGAGATAAATATAAGTACTAATTCTACTTTAGAAGATATAATAAGAACCCTATCTAGAATATTTACACCTAAACTACTATAGTTAGATAGACTATAACTATATTTAATAACAATATAGTAACCTTTAGCCTAAGCCTATAATACTTTATAAGATACTAATATAATAATATAATGAAATAGGAAGAATACTGAAGAGATAAATGCTTTATATATATAACTCAGAAGGCTAAGGCTTATAGACTTCTATAAGAAGGATTAAGCTTCCTAAGACTTCGATTCTAGGAAAGCTGACTTATAAAAGCATAATAAGAAGGAAAGCAAATCACTTACCCTAGATAATAAAAGCAGTTAAAAAACTAAACTTACTTACTAATAAAGGACTAAGATAGGTAATAATAATAAGGTTTATTTATCTAGTATCTCTAGACTAGAAAGTATACTTATAACTTATAGTTACTATTAATAATACTATAACTATTATATTTATTAATAGTAAAGCTGAAATAAACTTTATATTACTCTAAGTAGTAAACAGATTATAACTAGTATAATAAAAAAAGGAATATATATACTAGCTTAGTAATATAGAAAGAGAATAAGTCTAGTATAAAGGAGGAACTATTAAAAATAAGACTATACCTCTCGAGATAAGTTACTGAGATTAAAACGAATAACTCTAATTTAATATTACTAAACTTAGTATATATAATATTATATTAGGAATGCTATAGCTTGAGAAGAATGACCTATAAATAGATTAGAGAACAGGCTAACTCTATTAAGATAATAATAATTTAGTCCCTAAGTAGCTTTATAGAACCTAGGCTTTAAATAGATCTACTTACTAAAGAGTAGTAAAATGATATATCTACTATTTTAAAGTAAAAGAAGCTGTATTATAACTATTAAAGATAGTAGATCTTAAATAAAAGGATGATCCTCTTCTATCTATCCTAGAAGAGTATAGAGTTTATAAGAAACTCTTTGTAGCTAAATTAGAAACTAGACTGCCTAAATATATAAATTTCAATTATGAAATCCCTATTAAGGAGGGGAAAGAGCCTAAATTCAATAAAATTTATAGACTTAACCTAATAGAAATAGAAGCTCTTAATAAATACCTTAATAAAAACCTTAAGAAAAGCTATATCAGAGAATTAATATCACTAATAGGAAGCTTAATCTTATTTATACTAAAGAAGAATAGTAAACTATAACTATATATTAATTACTAGATACTTAATAAAATAATAATTAAAAACTAGTACTTATTACTTTTAATTAATAAACTATAATAACTCTTCTATAGAGCTAACTACTTTATAGTACTAGACTTTAAAGGTATTTATAACTTTATCTAAATAAAGAAAAGAGAAGAATAGAAGACTACTTTTAGAATATATAAAGAATATTTCAAATACCTTGTTATACTTTTCAGTCTTACTAATACACTAGCTATTTTCTAGAATATAATTAACTAGGTTCTTAGGAAATTTATAGATATCTTTATAGTTATCTACTTTAATAATATCTTTATCTTCTCTATAATAATAGAACAGTATAAAAAGTATATATACCTTATACTCTAAGCTTTCTAAGATACTAAACTCCTAGTTAAACTAGAGAAAAGTATATTCTATACCTAGGAAGTAGAATACCTCGGATTCACAATCACCCTTAGATATATTAATATATTAAAAAAGAAAGTCTAAGCTATATAAGAATAGCTAACACTAACTAACCTTAAGGAAGTCTAAGGATTTCTTAGATTTATTAACTTCTACTAAAAATTTATTAGACTCTATAGAAAGATTAATATACTTCTTATAGATCTTAGCTATAAGGATTAACTATTTAAATAGAAAGAAGCCTAGAATATAGCTTTCTAGACTATTAAAGATTATATTACTAGTAAACTAGTCCTAATAATCCTAAACCTAGAAGAATAGTTTAAAGTTAAAATAGATATCTTAGACTTTACCCTTAGAGTATAACTATCTTAGAGAGGCTTAGAAAGACGTCTATATTCCTATGCTTTCTTCTCACGTAAACTCTATAGACTAGAACTTAACTACTAAATCTATAATAAAAAGCTTATAGCTATTATTAAAGCATTAAAAGAATAGAGACTTTTATTTTTAGGAACTATTTACTAAGTACTTATATATACTGATTATAAGAACCTAGTATACTTCACTATTTTAAAAGAACTTAATAAATAATAAATCAGATAGTTAGAATTCCTCTTAGAATTTAACTTCTAAATTATTTATTAGAAAGGATTAGAGAATAGTAGAGCTAACGCTCTTAGCTAACGACTAGACTATAACATCCTAGTACTAAAAGAAACCTAGGTGATTCTTAAATATAATAATAATAGAGACCTTATACCTACTATAAAAGCTTTTATAATAACTAAATAATCCACAGCTAGCCTACCTAGCAAACTAGACAACGAAACTATTAGAGAATTCTACAGCGTACTAGTATATAGTTACTAGGAAATCATAAAAACCTAGAAGTAACTATAATAATAATATAGAGAAAAGGTTACAAGAGAACGTGTTATAATAGCGATTAAGGATTATAAGGTTTACCTAAAAAGCAAACTAGCCTAATACTAACTTTATAGATTATTATAACCTTTGCTTATACTGTAAACCGCCTAGTACTCTATATCCCTCAACTTTATTATTAAACTACTGAAGTCTCGAGAACCTTTTATAGGAGTCTACTATAACAGCATTCTTATTATTATTAACAGACTTATAAAGTATACCTATTTCATCCTATATAAAGAAGTAAGCAATACTAAAGAATTCGCTTATATATTCCTTAAGTATATTATTGCTAACTATAGAACACCTAAAGAAATAATATTAAACAGAGATAAGATCTTCACCTCTAAATTCTAGAAGTTAATTATATTATAACTTAGTATTAAATAAGTAATATCTACTACTTTTCACCTATAGACTAACAGACAAACAGAACGAATTAACTAGATCCTTAAAACCTACCTCCGCGCCTACATTAATTATAACTAAGATAATTAGGTAGTATTACTACTAATAGCTTAATTCGCCTATAACAGCGTAGTAAGAGAAAGTACTAAGGAATCCTCTTTCTACCTTAACTACAGATTCGAACTAACTGCTTATAGAGAACCCTAAGCTAGCCTAGTAGCACTAAAAGCTATCGCTATAATCAGACAAATCAAAGATATCTAAGATAACGTACGCAAAGAACTCAAATTTATACGATAACGAATAATATATTTCAGTAATAAACGAAGGATTAAGGGACTAACCTTAAAAGAAGGAGATAGCGCCTATCTTATATAGCGAAATATTAAAATAAAACAACTAAATAACAAACTAGATTTCAAGAAACTCAGACCTTTTAAAATCCTCTGAAAAATCGCACTAATTAACTATAAACTCAACCTACTTAATATAATGAAATGTTTCCTAACATTCTATATCTTACTACTTAAACTAGTACTATAAAGATTATAAATAAATAACCTTATTATTATAGAAGATAATAAACCAGAGTATAAAGTCGAACGAATTATTAACTACTTTAAAGAACTAGAAGGATATTAGTATCTTATTAAATAGAAAGGATATAGTTATAAAGATAATATATAGAAACTAGCTAAGAATATTACTAATACAAAGGATAAACTTATAACCTACTAGTAATAATACTAAGAACGAGAAATAACGCTAGTAGTATTAATAACACCACCCCTAATAAGTATCACTAGCTACCTATATATTAGACACTTATATAGATATATTAGACTACTAATAGAAGTAGACAGACTATAATAAAGAAAACTATTTATTTACCTAGAAATACTAGAAAATAACTAAAACTTCCCTAATAAAAAGTTTAGAGTAACTAGATCCTAATCACTAAAAATAATATCTAGGTTTACTATACTAAAAGTATTTATTAACTATACTTTAAGAACTAAGAAAGATTCAGTAAGAGAAAGCTCTACTACCTCCTCCTCTTCAGCTACTACTAAAGTCTCCTTATAACCCTTTTTAAATACTAGTTACTTAGCTTTATAAACATAATCTAACTTTATAAATATCTTATTCACTTTAGCCTGCACCTTCTATAGCACCTCTATTCTCTTTCGAAATAATTCCTTAGTTTCTTCCTCCTTATTATCTAAACACTAAAATTCAGCTATCAAACGTTCCACTATATATAGGTTAGTATAAACAATCATAATAGGTTTAAAACCACATAAATATTAGCAGATCATATTATTAGAAGCATTATATAAACAATAAGTGCTGCTTATAGCTATATACTCTCCATAAACCAAGGAGCTAGGCAGTATTTTATAATATAACCCCTTAGACTAACAGTAATAACAAAGCATAACTTCGAAACCATTCTCTGCAATGTTAAGAGAACAATAATAATAACAAAGAGTAGAAATCGCAGGATTTTCAGGAATATAACCTGATATAATATCAGTATTATAAGTAAATCAGGAAGTATAATTAATAGCTCTCTAACCTAGGACTAGCAACCTACTTATATTAGGTCTTGAGGATAAGACCTTTAGAAAGAGGACCTAATATTACAACCTATAAATAAGGATAACAGCTGAACAACCTACTCAGGCGTTAGGCAGCTAGAATAGGATATTTATACTACAGGATTATAGGAATAATAAGGACTCACTTAGAAACGGAAGAACTATAATATAAGTTATATAGTAATAAGATAAGACTGAGCAGGTAGTATAGATTACTAAGCGCTTAGTTAGAGTTACTAAGTACTTACTAACGATCACTAAGCGCTTACTAATACCTGATTAGAGATTAGCAGTAAGATAAAGAGACTGTTTAAGACTTATATATAGTATAACCTGAGCCTAGCTTATAGTCAGACTTCTATAGCTCTTTAGTAATTAACTTTGTATTCATCTCCAGATACTTTCAGCTTACCTTCACTGCGAATACTTATAGAGTCTAAGACTGATCACTTTAGCCTCTGACTACCGATCTATAACATAGCCTACGACCTATAACCTAGACTATAACCCCAGTGTACTGTTACTATATATTAATCCCCAGCTTCTGTTAGCAGACCCTACTATCGGATAGCTGACTGTAATATCTCTCTGCTTAACAGCCTCGTAAACCTTTATCTGATCTAGCAAGGCTTTGGGATATTTCCCCCGCTCTAGATAATAGAAAATACCTACTGCTATTATATATAGTTTTCTATAAAAATAATAAAGTTATTTCTTACTAAGATACTGCTTGCTCTTATAGTGCTACTGATATTAGCTACTACTATCTATTATTTAAGTGATCGAGAATAAACTATTTTAATGCTATTTACGTTGTGAAAACTGTAGTTATATGAACTATAGTAGTAGTGTTTATATATTTCGTGATCTTGGAGTTCTTGCTCGTTATCGAAGTATTTAGTGTACTTGTTATAGTAGTAGTTATACTCTAAACTATCTAAGCTAGTTAATAAAGACTCCGCCTAGTGATTAAAAGCGTTTATATACTGTTCTACAGCTATCTGACTTCTAAAATAGCAGTAGTATATATTATATTCGAAATCAGGCGCCTAGTGGAACTTAGTAGTGATATACTGATATTAGGATCTCTATATTAACTAAGTCTACTAGCAGGTGCTATAAGCAAATAATATTATAAGATAGAAGAAATTTGTGTAGTATAGATATAGAAGAGAGAAGTGCTAGATATAGTTATAACTTATAGAAGGCTGCCTTTTTAATGTTTAGTATATATACTGACTACTGACTGTATATCTATGCAATAATCAGGTGTTATATATATATAACAGAGAAATCTCTGTACTTCGTATTATAGCCCTATATACAGCTTCCTATATAGTAGCGCCTAGCTCAGAAAGGCTGCTGATAAACCAGGTTAATAATTAAAAACAAGAAGTATCTTAATGAAATGCGTACAGTATATATATAGCAAGCACTAGGCAGCTTGATGCTGTAAAAAGAAAGAGCAATATGCTAGGAGGCAGGGATAGTTATAAGCACTGATAGCACAGAGGAATAGCTTCGTGCGTTTACTGGGCATCACACTAAAACACCTGCCCTCAGTCTAATACTATAACTAATTATATGGTGTCCTCTGCAGCATTATAGCTATATTATGTAGCATGATATTAGCAGTAGATTAGAGAGGCACTGCAAGTAACTCTGTCTTAGAGGGTTAGTATTAATTATTACTTATTAACAGTTTAGTATTTCTTAGACGACTTTAAGATATAGTAGCTGTGTTAGCAGCTCTCTTTATAATTATTAGCTGCTTAGTATCTTGCTATATCTAATATTACTAAATAATAAAGTAAACGTAAGAGTTATATATATAATTCTGTATATAGTCGATCACTAATTTAAGAACCTATACCTATATTAAGTTCTATCAGAGTATTAGTAATATATAGGCTATAAAGTCTCTGTAGACTATGTTTATAGCCTGCTGCCTGTTTCTAGCTGTAAGAAAATCTGTTATATATATACTATGCTAATAATTATAATAAACTCTGAATAGCTTAGCCAGAGCTTAACAACCTATATATATATATTCACTATCTATAATACTTTATATTCTAAGTGATATTGCGTGCATTAGACTTGCATCAGATTATACGCCTGATATATATATTTAGATAGAAAGTAATATATACTGACAGCTTAGAAATAATCAGGCTGATTTGTTAATTTATTATCAAAAGAAGTATTAACGCTTTCTTTAATACTATATATATCTGAGAAACTCAGCAAATAACTTCAGACACTGCAGAAACAACCTAATAATTTTAATAACAGTATAAAACTTATCTAACACAGTCCTTATTAGGTTAGCATATATATACAGCTGTGATCTAAGCTGAGAAGATAAATGCTAGTTATCTATTATATCTAGTAAGTCCTCTTTATAGATCTTAATAATAGTTTCTAATCAGCTAAGTAGGTCTGTATTAGCTACTATTATAGTCTGGAAAGAGAGAGGCAAACGCTTAAAGCTTACTACTTAATAATATTAAGCAATTAATTAAGGTTATTAATATTATATTATATATATACTAGACTAAATATTAGCGTTTAAGAGAAGCTGGTATCTATAGCTAACTTATCTACTATCTGTCTACTTATAGAGATTAAGTATAGCCTAACGCGAAAAAGCTGTTAAGCTATACTTATATATAGAGGTTGAAAATTTAGCCTTATCAGAGCTGTTATTAGCGCGCTGCGCCTGATCAGCGAAACATTGCATTTTAACATACTAGTCTGAGTCTATAATAACAGCTAGTGATAGCCTTATTAACTAATCCTTCTATAAGTAGCACCTTTACGCCTAGGAAGGCTTAGTATGCTAGTGCAGTTTAAGATACAAAAGTTATATAACTCTATTTCTTATATAGTAGAGCAAGTTATAGTCTCTGCTATAAATTGAGGATATCTTAATTAAAGGTTAGGGGGAGGGGATATATAATAATTTAGATACTAGTAACCTTTATAAACCTACTAATTATAAATACAGCTGTCCTGAAGCTATGTTTTATATTTTAAGCTTCTCTTGTTATTAGTATTATATACTTCGCAGACTTCTCTATATAAATATTAACGAGGCTATAGTAAGCTATAGGGAGTTATATAATTCTACATATGATAGCTTATAGTCTTATATAGTATTATATAACTAAGCAGAAAAATCATAGCTATAAAACCTAGCTAATAGCACTTAACTATTATATATATAATACTTAGACTAGATAACTGTCAGTGTAATATATAAGTTAGTAGCTACTAATATGCCTCTAACTAGACACTCTAAAGTTTCAGTATATGTTTTATTTTGCTATCTAATAGATTACTTCTACGAGTAGGCGAGCTGTTTTAAACGCCTAAGCTTTGAATAAGTTAAAACCAGAAATATCTCCTTATATATATTAACTAGATTGTATAGTAGTGTTCGTTTATAAAGTTCCTAGCAGTCTTTAGCTTTAAAAGGTTCACTACTACTAGCTGCTGTCTTTCTACTATAGTATTACTCTTAGGGCAGTAAGGCTTATTATTTGATATAGCAGGTAATAGCCTCTAACTTTCTGATATGATTATACTATACCTAATAACTTATACCCTAGTATATAAGAAGTTATATAAAGTTCAGTAATATATAAGTTTTCTGCGCTGATATATGCTGATATAGCCTGCAATTATACTAATATTTAATAGTAGGTTTAGAAAAGTTCTAAAGCGGAGAAATATTTCTAAACCTAGTAATTACAGGCTGATTATGCTAATAATAAACTTGCTAGGATATTTTTCTAGATAATGCAGGAGATTAGCAAAGAACTATATACTATAATAAACGCATTTCAGATCACAGCTCTAGGTATATATTAACTGCTAATTCTTAATATATATGCTATGCTTAGAAACTTCCTCGCAACTACACTTAAGATTAACCCTAAGGTCTAAGCAATAGCATTTACTTTACTTTTAATAGCAGGAGGCTATAGAGTTCTCTTAGGGAGATATAGCAGAGCGAAAGTGAAGTTTAAGTTTCTTAATATTATAATGCTAGCTAGAGATATAAATATAGGCGACTTACTAGCTGATTATAAAGAGTATAGAAAATTCTTTTTATAATAGATTCTACTCTATTATTAATTTCAACTTATACTTTGTAATAGATAAGTCTTTTAGATGTAAAGCTAACTAGGGTATTAGGAAGAGAGAGAGGCTTACTAGCTTATATTAATATAATTAGCTCTAGGCTTTAAATATATAGAACTAGGAAAGACTATAGTTATCTTTCTATATAAGCTTAAGGAATAGGATATAATTATGCTTCTATATATCTTTTATAATTTTTCAATAGTTATATTATTTAAGCCTTAAGCTTTCTATGTAATATAGTTATTATTTTATATAGTAGTCTTAAATATATATAGTAAAAGCCTTCTTATAGTCTAGGTAGTAGTAAAATAGAAAGAGATATAGAGATTATAACTTTTAAAGGAGATAAAGAGTATAATAATATTATCTATACAGATAAGTGTAATATACTAAGCGTGCTTAATAAATTTAGTCTAGAGCTAGTTAAGCTAGATAATAATATTTAAGCCTTTTAGATAAAGGTACTAGAAAAGAGGTTTTTATAATTAAATCAGAGTCTTATATTTCTAGACTGTGAAGACTATCTCGATCTACTTCTTCTATTCTATGCTTTATAAGCTACTGCTAACTATAGATTAGGATATAGTTAAGTAGTATATTATAATTTTACAGTAGGGTATAATAAAGTTTATAGCCTAATACGAGAGGGTTTTAACCTGGTTATTATAGATAATGCAGATTGTTTCCTTAGTTAGTGTGATTAGATTAAATGTCTAGATCTGTGAGACTATTCGCTAGGTTGTTTGCTTGATCGTTATTAACACTCGCTCTTTCAGCCTTTTGCTCTATATAGTTGATATTTAATATTAACTAAGCTGCAAGACTTTTATATAGAAACCGCTATCTTTCTACTTTAAGTAGTTTTTCACTGTCAGCAACTAAAGTGAATATTAAGAAAACAATATATTATTAAATAAGTTGCTTTAATATATTAAATATAAGTATTTATATCTGCACTTTATACTAACTAATTTAAACTTTACTAGAATTAGCTTTTATAAGCTTCTCTATAATAGTTAGCATGCTACTAAGTAAGTTATAAAGACTCAGACTAATAAGTATAATAGCTCTTGAGATTTTAAAATTCTTTAAGATCCTAGCTATATTAACAGCTGTTTAGACCTAAATAACTTATATTTACAGAAGCTAGGACTTCTACTCGTCTTATAGCTTATTCACCTGCCTAGCCTACTTTAACTAGTGTTCTTTATTTCTTAGCCTAGGATAGATATTCAGAATACTATGATTAATAAGTTCTTATATAGATACTTAGTAAGATTTCTTAGATTTAATAATTAGCCTCTCTTAAGATAGGTATTCTCCTAGATAGAAGCAGCTAGTGTTATGCTACTTATAAAGTATATTAAGCTTAGTTCTTTCTTTGAATGCGTTTTTAAAAGCGGAAATAGCCTGCAGATTGCAAGCAAAAATATAGGAACGGAACTGTTAAGTATTAATTATTAAGATTTTAATTTAAGATAGTTCTTAAGATTTCTACTTACGCTTATAATAATAGAAGCTGTACTAGAGAGCTATAAAAAGAGAATAGGTCTATAAAACGAGATTATATAGGCCTAGCTTAGAGTAAGAGTATTTTCCCTATAAATAAATATTAAGCAGCTGAGCAGCTTATAGTAAGGGTATTTAATAGAGGTTATGAAGTGGTTCTAGTAAGATTTAAGCAGCCTCAGAGCATACCTCGGTCTGCCTCGTTATTCCGAGCGAAGAAAGGTCTGAAACATAAAAAAGATACCTTGGAATATCTTTTAAGGATTAATTTAGGTATAGATTAAAAAGCCTAGGGTTGAACGGGTTGCTGAGGCTTGATAAGTTGTTTTAGGATATAGTAAGTAATAATAACGCTTCAGATATATTAGAGAAGTAAGATAGAAACTAGTGATAATATAATCTTAAAGTTAGGATGTAGATAATTAACTGTTAGTATTATTCCATTCTTATCTATAGCTCTACTGCTCTTCCCCGCCAGTCTGTTATAGTTAGCCTCTAATATAGCGCTAATCCTATTAAGCTTTAACGTAAGTATATTATAAGCAACCTAAAGACTGAATCAGTGCAAAGCATACTATATATAAGGCTCAGTAGGGCTGAGCTTCTTTCTGCCTAACTAGCAGCCCTACTAACTAATACGAATAGTTGCTCGCGGAAAAGACATCTACGCAGTCTTTTCAGGGCTAGGTAGTATTATTAGACATTAAGATATATAAGACGCCTGTGATATAGAGCATTAACTAGCAATAGATAAAAATAAAGCGGATAATATAAGCTAAAAATATAAATATACAGTGAAGAGCAGTGTAGGCTAGGAGGAAGTCGCTTTCTAAATAGTAATTAGCTCTACTCTATTTAGTACTATGCGCTTTGCAGAGGTGATAGGAGTGAAGGTAGAGAGTATATATTACCTATATGTTTATTACCTAACTCAGAAGCCTATAAAATAGGCAGTATTAACTAGATGAAATGTTATTTATACTATTCTATGATTTGATGTTAGCTAGCAGGAAGCCTCTAACTAGAACAAGGCTAATAAAGCTATATAGTTTGTCTAGTCTTTACTAGCTGTAAGTTAGCAGTATAGTAAGTAGGGCTATTTCTTATACCTATATACTATAAATAGAATACCTCTTAACGCTTCAGCATAATAAGGCATAGTTATATAAAAGGTTACTAGATTAAAGATGCTGAGTACTTAATAGCATTAGCTAGGAAAGCTAACAGCTTATAGTTAGTTAATTATTCCTGTTATTAAATTATAATTATAATAACCTGATGATCCCTGAATTAACTGCGTTATCTAACGAAGCAATCTGCTTGCTTTATAGCTAATATACACTATTATAAACAGTTGTATATATATATTAGGTCTGTGAACTAATATATTTATATTATATCAGAGGCATAAGCATACTAGTGAAACTGCCTTTTAGTATATAAGCTATAGAGCTGCTATAGCCTGGTAAATAATAAGTAAGTTAAACTATAGCTAGGTTTATAAGTAATCGCAAGCAATAAACTTCTCTTATCTTTTATTCCTCTCTTATATTTTTAGTATATTAAAAAGCTGTTAGCTGCTATTATTATAGCTTTAAAGGCAAACTATAATATATTAAAGACAGGTTCGCCTGCTAATAGCTAGTAACCTGAAGATATTCTTAATAAATTTGTTTCTTATATTAGAAGATTTTATACTAAGAGAAGTTTCTAAGATCTTTAAGCTATAATTTTAGACTAAATATACTGAAAAGGAAGATTGTTAATATAGAAGCTACTTATAAAAAGAACCTTGAAGAATTTATACAGCTAATTATAGACTAGAATGCTAAGCAGGAGGCGTTCAGAAAGAAGACTGAGGAATAAAACTAGGAGTATAGTAAAATCTAGATAGATAGAAGAGCAGCTTACTAGAAGCTAAAAGCTAAACAAGAAACTATAAAAACATTAATAAAAAAGATTAAGTTACTTAAGGCTCTAGTCTAAAGAACTATAGTTAATAGTAAAAAGCAAGGTGACTTTACTACGAGGTTTAAGAATACTAATAGAATACTAAGCGAGGAATTAGAGAAGGCTAGGAAGAAGATTACTAAGTTAAACAACGGATTAAAGGTAGCTAAGAACGAGTTAAGCAGCTGAGCTAAGGAGTTAATTATAGCTGAAAATAAGCTTGTAGAAATTCGATTATATACTGTAATATTAACAGCTTTTAATAATAAGAGAGCAGATATATATATGCTGAATAAGTCTGCTAACTATTATATAATAGAGGCTAACACTTAGTATTAGATCTGATATACTTATATTAGCATTTCAAGATGCTATAGCTTTATTTAAGGAGTTCCTAGGCTATGAAATCAGCAGAGCCTAGCTATAAGATATAAAATCTTAGGATTATATCAGAGATTATATAGCTATATAGTATGTAATTCTAATTCTAGCCTCGAACTTAGTTAATAGAAAAAAGATAAGGGCGGTTATAGGCCTAATAATCTATAGCAGAGCACTAGCTATATATATCTTCTAACTAATATACCTCTTTATAAGCTCTGACGTTAAAGAGTTGCTAGGCGTACTAGCTATAGCAAAGCCTTCCTAGGAGATATTTATTTGCGCTATGCTCTATAAAGTATTTCTAGAGTAATAGAGAATATATAGAGATAGATGCTCTGAACTTATAGTTAATAAGGTATTTATAGTAGTTACTGATTAGATATCTATTAACTAATATATAATATTTAGATCTTAACTTAGTTAGCTGATAAGTTTGTTATATAGGAGCTAGCACTATATTTAAAGGCTGGATGAAAAAATTAAGCTGTGTTTTATCTTAAAGATACTATATAACTAGCAACCTCTGCTGAAGTAGATAGATATAGTTATACTAAATAACTATACTAGAGCGACAGTACTAGGTGAAAAGAATAAGGAACGTTAAATATAATAGAAAGAGTTAAAGCTAGTAATACTGTTAATAAGCGAAATTATTAAAATTATATAGCTAGCTTTCTTTACTACTGCAGACGATAAAGCAGGTATATTAAACCTAGTCTACCCTAGGTATATACTTATATATACTGAGGTTTAAAGTGCTGAGAATGAAGAGAATTCGTAGAGAGCTATATAGAGAGCTACTTATAACCTAAACAGTAGATCCTAAAGAAATAGATAAGATTCTACTGTTTTTTTATTCTAAAGGTTTTCTAACGTATTAGAGGTTAGGTAGCTTGTTGCTAGCAGGCTGATAAATAACAAGTATATAAAGTGCTTAGTATAGTATAATTAGATACTAGTAGAGAAGGATTGAGAATAAATTAGCAGATTAAAATGTTACTTACTTAGAAGTAAGAGGCTTATTATTAACTTAAACTGTATTTATCTTACTATGTCTAG
The DNA here is from genome assembly GCA_018853505.1 of Colletotrichum camelliae. NCBI lineage: Eukaryota > Fungi > Ascomycota > Sordariomycetes > Glomerellales > Glomerellaceae > Colletotrichum > Colletotrichum camelliae. The sequence continues at coordinate 4,030,217 of JAELVL010000008.1, read as the reverse complement.
TTTTCAGAGAGGAATCTATAAAGTAATTATAATCTAATAGTAATCCTAGCGTTAGCTATAGCTAGCTTTATAGACTATAGTATAGCTTCTAATCAATCTACGGGGAATAAGTGTTATTAATTATCTGTAATAATTTCTCTCACGCTAAGCGCCTAAACCGGCTTATATAGTAAGTGCCTAGTATGCACCTTATAGATAGGGGATATGCTTCTATAACGTATATAAGTCTTTTCTTACTAAACGCTGTCTGAAGTTAAGGAGATATAGAACTGCGCTTTGTAGGAGCTTAGATCAGCTATAGTTATCTTTAATAAGTATAAAAACGCCTGCTACTAGCTTTAGACGTCCTAGGATAATATTAACAGCCTCAGGATATAGAATATATATAAGTAATAATAGTAATCTATAGTTAAGCCTAGGAAGTCCTTTAATACTTCTAAGATATCTTAGGATAATATTAATAATCCTAGGATAACTAGGGATAAAACTAGGATGTCTGCAGACACTCCTAGGATACTCTAGGATCCTAAGACATACCTAGGACATCTATAGACATGCTAAGAATGTTCTAGGATAAGGGTAGTGATCTTAGGACTCTTCTAGAACATCTATAGATACTTCTAGGATGTCCTAGAACTAGGGTAATAGTCCTAAGAAATGCTTGAGACGTCTAAGAACCTAGTAATAAACCAGGCTGTTTTCTGCCTAGTCTTCTATAAAGAGATAAACTAATAATACTAACATATATTTTATAGATCACTAAAGCTTGTAATTCTCGTGCGCGAAGCAACAGTACCTATATATCCTTAGTATTGAGATATCTTTATAGTAAATATACTATACTAAATATATTAGACTGAGCTATTATACATCTTAACCTTACTGTCTATACTAGTAGTAGTTCTTCGCTATACTGCTGTAATATACCTTAAAATATAACCTATAATAGATTCTACTTCTATAGTAAAACTATCTTTCCTTTAATATACTAATAATCCTAGCTTCTCTAGCGCTGCCTGCTTTCTCTTTTTACTTTAAATATTAGAACTAAGTAAGCCTAGTAGAAAGCAGCAGCTGAGTTCTGCCTGCTTGAAATCTACTACTATAATACTACCTACTATATCGCGCAGGATATTATATAACTTTGCATCGCAGTAAAGGATATCTAAGTTATATATTTTCTTATATACCTAGGTAACTATATTAATATCAGCCTTAGTAGCTTAGGTAGCAGTCTAGTTAGTAGTGTTAAATAAAGGCATACTAGTCTAGCTGAGAAATAAGACATGCTTATATATACTGCTGTTATAATATAATAGCAAGGCTAAGTCTACCTGTCCTAGGCAAACAGAAATATATTTTCTCTAAATCAAGCAAAGTTAATTATATACCTCTTTCTTATAGCATAGGCAAGCTAAATTAAGTGTTTTAATACCTTTAGTAATAAGAGTATAACTATAATAGGACAGCCTGATCTTAAAGAGTGAGCTAATTAAGCTAGATAGGTAAAGTAGTATAATATTAGCATCAGAGCTACAGTTCTTAGCAAGTTAAGTACAGATAAGTTAAAAGAAGTCTGATTTATTAAAGTACTGCTGTCTGTAATCCTAGGAATTTAGGCAGTATCTATCTATCTGCTCACTACTTATAAGTCTAAGTAGGCATTATATAGTATAGAAAGGACAGTCCTTAATATTTTGCTACTTGCCTTAGCTATACTGCTAGCCTCTCTCGCTTTATTGCGCCTCTTTTCTTATTATCCCTGCTACTATTAACATAATAATAGCTTTCCCCTAAGTATAAGTCACTTATAATAAGGTAGGTGATAGAGGTGTCCCTTCTCTATTATCACTACTATTATCTTAAAGCTTTGTATTGCTGTTAGATTGCTTGCAGCGAGACTATGTTTGAATTAGCGAGCGCTTAAACCCTCGCTAGCGTTAGGGCTTATATAGAGAGGGGCGTGCTTCCTTGCCTTTACGCACTGTTTTAGGTATGTTTCTTAATATGTTATTATACTCTACAGCCTAAGTGTTAAGAGCTGTGGTTATGTTATACCTTGATAATAGCGGCAGTTCAGTATAGAGGGCTTGCAGGATAAAGGCAAAGACCTGCGCAACAGCTATACTATAAAGACTGTTCTTACTATTAAGTATATCTAGATTAGGCATGCGCACAGAATAGTATATAATAGTAAGATTATCTAGAATATACAGAAAGATAATATAAAGATAGTTACTAATAAGATAGAAAAACCTGCCTATATCTAAATAAAATTATTTGTTAGGCTTATAATAGAAGAGATAATTGCTTAGTCTAGCCTATTAATCTCTCTTTTATAGCTTATAATATAACTTAGTAAACAGCTAATATAGAAGTAGTTATCTATAAGTTAGAGGTTAGTGTTGAATTTCGAAAGGTTCTAGGATATATTACTCTAGTTATAGACGTCGATTTATCTAAGGCTTTTAGACGGAATCTTGTTAGCTGGGAATCTAATTAGGCATTAGCGCAGAGAATGTTAAGCGATGTATAGTAGTATGTAAGTATGCGGAGGTTTTGTTTATTGACGTAGGTTTTAAGAATATATAGATATAAGATATTAAATCTTCCTCTGCTCAGGGAAAGAGCTGATAACGAAAGCAAATCGAATGCTTGTTTACTCTCAGGAGCAAGTTAAACAGCAACGTAATAGGCTAATAATTATATCGTATTCTCAATTTTTTGTATATACCGAACTTCTTACACCTAAAGCCTTCCTATTTAATAAATATTACTGCAATTCAGTAAACTATTAGTAGCTAACATATTACTAGTTAGTCTGTAGCTAGGCATTTATTTTGAGGATATCCTGACTAGCCCTGATAAAACCCTTGTTTATAACCTTCACAGAGATCTGATAAGTATAGCAGTCTCTGTTTACTATTATAGATTTCCAGCTTAATCTTAACGCTAGCCTACTTCTTAAGTTAATATATAATTCGCTTAATATAGGATTTCTTATCGAGCGTGAAGGTACTGAGGTTTTCATAGATCCTGTAGTGTTAGTTAAATACTGAGGCGTTATACCTATTTCTAGCATATCCTCTTATTATAATTACTACTTTCTTACTAGTCTATATACTGTTATAACAGCTATAATTACATTAGAATCTACCTATAATAAAGGTAGAATACTTATTCTTTTAGTATGATCTGTAAGTAGCTTCCTTAACCTATATACAGTCTATATTATTGCGGACTGCTATTAAAACCTTTTTATAGAGTAACAGGAATATGAATAATGTCTTAGTCTCCCCTATAACCTGTCTTACAGCCTTAAAAGCTTTCTCCTTAGCTATTTCAACAGTATAGTGATTAACTAAAGAAGGTGCTTTAATGTAATTAACGATATAGCGGAACAGAGCTTTATTTAGTGCGGTAAATCCGTACTTCAATTAATGCAGAATAGGGGCGTGATATTAAGTTTTTGTCTTACACTACCTCAACAAATTTAAGAAGGCTATCCTTATACTTTTAAGGTTAGTAATTACTTTTATACTATTTACAGAGCTGGTGTTCCTAGATATAATTAGTCTAGCTTTAATAAGATAAAAGTCTAGAGGTGTTATCAATACTAAAGCTATAAATATATAATAAGCTATTAGTTGCACTTAATAACTGAATTTCTATTATATCTAACCTTTTATTATTATTCTAGTTATAGTTATTATAACCTAGTGAAGTGTATAACTATCTCTTAGTAGACTGTGTTATCTATAATACTGAATTATTCACAGGTAATACTATAGCTAGGCAGGCTATAATAAATCTTAAATATTAGTACGATTGATTTGAAACTTAATTAAGCTAGGTATAGAAATGTTTGTGAACTAGTGGATGCTAAGGTATAGTATTTAGTCGGAAGAATAAAACTTATATAGCTTACTATATATATAGAGAACTCTAATAAGAAGCTACTTAAAAAGCTGCTTTTAGAGAACTGCCTTATAAATACCTAGCTCTTTTATGTTTATAGTAATATCTAGTTAATCTCTGTTTGCTAATCTCTTATATAAAGGACCTATTACTTAGAAACTAGGAGAGAAAGCTAGATAAGCTAGAGAGATAAATAAATTTAATAGTTTGAGTGAATATATTACTAAAAAATCGCTTTTATACAGCTTTATAATAAGCCTTAAGAATGTTAAGGATAGCTTCCTTAAGATGTATAGCGTTATTCTTATTGCTTATTCCTTTTATACTATACTTATAGTTAAGCTTATGTTAGAGAAGTAGACTTTTTAATAAGGTATATGCTATTTCTTATAATACTTAAATATCTATATAAAAAGCTTCTAAGTTATTAAGTATATGTTAATACATAATAATAATAATCTTGCTAAGATACTGTTTTATACTGCTATAATAATACTGTCGAGGTTAGGGCCTATATTAGGCCCTAGAATGTTGATTTTATTTTCTAGGCTATTATTAAGATTTAGCTTATTATAGTGGCTGTTTTTCTAATATACTGTCTTCTATATTTATTTAATCCTTGCAAAGTTCTTCTAACTTAAAGTAATAGTTCTAAGCGAACTTATTAAAATTATTATTAAACTGCTTAGTAATAATACACTATAATAGTGATGATATTAACCTCTTTGCATGCAAACGCTGCATATGCAGAAAAGTCAGCATCTAATATAGCTCGGACTAGTAGCTGGAGCTTAGATCTAATACCTATTAAGTATATTAATGGAAAACTATGATCCTGTAGCGTATAGTGTCTTCAGCAAAGGTTGGGAGCTAGGAGGTTTACCTGTTTATATAGAAAAATAACAGTTATACCTAGCGTCTTTATCTAATTAAATAAAATATATATATATCTAAAATAAACTTTCTTTCAGCAGCTTTATATATTATCTAGCTAATATATCTTCTTCTACTGCTGCTTAATACTATTTTTAGTTCAGTTTAATTTCTTAGCAATTAATTGCAATAGTATTCCCTGATATATATATATTCTTAGGTGTAACTTCTCTAAAGATTTCTAAGGGTAATACTAAATCTTCTTACTGTTCAGTTTGTTAGAAGGATTACTGCTTCTTATATAGTGTGAAAGCCACTTTATAACATGAGATAATGCCTAGACAGCCTTAGTAATCTGCTCTAAAAGTCCTATAAAAAAGATGTAACTATAATATTTAGCTGATAATAGGTCTACTATAGTAGTAATAGGAGACAGAGAAACTAGTCTGAACTTATAGGGACTTAGTCTCTATGAAAAGTAGTTAGTTTGCAGTGAAGTAACTTGAGGCGTAAATAGTAATCAGCCTTGTTGTCTTCTCGTCTGCTTACCTCTACTAGAGGTATTTGCTATGCTTATTATAAGCAGTCTGTTAAAGCATGAGTAGTTGCTACTACAGGGTATAGCGCTAGCTGTATAGAACTGCTGTTGTTTTCTAGGGGAGCGCTGGACTTATCTATTATATTATTTCATTATATCTTTCTTACCTAGCTTACTTATAAAGGCAGGAGATAGTAGTAAGTGTAAAGTTCAGGCAGGGTAAGCTAGTGATACTATTCTGCTGCAGATATTCTATGTTCTTATTTGCTTAGGCAAGCAATAATTATAACTCTTATATCTATCTTTAATTACTTTATAACTCTATTTTCTCTAGCTAGTAATAGTATTAATAATTTATAAGGATAGGGTAGGAATTAATAAAATATCTATTTAATGCTCTATTATATAGTTTAAGACAGTAGCGTAAGTGTTGATTAAGTAGCTGGGAATAGGGCTTGTAGTGCTAGGCAAGCTTTCTATAGAGTTAGGTGCTATAAGAACGCTTTTAGGGAGGCTGTATAGTATAATAGTTTCTACTGAATCTTAACTTATAGGCTTTAATCCTGAAACTACTAGCTTTTAAGAATATCTCTTACTATAGAGGTCTTTATTAGAGCTACTACTGTTATTATTTACTGAGCTGTTATTATTACAGCTTTTATAGGTATTGCCTTTCTTACTCCTCTCTTTATCCTTAGTAGGAGCTGTATAGATTTATATTAATCTTAAACTCCTCTATATTTGCGATTTTAGTATCTCACCTATGTTTAAGTTACTAATTATACAGCTTATTATATAAATTTGCCCTATTAAACATTTTGCTAGGTTAGGAACTAGGGGTAGTTCCTTAGGTAAAGTATTTATCTCTTTTTAAGAGGTCTGTTCTATAGGAGGCTAGGTAAGTTAGGGTGTATAAGGCGACTAGAATTCTAAGAGTGAATTAATTTTATCTAATAAGATAGGTTTAGTTGTTCTTATTATAATACTACCTATCTCAGATAGTAGTATAAAGGAGCTTAAGGTGTTCATAATAACGTTCCTTTTATTACTCTAATCTATTCTAATAAAATAGAAATTAAAGCTATTAGTACTGCAAAGGTTATTAAAACTAGCTGTCTGTTGTAAGCTAAGGCTTAGTAGGATATAATAGGAGTATACCTGATATATAGCTAGCGGTTTAGGCTTCTATTATAATAGTAGTTCCTATATCTAGTTTAAGTAGTGTTAGGAGCGCTGTTATTAGGAGGTGTAATTAATATTATTATCTTCTATGCTTACGTTAGCGTTTCTATTATATAAGCTTCTTCTGTTTACGCTCCTTGTTTTTATAGAGCTTTCTTATAGACTTTATATCTAGCTGTCTAAACTGTAGTTTAACTATTATCAGTAGAAAAAGGTTGAATAGTTTAGTGTGAGCTGGCTAGTATAGTAACAAGGAGAAAAAGGGTGTTATATAATATATTAGGATATCTGTGTTATAATAGGTCTCCTTTTCCTAGGCATAATAGCTAGACTAAATAATTTACTTATTAACCTATAGAGAAGCTTGCTGCTTTTATACCTATGTTAAAACTTAAAGCTAGGATTATTTAGCATACTGTTATAATATAACTCCTTTGTTATGTAGTATTTTTAGTAGTATAGTGTTCTCTTCTAAGCCTTACTAGTGCTCTTGATATATTAATAAGCTTTCTATTCTTAGTAATTGCTGTTTTATTCTATCTAAAATAGTAATAATAGCAGACTTATTAGGCTGACTGTTAGCTATAGATATATTAGCTTATAGTTTTAAGCCTTTAGCTAAGTCTTACAAGCTATGTTACTAACTTCGAAGTAAGCTAGGTCTAGTCCTAGCAGTATAAATTATAGTTAGCAGACTAAAACAAGCACCTATTTATTAATATAAACTCTCAGACTTCTAATTGCTTTAAAGGAGCTCTGTCTAGCTAAATATAGCTCTTTGTTAAGCCTAGCTAACCTATTAGCTAGCGTAATAACTTAGCTTCTTAATATAGAAGAGAGAGGTTATCTGCTCTCTCTCCTGGGAAGTGTGCTATAATCTTCTAAGGCTAAGTATATAATCTGTTAGGAAAGTTACCTTAGAAGCTATATAATAATTTTAATTATTAGGATAAAGCAGGATTTATAGTAGAGCTGTTAGTAGTCTTAGGAATATTATACTAGCATTTTAAGCTGTGCTTAAGATTCCTAGCAATCTCTGTCTTATATATATAAGTTAATTAATATTAGTACTTCTTTATTAGAGGCAAACTAGGCAGACTTAAACAGTATAACTAAGATGAGAATTACTTTTTCAGGCAATTTTATAGACTATGAAGCTAGCTTAGTAGCTACTTAATATGCTAAAGTAATATCTAATTATTTGTTTTACTAGGTAATAATATATAGATATCTAGGTTTATAGACTAGTAGTCCTACTCATAGCTTAAAAGCTTCCTAATAAGGCAATCTTATTAGCATGCTCCTGCTCCTTATTTTATAAGAGTGCTGTGAGAAATATGATCCTAGTTAGTGGAACACAGCAGCTATATAACTCTCTGCAGTAGTTTCAGATTACTACACTCTAACTGAGATTCTAAGTATTAGTATAAGCTGATTCTTAGGTTCTTAGATAGAAGACTTTTTTATAAGCTATATTTTAGGTCTAGGTTAATATTATATAAGCTAAGCCTCTGAGGAGGAGGCTGTTTTAAGGATAGTATAGCCAGACTATTATTTAACAGCAGAGCTACTAGAGATACTTAGTCTAGCTAGTATATTTTATCTTATATATATAAGGCTGTTATTATTAGTAGCATTTTGCTAGGGATAGGTAAGCTAGATATCTAGGCTGTAGTTAAGATATAAGTATTTAAATAGGAAATTCTGTTAGTACAAGCTATTATAGCCTCTGACTAATATATCCTTAGAGCTTAGGAAGCTTTTAGTAAAGTAGAGCCTGCTTTTTCTTAACTAGTAATATAGTTAGATACTAATCTTTATAACAGGCAGTATTTCTAGCTACTTTTGCTGCTTTCTAACTGCTAATAAGGTTAAAAGTTTAGAAATTACTAAATATAGTAACTTATTGCTTAAGACCTGCCTCTCTTTACCTAAGGAAGGAGTGTTAGGGATAGCATAAGCGCTTGTTATAATACTTAATATAACACTTTAAGCTACTGCTATATAGTTATCTGATACTATAGATATATCCTATACTTTCTACTAAGTTATTAAATTACTAGAAGTAGTAATTTTAGTTCTGAAGGTGAAGTGAGGTACTAGCAGCTTTTCTCTATAGTACTATACCTATAATAAAGTATTTGTAAGAACTAATATAGCACCTCAGACTGAAGCTCATCCTATGATCTCTCCTGAGTTCTCAAACTACTAGAACAGGCAATTTTAAGTTAGATAGTAAAGGCTAGGTAGATATAGCAGAACAGTAAAGAGAACCCTTAAGAGTAGGCAATAGAACCTCTAGGCATTTCATTAGAGTATTCAGGCTTTTAATATTAACTGTTAATAGAATAGGCAAAGCGCTAGATAGCAGAAGAAGGTTAATAAGACTACTAGAACTAGTAAGACTGAGGAAATTAGCAACTATTATAGTAAGAGAACACTAGAGCTTACTATATAGAGCATACTACACCTAATATTAAGATAGTAAGTATAGATAGTAGAGAAGAGACATCTAGACCTTCTAGTAGCTAGCCTAAACTAGTGTTAAGAAAAGCTGTGGTTTATTATAGTTTGTTATTGCTAGCTAGTAAGAGTTGAGCAGATATTAACAAAGAGTGAATAGTATAGTGTACATATAGCTGAGGTATATAGAGCATAAAAGTAGTATAAAGTAATACTACGAGTAAAGAAAGATATAAAGGGAACTTTAAGGTATATCAGGGTGTTAGGTGGGGCAGGCGTTCTTTTAAGAGATAGTAAAAACGGCGAGGGATAGCATGGCTGAAAATTACCTGATGTAGCAGGTACTGAAAATAGCATGTCAGGACTGCTGTTTCTAAAGGCAGGCAAGCTGTCTCATGTTTTACTTTTATTTTTATACTTATATTACTATAACTTAAATTTATTATTTAAATAAGAGATATTACTTAAACTTATATTTAGTTAGTAAGTATTTTTAATAGACTAATCTTTACTTATCTATCTACTTAACTTTATAATAAATATCTAAAAAGAACTATTATAGAGATTATTAAGCTACTATATAGCTTTACTAAATTAGAAATATATTAGTAAGAGATATATAGTAAATACTACTTTAATAAGCTTATAATATAGACTTCTATATATAATTTTTATTTACTAATTACTTTAATAGAAAACCTTTTATTTATTAATTATTTTAATAGAAAACTTTTCATTTAAACTTATTAATATATAAATAAATAATATTTTTAGTATCTCTAATATTATTTTTAACTAAAAAGAAAAAAAAAGCTTTAATAAGTAGGATTTATTACTAAACTAAAGGAATATTTAATAGAAAACTACTTTATTATATTTAATAGAAATATTATAGCTTTTAAAAAAGATAGTAATATCTTATTATACTAAAAAGAGTAAATATAAAAGCTTTATTTTATTAATATAAATACTAATAAAAGAAGTATTAAGAAGTAATATATTAAATAATATATTTAAAGTATTTATATAGTTTTAATATACTAACTAGAAATATATTTTAATTTATTAGTAGTAGTTTAATATTAAGATCTTATAGCTAATAATATAAAAATACTAAATAAATAAATTAAATAGTAAATAGTAAATACTAATAGAAAACTTTAATATATTCTTTTTAATTTATTAGAAACTAAGTTATTTATATTTATTAATAGTTTTTTACTAATAATAAGAACTTATCCTCTTAACTAAAATTTATTATTATTCTTATAAATAAAATATAAATTAATAATATTTTTAAGATAACTAGAAATATAGTTTATTATAGCTTAACTAAAAATAAATAAGTTATAAGAAGTATATTAATATTAAAAACTTATATTATATTTTAAAGTAATAATATAATATTATTACTTCTATTCTAAAAATTATTATTAATAAGCTTAATTAACTAATAATTATAACTATTATATATATTAACTCCTATTTATTATATAAATATTTTATTAAGCTTAATATTATAAATAAAAAATACTTAATAGTTAATATTATAATAATCTAATAGTTATATAAATAATATAAATTAATAGAAATATATTAGATTAATAATAATAATAATATTACTAATATTTTTACTAAAAATATTCTAAATAAAATATTAAAAAGCTTTATTAATACTAATAAAATATATATATAAATAGAGAGATAGGTTAATTAAAAGTAATATATAAAAAAGTAATACTAGTAATAAGAAGCTAATATTAGAAACTTAGCTATTATATAAAATTTTAGCTAGTAATATATAGAATAAAAAAATATAATAAGTTATATATTTTATATAAAAAGTATAATAATTATATTATTATAATATATATAATATTTCTAAGTATTTTATATAATATATAATATATAATAAAAAAGATTATTAATATTAGAATATTACTATTTTTACTACTTAGTAGAGATATAGTAGAATTTAGTTAATAAAAAAGTAAAGATCTCTCTAATATTTAATACTATATTACTACTCTTACTACTATATTATTAACTTTAAATAAACTATATATTTTCACCTATTTATTAACTTTACCTACTTTAGTTAACTAAGTGTATTACAGCTACCTGTACTAACAAAGCCTCGACTCTGGTCGGCTCTCTGTCCTCCTCCTCTTTGACCCCCACCCCTCTGTCCATCGAAGGGCCGACCCGGGTTGTGAGGTGTACCGGTGTCAGGTCTGCCTGGTCTTCTCAAGCCACCCAAAGCTCTGCCGATAGTGACGCCGTCTCTGAGCTCCTCTCTCGATGGCAGCGAACAGTTGAGCTGGTCTGTGGAGTGTGCGTGACCGTCGATAGCTGTGAACGAGCATTTAGATGACCCCTCGCTGTCTTGGGCACTCCTTCTCAGTTCCTTGGGCTACAAAATGTATTAATATCCAAAATCATACCGCAATGACTTGAGAGTACGCACTTCTCTCCAGTAAGAACACTTGGCTTCGCAAGTGAAGAGCTGTTTTGGCTCTCTCGAAGATGCTGGATTGATGAACACGCGGGGGTACTCTGACACGCAATGATGAAGACACTGGAATTGCTCGGGCTTCACGAGGTTGCAGCAAAGGCAGCCCAAAAACTCCTCTCGATCTGTTTGTGCGCACCGCTGCAACACCGACGAAAGTCCACAGCTCTCCTCACACCTGAGTGTCCCAGCAACAGTTTTAAGGATCTCCTTCGCATTCAACATGCCCGATGCATGATTGCCGTTGTCGTCCCGTATTCCGCAGTTGAGTATCCTGTCAATCGAATTCCTCTGCAGAAGGCAGACTGCCAAAGCTTCCTTGTCGTTTGCGGTTGCCTCGACGCATGTCTGTTCATAGGTCCGGTCGGCGTAGTCCTTTCGGCCGTCGAGAAGACTACAGCCACTGGTGAGCTGTAGCAGTGTGGAAATGAGCATGAGAGATATTGACATCGTAGTCAGTCCCTGGAATTGACTGAGAGTTTCTTGGGCAAACTACTTGATACCTGCGCCGACCAGCTGCAAGGGAAAGGTCTTTTATCAGTTCATGCTTGTTATCCAAATATTCAGTGTCCAGGAAATCGTGTGCGGCACAGGCGGAGGTCCCCTGCTGATTTCTAGGTTTGCTGTTGGTTCTCTGGAGATGGATGTTGAGCAACCCCAGTTCACTGTTGGATCAGTTGCGTGACCCAGCTACAACAACAATTCATCCCACTGCCTTTGAGAAGCTCGCAATTCTATCACCATACACAGCTGCATGTGTTTGGTTTTTTATTCTTATCCATGTACGTACGTGCACGCGTTATTCTCACTGACACCAAATGGTTTTTTTTTATATAAAAAAAACTCTGAAGGTCCATTGTCAGCCAAGACAAATGTCGATGGTGGTTAGCGGCACAGCGACGCCCGATGACAGGGCAGCCTGCCAGAAAGCCTGCCTGTACGTGCTAAACAAGCACTGATTGTCGTATTGAGAGCCATCTGGCGGGTACCGATGGCGGGGCTATGCGCAGCAGCGAGCCAACAAGGCAGAATTCAAAGCGGACGGGGCTGTGTCGCCCCAAGTTGGTCTCAGTTACCGCTTGTCTGATTCTTGGCGCTGCGTATGAGAGTCAGTGAATTAGAATGTATTCATGATATTGAATGGTAGTCTCAGCCTGAATATCGATCAAGCTTGGGGCTTGGGGCTTCGTTCCGACATTTGTCGGAATCGTTCCCGGAAGCGGGTCTGGTGAACAGGGCCCCCTTGTCTGGTCCACTGGCTTCACTAGAGAAGACTGTTAACATACTGATCTCTCTAGTCTTTGATTTTTTTCTCCTCGGGATTATAAACTGGTTTGCGATAATTCATTCATCGACCTCTTAGTTTATCTACTAGGTAGTGGCCCATCTATTGTGCATCGTGATATATCGTCGTCTTCCTCTCGGGGACTTGTACTCGCAATAGTGAGTGACCTCCACTCTCTCTATTCTTACAGGTGGTACTCTCTCGGGTCGGTGACACGGACACCTCTTCTCTCCCACACACCCTCAATGTTCATGTCTGCTGTTCCCCTAAATGAAACGTTAGTATAGCGTCATTGCTATCCATGGACCATAACACGATGGCGACTCACTCTTCTCGCGGCACGACTGCTGGCTCCGTCTGTCCTGCTGCGACATCGGGGTTTCTAAACACAAAGTTCTTCTTCTGTATTCGGGGAAGGAGGTTTCTGTCAGCGATGTTTTCAACAGTCATCCGCGGGAAAAGTCTTACCAGTCCCAACGACAGATGAATTGCCGGTGGAGTAACTACAATATGCTCCGTCGGCTCCTGGCCGTTGATCATAGCCAGAATGTTCTGAGCGACCACCTTCGCTTGTCCAGCGCCAGGTCGAGCAGCCTTGTGCGCGCCAGAGTCGGCAATATCACCGGCAGCAAACATGTGAGAGTATGCTGGGTCCTGGAACTGAAGCGTGGGTCGCACTTTGATGAAGCCGTTTGCCGAATTTACAAGAGGGGCATCGCCGGTTTGCTTGAGATCCTGTAGGAACTGGTTGTTGGGTGTTTGCCCCGTTGCGGGGATGATGAGATCCGCTGAGAGCTCGCGACCATCTTGCAGTTTGACTGAAGTTTGGGAGGCAAGACCACCAGGGGGAATCACAGCGCGGGAGCCGGTGATCAACCTTAAGTACAACATTAATGACTGCTGAGACCGGGAGGAGATACTTAGGGTATGAGCATACTTGATTCCCAACTCTTCGAATCGAGCCTTGATAATCTCGTCCAACTTGGTGTGGTAAAGAGGCATGAGATGCTCTCGTGAATGCACAAGAGTCACCTCCTTTTCAGGGTAGATTTCCTTAAGATCCGTGGCCATCTGGACGCCCACCGCGCCGCCTCCAATGAGAATGACAGAAGACGCCTTCTGAACCGCCTGCTGATGCGCTCTCAAGGTGTCGATCGATGATGGCTTGTCATCACCGGGCATGGTTCCAGGGCTTGGCAGTCTGGTGCCTGTTGTGACAACCAAATATTCGAACGGAATCTCTCCTGAACCTTGCCATTCTCTGTCCAGGATGACGGAGTTGGGGCGGAGAGATTTCGCTCGAGCTTGAATCACCTGGTGCCGCGATGGGTCGGATGACTTTGAGAAAGCTGCTGTGTAGGGAATGAAGGCTTTGTGCTCATGGTCTGGCAGGACTGCGAAACGAGGCTGAATCACGGGTTAGTTATAAATCATAACGACGCAGTGCACAATACTGGCAACTCACGAACGCGAAAAGATGATGGAAGTGGCTGTGCGGCTCAACCAGCAAGATCTGCCAGCTACGAGTCAGTCGTCACTCTTTTCAAAGTTGTTTTTCGGGAAGTTCACTCACGCGGTGGGATGCTGGCAGAGCAGCGGCGAGCTCACCCACAGCGGCCTAAAACACGGCGAGTTGTTAGCAACTATGCTACCGGCAACAACACGAGTAAAAAGACACACGTACAAGACCGACATATGATCCTCCAAGGACGACAACGTTCTTCAAGGGTTGCAGCATCTTGATTGGTGGGGCAGTAGTTGAGATGTCCGTAGTCGTGGGGTAGGAAGGTAAATCTTGGCAGCTGGAGCGATTGAGCGTCAAGATACGGTTGCAGGACACCTCAGCTTTAACAGATTGTCTTTCACCAAGAAATCGGAGCTCGGCTCGTATTACGAGACTTGCGCTGTGGGTCAAGTGCGAGTTGCCTGTATGTCGTAATCGCACTACCGGCGGTGGCTGCCGCACGGATTTATGATTGCAAATCTGATTAGATCTTTTTCCTTTCTTCAGAGACAGCTTGCGTTATCCCCCACTTTACCCGACTCACGTCTTCGGTTTGTTCGGAATTGGTGGCGGAACCAAAGAGTCGGAGCCGACTTGGTCGCCGTCGCCGATGGATAATATGGGGACGTGCTTGAATCAGCGGGGCCGCCCCGGCAATAAGTCGCGGCAATTCAGCCAGACCGGCTGTCCTCAACATGATTGAATGTCGATACGCGGTCGGCCTCCTCACGTCTAAGAGCCGGACCTCCGTCCCTAGAGGCCGTCCCGGACGTCGGCGCCAAAGTGGAGCTGCTTAATGAGGTAGAACGTTTACTACCTACCTTGGTACCTACCTAGGTAATAGAAGTGATGTGGAACTAGAGACCTTGATTGACCGACCAATTTGGACAAATCTTATTTGGGCAGTGGAACAGCGTGGACAGTGATCGATGTACCTTTTCGGCCTTGATGGAAAACTCAGCTGTTCAATTGACTCATTCCCGAGGCGAAATATTTAAATTCGCTCGCTGGCTTGTGAGGCGTATGCTCCATGCTCCCACGCACACGACACACGATGAAAGATCAGAAACCGGAAATTCTCATATCGACCTGATAAGCCCGTCTTCAATCCACAAGCAGAACCCATGCCGTACTTGTCGAAAAGCAAGAGAAAGAAGGGACGGAAGAAGATGATTGGTTTTCAGCAGTTCCAAGACGACGAGCACTACCGAGACGCAGTTCCCGCTCTCGAACAGGCATCCGACGACGCCTCCCCAGGTTGGCTGATCCGAAGGCACCAGAACCAAAAGTCACAACTCCACTCGCTGCCCGACGAGTTGATCTTGGAGATCATTACATGCATGAATGGGGTTGACATTTGGTTCTTTCGCCAAGTCTCTCGTCGCCTCGCCGAAGTATGTGCAGGCTTTCATATCTACAATCGCCCTCGAGACGAAGCACAGCGTCGTAGGCTTCGTTCCCAGTCGGAAAGCAACGACTGGGTAAATCGATGTTACGACAGATACATAATGCTGTATCCTGCTTTTGTCGACAGGAACTGCAGTCACAGATTTTGCGATTGCGCCACGCAGGCCACGGTCAGCACACAAACGCGAACGCGACTCAACGCAATCGCAGGGAAGTTCTTTGAACTAGATTATGTTTCATTACAGCGTAAAGAGCTTAATATCTCACTTGAACCAGTCAGGTATCCAGGGGAAACACCTATGGCGCAATATCCGTTCCGCAAAGTGGTTAGAAAGCAGCGCCTAGCCAGTCTTCTCTGTTCGGAATGTCTTTCGACAAACAACCAGACATATCGTTACGACTCGCCCGCGGACGCTCTGCTGAACCAAGAATGCAAGAACTGTGCGGATGGTCAAAATCCTTGGTCTTGCTGTTTCCACTACAACAGTTTTGAGACTATGACTTTGAGGTATCCTCATAGCGCCCCTGGAGAGCACTCATACTCTTGCTCTCCAGGTCTACTCCAGCTTTGCGCTCACCGGACCTTCACCTGGCCAGATATGCACGAAAAATTAGTCGACATTGGCACCATTTCAAGCTCTAAGGAATGCGCACAAAATAGGTTTCCATTCGTGGAGTGCACCGACTGCTTCACGGAAATCTTGGGCCACGGCAAACGCATCAAACAACCTGCGATTCGCATCATGAAGGACCGAGCGCACTTCTACCTCTTGCTGGAATGGTGCTTGCCGATGTTCAAGCTACGTACTGGTGTGCCAGTCACCCATAGCTTTCTGAGGAAGACCTTCGACAGGGTTGGAGAGAAGTATGAGGCGCTGCTGTGTCCTCACGCCACCTTCTTCGACGGCGTGCTTCGGAGATCGCTACTGGAGGCCTTTTGGGACACCGACGAACTTGATCCTGGTGTTCGCTTTTGCAAGCACAAATGCAAATTTTGCGGCTTCAACTACTTATTGAAAAGACATGGCGATCGAGTCTACTTGGAGGGAAACTACACCTTATGGTGCCAGGAGTATTGGACGGACGAGATTATACCTGAAATAAGAGGCGGGCGTGCGAAGCTTTTGGAAGACCCTACTCCACATGCAAGGCTTTGCAGGTCCCAAGGGATCTCCTGGTGCCGGACCAAAGGATGCTTCAATGCGAAGAGGTAATAATGCACCACGAAAAGCTCCCGGCACTGCTTAATGAGTGCCTCTGATGATCACCGGGAAGCAGCCGAGGTTGCATCCAACCATTTCTCAAAAGTGCAAGTAAAATAGCAGATATTTCTAGCTATCCGGGCGAAGTATGCTCTAATTAGTTGTTAATCTGTTCAATCATACGTGGGCGTTTGTTTCATTTTGTCCTTTTCTCAACTCTCACTTTTGTCATTGGTGTCATTTCTGCCATCATTGTTCTTGTTGCCATTCTTATCACCATCTCCCTGAATCGCAAATGTCTCCTTTCAGTCCCATGCTGTCCTGGACAAAGTACCCGATTTCCTATCCCAAAGTAATGTGACCGAAACCTATGCCTCAGTAGCTCCTGAGACTGTTGGGAGATTTCGCGAACGATTCTCCTGGAACTGCACTGCCTGCCATCCCTCCGGCTGACCCGCCATTTATCAACGACCCAAGTCTGTGTGTTCTTGGCACAAACCGGACCCCATCTCTCGGTTTTTGAGAACCTTTGACTCGTACGCTTCTGCTGAATATCCACACCAAATGGTTCTAGAACCAAGTGCCATCGCTGTTGTTTTGTGCATGTCGCTAAAACATTCGTGAACGTAGACTCAGCCATGCAGGTTTTGTCTGCCCAACCTTTATTGACAACTCCACAGATGTCTTCCAACTTTAGAAGCAGCTTATTTTCAGGTGAA
This sequence comes from Colletotrichum camelliae, assembly GCA_018853505.1. Lineage (NCBI taxonomy): Eukaryota > Fungi > Ascomycota > Sordariomycetes > Glomerellales > Glomerellaceae > Colletotrichum > Colletotrichum camelliae. The sequence continues at coordinate 4,012,614 of JAELVL010000008.1, read as the reverse complement.
CGCGGCTAAATCCGTTGTGGTCTACTGGAATGTTTTTGGGCAGCGAGCTTAATACCGAATCCGACGACATCGTGAACTTGGCCTCTGGGCGGTAACGCAGCACTGTTGACAAAATGGCCAATACGTCCATAGCAGCCTTCATGGTTCCTATAAATGCAAGGACAAACGCTCTGTGGTACTGTATCTAAAGTCCTATTCATCATCAGCTAATGGTGCTCAATCAAACATCTCTCCATCCTTTTCCAAGCTCCGTGGTCGATCGCAGACCTCTTAGTCATCGTCATGGTTCTCTCTAAGGTCTTCACTCTGTTCTGGGTTATGGTCCTTGCAGGCTGTATGGCTGCCGCACCCCTGGACCCTCGCCAGTTTTCCGCACGTATTACACTGGGTTATAGGACTGTAAGCAAGGTGTGTTTTCACGTTGAGGACTTAATCAGGGAGTTTAACTTAGCGACTGACCATTTTCCAGGAGCAAGCCAAGCAGTATAATGTCAAGGGGAGAATCACCTTCGATCCTGCAAAGGCTCAAGGAAATCAGATTGGTGTTGGCGTCTACACCACACCTGGCCCGGCTGAGTGGAAGGGCAACCCGGGAGACTGGTAAGTAGACCCTCATGAATCATACTTCTACCCTCATATCCTCAAGGAACCGTCCTCATCATATCGTCCTATGCAGGTACTGCCACATTACCGCCCGCAAGTCAACTGTGGATTCCATCCCGAAAGTCTGGATCCCCAAGCAATACTGGTGGAACATCCAAGGGATGTATACGTGGGCAGAAAAGACATTCACCAAGACCAAGAACTTTGACTTCAACAATGTCTTACGCCTTTCACAAATCGGGAACTACGAGCCTACCAAGCAACTGCTGATCCCGACATACCTGCTCTCCGGAAAGGGCATGGACTTGAAAGTCACCTGCAAGGCTAACTGGAAGGACCTTCCCTCGACGAAGCCTGTGGACTACTCCAAATGGTCCAAGGTACTTGGAACCCCTCAGTAGGGTATAGTCTCGGGGTACGCTTCGCGTGCCATTTCTGTGCCAAAGGGAAGAGGACGGTTTCTTATTCATTGTTGTTTGAAGTTGATGCCCTCATGATCCGCAAATGGTCTTAAAGCATACCTTGGGCCTCTTGCCTCTACCTTAATAAGCATAGAATAGTCTCGCCTCCTGATCAGTGGCCCGAATCTTCCTGTTCTCCCTCACCAGCATCCACTTCATAAGCCATGCTCCAGCAACACAAGCAACACAGAAGGCGGCACTGCTAGCCATAGGAATGACATATCTCGGCGCATCGGATGTCGGCCACAAATACTACAGTTATGATGTCAGTGGAGGACATCTTCAATGTGTGATAGTGAGTGGTGCTTACCGGAGTCCAGATAAAACTGATGCTTGCGCTCGTGTTGACGATGGCCAGCGCTGACGCCTTCTTCTCCTTCGTCTGCCCGCACGTGCTACCAGCCCAACCTAGCAAGATGCTGTTCACTCCGTATGTGCCTACTGTGAAGACCACCATCGCGAAGTAACGTGCTCCAGTGTTCATCGTCGCACAGGCTAGGACGAAGCCAAAGAGTGCAACGGCTTTGGAGATTGTAATATGCCAGGTTCTCTCGTTATGCTTCCCTGAGCTCCAAGCCCAGACAACAGACAGAACCCCGGCAATCAGGTATGGCGGGCACATAAGAACAAGGGTAACTGTGGTGTTGAAGTTGAGCGTCTCGACGATGGTGGGGAAGAAGTTCTTGAAGCCGTTCGTGGCGAGATGCATGTGCTGCATGTAGATGAAAACCCACACCTTGGGGTCAACGAAGGCTTCCTTGAGGCCACCCCAGGTGCTACTCTGCAGGCGGACACCCACTGTATCCCGCGCGATTCTGTCGTGGGCAAGTTGTCGTTGTTCAGGGGTCAGCCAACGCGTCGTCAGGGGCTCGTCAGGAAGGGTGAAGCACGCCACCATGGCGATCGCGAACGTGACTGCGCCTTGGAGGATGAAGAGCCAAGGCCAGGCCGCGAGCCCGGCGGTGCCATCCATGCCGTTGAATACTCCTGCTGCAATCAGACCAGCGAAGGCTGTTGCCAGAATATTCCCTGAATAGAGCACACTGATTCGGGTTGCGAGTTCCTTGCGCGTATAGAAGATAGACAGGATATATAAAGCTCCCGGGTAGTAGGGAGCCTCAACAACCCCAAGGAAGAATCGCGTCAGGACAAGACCTTTGTAATCGTGGACGACGGCTGTCAGGGCGCTCACGACGGCCCACGCCATCATGAAGCCGCCCATGTACCAACTTGGGCGCACGCGCGTAAGAACCATATTGCTAGGAATTTGGCCGAGGATGTAGCCGACGAATAAGATGGAGACGGAGGTCGAGTATTGAACGCTGGACAGACCGAGTTGCTTTTCGAGGCCGTTGAGGCGAGCAAGGGCGATTGCATTACGGTCAAGGTAGCTTAGCCGTTAGTAAGGATGAAAAAAAGGTGGCAGAGGTTGACCTACTTGAGCCAGTACATCAACCAAAGAGTCGGCTGTGATTCTGTTAGATGACAAGTCGATGCGCGTCAGGGTGCGTTGACTGACCATAATCCAGAGATCCAACCTTTTGACGAGCTTGATCTCTTCCGGATCTGTCTTTGCCGTAGCTCCAGAGTAATCAACTGCCGGCGCAACTGGTTTGTCATCGTCCACGACATGAGAGTGCTCCTGGTGCAAGACTTGTTGCTTCTCAATATCAGCCACCGGCTGCTCGACATGGCTCTCTGGCCTCGGTTCTGTAGAGTTTGCCATCTTCGTCGCAGGCTATGTCAGTGACGACTTGCAAGTTGCGAACAAAAGCTCAAGAGCAACAGATGACAAGACAACGTCGCATCTCACAGCGCCGACGAAGGAGAGCGCCTGTATTTGTTCTCCCAAGCACCAGGGAGCTCTTCCCCGCAAACAACCCCGGATTTGGCATTCTTGGCTTGAGATATCTGTGTGGAGAGAAATGCAACACACGCATGCGCTCGGTGGGGAACCTCGCACCAAAGTGACGGTAGACTGGTGTTGGGAAGTCGATAAGCCGTCAACTCGGCCTGCGGCGCCGGAAACCGAAAAGGAGGCACAGAAAAGGAGCGGTCACCTCCCTCCAACGCGCCAGAGGATCGCTGCCCAGGCGCCGTTCCCCCAACTTGGCCCCTCATCCCCCGCAGCTCCGGTGGATCGGGACACTGGAGGTGGACCAGAGGCGCAATTCCTTATCCGCGTCTCGGCGACCGGCCCAATCATGTTGCAATGGAAAGACATGCTTGATGCATTTGCCGGTTGCTGAATGGCAAATTGTTGGGGGGGCTGGAAGAGACAATTGTGGAGTAGTTTTCGGCCTCGGGGCCGCGCCGCTCTCTCGGCATTTCACGCCGCTTTGTGTAGAACCTTGGGTCGTTGCAGGCTGGGAAGAGTTAGACTGACGCAAGGTCTCGCGGCAAATGCCCCGAAGATGCAGCAATTATGAGCCGCATTGGGGTGTTTCCAAGCTCTCAGCAATTTGATCGGAACTTGTCCGATGGAGCTTGTGTCTTTCTTGGCTCGGTCTTCCGTCCGTAATCGGCTGCATGTGAGAGTGTTGAAGTGGACTTTGGTCCCTTGATCTTCCTTGTCGTCTGCATGAAGATCCGAAGATATCCGTAGTTGATGCCATGTTGCAGGATTGATGAAACACATATCAAAGCACGATTGGTGCTGCTTCAGTCATAGAGCTTGACCCAATTGCTGTTCTTTCTACGTCTCGTTCGTACCCGCATCCCCTTGTCCATCATGATCGAAAAACCTCCAATCCGAATCGGAAATGTCTCTGGCGCGACAGGAGACCATCCACACGCGATGGCGCGCATGGTGCGCTCTGGGAATGTCCAGGTCATCACCGGCGACTGGCTCTCAGAGATGAACATCGCGTGGAACGCCATCACTAAACGCGACGTCGATCCGAACCTCGGATACGAAAGCGGCTTTTACGAGCAGCTCGAAGACTGCATCGATGACATAATGACGAAGGATATCAGAGTGGTGACAAACGCTGGCGCGTTGAACACCACGGCTCTATTCGAGAAGATCAAGGCGTTGTGCAGGAGGAAAGGATACCCCGAGAGCATTGTCGCGGCGGTTCTCGGCGACGATGTATCTGGTCTTCTTGAAGACACTACCCAAGACTTGAGGTTCCCTCATCTCGACCACCCCGAGATCACCCTCAACGACTGGGGCTTCAAGCCCTGTTGTGGCAATGCTTACATCGGTTGCTGGGGAATCGTCGTTGCTGGAAGATGTACGGACGTATCGCCGGTCATGGGTGCTGCTGCGTGGTACTACGGCTGGCGGGAAAATCAGTACCAAGAGCTTGCCGGCGCGCTGCTGGCCGCTCATCTGATTGAGTGCGGACCGTACGTCGTGGGCGCGAACTTCTCTGGCTTCAAGGAATTTCTTCCTGAGCTCGTAGACCTGGTGTTCCCCATTGCCGAGATCAGTCGAGATGGTGAATGCGTCATAAGCAGGACTGCCGAAGGCGGCGGCCATGTCACCAAGAACACCGTAACGGCGCAGTTGCTCTATGAGCTTCAAGGGCATCTCTACCTCAACCCGGATGTGGTCGGAGACCTTTCCGGGGTTCATGTCGAAGAGCAAACAGGCTTCGGGGAAGATCGAGTGCGGGTTTGGGGTGTGAAAGGCTTGCCGCCTCCGCCGACGACTAAAGTTATGTTTGCCGCGGAGGGAGGTTACCAAGCTGAGGCCACCTTCTACATCAACGGCCTGGACGTCAATGAGAAGGTAACCATGATGAAGAATCAGCTGAACTACATGTTCAAAGACAGCAACTTCAGCCGACTGAGCATGGAGCAGTACGGTACTCAGGTGCAGAATCCCAGCTCACAACAGGCTGGGACAGTCCAGCTCCGCGTGTTTGCGCAAGCGAGGACAAAGGAAGACATCGCCGCGGTGAAGTTCAAAATTCCTATCTACGCCGTGAGGATGCAGAGCTATCCGGGATATCACATGTCTCTCGACTTCCGCACGATGGATCCGAAGCCGTTTATGGAGATGTTCCCTGCGCTAATACCACAATCGGCCATCGACCATCGTGTTTTGCTGGGCACGGGAGAGTTGATACCGGTTCCACCACCGAAAGAAACGGCCGAGTACAAGGTTGTCCGGCCATCAGCCGACACGGCAGATCCAGTTGACCTGGCATCTCTGGGGCCGACCGAGTTTGCTCCATTGGGTAGCATAGTCCATGCTCGGTCTGGCGACAAGGCCGACAACTCCAACGTCGGTTTCTTTGTCAGACATGAAGATGAGTATGCATGGCTGCGGTCATTATTGACTGTGTCGAGATTGAAACAGCTACTCGGTGATGATTGGTATAAGATCAATCCTAACAGGCGCGTGGAACGTGTCGAGTTCCCTGGCATCAACGCCGTGCACTTGTGAGTAATTCTCAATCATCAGAATGGACGAAACGTTAACCGACTTTCAGCCGCATTCTGGATAACTTGAACGGTGGCATCGCCTCTTCAGATAGAATCGACGGGTTGGGAAAGGGCATCGCGGAGTACTTGCGAAGTAGATATGTCGATATTCCCAAGGTGTTCCTGCAGCGAGGAAGGATATGAAGGACGGCATGGATGGATCATTAGATTGTATTAAGTTGTATAGCTATCCAGTGGTGGCATGCTTCTGTTGCTTGGCCTCAGAAGTACCTATTTGGAGTCTCCCCCAATCCAAAGAGCCACTCTTGTGAGAGTTGGGCGATCGCATCACTATGGTACTGATCGTAGTAGATGTTCTGCAGGTCCCCGAAGCAGTCGCGTAGCGTGTCGTCGACCGACATATTGACAAAATTCTGGTTCGTCTCGTGCCCATACATGGCGTCTGTGAGATTCATGTCCACGGGCTGGGATATGTGGTCGACATCTGCGGGCTGGTTGGCGAATGGCATATTTGTTGCCGACGTCTGCCCACTTTGTGCTTCTACCACATCCGCTACAACAGCGTCACTCAATCGATCAAATACTTCTGAACAATTGCGTGCCATGGCCCATCTCTCGGACAGAGCGACTAGGACCTTGGAGCAGGCACGAGTATCGTTGACAACCTGGCTGATAGATGGAGTCGAACTAAGGCTTGCATTGGCGGCGTTTCCACTACTCTGAGACCGATTCTGGATATGCTGGATATGGTTTCGCAGGGCGTAGATGTATGAGAGGCCAGCGGTGAAGATGGAGTGAAGAGTAACCCAGGAATAATTGATTTTCCTGGATCGATGTAAATTGGCGTACAACTTGATGGCTGCTTGTGATGAGTCGAACATGTGTTGTAACACGTTGCTGTTTCTGGAGGCATCACATATCGACGGGGAAGGCCTGAATAGCATCAAGATGCCGTTGTGATATAGGAGCTCATACCATTCTACTGAACGGAAGCTGGATCTGCCAGCGGGAGATGCTAGGGGTGCGTCAGCTGGAATGAGAGGAAGGCTAGTGGTCCCGGCACGCCATGTCTGGAGCTCCTCGGCTAAGGCCTCTCGGGTGCTCTCATATGTAATATTGCTCTCCCTGTTGATCGTGCTTCGATGCAGTGAGTTAAGAATCTTTCCGCAGATGAGTCGATATTGCACGATGTGAACGAATATGATAGTCCCCAGATGCCACTCCGGGGTCCCAAATGACGCTGTAGATAAGTGACGATGGAGTGGTATACTGGTTGTAATCGTCTCCGATTGAGGAAGCTCTGTGTCAATGTCGTCCAGCTGGATCGCGAGTGGCCGCCCAAGAATCATGCTGGCAATACGGTCCATGGATACAACGCTCCAGAAGCATCTTCGCTTGATCTCCAGATCTTCCTGTCTCGCCTCGGCTACCGCCTCATCCCCGTCTCGCGGTAATGTGTAAGTTGACGACTTGTGCAGGCCAAGTTCGAAGCATGTCCGCGCTGCCACCCCGATGAGATGCCAGACATTTGTGCTCGTGTCATGGGACGTCGTGCCCATTCTGTACTGACAGATTAGAAGCAATGCCTGAAGCGCTGTGATCCTCCCCGACCGAGAACATCGACAAGGCGCGTCAGAGCTCGGTTATAATGAACCTCGGCGTCCCAGATACCATTCCAATTGAGCTTGTAGACTTGTGCCGTGCCAATCGCTAGGGTCATATCGACAAGAAAGCCGTCAACGGGATCGATCAGGTCGGGACTTCTTGCCTCGTAAACAGCATCCAACGCCTTGTCTAGCGCCTTTGGAGACAGGAAGGGGTAACAGAGTCGGTCATGGCTACAGTACGCATTGACGATCTCTATCGCCATGGCCCTTGGTGGCAGACTGGAGGCGGCGTTCAGGACCAGGCTTCCTGTTGTTCCATCGCTGTTTGTTGTCAATCCTGGAGGCTGGCCGGCTATGAGTTGAGACGGCGCGGCAGGTTGGCTGTGCGACTGAAGTAGATTGGCGAGGAAAAGCCCACTTGTCGATCCGACGAAGTCTCTTCCTCCCCCAGCACTGAGTGACAGATGAATGACCTGGCTGGCGATTTCGTTGCCGCCGGCAGGAGCCCGTTGCTCCTCGGTTTGCAGACCGAGGCTTGATGAAGTAGCAGGGGTTACCAGCCTATCCCCGCTACTTGCTCGTTCCTGGTGTTGCTGCTGCTGAGCCTCGGCCAGCTTCCCGGATAATTCGTCATTTTCGGCTTGTAGATCTCGTATCCTTTGCTCCAGTCTCTCGACATCCTGGCGTCGTAGCTCAATCTGGTGCTCCCTTGCTGCATACGTGCATTGCGCGTTGATCCTGGCACACGGCGCGCATGACGGCCGCGTACGGTCGCACCGAACCTTTCTGCGGTGACAGCGCTGGCACGCGCCGGTCCGGCTCGCGGATGCCGGTGGCATTGAATGCAATCCTTGCCTCTCTTGCCGCGTAGGGAATCAACTCATATTGTATCGGCTGTTACTTGAGAGGGCTTGGATGCGATGACGAAGGTTTGGCTGGACGTTGAAGGGGGGTTGTTTCCGGGAAGTTGGAAAGTCTGGGGTAACCTCTCAGCGTGGGGTCATTTGAGTGCTAGAACAGGGGCAGTCAACAAGGTGCGCCTCCAGGCGGCAAACTGCGAAGAAGAAAAGTTAGAAGGGAAGAAAGACAGGGGCATCTTAGCCAACCACCCTTCCCGGTTTCGGTCATGTTGGTGGGTCTAGAGCAAGATTTCCTCATGGTGCACTCAAGACATTATCTGACTACATCGATGATCATCGTACGTCGATGAGGTATGAGTTGATGTTTCTTTGATCATTTAGGTAATTTTCGGTGTCTCAAGGGATGTGGACGTTGTGATATTTTCAGTCGCAGTAAGACAATTTGCCATGCTTTGGCCAGAACACCCCAGCAAAAGCATCTTGATGACCAATATGGTTTCCGGGGGAAGCTGAGCTCTTGACAGGCGAAATACCATATAATTACATGGAATGAGAAACGTCACATTTGACCTAAAACTTATCACATGTATATTAGCCTGCCATTCACCAGCGGGGAGTTAAGAGTAACTACGCCTTCCTCCGGCTTTCCTCCGGCTCATCCCTACGAATGGCGAGTGCTTGGTCACAATTATCAGTCGCTTCTGGCCTTCCACGCTTCAACTGTCTCAAGAAGCCCAAAGTTTCCGACCACAGCACTAAACCCTATCTATCCTGATAATCAGTCCAATCAGTCGACTTGATTGAATCATGTACAGGTTAATCATTGGAAGTTATCGCTGCAACCTTTGCATAGACCCCAGAACACCGTGAAACTGTAATCGGAGGCTCATGCGCCCATTGCGCGGTGGCTCATGAACAGCGGCGTTTTCGCAATTTTCCGATTCCCCTTTGGAGCAAAATGCTTTGTATAAGTTTGTCCGACTCCACCGGAATATCTTCAACGAAACGAAGACAACGAGGAGGCAGGCAAGTTAATTTAGGAGGAGTAATAACCACGCCAAACCACCGCTGCCCAGGTGCTAGAACATTGACATCTTCATACTGAAGCTTCTGGACTCTCTTGTGATTCTTTCTGTTGCGTAGTCTCGTCAAGCCCCACCCCGAGCCAAATTATGCCATACGAGCTTACATCTGGGCATAGTCTCCAATGGGGAACGCCTATTCCGGACATGAGCTCCTTCAGCAGCAAGTACATAGCCCTTCTTGTAGGAGTTGTCGTGTACATTGTCGCCGTCTCAATTTTCCGCGCCTGGCGTCCGGGGCTTTCTCAGATACCAGGCCCTTGTCTTGCCAGATACAGCTCTATTTGGAGGGTAATGTTTGTGTGGAACGGGAACGCTCACGAGCGATATCGAGAACTTCATGCGAAGTATGGACCAATCGTACGGACTGCCCCGAACGTCGTCGATATCTCGGATCCGTCCGCCATGTTCACTATATATGGCATCGGCAGCAAGTTTCTCAAGGTTCGTTCATACGCGGTGGACAGTACATGATGAATTGATGCTCAAAGAACAGTCTGCGTTTTATCATACCCTGTCAATGGCATACGAGGGCAAAAACATGCCTAGCATGTTCTCCACCACCGACCCCGAGGAGCACAAGGCCCTCAAGCGGCCAGTTGCCCAGAAATTCTCCATGAGCTCCATCCGAACACTCGAGTATCTGGTAGACCCCTGCAGCCAGATTTTCACCGACGCTATGTTAGAAATGCAGGGGCAGGTTGTCGACCTCGGAACCTGGGTTCAATGGTACGCCTTTGACGTGATCGGCGCCATCTCGTTTGCTCGAAGATTTGGGTTCATGGAAGAACGCAAAGACATTAAGGGCATGATTTCGGGTATTGAGTTCGGGCTTGGTTATGTCGGCCGGGTTGGGCAGGTGCCTCATCTTCATCCGTTTCTCCTCGGGAACCTCACACTCAGGAGGATTTTCGCTAAACTAGTCCCCGTCTCAAGAGATCCCATTGCGACTTCCACAAAGGTATGTCGAACTGAAGAGATTGTGGCCAAAGTTACTTGTTCACAAGGCTGGTTTGGCTGATTATCTGGGTAGATGGTGTTGGAAGGTATCAAGGAGTATGACGCCCAAGAGGCAGACACTGCTCATAGACGGGACTTCCTCGCCTACTTGCGACAGCAGCAGAAATCCACCGGCACCATCATGAGTACGTGGGAGCTAATGAATCATCTAATGAACAATCTGTAAGTTCTTGGGCCCTTGGCGCGTGAGATATTACTCGGTCGTAGGCGTGTTTTACTAATAGGGCTGGTGATCTAGTCTAGCCGGCAGTGATACTACGGCTATTTCTCTCCGCGCTGTATTCTACTATCTCCTAAAGAACAAACACGCGTACCAAACGCTGCAACAAGAAATAGACAAGGCTGACAGGGACGGCAAGCTGTCCTCAGTCGTGCAGTACAGCGAAAGCCTGGAGCTTGAATACTTGTAAGCATTGGGATGTGCTCATTCGGCGGCGAAGGAATTCTCGCGCACATGAATGAATGTTAACACAATTTAAAAAGACAATTATGCATCAAGGAAGCCATGCGCATGCACCCCGGTGTATCGTATCCTCTCGAGCGTATAGTGCCCGAAGGTGGAGTTGAGCTTTGCGGAGTGCACCTCCCAGCGGGAACCATTGTGGGCATGAACGCGGCAGTTATTCATCGTAACTACGAAATCTTAGGCCCAGACGCGGACAAGTTTCGACCGGGGCGTTGGTTCTGCCCTGAGGAGCAGGCGAAGAACATGGATCGGCATTTGTTGACCGTAAGTCACAGCATTATCTTGTGTTCATACCTTCTTATTGTCCCTCAACGAACTTCTTCATTTCTTGTCTTCATTTTTGCCTATTTAAAAACCCGGTTTTACCTGACGAAGGGCATTGCTGACGAATGCATACGCTGGTTGTAGTTTGGAGCTGGCGCAAGAACGTGTATCGGAAAGAATATTTCGATCATGGAAGTCGGCAAGTTTGTGCCCCAGATACTCCGCCAGTTCGACTTGGAGTGGGCGTCCACCGAGCCGGAGTGGAAAGTCAAGACATATTGGTTCGCAAAACAGTCAGGACTACTGGTCAGATTCACTCCTCGTTCAGCGGCTAGCAGGCAGGGTACTTGATGTTGCAGTGGGGAAGTTTCGAGGCTTTGAATTCGTATTGTACATGTAATCAGAAACGTGAAGATCCCATAACGAACTAGGTAGCACTCTACTGTCATTAAGTCCAGTTGGTCTATATTTCTCGTCTTCTCGTCGTTAGGGGATGGGCGAAAGATTGATGAAACAAGAAGCACTTCGAGATCTGTACTCTTTCCTAAATATTCCTCTCTCGTATCCCTCTTCTGGTGGCCAGCCCCAATACCGGCAGAATGATGAAGCAATGGGCTCGCAGTGTCTCGTTGCCCGGAACTTTCGATGCCTGTACCTTTTCTACGGCCTCTTCAACCTAAAGCCTTTCCATGTGACAGCAGTACTAAAGATCCTGTTCGAGCCTCCATCTGATTGTGAGAGTGATGGTGTTGCCCACACGGTTACCCTGTCTCCACTCAGTAATCGAAGCGGCGGGAATGGTGCCAAGCGCGCCCTGCCCTTCGAGGTCAATGGAGGCGCGGTTGAGTCTGATATCGGAGTTCCGGAACCGGGCTTGAATTTGCATCTCGGCATGCGGAGGAAGGTCGTACGCTTCACCGAGATGAATTCCAAGGAAGGCGGAGCCATCAGCCCGGTTCCAGACAGAAGCCTCAACTTCTCCTCCGGCCGAGCGGCCTTCTTGTGTGAGAGGGTCGCCAGGTGCAGGGATGGTCAGCTCGAAGCTGTTCCAAGAGGGAGCATTGAAGAATGGGACGCAGCCGGCAGTTGGTCGGCAAACGGATTGACGGGATTTGAGATTTACCGCGTCATCGGGCGAAATAGGTAGGGGGCTTGCAGAGGTGCAAGACAGAAAAAGGAAGATGTAAGCTAGCGCCAGGGCTAGGAAGTTCTTTTGAGAAGACATTGTGATGTTGGAGAAAACTCGCGACAGAGGGAAATGACCGTAGTGCAGGGAGTTAAATAGGCTGGAGTAGATCGTCGAATCTGCCGCATACCAACTTCAACTCCTATAGAAAGTGAGTACCGAGTTCGTTTCTTATAGCTCGTGTGAGGTGCACGATGTCGTTGAACTCAATCGGATCAGTCGGACATGAGATTCTGTTCATAAATTGTTAAAATCTGGATCTACCTTGCACATCGTGAGCTGAAAGAGTTAGGTTTCAACCTGTCTGGGCTGGTTTGGAACTCAAAGCAAAGTGCGGGTGGGCTGCCGCACGACCTAGAACACGCACGAGAACAGTTGGTTCATGTTATGAACCTGTGCTCAGCCACCTAGTTCAATTGACAGTGTTTGCGCTACGTGAAAGCTAAAGCGGCATGGCGCAATTATTCTACACTTTCGCCGTATTATCTCGTTGGGAAGGTTATTGGATCATCTCGGAAGAAGTTTTGACTGGCGAATCAGTCAAACTTTAAAATTTCGGGCACGTTAGGGATGGGTATTATAGTTAATTGACAACTTAACTCCCTAGTAAAGTATACCTATCCACTAGTCTATTTATTAACATCAGGAACAGATCACTTTGAAAAGTACGACCAGCTAAGCATTCAATTCCAACCCTCCGTGAGATCCGGGTGAAGCTATAAAGCAGCTTTCTCAGGACAGTCGCATTACACCCATCTCTATCACTTCATGTTTTTTACCAGTCCCTTCAAGACACCTGACAACTTCCATAGTGCAGCTGTTTGCAGTGAACATTTCCCTCCACACCTTACCTCTCAAGTCTACACATCAGTAAGTGGCCCACCTCAATACCCGCGCTTTGCTCTTATCTAACTGTTTTTGATGGAATATAGTGAAGTTCTCTTCTCTTTCTCTCTTGCCAGCGCTGGCCGCTGTGTCTATGGCGAAATACTGCCACATCGACTACAACGACTGCTTCAGCCAAATCACCTTCCAGCAATTCTTCGACGACCGCATCCAAGTGCGCCAGCCTGTCCGGAATCATCGACGGTGTATACGGGCCTGAGATTCAGTGCAAGAACGTGCCTGACTGGGTTCCGGCACCGAGCTCAATCATCGTGGCAGGCGTTGAATGCTCCTTCTCATGTCAAAAGGTGTAACAAGACCATGTATCAAGACAATTTGAGACCTGCGTTCCATTTCCAACATTGAGAAATAACTTCTCATCACAAGATTCAAAGTGAACCATGCGACAACAGTGACAATGCTTGAGCGGAGTCGCGTGGCAGCATTTGATACTAATGAGTTAAGCTGAGCCTAGGAGTCCAGCTTGTGTGGTCATTGTGGCAAAGAAACAGTAATCACGTACAACAACCACCCTCTAATCAATGAATGAGCTTCAGTTGTATTGGATCGAATTGACATCGTCTATCCAATAGAGATGGTGGTAAACAATGGAAACGACCGCCGCTGACGTGACAGTCAAGCTTCTCGGCTGATGCAACGTCATCCATCGAGGACTTGTGACCCCAAAAAGGTAATTCTTCCCAAAAAGGAAATCCTGACTTCTTAGAACACGAAAAGGAAGCGTGTGGTTGAAGGGCACATCAAAGTACTAGTTGCATCAAAATACAGGCTTACTAGCCTCAATTTAGTATGGATGTTCTTAATACGTAGGTCCGGTTGTATTGGTAGACAAGTCGAGCCAATGTCAAGATCCAATTACCAACGTAGCTGTCCATCCACGCCAGGCCTGATGACGTATCTCATCACCCTTCGCATGCAGTTGTACATGGTTATTATATGGATGGTGGTTTCTCCCCAACGACGGACACAGTCAAAGTCCAAGTCGTTGAGTCAGCGTCCTCTTAGGCAAATTTGAGGAACCCACGATAGACAGTCTTCTTCACATCGAACCTACAATGGCCGGCGCAGTTCTTTCTCTGAATTCAACAAACATCTTCTTTACGACACAGGGCAATGCGACTGGCATCCCCTTTCTGCTGATTCATGGCTGGGCTGCCGACCAGACCGATTGGGCCTTTCAAACCATGTTTCTTGTGCTTCTGCAGCTCTTCAATGTCATTACCATGGACCTCCGAGCCCACGGCCGCAGCAACTTATCCCAATCATGTCCCTTGGTTATGGATCCAGTCACTATGGCCGACGATGCTGCCGCTCTCCTGAGACACCTAGGTGCAAGCGCCTCCAACAAAGCCATCGTCATGGGTCACAGCCTAGGCGGTACTGTTGTGACCGAGCTAGTTCATGGCTACCCAGATCTCATTCGTGGGCAGGTGATCGTTGACCCGTCATATTACCTGACTCCTGAAGTAACCGAGGAGCTTTTTCCTGCCCTTGAAGAGCACTTCGACAGCGCTGTGATCGCGTTTTGGGAGAACGAGGTTACATATCCTCCCGACACGCCGGATTATATCAAAGAATGGCACAAGCTGCGTACATGGGGCGCTGATGAGACGGCGATGATTGCTGCGTGGGTTCAGATGAGTGATGCGCAAAGGCTGAGTGGCGCGGATTATCTGAGACCAAAGAAGGTCTCAGGGATTCCGAGGTTGGTTTTGAGCAATACGGAAGCGGGAAAGAAGGTTGAAGATGCGGCTGGTATTGATCATGAATTTGACACGGTTGAAGTCATACCGGTTGGACATTGGATCATGAAAGTTGCTCCGGAGAGATTTAACCAGGCGCTTGAGAAGTGGATCTGGACTTGGATATAAGTTAATGATAGAGATTGTGACCTAGCCCCTGGGATCTATCAAGACCGCTTAGCCATTGAAGCAGCAGATAGTTACGATAGAAAGACAGTCTGTCTTGAGCGGCTAGTGATAAACCACGATCTAGGTAACTAGAGGGTAAAGATGCTAGTTATTGATGCCCTTGCTTCACTAGAAGCAATGTTGTTGTCTCGCTGCCATAGCGTTAGATACAACGACAAGAAACGGCTTATAACATCCTCCGCGATGGTTTTGAGCCGACCCATGTCTGTATCAATGCTGTACGCACTTTCAGTCTTGCATTCGTATCTTGTTTCCGTCATATTTCTCCAAGCTCGGGAACGTTGGAAAAAGGCCGTCCAAGTTATGATGCATCATGTTATGCAAGCTGCTTTGTTCATAGACGAGAGACTTTTAGGGACGAATCAACTAATTGTTCCACAACAGCCACTCTACTGCCAACCCTCCACGCCTGGTATCACTAAACCGTCGACAGATAGATATCCAATTCAATCGCCAACATGGCAGGATGATAAACTGCGTGTCTTTCGTATGCTTGAAGAAGGCATTAGATCAGAAGGAGAATAGGTGCCGACCGGAAGCTCCCGCACAAAGATGTAGAAACCGGTTAGAACGGAATAATTTAGCGGGCCTATGTACTGGACGGCGAGTCAGGAGTTCTACATATGACTCGACGCTTAATCTATCTCAAAGTATCACGAAAAGGGCCTTCCCAGAAAATTTCGAAGACCTTCACGAGCACGAACTCCGCAATGTGCGACCTCAATCTTCGCATGCTTGCAGCCTTAAGGGTCCACAGGTCACAGATCAGTATCTACCACTTGCTTCCGGGGAGCCTCATTTAATGTAATTGGCCCGCCTCCGCTATGACGATGTCCCTGTAACATTTCGTATTTCTTCGGATCGTCTCGGTTTCGCCATTCACTCTTCAGGGGTCCCCTTGGTCAAGGAGAGCACCGAGCCAGGTAATCAATTTGACGTCGTCGCTTCCGCGAGTGATTATCTTTACTCTAAGAGACACATTGAATTGCAAAAGCTTTGAGATCACAAGACACGGCTCATAACCGAAAGACTCTGTAGTTGACCACACCTTGGTCGTTGAGGTGTTTATAAAACGACAGAGTCGAAAGCAAGGACGTCGAATGGTCACTCTTGAGAATAATATGAGGCAAGGAGGAAGAGCAGCCGAGGAGGCATCATAATTATTATGATCAACATTTTCATGTCCTGGTCTTGAGTCTCATAACAGATGAGATACAGAGGTGATAGACACATGCGACAGTCGTTGAACCCATCCGCGTCAGCCTGTTAGAGTCATGGGACTTGTCAACAAGTGCTGGTTCACAGTCAGAATAGAATGGAGCTAAATCAACACCGGCAGTGCGATAGTCACACGCGAGACATCCTTAAGCATCGCGCTACCAACCTTGAGTTCACAAGTCACCATATGCGACTACACAACTTACCCTTGACTTTCTCTGGGTTTCATTGCCCACCGTACTTGATCTGAGAGCTCCTGTCGCCTGTTACGTATCTCGGCCTAATGTGAGGGAGTTATTGCTCTTACAGAAGGCTCGAGTGTTCAGAGCGGACAGGGCGAGGGTACTGATGGCGGAAAAATTCTACATGTGTCTATTAGAACCACGTCGAGAACAATTTAATCTTGCATGGCCAATTAAGCTTATTCCGTGTTGAGCTTATGAGGCTCTTCGATGCCGGCCGTCGATTTCCGCTAACTTATTGCCGTAAGGCCAGAGATTCTACGCTGTGGCACCTTTCGTGCGGCTATTTCATCGTTAATCACGGCACTTGGATTATCCAACGGCCTTCAACTCCATCATCCCAGAGCCATCCTATTACTATCCCATCAGCTGCCACATAACGTCAAAAGATACGTCTTGAATATGGCCCTACTTTTACCCCAAACCCAGAGGAAATGGGGTTTTTGATTGGGTTGAAAAGTTTCTTGGTGTAATATTTTCGTATATGTTGATTGGCTCTACTGCGCACGGGAGGTTTCTGGTGTCATGTGGCAGCCGACGGGATAGTTCAACGACATTTCGATCTACCTTAGGATGGGATTCTATGAGTATTGGGCATTTTCACTCCATCCCTATGGCCAATTCGGGTCATCTTTTGGAAGAAACACCATTGATCGTCAAGTATCTAGAATCTAGATGCTCGATATAGATGCCAATCTTGACCTCCGCCCGCCACCCGACCCCCCCATCGTGGGCAGCTTGCTTGCATTCATGTCACAGAGGTTAAAGCACTTGCAACCAATGGACTGAACCCCAGGGTACTCTGCGATCAACGCAGAACACTCAGCGGCATGCGGAGCAGTCCGCGAGATTTTCTGCCTTCCCCGTTTTCGAGGGGTTGGGGGATGATGCCGGTGGGAGGATAAGGTTTGCGGTCGTGGTGGGCTTGTTGGGACACGTTTGTAATTGATACTGTGTGAGGGGTGCATTCTCAAGCCCTTGCAACTTTCGGTGCTACCTGATGTAGCTTGCACTGTACGAATGAGTCGCTGACATGTCCCTGCTGAATCGCGTATCAAGACGTAGTTTGTTCGAGCTGGACATCAGCTCTCGCGCTTAGCAATTGCACTGGTTCCATTGACCACGCCCAGTTTGGTGGAGCCTTGCAATATGTGCGTGCAATAAATTTGAGCAATTGGATGCATGGGGCAATACCGAACGTCGTGGCGATCCTGCCAGGGGCAAGGGTCCTTTGCAGATAAGACAGCAGAATGCGAGAAAAGGACTGACTAGAGAGAAACAGGTGGCTGACACAGGGGAAAGAGAATGGGTACATACAAGGAAAGATTCTGCTCAAACAAAGCTGGCACTCAGACAATTCCTAGATGCGCCTATGCCGCAAGGTTGAGATACCAGGCCTCGATCCCAGAGCAGTACGAAGTGGGGCGTCACAGATGAAGAACGCTCCGGCTGTTAGGAACCTTGAAGCGGCCCAATTCGAGTACTAGAGGGGTCACTCATTTCATTCGATCACAAGTCCGCCCTGAACTTCATTGCAGTAGTCACTTCTTACTTCCTGAGCCAGTGACCGGAAGGAAACTATCGACGCATCTTCAATAATGGCGTACAACACGTCGTTGTATGGCTGCATACTTGCGACCATCTTGTTTTACTTTAGTTACAAAGCAGTGGCCGAACGGCGAAGGAAAGCTGGCAAAGTCTCTGTTACAAGTCTTCCCATACTTGACCAGGGAAAATGGTGGGACATTTTCAACCTTAAGCCCAAATTCAGCTTCTATCTCGATGGCAGAAAGGCTCTTGGGCGCGCAATTGAGCAAGCCAACGGCAAACCCTTCCGCATTGTCGGTCCTGGAAGAACACTTACCGTCTTGCCTCCATCCTACGCAGAAGATATCAGGAATGACAAGAGACTGGACTTTGGGAAGGTCGTGGCCCAGGTACTATCTGCTCTCTATCCTTCTTGATGATTATGTTCTAAAAATTGTTTCAGTTTGTTTCTCATGAAATTCCTGGTTTCGAGGGATTTGCAAGCGGTCTAAACGACCTGCCCATGGTTTTGGATATGTGCAAATACAAGTTGACAAGGGAACTTGGTACGTGCATAGGCATCAAGAGATCTTGAGGGCCATTATCTTACCATCGTCTCCAGCAAGTGTGATAGAGCCTCTACCGGCTGAGTCCGGGATGGCCATTGAAGATATTCTGCAAATACCCCACAACGAAGGTAAGAAGGCGTTCATCGGCTGCAGAACTTCATTGTATTCAGAACAGTCGACTAACACGTACACAGAATGGCAGAAAGTTGCGATTAAGCAGCGGCTGAATTTGCTTGTTGCTCGTGTCTCTGGGCGCGTTTTCCTCGGCGAAGACCTGTGCCGTAACCCGGCATGGCTGAACATTGCCGTCAGTCACATCATGACTGGCTTCCTGGCAGCTCTGAGTTTGAGAATGTTCCCAGCGTTCATGAGACCCTTTGTTCACTGGTTTCTGCCTCCCTGCCGCAAGCTTCGCTCCCAGGTAGACCAGGCCCGAAATCTGATCCGTCCTGTAATTGAAAAGCGACAGCAAGAGAGAGCAGCAGCCATCGCGAAGGGCGAGACTCCAACAGACTACAACGACAGTATCGAATGGTCGGACACGTATGCGAATGGTCGCAAGTTTGACCGCGCAGATCTTCAGCTTGGCCTTTCTATTGCCTCGGTACATAACACGACCGATCTTCTTTCTCAGGTGGTCTACGATCTTGCAGGCGATCCTGAGATGGTGCAACGCCTGAGAGAGGAAGCAAAAGAAGTAATTGGGGAAACGGGATGGTCCAAGACGTCCCTCTACCAACTAAAGCTACTTGACAGCGTCATCAAGGAAAGCATGAGGATCAAGCCCATTCTCACAGGTACGTCATACGCAGACAAGCTCACATAGTCTTCAAGGGAGAAATACTGACAAGCTATGTTCTCACACAGTTGCCATGCCTCGCGAAGTCACCGAGGAGATGACTTTGCCGGACGGCGTAATATTGCCAGAAGGCACTGTAATCGGTGTCTCAGCAGAGAGTCACTGGGACTCGAGCATTTACCCTGAGCCGCATACCTTCATCGGGGACCGCTTCCTGAAGATGCGACAAACGCCTGGGAGAGAAAACGTTGCCCAGCTTGTAACGACCAGCATTAACCACCTGGGGTTCGGGCACGGCAATCACGCGTGCCCAGGCAGGTTTCTCGCCGCGGCGGAGATCAAAGTGATCTTGACTCAGCTGATTCTGGGGTATGAGTGGAGAGTGATAAAGGGCCAAGAGCCAAAGATTCGGGTGCTCGGCGTGAATCTCGACTCAGACCCTTCGGCCAAAATCGAAATTCGGCGGTGTGCGGTGTAGTAGTAGTTACAGTGTGAAACTGGAGGCTCTTCGAAAAGGCCCGAAAGATGTTGCGTGCTGGACTTGGCCAAGGATGGAACTGAAGTCGGACTGGCTGAAAATGAAAATGAGTTGTGATCGGCGTAAAGCCCGTAGCCCCCAAAGGTAACTGTTAAATTGACTGTGTTGTTTTGTTATTTTGCCCGCGCTAAGCCTCTTTTGGATAGAAATCCTAGAAAAACGTATTTACTAGCGCTAAAAAAAAGTATAAGTCCTTCGAAGTACTACCTCCGATATATATATCTCTTTTTTTCTTATCTATTTTATAGAAAAACTAGCTTTTTTATAGCTTTTTTATAACCTTTTAATATTACTAAAAAGATATATAAATAATATTAAAATTACTTTTTTAAGCTTAAAAATACTTTTTAAAATACTTTTAGTATTAAAATTAGAAGTGTTTAAAAGTTAAGTACTTTAGTTAGAATATATAGTATTATTATAGAGAGAAAAAAATACGTATTATATATATAATATAGATATAGTATTTCTAAGTTTAGTAGTAGTACTTCTAGAGCAGCGGTAGTAGTATATTATTCCGGGTATTATACTAGACTTAGCTAGTACGGGTAAAATAACAAAACGACACGGTTAATTTAACAGCATCCCCCCTAAAGACGAGTATAAGGCTGTGAGGATGAACACGACTTGTGGATGCAGGTGTAGATCAAGATGTAGCACTGCAAGAGAATTGAACAGGTGCATTGGCAATACCGGGAAGAAAGCCGAGCCAATGACTCGGGATACCCTTGACACAACCCCGGCGCGTGTTCCAGTGAGACCCTTGTCCGCAGAGGATTATTTTGAGGAGCTTGGTTGCTGCAACATGTTCGCGCAACCTCTTATCGGCTGCAACGAAGGCCCGCTTCAAGCTCAAAGTCACGAATCTTTGCTGGCTTGTTTGTCAGATCCCCTACGTGCGTTCCTCTTGGTGGTTCTCGAAGTCATCGCCAAATGGCCTCGTCACTCCTTTGGAGCTCGTCTAGGCTCCCCATTGGACTTGAGTCTGATTGTGTGAGGAGAATGATCACGTTGCTATGTTGCGTTGTAAGTGATGAAGAAATTCCCGTAAACGTACACGGTTGGTCTGACATGCAAATGCAGAGTGTACTTTACACGCTTTGGAGGATCTCGTACAACGTGCTTCTCCATCCTCTACGCAAGTTTCCTGGGCCGAAACTTTGGGCATCATCGCGCATACCGTACGCAGTCACTTGTGCCACGGGGCAAGGGCACCTCAAGATCTTGCAGCTGCACGACAAGTACGGCGACATTGTGCGAGTGGCTCCGGACGAGCTGTCTTTCTGCTCACTAGACGCTTGGAAAGAAATTTATGGGCGCCGAAAAACCGCGAGAGGCGAAATCAGCAAGGATTACGTGCATTATGCGGAGGCTAAGGACAGTATTCTTGGAGCACCAAAGGACAGACATACCCAATTGCGGCGAATCCTGACCCGCGGCTTCACTAACTCAGCGGTGCTCGATCAAGAAGGTCTGATTAAGTCCCATGTCGATCAATTGTGAGTTTCATTGTTTTCCGCCTCAGTCGAGGTTCAAGTTGCTGATGGACGATGCCCCGCTGCAGGTTCAACATTTTGACTGAGCACGAACAATCACAAGAGTCCCAAACGCCAATCGACATGAACAAGTTGTTCGATTTTGTGGCTTTGGACATCATCACGGATTTAGGTTTTGGTGATTCTTTCATTGTCTTCGCACGGGAAAATACCATCCATGGGCTCAATTCTTCTTGGACGCACTGCCCGCGATTGCGCTTGCTACTGCCTTGAAGCAGTTTCAATCATCTTCAACGTTCTCATGGCCATGGCTCCCAAGTCCCTTCTTCAAAAACACGAGAACATGGTGCGCCTCACGAACGACATTGTCGAAAGGCGGCTCGATGAGGCTGATCGACCTGATCTTATACAAGCCATGAAGGAGCCTACGTCTGGCCTTGGAACTAAAGTGAGTACTCTCCTCATTCCATCGGGCTTCAATCAAAGACTAACCAAACGCGCCAAAAGCAACCTTTGAGCTTACAGGATATCCAAGCAAATGCTCAGATCTTGACAATGGCGGGTTATGACACAACTGCCACGGCTCTAGCAGGCACCACTTACCTTCTGGCAACAAACGCCGATATCATGGCGAGACTGAGTCAAGAATTACGGAGCTCTTTCAAAGAAGAAAGGGAGATTACTATCTCAAGCACCAAAAACCTCGAGTACCTCAGAGCCGTCATTGATGAATCCCTGAGACTGTATCCGCCGGGTGCCTCAGGGATGCCACGTCGCATAGGCGAGGAGGGAGATGTCGTTCTAGGTCATCATATTCCAGCAGGGGTAAGTTGCCACCGCCACGTTACTAAAGTCCCATCTCTACCTTGAAAAGTGTTCCGCATTAGCTAACGCAAACGTCGCAAAGACTATTGTGTCGATATGGCAGTACGCCATGTACCATAATGCGAAGAATTTCTCTGAGCCCGAGGCTTTCATCCCTGAGCGATGGTCAAATGGCAAGATCGATCTCAGCGACAAAAGAGAAGCGTTTCAGCCCTTCTCATTCGGGCCTCGTGACTGCATTGGGAGACAGTATGTTTTACCTCTTTAAAGCCTTGTGCTACGCACCTCTTTCTTGATAGACAATACTAACCAAAATTGCGCAAAGTCTCGCCTATGCTGAACTTTGTATTATTATTGCTAGGTTGGTTTGGAGATTTGATCTTGAACTTGTCGATGTCCCTGGTCAGAATTGGCTAAGCCGGCAGAAGAATTATCTCTTGTGGGATCGAGGTCCGCTCAACGTTCTCCTTAGGCAAAGAGCATAATAGGGCAACGTGAGCTCAACACTTTAAGCAATGTTTGTTTGGTCATTCGTTGGCCCGGTGTATATGCCACAATACCCATAAGTCTTTGAAAGTGATCTGACTCTGAAGTTGCTCTCATGGGTTTACCATTCTTGCTCCAACGTCTTGCTTCTTTTCTTTCTCTGTTCTTTTCAGAACTCAGCGCATCACGGGATCGAAGTTTCTGTGCACTTCAACTTTCTGTGACAAGTGTCGCACTGTGACTTTTTCCCATCTTGTTTCCTTTTTGATTCTCGCCGATTTACAACTGACAGCGAAATTGATACATATGTGAGCATTGATAGGTATTGAGCGGAGATGATATGTCACTAATAAGGTACAATAAGTTCTCCAATGTCCATCTCCTCCTTCCTCCTGCGGATCTGAATCTTCGTCCATGGGCTTGCCGCATTCAGCACTCCCAGGTTAACAACATGCGGACCCTCAACGGGGAATCGCCAGTCGTACTTCAGAAGAAAGTGGCACAGGATGATCTTGACTTCATTGGCAGCGAAGAACCTTCCAGGACAGGCATGAGAGCCGTGTCCAAACCCGAGCTGGTTGGGGCTGGTGGAAACCAAGTACGATTGCTGCTTCAGCTCTGGGTTCTGGCGCATGCGGTGGAATCGGAGACCGTCAAACTTTTCGCCGTCCTCGTAGAAGGAGTTGTCCCACATGTGAGTTGGGCCCACTCCAAGAAGCGTGCCTTGAGGGATCAACATCCCGTTGGCGAGGCGGAAATCTTCCAAGGCAATGCGATTGAGAAAGCCTAGGACGAATGTAAGTTTTCCCATTCAAGAAATAGGAGACAAGTTACGAACAGTTGGCAACCGGGTTGATCCGCTGCACTTCCTTCAGAACGCTGTCCATCAATTCGAGTTGGGCCAGCCCTGCGTTGCTGAGACCGTGGACACTCAACACCGCCACAATCTCTTGACGGAGCTGGTCAATAAGCTCTTCGTGTTCCGATAGAGCAAGCAGTGTCTTCTCAAGCAGATCCGCGGTAGTGTGTATAGCTACCATCGCCAAGCTGATCTGAGCTGTCGCCATGTCAATCTTTCTGCTGAGCGTACCCAACGCCTGGTCGAAAGCATACTCCGGCTCGAGGCCGCTGCGTCTTGCTCGCTCAACTTCGAGCGCACGCTGATCCATGATGGGCTTGAGGACGCGGCGGCATCTGACGAGGTCGTATCTCAGCAGCCAGCAGGGAGGGAGGATCCACTGCACAAAGCGTTTGCTCCATGTCGGGAAGAAGCGCAACGTGATACTGGCGATGAGGAAGTGTTTCGTGTACTTGGCCATGGCCCCGAGCCACTCCTCGCTGCGGCAAAAGGTTTTGCCTCCGAAGACTCTTGATGACGTTTTGGCTACGAGGCTAACGATGGGTGCGCCAAGTTTGAAGTCCTTCCATTCTGCTCATGTTAGGTCGACATTGCACGTTGAGACACCGGAACGGGCTGTCAAGCTTACCATAGCTGTCTGAATACACCTCCGAAAGGCTGTCTGAGACTTCTTCCGAGATGGCTGGGATCATTTTACCTAAATTCCAACGATGAGCCGAGAAAAGCCGAAAAGAATTGAATCTCTTTCCAAAGTCAAGTGCTTCACGTACCCAGATTCTTGGTCGTCAAATGATCCTTGACCAACTTCAACATGTCCTGGTCAAGAACATCACCGATCGGCTCGAACCCCTTCAAGGAGCCATTCTGGACCTTGGTACGAGTTAACATGAGTTCCAATATTTCATGCTGGCAACATACCTCTTGAATGGCTTTGAGACTACTCATCACAGGGTTGACACGGATTTCGCTAATCATTGACGCCGGCACAATCAACGCCTTTCCCAGCTCCATGTTCAGCCAGTACGGCGTGTCATGATACTTCTCCGCATACGAGGCAAAGTGCTTTCTGGGCGCCTTGATGAAGGCGGCGAGTCGAAACAGAGTGACGAACTCGAACGGCCGTATGGGGTTCGCGATGGGGAAGCCACCCTTACCGGCCGATTTCTCTCCCATCGCCATGTAAGCGATGAGCATCAGAGAGACCGCCACCAGATAGGGCAGTAAACCGTCATTGCGGAGTGCATCGGCGTTGAAGCCTGCGGCATACAGCCGCTGGAGGATCGCCATTGGGTTGGATTTTCGGGGGGACTGGCACAAGAAGAGTGAGTATTGCTGGTTGGAAGCGACCTCTGGCGACGGCAGCCGTGGATGGGGATGTCGGCGGATATCCTACGAAACGCACGACTGCGTGTGTTTGCCAAGAGAAGAGAAAGACGGGAGAAAAGCTGATCTTCGCACTAGTCATACACCCTTGAGAGACTCAAACCACAAGCAGGGGGCTTTCTCACAGCTTTGACATCATGAAGCCGTTCTGTTTTTGATCAGAAAGTTTAAAAGGCAAAGAGGAAAAGATTCCCGTGCCCCTGTTTCCGCTCAGAGATGCAGCCTCGCGTACGCCGAGTTTTCCCCATAACCCATAACGAGACATAGTGGTGAATGGTGATTGAACGGAGCTGGCATCACGGCATCCATCCCGAGGTGCGCGGGGCAGAGTGAAGTGGGCATCGCAAGAGTCGTTGTTTACACCCCCGAGTCATGTCCATCGTTGCTCTATCAAGAGCAAGATCCTCTCGGCCTGGGCGCGGGCTCGGCACGGGCACGGTGCGGACACGGCGCGGGGCGACGTTTGCTGGATTAATATATATCTCAGGTCCAATCCGGTGAGGCCTTTGATAATCGTGGGCGCGCCCGCAAGAACCCAGGCCGTTGTGATGCACACCCATGGGATGCGACTTACGTGACCCCGCCGTGGTCCGGGGATGCTGACTCGAATGGGTTCTATGTGATCGTCACCTAGAATACCCTCAGATAACAAAAAATGTCATCCGTCACCGTGAAGCTCATGTCGTCCCAGTGGTGGTTACTCTTATACACGTAGAAAAACACACCACAAAGACGTGGCTACCGGTCCTCCCCAGCATCAGCGGCGCGCGTCATCGTACCACACTTACACGGCAATTAACTTTACATTGACTTTTACAATCGGACTTCATTTGACTTACACGGCGATTTGACCTCCATTTGGATTTTCCACAACCGCCGCGTGTCGTCGTCTTCCATCTTGCGCTCAAAGAGCACACACACACCATGCCCACCTACGCACAACCAGTTCCGGACGACATCGTCGCCTCGTCGGGGCTGCGGTCAAAGTTCCGGCCTCATGTGCACGGCAACTACCAAATCTGCGTGGAGCCGTCAAAGGGGATGGAGACTTTCTACAACGACGCCATGTCGACACAGCTTGAGTCCAAGACGCTGGCAGACATTCCAGGGCTCGGGCTGGTGCACCCCATGGCGCTGGCCATGGCCAACTGTCTTCCAGAGCGGTTGCCGGCCATCACGCGATTTGCGGACTTCACCATTCTGAATGATGATTATTATGATATTGCCAAGAGAGACGAGGTTAGATGAGCAATCAAACAGAATCAGAAGCTGTCTTTGAAGAATGCGGGCTGACGGGAGCTTTTGTCAACAGATTGAGAAAGTTAACAACGATATCCAAGATGCGCTGCAAGACGCCTCAGCACCTGGCAACAAGACGAAGAGCTCGGGTGGTTCTGATATCGACTTCAAGCCCAAACAGATGCAAGCCGCCCTTGTGCTTGAGCTGATTATGCTGGATCAGCAACTCGCGATGGACATCATGTCATCATACAGCCAGGGCCTTGATGTCGCCACCTTTGCTCCGGACAATCTGAGGACGTTGGATGAGTACTTGCCCGTGCGCAAGGTCAACTCGGGTCTTGAGTAAGTGACCTGCCTACACGGGCATAATCACTGGAAAACAAAGTTACTAATTTACAATCTTAGCGTCACCGCTGAAATGGTCTGCTTCGGCATGGGTCTCCGAATCGCCAAGGAGGACAAGGCCAAGCTCCGCCCGGTAGTCGACCTCGCCAACTTCGCCATCACCGTCGTCAACGACCTCTACAGCTGGCCCAAGGAGATCAAATGCCACCTCGAGACCCCCGGCTCCGAGCTGCCATTCAACGCCGTGGCCGTGCTCATGCGGCACGGCGGGTGCTCCGAGCCCGAGGCCTTCCGCATCCTGTACGCCAAGCAGGCCGAGCTGGAGGCGGAGCACCTCCGCCAGCTCGACGCGCTCAGGGCGCAGGAGGGCGGCCGGCTGCCTGAGAACCAGGAGCTGTACGTCGAGAACGCGCAGCGCGCGGTCTGCGGCTCGGAGCTGTGGAGCGTGTATACCACGCGGTATCCGTCCAAGACGGACTTGCAGCAGCCGGAGGTAGAGTTTGTGGACGGGGCGTTCAGGTATGTGGCTGACGGCGAGGGCGCCGGTGAGGAGAAGGTTGTGTCTGAGAGTGTCGACTCGGTGCCGACTGAGGTTGAGGACGAGTTCTCCTCGTCGGATGCGTCTCCGGGCTCTGTTGACCAGGCCATCTCAACACCGCCATCGACAACGTTCTGCAGCTGCGAAGACGAGGATGAGCACATCGCCAACGTTAAGGAAGTATCCGGAGACGAAGCCAACGGCGTCCGGGACATGTCGGATATGTCCCAAAAGTCCAAGAAGAAGATCGACACCCTGCTTCCGGAAGGACCAGGACTCACCACCTACGCATCCCGCCTGGAGGCTGCGCCTGACCACGTGAGTGAACCCCTCTGAAGACACCTCGAAAAGCAAACGATCAGGCAGCTGACCCATCTTTCATCTTCACAGGCCGTCATCACCCCAATCAAGTACCTCGCCTCACTGCCCTCCAAAGGCGTCCGGGACACCTTCATCGACGCGCTCAACTGGTGGCTCGAGGTCCCCGAAGACTCGCTGCGCACCATCAAGACCATCATCAGCATGCTCCACGACTCATCTCTAATGTACGAAACACAGCCCCTCTCATTCGCAATAATGCAAAGACAGAAAAACGCTAACATTCGAACGATCCAGCTTGGACGACATCGAGGATGACTCTACCCTCCGGAGAGGCAGCCCCGCGGCACACATGATATTCGGAACAGCGCAGTGCATCAACGCGGCGAACCACATCTTCGTCATGGTGCTCGCCGAGCTGCAGAAACTTCGCAGCCCGATGAAGACTGCTATCCTCATTGGTACGTCCAGCGCCGGCAGAGTGTTGAGAAGTGTCAACAACTAACACAAAGACAACAGAGGAGCTGGAGAGTCTTTTCGTCGGACAGGCCGATGATCTGCACTGGAAGTACCACGTCGACTGCCCCTCGACGGAGGACTACATGGAGATGATCGACAACAGTAAGAAGCCCTCCACTACCATCACGAACCTAATATACTGACTAAACACCCCCAGAAACCGGCGGCCTCTTCCGTCTATGCGTCAGACTCCTCCAAGCAGAATCAACAAGAACCGAGTAAGCCCCCTTTCCCTCCTCCCCCACCTATCATCCACTAACACCCCAACCCGCAGCGTCCTCGACCTCGACCCGCGCCCCTTCGTCCGCCAACTAAGCCTCTTCTTCCAAATCCGTGACGACTACCAGAACCTCGTCTCCGACGCCTACGCCAAGCAAAAGGGCTTCGCCGAGGACCTCGACGAGGGCAAGATCTCCCTCCCCATCATCCTCACCCTGCAGCGCGCGCGCACGCGCCCCGAGATCATGGGCGTGCTCAAGCACAAGCAGCCCGGCCCGATGGCGCTCGAGATGAAGCAGTACATCGTCAAGGAGATGGAAAAGTGCAGCGCGCTCGAGTCCACGCGGGAACTGCTGCAGGGGATGCAGGAGGACTTGATTGCGGAGCTGAGGAGGCTGGAGGGCGACTTTGGGGCGAAGAATGCGACGTTGGAGTTGGTGTTGAGAAGGTTGTGGATTTCCTAAAATATGAGCTCTCAAGATCAGTCGTTGTGGAAAGGTTTCGCAAGGTTGGGAAAACGGGTATCGAGGGCGTTTGTTTGGTATTGGGATAAAATACAATTGAATCCATATCTGAAGTTCAGGACCTTTGAGGCTATTATTGCTCACTACCGCGAGGACCAGGCGAGAGAGCCTCGAGGAGCCGTGATTGGAGACCGCCGAAATTCCCTATGTCTACGCGGCTATATTTCCTGTATTCCTAATTACTCCTATTAATAACGATGGTAGTAATAGTACTAACGACGATATTTAAGGATAGCGGAGACGATAGCAGCGATAGTAACGACGACGACGACGACGACGATAATGATAATAGCGATAATAATAATAATAACAGCGACGATAGAAGCGACGACGGCGACGACGACGACAACGAAGGTAGCGTAGAGTATAACCACAGGAAAAGTAGTCGCTATAGCACAGGAAAAATAGGCGGCCTCCGTGATTGCTGCGCTATAGGGTATTGAAACCAGCTTTCAGATCCCAAAAGGGCCTCCGGAAAACCCAATCGGCATCAATAATAGCCAACGGAAATCAGCAAGTCAATGTCTCTTATAAAATACAATCAATTACACTATGCTCTGTTATGTGTCACCCGTGGCCTTGGCCGACAGAATTCGGCGTGCCCATGAGAACCTTCCGGAGAGTCTAAGACTGACAAGAAAACTAAACCCATATGCCATAATAAAACAACTCCATCCAACGGTTGAGGCACCTGAAGGTACGCTCGAAGCAGACTACTGGAAGAGCTTGCTGCCGTGGTACTTGACTTCCTTAGAATAGGCGGAGGCAACGACCGCATCCGTACGCTCGGGGAAGCCCTTGAAAGAAATGGCGTACTTGGCGACAGAGTGCGCAACCAGCTGATCTAGAAGTTAGCAGCAGAACAGATTCGTGACAGGTCCTGGTCATCTTACCTTGGTGTTAATCTCCCAAGCGGTCAAATTCACGTTGCCGACATCATCGCAAAGCTGGTGGTAGCAAGGATCGTACCAGTCGCCAGCCTTGCCGCCGAATTGCTTGGCCTCCTCCTTCGTCTTGATGCCTTCAGCTCCTGTTGCAATACCTCCACCGGGGATGCCGTTGCGAATGAACGCATCATAGTCGCTTCGGCCATCAAAAGGAATGAAGGTGTAAGGAAGGTCATGTGCCTTGTACCAGTCAACGTACAAGTCGCGGAGCTCCTCAGAGCCCGTGGGGTTGACGGCATTGGTGGCGTTGTAGACCTGGTAGGCGTAGTTGGGGCTGGCGAGCATGTCGTAGTCCATGAAGAGGCGGATCTTTTGGTTCTCTTCGGGGCTGAGGACGGAGACGTAGTAGTCAGAGCCGAGAAGGCCCTCCTCCTCAGCGGCCCACCACGCGAAACGGACGCAGTTGTTGACACTGAACTTGGTGAGCTGGGTGGCAATCTCCAGCAGAGTCAGGCTGCCAGAGCCGTCGTCGTTGATGCCAGGGCCCTCGGTAACACTGTCGCTGTGGCCGCCGAGCATGACGCAGTTGTCAGGGTCTCCCTCAGTAGTCTGGGCCAGGATGTTGGTGGTGTGGATGGTGTTGACGACAGCATCGATGTAGGCAATAGCGTCAACCTTGTCTCCCTTCTTCAGCTTGTCGATAATGGGCTGGGCATCATCCAGACCCAGGCCGAAAGTGGCGACGTGGTTGGGAGAGGGAGTACCCAGCGTTCCGTGGACAGTCTCGCTCTCGTAGTTGTAGACAATGGCAGCAACAGCGCCAGCCTTGCCGGCGTTCTCGCTCTTGGTGCCAAAGGGGCACGTGCCACGAAGAATGAGGGCGATGTTGCCGTCGACCTCAGCAGGGTAGTCAGACTCATCGCAGCCTTCGTTCTTGACGAGAACCACGTCGCCGTGGACAGGTTCCTTGTTCTTGGTCGGCGGCGTCAGGGCCATGGGCGACGCGGACGTGGGGATCTTGTCACCGATGACAAGACGGGACTCGAAGACATTGCCCGAGACGGCGGGGAAGGTCTGGTTCCAGACCTTGTAGTAGTCGCCCAGCTTCTGGAGGTTGAAGTTGATGTAGTCCAACGTTCCGAGGTGACCTGTGTATCGTGAGCAAGAGAGCCGTGGGACGTGGGACCGCAGGGGCATGGCGTACCATCGCTGCCAATGACGCGCGTGGGGTGGTTGAACTCTTCCTCTCCCAGCTTTGCGATTTCGTACAGCTCCTTTGCGCGCGCGAGAAGGTTATCGGAGGTGATGGTATCCTGGAGAGCCTCGGTCTCGACCAGAGGTCTCTTGGATGAAGATGTTGATGCAATAGGCGTATCGTCGGCAATCAGCGGCGCTTGCTGGGCAAGTACCTGTTGGTCCTGCATATGCAGGGCGGCAGCGCCACCAAGCAGGGCCAACCGGCCAATTGAAGTCGTCGTGCGCCCGCCATTGTGTAGCACTCTGTTCACGGACAAAACCTTGAGGTGCAGAGATGATGTTGAGACGAGGTTGGGAGCTGTGACGGAGGGATGTGTCACAGACGTCAACACAAGAGCGAGAGAGACGGGAGAGAGAGACAGGCAGGTGGTCACACGGACACCACCCCGGAGCTGGGGCGAGCTGGGGCGAGCTGGGCGGGAGCTCCAGGCTGTTGCGATAGACGACCGATATCGCGATATCGATATCGGTTAGTCATCCAGCCGAGGCGCAATGGCTGGTCCCTGTCTGTTTCATCATCAGACAGCTCTTATCTTATCGCAGCTCGCCTGCTGATTGCTGACATAAGGTCCGCTGCTGATAACACATGGTCCCCTCGCGTCCAGACGCGATTACGTACTGGGTGCGTCGCTGGCGCAGGGAAGGCGCTCCAAGTGCAGATTGCGGCTGCCCCTCGTGCCCCTGTGCTCCCCGGTCGTTCCCAATTTCCAGGGGCCAAGCCGCCCCCCAATTCTAAAATGCGCAGGTTTTCATAGGGGGAATCAGGACACAGTGGACCGGAAGCTGCTGACAATGGAACTGCTGGCCGCTGCTGCCGTTCCCCTCGGGTCCCGCATCCCTCGTCCACCACCGTATTGGGGGCCGCATCCACATCCACATCCTGAACCAGCACCAAACCCGGCGGGACAACTGGGAACTTGGGACGAAGACGAAGCACGATCCGTCTTCCGTCTCCCTGCTTTGTTTGTTCTCTAGTCTCTTGGATTTCCACCCTTTTATCGTCTGCATCCCCGTCGTGCAGAGTTAGCCATGAGATTGAGCTGGACATCACCATCGACGACCGTCCAGAATGGGTGATACAGGAGCTGCCGGAGCGTGGGCGAGAGGTGCGTTTTTTTTGCTCGTGGTCGTCGGACAGCTGGACTGCTTCCGCGTGTTGAACTCGAGCTCCGGGACACCCGTGTCGTGCTAACTTGCTTTTTTCCGATTGACAGACGCCGCCTCGTGGGCCTCAATACCGACCGAATTCTTGCTCGCGGAGCTTTCGAAACGACATGGCGGTGCGATGACGAGCGCCGAAGTCGTTGCCGGCGCCAATGCGACGAAGCCACAATGCGGTTCTTCTAAGAAGGAATCCTACGATACGCCGCTACACATCGGTGCCCTGATATTGATCCTGGCATTGAGCACAATATGTGAGTGACTCTACGCAGTGGCAGTCATGAATTGCGACTTTGGGGGCCCGCAAACGAGGGCTCGCGTCTTGAGATTCTCATCATCAACGTGGCCCTCGAGGTTGCCAAGATCTAGGGAGCACCAGCTGACCTTTGTGCAACAGCATGCGGAATTCCTCTCCTGCCCCGACGAACATCGAAAGGTCGACCTCAGAGCAGGATCATCTTCTACTGTCAGCACTTCGGAACCGGCGTCCTGCTCGCAACATCATTCGTACATCTTCTCCCGACAGCCTTTACCTCCCTTACCGATCCATGCCTTCCCGACATCTTCAACAAAGGTTATCCGCAGACGGCCGGCCTGGTGGCTATGATTGCCGCCTTGTCCGTCGTGGCCCTCGAGTCGTATCTAGCCACCCGTGGAGCCGGCCACTCCCATTCACATTCGCACGAGTACGAGTACTGGGACGAGGAGGACAACGAAGGCGCATCAGGTGGAGGCAGGCAGACGACTAGCAGTCTAGCCACACGCAGAGGCGGCTCGCACCGTCCGTCAGACATCAATCTCGATAACATGGAGTCGACCCAGGGGCTGATGGCCGGCGCCTCGCCCCTCCCGAGCTCCACGCCAACAAAGGCAAAAACGAATTCCCGGCTCGCAAACGAACGCGATAGCTTTGACGACGACGCATCGGATATCGACCTCGACATCGACGAACTCGATCCCGCGACTGCCGAGGGGCCCAGGCGTAGAAGCTCGGACGATCGTCCTAAGATCACGGTCACCCCAGGCGCACCGCAAGTTGTCACCGAAGAGGAGCAAAGCCGGCTGCTCCGACAATGTCTGCTCCTCGAGGGCGGCATTCTCTTCCACAGTGTCTTCATTGGCATGGCTATCTCCGTCGCTACAGGCCCGACGTTCATCGTCTTCCTCATCGCCATCAGCTTCCACCAGACATTCGAGGGGCTCGCCCTCGGCAGTCGTATCGCCGCCATCCAGCTCCCCCGGTCCTCCATGCGACCTTGGCTCATGGTTCTTGCTTTCGGAGGCACAACACCCCTCGGACAACTCATTGGCTTGATTGTCCATAACTTGTACGACCCAATGAGCCAGACGGGTTTACTCATGGTGGGCTTCATGAATGCCATTTCGGCTGGTTTGCTGCTATTTGCCGGGTTGGTACAACTCTTGGCAGAGGACTTTCTTTCAGAAAAGAGTTACAAGATACTCAACGGCAGGAAGAGGCTTAATGCGTACCTGGCCGTCATTGGCGGTGCGTCGCTCATGGCCATCGTGGGCGCTTTTGCATAATGCGCTATACCGAGAGAAGACAGACGGGTAGACTATACAGTTTAATCAAAGCGTTACTTCGATTGCGTTTTTGGGCTTGTCAAGCCTTGTGAACCGTTCCGATGAACTTTGCCATCGATTTGCATAATTGAGTGTGCATCCCCGGCTGTGCTCTTCTCCTGTCAATATTTGGTGAGGCAGGGCCCGACGAAGCTGTCATCGGACTCATTAGTTTGCGATTAAGTTTCAGTGTTGACAGTGATGAGGTGGGACTATCAATGCAGATATAAAGGGCCCTTCAGTCTCTCTCTTTCCAGCTCTCGCAAGCAGACGAATCGAACTGCAGTAATGGGCTGCGACTAGCTATTGACTCCGAGTGCGGGTTTCGAGTGATGGAAATAATGTGTGCTTGGGGCGACGTTCAATTCCTTGACTATGGTTTGCGTAGTCTCTCTGCTGTATTTCTCTTCCATGCTGATCTTATTCGTAAGGAACACACGTAAGTCATCTGGAAAAAGAACGGGTATAATTGGAACTCATCTGTTATTGATTTGTGTGCTGGCTCTACGGGGACATGGAATGATGGACTTGCTGAGAAGCAGGTTAGTAGCGATGTGTTCCAACCTGACTCCTCGTGTGAGTCCCATTTGGCTTGTTAGATTAAATATTGCTTTGGCCTGTATTGGTATTTATGGCGACCAGGTTGTTGGTGGATGTTCATGACTTCTCCTCCACACTAGGACATCAACTTTGTAGGTGTTGAAGGTATTAAAGAGAGGACATCGCAGTATCTCTTCTAGTTAGTATCTCTTCTCAGTGAAGACAATGTCGTATTCGGACAGTGTTGGTCGCCCAGACGAAACTTTTCATCGGCTGCAAAGCTTGTCCTGAATCCTGGCGCCGTGCCGCAATTACCGATGATTTACAGGCTACGAACGATATTGAGCCCTTGGCAATCGCTACAGGCCGAATACTTCGCTTCTGAAGAAGAGGTAAGGCGACGAGGCAATTTCCTCCGAAAGAAAGGACAGGTTGTGTTTCTGGCGTTTCACGGGGTGTGACACGGCGTTCAACTCCGTGCTCCGTTCGAACTAATACAACTGGCATCAGCCTGTGGATTGGGGAGGCGAGTATTTTGCCTTTCATCATCTCTCACATCAATGAATTTCTTATGTACGGAAGGCCCTGGGTCAATGATTGTGACGGTGCTGAACAGATCCGGGCAAATATAAATGAGGAAGCAAGACCAAATTTGATCATCGCGTCAGCGTCGAGGCTTACTGCTCAACCATTCTATGATGCAGATGGCTTTGGAGGTATTACCGCGGCCAAATCTTACGCAGCGGGTGGCTTCATCTCGTATTTGCTTCGATCTTGTGACGCCACTCTGTTCCGTACTGTTTCTCCCATTATATTCGGCGTGACGAATAACCGTAAGTCCTGTAACGTCATGGCTCTTCCGAGTAAGGCAGGCCATGATGGCATCGTGTCTCAGGTAGGCCGGTCCAAAACGTGACCTTTCGTACTACCATGTTTTGAGAGGAAAGTAGAGATGAGTGAACGATTCTGAGAAGTAGAATCATTACTTCAATGCCTGAGGCCCTTTTAAATCGCTCTCGTCTGCTGCTGGAAAAAAGGTACGAGGTGCCGCTTTCCCATGCCAGTCCCACTGCAACATCAGTCTTTGAGGAATCATAAAACACATGGGGCGGGGTTGATTTGGGGCTGCCCAAGCACCAATGATATGGCGAACCAAGCTGGGCGCTTGTATACAGCTCACTCCGCAAGGGGCTTAGAGGTACCTTGCCCTTGCCTTGAATATGTGATGTAAACCTAGCACGTCATAAACGATGACCGTCGTTGGTCAAATCTCCCTGCTTATTTCAAATGTACACTCGGATGCCTGAAGACAAAAGTGAATTTATGTAACTCGTGACCAATTTCGATACGTATCACCCCGCTGTCTTTCCTGTTTATGGAGAGAATTAGAAGAACTTGTTCAGGGGTCAGCCGAGCAGAGGGATAAACAAGCCAAGCGATCTGTGGTTTACCAAAAGCTAGGTATGCCATTTTTGTATACGGCAGATCCGACCAGCATCGTGCTCTTGGTTCCACCTACGGCTTATAAAAAACGGGCTACAACTGTCAAGGATTCAACTCTAATGTCAATGTGGTGGGTATCTGCTAGTAATGAGATGTAATGGTCGTGAGGGATTCAATCACCGTCATCAGGAAAACTAAGGAGAAGGTTCTCTGAGATGGGGTGAGATTTAGTTCTTCATGTCTTCCTTCACCCTCTTATTTCCTTCTTTGTTTTGCGATACAATAATCAAGCGACGACAATGGCCCTAGCCAGCAGTTGGTTTTTGGGGACGGTTTTTGCTGGAGGTCAACCTTGGAGGTCTCATGACATCCTCAGACGGGCGACTTGCGGGACCTTCCTCAGATAAGAATGAACCTACAACTCCAAGCCTTAAGTCTAAGCATTTGGTGGGAAGGGCAAGCTTCATGGCTTGTTAATGCTTTTTAGGGACGAATGCTAGAGAACTTTAGAACCCTTCTATGCGACTAATTCGCTGGAGCATTAACGATTAAGTCCTTGATGCCACTATTCTGCCGGTTTAAATAGGTAAGTATGCTGTGTTTGTTGTATTTTGAAACAAATCAATTCTTCTCTTGTTGTTGGCGAGTATATTTCGTAGGCTTACCTGAGATCTCAATTCATTGGTGGTTGCTAACCCGGTCCTCGACGGGACCATTACTTCGTGTTGAGCTTTGCCCGACACAGAATCTCACTCTTCCATCTGTCATAACTCTCCACTGGTTCGAAGCTGATACTCAGCGAATGATGCTATCCATGGATCGTACAGCCGAAGGAACCAAATTTCTAATCAAGCTTTCCGTGTTTACTGCCATTTAGCATAAGACCACCAGGATTCCTCGCTCTTTACTTGAAAGCAAAAGAGACATTTGTGCTGTGTGCCCTCAGAAGGTTGTACTGCAGGGCTTCTAATCCCTTTAATGTCCTAAAACAAAAGCAAGGCTAAAGATATATCACGTCACGACCAACAGACAGACAAACTAATGTTCATTAAGGATTCAGTCAATTCGCATGAATATCTCCTTCACAATGTTCAGTTACTGAAGTGGCCTAACTTGCTTCACCAGACGAAAATCTTCGAAGTTTGAAAGACATTGTTTTATTCTCTCTGGCAGTAGAGTCACCCCGCATGTTCCATCTCGTGCCGGACTCACGTGCCGATCACACTCAGTATATGAGCGAATTAAGATGTGGCCCCAGGAATTTTACCTGCAGAGCAAACCCCACCGCAGCTTTGATGACGACATAGGCAACACGTCTGTCTGGTACGTTTGGGCTCTCAAACATCGCTAAGCTCTGTACTTTGATAATCTCTGCTTACTATGTAGCCTCAACCTTCGCGGTTGAGCCACCTATCAACATGAGCCTTTCACTACGGTCTCTATTTGCTGGCTTGCAGCTAAATCACGACGACTCGTTTAGACTGTTGGAGCTGCAGCCTGGTTAACCGGATAGTCCCATCTTTATCCGACTTCTGGTTTACGACTTGAGAAGCGCCCCATCGTACGAAGCCGTCTCTTACGCCTGGGGCAACCCTTCAGAAACTGAGTGTATCTCGGTCAAATCAGGGACGCCTGAGATGTTCCTTGGTACACAACTTCACGCCACAAAGAGCTGTGCCGCAGCCCTCCGGCGATTGCGCTCTGCCGAAGTGCCGCGGAAGCTTTGGATAGACGCTATTTGCATCAATCAGTCCGATATACCTGAGCGTAATCATCAGTTGAGTTTGATGACCCGCATTTACCGCACTGCCTCACGCGTGGTAATCTACCTTGGAGAGAAGAGCGACGAGGACGATAGCGACGCGATCATGGACTGGGTACAGGAGCTCCATGCTTTATCTTATACCGGAAAACGGCCCGAACGGCCAGATGGAGAAATGATACAGCGCTTTTTGACGCGCTGTTGGTTCACACGTGTTTGGGTTATTCAAGAAATCCGAGTCGCCATGGCAGCAGTCGTTGTTTGTGGAGAAAAGGAGGTTGATTGGGACGCGTTTCGGCAGCTGAGATACATGTTCTACAACTCCAGACTATCGAAGTGGTTGCCTTATAACTACAGTGCAATCCTTGGTGTCCGGCGGCTTTGACAGGTTTTCGTGGCGCCCGTCATATTCTGTGCGACTTTTACAACTGCTGGAAAGGACTCGGGAATTTAATTCTACAGACTCCAGGGACAAGCTATTTGCCATCTTGCCGCTGCTAGATTGGGAATCCCAACAATACTTAAACGACAATCCAGGGGCAAAGTCCTGCGGCGGTCATACAGATTCAGCTATTCACATTGGTCGAGCTGACTATAGTCGCTCAGCAGCCGAAGTTTACACCCAACTCTCTGGACAACTAATTGACGCTATCGGCCTGGATGTCCTCCAAACTGTCATCACCCCTGCAAGGGTCTCCGGACTGCCTTCTTGGGCGACAGACTGGAGCATTGCGGATACGTATTTATACAACGGACCATTCTGGAAAGGACCTGAGAGGTTCGTTGACGTAGAGAGAGAAAGGGATCGTGCGTCGCCGTCCACCTGGTCTTTCTCAAAGTATATCGGCTGCAATGGCTTGGAAAGTATCGAGCTCCGTGTCCTTGGGGGGCTGGCTGGAACTATACTAAAGCTCGGCGAACTGTGTGATGTCGCTGAAAACATATTTCCCTTGGAGCAGTGGAGGCGTTTGTGTGACCAAGCTCATTTCAAATGCCCTGGAACTTATTTTGGTTTATCGCCGTTCGCTGAAGCCATCGTGGAGGATCCTCGACGGTGGAGAGCGAGCAATATTCACTCAGTTCTGGACGAGATTCAAGCCTTCAATTCTGAGAAACTCTTTGGAGATGTCGAGCCCCCCTCAGAAATAGATGCACAAA
The DNA here is from genome assembly GCA_018853505.1 of Colletotrichum camelliae. Lineage (NCBI taxonomy): Eukaryota > Fungi > Ascomycota > Sordariomycetes > Glomerellales > Glomerellaceae > Colletotrichum > Colletotrichum camelliae. The sequence goes on along the minus strand of JAELVL010000008.1, from coordinate 3,974,394 downwards.
CTTCTGACAGCAGTATGGGACGCACATGCGGAAGTCGCGAGAAGAAGCAGATTAGGAATCTCCGCGAATACACAAACCCTAGCTTCAAATTTGAGGCCGAGGCCATATTCGGTCGTTGCCATGGTCGAAGGCTTTTCATGACGGACACCGGACTACTTGGACTCGCACCCAGATCGACACGAGTCGGGGACCAAGTGCTTGTGATGGCGGGGTTTGACGTCCCTTTTGTAGTCAGACCTGCAGAAAGTCATTCAAACGTCTTCCAATTAGTTGGCTGCTGTTCATCCAAAGGGTTCTTGGATTCGCTAGGAAAATATGAGGACATAATTTTACGCTGAGCTTGGTGCGACGAGCTCTGAACGCAGATACTTCACCAGACAAGCCGTACGCACATTTGATACAGACTTCCATTTGCGATGATAGTTCTTCTTCGAGAACGATTACTATGATGAAGCCTGTAGGAACTTGGAGAGCCCAGGACTTCACGAAGAGCAAGGACGCAAGACTTACGTTGCTAACCTTAGTGTGGTCTTTAGAACAGGCTCGCGTGTCTAACAGGAATCATCTGAAGTAGCATGACTGTATCGGTCAAGTTAGATAGATGTCAATAATAAGTAGCATAAGTCTACAACCATCAACAAAAAAAACAAAAGCAAAAAGAGAACGCGCAATCGCGGACGGGAATTGAGCCCGACGTGGGGGTCGAACCCACAACCTTGAGATTAAGAGTCTCACGCTCTACCGATTGAGCTAGCCGGGCAGATCTGGTGATCTGCCATTTGTTGTTGCGGTTGGCCGAGGTTGAGTCATACAAGAAGCGAGAACGGGCCGCGATGTGAAGAGATTTTTTGTGTGGGTGGGGCCGGTGCGGGTCCCGGTGGTCCGCCGATGCGGCAGGGGGTCCGGGCGTCGGACGGGATTATGCCGACGTCGAACGGAGCGACCAGCAAATATCGATAGCATATGAAACTTAGCGGGTCAGTAATCTTAATCTACTAACTCTTCTACTTCTTTTTTTTCCGGGCGTCTAGAGCAGGTCTCTGTGAGGGAAAGTTAATATGATTTACGATTTACCCCGTCTGGAATGCGGTGCCTTGAGAGATAGACAGACGCCTTTGTGGTTCAGACTGTTGAATGTTCGGATTTTCCTTGTGTCTTCTAGGCAATAGGGTAGACACTACATTGAATAATATTTTATAGTCTATTAAAAGCTTGCACGCCATGTGAATTTCGAGACCATTTGCTCAAACGTTCTAAGTTCAATCGCTTAGTATTTTATGTGACAAAGCTTAGGTTCCTATGAGTACTCATGTGGACCTTCCCAAAACATGTCGAAATAGCTTGTGGTAGCGAGTGTGACTGGTTCCCCAAACATTCACCCTAAGCCATCGTTACATCGAGTGGTGCCTCGGACCTGCATGATGTAAGTGCGAGGTCCTCGCATACAACCTCGTCAGTCCCCCTGCACGTCATCCGTCAAGTTGTCAACTTCAACCCCAGAACCCAATAGCCTGGCGTCCCAAAGACTGCTGCCCCGCGGTATTCGCATGGCACCCGTCCGCAACTTCCCCATTGTGCAAACGGAACGTCCCTCCGTACTTGACATTCAGCGACGCATCCTCGCTAGCCCTCTTCGCCAGGCTGTCAGTCAACTCCGGGCCTCCCTGCCCCGCGAGGAAACACGTCTGCCCAGCATCGTACAGCGGCTGGCCCGTGATGAAGATCTCGGCCCCGGGCGCGGCGTGCTGGCGCGCGTTGGCGATGAGCTTCTTGACCTCGTCGTAGGTGGCGCCGTTCTGCGAGAAGATGCAGATCTGCACCCAGACGGCGGAGGGCTTGCCGTTCTGCGCGGCCTGGCGGTCGAAGGATTGCCAGGAGGCCGAGTTGGTGTCGGTCCAGGACTGGACGACGGCGCCGCCGGTGCCGTAGGGTCCCCACATGCGGGTGCCGCCGACGGCGACGTAGCCCTGGGCGACGTTCTCGGCCATGGAGCAGCCGATGAAGCCCATTGAGCGGGCGGATTGGGCTTCGACGCTGGGGAAGAGGGCCAGGGCTGGGATGAAGCCGAGGAGGATGTTGGAGATTTGGAGCTGCATGTTTGCGGTGGTTGGAGAATTGGTGATGGTAGTCACTTAGAAAGCTCGTTGTCGAGAGCGTGTTGATGTCTTGGGGGAAGGAGTTGTCCAAGGTCGAGGAGCAACGCCTCGTTTTATGCATCGGTGGTCCCGAGACCTTTGAATCCCGAGATGAATGCCGTGAGATACCGTGCTTGGCTTCCGGGGTCTTCATAGGGAAGTCGGAGCAGCACTTCCGTATGGGGAAGTTGAAAAGTAGTTGCCTTGGCTTGCTCAGATGTGACGCGGAGAGGTTAAGTTGCCTTGGGCTATTGCGTTTCGGGCTTCATACAATATAAAAATGCCTTAGTACTGACTTTGCAACTCAGCCAAAACTCATTAAAAAATGGGACAGCCTCTGAATTAGTTATTATTTAGCCTGTTACTGTGTAGATCTTCCACAGTTGCGGACGTTTCGTGTTGTTATGAAGTCATCCAGCCAAGCTCGTGACTAGCTGTCCCAAAGTAATGTAAGTAAATAAGGCGCCCAAGATGGGAAATTCCAATCCACAGCCATAATATGGTCGTTGCACGGCCAGGGTAAAAAATAGTGGGCTTTGATACTTGTCTAAGCATTAAGATACTAGCTGATGCCAGTGTAGAGATTTTTCTGTGAAGCCCAGTCCATCCTGGCTCTCGTGAATGTCTCCGTTAGAGTCATAATATGGCAGTCAACAAGGTGTGTCCGCAAGTACGAAAAAAAAGTAGGAGGAAAAGAAAAGGATCAAATAGTGCAGTACATCTGGAGTGTAGTATGGTTATTTACCTTTCCAAAACAGATGAAAACATATTGGGCTACCCGACACGCGAAAAGAAAGAGGCGTTCATAGAATTGTAAAACGAGCCGTCATGGATGCAAGAGCACAGCCATGGCGTCGTTGTTTGGGGCAGGATGACTCGGCTTACACGAACCTTGAGCGGCCTCAGTCGTGACTCACTGGGGCGTGGTACCACGGTTAAAAGAGACTTCCTATAGTCGGCTTCTTCCTATTGATTTCAACCAGAACATGGAAATCGACCATTTCAGATTGAAGCGTCCGGAATAAAGTCCCCATCATCACAGGCACTGCAAGAAGAAAGTCGTCCTTCCCAGTGTTGATCTCCCCTTCAACCATTTTGTGAAGAACTGTATAGTGTAGATTTATATAACTAGGGATATATAAGAGGTCCCCCTTTACTCTAACCACCCCCTATATATCTAGTAAAGACCACCTCTATTAACTATAACTACGTTAAAGCGATTATATATATATTATTAAGTTTTTTTAATAAAGCTATATATTTTAGTAATTAAAAATACTTAATTTATAGATAGTTAAGTAGCTTATTTAAGTTAATATTTATTTTAATTTACTAGAAATATTACTATACTTTATATTAGTAATATTTTAATTTATTAAAGTAAGTAAAGAAGAAATATTAGTATATTTTATATACTATTAAGTTATTTACTAAGAAATCTTTATATATATATAAAAAACTATATACTTTTTTAAATTATTTCTAAGTAATTTTAAAGAAACTATTACTTTTAAAGTAGTTCTTAATATTATTAATATTATAATAGTATTTTAATATTAAAAAAGTAATTAATTAAAGTAGTATAAAGAGGGAGAAGTTTACTCTCTATAAAGTAATTTACGTTCTCTTTATATACTTCTATAAGTAGCTATAGAAGTATCTCTATAAAGCTTAAACTATCCTAGCTCTTAAATATTTCCCCGTAAGAGTTATATAGCAGTTAACAAGGTGCGCCTCCAGGCGGTAAACTGCGAAGAAGAAAAGTTAGAAGGGAAGAAAGATCTCCCCTTCAACTCCACCGAAGCGGTACGTATCTCCACCCCCAAAACAGGCCTCCCCCAGCGTCCATTTCCCCCTTCCCGCAGTTCATCCGGCACCAATGCAAGGCTGAAGACGGGCGTGCGATTGAGTGGAAGACCCTTTCCAGACACTGCGGGGCAATTTTTTTTTTTCTTTTCTTTACTGCCGTCTGCCGCAGCTGCCCGCCGCAGCAGCACTGGGAGTTGCCGCCGAACGGACCTGACCTCTGATGCGCCTCCAAAATCCAATCCCGCATCGTCGCCGACCCAAGTCACCTCGCCCAAATCTCACGCTCCCCAATCCGCAAGCCAGCCACCAAGCTGCAGCTGCAACCACCCCCCTCCAAACCGCCCAATGCTCTTCGATCCGTGACCTCAAGCTCATTTTTCGCTTTATTAGTCTGTTAGTCAATTCGCAAATGTAGCAATTCCACCCAACGAACCTTTCCGACCGCAAACCTCTTTGGCGCATACAACGCCAGCCGACTTCTACCCCCCCAGGCAAAAAAAAATCTACGAGGAAAAAGAGCACACCCCACCACGAATCTCCGTTCGTCTTTCGTCCTCTCGCCAGGAACCTTCTCTCCGAATACCCACGACCATATCTTCTACCTTACTCAATCCGACACGCTAGAACAAACCAGCGATCGCCACACGATTACACACACACAAAATCCGGCCGTCGCAATGGCTACGACCCCAGCGGCCCCCTCCCCGCGGCCACGACCTCGAGCACCGACTCCAAGCTCGAGGTCTGGAAGGAGAGCCTGTACGACGCCTTCCAGAAGGCCGGCGACGAGAACCACCTCTTCAGCCAGTACGACATCCTCGACTTCGAAGTCATCCCCAACCGCGACACCGTCACCCTCCTCAAGGTCCTCCAGAGCCTCACAAATGACCGCCTCCTCATCGCCGTCTCCTCCCAGACGGGCCTCGCCTGGCGATGGCGCTCCATGGAGGATGCAGAGAAGTAACTTCCCCCCAATGCCACTCTACTTTGCCTCGCCAAAGCTAACAACCCTTTCCCGCCTCCAGGTACAAACTCTGCTCGACCGACGAACAGCGCATGGTCTACGGCGCCATCGACGAGGCCGGCGGCGACGGCATCTGGTCCAAGACGATCCAGCACCGCCTCAACATGCACGACTCCGTCCTCAAGACGGCCCTCAAACAGCTCCAGGGCAAAGGCCTCATCGCCCCCTTCAAGAACGTCGAGCACCCCAACAAGCGCATGTTCATCAAGGCCTCCATGCGCCCCTCGGAGCGCGCCACCGGCGGGCCCTGGTTCACCGACTCCGCCCTCGACGAGGCCTTCATCGAGGAGCTGCAGCGCGTCATATTCGACCACATCAAGCGCAAGAGCACCTACCACAGCACCGGCACCTCCTCCTCCTCCTCCTCCGCCGCCACCCGTACGGCCGTCCCGAAAAAGGGCGTCCTCAAGGGCGGCCTCGAGAACAAGGGCAAAAAGCGCTCCGCGGGCGAAATCTCCGGCGGCGACGACGATAAGAGCACCGCCGTCTCCGCCTCCCCCGCCGTGCAGCAGCCCCCGCCGAAGCGCGAGCCCGCGTGCCTGCCGCTGCCGGCCGGCTTCAAGGAGTACCCCACCGTGCGCGAGGTCGCGCGCTTCATCTCGCAGACGGGCATCACCACCGACACGATCCTCGGCGAGGAGGACGTGCAGAAGCTGATCGACGTGCTCGTCTTCGACAACCTCGTCGAGCCCGTCCGCGTCGCCGGAAGGCTGGGGTACCGCGTCTGCAGGGCGCCGCGGCAGAGTCTGACGGGCTGGGCCGGCCGGCAGGAGGGCGGCGCCGACGAGGGCGGGCCGGAGCCGTACGTCAACGGGTACACGGAGGCGCCGTGCGGGCGGTGTCCCGTGTTTGAGCTCTGCGAGGAGGGCGGGCCCGTGAGCGCGAGCAATTGCGTGTATTTTCAGCGGTGGTTGGGGTTGGAGTGATTCCTCGAGAGTGTGGGAGGATGAAAAGAAAAATAGGACAAAGACTCTTCTATGGGCTGGAGGGGGGGCCTAGCTACCTTGGGCTTTTTGGGACTGATTTCGCATCACGGCAGCATTGCATTGGCGTTGGCACAAAAAGAGGACACACGGGCGGTACGGGTTCAGAGGTAGAATTTTTAATCCTCCCAAGCGGAATCCCAAGCGGAATCCCAAGCGGAATAGTTTTAACAGTCGGGCTGACTGTGGAATACCATCCTGTATTTGATATGGCAATTGGCTTTTGTGGTTCGCAACCTCTGATTTACGCGCAAGACCCAGGATGAGTCGATGACATTCACTCACGAATCACAGTAGACACGACGATAGACAGGTGGCAGCAACTTTTGTCTTGACTTGCTTACTATCAGCAGTGATGCTGAACTACGCCAAGACGCGCGACGGCGCGTTTTCCCAAGTTTTCACCAAATCCTCCATCTTCCCCTGCTAGCTTCCGCTTCTCTCGAGACTACTAACTTGCAGAGTTGGACCTAAACGCACAAAGCACGAGCGAGGGGCAGTTTACAACTGGCCAGAGGCGACGATGGTGGGGCGCTTGCCGTAGCGGACGGTGCCGGAAGAAGAGCCGGTGGCCTCGAGGGCCTTGACGATCTTCAGGGACTGGTCGTCGGCAACCTCGCCGAAGACGACGTGGCGGCCGTTGAGCCAAGAGGTGACGACGGTGGTGACGAAGAACTGGGAGCCGTTGCTAGGAAACCGTTAGGTTGGGTTTGAAGGATGAGTGGACTAGAGGAAGCTTACGTGTTGGGGCCGGCGTTGGCCATGGAGAGCAGACCGGGCTTGTCGTGCTTGAGCTGGAAGTTCTCGTCGGCGAACTTCTCGCCGTAGATGGACTTGCCACCGGTGCCCTGGAAAGTGTGAGCTATTTGTCCCGCTTTTGAAGATGAGGAAGGAGACGTACGTTGCCACGGGTGAAGTCACCACCCTGGAGCATGAACTCGGGGATGATGCGGTGGAAGGAAGAGCCCTGGTAGCCGAAGCCCTTCTCACCAGTGCAGAGAGCACGGAAGTTCTCGGCGGTCTTGGGGACAACGTCGTAGAAGAGGTTGAAGGTGACGCGGCCGTTCTGGACTGTTGATGGGATAGTTGGTCAGCAGAGCTCGATTAACAGCAGCGGGGGGTCGTTGCCGAGGGGTTGGAGAAAGCAAAGTTTGGGCTCAGGTGGGGTGATTTGACAGCGCGGACAGTGCTTTGCCGTGAAGCATTGAGATGCCCGTGGCTTCCAAAGAAGGAACGATGATGGTTCATGATGGGATCTGATGGAAGGAGGGAGCTCTTACCCTGGACGTCCTTAGTAGGCTTGTTGGAGCCGTCGAGGATGGGACCCTCCCACTCGATGTCGAAGTAACTGCAGCAGCATTATTAGTATGGCGTCATTGACAGCTTGCGATGCCTGTGTAGAGCATCACAAAGGCATCATCGAAGGCGAAGAACTTACACCTGGGGACCAGACATGATGTTGGATGCTGAGAAGAATCTGACGGATGGCTTGGTGGTAGATGCAGACAGAGGAGTTGCACGGAGAGGTTTGATGAGGGTGGAAGGTCGAGAAAAGGGCGAGGGTGAAACGGAGAAGCAGGCGAGGTTATGGCGGGGTAGGAGGGGTCGCAAAAGGGTTGGTCTCATTTTTTCAACAGCTGGTGGAGGGGTTTATTGTTAGCGCAGGAGCTCCCCACTGCGGGTGCCGAAACGACCAATGAGAGAGCGCAGAAGAGGGGCAAAGAGGGGCGTCTTTAGTCACGTGAAGTCAGCTGTTGCTGAGATCACTGGGAGAAGGTACAAGGCAGGGAGTACCTGCCAGTCTTCGGCGGTAGGTACCTCCACTCTGGGTGCTTGACGTCGTGGTTGCGACGGGGGGGAAGGCAGGAAGGGACGTGGCGGCGGTGGCGGGGGTGAGGGAGGGAACGGACGGAAAGAAAAGGAAAGGAACGAGGGGCAATTGGGTGGTGACGGGAGTGAGGCGGCACCTCCGTCTGTTTACCGTCTGCTGCGCTTGCACTGGCGGCTGCTGCTCGGGTTGTTTTTCTTCTTCCTCGCTTCTCTTTTGCCTCAGCTTCGAGTCTGGACTGTGGTCTGCTGGGTGGCCGGTGTCCAAGAGCTGGCCGAGCAGTGAGGGGAATGACTTCATCAGATCACCACCCCTCACTGCCCCAATTGGCCTAGTTCAGCGAGGAAAACAGAGAGAAGCTGCCGACAAGGAAAGTGCCAGAGCTCAACCATTCCAGCAACCGTCGGCCAGACAGCCAGACGAGGGGGGCCGTGATCAATTGCCCAGCAAAAGCCCACCTGAGGAAGTACTTTGAACAATTGGCCGATTGAATGGCTCTGAGTCTGCAGCCAGACCGCAAGGCGCCCAAACGAGATACTCGTCTCATCGGCCATGAGCGGATGTACCTGCAACGCCCTGCAACGCCCTGCCAGCAGCTTGGCATCCGGGCCGGTACCTGGATGAACTCTCGCTGGAAGGCCGAGCTCAACAAAGACACAGAGGCAAATACCTCGTCTCGGGCAGAGCTCACCCCGGCCAGCAGAGCCATTGGCACCCCGGCGCGGTACAGGTAAAAGCAGGCGGATGCACGTCAAAACCCCAAAGGCGATGCTTATTGGAGCGACAGAAGGAAGGGGAGGGGAAAGACAGAGACAGCAAGCTGGGAACTCCACGTCCAGTCGCGGTCGAGGGACCAGGTGCTGGGACTCGTTGGCCAAGTCACCGTCCCCCACTGGCCCACGTTGCCCTGGACACCCTTCAACTTTCGGAACCTCGTGGAATCTTGGGTCTGGGACTGAGAAGCGGGGATGGGGTTGGACGCGGTGAGCTGCGGACTGCGGACTGCGGACTGCGCATTGCCATTCGCATTGTACCTCTAGGTCTACAGACGGGGTGGATGGCACAGCAGCAACAGCGGTGGACAGACCATGACGAGACAGGACGACGCGATAGGACAGACAAGCCGAACCGGGAAGAGAGTGTATCGGCATCGACAATGGCAACGAGGAGGCGATTGCACCATTCGTCCGTCTCGGCATCTGTGTCATGTTGCCCGGAGGCCGTGTCTGTCTCCCTTTGTGTCCTGTCTGCTGCCACTGCTGCTGCTGTTACTGCTGTCACCGCCGGTGTACCTGAGGTAGCCCAGCCAGCCATGCTTGGAGCTGTCCAAGATGCCGGCCAGCTTGGGAAGCTCAGGCCGGGGGCCAGATGTGCAAGACGAAGGAGCTGGGGGAGCTGGAGGAAAAGCCACAGATTTGAATCTGACAGTTCAGTCGACTTGCATAAACCGCCCTAGCCGTCTGGCCAGCTCCATGGTGCTCTGATTTTTGTGTGCTTGGAAGCTTGCATGTGGAAGTGGGAGCTTTGAGAAGAAAACGCTGACAGACGACGGACGAAAAGAGCCATTTCACATACCTCAATGAGCAGGACTACACGTTTGGTAAATGGTACAGGTACAGAATTGAAGAGATGAAGATTGGTGATACACAGGAACCACAGACGAAGACCTGATGCTGCTGATGGAGAAGAATCTGTCTTTCTACGTGGTGCTGCCGGGGAAAAAAGTTTTGGTGAGGTCAGGGACCGACGGCACGGCACGCCAGCGCGGGCAGCCTGAGGAACGACCGGGACCAACGAGAGGGACGAGTCTCAGCTTGGCAGATGGCGACTGGCGGCTGGCAGCTGGCACATGGCAGCAATTGGGCACGGTCTCCGCCTCTCAGGTGGCAGCCGCCATGGCAGCTCGCTGTGGGCACTCGGAGCTCTGCCGGCAGCGGGAAGGAAGGAAGCCACGACAGCAGCAGCAGCTCTTCCTCCAGCTGTCAGTTCGTGCCCGCCCTGCAACCTGCCGCAGCCTTTGAGGCGAGAACTCTGATTCTGCACCGGCGTCTCGTCTTGTTCCTCATCATCAAATTGGGAGGAGCTGAAACTTAATTGATCAAAAATACGCAATATGTCCTGAGAATCACGCGTCGAGAAACACTGGCTGTTCCGGATCCAGCTGCACCTCAGCCAAACCGCAGCTTTTCCGATGCAACATCCCCGTCCGATCGGCTTGACTGAGGAGAGCTGCTTCCTCAGAGTGCTCACTGCTCACTACCTTACTGCTCTTTCCCGCGGATGCATGCTTACCTCACCACACGTGATTCCCGTCTCCATCGCCCCTTTCCTTTTCCCTCCTCAGGCTGATTCAATCTCATTGGAAGGACCACTGCCAATTAATCGAGGTACGTACCCCCTGCCGCGCCGTCCGAGGCCGACCTGAGCCTGAGCCTGAAAGTTCCAGGGTGGCCAGGACTGCTTGCAGCCGCGCATCTCGCTTTGAAACGTCGTCACAAAGAACACCAGGGGAAACATCTTGCATTTCGACAGCGTCATCTGCCTTGCCTCTGTTGCCATCGTGAATCCCCCTATCCGCCGCTGCTACTTCCGCCCCCATGGATTGGAACAATCTCAAAGACCAGGTCTCCAACCTGACCCTGTACGACGTCAAGGCCGGCGTCCGTAAGGTCCAAAATGGTAAAGACAGCTATCCCGATCGCGATGCCCCCAGAGCATAGGTGCTGACCGTCCACCAGCTGTAATGAACTACACAGAAATGGAGGCCAAGGTTTGTGGCACCAACCAGACAATGGCGAACGCCATCTGACATTGACAGGTTCGCGAAGCCACCAACAACGAACCTTGGGGCGCATCCTCCAGCATCATGCAGGAGATCGCGAACGGCACCTTCAATTAGTACATCACCACAGTTCAAACCACCCCAATACGCGCCGCTAACGTCCTCAAGCGCTACCCTCAACGAGATCATGCCCATGATCTACCGCCGATTCACAGAAAAGTCCGCCGAGGAGTGGCGACAAATTTACAAGGCCCTCCAGCTACTCGAATTCCTTATCAAGCATGGCTCCGAGCGTGTCATTGACGACGCCCGTGGCCACATCACATTGCTCAAGATGCTGCGCCAGTTCCACTTCATCGACCAGAACGGCAAGGACCAGGGAATCAATGTGCGAAACCGCGCCAAAGAGTTGGCTGAGCTCCTGGGCGACGTCGAACGAATCCGATCGGAGCGCAAGAAGGCGCGCGCGACCAAGAACAAGTACACTGGTGTTGAGGGTGGCATGGGTATGGGCGGAGGTTTCTCGAGCGGCAGCGGCAGTCGATACGGCGGTTTCGGCAGCGAGTCGGGTGGCTATGGCGGATACTCTGGAGGTGTCTACGGCGACGGCGGCGGCTTTGGTGGACAGGAGAGCAACGACTACGGAAGGACACAGAACCACGGCGACAAGTTTGAGGAGTACGATGAGTTTGACGAGCCTGCCGACAGGCCAGCCGCCAGCTCCTCGGCGTCTCGGTCCAAGAGACCCGAGCGTGCGGCCGCCCCCAAGGCCGAGCCCCCCAAGAAGAAGGAGCCGGAAGTTGACCTCTTCTCCTTTGACGACCCTGCGCCAGCCTCCATGCCGGCCCCCGTTGCGCCGGCAGCTTCCAATGGTTCCGCCTTGGGTTCTTTGTCTGCAGCTCCGGCCGCCGCTAACGACGACGACGAGTTCGACGATTTCCAGTCCGCCGCCCCTGCTGCTGTTGCCCCCTCCGCTACACCTCTGTCTCCTCCGGTCATGACCGCTACCTCTGCCACTACGTTTGCCGCTCCCCAGCCTGTATCTGCGCCGCAGCAGGCCAACATTGGCAACATGGTCAGCATGTCGTCCATGTCTCCAGCCCCGAGCGGCGCCAACTACTCTGCCTTCAGCACTCCCGTTGTAGCGTCGCCTGCAGCTCAGGCTCCCAAGCCCTCTGGCTACCAACCCTCAGGGCCCAACTACTTTGGCTCTGTCCAGTCCGGGGCTGCTGCCCAAAACACGGGAGGCTCGTTTGGCGCCGCTTCCCCCATGGCTGCGTCGAAGCCTGCCTCGACTCCTGCTGCCAAGCCCGCAGCTGCTGGTGGTGATGCTTTCGGTGCCCTCTGGTCTCAGGCCAGTGTTGGTGTGAAGAAGACGAGCACTCCCTCCGCCGGCCCTGCCATGGGGCAACTCGCCAAAGAGAAGAGCAGTGCTGGTATCTGGGGAGCCCCCGCGGCAGCTTCCTCTACCCCCAAGCCTGCTGCCGGGTCGTCCTCTGGCGGCAACCACGGCCTGGACGACTTGCTCGGTTAAGCAAACATAATACGGGAGACGGGGAGAAAAGTCTTTTCGCGGCACCTGGCCTGATGTAGAAGAAGAGAGGCTGCCAGGTGAGGTGAAGAAGGCAACATGCTGGTAGGCTGCTAGACAGGGCGTACTGGCGCGCAAAAGACTGCAACATATGAACATCTAACTGAATTTCAAAGCGAATCACCACCGGACTCATTTGTCTCCTGATTTCTCATATTGTGACAGCACCGGGCAGGAAAGCAGCCCACGTCTAACGCGTCTAGGACTCATGCGTTTGTTGACTCGGGCATTGCAATTACAGGACCTCACAGCCTCTGCGGCCGACAAGCAGCCTCATGCGCCCACACTCCGATGCAGATGGGGAGACGATCGAACCAAGTCCAGACCACCAACACGTCCGTCGATGAACCCTCGGAAGCAAGGTCCCAGCATAGACCAGGCCGATGAAAGCAACAGGTCCGCTCCTCAGGGCCAATGGCTGGCTCTCCGGGCATGAGGCTCTACGAAGGACACCACCCCCCATCTAATCTTGGCTGCATACATCAGTCCCAACGGCCCAGGAACGAGGCCTTCTGAATGAACCATTCTCCAGCTAAGACATGCGGCCGGGCCGCCAGCCGCCAGGCCGTTTCAGGTGTTGACATGTTGCATCTGCGACGGGCTGTATGAACAGGCGCCTCAGCCTCCAGCTCGTGGTCCCACAGCGGCCTCGATGACGGCCCTTTATCTTTGCAGAGCCGGGCAGAGAGGCAGGCCCGAAGATCATGACTCCACCGAAAGTCAAAGCTAGGTCGAGGCCATAGGCTCCGGATGCAAGCAGACCCAATCAACCCCGGTTGCCTGGCTGCAGTGGTCGAAACAGACGCGGTGGTGGTGTGGCTCTTCGCGGGTTCGATGTGCCATTGGACGCGCCTATTGCCTCTCCACCTGGGCGACCCGTTATCTTTCCTTATTTTTGCCCGGATACCAAGACATCCATAGATTTGGCGTCATGGATTGAAATTTCAAGGTAGGGTAGGCAATGTAGGTGGCCGTCGTAACCGCGTCGCTTGTCCAACCCACGGTATCTTCTCTCCACCGCTAAGCGCCGCACCGCACCCCCGGTCCGGACATCTCATTGGTCCACCCCGGCGGCTCATCATACCTAGCCGAAGTGCACTTCCTCCTCCGCAGGGCACCGCAGGGTCGTCTGTGGTCCGGTCCAAGGCCCCCCGTCTGTTCTGCGTATGCAGGTACCGTACGGCACGGGTCTGGTATCCATCTCTTGGAGTCAAGAGAGGCTAGAACGCGTCTGCTGGAATTAGCAACGCCGGCCCTGTTGGGGGAGAACGAACAACAATGCATGCACCAACGCACCACATCGACAAGCAGGGCTGGAGAGTCTGGGCCTGTGGTCTTGAGTGATCGGGTGTCGATGTCCAAGATGTATAAAGCAGACTGATGCCATCCGGAGTCAACCAGTCTTTTCTCTCCTCTCATCATCAGCATCAAACAATCATCACAGAACAAGGTCTTCTTTCTTTTTCCTTTTTCTCTCTCTCTTTTCCTTGACTCTCTTTCCTAGGTCAATTTCCTATCTCTGGGTCTCTGGGTTTCAATTCGGATTTTCCTTCGACACTTTACCTTTCATTCACGAAGAACGAATCGAAACGAAGCAAAGACTCGACAACAGCAGCCAACGACTCTTTCGTGAAGACGCCAAAACGCACCTCACGAAAAACATCTCTCAGTCATTTCAAACACGTCTTTTCACTTTTTGTAACACATTAACATAAGTCGCAACACAACGCGACTTTCACCAAACACCTTCAAAATTCCCTCCTCAACCTCCGCCGCCGCCTGCATCCCCTTCCCGCCGCGCCGCTTCCCGACCCGCACGGCACTCCACCAACGCCCGAAGCTCTCCCTCGTCACCCCCGTCTCCCTCCGCAAGATGCCTTCGGCCCCGCAGCTCGGCGCCCTCGGGCACACCTTCACCGCCATGCGCGCGATGCAGTTCGCCAGCTTGGTCGCCATCATCGGCATGACGAGCAACTTCATCTCCGAGATCAACGCGGCTGATGCCTCGAGCCCCAGCGTCTTGATCGGGACTCTGGTAGTTGTAAGCCGACCTCTACTCTTCCCATGCATTCCCCCTATGTTCCACCCACTAACACCACCACCACCAAATAGTCCTGCATCGCAACCCTCTACATCGTAATCTCCTACATCCTCTACTACGACTCCCTCCTCCCGCTCCTCCTCGCCACGGCCCTCGACTCCACGCTGCTCGTCGCCGTCATCGTCGTCGCCTGCACCCTCGGCAAGCCCCTCTCCTACCTCAACTGCGCCGCCCTCCCCTCCTCCGGCAGCACCGCCACCTTCATGACCTCCGTCATCGCCAACTCCGCCTCGTCCACCCTCAACTACTTCATCTGGGTCGGCGCCGACCAGCGCACCTGCTACGCCGTGAAAGCCGTCTGGGGCCTCTCCATCGCGCTGTGCGTGCTCTTTGCCTTCTCCGCCATCACCGCCGCCTGCCTCTGGCGCCGCCTCAAGGTCGTCTCTGTCCCGAAGGACATTGAGAACTGAAGGTGCGGCCGTGAGGGGCGCGGCTGCTACGATGCCGCCGCCGCTGCACCCGTCTACTTCCCCCCGCCCCCGCTGAGGGAGGTGGGCAGGAGAGACAGGATGGTCGCGACGGCATTGGGGACCGCGGCGCTGGGGAAGAAGACTCGTGGCGTGTATGACGACTACTCCTCCTCCTCTTCTGATTCCGACTCGGATCACCAGAGGGAGTTCGTCAAGCCGCTGGGGTCGTTTGCCCAGAGGCCGTCGTTCCCGCCGCCTCCCACGGCGCCGGTTAGGAAGGTGAAGATTGTCGAGGGACGGGTGGCGGTGCAGCCGTTGCCTGTGCTGCCTGAGACCGTCTCGCCTGTTGTTGCTACCCCCCCGAAGGATAGGGGGGTCTTGGGCTTGCTGTCTCCGGTGTCTCCCAAGGATAAAGGGGGTTTGTTGTCTCCTACCACCCCGAAGTCGCCTCTCGAGCGGGTAAAGTCGAAGAGGCGGACGATCATGCATTTCATCGATGGGTGGTGGGATCTGGGGCTTTTGGAGCAGGAGAGGAAGAAGAGTCTTATGAGGGCTGCTTCCAGGAAGGCTTGATTGGATAAGCACAAAATTGGGATTTGGGATTATTGAGATTGCTTACTTTGGGGAATTGGGGACACATTTTGGGGTAATGTCTACTGCGTAGATAGATTTTGGTTTGGCACTTTTGTTTATGGGGCGTTCATGGACAGAAGCGGGATTGATGCCCGCCATTTAATAAAAATGAAAAATAAACCCGGGAAAAGAGGCTTGTTTCTTTATGCAAAGTGATGAGGTTGAAACTAATGATAAAAAAGCCAGAGCAAACGGCTGCCGTCACGGCACCAATGCTGAAGTTCCAAAACGCCTATTGAGAAGTGAAAAGACATGTACATTTGGTATCCTCGTAACATCTTTTGTCCAAAAAAAATCACATCAAAACATCAACGCCAGCTTGGACAGACAGCAACCTCTCAAGTCAACAGCACAGGGTGTCCGAGGACCTTGAAGCACGCCGCCAGATCCCACGTCTCGTCAATGTTATCCCGCCCCGCCCACACGTTCTCCATCACGCCCAGCGCGGCGCGGATGGACCCGAACACTTCGAGGGCGCCCATCTTGCCGACCATCTCGCGGAACATGTGCTCCTGCGCGGGGGTCGCGAGGCAGCCGATGACGCAGAAGGGCCAGACGACGGTGCGCAGACACACGGGGGAGTGCAGCGAGTCGAGCAGCTCGATGGTGGCGGTGACGCTGGTGGCGGTCTCGGGGCAGGAGGGCTGCCAGCCGGAGACGACGGTGGAGAGGTAGGTCAGGGCGGCGTAGGCCCAGATCTTTGTGTGGATGAGGGCGGCGGAGCGGGTGTCGCGGACCTGTTCGCTCTGGTAGAGGGTGAGCGGGTCGGGCGGGAGGCGGGTTGTGTCTGCGTGGGTGGGGTGCGGCGGCGGCGAGGGGTTTGCGTCGGAGAGGGAGCAGGAGCCGGTGGCGCAGGCGAGCTCGGAGGAGCCGAGGAGCTGGGGGCAGTGGTTGTCCAGGCAGGCGATGCCTTCGCGGAGGGCGAGCTCGAGGCAGCCGGCGCGGGAGACGAGGTGGGTCATGGAGAGGGAGCCGGCGCGGCGGGTTTCTTTTTTCCAGGCGTCGAGGGCGGCGATCTCGCCGATGAGCTGGAGGACCCAGGACTGGCAGCCGAAGTACTCCTCGAGGCGGAGGCGGGGCTCCTGCTCGAGGCAGGTGGCGGACTCCTTGCGCGGGGAGAGGAGGTAAGGGTGGTAGCCCTGGAGACGGGGCGGGCGCTCGAGGGCGGTGGCGGAGATGATGTCGAAGTAGAGGAGGGAGGCAGTGAAGAAGCGGAGGGCGGCCTGGTCGGAGGACCAGGGCTTGTGGGATCCCGGGGGGAAGTTGACGCCCTGGAGGAGGGGGATGGCCATCTGCCGCATGGTGGCGTCCCAGGCGTCTGTGGTGGGGAGGATCTGGGTGAAGACGACGGCGGCGGCGTCGAGGTGCATCTGCCAGTGGTCGTTTGAGGCGAGGGTGACGTCGAAGACGAGGAGCTGGACGATGGACTCGAGGACGCGGCAGGACTGCTGGAGCTGGGTGGAGGGGTTGCCGGCCTCGTTGATGAGGGCCATGTCGGCGCGGAGCTCCTTGAGGGCGAGGTCGAGCTGGTGCTGGAGGGAGGCGACGGAGCGGATGCGGCAGGGGTGTGCTCGACCTGGGCGCCGTTGAGGACGACGCCGAAGAAGTGGGAGGAGAGGGAGAGGGCGGTGTGGGAGGGCCTTGTTGTGATTGAGGACGTTGAGGAGCCAGCCGCGGCCGCCCTCGAGCAGGGCGGGCTTGTAGAAGGAAGAGGAAGGGGAAGACGTAGTCGAGGTAGATCATGATGAAGCCGAGGTTTGCGTCGTCGGGGAAGGGGGTTGTGGGGTTGAGGTCCGGGGCGAGGACCGGTGCCGGTGCCGGAGACGGTTGTGAGTGTGGTGGTGGTGCGGCGGCGGCGGCGGCGGCGGGCGGGCTGGAGTGGGTGGTGGATGTGTTCCAGTCCGGGGTGTGTTGCCGGGCGTGGTTCGGAGATGCGCCGGGAGCGATCTCGGAGATTGAGGATTTCACGGTTTCCATGTGATACGGGCTGGAGGCGTCGCCCGGGGTGTCGTGGACCGTGGACGGCGAGGTTGAGTTTGTCTCTTTTGATGAGACCCCGTCGGCGCTGAGGGCCGGGACAGGGGGCATGAGGTCGGGGTCCGAGTCGTCATGACGGTGCTGCTGGTGGTGCTGGTGACCCCCCGCCGCGTCGACGGGGGCATCGACGTCGAGGGACTGGAGATACTTGCGCTCGCGGCGGTTGTTGGCCTGGACCTTGACCTGCTTCTTGAGGTGGTCGGCCATCTCCTTCTGGCGCTCGCCGCCGTCCATCCAGTCGGGCTTCGTCTCCGAGTAGTGGCAGGTGATTTCCAGCTGCGCGCAGCCCTCGCACACGGGGCGGGCCTCGTCGCACTTCTTGCGGCGCAGGCGGCATGTCCAGCAGCCCTCGGAGGAGCGGATCTTGGCGGAGGAGGACATGCTGTTCTTGAAGCGCGACCGGAGGCCGGTGAGCGACGACATGTGGGAGGGGTCCTTGTTGCGGGAGAACATGACGGGCAGCGTTCGTCGTCGTCGACGTCGTCGTCTTTCTGGTGGTTAGATGAGGTGGTGGTGTGGATATGTCATCAATGAGAGAGATGAGAGTGAGTGAGAGACGAGGCGTCGCAATGGGAACCGGCGTCCCTCGAAGCACTGCAAGGTCCCAAATCAAGTGCTTATGGTTGGTCGTCGTCGTCAACGTCGTTGTCGGACCATGCGGCGGCGGTGGCGGCAGCGGAGGCGCGGCTTGACGGCTGGAAGGGGTTCAGTCGCAACTCTGCAGTCCTCAGTTAGGTTCAGCGGCAGTGCAGTCGAGATTGATGAGCAGCAGCAGGGGCGCATCAAAAGTGCAAACCAACGTGCGGATTTGTAATCCACTAAAAAGCGGCGCCGGCATCTTCCATTCAGCCTTGGCGCGTGTTGGTGGTGGGTGGTGTCACTGGTGTGTGTGGTTGAAAAATTTAAGGTGAAGGACTCAGGACTGAGGGAGGCCAGGGATGACATGAGATGATACGTACCCCACTTTCCTGCCGCGATCCTTTTGAGAAATCCAGTCACTCCTGCTCCCCCTTTTTCGTGCTCATCATTTGCTCAGGTAATGCTGCTATGGCTCGATAAGCGACGCGGCAAATCGGCAGGATTGAGTTTAACATTGACGATCGCCCGTTTCCCACGCATCGTTTAATCCTGAGAGAAGGATTCGCGGTGATCTAAATATGATTTTCTGTCCCTCATATTGAAACCTCGTCCATAGCATTTCCTGTAAAGACCACGAGTGACAGCTTGTCAAACGGTTTCACACCGAGGGTTGTTTACATGAGATGAGAGTGAAGCTGTCAACACACATGAGCCAGCCCATGACTGAGAGCCTGCCCAGAGGACCCCCGCATCCCTGCCACGCTCATGAGACGCGACGCGTAGGCTCCCACTTCATTCATGCTCTGCAGCTGAATGGCGCGGCGTTTCATGAAGCCTTTTTTCTCACTCTCTCATTCGGTGATCCCGACAGCCTTATCAGATCTGCTGCTCTTGGTACCTGACTTGACACCTTCTTTCAGCCCTGTTGCTGCAGGGGGCCCCCGACGGAGATGGTGCTTATTTGAGCCTATTCGAGAGATGGCATCAAGATGGGTGTTTCTTGCTCTAGGCGACGTCGCAACTCACTTGAGGGTGTTGATATGCGACCTTTTCGGGGGTCGCCGCATCACCAGGTGGCAGCTGTCGCTTCAATAGTGTGCTTGCCGAGCCTGTTCACAGTTCACCCAATCCTGATTGGCTGAGGAGACCTTTTAGATCCCCAAGAGTAACCACACAATGAAGTTCCGGCGATTCACGCGTGTGAGCAGTCAGCTGGAACTCATTCACACTCTTCCGTGATTCAAGTTTCAGCTTAGCAGCATGATATGAAATCGCTTCTCGCATAAGTATGGTGCTGCGGTGCGAATTAGATAAGACTATGTAGATAGTTATTATAATACCCTTAAGTATCTAAGGCAGCCTTATATCTAGAAGAAAGTATAACGTAACTTACTCTCTAACTTACTTTTCTAGATTAATAATATTCTAGTATATTAATTTTTAATTTATAAAAAACGTTTTATATTAAATTCTAATTTAAAGTAATATAAACTATTTTATTTATAGATATTATATATATATATATTAATTTATAATAGTTATAAACTTAGTTTATATTATACTTTAAATTGCTATTTAAAATAAATATTTTATTTTATTTAATATATTTTATTATTTTTTATTTTTTTTTAATTATATTTTGTAAATTAATTTAATTTATAGTTTATTTTTAATATAATATAATTACTAATTCAAATATTTTATATAAATTATTTTTTATTATAATTCTCTATTTAGTATATTACTTTTTAAGTAGAAATACAATAAAAATATCTAAAAATATATTAATTTAAATAATATTTCTGGTATTTTTTTAATTTAAATAAAAATTAAAAAAATATTTTTATTTAATAACTAGATTTAAAAGAAAAAAAAAGTAATATAAATACTATAAAAATATAAAATTTATAATAATAATTACTTATATACTTTATTATAATATATAAAAAAGACTTATAAAAAAACCTAAAAATAAAAACTCTAAAAAAATGTTTAAAAACCCTATTAATAACTTATTAGTATTTATATTAGTTATTTTTACTTTTTTTATTAAGAGATTTATAAAAGTTTTTAAATTTTATATTCTATATTTTATATATATATTATAATAAAAATATATATAAAAAGAGTAAATATATAAAGTTTTTAATAAATAAATAAAAAAATATAGGTTTTTTAAAAAAATATTTAGCTTAAATAGAGCTTTTTAAAAAAGACCTATATTTTTATACTTTAATTTATATTCTAAGTAATATTATATTCTAAGTAAATTGAATAATTTTATTAAATTTAAAAGTATATTTTAGTTTTAAATTAAATATTTTCTATTATTAACTTAAATATTTAAATTAAAGATTTCTAAAATATATTTTTTAGAACTTTTTAGTATAAATTACTAGAGATCTAAAGAACTTTTATATAAAACTTTCTTCTAAATAATATATATTTTTTATTCTATTCTAAGCTAACTTAGAGCTTATTAATATTATTAAATAAAAATACTTAAGCACTAAAATCTTAAATATAAGTTAATATACTAATATTTAAAAGTTTCTCTATAAAAACTTAATAAAAACTTAATTAAAAAGTTATATAAATAAGGTTTTTATAATATTAGTTAAATAATTAAATAATATAATTTTTAGAAACTTTATTTTAGAAAAACGCTTATAAAGTAAGTTATTATTTACTATATATATAGAAAAAATTATAAATAGATATTTTCTATTTATAACTAACTTAAGTTTATACTTATAAATAAAAAGTCTTATATATATCTAGATAAAGTAAAATAAGTTTATTTTAGAATTAATAAACTAAATTACTCTAAGTTTTATATTAAAATAGTATATAAAGAATAGCTTATTATAAGAACTCTAGTTCTCTCTATTTTAGTAATAGTAATATTTAGAATAAAAAGAAGCTTTTTAAGAATAACTCTAATAGAGTAAAAAAGTTAATTAATATTTTTACTTTAAATAAACTTTCTAGTTAATATAACTTATATAATTACTAAAAATATTATTAACTTAATTACTATAAAGAAATAAAACCTTTATATTAGAACTTAAACCTAATAATATCTATATAATTTATATTTAAAATCTAAAAATCCTCTCTAATAATATAATATTAAATAACTATAACACTTCTACTTTATTAATAATATCTCTCTTTTTAAAAAAAGCTTAATTATTTTAAAATAAAGGGATAAATTAAAATAAGTAAACTTTATACCTTATTATAATATAAAGTATAAATTTCTTTATAATATTTAATAGAGTAAATAGTTTTTAAGATATTTACTATAAAATATATTTATAGATAACTTTTATATTAATTATTTTAGAATATTTACTATAAAAATAGATATCTAGTATTTAGGTTTTAATAGTACTTTTTATATAAAAGATTATAAAAATAATATAAAAATAAAAAAGCTCTTAAAAAAAGTAATATTACTTTTATAGATTACTAACTTTATTTCTCTTACTTCTATTTTAGATATATTCCTTCTAGTAACGCTTTAATATTAAACCTATTTACTCTTATAATAACCTATATAAAGCAATATTTCTAAGAATGTTTACTAATTTATACTAATATTATAGAAATATAATACTTTTACTCTAGATATTTAAAACTAAAAATATTAGAGAAACTTATTCTTAATACTTAAGAAGTAAAAATCTAAAATATTATATATTTTAATTACTAATATTATATAATAATATATAAAGTAGATTATTTATAATAAATATTAGAAAGAAGTAACTTACCCTTTTTATAGGATTTTATAGAACTTATTTAACTACTTAGTAAGTTTTAATATAAATAAGTAAATATTTATTATTAAAAATAAATATATAAGTTAATATTTTATCTTTTTATATATAAATAAGTTTTAATATTTAGTTTTTATAGTAATCTAAATATTTAAATACTAAATATAAAAATAATATAACTTTACTTTATATAAAATAAAGTAAGATAGTAAGTATATTATAATTATAATAAATAAGCTTTTAAAGTTCTAGATTTAAGCTTTAGATTTAAAAATTAAAATTAAATAAGCTCTTTTATATATAAAAGAACTAAATAGAAGTATAGAGAGAATAAATTAGAAATTAATTATAAAAGCTATTATAATACTTTAAGCTACTAGACTTCTACTTATACTTTAAATTAAAATAGTATAAACTACTATATTCCTTTATAATATAAGCTTTTATTAATATTATAGCTAGTTTTTACTAATCTAAGCTAAAGAGGATTAATTAAGAAACTTTATTAAGTATTATAAACTTATTTATAAAGTAAATTTCTTAGTTAACTTATACTCTTAATAGAGAAATATATATATAGCTATAAAATATAGTTTCTTAAGAAAGAATATAAATAAAGAATAGATATAACTTTAAAGTTATAAATAAAGGTATATTAAATACTTATAAAGTATATAATAAACTTATATAATTTTTATAGGATTTAAGTATTCTTACTTTAAGAAGTTATTATTATATAAAATATAATATTTAATAAAAAGATATTTTATTTAAAGAATAATATAAAAATAGTAATTTAAAGTAAAGAAGTTTATTTAGTTACTAAAGAAATATAAAAACTTATTTCTCTTATATTTCTTAAACTATAACTTCTAGAAGTATAAAATAAAACTAATATTATATTAATAACTAATAATAAAGTGTTATTATTATATTTTCCTCCATTAAAAGAACTATAACTAGTTAAAAATAGTTAAAAAATATAGATATTTACTTCTAAGTTAAATATAAACCTTACTAAAA
Organism: Colletotrichum camelliae; assembly: GCA_018853505.1. Classification (NCBI taxonomy): domain Eukaryota; kingdom Fungi; phylum Ascomycota; class Sordariomycetes; order Glomerellales; family Glomerellaceae; genus Colletotrichum; species Colletotrichum camelliae. The sequence goes on along the minus strand of JAELVL010000008.1, from coordinate 3,951,674 downwards.
TATATAGAATTTTAAATATAATACTACTATTAACTCTTATTTAAATTAATAAAATAATAATAAAAATCTAATAAATTAGTTATACTATAAGTTTTACTAAAAATATAATTTTAAATAAAATCTATATTTAAACTAATATTCCTCTTCTATAAAATCTAGATATAAAAGAAAATAATATATAACTACTTTTATAAAATATTTCTCTTATTTAACTAGTATAGCTATATTTAGAACTTAAAGAAAAGAATATTATTAAAAAAAGTTAGAGTAAATATATAACTATACTAACTTAAGCTAATTTAAAAATATAAAACTAAAATAATCTCCTTACTTTAGAATATACTTTATATTCTTCTAAATAGAATAAAACTAGAATATTTTCTTTAAAATATATATATTAGAATAGTAAAAAGTATTTAAAGAAGTAAACTAAAGTTATTATCTATTCTACTATTTTATTTTTATTTCTATCTACTAAGTAAAGCTAGAATATATATCTATACTACTAAAACAAAAATCTATATTAATTAACTTATTAAGTTTCTTAAGACTTAGAGAGATATTTAATATATATTAGAACTACTTTACTTTTATTTTATTAAAGTATATAATATTAAGATTAATAAACTTAAAGAAATAGATATCTAAGAAGTTATAGACTAGATAAAAACAAAGAATAAATCTATCCTTTTTAAGTAAGTATTTACTTATAAGCTTAATTAATATAGATACTTTAACTACTATAAAGCTAGAATATATATATAAAGTAACTTCTAAGAAAAATATCCTTTAAAATAGATATATATTATAACCCTTACTATAAAAACTTTTAGGGTTATAATAGTTCTTATAATATAATTTAACTTTAAAATCTACTAATTTAATATTATTAATATGTTTCTAAATACTATATATAAACTAAATAACCTTCTTATTACTTATTACCTACTAGATAGTTTTAAGAAAAAAGAGAAAGTTATAGAACTCTAATATATACTATATAACTTTTATAATATACTTTTATTCTAGTATAAAAAGTTTTTAAATACTTTTCTTTATTTTAAACTCTATTTAATAAGTAAAAACCTATATCTCTTTTAATCCTATAATAAAAAAGTACTTATACTCTTCTATATTAATAATATTTTTATCTTATATTATAAAAACTATATAAAGAATATAGAAATAGTTATAAATAGTATTAAAGTAAAGTATAAACTAAAAGACTAAAAACTAGCTAAATAATATTTAGGGATTAGGATTACTTATAACTAAGTAATATAAAAGATCTACTTTTCTTATAATTAGTATATTAAATAAGTTATAAAGAAATTTAACTTTATAGACTCTAGAATACTAATAATACTTCTACTTTTTATTTTATTTAAGAAGTCTAATAGAGAAGTATCTTTTTAAAAAGTCCTCTTATATTAAGAGAAGATTAAATTAATCTTCTATATTATAATTATAATATAACTAGATATAGCTTTTATTTATACTTTATTATTATAATTCCTAATAAACCTATCTAAAGTATTACTAAGCTATAAATTAAGTTATTTAATACCTATATTATATATAATATCTTATAATTTACTTTAGTATTTTAGGGAGTAGAATAGTATAAATATTATTAATTATAAGTAATATATCTTTTACTAATAATAAAAAGACGTAAAAGTTATTTTAAGGTTTTATAATATCTTTTTTAGAGGTTTAATCTAATAGAAAACTATATATTAAAATATAATAACTATATTAATAATAGAAGCTAAGTTTTTTAGCTTAGAATATATAGTAAAGAAGATAATAGCTCTTAAATAACTCTTTACTAACTTTAAACTTAGCTTTAGAGATATATAGAAAATCTATTATAATAATTAATAGATAATTTAACTTATAATAAGTAAAAAAAAGTATATTTTAACTTATTTTTACTATATAGATATCTAGAATATATAGCTCTACTAGGAATATACTAAATAATTATTCTAAGTTATATATCTCTTTATTAATAAGATATTAGCTAATAGCTTTATAAAACCCTTCTCTTAAGTAAAGTTTAAATAGTTTAAAGTATTTCTAAACCTCTAGAATATATTATAAATAGTAATATAAATTAAAAGAGAAAAATTAAGTAGTAAATAAAGCTTATAAGCTAGGTATTTTTAATTAAAAATAGCTTAATAGCTAGGAAGTATATAGCTCTCTTAAAAGCTTAAAATACTTATACTTTATAAAGTACTTAGTAATATAATACTATACTTTCTATTTATATCCTTAGAAAGTAACTATATAATTATTTATTAAAATATAATATATAAGTAGTAATATCTTAGAAATAATACTACTAAAAAAGCTATTAATAGTAGTATAAATACTAGTTACCTTAGTAATAGAGAGATTTACTTTAGAAAATACATTAGTATATAAACTACTAAAAACTAGTATTTTTTCTATAGTAACTTTAATTTATAAAGCTAAAACTAGTATAAGAAGAAGAACTATAAACTTTATAGCTACTTTTTTACTACTCTTACTTTTAATTTTAGCTTTTTTCTAAGCTTTATTATAAGTATTAAAAGCTTTATAAAGTATAGTTCTCTAATAAATAAGAACTTATAGCTTATAAGTTAGTAAGTAATTAATAAAATAAAGGTTATATAGTAAATATATATTCTTAGTAAAATTCTCTTATATATTTCTTAGGAATTAGAGCTTTAGTTTAGATATAGAAACTAGTATAAAAATATATAGCTTTTTCTTCTCTTTATAAAGAGTATATTTACTTCTCTATACTAAACTAAATATATATATACTAAGTAATATATTTAAAATAGTACTATATAAGTATAATAAGTATATAATATTACTTAGTAGTAATAGTTACTCTTCTTCTTAGTTCTAAGCTTTTAAAGTTTCTATTTCTATTTAGAAGTTAGTAAATAATATAAAGATTTAATAAATAATAAAGTTCTAAGATATATATTACTTATAGCTTTACTATAGCTTATAAAAGAATAGAAGTATAAAAGTAATAGACTTTAAATTATACTTCTTTTTAGCTTTTCTACTTTTTATAAGTTTTTTATTCTTATTAAGTTTAATAGTTTTAATCTCTATAAAATAACTTAAATTAATAACTTAATTATAAAAATAGTAAAATAAAGTAAAAAGTTTATAATAATAAGAGAACTTTAAGATAATAGAATAGAAATAAAGTAACTTATTTTTAAATATAGAACTTTTAAGCTCTAGAAGAGCTAAAGAAGTATTACTATTTTTCTCTTTTTTTTCTTCTCTCTTTTTTTATTTCTTTTAGTAAAAGTAGCTTTTATTTTAGTTATTATAACTATATACTTAGCTTTAGTTTTTTTTAGCTATTTAAAAATAATATAGTTAGTATTAAAAATATTATTATAAATAAAAATTAAATATTATAATTACTATATAACTATATATATATATATATAGGTATAAAATAAGTAATATATATATTTATAATATTATAATAGAGAAAGAAAATTAAGAAGTAGAAGTAATAGAAATATTATTATTATTACTACTTTATTATTTTAATAACTATTTTAACTTTTTATTTTAAATTAATAAAAAACTTTTATTTATATTAAATAAAATAGTAATATTAATTACTATTTTAATATCTATAATTTTAATTATAATAGAAAGTATATAAAAAGAAATTCTTTTTTTATAATTTAATAATAAAACTATAAAGTAATTTTTTTTTATTAGTTTTCTTTATTAATTATTTCTTTTTATATCTATTTATATAACTTAAGTTTATATATAAAATAATAGTATTAGTTATATAAGATTAGAGTTTATAAACTTTTTTAAGTTTAAAGAAGTATATTTATATTAAATATCTAAAGTAGTTTTATATTTAGAGAAAAGTATAATATAATTTACTTTTTAATTTACTTTTCTAAACTAATAATATTCTAGTATATTAGTTTTAATCTATAAAAACCCTTTATATTAAACTCTAATTTAGAGTAATATAAGCTATTTTATTTATATAGATACTATATATACGTTACAGTTAGTTTATAATAATAGTTAAGAGCATATAGACAGCATATGCAAGCTATTGAACCCACTATACTCGGTAACATTCGAGGCCCCAACTAAATGCGCCACATGCGCCACAAAAGATGCATCTAGCTGCAAGACGCTGCTGCATACGACTGAGTGAGACGAGAATAAGCGAGGCTGCATGAGCTGAGAACCAAGAGGGGTTTAGAGTGAGAAGGGTAGTTAAGAAATATAAGGATAGAACCCCAGAAGAAACGGGAAACAGCAGCTCAGATCGCACCCACCTACTCCGGTTTTCACACTCACAGCAGCCAATTGTTACGTCTCACATACAGCCTCGTCGCCCTCGGGCTCGCAGGTCACGCAGCTGCCGATGGCTGGGACGACTTCACGAACAACTTAGCTACAGATCTAGCACCCATCATATCTCTTTTTGGAGAGCAGGCCACCAAGCAATACCTCAGCGAAAGCATAACATGGTTGGACTACTTCATATTTTCCATGGCCCCAATTGGGATCTTAACGGCATTGGTTTCCGCTATTCGCGTCTGCGGTAGTTCGTCCCTGAGAGCTTTCATCGGGAGGGCGAAGGAGGGTACGGGAGACGTCGAGGCAGAGTTGCTATCTTCGACAAGCCACGACGTGTGCGAACTCTACAACAAGGGAGGGATCACGCGCATATTTGGTCGGCCTAAGATTCTGGAGTTCGTTCACGATCCAAACGCCCCGGACTCGGAGTTTACCGACCCTGTGGGAATGGCGGGTATTTCCACCTTCCAAAAGTACGCGGAAACAGACCACGGTAAGGAAGAATGGGAACCCATCCCAGAATGTCGTGATAAATTCCCCCCGGAGGAGTACGCCCCAAATCTTTCTCATAATGTCGGGATCAAGCGTCTGGATCACATGTGGTTTGTGATGGCGGCGATACTTGGATTCGTCCTTCAGGCTGGCGTTCTCATATTTGCTGGTAGAGCGACCTATCTCTTGAGATTGGAAAAGGAGGGAGCGCAGCCTCCGTCTTATGCTTGTCCAATGTCAATAACCGGAACCGCAATGGTTTGCGGAGGCATGTTCCTCTGCGCCTTTCTCGTAGGGGAGAGCACCGAGGAGCGAATTTACGCCCGCAGAAGAGACTCGGAAAGTTCAAGAAGGTCTACGATATACTGGTTGCAGCCCCCACAGGTCCTAGGTGACCAGACATTTGAATCCTTCTGTTATGTCGACGAAGGACACGGCGGATCTCTGAGCGAATATGTATCGTCGTGGAAGAAAAATAGCACAACGGCCAGCTGGTACGTATGGCTCGCTGTGAGCGTTACAGTTGTGGGCTTTGTGCTGCAGTTCGTTGGGTTTCGCGGCACTCACTCGGCAATCTCAATGGCTCAGCTGGGCGCGGCGTTGATAATGAGCGTCGCGAGGGCTGCTCTACGCACACAGAGACTGGATACCAAAGAAAACATGTTTTCGCACCTCGGGGATTTAAAGTACCATATCAAGGGGCACGAGCTGGATTGGCTGGCAATTCGGATGGGGAGCACACAGCTCAAAAACCGCCCAAAGGGAAGTCGCAAGACTAACTCAACGAAGATTCTAGACTCTGAACGTCTTTCGTGGTCGTTTCATGGCATGGCAGACTCGGAGAGAAGAATGACAAAATCAAGAAGGGGTTCCGCAAGTACGGCTTCCAGTCAGGGGCTGTCTGTGAAAAGGATACTTGCTTATCGGCGAGCTCTCGCCCGATTCACCGAACACGCTCTCGATAGTCGGACCCTTTCGCGGAATTTCGCTAACGACATGGTGTCTGTTCGAGACATGGCAGAGAAGCTTGCTCTGGCTATAGAGTCTGTTGCAGACGTCTTCTTTTCAACAGCAACAATGAAGAAGTCGTGGCTTCGTGCAGATGTCCTGTCCTGGGCTGTCAAATGCGGCTTGTCTTCCAGCAATGGAGAAAGGAATATCGAAGAGCTCTCAATTCATTTTCATCGAAAATTCAATGATTTTGGCGATGATGGGATTCACTGGAGGTTGGACAACATGCATAATCTGGAGGGAATCCTCGGACTTTGGCTCTGGTCTCTCATCTCAAATCATGAGCCAGTCACCGCAGACTATCGAAGCCCTGGGGCACTAGACCGAAGCATGACTCCTAAGAGAAGAATAATCTCATTCGACAATGACCCCGAAGTCCTAGGCATCCACATGTGGAACAGAGGCAGTTATCAATATACCCTTAAGGAGACGGTTAAGGCAGCGAACGACCAATGCAATCCATCAACCATATGGCACCAGAAAGGTCGGGGAACATTTATGCCACTTGAAACCGATGAGGCGCCACTTCTAGGGTCCCATGGCAACCAGTATTGTCAACTTTTTGGGTGGTACACCGGAGAAGGGCACGCATCAACGTCTAGTTCTACAGAAAGTCTGACTCCGCGCCAGACGTGGACCATACCGGCTGCTCCCAATACCCTCTCACTGTGTGCTCAAGAAATACTCGGCGTATTCGTCAAAAGTATCTTGAATGCAACTGAAGGTATTGGTCGGGTGGAGTTTGATTCGACGAACCGTTGTCTGAAAAGCATACTGGTATCAAAGGCGCTTGATGCAATTGTTGCATCAGGTGTCGCCTCAAAAGATGATGCGATTTGGTGTATTCTACCCCAGGTGGTAGTCAAAGAACACCTCGCCGGACGTACACTGTTGTGGCATGCTGCCAGCATAGGATACGAAAAGTTGGTCGATTTCCTGCTTCGTGACAAAGGCTCTGACGCGGAACAAAACGATCCCGAATCCAATTTCGACGTGGAACTCGGCGATTCTGAGCGAGGAAGGACTCCTTTGTGGCAAGCAGCAGCGAATGGGCACGACGGTGTCGTACGGATTCTCCTAAATCATGGAGCGAACGCTGAGGCAGCGGATAAAGATGAGGTCACAGCGTTGGTCAAGGCTGCCGAGAACGGATGTCAGGCAGTTGTTCGCATGCTCATCGAACGGGGAGGGGCAGATCTGAGTCTCAAGAATGCGTCTGGAAGAACAGCTTTACATCTAGCTGCGGCCAACGGGCACACCGGCGTGGTGCAGCTTTTGCTAGAAGAGGGTGCAGACGACAAGGTCACTGATGAATCCAACGCTACACCACTGTCTCTGGCGATCGACTCAGGACATGCAACGACCATCAAACTTCTTAATGCTCACAGAGCAGACCACCGTACCCATATGAGTCACCAGTCAACGGAAAATGACGAACTGTAGGTATTGCGGAAAGCGGAAATGGATTTCACTAACGAAGCGTAGAAAAGTACGCCTTGCTGAAGATTTCATGTCCACCTTGACGGATTACTTGGGTAGACTCGACGAAATCTCAGTAAGGAAGCCCCAGAGGGACCACATCAAAGTCGCCTTGTTGTGCTCAGGTATTGATGTGAAGGGCTCGCTAATATTGAGACAGCGTATTAAAAGAGATGTTAGATTTGAGGGGAAAGCTTGGGTGGAAGGTTTGTCTTGGCATGAGGATCATCTCGGGTTTGGGACGAAACTTGCGTCCCTAATAGTGCGAGTTTGCGCCAGAGTCGATGTATTTGTCGCCAAAATTACAGACAGTAGCCAGATCGAAGTAACCATGATCCACGTCATTCCCCAGGTCAGTAATCCTAAGCTTGATTTTGTACGGCTACTACTCATCACGCACATGACTAATTGTTGGTTTAGGCTATTGAATATGCTACAAGTGCCGAGGGATGAGACGTTGACGTCCTGGTTCTGCCCTTTGAGTTGTCTTTTATCGATAAAGGCTTGAAGGATGCCCTGACGGCTGCTCGAAAAAGAGGGAAGATTATACTAGCTGCGGCTTCAGCCTCGGGGGGCACTATGAGAAGAAGATTTCCAGCATTGAGCCCTCACTGCATAGCGATTCATGGCGTAGATGGACATGGAAGAGACTGTGGGATCTCTCCTAGCCCAGTCCAAGGAGAGCCGAACTTTTCAACGGTCGGCGCGTGTCTACAGATCCCTGTACGAAAAGAAAGAAGTACAAACTCGGGATCGGCAAATGCTGTCGGGGTGGCAGCTGGCATTGTTGCTTCGTTCCTCGACTTCGCGAGGTCCGAGGTTGAACTAGATCAGGACGAACAACGGTGGCTGTTTTCCAATGACGGTATCCGGGAAATGCTTCTTTTGATTTCGACCAAAATTGACGGCTACGAGTTCTTGACACCATGGGAGCTTTTTGGGAAGGAAAATACCTCCGAAGATATTGGTCGAATTATAAGGATGATCATTCGGAAGAATAAGGGGGCTACAACACATCGTGCTAGATGAATGACCAAGGATGAGCCTAGTCAGAACGGAGTGGTAAAAACCCTCCTAGATACATGTATCGTCTAAGATGGGTAGTGATACTCGCCAGCCAGGTTATCACAGCTCATGAGCAAGATCTTCGTCGATGTCTGATACTTGACTCATGAGATCCATAAGAGCACCAATGATGGAGCTACCCTCCAGACCTGTCCTACGCATTGTTGAATGCAACACCTTCATCGTATCGTAGAGCCTCCAAGTCAATCTCCTCCTTGCGTCTCTTGAACACGACCGACATGCTGGGATCAATAAACGAGTTGACGCGATGATGATGGTGGGCTTAAACCCGCGTTCATCTCCCAACTTCCAATCGTACTTCAGAAGCAAGTGGCACAAGGCTATCTTGAGTTCGTGGCCGGCAAAGAAACGTCCCGACAAGAGTACATTCCGTAGCCGAAGCCGAGATGCTCCGGCGTGAGCGTGATGAGCTGTGCTTTGCTTTCGCCCCCAGCTTGTTCTCGAAGCCTCTGGAAGCGAGAAATGTCGAACCTTTCGGGACTTGCGTAGACCTCTGGTTCCATCATGTTGCAGCAGTGGGTACACAGGCGTTCGCCTCTTCGAATTCTGGTGCCATCGGGGAGTGTAACGTCGTTTACCGCAATGCGACGGAGGGTCACTAGTAAACTTGGTTAAACACGGATGGTACATAGCTTTCTAGTGTACCAACTCACGCAAAGAGGTTGGCGAGATTCTCTGAGATTCTTTGATGGCGCTGTCCAACAGTTTCATGTGGTTTAGCGCTGTCTTGGACCAGCCTTCGGCTTTTAGGACTTCAATCATCTCCTGGCGCAGAGGCTTGAGAGTCTCCTGATGCTCAGCCAAGAGCAATAGGACTCGACCCAAGAGGTCATAAGTCGTGTGTATCGCGACGAACGAAATCATCAACTGAAACGCAACCGGGTCATACCTCGTGCCCTGCGACTCTGCCTCAGCCCACTCGATGGTGTCGTTGAATACAGGCACTGGCTTGCCAGCTAATTTGGCCGCCTCTTTCACCTTGCGACGGCTTTCGATGACGGGAAGGAGTATCCCCTCAGCCTCTGCAACGAAGGCCCGTACCTGCTGGCAAGATGGATCGAGCAAGTTGGCAATCGGCCGTAGGACTGATGGCAACATGTTAAGCTTGGCTGCAGCGGCAAAGCTGGTCGTTGTGAACTCCTTGGTAATCCTAAGCCATTTCTCGTTGCGGCAAATGTCGGACCCAAGGAACACTCGCGAAGATAGACGAGCAACGAGCTCCAACAACGCGTCCTTGGCTGGTATTTGTTTCCATCCTAACAAATCATCAGATGACGGGCTTCGTATTCCAAGGGGAACAGTATCCTACCAGGACGACCGCCGAAAATCAACTCGGTTGTGAATGAGGCCTCTGAGGCCAAGGGCTCGATGATTGTGTCTGTTCGTCAGTCTTTAGCATCTTGGACGTTCTCTTCAGAGGAGGATGGGGGCTGGACCAGCCTGACTTACTCGTGTGTTGGGTCAACTGCTTCCTTGCCACTGATTGGAGAATGTGGGCTGGATGCTTCACAATCCCAAAGGCGACGAACCCTGGTAGATGACGATGAAATTCCTTACCTAGTTAGGGGCTACTCGTCTCTTGTGACGGAAAGCTCACCTTTGAGATTGCTTCTCGGAAGTCTAGATCTGTCAGGCTACGTAGATACACGGCGTAGTCGGGGGGCAGAACTGTTACTTCGCCGAGATCGGTAGACATTCGAAAGGGCTGAGTCGGATACCTCTCAATTTCTCGTTTGAGCGTTTTCATACCGTTCTTCATGAAGTCAAGTCTGCTTCTGACTCGGAGGAATGTAGTCAGGATCCAGAACGTGACGAGCGCAAGCACAACCACTGCAAGATAGGGCGAAATCCACTCGGGCGGAGTTGTAATAGTGTTCATCTTGAAAATGATTATCGAAAACCCCCAGTGATTGGCGATCTCCGAGAAGTCCCAACTAGAAACAATTGGCCCTCCCCCTGCAAAATAATGGTAATGTCTCCTGGGGGCGATTATTATAATATTACTTCGAGTGCCACTTTTGGAGATGGGACGGTATATCTGTCGCCTGTGGTCTGTCTCCGTGAATGGAGGCAGCTAATTAGTGATCTTCCCGAGCGTCCCGGCTTGAAAGTTTGTGTTTGTGATTATTATACACAACAAAGCCACAAGGCACTTCTGGTGGCACGCGATAGTTTGAGTGAAATCGTTTTGTAGGCTAGGTTCTCCAAGCTCTCTACTTGCGTTGGGAATACTGTACAAAGTAAGATCTCTCAGCGGCAGATGGGCAGTGATGCGATTGGAGGCAATAAAGTTCAAATACGGGTCACGGCAGTATTCCAAGCACGTGGCCTGCCATCCATAATCACATTCGCACGTTCCACGGAATTGACTATGTGCGTTCCACGGAAAGGACAATGCACGATGAAGGTGTACTGTGAAGTGAACGGCACAAATAATTTCATAGAGTTTGCGGCACGTTAACTGGGCCGACGGAACATGAATGACGAGGTTCGATGATGTTTTGCGATAGCTGGTACCAGTGGCAACTTGTGAAGCGGCCCAAGACAATGTACGTTGCCCTCCAACAAATTCGGGGGCTTGTTGCGAGCCTGTCTCAAGTTCATTGGTGAGGATGCGAAAAACACTGCAGCAGATGAATAATGGCAAGGCCTCCTATGAACAGAACACTTATACCTGGCCACCGCTGGTTTGGAGCGCCTCACCCACTTCTATGATACCATCAAGTTCATGGCTTTTGGAATTCCGACGTGGCAACACATACCTTGCAAACTTCCAGCCGCAATCTCCCACGAGTCGAAGCGGATACGAATCACATAAAATTGAAATTCTCAATACTCGCCGTGTACAACAATTAACCCATACATCGGAGGAAAATGTAGAAACCCCGGCATCCTAACAATATTAGTTCACTCAGACGTCTTGGAGCAGAAGTTTTAGATAAAGCATAAGTATATTGAAAAGCCAAGCAAAGCTAGACTTCAGCCGCGAATTGAAGTTTACATATCACCCGAGATCCTCGCCCACAATTCATTCCGTCTTACATGTCTGCAACCATGTGAGAATCCGTGTAATAGCACTTTTCCAAATGCTATGGTCTAGATGCATCCGACTAACATCTTACAAAAGACCAGAGATGGGGATGCAGGGGAGCTGGACAGCAACAAGGCCGGAAGCCTTTGAAATATTTTTTAGATGGTGTTCCTAATAGATCTTGCAGTGAGTACTCACGGTGTTGCCGTCGGTCTTGCAGCAGGCGACGCTCTGCTTGCACTGGCTGTTCAGGAGGTCGTTCGCAACTAGTGGGTGTCAGTGTGTGTCAAGCAACCAGCTTATCGAAAGACTTACTGCCAACTCCGATGGAGGAGCATCCATCAGTCAGCTTCAGGCCACCGTTGCCAAGGACACCGCCAAGGATACCGGACAGGATGCCAGATCCAGAGTTGTCGTTGTTGTTGGTGCTGGCATCGACCTGGTTGCAGCAGTTGACGCTGAGGTCCTTACCGCAGATGTTCTGAGCATCGGCGACGGTGAGATCGTCGGTTCTCTTGGCGAGAGCCTCCTTGGCAGTGTTCCCGGGAGCAGCGGCGACGGTGAGAGCCATGGCAAGGGCAGAGACGGTGGCAGCGGAGAAACGCATTTTGAAAGATGAGAGTTGGTCTGGGAAGGTGTTTCTGAAAAGAGAGTGGATTAGAAAGATCGAGAAGGTTCTGGGTGATTGTAAGAAGAGTGTAGGATGATTGAATAGGATGGTTGTGTGATGAGGAGGAAAAGAATCTGCTTTTGGGAGGAGCAATAGTCAGTCTTTATAGATTCGGAACAGACCAACGCGACCCTACTGAAGCATCGTGTCGACGTATTGATGCTCGAGCGACATGCCAATGAGGAAGTCCAGCACCTAGAGATGTGTTGGAATGAACACGATCATGATCTCCATCAACGAACGCATGCGTCTTCTCACCGACTGTAGCCCATTGTGACAGAAGCTTTGCGGAGGGTATCCATCAACCGTACTCAGCTCGTCAGCCAGTGAGAAGTTCCACTCTAGCGTCATTGCAACTGGTGTATTGTTCACTCAGTCCCATTGTCACTCACTTGACTCCATTCCAAGCATTGGCGTTCTCAAAATGACCATACCAGAGAAACCCCTTGAGATGCAGATCACCTACCAAATCGATGTCTGTTTTCTTTTGCACCTGAGGCTACTGAATTAAGATTAATATTTCACAAATTCCATATCATAGCGCAGGGTTTACCACCGTATTCTGCCCCATCTTTCCATTATCTATGCACAGACCGGAGTGAGGTACAGTGGCCGCATGGACAGCACATCGGTATTCCCCACGATCGCAACGCGGGCAGACTGGAGATCTTAGAGGAAACCTCTCAACGCTACCTAGCTATGATCACCTTTGCGACAATCACTCCTGTCGTTAGTTTCTCAGCTGGGAGGAGAAGCGGGGTAAGACACAGGTAAGGGACCAGACGCCGCTTGAGCTCGGCGTCCACTCGGGTCTTTTATGTCTCAGATCCACAGGTAGTAACGAATGCCAGAGGGCTCCTGAAGGACAAATCCGGCAACCGTTGGATACTGTCCCTGCCGTTATCGCATTAAATATGTAGGCCATCAGCGCTAAAAAGTCTGTTGAGACCGGATTGAGCTTGCGGCATTCTTGTTCAAGACCAGTTGGAGAGAACATTACCCTTGAAAACCCGGCAGATGAAGGTAATCCGGGGGACGACTCCGTCGAATCCGCCGAGACACATTCCTCGACTTCCAGCCTCTGTAATTGACGTCGATCTCAAGGTGTGAAGACATGGACTTGTTACTGTGGTTCTCTCCGAGATATCCGCAGGTGCGGAGGACTGAACATCGGTGGCGAAACTGTCACAAAGCATTTGCGCAAGGAATGACACAGGAAATGTGGAAAATACTTTCGAATTAACTATACTGGCTATCGCAAGGTAAGCGCAGCAAGATTCTGGGCATAGGAAAGTTTGATGGCCGAAAGGACCCTGCAAACTCTTGGGGTTCGTGGCAAAATGTTGCAGGAGTTCGGTGACGTTTCCACGAAAACAGACCTTGGGCCACATGATTATCTCGTTGACGAAATACATTCGGATTCAATCCTCTGCCCAGACGACGACGGAATGTTTTGAACATTACAACATCTTTGCATCAGCGCTACTATCCCATACTCGATGCGTGTCAATAGGCAGCACTAATCGCACTCGCCCTCTTTGGCAAGAAACGCCAAAGCCCGGCATACGTAGTTGGATTGTTGGAATGAGTGCGCACGGATGTTCTGACAGGGGTTATTGGAGGGCGTTCACAGAAGTGGGATTGAACACCAGCTTATCGGTGCGAGAACTCTGGGCGCGGAGTCAGAATTCTCCATGGTTAATTTAGAAGAGGAAAGATCTTCAATGTCATGATAGCTTCGAACCAACCAGTCTGACTCTCCTCGTACTAACTGGTCATGTCAAGTTCCAATGGTGGATAGAGAACCCACTAGCCGAACCTAAGGAAGAAGCAATTATGTCGAAGGGAGGAACTTTGGTCTTTCAGGATTGAGATCATCCTAATCCAAAAGCCCAATACCCGCTCGGAGGCGGGCTTTATTACTGCAAACGTTCGAATGGCAGTCCGCATCTAGGTATCCATACAGACCCTGGGTGTCGGTGGTCTTCGGCATAGAATATCGCGTGACGCAAAATCTCACTGGCTGTAGGGGACACGCGTACGGCCCGTTCAAATCGGTTCAAACCAGTATTAATGCGACTGACAAGTCATAAGCTCCGAACTGGTGATTAGCCAGCAAAATACCGCAGTCGTGCTTGTGATCTCTACCTTAGGGAGTTGTGCTGAACGAGCGTCTGTCAAACGATGATTACCGTATGTCTGTTTAATAAGTACGGCACACTTTTGATGACACAGTGATAATGACGTGACAGGCGCTACAAGACTACTTGACCTTGGAGGGCATTTCGATCAGCATTAGTGGCTAGGAGATTCACTCTATCTTGAACACTGTGCGTGAGTCTTCTTGGTCCCCTCAGTTGGTTCGGTACCCATTGAAAGCCAGTGGCCACGAAGATGATGAGGTGAGCACGTGGTGAATGGAACGCAGTCGCTACGTCCAGAACCTCTTCGGTTATGTGCCCCGTCGCTGCCTACACCGGACCCATCAGCCTGATAAACAAACTTCGACAGCCATGAGGCTGACAAGGTACCCGAAATTTCTTCCAATGATGTATGCACTTGCTCCGATGGATTCTGCGCTACCCTTCGTCCTCCAAAAATCCTGTCAACTTCCATTCATTCGGGGGCAGAAACGCTAGTCTTGCGCAAAACTATTGGCATGATTACGACGCTCAGTAATTCGACATGTCATCTAGTCCCCTCTTCAGGCTTCCCCGGGAGCTTCGAGACATCATCTACAGCTTTTACGTCATCGTCGATGGAGGGTACATTTGCGATACCGATGGATTTACCCGTGGAAAGCTGAAGCGCGCCAGCCAAAAAGAAGTCGATCTATCTCTTGTCTACACTTGCAAACAGATAGCGGACGAGATGGACCGCGGTGGACTTGTTCTGAAGCTGAACTCAATTACGTTCTCAACCCTGGATTCGGTCGATTTCAGCCATTTGGCGTGTCAGTTCCAACAGCTCAAGAGCCGTGGCGTAGATTTCGTAAGATGCGAGATCTTCCAAACATACGGACATCTCATACCCGATTCCGCATACGCAGAAGCTCAGAGAAAGTACCCACAGTTCATGCCATTATTGGATCGCATGAGAGCGGAGGGCCCCCGTACTCCCGCGCCAGACTCCGGTTTATGTTTGGAGCGTCACGGGCCTTACGGCGAAGCCCCTTCGGCCTATCGTGGATTTATCACAGATGTCTTACAAGCAGCTTGGACTCAGAGCGAAAGTTTCAGAAAGTTGGTTGCCGACTTTTCTCCTCCCATGTTTGAAACCGGCCACATAGACAGATGGTCACCTTTTGACGTGGTCAAAAGCCATATCGACCCTTGGGCCATCCCGTCCGACAGCCAGATGGATGCATTGGAAGCAGCGGTACCCATCGAATTTTCTTGCCCCAGAACTAGACGCGACCGATCTATCTATCGTTTCTCTGCAGCTGCAGCGGCCATATATTTCCTACAGTCAATACCGCACCCACTTCGTAAACATCTCCGCAAAATTATTCTGAACGAAGATCACGAAGCCGTTCTATACCCACAAGAGCACGCTAGAGGCTTGATTCCGTTTTGCCAACAATATCCGATTCAAGTTGAGCGTCGTGTCAGTCTCTGGAACGTGGTCTTTCTGGAAGACATGTTCTATAGACACCCAGATGAGCGCTGTTGGCGCGACAAATTTGAAACACGACGGACTCCTTGTGTAATGAATTCAGACCAGATAACGGCGAACATAGCCACTTGGATCATAGAGGCTCTTGCGCTCGACCAGGAGGGTATGCCGCCAGGATCTTTTTCACTCCTTCTCAACGGCGACCCTTGCCCTGACTTATGCTCACGCATTTTCGATTCCATTGTGCAGCGAGATGCTGCCTGGCAACAAGCTTGGACAGAAGCTATTGAGCGAGGCATACTCGGCCAAATAACATGGTTCGAGAAAAAGGGCGAAAGCGTGTTGAGACATGGGTGGTTCGACTTCCCTCAAATTGAGAGAGCCTCACGATCTAGGGCGCCCGCAAATAGACCGGGCTACTGGGGTTACATCTTCGAGCAATTTCCACAATCATTGAGAGATATTGCGGGAGGAAGATCTATTGTGCATTGCAACTTCGACATGGGTGCACCTAGGGATGTGGAGGCTATCCTTCGGAAGCACTTAGGATGGAACAAACAGAAATGGGAACGCGAGTGGTTCAATCACACACCGCAGTCTTGGGGACCTGAGCCACCGTTACCGCAGTTGCGCATGCTTCTGGAAGACAATCTTTGGGATCATAACCCATACGGATGTCTTTGCCCGGTCACATTTGAATATGTGTAGCCAGGCCTCTGCAACGATGCAATCTTTCCGAGGCACAAATACCTAGAATCAAGACAATAAACTCACATACTTTTAACGAAAGATTTATGCGTTTGATTTATTCATTCACTTCGTCGTCTTCATTTCCGTTTCTTTGCGTCCTGTTCTCCCCTGACGAATTGCCGATTTTGTTTTTTGGCTTGCTCATGTAAGTGATACAATTAATCAAGTAATCAGGAGACCACAAGAGAAGTCGGAATTAGGCTCACGCAGATGTTCCCCGTACCGCCTATACTAGACGCTCTAGATATCTTGCTGAACTACGTGTCAGCCGATTTAAATAAGGAATCATTGAATAGCCACGCATCGACGCCGATCATGCTGACCACATATGTTCAAGAGCAAATCATACAATGAAGATCGAGTCATTTCATGAGTATCTAACCCACGACTTCGTTCCCAATTGGCGAAATGTGAAAGATGCCGTTTCTCGGTAAAACAAAGACCGATATTGAAATTTCAATACACAACATCGGAGGACGGAGTCGGCGAACGGAGCACAAGGTTCACCGATGTCCGAGACGGCAGCTTTCCGAGAATGATGGTGGCAGTGTGGGTGGAGACGATGCGCCCTTCGTCCCGCAAAGCCGTGATATGCATGGTACACTATTGGAACAGACGGCCCCGTCCGCTAGAGTTGTTGATCATCCGTTGATGGCCGAATCAAGAACCTTGCATGAGACTGAAAACTGAGGTTCCCACTTGGGGAAGTCATTCGTAGCTGAGTGGCGTCTAGGCGTGAGTCCACATCTGTGGGCATGGGCTGGGAAACTCGATAGGTTGGGGGAACCCTCCTCTTAGCTTTCGAATCTTTCCATCACTGCTGGCTCAGGCTAGCTTCTCAGAAATTGACTTTCAACCCACAGCTCGTCCTTACATATATTGTTGTGAACATTCATTCGGTTTCACTATCTACTCCAAATGCCGAAGCAACAATCTGGTCGAGGGACGGGTCGAGATGGCCTATATCAATGTTCCCAGTGTTCCCGCCGATATCACCGCTCCGAGCATCTCGTTCGTCATGTTCGGTCCCACACGAAACAGCGCCCCTATGCGTGCAACATGTGCGGGAAGGCTTTCGGACGCTTAGACATTCTTAGGCGGCATCAACTTGCACACCCTAGGGAAGAGGACGTTCTTGCCGACGATTCTTAACGTGCTGGGACCGAACGGGTTAACAAAGCATGCAAGCTGTGCTCCTCTACCAAATCCAAATGCTCAGAGGAGAAACCATGCCACCGATGTCTTGCCAAAGGTCTGGTTTGCGATTATGAGCCAGCTTATAAAGAGAGAGAAGAACCCGGCGATTTGCAGAGAACTCAGCGAGGAGGAGACGCCGCCCCAGACGTCGAACTTGGAAATTCTGCACCAGAAGTCGTGCAGAGTGTCAGCATGCACGTGGTTTACGGAGAAGCCGTTCAAGATTCCATGGCTTTATGTACGCCAAGTATAGATCTTACCGAAAAGTCGTCGACCAGCTCGCGATCCAATGACCAGGATTCATCCTCGATTGTTGATCAGGCCATTTCAACCAATCCACCTACAACATCCGATTACTCCTCAAGCATGCCATCAGCACCATGCGCAGAATTCTTCTCTTTTGGGCCGGATTGGGACATTGGGACAGTGGACTTCTCTTTTATCCAGGCGCAGTTTGAGTTGGGTGACACCAACATCATGTCTGGTGATGTCTCAGACAATTGCGAAGACAGTCTGGTTCCTCTGGCTACTCAAAGAAAAAATGTTGCGCTTTCAGAAATATGGGAGCCAAAGAGCCATGAAAATAACGAGATGGAGAGGCAGAATCTGGCAGTGGGTGAAGAGGCGTTCGACGCGTCTTGCTCGAGAAAAGCGACTGGAAACCGGATAACTAAGCTGTGTGTATCACCGGCTATACGCAGCAAAGTCGTTGGCATGATTCTGAGAACAACATCGGAGTCCAGGTCAGCAGAGGTACTGGGATGTTTTCCTGGATGCCAAGCCTTGAGCTCGCTTCTTGACATCTACTCAGATTACTGGGAGGTCACTCAAATTTACGACTTTGTGCATTTGCCAACGCTCGACATTTGCAAACAGGCACCTGAGCTGTTGGGAGCTTTGATAGCAATAGGGGCACTTGAAGCGGATTCGACGGTGGTCCGAAAATTTGGATATGCAATGCAGGAAGTTGTGAGAGCATCAGCATTCGACAGTGTGAGAATCCTAGGCATACCCCCCCCCCGACCTTCAACAGCTAACAAGAGGATTGACTCCAGTGGGAAGGAAATAATGCCGCGGTATGCGATATCAGCTTAGCTCAAGGCTTTTTGCTACAGCAGCAAATTGCTTTCTTCAGCGGTGTTCGCCGCAAGGTTGCTCTAGCAGAGGCTTGTTCAAAAGCCGTTGAGGTTCTGATCAAGAATGGGGGTCACATGAAAGGAGCCAGGCAGACAGACTGTCGAGACCTGTCAACTATCATGGAAGCCCATGGAGATACCCTTGATGGGTTGTGGCGTCAATGGTCAGTTCGCGAGTCCCAACGACGACTGGTTTATGCTTCCTACGTCTTGGATGCCCATGTTTCCATGTCACATGGAACACAGATGATTTCGACATATGTTGATATGGATATGCCATTGCCAGCTCCTAATAAGTTGTGGAAAGCGTCGTCAGCAACGCAATGGAGGGACGAGATCGTTGCTTTACACGTGGCGCATATGTCAGAGCCACGTTCAAGCATCTGCCTTACAGAGCTTATGGCCCAGCCACTGTCCAACCCCGCAGTCCTCAAGGATGTCGACTCGGATTTTGCAATCTTCGCTTTTCTGGCTGGGATCTGGGCTCTCTGTATGGAGTGCCATCAACTCAGCTTTGTCTTAGGGCAGTCGAGCACATGGAGCCACATGATACGAAGCTCAAGACGCAACGAGCTTTGTTGTATAACGAAAGCTTTTGCTTCTCAGCTCAAGCTTGCGGAGGTTCCAATACCTGCTGAGATGGAAGTTCTCTTTGAGGCCATGATTATGCACACTATCACACAAGGGGATACCCCCGCCCTACGCCACCTGGCCTTCTCTCGACCCGAAAGCAGTCCGACAGGCCAAAACTCCTCACCAAAGCCGAACTTAAGTACTGAGCATTGTCATGCGCTTTGGCGAGCAGGTCGGGTAATTCGAGCCGCGCGGAATTGTCCCAGAGGGAAGCTTTGTGGAGTATTCGCGTCGTCTTTGTTCCAAGCCGTTCTGCTTCTTTGGCGGCATGGTCAATCATGCCACACCTTCGACGGTTCAGCACTCCCCACTTGCATTATAGATGGGGACGGATGCCAGGAGCATCATGTTTTGGCTGGCAACACCCGCCTGACAGTCTCTGGCGTTCGCTCTGAACCAGTGTTTATCAACTCAACGGTTTTCGGAGAAAGCATACGGGAAGTAGTCGAAAAGAATTGGGAAGGCAAGTATATGCCATTATCTACAGCGGGCATTTGCGACTCATTGTCAAATCTATCTAGCGAAAATAAGGATCATTAGAAGGAAGTGATGGAGAAAGCTGGAAAGACTTGTAAATAAGTGGAACTTGCGAGCTTTGGAAGAAGGGGTTTGTGTGTTGATTGTACTCTCATATACTCAGTCGAAGTGATTCTCCATGATGCAGCGGCATTGTGGTGTATCCGGCTTATGGGTCCATATCGGCTCTCCACATCCGGCCTCTCCACAGCCGGCCTCTCCACAGCCGGCCTCTCCACATCCCGAATATGGCTACCCGCACCTCTTATATGAAAAAGAAGCCAAGGTTTCAATGAATCGTCGTGAGAGTTTTGAAAAGCAAGGTTCTCCTGGTAACCGTTGACTACTGAGATTTCGCTTTCAAGGAACATCGTCCAGGCGTGCCCAAGTCGACAATGGCTCCCATCAATCAACCTGGTCTACCTCCTCGGGGGACCTTAGCGCCTAAAGATAACCACAAGACCTTGCGGGTTGGGATTGTGGGCGCTGGAATTGGAGGTCTTATGGCAGCAATTACATTGCTGGAGGGAGGTCATGAAGTTGAGGTGGGTATGAACACCGCAGGAAACCGATAATCAACTCCCACTCACTCAAGACCAGATTTTCGAGAAGTCTCAATTCAGCAAAGAGGTCGGAGCAGCTATCTCAGCACCACCCAATTCCTCAAGGATCCTTGATTACTTCAGTTTCGATTTTAGTCGCGCCAAGGCTACGCCGACGGAAAGTGTAAGTGGATTCTGGCTTGTAAACGAACACGCCACAATAATGACGCCGAAAACTTGGGGGACAAGACAGTACTCCCTCTCTCAGACTATAAGTCCAAGTACGGATTTGCTTGGCACTTCTTCCATCGCGTCGATCTCCATGATGAGCTCAGGAAGCTTGCGACTGAGCCAACTCCTTCACGTAAGGGGTTTGCTCGCCTTCACCTCGCTACACCTGTTTCAAGGGTCGACCTGGACGGAACTGTCCATTTCCCAGATGGAACGACAGTGGAGAAGGATCTTGTTGTTGCGGCCGATGGCGTCCGTGTGAGTTCAGAGTATCCGTGACTTATTACAGCACCTGAAACTCACCCGTACAGTCCTCCTTTATATCCACGGTGTTGGGCGAGGAGACACCCTCTCAGCACTTCATGACAATGACTCGGTTGCTGCTGCCTACGGAGCAGATGAGCAATGATGCCGATACTAACGCCTTTTTCAAGGGCGGATACAACTCTATTAGAGTCCTCAGAGTTGACGACGGCAGTCTTATCACGTATGGCTGTAGAAAGTAAGTCAACCAGTGCCCACCGTCTCTAGAAACAGAACACTCGACTCATTGAGACACAGTGGCGCGCTGCAGAACATTGCATTCATGTATCCTGCAGAGCATCTTGAGGACGCCCCAGGTATTCCAGTTGAACATACCAAGTGATCTGCCATTTCTCGCCACTGACTCATACATCTAGTGAAAAACGAGTCAAAGACTGACAACCAACCTGGAGGCTTCTTGAAGAAGTATCCTGCTTTCATCCAGTCTCTCGCATCGTAAGCCCTTGATTCTGCCGCGAGTCTCCTAGAATCCTGCAGTCCATCTAACGAATTTTGCAGGAAAGCCAGCGGCATAGGTGAATGGAGGCTACTAACAAGAAAGCCTCTTGACAGATTTGCCCGAGGTCGGCTCGTGGTCATTGGTGATGCAGCTCATCCGATGCCTCCCTGTAAGTCAACTTGAGACTCATATATTGAAAATGAATCGACTTACATAAATGATCTGCGTAGTACGTGCGCAAGGGGCATCCATGGCTATCGAGGATGCCGCCGCTCTAGGAGTGCTTCTATCGAGCTTGGCAACGTTAGAAGATATCCCGGCGCGATTGGAGATGTTCAATGACCTGCGAGTCAAGCGAGCCGCTACTGTGCAGCTCATGTCGTCTCAACACAAATGGGACCCGAGGAAGGTCCCAGAAGAATATGTCCACTACTTTGGCGAAGACGTCCCGCGTATGGATCCAGCCTCCCCTCTCAGAAGTATCGACACTAACCCATGATTGCAGAAAACGATGTGGACTTGGAGAGGTGCAGTTGCGACCACAACGTCCTGCAAGAGGCGTTCAAGATGTTGCACAGGGAAGACCAGCGAAAATTATCATCGGCGTGGGAGGCACAGAAGGCTGAGAATGCCACTGTCTCCCTTCTTTGAATCCCTGAGTGGTCCATCCCCTGGCAATTGTAATAATCTTCTCGGTGCTTGCTCGATTCATTCTAGACTTGAAGCTGTCGATGCGGGCTGTACTAGAAAGTCCCAGTCACAGCGGGATGTTACGCCCTGATTGGAGAACAGGGCAATGAGGTAGCATTTTGGGGGAAGGTATGAGTGGAAAGGATGGGATGCGAGATTTTCTGGTTTTGTTAGCTCCGAGAGTTGCGAAGTAGGAGTGAGGATGTTTGGAAGATGAGACTTTCACGATTGATGGCCCGCGCAGTTCGCAGATGTGAAAGAAACATGTTGCCAAAAGCAGACAGGTATTTTGTTTGGGTCCTGAACGGGCCTCCACATCTCACGCGGGTATCCGGAGCGGTGTCTCGGATCGAGCAGCCTCGACGAAAACGGATCGTGGTACGCGGGGCGTGCGGGGGGCATTCCTGGTGTCTTCAATATTATGGCGTTAATTCATGCGGCTGATATGTTTGTATTTCGTTCCCGTCTTGAACGCATGTTTTGTCATTGCTGAAAACGAAGTAATTTGCGAAACATGGCGGCTTGGCTGTGGTAGAGAAACTCACTCATCATTCGCCGAGACATCACCTGATGAATTGAAGTGTTACACTTTGATATTGTGTATCAGCCGTATCTGTCGTGGGAGGCCGGCGAGAAGATAATGGCCAAGAGGGATGTTTTTCTAATCATCCAATGCCAAGGCGGCATCGGACACAACGGCTCGGCGTGTCGAAGTTGGCAACGCTCCTTTTGGTGGGAGCCATCCGCTAGTCTCGAAGTGACTCGAGAATCACCAAGACACCTCTCTTGGCATATCTTCCGACAGCTGAAAACGATTAAGAAGTCGTCAGTATTAAACCGTCGGATAGTTCACCATCGAAATTTCCATGGCGCGTGAAGTTTTCTGCTTAATGTAGCTCTACAACACTAGGCCCATAAATCGCACGGGTCAGCTATCAACCTTCAAGATGTTGAACCTTGCACGACTGCTCGGCTCGCTCGTCCTGCTCGCTGCCTCTACCCAATGTGCACCGACAAAAGAAGTTCGCGCAGACGTTGAGGAAAAATGCAGCAGGGTTCAAGTAGCGATCCTCGGCGCTGGCCTCGCCGGAATAACTGCTGCCAAGGTGCTAGACGATGCGGGCATCACGAACTTTACAATTGTTGAGTACAACGACCGAATCGGCGGGCGTGTATATAATCGCGCTTTTGGAAGACAGCCAGATAGCGACGAGCCCTACTTTGTTGAACTCGGCGCGAACTGGTATGTGATTAAGACGGAATGTTTTATGGCCTTGATAATCCAACTAATGATGTGAATAGGGTCCAAGGAACTGAAAGTTCCACAGAAGAGAATCCAATCTTGACACTGGTCAGAAAGTACAACCTGACCAATACACCTTCTGACTTCGACAACCTGACAGTCTTTGACGAGACCGGTCAAGTGCACCCAGGCAGGTTATCAGAACGGTTCAAAGAGCTTCAATCGCTGTACAAAAGCGCCACCGAAGAGTATGAATATGACGCCGGTGAAATAATTCTTCAGAATCAGCAAGACCGCAGTGCTCGTGCCGGCCTCGCTATCGCCAACTGGAAGCCGAGCAGCGAACCGCTGGCCCAGGCTATCGAGTGGTCTTCGATTGATTTTGAATATGCCAACCCTCCGGAGAAGACGTCTCAGCAGTACTCCGTCGTCAACACCAACACATCCTTCCAACGTTGGAAGGATGAGAACAACCTCGTACACGATGCCCGAGGATTTGCCACGTTCTTCAAGGAGGAAGCAAAGTTGTTCCTGGACGAAAGGACTCAATTAAAGCTCAAGACTATTGTGAAGAACATCACGTACTCTTCAGAATCCGTCACGGTGTACAACGAAGACGGCAGCTGTATCACTGCCGACTACGCTATCTGCACGTTCTCGCTGGGAGTGTTGCAGAAGGAGGCGGTCAGTTTCTCGCCAGAATTGCCGCGTTGGAAACGCACTGCCATCCAATCCATGACCATGGGTACCTACACGAAAATATTCATGCAGTTCAAGCCAGAAGATGTATTCTGGGACAAAAACATCCAGTTCTTCCTGTACGCGGATCCAGTGCAGCGGGGATACTATCCTTATTTTCAGTCCCTCGACCACAAAGACTTTGTGGACGGCTCAGGCATCCTCTTCGTCACCGTGGTCGACCAGCAATCCTACGTTGTAGAGGCTCAGGACTTTGACACGACCAAGACCCAGATCATGGAAGTTCTAAGGGATATGTTCCAGCGGGAGATCCCCGATCCCATTGACTTCTATCATCACAATTGGACTCGCGAGCCTTGGGCGTACGGATCCTATTCAAATTGGCCGCCGGGTCTGACATTGGAGATGCATCAAAACATCCGCGCCAATCTCGGTAATCTGTGGTTCGCTGGCGAGGCAACTCATCCACAATACTTTGGGTTCTTGCAGGGCGCGTATTACGAGGGGAAGAATGCGGGTGAGGCTATTGCAAGCTGCATCAAGAACAAGGACGGTTGTGCCAGGGGGGTCGCATATGAAGTTTTGAATGGAACGACTACTACTGACAAATATTCAAAGGTCAATGGGTGGAGTACAAAGACATTCGTCAATGAGCTTGGTATAAACATCAAGAGTTGATAGCTTAGTGCAAAAGGTCTAGACCTTTTGACGGTGGCATTGAATGTCCTACATGTTCACGCTGTTGTGCCGAGAACACCTGGATTGAGACGTATTCTAATCGAAGAAAGCGCGTCTGTCACCGAAACTGTAATTGTTACCTGGCGTCTGGCAGCTAGCTTGGCAACCACCAAAGCTTTAGTCAATCGGGCAGCTTCCAATGATGCTACAGTTGGAAGTCGGTCTGAACTGTGGAATAAATCGGGTAAATCTGATGGCGGAACGGAGGCGGTGTGGTGGAGGAGCGGTCCAGCAGATAGGGTGTTACTCCTCCGCTGGTCTCGGATCAAGTTGTAGTCCTCGTCGATAAAAGTCATCTTTCTCATGCTCACCGTTGGTTGGGCTGTGTATATGTGAAGTTGATATGCTTGAAAAGAAGGTTCAAACGATATAACACGAATTATCAAAGTACATCATGAGAAGGAGCGGGTGGCATAAACGATACAACATACGTGTAGAAATGGCGGTACCGCCTGTCCTTACCTTATCTCCAGCCAGCATACCTGACCCTCATGGAGGAATTGATCTACAACAGCCATGAACTGAGACCTCAAGTATCCCTTCACTTCATGCGGCGTGTCAAGTATCAGAAACATATGAGCGATTAGGAGACACGCGCGTTCTGCTCTTGGTCAAGATTACTTTCTTCCAGCATCAGCAGGCTTCCTCGTTTACCTAGTAGCAATGAAAAGACGACAACGTATGCCCCTTAACTAGGTACATTTCTCAACTCCATTTTTCTTTCAGAGACATGGAAAGTCGTGGAAATAAGAAGGCTGAAATCAGACCCCGAACAAAACTCATTCCACTCTTCGCTGAGGAGGCCATACTCTGCTCATGGACCCCCCTCCCCCCTTCAATCTATCTGTCCACTGTATATTCTTTAGATTCAACAAGACTAGGACTGGACTCTGAGAGTTGCAATAATCCACTGAGTACAAGGCTCGCTCATGCCAGATTGAATCTTATTACAGTGACCTCTAGTAGAATCATGCGTCGGTATCCCCACCATTTCATCCCACCGCAAGTTTGATACAATTCAACAGTACGTAATTACAAGAGAAGGTACATACAGAAGTTGAACAGAACGTACAGGCATGAATTATGGCCACGCAAGGTGGGCGAGGAGGAATGAGTCTGGTGACAGCTGAGAGGGTGGACTCCGGGTCATTCCGGCTAGATGAGATGAAAGGAATGTGCTGTATGTCATTTCCATGTGTGCCAAAATTTCCATCAAGTATACACTCACAACACTTCGTTCAAGTCTAGGGAGTCTTAGGAGCCCCAGCACAAATATTTCCAGCAGCATGGATTGTACTGGCTGAAGCTCGAGCAGGTGCCGTGCCGATTGAAGTTAAATCTAAATCAGACCCAGCGAGCTGGGCGCGCGTTCGTCATTATCAAAGTGCATAAGGCCAGACTTTTGCAGAACCGTTAAACCTTATGACCCCGGGACAATTAGACGCTGCTACTGCCGGGCGGTTCAACATCCCACTTATAGCGTCCAGAAAAGGAGAGCCTGCCTTCTCAGATTGCATATAGGCTGCAGCCATGAGGGTTTTGATAACGATAGTTATGCCGATTTCGGGTCTCTTGGATGTAGTTTGGAAAACCGACTTTCAACCGGCTCTGCCTAGATACTGCCTTGACCAGGTGCCGACGTACCTGTGGATTGTTGCCAGTGGAAGAAAGCAACTGCCGGATCTGGAAATGGTTTGATGCGAACATGCACGGCAATGCTAATCACCACCACCTAGTTATGGTAAGCGAGAAGGTCTAAAGTAAGTCAATTAAGCTTTCTTGACATGATATTTGAGCGCAAGACCAAACTGAGGCTAGCCAGGCCGACACCAATATCGCCACGAGTGTGGCATGGACATCGGGCTACATGATGAAAGCTATCGGAATTGAAATCCAGGTGCAGAAGGAGGCGTCCAAAAAGCAAATTCTCAGAGGATCAAGCTGAGATCTGGGGGGTAAAGGATTCCAGGGCTGAGACATGGTGAGCCAACACATTATGCTTCTGCTGGGAAACTGTGGAAATGAACACGTTTGGACCCCAGATCGTGACCCTGTCCCGCAGCGCAGTCAGAGTTCAACGTTTGTGAAGGGTTTAGACTGCCTGTTCTGCAGAGAACCCCAGCAATGCCAACCGGCTACCTCCATGGCCGACCGGCGTAAAAGCTATCCACCCTAGCTTGTCTGGTACATCTTCATGCGAATGAATATCTTCAGTGTATGAGTCCGACCCAACCCTTCAGAAGAGGGGATAAAACCTAAACGGCTTCAAGCTTACCTCTAATGGCTTATGTCTCAGCTAGCCGTGTGTTTGGCATCTCGTAATTTCAAAATGAACTAGTTTGGGCGGTTTTACTGGTCAATGCGTCCCAAGATTCTTTGCTCCACAAGCCACGTTCAGCGCGAGAGACATTGATAGCCGCTGCTTATATGATTGCAAGACCTGTGCAACTGCGGCCAAAAAGAAGACGTCCGAAACATACTCTCATTCTCATATCCAGGCAAAACTGTCTTAGACGACCCTTCGTTGCCCTCGTTCACATGCAATAGCGATCGCCGATTCCCCCTTGCACTGCATTTGATGCTGGAATTGGGGCGAACCAGACCAAATGTGTGACTGCGCTCCCTGCCTATAATGGAATGCTATGGCTGGCCAATGGCATGAAATCAACCCCAGCTCAACGTGTTGTTGATAGAGTGGCTAGTCGCGGCAAAGATGCTTAAACTTACTTCACGTCGACCTCTTCAAAATGGTTTAATACAACAGCCAAGCCGCCTGCCAACCATCACCATGATAGCTCAATCTCCAGCTCGCTCACTTTAGTCACTCTTTTTGACCTCACTGTCAGGGTCTATCACACTCCTTTCTGGACTTCTTATTTTGTTGCCTTTTGAATAGTTTGACGGTATCAGCCGTTGAGCTAGTCACGTCGCTCTTTCACCTTGAGCATTTTGCCTGGACACTTGTCAGCGAGCATGATTCTCAAGCCATCACTTGTCATCTTGCTGGCAGCGGGTGCCCTTGGATTCCCCGCTGTGGGCAAAGAATACACCAATTCATCGCATCCAACATCCCCCTGCGTCAAATGCACCCTACCTGAGCCTCCGGTGACCCCGCCGTGCCCTACAGGAGATGCCGGGCCCAGACATAATCGGTTCGGGCTTTCAGGCGAGCAGACGGCCACATACGCGGAGAATGGGCCAATTGCCACCCTGTCGCCCAATGTCCACTGGTCTTGCGACACCGCACCGGCTTCGAACGTCATCCCCATCCCGGCCAATGAGGGTTCTCAGATGTACTACGGCGTTGGAGGTGAGTATAGACTTCTAGAGGCCTTGTTTCAGTTGCTAACTACCTGGGCCAGATCCCTCAAAGCCTGGAGGTTTCGCGTTTATGACGTATTGGTTCTCTGCCCCATCGGTGAACCTAGACCACTGCGACCATGTGGCGTCGATGGACTACACAGCTGGGGCTCTTACAATTGTCTTCGCTTCGGAGGAGGCTTACAAACACGCCCTGGAATCCTGGGCCACCGACGGTGGCTTGATTTTGCTGGCTTTTATCAAAGGCTGCGGAGACCATTCAAAGGGTGAGAGATGCTACTTTGTGGTGTCCGAGTTGGACTTTGGCCCCCCTGGCTATGTTGTCAGAGCCAACGGCAAAGCCCGTCACCCGGACGAGATCGCCACATCCGGGTCCGCTACATGGGGTCATTGGTCGCCAAGACCAGGAGAGCCGGGGATTCAGCGCACTGGCTCAGGTTCTGGGTCGCCCTTTACCTGGTCTCCACAGCCAACGGTATCGCCGGGATCCGGCTACGGGTCGGGACAACCTGGGTCGAACACCCCTGGAGCTTCCGCATCGGCGCCTCCAGCTCCGGATGCGTCTGGTGTCACGTCTAGCAATCTTTCATCCACGCGATCTTGCGCAGGACCGGTGGATACAAAGTACGGCCTCCCCACAGCCTGCTTGGGAGAGTTCTTTGACGAAGATCTGGACGATTCCCTTGGCTACACGGAACTCAGCCAGGATGATCATCGATACATTCTTGGTTACGCACCCGACTTTCCGAATGAAGTCCTTCCACCTGACTTTGACTTTGATGTTGATGCAGAAGGCTTCTTCAGAACGCGTCGAAACCAGCATCGCAAGCGCCAAGCAGCACTCCTCAAAGGGGCCGCCAACATCGCCAAAGGGGCCGCTAACATCGGCAACAAGATCTATGAGACTGTTAAATTTGCCACAACGCTCTCCGGAACTATTAACAGAGAATTTGTTTGGAAGCTCCCTGATCCATCATCTGGGAATGCTGACGCCAAGAAGGTTCAAGACAGGGAAGCAAAGCAGATGAGGTCGCCTTGGGGTGACGCCATTCTTCTCAGAAGATTCAGTGGTAGCGCCAGGGGCAACGGAGGGAGCGCCAGAGGGAACATGGACATCTACTGCGTTGGTTGCGGTGTCAGTGGCAACGCAAAGGTCGCTGGCTCAGCCAAATGGACTCCTGGCGCGGGCATCGTCGAAGGCCAGGTCGAGATCCGCACTGATGTCATGTTCGTTCTCAAGGTGGGCATCGATGCTGGGATTATTCTCAAGCAGGACTTCAAAGCAGAGCTCTTCAGCCTCGGACTGCCTGGCCTTTCATTTGGAGTTGTGTCTATTGGGCCTCGCATCACAGTGGGCACGAGCGTCTCCCTCAACGCGGCTGCTAACGGGAGGCTTCTGGCGGGTGCGGAAATGGGATTACAAGATGCTCGAATCGTTCTTGACTTTGTCCAGGATGCCAAGGTCACTGACAAGGGATGGGAACCTTACTTCAAGCCAGTGTTTGAGGCTGACGGCAGCTTGATGGTCTCTTCAACTCTCGGACTGCCGATCGGCATCAAGTGCGGCATCAAAGTCAGTACCTTTTCAAAGGACGTGGGGGTCATATCCGAACCATCTATCAAGGGCGTGGCCCAAGTGGCAGGGTCTATCGGAAACTCCGCGGGGGCACTCGAGGGCGGTTTCACCTCAAGAGATGGCTGCCCGGCATCGCGGGGCAGATCACCTGGCGACACAAGCTATACGCCGAACTCCCCGGTCGCACCAAGCCTATTCCTCTACTGGATACCAAGGACAGACCTTTGGCGCGAACCTGTTTCCCGTGAGTTCCTCTCCTGACCTACTTCCAAGATCAAGCAAAAGCTGACCACAAATGTGACTTCCAAGGCTGGTTGCAACCGCTTCGTCAACAGCAAGGGCCTCAATTTCTCGTCGAGCACCTCAGGATCTCCCTGTCCCTACCAGTGATCCCACAACCGATTCACCCCCTGTACTAGGCGGCCCTCCCATTCCGACCGATCCAGTCTCCTCTCTGGTAGACCCAGTCACATCTGCGGGTGATCCCGCTGCGCCCACGGTTGACTCGCCTGCTCCTACGGTTGATACTGCTCTTCCTCCCGTACAACCCACCGAGTCCTCTGTCGATCCGGTCGTCCCCTCCGCGGATTCCCCTTCTCAGACCATCGCATCCACCCCTGATGCTACAAGCATCGATCTTCAACCAACTGGCGACGTAGTTGACGAGACGACCAGCGTGGCGGGCTCAACGGATCTTGACTACAGCTCTCAGCCCGTCGGTACAAATCCCTACGCGGATGACACTGGCCGCGAATTCGGTATCATCGCTGACGCTTCGAACTCCACAATGGTTATCTCCTGCAGCAACGGCAACATGTATCCTGTCAGCATCAGTAGCCCAGAGAGTCCGGTTTGCTCAGAGCTTGGGCTGCTGCAGAGGATGTGCTCTACGATGGAGCTGAGCGTCTCATGCACTACTACACCAACACGATGTCACTTCTTGGCGTTTCCCGGCTTCGAGTCGGACCCGAGTTTGTGGCGCCTGCAGGTGCTGCCGTGGTCACGTGGGCGGTGCACACTGCCACGGATGGAACCAACGATTCCTACTACGTTGCTGTCGATTCCCATGATGGCCTCTTCTACCCCATCATCTGCGATTACTCGGATGGAACTGCTTCAAGACTATTCTTGGTGAAGGATCCAGTCGCAGGTGTCACCCTGTTGGAAAGCGCAGATGTGATGTACTCAGTCACAGGAGGCCAGGTTTCGACCTGTCAGACGGTGGCGTTGGGCTTGAGGACCAGACAAGGATAGGTAAACGTGCTTAGCCTTTAATATTTCATAATCCTAATACATGCACTATTCGATCGCTTCAGTATCTCGCAATGAAGTGAAGAACCCGAAATAACTCTGTCAGGAGCACATGGGATCGTGGAGCCACCGTCAGGAAAAACAAATGCTTACCCATTTTCAGCATTCAGTTCAGTTTGGAGCATCCCGGCCATAGAAAACAGATTTGCTGCTCCACAGTTCTCTTACGAGATTCCGAATTCTCGTTTAGTACATCAGATTCTGGCGTCATAAGCCACACACACGCTTATCCTCAGATCCCTCTTCCTCCAAATTCTTCCACAGAACAACCGCTCAGAGCCCGTAAGCTTACCCGATGGAGCAGTTCGAGTCCCGCTTCAATGGAATTTGTGTTGAGAATAGTGATCTGTCAGATGGTTGGTCTCTTTTTACAATTGTTGTCTTGGTCAGCACCAACAGCGACTTGGCACTTGGGTCCTTCAACCGCTGAACCGCAATTGGATGTGTTGGTCTTCGCATGACCTTCCAACACAATGGTAGGATTGCCACTGACGTCGGTACAATCGAACATTCATCAGCTCTTAACTCCTCGGATTGGTCGACTGATGAGGGGGTGAAAGCTCGCCGCTTGTTGTCTGTTCGATGCGGTGAGCATGAGCTGCCTGAAGCTAGAGTATAAATCAGAAACATGCTCGCTCAGGTAAAACGAAAGTCTGGAGGCATCATCCTTTGCATTGTCTTCTATCTACTCAATCATGGCTGATATCATTGATTCTCAAGCTGGTGATGCTTCCTGGACTGACACGTTCTACTCCTTGAATCGTGGGAAGGTCGACACCGAGCTCCAACGTCTGGATGCTAATCATTTCAACGTATGGCTGCCCCTCACCGGTCAGGTCGCACCGGCTCATATACTTGACCAACTCAACCGAATCTCGTCACCAAGAGTAGCAGACGTGGCGACCGGGACCGGGGTTTGGTTGCGCTCTCTTGCCCAACATCTGCGATCTGATGCAGAGCTCTTCGGCTTTGATTTCGACGCAGTCAAGTTTCCCGTCTCCACTACTTCATCGAATGTCAAATTCAAGCAGCAAGACGTGCTTCAGGAGTTTCCAGCGGACCTACAGGGAACCTTCGACCTCGTCCATGTCCGCCTCCTCCTGATTGCAATGAAGGCCAGCGACTTCGAAACTGCGACCAAGAACTTGTTCCAGCTACTCAAGCCTGGCGGATGGCTGGTTTGGGATAAGGTTTCTGCCTTGTCTTTCCGATCAGTTCCGCCTAGCAAGGCATTTGAGGAGTTCACAAGGATCGAGATCTTGCAGTCCATCAAGAATGGGCAAGACCCAAGGTGTGTTGCCTCTATTAAGATAAAACGACGTTCTAACCGATTTTGCAGGGGACCCGCGAGACTACCTGAGATCTTCCGGAAGGTCGGCTTCCAGGACTGCGAAACGAAGATTTGGTCCAGCTGGGCAGCCAGTGAAGGTGTGCAAGACGCAGCAAGGATGGTTTCTTTGGG